>CM070773.1:134918825-136118825 GCA_036346955.1 Dipus sagitta
CAGACATATAACTTTGATTATCACAGAGGTGATGCTACAGGCCACTTAGTGACATTTAAAATAAAATTAAAAAAAAAAAACACTAACACTTCCTCTTGGTCAAGCAGACTAGTATCTCAACTACCTCTACAGTGTATAAAATAAACAGATCTCGCTTCACACCTTAGATCCCTAACTCATACCATAAATAAATCCACCAATAGTTAGAGCCCTACCTTGTGCCACACATAAATTCATAGATAGTGAGAGCCCTACCTCACACCAAATGCACAGATTTACAATAGAAGGGCTAAGGGTTTTAATTGTGTTAATTAAAATCTTCAAAACTTAATCAAAAAATATAGCTCAGAGGGAGAGCATTTGCCTGCTTATAAGGTCATGGGTTTGATTCCCATTGGGGAATAACAAACAAACAAAAAATCAAATCACACAAACAACTCAAGAAAGAAGCACTACACTTGGGAATAGGATTTATTAAATAATCTCCAAGAACACTGAGAAGAAAAGAGTGGTCTCCCGGTTATATGCACTCTCTCTCATCCCACAAATGTAAAATTTCAATGAACTCAATGTGTTGTGGTAGTATCTCCCAGATGATGAAATCAGGATACTACCAATTCACAGGTCTATCATGAGCAAGGAACAGTATGGCCCTTCCTGTCCTGGAGTGGGGCTCCCTGTGACCAGTCATACTGCAGCTGCTTCCTGACAGTTTGGTCCTGTCCCAAGTAGGAGCCTTAGGCTCTTCTTCAGGTCTGCACTCTGTATAGGGTCTCCCAAGAAAACCCAGCCCAAGGATGGACATATGGTAGCTATCCAAGGGGGCAGGAGTGGCTTGGTAGATGACCCATTGAAAATGGCAACGCCTGGGCTAAAAGAGAACCAAGGGCTGCAGGGCAGACACACTGGGGAGGTGGCCAGGGCTTGGCTAGCAGAGTTCTCAGGGATCGTGTGTCTCCCTAACAAGAGAAGGTGTTTCCAAGGTGTTAGTCCAGCAGGAAGGACAATAGTGGACTAGAATCTACCCAAGATGCTTTGTATAATTACCATGATACCCACACAGGGCTCACCACAAACACAGCCACAGGGAAATGGGCTGCAACAGGGAAGCCTAACCAGCAGGTGTGGTGAGAAGAGACTGCTGTCAGGGAGATCCGCGGGCTCCCTGCCGAGCATTAAATGATATATACTTAAGAGATTGCTCTATTTACAGTAGAATTAGCTGTGCAGACTGACACCAAGGATCTGCTGGCTTCCAGATCCTGAGCCTGCTAATCCCTTCCTAAGCCCCACACGCTAAACCACCTGGGTGCAGAATCACGAGTCCAGGCTCCTCAGGGCCTGGCCAGCTCCGGGGGTTGGTGATGCAGCCCCCGCAGCCACATGCAGGCCAAGCCATCTGCAATCCAACAGCCTGGTCTCCTAGACCAGCAAGGTAGGGACACAGGTAGGGGAGAGGTTTCCAGGGAACAACTTGGCTCTTGGATACACAGCACTGACTGGAGGCTGAGTAATGGAAACAGGGACTGTAGGCAACAGGGTATCTTCCATGATACCCAGAGCAGCAGAAGACACCAACACTTGGTGGCACCTACTGTCCCCACCCTGAGGAGGTGTGAAAAGGGCTCTGCTGGTCCTGGGAATACGCAGTCATGGGGCCACACTTGCATAGAAAGAAACAGCACCTGTCCAGTCAGAGCTGGCCTGTCACTTCCTTGCTGCCCACCAATCCTGGCTGTTCCCAATTGTCCACATGAGCCCTACAGCATTCTAGACAACATCTACCCTTTCTGGATCCATCCTGGCCATCCATTGGTCTGGGACTAGGGAGGAGAAGGTCCTTGTTCCCCATCCACCCCACCAGCATGTCCTGTCATCCGTACTTCCTGAGCCCCACCGTCCTACCACTTCCCAGCTTCCGACCCTTCTCTGTACCCCAGGGCCTGGCAGAAGCTCTCACCTGCCTTATTCAGGCACTTCCTGAGCCTAGGGATCTTCAACAAATAAGACTCAACTCACACTCTTACCATACTGAAAGCTCTTCCATGACATCCTTTATTCCTACAGCAAAGCCTATCCACCTGGCACAAGCCACAGAACCTCCAGCTGACCCTCATGCTCTGTCCCCCTTCTGTCCCCACTGATGGCAACAGACACCAGACTCTTGGCAGCCCAAGAGCTGAGATTCCAGTGCCTTTTGCATTGCTAACTTTCCAGCCTCTCATGGTTCATATCCATCCACCAGGTTCTAGTCAGGATGTCCCCCAACTTATGTGAAGAGCCCAGCTGTTGTCTGTACAGATGATGCCCCCCTCTGGCAGTCAAGCAGCTACAGGCTCCATCCCCTGTCTGCTAGAGCTGCTCTTCCTTGGAGGAAGAGCCTCTGGCACCCCTCACCAGTCCTGCAGGGCACCATCAATGTGCTGAGAAGTGGGGCTGGCATCCCTTAGAAATGCGCTCAGTGGGACGAGAGGGTTCTTTCCTGTTCCAGCCTCTTCTTGGCCCTGTGTCTTGTATTCAGGGATTCATCATCAAAAATCTTGGGACAGCAATTCCCGAGGGAGGGCTAGAGTCCGGACAGACCCTGTGGAACTTACTCCAGCCTACCCCATTATGTCAGGGTTAGAGGTGACCCACAGGCTTACTGCAGACAGCTGGGGCAGGAAAGGCTTGGTGCTATGCTGTCCCTGAGGACTCACCCTGCTGCCCTGGGTATCTCCAGGGGTTCTGCCCTCTCTGAGGAATAGGAGGGGAAGGGTGTTGTAAACAGAAGTGGCCTTCTCTGGCCCCTTTCTCAGGGAGGGACCCGAAGCCAGGCTCTGGAGCAGCTAATTAGCATGCTGTTTGGGCCCGAGTTAGGAATGTAATTACTGCTGGAGGCAGAGCCCGCCCAAGGAATGCATTCTGAAGGTTACCATAGGAATCGGCAGGCCTATTCAACCCCGCAATACTAATCACAGTCATAAGGAAGGGATTGGGGACAGGCTGTAGGTTAACATCTGATGAGATGCCCCTGAACAAAGCCCCCTGTACTTGCTCCTTAACCCTTTGGGGTCCAGAGTGGTGACCGACTAAGGGGCCCCCTTACGTCCGGTCAGGTCCAAGCAGCAGGTTCACTACTGTGCTTCCAGAAGAGTCCACTGCCAAGCCACTGGTGAAGGAAGAGCCCTGACCTTTGAGGACCAGTCACCAGAAACAATGAGAGATGATGTGGTTCAGGCAGAAAGTGAACTGACCAGGCTGGCCCTTGACCTCAAGGTCTAGGGTGGAAACCTCCAGGAGACTGGGAGGAGCCAACATAGGCCCCTCCCCTCAGGGAAACTAGTGGTCTCCCTTGCTTCACTGGGCAAGGCTACTTCTCTGAGGAGAACCCTGCTCTGCCGGCCTCCCAGGCACTCTTGGCTATAATCCTTGGATAACTGGGCTCTGAAACAACCTGTCCTGTCCCCTACCTGTTGATAGACTCACCTCCAAGGGTCCTCTCCTCCAAGATGTGCCCTCCCATCTCAGTAAACATACGTTTTTTGTCCATGTATTTATTTAGCACCATTTATTTAGCACCTACTGCATACCAGGTGCTGCTAGGAGGTAAAGAATAGACAAGTGGTCCTTGCCCCTCACAGTCATTGAGAGAGAGATGGCCACATCTGGAAATGTCCAGCTAGAAACAGAATGACACAGGTAGGGAAGAGGACTATGGAGCCCTGAGGATGGCTTCACTGAGGCACAAGAGACAAAAAGTACCTCCAGAAGAGGAAGAGTCACTACCCAAAATGAAGACAGGCAGGGAGGGGTGAAACAGAGGGCTCTGAGCAGCCCCAGAGGTGCAAGGCTGGCAGGACCAGCTCCCAAGAGTATTGACGGCCACACCTCAGCACCTTCACCTGGCCAGGCTTGCTGACCGCTGCCGCTTGGTGGACTGAGGGCTACTTGGGAGCCAGCTGCCCTGTTTATGTTCCTAGGCTCTGGGGTAGTCCCCTGGGAGTACTGCCTGCTTGAGATACACACATTGTTTCAATACCCTATCCCCTCCTGGGCTGTGTGCTCAGAGGTGGTGCATATGTGGTGTGAGGGTCTAGAGCATGAGCTCCTGTGCCCTGCGTCTTCTTGTCCCTTTCAGCATCTTCCAGGTCCTTCCAGCACTTCACAGCTTCTTAAGGTCCTTCCCAGCCCCCTCCAGCCCCTTACAGCACCTTCTAGAATCCTCCAGCCCCTCCCAGCATCTTCCAACAAGGACAGCAGCTCCTGGCTGCCTCTGCACAGCCCTCTTTCCTCCAGGGCCACCTCCCGGGTCCTCACAATGCCACTTGTTAGCTGGAGTTCTGAAAAGAGTGGCAGGGGTGGAGTGTGCACTTATGTCCCAAGCCACGCTGTTCTCCACAGCCCTCGGGGGACCCTGTCTCCGTGGGAATCACCATTCAACGGTGGCCTAAGGAACTGTATGTTATCAACACCAGGCCCAGGAACAGGGAGGAAGGCAATTTGTTTGAGAATTTTGCCCTTTGTTATGGAAAGCTGTTGGGTTTTAAAAAATTGTAAAGGTTTGAACCGTTAACTCCCAGGGTAGTCCCGCCCTGTGGATGAGGAAGTTTGTGGATGTGTTTATTTCTTTTTAAAAAAAAAAAATACAGAATTGATGTTAAGTAGCCGTATGCAAATTTCCTGGGGCCTGTTGATTTTATTCTCTTGAAATCTTATTGAAAAGGATCAATCCCTCAAAATGGGAAAAACATGCACTCCAGAGCAACCTTGATTTCCATGGATGCTTCTAGGTTGCAGGTTGTGATCCAAAGTCCATAGGGTCCTTTCAGGAAGGACACAGGGGTTGACTATGGCTTTCTTGCCCTCACCCAACACACCCCTATTCGGGGGATGTTCAGAGGCCCAAGGACTCCCCATCCCACCTACAGGTATTTCTGCATAGTCTGTGGGGTGCTGAGAATTTCTGGGTGTCCTTTGTCATTGATTTCTGGGCATGCATTACATACTCAGAGAAGGGTGGTTGGAGAGCCAAAATGAAGCAAGGCCACAGGTCACCCAGAGTAATGGGCTGACATAGCAAAGTTGTTTCTCCAAAAACTCCTATGTTGGAACACTAAACTTCAGTACCCCTAGAATATGACCTTGTAGGGGGTAGTTATATTAAGATGAGATCCTTGGTGGCCAAAGACTAGTGTACTTGTAAGAAGAACAGCTCAGAACACAGACACACAGGCCTCACAGAAGAGGGCAAAAGGAGAAAATACCATCTACAAGCCAAGCAGAGAGGCCTCAGGAGGAACCAGCCTATCGTAACACCTTGATCTTGGACTTCAGCCTCTTCTGGGATGTGAGTCAATAAACCCCTGTGGTTTACATAGCCCATCTGTGGTGCTTGGTTTCCTTGGTTGGAGCCAACCATGGACATGAAGGTTTAAAGTAGAGCCATGTTAGCATCTCTCTCTCAAGCCCATGGTGTCTCCAGTTTCACCCAGAGGAATACAAAAGAAGTGCCATCACTGTTGTATGATGAGATGTGGGTGACTTCACTAAGCACAGGGCTGCCTCTACTTGTGAGTCTCCTAAGCGGAAGAAGGAAGTAGGAGCGTGGGAGCCACTGGATGGAAGTTGAGAGCCCCCGACCCATCGGTGTCCTGTATGGTCCCAGTGGGGCTCTGCTTCCACCTTGGTTGCACTGAGACTTGTAGCTATCTAAATCTCCTAGTTCTGGAACAGTTTGGGTCCTTCCAAGGGGTGACCAGATGTGTCCACACAGCCCAGAAATTCTACAGAAGCCAAGAGAAGCCCCACAAATAGATAGTCCCACAAGCGCTTCCTCAAAGGCCAGAATTCGGGGGTGTTTCGCATCTAAAAGCCCAGTCTTGGGCAGAAAGGTCCTGATTTGGAAGGTGAAACTTTAAATCTACACACAACACTGGTGCCCAGTCACTGCCATTGAGGGATAGTCTTTGCTCCCTCAGTGTCTGATCTGAGTATATGCCCATCATGGTGACTCCTCAGTGTTTACCTAAACTAGGCTGCACCTTCTCCCAAAACACAAAGGAAACAGCTGGAGGCAACGAGGGGGATGCCTAGCACCCCTCCCTCCCTGACTCCTTCTGGCGGACCTCACCTCACTGCTCCTGCTTATCTCTGAGCCCTGGACTCACTGTCCACCCTCTCTGAACTGCATGTTCTCTGTTTATGATAGATGGGCTCCTGGGACTATTGAATAAGACTGTGAGAGGCACTGCTGTGGCTGGGAGGAGGTCCTCCCCAACTCTGCCTTCATCTGGCCAGTAAATTAGGTTTGAATTAAAAAGAAGTCTTAGCTGGACAGGGTGGCTCACGCCTTTAATCCCAGCACTCGGGAGGCAGAGGTAGGAGGATCTCTGTGAGTTCAAGGTCACCCTGAGATTACATAGTGAATTCCAGGTCAGACTGGGCTAGAGTGAGACCTTACCTTGGGAAGAAAAAAAAAAGTCTTGTTGCTAGAAGTACTGGAAAAAAAACCACTAAACATTCCTCTTTCTGCTCATGGAGGGTGGACTAGGAGAGTAGTACCTGGCAGCCGTGATGGTGCCCAGTCCAAGGTGCCACTGCTGGGTCTGGCCAGGATGTGAGAGCTGGGAGAAGCAGGGATGTGACTGAGACATTGATGCCACCACACAGAAAAGTTCCAGATCACATCTGCCGAGCTGGACCAGCACTCCTTAGCTCGCCAACAGGTCTTGCCAAATTTCCTACCCTCCCTTGAGGTGGCTTCCTGCTCCAAAGGCCTACAGCAGAGACCCTTACTGGCTCTGGCCTTTTCCACGTGCTCCTCATAATGGACGATGGAGGTGGAGCCTGCCCTCCTCTGCCAGGATCATAGATACTTGTCCTGCTGCCTATACTGCCTTCCCCTACGAAGGCTGCTGCGCCCCCAGCCCATTCGGAAGGTGTCTGGACGTCTGCTTGGCCTTGTGGTTCGACTGCCCATTCAGCATAGATAAGCCCCTTTAGAAACTAGGGGCAATTTAATTCAGTGCCTGAGTGACAGCATGAAGATTTATCCCCTGGCCAGACAATACAGCCCTGGGGCTTTAATCTCACCCAGACAATGCAGTGCCTCTAGGCCCTCATCACTGCTTTCCCACGATGGTTGGTGATTAGCCGAGGTGTGTTGGATGGAAGCCACTATCTCTCAAGGAAGTGTTTGCTCCTCTGCCCAGGGACGTGGGAGGAGGAGAGAGCCCAGCTAGCTCATCTCTGCACAGTTGAGGGGCACAGCAATCAGGTCCTGAGCTCTGCCAGGTGTGTGCTGTGCAAGGTGAGGTGCACCAGACCTAGCTCTCCTCAGATGGTATCACCCATAAGGGTGCATCTCTTGCTGACCCCCACTCGGAAACGCCTGCTCCAGTGAGACTGGAAAGTCAGGCATGTGAACCAGTATCCATGGACATCTTGAAGAAAGTTCTTCCCCGCTGGTCACCCAGCCTCAGTCTTCACATCTTACAGGGAGATCAGCAGATTCACTGTGACCACTGTCACCTCTCTCCTTCAGGAGAACATTGAGCCTTCTCACCCCCTGCTTCACAATCCAGGGCCATCCTGGGAAGGACCTCAGATGCACAGAGGCCTCCAAGGTCTTTGACCCTTTCTAGATGCCTGGAAAGATCAACCGGCCCTCCACAGAAGGACGTTGTCCAGACTCTTTCCACACCAGGAATTTTAGGAGCTGGTATCTTGTCCCCAAGCAAATGGAATACAGGGGACTCCAGTCAGCAGGGGACACAGAGAAGAGGGAAGGAGAACACACAACAAATCCAAAGCTAGCAGGAAGAGTGCACCTGAAAGAGGGACTGCCTCTGCCTCAGTTTCTCTAGGCCCCTGGGCTGCCTCAGGGGCGCTATACAGGGCCTATCCATGGACAGAGGGCGGCAGAGGGTCTGCAAAGATGTCCATGACCCCCCAGTGTCAAGGCTACCCTGCCTGCCACCTTTTGTAAATATGAACAGAGTTGTGGGGACTAGCAGGAATCATCTCTACTGCTGGCATGACTGTCACTTTGAACCAGGAGTCCATCACTCCTTGCTCACCTGATCACCTCAGCAGGGTTCTGGTCACCTGTTCTCCTTGACAACCCACAGAGTCAATAAACCTTCACTTCTTCCAGAGCTAGGCCCTACACAGTGCCTGGGCCTTCTCCCCTCCTCCACCCCACCATCTTCTTCCTACCTGTTTTTTGCACATGACCCTAGCAGGGGCTCTTCTAGCCTGCCCCTTGTGCCTTGGGAACACAATCTGTATAGAACAGTACCCCATCACCCACTGCTACCCCAGCTGACTGTGGCACAGGTATGCTGCTGTGTTTTTCACACCTTGAAAAGCCCACCTCCTAAAAGTGCTATCCCTCTCCTAGACCACAGTTTCAGCCAGGAAGGTTGGCGGAGCTCATCTTGGGAACCCAGCAGAGGACATCATAACAAAAAATGAAGCAGTACACAGACAGTCAAGGGTGAACCTGCTGCTTTATTATTATCAGCCAGGAAGCTCTCATCCCAGACAGATGAGGGCCCTCCCCAGATCGACAAGGTTCTTCCCAGACAGAGATAGACATGGGGCCTTCCAGACAGACTCAGATCCTCCCAGTCAGGCTCAGATCCTTCTAGGCAGGCATGGGTCCTTCTAGAAAGATTCAGTTCCTCCAAGACAAAGGAGGGTCCTCGTAGACAGATGCTGGTCCTCTCCAAATGACAGGTCCACCTGCCCAACAGTCCCTGTAGCTCCTCTTTCTCCTTTGCAACTTTGCCTCTGAGCAGAACCCAGCTCTGCTGTCAGCCAGGACTCTCATCCACACCGTCCCCCCCCCCCCCCAGGACTCCTGTAGCCTTGGCCCAGCAGGCTCCTTTCAGAGGCAAGCTCAAGGTTTCAGACCTCTTCAGAAATGGGCTTCTCGGCCGCCCACACCAATGGAAAGACCAGGCCTGTGCCAACCTGTGGTAGAGGAGAGGCAGAGCTTAAGACCCTTGTACCCACCTCTCCACAGACCACAGTTTAAAATCTAAAACCATGAAACAGGATCAAAATGTAAAAGGTAGTGGTTTTGTCCTGAAGGTGTAAATTTTAGAGGAAATATGAGTTTCTTCTATTTTAAAGGTGGTTTTGAAACGAGTCAAGAAAACAGTGGGTTTACTGCTGTTTTCTACTTGACCAGTATTAAACCCCATTTGTGTGCATGGAAGAAGATGTACTAGACACAGGCATGTTCGCCTGGCCACCTGGCTACCCTCTGCCCGCTCTGAAGACCTGTCTTCGATCATTCTCCTGAAGCCATCCTGCCCCTCCAGGTTGGGGTTCAGTCTCCTCTGGGCTCTCTCCCTCACTGGAGTCCATGGGACAGTGGAACACTCTCTAAGTTCCCTGAGACCACATGCCGAACTCAGATTTCTGGTCTGGGCTCCTGGACACAAACAGTGCTATAACACTTGACTTCTGGCCCATTCTATAAAGGGAGGAAATGGGGTGTATGGCCAACCTGGGGTGCAGTTCCCCATAAGGCCAGCCAAGCCTCCCAACTGCTCTGCTGAATGAGACCACCCCCAGGTAGCCCAGGAGGCAGAACTCCCACAGCCCAGCCCCAGCCCTGCCTAGAGCTTCTCAGAAGATGCTTGAGACTGGAGGAGGGGGTTCTGGGGAGACAACAGCTCAGTAGTTAAAGCCTGCCTGCCTGAGTTCAATTCTCCAGCGCTGACATAAAGCCAGATGCAAAAGGACACATGCATCTGTGATCCCGACATGCCTGCAACAATGGGAGGTGGTTTTAAGAATCTAATGTTGGGCTGGAGAGATGGCTTAGTGGTTGAGGCACTTGCCTATAAAGCCAAAGGACACAGGTTCAATTCCCCAGAACCCACATAAACTAGAGGCACAAGGTGACGCATGCATCTGGAATTTGTTTGCAGCAACTGGAGGCCCTGGCACACCCATTCTCTCTCTTTCTGTATCAGCCTCTCTTTCTCTCAAATAAATAAATAAATGAAAAAAAATTTTAAAAGAGCCTGATGTTCTTTGAAGCCTGGCAGTCTTGTCTTAAAGAAGGTGGTACACAGACACCTCAAGGTCGCATGCACACTGTGGCACATGAATTTGTGCACACACACATATATAGACACAACTAGATATTTTTAAATGTTTAAGACTGAAGGCAGATGGGGTATATGTACTTGGACTTACCCAGAGAACAGGTACAGAGGCTAAGCCACTGTCCCAGCTCCTACCCTCCAGCCAAAGAGAAAGACCAAAGGACCCAGGGGTCCCTCTGGGCCTCAAGTCTCTTTTCATGCATCTTAACTAAACACGATACCATTTTAAGACAGGGAGTAAGGGATACTTCAGAGAACAGAGTGGCTTCTGGTTACAACCACATGGGGGCAACTGGAAACAGGAGCTAACAAGAGCTGGGGAGGCCAGGGACTGTCCAGACTCCTGACCTGAGGAACACTGAAGGACACTGCCTACCTGGATTGAAGCCTTCCCCATAGGCTAGATGCCCATCTTCGGATAGGGTCTAATCTCATGACTCTCCTTCCTGCTGGGGCCAGAACACCCTTCTATCTATTGAAGACCCACAGGACACTGCTTGGCAGCCACAGAGTCCACATGTCCCTCAGAGGGAAGAGCTCAGGACAACTGCAGCCCCGAGCCTAAAAGCTCAGGAACCACCTCATCAGGACCACCTTGCTTGGCTCAGCAGGGTTTCTACATCAGGGGTCCCAAGGTGAGCGGCTCTCTGCCCTGACTCCCATCCCTACCTGCATTCTGTGAGTATTGGCACTTTTCTGCTGCTTGGGTGGAAGGAGAGGTGGAGAGAAGGACCCCTATCTGTCCTGCCTCCCCCGTATTTATTCACACTTCAGTGGCTGGGTTCACTCTACGTGGAAGGTGGCAGGAGATTTTAAATAACTTTGTGACACCTATTTTGGGCTGATCCTGGGATGCAGAAATTAGCTTGCCCCTGAGTCCTTCCTGGTCTCTGCACCCCATTTCCAAGCTGTGGGGATACAGTAAATATGAAGTTGGGGGACAAACCTCTGTGATACACATAGACATTTCCAGGCACCCACCCCAAATATCCAGGGAGTGGGTCAAGCAGAGGCATACCACAGCACCACAGTGGCCAGGACCCAGCACCAGTGCTCATGATCCCCAGTATCCCTTTGGTTATCCTAGTCCAGTCCCTGAGCCTACAACGCCAGGACTCAATGCCAAGTGAACGGCTGTGCGGTCTGTGGTGATTATTGACACAACTGAAGCCGAATGCCTTCATATCTGTCTCCTCAAATACCTTGGACAGCCCTGAGGTGGGCTTCATTGCCTGCATTTCCAAGAAGTTATGAGAGCTCTAGAGACTGCACTGGGGGAGGGTGGCAGAGCCAGGCCTGGATCCAGTAGACACCAGGTCCACACACTAATGAACTCAGATAGTTGCCTCCCACTGGATCCAGCACACCATGGTGCAAGAATGAAATTTCAACTTAGAATTCTCAGTGCAACATCTTCTACTGCCAGGAGTTTGTCCTCACGACATCCCTGCCGTGCTGGGAGTGACCTCAGGGCTCGTGGTAGGTCTGTATCATTCAGGGGCAGGTGGGTCCCTCTCTGCCCCCTCCCTGAGGTCCTCATCACTCAAACATACATTTGCTGAATACTATATGTGTTCAGTGCTAGGTGGGGAGGTGACAGTGTCACCACTAAGGGGAAACAGCGCTACTCTACACAGACACACAGTTAGCAGGGCTGAGACACAGGATGGGACCTAACATCCAGGCCAGCATCTGCCATGCTGGCAAGCTTACAGGGCCCAGGGGTATGACAGAGCAGCCAGTTCTTCTGGGTGGGCAGGAAGAGGCTCAAGGCAGCTCCTGCCTGCCCTGAGACTGACTGAGAAACCCCTTGTGTCAGGGTATCTCTGAGGCCTCAAAAGTGCTTTGATTCTCACAAAAAAAAATTGACAGTTTTACAAGGCAAGATGTCAGCACGTGCTCCCACTTTGGTCAGACAACTCCCTTCTGCGGTTTTGCACAAGATCTAGCCGTGTAGCCAGGCTGTAGAGTACTCCTCCCAGCCACCATTCATGCCCAGTGAGGTCATAACAGGGTGGAAAGCTCAGGGGTGATCTTGCTCCAGGCTCTGCTCCCAGGAGGCCTGGCTCCTCTCCCTTTCATGGGGAATCCTGGCTTCCTAGCCAGAAAGGAGTTTGGAGGGAGTCACCTGGGCAGGGGTGGAAGTGGAGGGTGACAAGTGAGCCCCTGGTCCAGGCAATCTGGCATTTCTGGGCAGATGTAGGTGGGCAGCGAGAATGATCTCCCCTAAAGGAAAAGGGCTGGAGCAGAGCAGCTGTCCTGTTCCATCCTTCTGCGACACCAGCCCTGAAGAGATCCTCTGGGCCGAGACCGGGCAGAGCAGACCTGAGAACGAATCTCCCCACCAGGTCCATGTGCCCTGTTTAGTACCCGAATGCACCAGACTGATGTCGGAGACACTCTCGGGTCCTACACAAGCTTGGGGGCTACTTGGCTACCAACAGCAGAGGCCAACCTGACTCAGGACACAGCCAATATCTAACAAGGTTACATCCAAGCCTGGAGAGTCCCTTTACACACTAGGAAGGACACTGAACTCCAGCCCAGACCCCTGCACAAGGCTTGTGGAGAAGGCTAGGGACAGTTAGTAACCTATTGGTTGACCGTGCCTAAAAACCCCAGGTTAGGACACAGCACATCTACTTGGCCAATCCTGGAGCTATTGTTAAGAACAGCTCCGAGCCGGGCGTGGTGGCGCACGCCTTTAATCCCAGCACTCGGGAGGCAGAGGTAGGAGGATTGCCGAGAGTTCGAGGCCACCCTGAGACTACATAGTGAATTCCAGGTCAGCCTGAGCCAGAGTGAGACCCTACCTCAAAAACAAACAAAAAAAAAAAAAAAAAGAACAGCTCCCTGACCAGAAGCTCAGAACATGCAGACTGTCACTAGGTCTTTTAGACATGTGGCCTCAGCAAGTGGAGGTCATCCACCACTCTGTAGCTAGGAAATGGACTTGGAGAGGTTAGGAAGTGTGTGGGGTCACATAGCCAGGGAATATCCTGGGGCACCTGAAACTTTTCCCGTACACAGGAGCCTTGCTGTGCTGCTCAGCTCATCAGGAGGCTTCCTGGCCTTTGACTTTCTAAGCTTTAGCACCTCAGGCAGGAGTGCTCCCTACTTGGGAAATGGGTCCTGTCTTTGACCTCAGCCTCAGCCTACCAGCCTGAAAAGGGGGTGTATATATCCTGAGCACACATCTAGCACAGGCACCCACAAAGCACCTTCTTGGAAGGAAGAGCCTGAGGGAACAGAGATACCACCACCCCCCCCACCATGGAAAATCTGATAAGTGGTCAAAGAGTAGTAGGGTCCAGCCTTGGCAGACATAGAGCAGAGCACCTAACATCCTCTGAGAAAACAGCACACAAGTTCAAAAAGCTCCCCACTGGCTGCTGCAAGGCCAGCCTAGGGAAACTGAGGAAGACTGAGGACTAAGGCACACCTTCCCTGCTCACCAGGGAAACATAACCCACTCACCGTCTGCCCTGCTCTGGAAGCATCCAAGGATTTCCAGACCTGGGACCAAGATGCAGGAGCGGGAGCGTCCTGGTTGTACAAACAGCAGGTTTTCCACGAGAAGGCTGAGAGCAGGCTGACAGACAGCAGCTGGCGGAGGGCCCTTGCGCCTAGGCTGGATAAAGCAGGTACCCTTGTGGCAAAAGAGGAAGAAACCAACCCGAGAGGGGAAGCTCTGGCCTTGTGAGTCGTTTCCAGCCTCAGCCAAGAGGTGAGTGTTCTAAAAACAGACCCTCTGGCCTGCACACACGCCCAGCCGCCCCCTCCCATGACCTCATTCCTTCCCAAAGGTTCCAACTTGGCCAGAGCTCCATAGAGGCAAGGCAGACAGGAGCTCCAGGGACAGCAGGACAGCCGGGTGGGAGTTAAGGAGGAAGCTGGGGGTCTGGGATAGAGGGGACAGACAGAGGAGGCTATAGCGTGGGAACCTCCAGGCAGAGACTGTGGTGGGAACTCAAAGAAACCAGCCAAGAAGAAGGAGGCAGAAAAGCCACTGTGCCTTTGAAAGTTCTTAGGGTGCCATTCCATTCTCCCAAATGGACAGGCACCAGTCTCACAAGTGGGCCACTCTGCCTTAGCCCAGGGTTCTCCCAGATGGTGCATGTCCTAGGCCAGAAGTCACTGGGCCATGTGTATCGTGCAGAATGGATGCAGGGAGGAGAAGGAGGCCTTCTCCTTGCTCTGCTCTGGATATTGCTCAGACATCATTATGGCCCACAGCCAATCAGGGTCCTGTGGTAGAGATGGGGTCTGGACACAGACATGAACAGAACCCCCATGCTGTCCCCACATGCTCCTGCATATCATCCATGAGCCCAAAGCTGTCCATACCACACAGGGTGTCCCAGGCTTAGCTGAAGGACACTGAACTCGTGGCTTTGTCAAGGCCTTAAAGTTTCATAGTGAACAGGGCCATGCTTGTCAGGCCCGTCATCTATCAGGGACAGAAAGCTTCTTAGCTCCCCCCCCTTGCTGTCTGCTGTCGCCCTATGCTGTCCCTCAGATCCGCTGTCTCTGGCCTCTCCTTGGAAGTCAGACCTGTTCCATTCTCAGCAATGGGCTTCAGCCTACTCAGAGCTCTCTACCTTAGGAGTACTCACTTCCAATTCACCCCTGTATTTGCTAAGAAGCAACTGAGGCCAAGCCATACAATATGTGTCCCACACTGTTATAAGTCACTGAGGTCCTTCACTATCCCTCTCCTTGAACTTTTTCCCAGCCCTGGGTAGTGTGGAAAGGGACATTAGTCCACCTTGATCCAGCTTAGAAAGAGCCTTCTCATGTAGGGTGGGCAAGGAGGTCAAAAAGACTTTGACCAGGGTCAGTGCCTACCACTCCCTGACAGTGTGCATTTAGGACAAGCCTAGGATGCCAAGGTTTATCCCTGTCTATGAAAAAAAAAAAAAAAAAAGCTGGGAATTCTATGTGGTTGTGATAGAGGGCAATAGGGAGGTGTCTGAAGAGCTAGGTAGGACTTGGAAGCATTAGCCCCCAAGCTTCACCTTTGCCTGGGGACTTCCCCCATGATGTGCTAGAAGGTTCTAGCTCAAAAGCTCAGGGACTCTGGCCTCCTCAGTTCCATCCACAGCAGGAAAGACCCAGAGGGAAACCCCACCTCCTTCCTGGGCCCCATGGTGAGTCCCTCGAGTCTCTGTGGCAGTCAACAACAGGAATGAGACCTTGACTCTATAGCTACACAAGGAATGGCCAGTAGACCAGAGCTCAGGGGACAGTCCACAGTTTTTACAAAGTGAGTCTATTCATTCCAATAACCTAAGTGCTCTCTTGGTTACTGGCATCAAAGTCACCTCCCCATTACAGCTCACCAAGGCCCAGTAGAAGTGACAGCCAAACTCTGTGGTATCCCCGGCCCCAGCCCTGAGCCTGCAAGGGGCCAAGAAGACTGCCTTCATGTCAAACTGCCCTCTGACCGACCTGGTTCCAACCCCAGGATAATGGGCTATCGCTTCTTTATTGCAGGCTTGAAATGGGAGGCTAGGGACCCAGCCCTGACCTTGAGAGCCCTCCTCTCTACGTGGCAACACAGCTGTGCCGATCCTGGACGTGGATTTATGTTCACACTACTCCAGGTTGAAAACCCATGGCCACCTAGCAATTCTCTGAAGCCAGGAGAGACACTGCCCGGACAGGCTGAGATTATGGGGTACTCCCCTCCTCCCCAGTGCTCTTGGTGCCCCCCACCCAGCAAGCCTCCTGCTGCTGCCTCCATAACCCACTAGTCTCTGTCTAGTGAGAGCTCCCCTTTACCACAGCCAGCTCAGCCTGATGTGGTGCCCAGATGTCCTTGTCCTGCACACTCAGGTGCTCATTTCTGGGTCACCAGCAGCCACAGACCACACTGCTGCAGCTACCACTTTCTCCTGACCAAGGTCACTGGCCAAAGTCACCACTTCTGCTTGGCACTTCCTGAAACACAGCGCCTGACCACACAACCACAGAAATCCACAAACTTGTGGTGACTTTTAAAACGTTCTCGGAGCCTAGGGAAAGTTGCCAGGAACTCCTGCCTTGTCTCACCTGATCTCCGTTTAGGTATGCTGGGATGTGCAGGCATTTTCCCCACACATTCCCCTGTAGCTTCCAGACCCTTTTCTGTACTTTGGGACTGATCCCTGCTTGGCAAGAGCAGATGCTTTAACATGGCAACTGAGCACCACTGTCTGCTGACAGGTCACTGGCCCTTCCTGACTGAAGCCTGTTTCCTCTCTTCGCAGAGAGGATGCTAGGCACATGGAGGCAGAATACTCAGCCTTCAGAATTCTGACCACTATGCCCTGCTTCATTCAAGAATCGTCAAAGTCCAGAGAAGCATTAACTCGTCAACTAAGGAGAGTGGGTGCTGTGGGGACAAGTGGTGTCAGGCCCTGTTCCACTCAGCTGCAGCCCACTGTTGCAATGTGTCTGTGTGGAGGTGCTTTCAAACACCCCCCATGTTGGACAGTGCTGGGCTCAATGCCTGATAGACTAGTTTGGGCTCAGTTCTTGATGCCATTAGACTAGTAGTTTCAGCACAACTCACTCTGAAAGCCTCAGGAGCCTGTCCATAGGAAAGACCCCTGAGGACCACCCTTTTCTCATCGTCTCACTATAGGCCACACCCCATCCCCACCCTGTAAGCCTCTGGGATGAGACCTGAAAGCCACACTTGAGCTCCATCTGAGGCTCAGAGCCAAGGGTCTGGTGTCCACCGGGAGGAGGAAAACTATAACCACTTCTGAAAACCTAAGCAGATGTCTGCTTGCTCTTCAAGGGGTCCCCAGGGAAGACCTCACCCCTTTTCCTATGAGTCCAGGAGGGGATGAGGCCCAAATTCAAAGTCAAGTACTTCTCCCACCATGTATGACAAGTGAGCAAGATTAGTAACAATGGCAAGTTGCCAAGGAGTGGAGGGGTGTTGGGGCAAAGTTGGGGTTCTTTCCCTTGTTGTATGCTGGGCAGCCCTGTGCTTCCAAATCCTGGGCTTACCTGGCTTCCAAATGGCTACTGAGTGTGGAGTGTTGACACCTCATTTACACAGGTGGAAGGTGGGGATGAACTTCCTATTCGAACTTTGGGAGAGGCTGTGTGGAGTGGCCCATTGATAGCCATTGAATGAATGAATGAATGAACCAAGAATGAATGAAGTACTGGGTCATAGGTGGCACAGGGTTGATGGGTTGGCTTTCAATGGTGGAACAAAGTCAGTATGTTCTGTATCCCTGTTTCAACTATATTGAAAGAAACATACGGGAGGGGACAGTATGTAGAGCTGAGCTTCAGGGACATGCCTTGGACTTGAAGAATCCAGAGAGAAGGGGGATTCACAGGGCCCAGACAGAGGCTGTCTCTCACACGCATTTTCAGCAAAGGTGGCTGCCCCAGAACAAGCCAGTGGGGACCCCCCTGCCCAACAGGGGGATTTTTGTTTAAATCAAGAGCCTGTCCTATAAAAAGGCTGATTGAACAATATGCATTTTATGACTTTGGAGATGCCTTGACAGGGTTTATTTTTCCTTAAAAAAAAAAAAAAAAGGAGCATGGACACGCTGCTATGCTGAGGAGTGTCTGCCTCTCCAGAGCCCCAGCTGGGGTCTTTCTACAGCTGGAGTCCAGCCCCAGAGAAGCAGCCCTGGTGTGCATGGGCCCAGAGCTCCGTAGAAGAGTTCCAGGCCTCTGAACTTCCCAGAAGTCCACACTCACCCTCGGCTATAAGAAAAGTACCAGCATGTGGGAAGCTGAGATACAGGGAACTTGGAGGCTGGGGAGATCACTCAGTGGTTAAAGACCCTTGCTTATAAAGCTTGATGGGTTCAGTTCCCCAATACCCATGTAAAGACGTGCACACGTGTGTGTCTGAAGTTCATCTGTAGCAGCGTACCATATTCTCTCTCTCTCTCTCTATCTCTATCTCTCTATCTCTCTCCTTCTCTGTATCTCTCTCTCCCCCTTCTCTCTCAAATAAATTTAAAAAATTAAAAAGGACTACTGGGACCCACACATTTCTTCTCCAGACAGGAGGCAATGCCAGAGCAGACCCACCTTCATCCATCCAGGGTAGGGCTGGGTCTGCAAATTCTTTTAGCAGGAGGGTGACAAGTCACTGAAAGGGCAGCTCTCAGGGCATATCTCCATGTATTTCCAGAAGTTTTCTAGAGTGAGTCTGGGGTTGTGATCTAGAAATGGATCCCACATCAGTGGGGAGAAGCAGGGGACAGGAGCAGCAGGGGAGGACCAGCCTCCTGTCTTCACTTGCAGAATGGCTACAATACTCACTGCCACATGAGACGTAGAAGGCAGCAGAGAGGTGCCTCTGCCCACAGCTTCTATTTCTTCCAGGCAAAATGCCCCCTGTCCTTTCTCACTTGAAGGAAGGGGCACCAGGAAGCACTGGAGGGGGTCCACAGCACCTTTCATTTTCGGCTCCAACCTGAGGTTCAAACACTCAGGGGAAAGCCTTGGTGGGCTTTTGTGGTTAGCTTCTGGGTTGTTCTCAGTGGCTCCAGCTCCTCTCTCTGATTTAATGTCGTGAAAGTGAAAGGTAACGGAGATCTGATAGTGACTCAGACCCCTGGCTCCCAGCTGCTAGCAGCCTCCCTAGTCTTGCCTTTGCCTTCACGAGAAGGAGATTTCTCAACTCAAACGTGACCATGCTGTACCCAAAGCCATAGCTGAGGTCTAGTGACAGGAGCAGAGAAAATGTATGAAAAAGACCATCCTGTTTGAAGCGTGGGACTTATAAATCTGCGCAGTGCTGTGGGCTGGCTTTGGAAAGACCGAGAGACAACATGACAGAGTGAAATGGGGAGAGCAGAAAGAATGTGGCACGAAGGCCAAGGAACAGGGAAGTCATGAGGGACAAGGAAAGCAGAGCGTTCCAAGGAGAAATTCAGTCTAATCCTTGCTCAACAGAGGTGGCACCCAGAGCCACACACAGCAATGCGTCTGCCTCCCCAGAAAATTGATTTGTCAATAACCAGAGACTTGTTGTCCAAAGGCATCTCAAGGTCATTTTTCAAAAAAAAAACAGTAAAAATGGAAAATCCACAGCAAATGGCAGGCACGAAAAGGATCAAGGGATGGCTTCTGAAAACGTGAGGGCAGGGATGCGGGCATCTGAAATCTGTGACAGTCAGAAACATCATTTATAACACCCATGGGACAGCCACCGCTGAGGCATTTTAGACTAAGGATCCATCCAAGTTGTTCATCTTTGATCTAAAATCAGCCTCCCAGAAACCCAAGAAACACGAATTTCCTCATTTGAAGTCAGGTTGCTTACTGAGCACCTGAAGGACTGTTAACTTGACCCTAATGTGGGAAGGAGTTTCCTGCCAGGTCTGACCCAACTAGGAGTAGTTGGGACAGATCCCAAGCCACTTCCTCCCAGGAGTCTCAGTGGCAAAGATCTGCCTTCTACTGTCAGCCCAGCCCTGTCCTCTGCATCTGCCTGGGTTCCCAGCTCTGGTCCCACAAGTGGAACTGATCAACACTTCAGTGTATAATGCCACTCTCCTCTAAGAAGGGACCAATGCTTCCAAAGACAAGGGACAGAGTGTATGTGGTCTCCAGTGACAGTTCCTACTTTAGCCACAAATACATGGGTGGTGGCCTAAGAACCACCATTCCTTGGACTTCAGTTTTTCTCTTTCCATTTTTCTCTTTCTTTCTTTCCTGTTTTTGTGTGTATGTGTCTTGTATATGCATGTCCGAATGTGTGTGGATACACGTGTGTGCGCTAGTGCAGGGAGGCCAGAAGTTGCTCACGTGTCACTTTACTTAACGAGACAAGGTTGCTCCCTGGAACCTAGTGCTCACTGATTCAGCTACGCTACTTAACAAGCTGGCCCTGTGGATCCCCAATCTCAGCTCCTGAGAACTGGTATTATAGGTGGACCACCATGCCCACCTGGCATTTATGTGGGCACTAGAGATCCAAACCCGGGTTTGTGTGGCAAGAGGCTGTACTGACTAAACAGTCTCCCCAGCTCCTTTCTTTTCTGTTCTTAAAATATTCATTGGACAATGAATGACACTATGTCTAGATTGCAGAATTCCATCACTACTGAGACTTTTAGGAGGTTTCTCATTTTTCATGAAGTCTCCAGGCCTAGACATGTTTTTGCAGAACTTTTGCCTAATTAATGGTACAATTCGTTTAAAAAATGAGGAAGATAAGCACCAATGGAATGAATCAAGAGTCATTTCTAGGCTGGAGAGATTGCTTAGCAGTTAAGGCACTTGCCTGTGAAGTGTAAGGACACAGGTTCAATTCCCCAGTACCCATATAAGCCAGATGCACAAAGTAGCACATGCATCTGGAGTTCATTTGCAGTGGCTAGAGGCCCTGGCATGCCCATTCTCTCTGTCTCTCTTCCTCTCTCCCCCTCCTTCTTTCTCTCTCTCAAATAAATACATAAAAATAAATAAAATATTTTTTAAAAAGAGTCATTTCAAGCTGGGCATGGTGGTGCACACCTTTAATCCCTGCCCTCAGAAGGTTGAGGTGGGAGGATTGCTATGAGTTTGAGGTCAGCCTGAGACTACATAGTGAATTGCAGGTCAGCTTGAACTAATGAGATCCCAACCTCAATAAACAAAACACAACAAAAAAGAAGCAGTCATTTCCTAGGTCCAGATGAAGCTACTGCTGAGGAAGAATTGGTAAAATACCCAGAGGGCCCCAGGTAAAGACAGGCCCTGGGTTTGCAGTCAGCAGGTGACTACTATGTGCACACCATAGCCCTGCAGAGACCCTGTAGTGCAATCAGAGCTACTAAAGCTGGCCAGGCTCAACGCAGGAAGTATCCAGGTAAAAAAGGAAGTGAGGAAGCAGGTGAGGAAGCCGAGGGAGCAGGCACACTAGCACTCTGCTGTTTCCTCCGGAGTCTCCTGGTATGGACTAAGGATGCTAGGGCAGCAGCTTCAGGCGACCACCCTGACTGGGAAAGGCATCGCCCCTCCCTTCACCATGGGACAGGAGTGGGCAAGAGAAATCCTGGATTTCAACATCAACTGCAGGAGGGAAGACTCGAGCCTCTGGTCAGAACAGGTGACCAGAGATAAGGCTAGACTGAGCTATGCACTAGCTGGGGCAGCCACAAGGACCCTCACCCAGATACGTATCTTGAGGTGTATAAAATTTCCCTGAAGAAGCATCAGGTTTCTACCTATCCTTCCCTAAAGGGTCCTGGTATGTGAACTTAGCAAGAGGCTCCCGTCCGGCCTACCCAAGCCTCTCCAGATCCTTGCTGGCAGTGCTCACCCAACTATGCAGAAGCCCCCAGTGATTTATGTTCAGGCCTGAGTGGTAAGCCATGCCTGGACCAGAGCTGTAACCACTGCACACTTTCAGCTCTGGGGAAGCGAAGCTACCTTACCACTGTCTAACACGACACCAGACATCCCGATGGGCCTGAGGCAGCACTGGGCATATGAGACCCTTGCCGCCTGCTGCCCTGGGAGCCCGAAGGTCAACTCAGGCCACTAGAGGACACCTGTTGCAACCACCCTCGCGGCCTCGAGGAGGAGACAAGCACGTAAGTGGGATGCCGATTTCCTGAAGGGACAGGTAAACCCACAAATGTGTCATTTTTTTTTTTCGGCAAGTAGGAACACTGGGCTCAGAAAGGCCTGAGAGTAGCCAAGTGCCTACAGCTTGCAATGGTCATTAACTCCTAAGACTGTGCTCTCACTACCAGCCAGAGCCTGAGAACAGACACCCCACAGGACAGGGAGCACCTCAGGGATCCATCTGTCCCAGGTCACCTCCACTGTGACACGGAGCCTTTCTGTAATGTCTCTGTAGCACCCCTCCCACCTATCAGGCCCTGCCAGGCAGCAAGATGAAACTGGCTTCTTTTTCTGTTGTGTTTTCTTTTGTTTTGTTTCGTTTTTCGAGGTAGGATCTCACTCTAGTCCAGGCTGACCTGTAACTCTCTATGTAGTCTCAGGGTAGCCTCAAACTCACAGCAGTCCTCCTACCTCTGCCTCCTGACTGCTGGGATTAAAGGAGTGCGCCACCACGCCTGGCTGAAGCTAGCTTCTTGATGCTTGACGGCAAGGGGACTCCAGGCTAGGTTGGCCAAGCCTTCATCGCTGTAGCTTTCTAATGCCTGAGCCCTTTCTAGTATCCTCCAAAGCGCTCTTTGCTGAGGCTGCAGTATTTAAGCGTGTCCAGATTCCACCTGGACACACATTCTAGAAGGTCAGGTTGACCTTAGGCACCAGGTTTTGGAGTGGTTAGGTGTATCCTTAAGCCACCCCCTGACAAAAATGAGTCCAATTTGAGGATAATTAGGGGACAGGAAAAAGACCCTAACACAGCTACTGGGAACAGTCCAGGCAAGAACCTGCTGCCTAAGGTTGACTGACTCATGAGCATCCTCTCTGCCTGGCAGCCTCCACCCAGAGCCCTCAGGCTTCCCAATACCAGTTTAAAAATAGGTTGGTCCAGAGCTACCAGCCACCATGGCCACAGTATCTGCCCTCTGCTGAGCCCAACCTATGTGTTCCATGAAATTCCCATGGCACACAGTGGGCATGTTAGGTGTTGCCCAGGATCCTCTGAATAGCTTTCTGCCCACTTTGTTCTTGCAGGTGGCAGAAGCCCTGCAGGTATATGCAGATGTGGACTCTAATCAAATTCTCAAGGGCAAGTGTAGATGGACGGTGCCTCCTTGGCTCAGATGTCCCGGGACAGCGGCCTC
This sequence comes from Dipus sagitta, assembly GCA_036346955.1. Taxonomy (NCBI): domain Eukaryota; kingdom Metazoa; phylum Chordata; class Mammalia; order Rodentia; family Dipodidae; genus Dipus; species Dipus sagitta. Next base: position 134,941,654 of record CM070773.1, read on the forward strand.
CATTCTGGGGCTGCACCTCAAGTTTCGGTGACAGAGCAGCCATAGAAAGCAGCGAGTTTTATCGGCAGCCTGTGCAGCTCTCCATTGCCGTGGCCCCTCACCCCTGGCATTCCGTGCCTCCCAGGGGGGCAGATAATCCCACAAAGGGCCTCGTGCCAGAGTCTGGACATTGGAAAGTGCTTTCTCCAACTGGGAGCTTTTGGGTTTGCTGGAATCTTCTTACTAGGCCCCAGGGTTCAGATCGAATGTCCCTTTGAAAGGAGCAGAGGCTGCCCCTGTATGCTGCTCTGGTCTGTCTGATACTAGATCCAGGGGAGCTCTAGCTAAGGGGGGAGACCCCTTCGGCAAACCAGGGCCCCTAGAATCCTAGTCCTGGTGAGGAAAGGAGGGAAGAGGAGAGAAAGGCTCATATCATGCCACAATAGATGATAACACCCTTTCCTCTGCAGAAAGCTCAAAACTAGCTCACTCGTGCATTTGGTTGTTCCCTCCCAACCACCCACTCTTGTTCCTCTCCGCTTGCTCTGTCTACAGTTTAAGGGCTGTAGAGACCCAGAGATGGTTAATGCTCCCAGAACAGGGGTCCTTCCTGCTCACCTGACAAAATGGCCTCTCCAGAACCTGGTTCACATTGTCACATCTATGTAAACAGAGTACTCTATGCATGTATGCACAGGTGTGCATGTGTGCATATGTGCACTAACAAGTGCCTTGCACACAAGTGCACTCACAAATGCACAAATGCATGCACAAGCTGTTACACAGTTCCCTAAGCCATACCAAAGCATGACCCATCCAATGACATCAGACACAATCTCAGGCCAGAACGTCAAGGAGACAGCTGCAGATCCAGCAGAAGCCCCGCTGCTTGAACCCCTGGAACACAGCGAGGATAGGGATCCTGAAGGATGCGAGCAGGCACAGAGACCTAACTCTGCCCCTCTTTGCAGAGACACTAATGCCACCTCCCTTCCTACATGGCAATGTCAGTGTCTTGGTACAGGCTGTCCAAGATGCTGGGTCCCCCAACAGAAGGCTGACATGGTACCATGGCTCTTCCTTGTGGAAACTTGAAGAACCTGTCTGGAATGGACCTCCAATCCAACCACACTCGTCCCACCAGCCCCACAGATAGCCTATCAGGCACTCTAGCCAACACTGTCCCCATCCCTAACGGTGCCCTCCCCCAAAGTAACCACTCCCAAGGCAGAATCAACACGAGTGAGGAACACTCAGGTTCTGGGTGAGGCCAGGAGACTTAGTTCATGGGTGTCTCTCTGTTACTTGCACACCATTCACCAAGTTGTTTTTCTCTCAGGCATGTGAATGTAGAGACCAGATACAGGGAGACTGCCCCATTTCGACCATTTGTACATATAGATCAGCCCTTGGTCAGAGAAAGTTCCAGAAACCTAGAATAGATGCTTAAAATGACAACCTTGGGCCAGGTGGAGTGGCACACACCTTTCATCCCAGCATTTGGGAAGCAGAGGTAGGAGGATCGCCATGAGTTCAAGGTCACCTTGAGACTACATAGTGAAATCCAGGTCAGTCTGGGCTAGAGGGAGACCCCATTTCAAAAAAAAAAAAAAAAAAAAAGAGCAACCTTGATCTTGATCCTGAGGACAATGATAGCAACAATACAGCAATATACAACAATATCAGGTGTCTTGGGTCATTATCTCAGCAGGGCCATACTGGGCTCTGTGCTATCCCCAACTGAGGCTTCTCTGGCCTCCTCCACATCTTTTCTGCACTGTGTAAACATATCAGATCAGGAGTGGAGATAAGTATCCTGGCCTGGATGGGGAGGAAAGAAAATGTAGGGTGCTATCACCCCACAGAACACTTGGGCACCATTTTGTTCACACATACCCTTGATCCACACCTCCATCACAAATGGGCAGTGCTGTGTCAGAGGGTAGGGCGGTGTGGCAGCATGAGGGAAGAAAAGGAAGTGGGCTCCAGCTTTTCCTTGCTGTCTAGAGGGTTCAGCTAAATGCCTTGGAGACTGAGAGGTTTTGCACTGGCCTTGACCTCACTCTCACCAGCAGAGGTGGTACCTGAGGCAGGGAGAGAGCCAGGAGCTGACCTGAGGTCCCATAACTATAGCCAGTCCTTCCCCAGCCACCAGCACTGGTTGGGGTGAAGGATATATCCTCAGGGCCCCATCTCCTTGGGAACCAAAGTTGAGGTCCTGTCACCCTATGTTCCTGGAAGGCAGGCACCACTCCTGTCCTGAACCCACACTCAAGGGTATTTCAAGATCAGGGTGAGAAGAGTGGGCCACTGACCCTCTGACAGGTCGATCTGATCCAGATCTGCAGGGTCACCTTTCAATTCCTGAGGGTCACAGGGAGCAGAAAGTGTTTCCTCAGGAGGGGCTCCTGCTGGGCCTCTAAGTCTACCCTGACCTGACCATATAAGAATTGCACTCTGGGGACCTGAGGAGGCCTGAGAGACTACTCATCCCAGGACCTATGTGCCAACTGGGTGTGGCCATTGTGGTAGTTTGAATAGATGGCCCCCAATATGTTCAGTGTGTTTGTAGTTTGGATCTGCAGCCACCTGGCTGGAGGAGGTGTCACTGTGGACCTTAAGGTGTGGTGGTGAGTTTGAAATCCAATCTAGAGATATCCAAAGTGCCTAGTTCCACCTGGAGTTCCTGAAGTGTGCTGTGTGGCTTTTGGCTTTTGGCGTGTGCTTCTCTCTCTCTCTGCCTGTGAAGGTAGGCCAGCTTCTTCTGCCATTATAGAACTTCCCCTGGAACTGTAAGCTTCAATAAATATCCCTTTCTCCATAAAAAAAAAAAAAAGAATTGCACTCTGGGACCTTGGACCATCCAGTCACACCAGAGCCCAAAGGGCCAGCCTGCTGCCCGACCATCTAGTTCCTTTGGTTTGGTTCAAGGTCAACCAAGGTGATAGAGCTATGTGATGAATTTGGGAAGTGAAAGATAGGGGCAGTCTCTGAGGTCAGAGGCTGGCAGGTTCAACTAGGAGTGTCATGGGCATCAAAGATGGCTCCAAAAGTTGGGGGGACTCTCAAGGAGGGTTCTGTATGCCCAAGCAGGAGTGGAGGCTTTGGCTTCTCACCCTAGTCTCGGCTGCTGCCCTGGATGACCCTGGTCTCAGTACCCCGTGCTTGATTCTGCTTTTACATGTTCTGTGGAGTGCTAGAGTCTTCAGGGAGGGGCCTGACCGTCCCAGCTCTGCACAGCACAGCCAGACCCCTCCAAGTTGCCCCTCCTTTATTCTTGTGCCAAGCTGTGACCACCCTTAGTGATCAACACCAGGAGTTGGGGACCAGCTGCATGAACAGGCTGATGGAGACTCAGCTGTCCTGCTACACTCATGGCAGACTTATTGGGACTGTCCTGAGCCACTCCTCCTTCCTATAGAAGGGGTACCACTGTGTATCCCCTTCCCTGCAGCATCCTTCTGGTCCAGACAGACTTAGGGCTACATTCTTCCTGCCTTGGCTTTCCTCACATTACCATGTTCTGTCGGTTGGCCAGGGAGTGGGACCTTCCAGGATGGCAGAGCCCAGGCTATGGGCACAGGCTCCTCGCAGCCCTCGTGGCCACCAGCCCCCACTCCTCTTTGAATGAGGGTATCTGTTGTGATGGAGGCAACCTAAAACCCTGGGCCATGAGAGATCTTGGATAGGAGTAAGGAAGGATTCCCTATGGAGGCTGCAGGAACTGGGAACCAGGTGCAGCCTGGGCTGGGGCGGGGCTGGGGAGCAACTCAAACTCGAGGCAGCCACCACCATCATTAATAGAGGAGATTCAATACCAAGTTGCTGCTTTCAGGGGCTTTGCCTAACCTTTGGGAAGGTAAAATTAACACCTTGGATGGATGGAAAGTTAGAACTCAGAGGCCTCTGCTTTGCAATTCTGATTCCCAACCATGAAACTAGAGAGTGCCTCCTGGGGCAGCTATATGGCTGGGGCTTCTGAGCACTTACTTCTCATGGTTTTTTGAACTTTGTTCTTAAGGACATTCAGCTGAATGTGCAGCCACCAGACTGCCCCTCCATGGTACACCCGTGTACGTGCGCCCGAAGGGTCTGAGTATTAGGGATCATGACACCCAGTCTCATGCCGACTTTCTGTAGGATGTGCTAAGTTCCTACAGGCTCCACAGCGATATTAAAAATCTCCCATCAGCCACGTTGACTTTTTGCTGCTCAGATTTCACTTGCCCGGAAGAAGCCGTCCAACGCGTTCCTCTGCACTGAATCCACAATAAGTCCGCCAGCCAAAAAGCGGCTCTGCACAGGCTGCAGACGCGGGGACAGGACCTCCAGATTTTTAAGAAATGGCAGCATCGATGAGATAATGAACTTTGGGGTGGGGGGCTCTAAGGTACCGCCCAGTCTAGTGAAGCAGCTGTCATTTTTAAAGTCATGTCAAATCACTTCCAGGGAAAAATTGATTTGTCTCTGATAGCTTTTCCTCCTGCTAACATGATAAATAAATAATTAGCTGCATTGTAGAGCTGTTTCATGAAAGAAAAGGTTGGTGAAGCAGGTTGAGATAGAGACTGAAAAGACCTGGGGCTGGCTGTAAATCCCCCCATGCCTTATGACACCATTTGTACTCTGTCAGTCACTAGCTTATGTTCAGAACGAGCTTGGGAACTGAATACCCCATTCAAAGAGGTACTCACACGGCGTGTTATTACAATTTAATATTTTCACACACAGACACATCATTATCTTGCAACCTGACACTGGCAGCATAATTCTGTAATTTTTCAAGAGGCCTAATTTTTCTCAATGTGAACACCAGGGCCCAGGATTGTCTAAACAGCCCTGTCTCTTCTTTGTTTCTTCTTGGGGTAACAGACACGCAGAGGAAATGCTTACAGATCGCCAAGGCTTCTCTACCTTGGAACTCTCCCGGCTTCTCCTATACACAGCAAGCAGCTGCCAAATGGCCCTGGCGGGACTGGGCCTGGCACCGGCTCTTAGCGGCAAGTCCTCTCCACACTATGCAAGAGCTAAAGTCATGAGGTCCCACGGAACTAAGTGGCTCTTGAAAGCACAAGAGGGTAGGGAACTGAGGGGTGTTGCTGATAAACAGAAATGAGAACTGTCATGCAAACGTCAGATCTGCACACGTATGTGCAGGCGTATCGCACACGTGTAGCTACATGTGGGCATGCTCCACGGAGATGGTCTTGATGTGTCGGCCAAATGAAGCATCTACCTCGGGGACTACTTTTCTCTCCAGCAATGTCTGCTCCGGCCTGCAAAACACCCTCTGGTGTTTAGGTACTTCAGGAATGTGTTGACTCTTTGCAAGAAAGGCCAGAAATTTCTCAGAGAGCTATTTCCTCCAATGAGCAGGTGGCAAAGAGAAAGATGGCATGGCCCCCAAGCTGCATGAGGACACACTACACGACTGAGCCAGTAGATGTCCTCTGGTTTCCTTCAGGCTTATTTCCACAAGGGTTCTGAGACCTGCAGGCAGCTTACCGCTTTCTTGCATGTGCACGCGCACATCTCAGAGACCTCATGCGTGGGCACCCATAGAACAGCTAGCACATGAAAGGACCGGCCTATCAGTGCTTCTGAGTGTGGGCTGGGATGCCATCAGGTTAGCATAGGCCGCAGAGGTCGATTCTAAACACAGCGCAGACCTTATCACGTGGCTTTTCCTGGGCTTGAGGTTTTGATGGAGACTCTGGACAGGACTTCACCAGGGAGGGAAGAGGCACTGAGGTGGGGGTGGGAGCTGAGGATTAATGCCCAGGCTTTCTGAGGCAGTTCTGCAGTCTTCCTCTTTGCCTGGGGACTGTGTGGCCTCTCTGTGGTCACCACTCTGGCTCCTCCGGTGAGTGTAATTTTCAGTCTTTGTTTAAATGTTTTATGGACTGATGTGACCGAGCCTCTCTGAGGAGGCTGTGGCCCCCTGTTGGGCAGATACAAATGCCTGAGCCATTTCAATGCGTGTCCATTTCCCTTGGAGACCCAACTACAAGGAGTGACCAGAGTCTATTATGTAAATCCATATTTTGGTATAATACTAACTGTCAACTTCTGAATATAGACGCAGGATTAAACTGCATCACAGGAAAGAGTTCCAGACACAGTTGGCATCCAGTCCTCACACCTAGACCTATTCTGCCTCTGCTGAGACCCTGGGGCCTTGCCTGCCCTGGGGCCAGAGAGACAGATAGCATCCAGACCAACAAATCTCTCTGGCAAATCTTCTACACCCCCTCCCTCTCCCTTCTGCCTTTGCAGTGTGAAATAGAGCTGGCGACCAGGTTCAGTAAGACAGTCAAGGCTGGAGAGCTGTTAGGCTCACTCTGGCCTTCTCCCCATCTGAGCACAGGGCCTGACCCCAGTCCAGCACCTGCTCCCAGCAAAGACTAGAGTCTGATGGGACCTCTAACACCCAGCTTGCCACCCTACAGCAACCGACACACAGCACAACTGGAGACACAGTACACCCCCAAGCACACATGGCATAGCTAGAGACACAGTGTACCCCCAAGCACGGGGATGGCAACTTCCTCTGGGTGGGCTCCTAGGCAGCCTCCTACAACTGTTGAAGGGGTCTTCTGTCCCTAAATGAGCATGGCTCAGAGCCCAGTACATAGTATGCCCATGCACCACATGCTGGGCTTCTGAGAAAGATGGTGTAGCCGCCAAAATAAACCAAAGACCCCAGCCCCTCCGGGAACCAGGAGGCCTCTGATGAGAAAAGAGCTGGCAGATGCCAACAGCTGTTTCAGCCCTGAAGACAGATATAAGGGTAGAAAAGGCCTGCTTGCTTTGGCTGGGGGGTGGGAAGGAAGCTGGCGGTGGGGGAGGTGGCTGGCTTTGAGCGTGGTGAGCCCCTGCTACACACACAACAGGGCCCACTGCAGGTCCTGTGCCTCCAAGAAAGAAGCAGCTTAAACACATGGGTGTGTTTGAGTTCCACACTGAGCTACATGCAGGAGGCAAAATAGGATCTGTGCCGAAGCAGGGAGAGGCCTGCAGTGGAGGTGACCTCATAACACGGTGTGGGTCTTACCTATATCTGTGCTACATTGTTGGTGGACCCCACTCGCAGCCTGACCTCAGTTTCCACCCCACGGTCCACACCAAGGCTGACAGGCTCAAGAGCAAAGAAGCTGTTTGTCCAAACAGGCCAAGGATATAAAAAGAAAAATCACTCAGAATGCCTGCCAAATTTGAGCGAGTTTCGGATGAACCCCAACAAGCCCCCAGGATGTCCGACTCCCATACAAAAGCACCCACAGAACAGCATACTGGACCCTTCTCCCTACCTGAGTTTGTGGGTAGAAGCCATGTAGGGCACAGATTCCCACGCATGTGGATACCAACCAAGTTTAAACTGACTTTTGAGGACGCCTCAGTGGATAAATGTAAGGACCCAAGTTCAGATCCCCAGCACCCTCATAAATTCCAGGTGGGTGTGGCAGCCCACTTGTAATCTCAGCATTGAAGAGGTAGAGACAGGAGTCTTCAGAGCAAGCTAACTTGGTGAGCTCTGGGTTCAAGTGAGACACCCTGCCGAGTAAAAACCAGGCAAGTGTTGGAGCAGGACGCTGGGCATCAACCTCAGCTCACATGTGTGCATGCCCACCTGCATACACATGCATATCCACAAACATAAAAATACAACCACACATATGCCATACACATCATTTTTTAATAGAAAATGTTAAAAACTAATGTTTATTCTGCAAGGCATTTACCTGGAGGCAAAAGCCAAGCTGAGGTGAGTCTTGAGGATCAAGGGAGGGCAAACAGGGTATGCAGTACAGAGTAGCAGGGCAGGAAGAACAGCATCGCCCCTAAGAATGTGCTGCGAAGAGACTGGGGGCCAGGCAAGGCCCACGTGAGCCTTGTGGGCAGCCTCTGGTGCTTGTTGGGCTAGGTTTTGATATTGGCACTAACCCTTCGGCTTTGTTATTGTTTCTAGTAGGAAACGAGACAAAATCACTTATTCCTCAACTTGAGTACACTGCCTAGGAAGTAACTTATAGACATATGAAGGTCACCTCAGTGGGGACTGCCTGGAAAGCCAGGGTTTTGGGAGGACACAGCCCAGACACATTAAGCTTGCTCTGCCAGGTAAGTACAAAATGGCTGGGCACACCTGTGTCTCCCTGACCCTCAAATGTCATATAGTCAGCCAACATTGAAATTCACATAGAATATAAATTCTGTGTTAGGAGAAAACCAAGACTGAATCCCTCCAGGTGAGTCAGGAGGGTAAGGGAAGGGAACAGATTGGTCCTGAAGGTGACCAGGAAAGCCCAAGTAGCTTTCTGGGAAATTCCCTAAGAAACTATGAGACCTGGGAAACTCTCGTGTCCCTCACCCCAGCAGCCCTGCTTCCTGATCCCCAACTCAATCCTCTGAGGCTTTTTATTCCCAGCAGTCCCCCCCTTGGCACTGTTTGAAGCAGAGAAAGGGAACCCTCCCCCTATATGCCACAGCTCCCCCACTTCTGTACCTGTTTGGAGAGACATTGAGGATGCACCAGGCAGCCTGGCTCCACCCCACAGGCACAACCCCTGAGCCACTGCCACGCTGGGAAAGGGACAGCCACTCACTATGGCTCCCACAGCGTACCTCAGGTCTTCTGAGAGCACAGCTGAGAAGCCGGAGGAAACAAGAAGCCAAGGAGCCTCTCCCTTGCCTGCCGCCCATTCCCCACAGGCCCCTCACATGGTGCTTGGACGCACACTGGTGGGAACAAGGGGCTAGCATCACCCATCACTCCTCTCATCAACTGCAGACTCAGCTAAGACTCAGGCAGGACTTCCACAGACAACATGGATCCAGTACACCCGCCCCCCCCCCACACACACACGCAGACACACACACGGACACACACACGCTCCACCGAGCACAGACTGAAGGTGAGCACCAATCTCTGATGCATGTTATGTTTTGTACTTAGCAGCAGCCCCAATCTGCTGCCTTTCCTGATCAAGTTTATGTCACAGCATTCTCACACAGGGCCATGTTTTCAAGGGCCATGATTTCCTCACTTTCCCAAGCAAGGCTTCAGTCAGGGTGAGCAAAGCAAGTCCTGGGTGTTGCATCCCCAAACTATGCTCAGGGACACTGGACTTGATGGTTTTGCTCTCACGCCTGCAAAGCCCCACACAGATGTTTATTGAGTTTCCTTCCCACCTGAGCTGGGAGGCTAGATGAGCTAACTGCTCCATGGCACGGGCCTCTGGGGGTTCCCTCTGGCTGAGGCTGGTTTCAGATAACACTATGACTGTACCCCATAGTCTCAAATGTGGGGCTCGGGCCAGAATGAAAAAGAGACTCTGTCAGTTATGTTTAAACACAGACTCCACTGGCTCAGCCTTGAGAGATGAGCGCTCAAGGCTGAGAACTGCACAAGCCTGAGAGTGTGAATGTGCACGGGAGAACACGGAGCCGTATTTGGAGGAGATGAAATATTCACAGGACCAAGCCATGTTTTAAAATGATTATAAATTATTTTAACAGTGCATTTGCAAAGGGTTATAAAAACAGCCATAATATATTTTTTCCTTAGATTCTAGAATTACCAGTGTGACAGCTAATGCAATAATGATTTGTTTCAAATGCCAGTGTTTAAGCTGCATAAAGCTGATTTCAGACATTTTTTCCAGTAGGCCACATTGTACTTAATGAAATTAAACACACCAATCGCATTTGTCCCCAGGGGACGAGGAACTGAACACACCACTGGTTTATTTTTTTATTAAAATAAATTGCAGCCGGCAAGATGGACTAATTGCATACAGAATTGAAAAAGAAACATTCCATTGATATAATTAAGCCAATTTTCACGGACAGAAATAGTTATAGTGGATATAAAATAAGCAAAGCCTCACCAGAATCTGCTTTCCCTCCCTTTTTTACACAAAATGTTAACTATTAAACAAATATGTATCTCGAGTGGCCGGCACTCCTATCTTCTGTTCAAGGCATTGTTTCTCAGACTCCAGAGAGGCACCTTAGATAGAGTGGAGAGTCGGTCAAAGCGAGGAGAGGTCACCCCTCCTTTGCTCGGGGCCACTAGAGGTGAGGGTACTAGGCCCAGAATGGCCATAATGACCCCAGCCGTAGTTCAAACGGTCCCAGGTTGGAGACACACCAGCCGATTCCAGTCTGGACCAACAATGAGGCCCCTACGTCGCCCTGGTTACCTAAGGAGGCAGGTGGATTTTCCCCTTCCAAAATGAGAACCTGAGCAGGCAGGTCACACGTCCCCATAGGAGGCTTCTGAACTTCCGTAGAGCAGAAGATAGTGAGGAGTCGACAATGTCACCCCCTGATCAACATCGCCTACCCTGCATCTGCCCTTGGGAGAGGGCTCTCACAGTCAGGGCAGGAGAAGCCAGGCAACTACTCCTTGGAGAGGAGGAGAGTCCAGCCCTAAGTAAACAAGACTCCAGTCTTTGGGTGGGTGAGGCACAGGTCTGATGGCTGCATTCAGAGGCATGATGTCTACTTGCCTTTTAAGTATAGACCACACTGAGCTTTGGCCTTGAGGAAATGTTATAACCCTGACACATTAAAAAAAAAAAAACTATGGAATTAACTATAGTCTATAGTGCCCTACTGAAAATCCTTGAAGGTCTTCATTGAGCTGACATTTCCATCAACCTTGGCCTGGCTGTGCAGCTGTCTGAGTTACTGCCACCTCTCTGTGCTTGGGACTCTTCCTCTCTTCTTCTGGGGAAGAGGTGTCTGCTGTTCCATACTCCCTCCTTCTGGAGACCAGGGAAGGAGGTGGATGAGGGTTGGGTCAGGGCTCCTGTCTAGGGAGAGGAAAGTACCTTAGGGTCTGCTTCCAAGCTGTCGCCACAATGGGGAAGGCAGTAGGAGTCACACTGCAGCCCACAGTACACTTACACAATACATAGTACACAGTACACAATACACTTTGGCTGGGCGGGTGTCTAGGAGGGTAGGGACCTGACCCTTCTAGAAACCCTGACAGCCTGCCCTGCAACCTTGGTTTACCTGGATCGTTCTCCCCATCCCCACCTACAACTCAGACCCAGAATGGGAGTGCACTCCCTCATTCTGGTGTGCTGCTCCGCTGGCCTAGGGACAGAGAAGGGACCTTGTGCTGGAAGAGTATGGAACACCTGGGAAGCCAAGAGGTGGTCCTCAGGGAGAAAAGTGCTGTTTCAGCCTGGGGTCGGAGACACCGCGGGGAAGCTGGGAGGCACAGGGAGAGTTCCTAGATCTGTTTTCCCACAGCCGCTGTCCTCCTGAGCCCTAGAGCCCAGGGCGGCCTGAATCTGTCTCCCAAGACCTGCGCTACACTGCAGGGGAGGCCAGGCGGCTCCCAGCTTCTCAAGAAGTTCTTTCTGGCAAGGAGAAAACATAGCAGCCGCTCCTCATGCTCCTTTGGTGCCTGCAGCATCCAAGACTTGATGCTAGGTTTGATTCAAAACCTGATAAATTGTTTTTAACACCATTTGAAATTTTTAAACGAAATTACTCAAAAGATTTTTAATACTGAATAATTTTTGTTGGAACTCTAGTTATACGTCACCTTTATTACCAATGCTAGTCTCATACGGATTCCTAATTTCCTCCTAATTGAGAAAAACAGGGAGCTAATTGTGCCACATAAGCCCAACAAACTATGATGGGGCATAGAGGGAGCCTAATACACCTGCACCCAGCCTTTGGACAGAAACCCAGGACTAAGTTCCTTGCTCCCAGCACAGCTCAGGAGGGGAATTTGGGGTGGCAGGAGCTGCAGGACCAGAAGGGACTAAAAGCACCTGCTATTCACGCGTAACTGCTGGAGATGTAGGTGGCCCAGTCCAGAGGGTAGCTGCATATCCAGGGACACAGCCTGCGCGAAGACCTTTCAGCACTTGCTCCACAACTGACCTTGGCAAGTCCTCCTCCCAAACCAGGCCTCTGCCCCATGGCACACCACTTAAGGTTGGCGCCAGCCCTGCACCCTGGCCCTCCACCCCAGCTGCTGCGCGTTAGTTCATTCGCCTGAAGCGGGGCAAGACAAGGACTCCTGCCAGCCAGTTTGTATTGCTGCTTCTCTCATCCATATTCTGAGGAAAGGTGTCTGCTCAGTTCTGGCTTCCCTGGGGAGGGTGAGAAAAGGGAGGACCCGGCCAGCCTGAATCTGGCTTGTCTCAACCGGGAAGAAGGACCCACCCTGGCTGTGAACTGGGCCTCCAGCCCATCACCCCACCCTCCCTCAAACACACCTTTCAAATATACATTACTCCCAATACATAGGGCATGCACACAAAGTCCTACACCATGCAAAGTAGCAGTCCCCACCCAAGGGGCTAGACAGTGAGGAGGACACCTGGGATATGTAATATCTAGGACTATGGAGTCTGTCACCTCATGGGAATCAGGCCTCAAAGGGTGGCTCTGATGGGAACCCTAGCTGCCGAGACCTCCAGGGTGGAGGTCAGGGTTAGGCTAAGCCCCCACCTGTCCACCTGGATCGCAGAAACAATAAGCTATTGTTAAAATGTGGGGCCAGGACAGCCCCAAGTCCTCACTGACCAGCACTTGCCCAGCTTGAGTAAGGGGATACAGGCCTTGAACTGTCTTCATCCTGGCCCATGCTGGGGTAGGGGTGTCACATCAGCTGACCCATAGCTGCAAAGAGGGTGCCCCAGAGACCTCTGCTGCCAGAAAACTCATCATCAGTCTCCACTGTGAGCCCCCAAAACGCTACAAATGGGACACCCAACAAGCCAAGCTGGGTTGAACCCTTGAGACTGAGGCCTGGAGTAGAGAAATAACAAACGAAATTAATGTCCCAGATGCACCCTCAGTGGCAGGTCCCTTAAGCTCTGGGTCATGAGGTCATATCCATTGGTTTAATTGTCCTTCAGTCCCCAGCACACAGTTTCAGGCACAACTCAGGGCCCAAGTGCAAGGGCAGAACAGAGCCAGAACAGTCATGATCTTGTTTCTACCCTAGCCTCAGAGGTTGTTTGGGGATGTGGCTGGGTTAGCTGCTGAGCCCGCGCGCTGCCCGCTGCCCCAGCTTCAGGTAATGGAGTCAGGACTCTCAGGAGACTTTCACATCTGCTTAGAATAACGTCCAATGAAATGAAATTCCTCAGTGGCTCCTGCGATGTCTGCCATCCTGAACTGCCTCTGCCACCTTCCTCGAGAAGGGTTGGGGGTAACAGTCCCTATGCAGCCTGGAACGGGGTCCCAGAGTGCACTCAGCCTAGGCTCTGGGCCTGTAGATTAAGCTCCCTTGGGCTGTTTCTAAGGACGCCCAGGAAAGAGAAGCCGTACTCTGCACTCCTGTAGGTAGTAGGTCGGGTCTTCTGGTTCTCAGCCTCCAGGACAGACAGCAGGACCTCCGCCAGGCACCCGTTCGGGTCGTGAGCTGAGCTGAGTCCAGGCAACCTTTCCCACCTGGTGTAGGTGGAGCAGGAGGACAGCGGGCCTTGTTGGCACCAGCCCGGTGTGGGCCTCTGGGAACTTTCCGGGGCCGCACGGGGTGCGCTGAGCCAGCCTCTCGCTTCCAGCGAAGGCCTCGGCCGGCCGGGGGAGCGCGCCGCTGCTGCAACTCCTCCTCGGTCCAGCTTTAGGTCTTTTCTCTGCAAAAGCCTGACCAGTCCGGCCTGCAGCCAGGGGGTCGAGACACTGAGCAGGACCGCGGTGAACACAACACCCAAACTGTACACAACACACCCGGTTGCTTGCGCTGTGGGCCAGCTCGCAGCTACGCACAGCCCCTTCGCGTCTAGAGAGAAACGACTGCCCCGTTCGCACCAAAAGGGGTCAGAGGTCACAGCAGGCCCAGGAAGCCGAGGCTAAGTGCAGCTGGCCGGGGAGATGGGCTGGAAGGAGGTCGCCTCACCGAGGGGCCACGAAGTGCCAACGACGGAGTCCAGGGGAGCCTGGCAGAGGGTGGGACTTGCTTTTCCCTGCAGGCTGGGCGTGCGGCCTAAGGCTGCGGTGGGTCCGTGTCACTCGGGGGTCCGGCGTTGAAAGCACCACCAAGTTTGTTTGTTTGTTTGTTTGTTTGTTTTCGGGAAACTGTTGCGGCGAATCGCGCGCTCAACTGGCCTTACGCTTGAGGGGCTTGGTCTTGGATGCCTGCAGGACGGGCCGGGCAGGACCGGGCTCAGGAGGCTCGGACGGAATCGTAGGGACCTGGAGCACGGGGACCAGGCGCCCCTTCCGCGGCAGAGGCGGGGGCGGCAGAGGAAGCGACGCGGATTCCCCGGGCGCAGTGCGCTCACCGCTTCGCTGGAACCGGGCCGCGGCCGGGCTGCGGGAGCCGCGCTCGCCGGGCCGCTGCGCCACCCGTCCCCACCTGCCGGCTCTCTCAGCCGCAGCCCCCGAGTCCCGGCCTGGCCGGGGACGGCGCCGGCACCCCTCGCGGAGGGAGTGCGCGCGGGCTGCTCCGAGGCGCGGCGCTGGCGGCGGCGGCGCAGGCGATGGGAGCTCCCGGCCCGGCCCGCGGCGGGCACGAGCCAGCGGCAGGCAGCGCGCGGAGCCCCGGGCTCGGCCCCAAGGCGGAGCGAAAGAGAAAGTAAGACCCGGGCCCGGGCAGTTCGTCCCCCTGGGCCTCGCGGGTGTCAGGCGAGCGTGTACGGGGAGGGTCCGAGCGGAGCCGAGGGCGACGTGTTGGCGGGTCGGAAGGCGGCTGGTTGGGGACCCTGGTGTCGAAGGCACCAGCGCCGGGCGGCCCGCTCGAGCAGCCTGCCGGAGTCACAGAGGAGCACCCGCCACCACGCGGGGCACCACTTGGGAATAAACTTCACGACTACAATTCCAAGTGCAGGAGGAAAAAAAAAGTCTCCATTTTGCTCCCCCAGTGGCCGCGGCCGTGCTGCCTTGGCCGTCCCTGCCTTCACTCCCGGGGAGCCGGGTGGGCGCCGGCTCGCGCCCCCTCCTCCGCCCCCTCCCCGGCTCGGGGTCTCCCTCCTCTGCGCCCGGCTGGCGGACGCCAAAGGCGGTGCTCTAGCGCCCACTATTTCAAAAGCCCGGAATATGATTTGACCAGGACTGAGAGCCACTCGGGGAGAGAGAGAGTGAGAGAGCGAGCGAGGAGGAAAAGTTGCTCTCCCCTTTCGTCAACTTTTCGCTAACTTTCGCTTTTCGCTCCCCTCCACCCCCGGCCCTCCCCCTCCGCCCCCCTCCCCGGCCCCCACCGCGCGCCTCGGGTTCCCGGGCCCGAGCGCCTGACACTGTGGGGGGGAGGGGGTTCGGCGGGGAGGGGGCCGGCGCCTTCGGGGAGCGCGCGGCCCGGGCGCCCCGAGCCTCCGCGCCGAGCCTGGCCGCCCCGGAGCGCTGGAGGCGGAGCAGAGCCCGGGCCGCGCGGCCGAGCCGGGGGGCCGGAGCGGCAGGCGCACACAGACCGCGCCCCGACGCGCACCCCTGGCCCGAGTACCCCGGCCCCCGCGGCCCGGGCCCGGCGGCACGGCGCGGCCGAGCGCGGGAGACTTACTTTTGGCTAGCTTCCTCGCCCTCGCCTTGGATCGCATGGTGTCGGCTCGCGGAATCTCTCTCCTCCTCCTTGAGCCCAGAAGCAGCTACACACTATCTTCATCTCCCCAGCATTGTCAGTTTGGACACCTTCGCACATGCGCACAGAGCACTCAATCTGACACCCCTCGCCGGGGCCAAAAAAACTTTGCAATGTATTCATCATCCTCATCGTCGCGCCGCCGCCGCCGCCGCCGCCGCCTCGGCGCGGGATTGGGGGGCTCTCTCCGGCCTTCCCGGTCTTCACCTCACTTCTCACTCCCCCCCCCCCCCCCTTTTCGGCACAGCTCGGAACTGGCCCTTTAAGAAAACATTCCGTGCTCTGCGCTCCCGCCTGGGGCCCGCACCCCGGACACTTTAAAAGGACCCAGGTGGCCCTGGAGGCGAGGTGACCGTCCCCCCGCCCTGCCCCTGCGTCGCGTCGCGCCGTGGCTCCCGCCCCAGCCGGGTCGAAGACGAGGTCGGCGGCTGCGGTTTTCTCTGCGCGACTTCCTTGGATCTCGGGGCAAACACGCTGAGAGTTCGGACGCGGGTCCGGGCTGGTTTTGCTTCGTTTGATTATATTTTATTACCAATTAAAAAGCTTTCGTTCGCCATCGCCACAGCCACCTCTTCTCCCGAACTCTTCTCCTCTCGGCCACCGCCTCCGCCCCGCGGTGGCTAAGGGGGTGTCGGGGCCCACGCACCAGAACCCCGCTCCTCCGAAGCCCCCTCCGGCCGCCGCCCCCCTCGGGCCTCCCGGGCCCCCGCCCCTCCCCCCGCCCCCCACCCGCGGCTGCAGCTTCTGCTTCGCGGCTCAAGGAAAAAAAAAAAAACCAACAGCCTGGGCGCCGCCAGCTCCGCGCTCCGTCCCAGCCCCGGCCGACGAGCGAGCTGCACGGAACCAGCCGTCCCCGCTCGGGCGCGAGGTGGCGGGAGTGCAGCGCGCTCCACCTCGAGGGGCGACCGGGGGGCGGGGGTCAGTCACCCCAACAACCATGCGTCTGGGCCCAGGTGCCCCGGGGAGCCCAGCACCTCTGAGCCTCGGGGGCGGGCCCGCGCGCTCTGGTCTCGGTGCCCTGCTCTGTCGGCTGCGACTGCGGCCCCCCAGGTGAGTAGACGGGTGCGGGAGCTCCGGAACTGGGCCCACTTTGGGAGGCCGCGGTTCTGTGCGGACGGTCCTTTCCCTTTTCGGGGACCCAGACGCGTCTCGGGCTGGAGAGCCCGCCGCGCAGGTGGAGGAGTGCGGATCGGAGCCCCACCGGGAGCTTCTTCTGTCCTTCCAGCACTCAAACTCCGCGAAAAGGGTCGGGCTGGGCACGGGCAGGGTGACCCCCGCCAGGGGGCCTAAAGGTGAGCGCGAATTTCTCATTCGAGTTTGGCTAAGATTTGAGATTGAATTTGAAACAAACGGAGGCGCGGCCCCGGCTGGGTCACTACCTTAGGCACCCTTTCCGGATACCAGTGTTTCACCGGCCGCACGACTCAGAGCTGTCATGGTGTCACGGGAACCAGAGCTGGGGTCTGGGGGAATTCGTGTCTCTCGGCCTTTCCATCGGGGCTTCTAGCCATGCCCACCCCCTCTTTGTTGTGTGCAACGAAACAAGTATTGTTGCACTGAAACCTGCACACCAAACCCTGCTTAAAAAAAAAAAACCCGCAGTTCTCAAAAAACTGGACTTAAGGAGGCAGTGCAATAGAGAACGTGACTGGGCCCATTCAACCCCGGAGAAAAGCCCCAAGGCCAGTGGGAGCGGGTGTGCTGGGCCCTCTGCCTAGGAACCTCTGCAGTCTGCCACCGCTTTCCAGTGGGGAATGCAGCACCTCTGAGGCACCCACAGCTTGAAATACCTGGTCCTGCTGCCAGCTTGCTGCTCAGCATAGAGGAAGACACTCACTGGCCACCACCCACCTATGCCGTTTGTGGTCCTAGGTGAGTGACCCCTTAGACTCCCCTTTTAGGCTGTTGATCCTATTATGCATTATCCCTACTTCACTCTGTTCCCACTGGGCCACATAACCCTTCAACTTATGGGGCTGGGTTCTGGGGTTCTTGTGGGGAGCTCCCATTACAGATTAAGGACACTGTCTCCCTCCACTCTTGGAGAGCTCTGAATTTGCTTCAAACCCACAGAGGGGAGGTTGCCGAAATCCAGTAACACAGGTAATCCTGCCCAAACTCAGCCCAAGGGTGGCCTACAGACAGTGGGCCTAATTTAGCGGTAGCTGCTGACCAGGGAAGGCTCAAGGTCACCTTATTACTGTGGCACCCCAGGTGTCCAGTACTCACCTGGAGCCTCCCTGGACGTTTGACACAATGGAGTGGGTGAACAGCTCACACCTGCCAGGGGCCTTGCCCTGCCCCCAATCCTGGGCTGACCTTTTTTCCCTCTCTGCCCTGGAGGCTCTCCGGGCTCCAAGGTTAGGAAGGTCCCTGCTTCTTCTAGGGCCCCCAGTTCACTGAGGGTCTCTT
Organism: Dipus sagitta; assembly: GCA_036346955.1. Lineage (NCBI taxonomy): Eukaryota > Metazoa > Chordata > Mammalia > Rodentia > Dipodidae > Dipus > Dipus sagitta. The sequence continues at coordinate 134,959,601 of CM070773.1, forward strand.
ACTGACCTCACCAACACCTCAGAAGGGGCCGGTCCAAACTCTGGTCAGGTTGAAGTAGGGGGGGGGGGTGACCCTTGCTAATAGAAGTGTGGTGAGGTGGTGAGTAGGCAGTAGTGTCTCTTCCCTATTTTGGCTGAAGTCCTTGTAGATAGAGAATGGACTGTCTGGGGAGGACTCTGAGAGCCCAGCCAAGGCTGACCACAGACTGCTAGTTGCCAAAATCCCCAGGTGCTGCAATGGCTCCAGTGCGGCAGTGAGTGCCCAGCCTTCTGGGGGGGACTGCTGCACTCAGTCCCCAGGCCATGGCCCTGGCCAGGCCCTGCCCCCGCGTGGCCAGACTTAGAAGCAGAGAGTAGGTCAGGCATAGAGGAATTCTTCCAGGATAACGAATATCAGGGAAAATCACACAGATGTCCTTCTCTTAAGCCATTCTGTGTCTTGGTCCAACAAAGACTTTTTGGGGTGGAGGCATTAAGGGGAACAAGTATAAACAACAGCGGCCCTGTGGGAAAAGATTAAACTAAATGGTCTAGGGGCCATTTTCAAACTGAGTCAAGTGCTGGGAGACTGATAAGGACTCAGAAGTAGGGAGGGAGGGAAGGAGGGAGGGAAGTGTGGCCTACATAGGGCCACATCTCAGCTCCCTGCACTGGACAACTGCTGCTGCCAAGTTCAGAAACCAGCTTCATTGCTGGAGGTGGTGTGGGAGGCAACTAGAAAACAGACTCCCATTAACTTCCGCTGTGCTTCAGGGGACCATCCTGCATTCCCATCCCTTCCAGCAAGCCGAGTGGAAGCTGGCGAACCTACCTGATCAGACCAACTCCAAGACTAGGGAAGTGAGGGGGAGCTAGTGCTGCAGGGCTGGAGTGAGCCTCGGAGACAGCACAGGGTGAGTAAGAAGGTCCTCAGCTTCAGTGATCCCCCAAGCAGCCCTGACACCCCAAGTTCATGCCTACACTCCAGGGCCACAGGGTCCCTTTGCCCCCCCCTCCCCCCCCCCCCCCCCCCCCGCCAGGGAGGCTTGCTTCTGAAGAGCACTCTGGCAGCAATACTCGGAGCTGCGTGGTGAGGGGAGGGAGGAGAGTCTGCACTGGTTCCGCCTTGCCCAGACCCTTGGAATGGGCTGCAGCTCCTGGGGCAGTGAGCTTTGGGGAGGAGGAAGGGTTGCTTGACCAAGTGCAGGCTTCAGGCAGGCACTCACCTTCCCTGTTCAGGCTCCCTTACCTCCCAATGCAAAAATAATGAAGGCACCTTTGCACTGGTGGCCATAAGGGCTTTCCAGGATTGCTGGACACGTCACTGGGGGGATCACAATTAGCATAAGCACCAGCCCTCACCCTATCCCAACGTGTGGCTTCCAAGAGGGTCTCTCACCATTTGGGCATGTTCTCTTGCCCCACCTTTGAGGGGTCTGAGCCACAGGAGGCTGGGACCCTGAGCTGACTTGGTTCTGACTGTATCAGAGGGGAACAGGGAACAGGAACTCCTAGGCCAGAAGGCAGCAATTCGTTGTTGGGGTGGGACACAAACACCTTAAAGAACCAGTTGCTTTTTATTGAGGCTTCAGAAACCACCTAAAGTGGGTGATTTTCCAACACCCTGACTTAACTCCATCTGGGGGTCTTCAGGAGCTCTCTGAAACTAGAGTCATTTTCAGGGCTCTCCTTTGCCCATCCGCCCGCTCAGATCTAGGGGCCCTCGCTATGATTTGGATAACTTTGAGGGCAGAAGGACACAGCTCCCAATGCCAAATTTCAGCCCAAACTGTTCCCTGCCTGGTGCAGAGTTGGACCTCCCAGGGCCAATGCCAATTTCCTGGTGCCAGAGCGGGTCGCCAAGAAGGGTGGGGAAGCTCTCAACCAAGACTTCGCAGGAATGTGAACCATGTCGTAGATTTTGAACAAACCCCAGATGTTGTGGGGGGACTGACTTCTTGGGAGCATGGGGTGACGTTTGTCCCTTGGATAGCTTTGGGAGGCCTGAGCGGGTGGTCCTAGGCATGGGCGCTGCAAGTTGCCTGGGCTCTAGCAGAATTTCCCTGCCCAATTTTGTGTCCACAGACCCAAGTGGCAGGAACAGGACAGAGGCGTGAGTCGCCTGCAGACTCTGCCACATGTATTTTGAGGGCCCGCTTGGGAGTTGTTTTGTTTGAAAAGATTGAGACTTCGGGCCTAAACTCCCCTGTCCTCACCCCATTTGACCCCAGAAGGGAGTTGGTGTTTCTATCCAACGCAGATCACCATTCTAGAAGGCTCTGAAAACCGTCCAATGACTCCTTAACTCTGAGCGTACACAAGTGTGCAGAGCCCCGGCGCCCAGAAGCCGCGGGGCTCGTGCAACTTCGAGCGCGAGGAGCAAGAAACGGAACCGGTTTCCCACGCTTTTCCTCACGATCCCAAAACCTTCCAAAATGCGCCAACGAATCCCGTGGTCTGGCTGACGCTGCTTGTGCCCTCGAGGCACGTGCTCACCCCACGGGCCCGCGGCCAGCCGTGGAACTGGAGGCGGAGGTCTCCTTCCACCGCCCACACCACCCGGTGACCCTCGGGCTCCGTGCCCTGGCAGCTTCGTTGCGGGCAGCGCCCTGGGCCTGCGGTGCTGTGAAGACGAATGGCACCGGGGCTGCTCCGGAGCGCTGCCCGCGGACACAGCCGCCTCCTGCGCTCCCAGTTCTGGCCGGGCGCGGGCAGGGCGCTGGCCGCAACGAAAACCGAGAGCTGCGGGGCTCCCCGACGGAGAGACCCGGGCTTTGGAGATGCAAGTTGGGAACCCGTCCTCCGCGTCCCCTGACGCCCGGACTCGGGCCTCTCTGGGCCGATGCCGAGGAACGGAGGTGACGGAATCTTCTCCCGCAGGAATCGACATCTCGTTTCACAGAGTCACCGAGTGTGAATCCTCTCCGTGGAGGATCTGGCCCCACACCGCCGACGCTTTCAGTGTGGAAACCAAATCTTGTCATCGGGTTTGTGGGCTCTGCATCACACAGGTGCAATCGTTGGAGAGGGGATGCCAATTTGTTTGTCCCCCCCCCCATCCCCCCTCCGGTTATTCTGCAATGACCAGGAGACAGACACGCCGCTGTTCTCCTAGCGCGATCAGAGTAAGATTTACAGGAGACAACAGAATAGTTGAAAAATGCTACGAGAGGACACCCTGTGTGCAGCCCACCCTTGTGAGCCGTTTGAGCGTAGCGATTGCAGGTGGGGTTAGGAGAAGGGCTCCCCAGGGCTTCAGGGAAGCAATCGAGGTGTATCCTTGTCCGTCCTCTCCTCGCTCCCTCCTCTCCTGCCTCCCACCCTCACTGGTAGATGGAGAATGGAGAGACTCCTCCTGGCTCACGCACAGGTTCTTTAGCTCCTATCTCTTAAGTTCCTCTGGGGATAGGGATGCCTGGAAACTTAACACAACAGCCCAGAGCCTCATAGGTGAGCACCACCCAGCACTAGCTTTAAAGAAAAAAAAAAAAAGAGGATGGGTGCACAGGGGGAGGGCACTGGGGCTGGTGGGAGTAAAAGTGGGCTACAGAGACCCTGGTTTCAACTAAGCTAATGCAGTGACAACTCTGCCCCCCACCCTTCCTCCTGTCCTTCTCTGCTTCACGCTGGAATTTAGTTTAGGGTGCCAGTGGCTGCCTTGTCCTGACATGTCTGGGCAGGTCCATAGCATGACCTTGGGAGCTGGGATCCAACAGAACTGCTCCTCTGGAAGAAGAGAATGTGGTAGTGGGGTGAACAGGGAAATGGGGCGCTGCATGTCCCAACCGTCCACCCCACTCCCACCCCTGCAGGACCCTGGGAAGGAGAGGGAACTAGACTAAGGTGACCTGGGGACACCCAGGCAGACTCCCTGCCTTCCCTTTCCACTTTCTACTAAACCAATAATCTCTGGATGGTGATGGAGACACCAGGAAAGAAAAGGGCAGAGACCAGTAAGGCCCGAGGCAGGGAAAAAATGACCAGCTCTGCAGAGTCACCAAAGGTGATAGAATCAGTCACCCGAATCCTCCGGGACAGGGTGCTTGCTCCCCTTCTCTTCTGAGGCTGTGCCCGTGCACTGGGTGGAAAAGCCCAGCAGGACAGAGGCAGCCTTTACTCCCAACCCCCTCACTGGGCTTTTTGACCTGCACACATTCAGCATCCTGCTCTCTTCCATCTTACAGCCTGCAGCCTGCCACAGCTGTCTCTATGTCTGGTACCCAGAACTCCCAAGAAAAGAAGGTGGCCCACTGGCAAAGGACATGTTTGCATTTGGCATGGTGGGCCCACAAGCTCCCTCGATGAGGCTATGCTGTGTGTGGAGCCTGAGGACCATGACAGCAGAGTCCCACCTTAAGAACCTCTTCCAGGATGTAAGAATAAGGGGTTCTTTTCAGTAGGTAGGTGGCAGATGGTTGGGTCCTTCCCCTCCCAGCACATCTGACGTCCCTGCCCTCATCCTGCAGAGCAGTAACTGAGGGCGAGGATGGGTAAGCAGGCAGCTTGAGTAGGGGTACGAGCTCAATTAATCCTGGCCTCTGCCACACTTGCCTGGCACTCGCTGTCAGCCCCTGAGGAGGCACACCTGGCAGTAACCTGAGGAGAGCCTGCATGTGTGAAGGCCAACCCTTCCACAGAGCTCCCAAAAGTGCCATGGCATGGTGGATCACATACTACACTGTCAGAAGCCCTTTTCCCCTCTTTTATCCCTTTGTACTTCCTCTCACAAAACCCAGGACCACTCCTCCAGTCTCTGAGCCAGAGCTCTAGAGAGCAGCTGCCCCTGGCTGGACAAAGAGAAGGCAGTTGGGGCCAGGTGTGAGGACCTACATTTTGGGAAGCTGCAGTTTCTCTCATTGTGAAAGTCTTAGGGGTTCCCTGGTGGCCCCTGAGCTCTTGACTTTGGCCTGCACTAAAGCTGTCCTTGGGGCTGACTTGTCTCCTGCAGTCACAGCTTCCCAGGGCTTCAGCTCAGGCTATACACCTAACAATCTCGCTTTCTCTGTGGTTCACATTCTTTAGATGTTGAAATGCCCAGCAGGCCTCAGAGGTCCTGAAATGAGTTCAATGGCCAGGTGGAACTCAAAAGATTCTCCTCTCTCCCACAACTGGAGCATCCATCCGGGGTGTTTTATTATCTCCACCTACAGTGGGGAGGCCCTTACTGGAGGGAAGAAGGAAGGGACTGGGCACCCTTGTAGGACATGGGCTGTGCTCCTGCTCCAGGCTGATCCCTCCCCCAATCTGTTTCACCCTCTCCACACAGCCCTCCCTTTAGTGAGCCCATGCCAGCAGCATGCTATAAGGCCATCACTGGAGCAAGCCACCATTTCCCCGGAACAGCACACACATGTGCAAAAGGAAGCTGGCGTGTCCAAGGGGCCCTCGGGAGGGGTGAAAGTGCAACCAGCATTCTCTGAGAGAAGCTGAGTCTAGCCACGGGGTTTCCTGACCTGGAGTTTGGAGGCAGAAATGAAATCCAAAGCCTAGCAGGGTATTCTGGGCATGGTCTCACCAGCCCCCACTCCTGGGTTGTAATACAGCCCCTGCCGAGCACTAGAGCAAGACTATAAGGCAGGTGCAGGAGACTGGCCCCACCTCACAGGTAGAGGAACTTGATGCCAGGAGGCATGAGTGACCAGGCAGTTCCTGTCTGTGGAGGTGGTAGTAGGATCACAAAGATGATTTAACTGCTATAACTGAGCATCCATGACAAGAGCCCAGCCATGAAAGAGCCTGGGACCCTTTTCTAGGGTCTCTTCCTCCCCCAACCCCACCCATGGACCTAAAAGTGTGAAGTCTAGAGGGGGGCTCTGTACTTTTGGTCACGGTGTGCTTGCCTGGTCCTCAGGCACTTGAGGGTCTGTTCTTCTAAGTCCAGAACTCGATGGGGAGCTAGGAGCCCCCTTTCCCACACACCATTGGAGTACTGAGCTGTGGCTACCTGGAGTTGAGGCCCCCTGCCTCAGACAGTAGCTTTGGGGGATCATTTTGGGACTAACACACCAAAAGGGTCATGTTCCATGTCTGAGCTTCTAGAAAGATATTTCCAATCATAAAAGGTGTCATTAAAAAAAAATTGGTGTCCATTAAGTGTGCATGAAGCCTGGGCCACATGAGACATGGCTGTTCCAATAAATACAAATAAGCCAGTTTTCACATTAGAGAAATAACAGTTCTGGTAGAAATGTGGCACTTTTAAAAGAGGTTAATTAATAAACAGCAGGTAATTGTTCGTGGCACGTTGTGGCAGAGGGTAATTTTCATTTTAGAGGATGGAAGGGCCAAGTACCCCTCCCCACTCAGCATTTTTCTGTAACGATCACCTTGGCTTCCCCTCTGCCTTTAATTTTTACAGCTGGAGCTGTTTATCATCGCTCCAACTTTCACTAAAAAGGCAAAACTATCACTTAAACAAAGCTATTGAAAACTCAGCATCGTATGTGGATTTCTTAACATAAATAAATCATACAAACCAAGATTTATGTTCCCGGGATGATGTCATTCATTGAAGGCTGCCTTCCCAATCACATCGGTGCTTCCTTTATTTTTCCTGTGTGTGTGTGAGAGAGAGAAATGTGGGGTGGGAGGGGTGCTTCTAAGTAAAAGTAACCTCTCTGGCATCCTGGCTGCTCTTCTCTGTGTCCGTCCCAGGACCTCAGAAATGTGACCATCAAAAATGTTCTTGTCCTGGGTCAGCTGGGACTGAGCCAGCTCTAAATGGTGAGAACCAGCTCTTGTTTCTGGAGGATCAGTCTGAGGTCGGAAGACAGCTACACCTCTCCTAAGAGCTGGGGTGGCTCCCGGCAGGAGTTCACATTCTCTTGTCTTCTGGCACTTGGGTAAGTCCAGCTACAGGGGACTCTTCTGCAGAAGTCTAATGATGCTGAAATGAGCAAAGAAGCTGAAAGCTGTGAACAGGAGGTGGTATAGTCACACGAAAGAACATTACTTGGTCATAAAAAAGAATGAGGTACTGTCGCATTCTACACTACAGAAGAACCTGGGAAACCTGTGGTAAGCGTGAAAGTAGTCACAGAAGGCCACACTGCATGTGACACACCATGAAATGCCCAGAAGAGGGAAATCCATGGAGACAGAGTAGTATGGCAGTTGTCAGGGCCTAGGAGAGGGAAGATGGGGACTAACTGCTTCATGGGGTTTCTTGTGACAAAAAATGGTATATAATGAGCCAGTAGTGACCCCTGGAAAGATTGTAAATGTATTCAATGTCACCGTGCTGTTTGTTTTACTACAAAGTGAACATTACAATGTGTGACATATCCTAATAAAGTTGTTACTTACTTACAAGTCACTAGTCAGTGTTTGCATTTAAGAAAGTCTTACCTTAACTTTCCTTGGGGAGCCATGAACAAGCATCTCCTTACCCGGAAAGGGCACCAAGGACAAAGAGCAAACAAATAATTTCACCCATGTCCCTCTTGGTGAACCAGTGAGTTGGTTTCACTGGGGTTTCTTATGGGAGTGTGAGCGAGGGGTTACTCGCCCATGGGTAGCTACACCACCGAAGGAAAGCCTCCTCCTCTCCCAGCAACTGTGCACTGCTGGTATATGCTCAGAGAGGGAGGGGGCTTCAGGAGCTATTGAGCCACCTCCTGAGCCCACCCTTCTCTCCACAAGTGACTGCTAAGTGTCAGTAGGCTCAGTCTTGGAGGGCCTTGGCAGGTACTCATAGCTGCTCTGATGACTCATGGGCAGAGTCGTACAACAGAAGCCTTACACTCATCTCTAAAGCTTTAACTGTCAACGTGAACCTACAAGTAAGGAGTATACCCAGCATGCGCACACAGCTCCAAGAGCAGGAAATGGGTACCTGTGCCCACCCTCGGTGTGTTTTCTTTACAGCTCTCCCTGCAGCCCCTACTCTAATTGCCCTTCCTGAAGGGTGCCACTCCCATGTTTGAAGCTAATCCAAACTTTCATTTGATGTGTAGTCTTATCACCCCAAATAGAGTTGAGTGAGGACATCACTATCACCCCAATGGGAGGATGAAGTGCACCCCACATGCTGGAATGAATATCACTTGTCCACCAAGGGAGCAGAGCTCTGACTCCAGGATATGCAGGAACCCTGATGATCCCATGCAGAGTGAAGGGAGCAGAACCCACAAGGCTACCCCGTGTAGGGTTCTAGAAATGTCCAAAGAAGGCAAAGCTCCTATACAGAATATATTTTGAGGCAGCTGGACAGTGGTTGGAAAGGTAGTGACATTTCTAACCGGTCATGTAGTGGCTCAGGCTGTGAGCAGAACCACGCCAAGCCTCAAGGGGTTTTGAGGCCATCGCTGAGCACAAGGTTTTACTAATTCAAGAGTCACACATCCATTGCACACCTACTGTAAACCAGGCACAGCCATAGACCCTGAGGATATAGCTTGAGCTCGAGTTCTTGTGAGAAGGCAGCACTAAGCAAGAGACATGCCTGACGCAGTGGAACGGAAGATTCTAAGTGCTGTGGACACCGAGGAGAGCTTTGCACTTGGCACAAGGAAAGTGTGATTTCCAACAAGCTGGTCAGGGGAGGCCTCACTGTGTGACGGCATTTGAGCAGAGATGAGGGAATGAGGAGGGGGTCAGTGACATGTCTGGGGGATCAGCTTTTAGACGGATGAAATAGCCAGGGCCAAGCAGAGGTGAAAGTGGTTGGTGTGGACAGATCAGGATAGAGCAGCTGGGGAGGAGAAACCAGAGGATGGGGCCATTGGGTGGGGTCAGGCTGCAGGTATTAAGGTTCCTATCAGCTGGCCTCAAGTGAGGGAAGAACATTCTGGAATTTTTGCCTGAGCCCAAGGTACACAAGGCTGCTTACATGTGGAGGAGGGGACAAGAGAGTCAGTGTTCGAATGAAGTAATTTGAGAAAGATTCCACTGGCTGTGCTGGCTTTGAGAAAAACCGAGGACTACAGACAGACTCTAGGGGCTGGGAAAGAAGAAGAAAAATGTTGTCTAAGACCCCAGAAAGGAATGAATACTGCCCAAGCCTTGATGAGAGCCTAGTGAGACCCATCCAGCATTCTGACCTACGGAACTACAATGTGATGTGCATGTGCTATTTTTGTTCTTTTAAAAAAAATGTTCATGTTTATTTATTTAGTTGAGAGTGACAGAGAGAGAAAGAGGCAGATAGAGAGAGGGAGAGAGAATGGGCGCGCCAGGGCCTCCAGCCACTGCAAACGAACTCCAGACGCGTGCGCCCCCTTGTGCATCTGGCTAACGTGGGTCCTGGGGAATTGAACCTTGAACCAGCATCCTTAGGCTTCACAGGCAAGCGTTTAACCACTAAGCCATCTCTCCAGCCCATATTTTTGTTCTTAAATATATTTGTATTTGTGTGGGCATCACAACAAGTTATTTGCTGCTAAGTAGGTTAGACCATGTGTTGCTTCGACAGATACACAGCCATGGTGGGGAACCAACTGCTCTCAATTTGGCTAACTGATCCCCTCACTGGTATGGGACCCATAGCTGGAGCTGGGAAACAAGTCAGAACCAGATCCAAACGTAAACCCACTCTCCAATATCAAGCTACCATCAATTGTGGGCTACAAGAGGGCCTACACCTATTAAATTCTCTATTAAAAAAAAAAAGTAAGGGTTATCTCATTTGTCCTGGTGCTAACTTACTCTCCGTTGGAGAATCTGCTTCTCTTTATCAGATAGATGTAGATCCTAAGGAGAGAGCCACCCCATCATACCTCAAAAGGGCCCCAGCTGAAACTAAGAAAAATTGGAGAAACAAGCAAGGGGCCTGTTTTCCTGATGAACCGGATACCAGCACAAGGGGGAAGGAGATCAGCACAGAGAAAAATCAACTCCTACCAAATCAGAGAGCCAGAGTCTCAGAGGCCCCCAACACCTCATCACTGAAGCAGACCAAAAATGAACCCAACATGGCTCAGGGAAATTTTGCGGAAGAGGGGGCGGAAAGAATGTCAGAGTCACATGTTGGGTCATGATATGCAGAGACATTTAGCTTACCCATAACTGTGGGCTAACTCCACAATGCATGACCCGTATACCTCAACAAGGAGGGGCCAAGGGGAGGGGGTAGGTCATGGATGAGCCTAATAATGGTACCAAACTGACTGTATTTGCTGAATACAGAACTGACTAATAAAGAAAAAAGAAAAAAATATATATATTTGTATTTATTTATGAGAGAAAGAGAGATAATGGGTATGCCAGGGCCTCATGCTGCTGCAAACAAACTCCAGACACATGTGCCACTTTGTACATCTGGCTTTATGTGGATACTGGGGAATCGAACCCCAGGCTGGCAGGCTTTGTAAGCTAGCACCTTTAATCATGGAGTCATCTCCCCAAGCCCTGCATGTGCTGTTTTCAAGCCCGTGGGATTGTGGTCATTGGTGACAGCAGCCACAAGAAACTCGCACAGAGAGAAATCAGGTGCTTCACCCACGCAAGGTCAAGAAACATAGGCGTGGTCAGAACCTGGGCAAGTTCTACCCACACACAAGGAGGGAGGGACAGGAACGGCAGGAACACTGATGCTGGCTTCCTCGGCTCGGCTCTGCTCCTTGGTCACCAGCTCCAACATGAACTCTCTGCTTCTACTTTCCATCCTGGCCACCATTCTCTGGGTCTCCTGCTGCCCACATGTATGTTTTTCTCAATTACATTTTTGTTTTGGGGTGAATTCTCATTTCTCAGTCATATTTCCTTGCCACTTCTGTGAACGGTTACATGTGAGGTAACTTTTTTAGGATGTTACATGACTGAAGATGTCTAACTGTTGTTCTGTCAACCCAACCCCACTGAAGATGCCTTTTTTTCCCCTTCCACCATAACAAGGTGATAGTTGGGGCTGGGTATAGAATTTGGATTGGAGATGTAGTTGTTTTTTTTTTTGTGTGTGTGTGTGTGTGTTCATGTGTGTGGGTACAGGCATGTATGTGTCATGGTGTATATGTGAAGGGCAGAGGACAATTTTACAATTTTTAGTTCTGTCCTTGCCTTCCACCTCAGTTAAGGCAGAGTTTCCAACAAACTATCTGGTCCTCAAGCTTCCAGAAAATTCTCATCTCCTGTCTCGGCCTCCCATCCCATAGGGTTGCTGGGATCACAGAACCTTGCCAAATCTTCCAGTTTTCATGTGGGCTCTGGGGATCCAAACTCAGTTCCTCATTCTTATGTAGCAAGGGCTTTGTCCACTGAGCCACCTCCCTCCCCACTCCCCCAGAGATGAGTTTTTTAAATTCTGCTTTGAGAGTATTATCCATCCTCTTTTTCTTCCAGGGCAGCTGAGAGGTCCAAACAGATTCTGCTACCTCAGGTTTTTGTGTGCATGTAGCATTTTCCTCTTGGAAACTCATAGAATCTTCTCTTTGTCCCAAGTGTCCCAGTACTTCCTGAGGCTGTGTTCGGAGCATGTGTCTCATTTCACCCACAGTAAGTTCTCATACTAGAACCTTCAGCACCTGGGATTTCTCTTAAAACACATTGTGTTTCTGTCCTGGGGATTTTGTAACTTGGAGATTGTAGAACTTCCTCTTACGCATGTACCCTGAGCACCCTCCAATGGCTTTGTTTGGTTTTCATAGATGTCTGTGCAGCCATGGATGTCTGCCCATGGCTAGGAGCTGACTGGAGGAGCTGAGAAGACTGAGGGCTGGTCGCCTCTGTGATCCATGGCCAGGTGGTGCTGCAAACCTGGAGGTGCCATCTTGAGGGCCTTGTATGACCTCCCAGGGATGTTATCAGGGAGCCAGGGATGGAGGAGGTCTGGCTGCTAGCCTTCTAGGAGCCAAGTTAAGGTTGGAAACTGGGGTGTCTGCAGTTCCAAGGGAATAAACCTTTATATTTTTGCTGGCAAGGAGGGACAGTTTCTCCATGGGGGGAGGGAGGTAAGCTAGAAACTTAACATGTTTGCAGTTCCCATTTCATAATAGTCTTTCTTGGCCTTATTACAGGAGTGTTCCTATAGGCAGTCCTGGTTTGGAGTACTCTATGATATAAATCCAGCAAAGTGTCACCTGTCCTCCTCTCCCACCCAGAAGACCAACTCTTTGCCTCCACCAGGGGAATGCTCCTTGAACTCAGGCTAGGGTGCATCCTTGGAAGACTTGAAGGAAGGGAGTTTATCAGAGCTTCAAGACTACCCCACCAGCAAGTTCCCCACCCTCTCCAGCCCAGTCTGTGTCCCTGGCGCTTATGCAGACTCCCAGACAGAGCCATGTCCCCATGGGAGGGGATCACAGCCTGATACCCTACTCTGGCACAAAGAATGGGAAACAGCAAACATCCCTACGGGTGCTCTGTGGTCCAGAAAGACCTGAGAGAGAAATAGATAGTGACAGGTAGTCCTTGTCCCTTCTTGGCACCCTGAAATTGAGCATCCTAGAGTTGGCATTGGTGAGGGTGGCATGAGGGGCTGAACAAGTTTCCCACACCTTTCCCTACCTGTGAGTAGAGGGTTACCCTAAACACTCTCTTGCAGACTCAGCCTGGAAGTAAACTTCATCTGCCTGCCAGTCCTGGAAGGAGCTTATGAGGGATGATCTGTGAAGGACCTGGGACACAGGACACACCCTTCCCAGGATGGGCAGTGACTCCTCCATTCAGGAAGGCCCATGCTTTCCAGGACTACTGCTACCTTTTCTCAGCTGCACTTCTTACATCAAAAGCCTCCAACTGGTCCTCACATGTCTACAACCCCATCCCATACTCAGAGCATTGCCAGAGCATGGACTTCCTGCTTATTGAAGTTCCCTTATTCAGTAGTGCCTGAAAGAAAGAAAATATTACCAAGAATGTTGGTTGTCTGGATGCTGAGTAGACAGAAAAGTAAATAGATGAATTTAATGGGTGAGTAGATGAGTGTGTAGGTGGATTGGTAGGTGGATGGGTGAATGTTTAGATAAAGGCTGGGTAGACGGATGATGGAATAAACAGATAACAGATTACAGATGTGTAGATGGATGGATGGAGTATGGACAGGTGGATGTAACCCAACGCAATGGACCAATGGTGAAAGCAAGGCCTAGTGGGGGGCAGGGTTTGCTCCAGGTCATGCACATACTGGGGACAGAGCTGGCTTGACCTCCAGATCTCTCTCTCTCTCTCTCTCTCTCTCTCTCTTTCTCTCTCTCTCTCTCTCTAAATTTTATTTATTTATTTGAGAGAGAGAAAAAGAGTCAGGGAGAATGGGTACAGCAGGCATATCTAGCCACTGCAAACAAACTCCAGTCACATGTGCCACCTTGTGTTACGTGGGTACTGGGGAATCAAACCTGGGTCCTTAGGCTTCACAGACAAGTATCTTAACCATGCCACCTCCCCAGACCTCCAGATCTCTTTTATCTGTGTATAGATACCTGCAGTGGGAAATTTCACCTTGGTAAGGAGGTCTAGTCCAGGCCTTTGTTGGTCAGAGTGGATCTGTTTAGGGTAAGGACTTGTTTCTCCTCATCTCCATCACCCACTTCCATAGGAATTGCAATCCTGGGCCTGCCACTCCCTGGGCACATAGCTCTGTGAAGGATGGATGATGGCATCCCTTGAGTAGCTGTACACTGAGATGGCTCAGTGGCTGCAGGCACTTGCTTGCAGAACAAAGGAGAAGATTGGTATGATGAAACCAAATGCATGGCAGACAGGTGACTACTGTGCCCTGCCCCCACCCACTGCTGGACACTGCCTTATTTCTCATTCTCCTGAGATAGTTTTCCAGGTCCCCAGAAGCACCCAAATGTGCCCACCATCCCCACAGCGCCTGGCATATTCCTACAACAAGTTCTAGAGCACCCAGACCCTCCAGCATCTTGTAGAGACCCTGGCCTGCTCAGGGTCTTTCAATCTCCTGTGTGTGGACAACTCCCAAGTCCTAGGACATGCCAGGGAGGGCAGGAGACCTCAAGGGAGGCATCTGGAATGTGGAAACACTCTTCACACCACCCTCCCACTGTCCTGACCCGTGCTCAGCCACTGCATGTGTCACATGGCCTCAGGCACGGGAGCTCTGCGCTCCAGCCTGCCCCCTGCACATTCTTGCCTCGCTGTGACACTGAGCTTGACCTGGCAGATCTGACTGAGCTGCAGACCTCAGCGTGCGGAGGTAGCAGTGATGACCCTGCACGGGGTCCTTACTGGGTCCCGCTCAGTGGGATCTGGGCCACCTGACATTCATAGCTTGACTCCAGTTGCGTGTGGCAGGAAGACTGCAGTGTAGGCTGGGACTGTCCTGAGTGTAGCCTCTGCTCAAGTGACTCTATGACCCCACATGGTCACCTGCAGGGTGGCACTGGACTCCCCGCAAATGAACCACTACAGAAACAGCTGCCTTGGGCTCGAGAGCTTTTATGGGTTTGCTTTAAAGATTTTATTCCAGAAAAAAACCCAAAGCAATTAATCCAAATTACAGAGTAGTCATTTGCAATAACATTTGCTTTAAATATATGTATTTTTTAAAAACCCTCAGCTGTGGGCCTCGAGTGAGTTCGAGGTGAAGGACACCTTGAAATAATTACATTTTTTGCTCGTTTTATGTTGTGAAAATGGCTTAGTCGATTTGGGGAAGAATGTAAAGTGTTCAGCTGACTCCCTTATAAAGGCAATGTTATTTCTTTTCCCGTCTCTGCCAGCATAACCACACTGCGATCATTCGCCCTTTCCCCTCCAAGGTGGATTTCTTCCAAAAGGCGCCCTAGGCACTGGCCCAGCTGCCTCTCAGCCCAGCTCCAGGCTGCAGTAGAGAGCAATGCCTGTTCACGAGGTTCACCTGGCAGAGGGACATTGGTGGGCTAGGACAGGATATGTATGTGTGTGGGGGGGGAGTCCACATGCTGGTTAACTGTGCCCTTAGGTAGGGGATGGGTGGAAACCAGAGCTCACCTGCTTGCTTTGTCCCAGTGATGACTGAGGGCCTTACACAGGGGTGTGCACAGCTGAGAGAGAGAGAGAGAGAGAGAGAGAGAGAGAGAGAGAGACCATCCCAGAGAAGACTCCAGTTGGCATGTTTGTCTGGTGAGAGGCTTAGAGCCTGGAAAAGAGGAATTCATTAAAAGATGAAATGGTTCTTCGTATGACATCAGGATGCTGGCTGGTACCCCACTCCCCAGCTACACATTGCTGGAGACTTTAGACAGGACTTTGCTTTCCTGCTCCCCACTCATTGATCATCCAAGGATGTCCCAGATGCACCAGGCATGGGATGTATAGGTATGTTATCCTAATATCCTGCATGCCTTTTCTTTCGGTTCCTTTTTCTTTTTGGCAATGCTAGGGAGTTTAATCTGGGGTCTCACAAATACTAGGTAAGTGCTCTACTTTTGAGTTATACCACCAGCCTTCCTTTTCATTGTTCTTAAGAGTGTCTTTTAAAAAACATTTACATTTTAGCAACATTCTGTGTGTTTGTCTTATAATTTATGTTTTTGTCCCATTTAAGAAATCTTTTCCTACCTCATTTCCTAGGCAAGCACTTCTAAGAGTTCACAGGGCTCTCAGAGCTACTGACCTTCCACTAGGACACTGCTCACTTAATCCTAAGGCACTGCAGCCTCTCCAAGCTGAAAAGGAGGCAGGAACATGTGGAGATGCCCTGGACCCTAAGCTCAGAGTCCCACAGTGCACAGATTTCTGGAAGGTCTCTGACATTGTGACCACCTTTCTGGCCCTAGAGCAATATTCCCTCATCCCATACCCACCAGAAATCCTCAAATCTTTTTTCAATGCCTAGCTGAGCCTCCGAGGCAGGTTCATTGGAGAAGTACTAAGATAAAGAGGTCATATTTCCAAGAGAAAACAGAAAACTAAAAGAGGTCAAACTGAAAATCAAAGATCTTGCCCTTCACAAAATGGAGCCCTTGGTCCATAGGGTTTGCAGGCAACTTCTTTCAAGGGGCAGATTACTGCCTGTTGTGTATGCAGAATATTCCAGAACATAACAAAGGGAGAAAGACCCCTGGTTTACTTTTATTTTTGAGACAGTATCTAGCTATATAGATTGACCTTGAACTTGTTCTCCTCCTGCCTCAGCTTTCCAAGTGCAAGTACTGGGGTGCTAGGACTATGCCAGCACACCCGGCTTCCTTTGTTTCACTTTAAAACACTAATGTCACTTCAGTTCCTCACCAGACATGGGAACCTGTTGGTGCCTTGATGGTAGGCTTTCCAGACTCCAGCACTGGGAGGGATATGATCTAAGGTACTTTACAGTAGCCAACATCAACTAATACAGATCGCTCAAAAGCCAACTAGACATGAATAATTCCCAAATACCTCCTGAAGAATGAAAGAAAACCGGGGCAAATGGGCACACACTATGTGCATGCTATGTAGTTTGTGTATAAGAGGCCACAGGGGCAGGAACTTTAAATCACAGTAGGAATGTATCAGCGCTATTAATCCATAGAAGGTGGAGGCTGGGAAGGTTCATGAGGAGTTTTGGAGTGATTGTTCTATATCTTGGCTAGGGTTTGGGCTCAAAGGTGGGAGCCCTTGTCAAAGGTCATCAAACAGCACAGTGAAGGTATGACCATTCCATTATTTGTAAATTTTGTCTCAAAAGAAATAAAAAAGACCAGGCTGGAGAGATAGCTTAGTAGTTAAGGCACTTGTCTGTGAAGACTAAGAACCCAAGTTTGACTCCCCAGATGCACAAGGTGGTGCATGTGTCTGGAGTTGGTTTGCAATGGTTAGACGTCCTAGTATACCCATTCTCTCTCTCCCTCTCTCTGAAAGAAGGAAGGAAGGAAAGAAAGAGAGAAAGAAAGAAAAGAAAAGAAAAGAAAAGAAAAGAAAAGAAAAGAAAAGAAAAGAAAAGAAGATCATGTAAAATTTTGAACACTTGTCAGGCATGGTGGAACATGATTTTATTCCTGGTGCTCAAAAGGCAGAGGTTGGAGGATCAAGGCCAGCCTGGGACTAGAGTGAGTTCCAGGTCAGCCTGGGCTAGAGTGAGACCCTACCTAGAAAACAATTTTTTTTTAATTAATTCTAGTTAACTATATACATGCTGAAGTGTCTGGGGGAAAATGAGCTCAGGTTTACAACTTACTTTGAAATGAACTAACAAAAAGAAAAGATGAATGGATAAATGAATGATGTATAGGTGGTCATGTGTTTAATAAAATATCAGTGTAAATGAAATCAATATTAACAAATTTTACTAGTAATCTATCAGTCTAACAGGCAGATACATATATAATATTTACTATAAAATATCAACTTTTTATATGTTTGAAATTTTCATAAGAAAGTTTTGGAAAATCATCCATCATGATCAAATATACTTTACCTTAGGAATGCAAAGATGGTTAAAATTCAGAAAACTGATGAATTTACACTATAAGACTAAGGGAAAAATTATAACCTCAGAAAAAATAATTGATAAAGCTTAGTACTTGCTCTCTCTGAAAGTTCTCAAAAACGCAGAAATATTATTCTTCACTGATAAATGTGATCTTAGCAAACCTACCACAGGTGTCTCAGGAGAGCTTTGAAGCCTTCTTGCCTAGATCTGCAATAAGAAAAGGAGGTTGGACTGGAGAGATGGCTCAGCAGTTAAGTATACCTCCTACACAAGCATGAAGGGCTGAGGGGGGCCAAGACCATTTGAACTCCTGGAAATAATAATCATGTGCACCTGTAACCTTAGACCTACTGGGAGCACAGACCCGGGAATCACCAGAACTCACCCCCCCCCCCCCCCCCGCCAAAAAAAAGGAAAGCTCTGGAATAGCCAAGAGACTCCAGCTCAAATCAAGAACAGGTGGAAGACAATGAAACTGGAAACACAGCTGAGGTTCTGCTCCAGCCACCTCGGGCAAGCAAATCCTGCTATAAGAAAGCCCATTAGGAGCCGGGTGTGGTGGCGCATGCCTTTAATCCCAGCACTCGGGAGGCAGAGGTAGGAGGATCGCCGTGAGTTCGAGGCCAACCTGAGACTACATAGTGAATTTCAGGCCAGCCTGAGCTAGAGTGAGACCCTACCTCAAAGAAAGAAAGAAGGAAGGAAAGAAAGAAAGAAAGAAAGAAAGAAAGAAAGAAAGAAAGAAAGAAAGCCAGCCTATGAGAGGCTACATACACATCACACACACACACAGAGAACACCACATAACACATACATTCCCATAAGCAACCCTCCTCCCCCACCCCCGCCAAAAAAAAAAGGCAATGGTGTTTACTGCTGTCTGGAGTGCTCAAGGGACCAGTAGTAGCCTAACACCTGTCAGATGCAAAGGACAAATCAGGGTGCTGAGACTTGAAAGGAAGGAATTTACCTGCCACCTCCCAGATAAGTACGATTATTTATACAAAAATCTAAATAAGTAATAGATAAATATCATCATCACTGCCATCATCAGCACTCAGTACAATTCTAGATGGAAGACCAACTCAAAGAAAGCCTAGTCTTCTTCAGCCTGGACAACAACCAGGCTAGAGAAGATACCAGAACAGAAGTGTTGCTCATCTGAAATTGCAATCATTTCAAAACCAGAGTTAGGGCAACAAAGAACTCACAAGACTTCATAATCCCTTAAAGAAGCGAAAACAAGATGAATAGAAGGAAAGATTCATCATATTTATGGGCCTGGGTTTGGCCCTCAGGACCGACAAACACCTACATATTTATGGAGAGACAAGTTAAAGGTGGCAGTTTTCATGCACTAGTGGATTCGGTTCCAGTAAAGCCTCAGCAGAGTTTTCCAAGGTCGTAATGACCCGATTCTAACGTATTCATGACAAAAGCAGAGCAAGCGGATGATGTCCCGGTAAACGCTAGACTGACAACGCCACGGCACGAAACCCAAGCAGACCAGAGCAGGGTGAGCTGCGGCTGGAGCAGGTAGAAGAGCTACAGGACAGAGCCAGCTCAGAGAGAAGCCCAGTGCCATGGGAAACTGACCAACTGGCTTTATGAAAAAGTTCCGTTCACTATAGGCACGAGGTTGAGATGGATGAAGTCGGAGGTATGAAAAAGAAAGCCAGAAGTGGAACGTGGCCTTGTGATCTCTAGTGGGCAAGCTTCCTCAGGGCTCCGAACCTTCTGGGTTTGGAAGGGAGTGGCTCAGACTCATCTATCTGCTCAGCACCTAACTAGGCAGGGGCAGGGAGAGCTACAGAGGCAGAAACTGCAAAAACTATCTCCCTGGGCCACTGGTTCAGATCAAAGGACCCCCTGCAAGTGAAGTGCTGGCGAAAGTACGCCTCAGTGGCCAGCATTCACATGGAGGTTTCAAACTGGGAATTGTAGACATGAAAATAATTTAACAAAGGAGCTCACCTCAGTCCAACCATTTTGCAAACATTTGAAAGTCAAAGAAATACCAAGGTTGGTGAGCTGTGAGGAACCGGATCCTCCTTCTAGGGACTGGGACAAGTCCAAGCACCCTAGACATGACCTAGAGAGCCTTCCCTTCCACTCACTCCCATAGGTGCCCCCATGCCACTCCCGGCAGTTATCCCCCCCCCCCAGGCCCATACAGATGTAGGCTGACACCCAGCTCCACCACAACTTTTCAGATGGAGTTTGGGAGTAGCTAGTGGGGGACTGGGGAGGGTGCACCCCTCAGGAAGGATGCCCTGTGGCAGTGAGAAGCTGGGGTCTGGGTGCCTACACCGTACTCATGATCTTTAAAACATGCTGCTGCCAAGTGGAAGGGAAAAGAAAAGGTGAAGTCAATAGCCAGGAGCAAGTTAGACACACAGAACTTCAGCATGTGTACACAGAACATACATGTACACACAACATATGGACACACACCATGTGTATGCAAGACACAAAGATACATCATGTACATACAGAAGACACACGCATACGCAACACACATACTCAGAACACATATACAACACCTGTGCACCCTTCAGGACACACATAGATCCAACATGCATACATAGCACATATACATAACATACATACCTGGAATACATATACACAACATGTATTCACATAGCATGTATATGCAGGACACACAGATACAGCGTGCACACACATACACAGTACATGTAACAGCACAGGACACACATTCAACACTGAACACATGTGTATATATCACACATGCACACGTCCCTACCACCACTCCCATCCAGTGTGTATGGGTCCCAGGGGTGACACACTTATGACTTACAGTGTCTGTCAAAGGCAGAGGAGGATGATTGAGAAGTGAGGATTGGGGTAGGGAGGGAAATGACAAAATAAGCAAAGGCAGGTGCCCAGAAATGACAACCCTGTCCGTGAACCAGGACCATGGAACCAGAATCCCTGGCTCCCTGATGGGGGGGTCCCCACATCCCAAGTTTGTCCCCAAGAGAGCTCAATTATTCAGAGTACTAGGCAACTGCAATGTGAGCCGTCCTTCCCTGATAGCACACCTTCTTGCGTCCCTCATGGGGACAGCAAACACGCCATCACCCTCTGTGGGGTAAGACAGAGGCAGGAGTCTCTGTGGACTTGTCTGGTACACTTGACTATGACCTGGGTGGTCTGCAAGCAATCTGATACCATGCAGCAGGTGTGGCTGCCTGGTGTGTGTCCAGAGGGAGAGCTGTCCTTCCAGCCTGCTGAGCCCCCCTCCCTGTAGCACAGAGCCTGGCAGCTGCACCTTTCTCAGGCTTCTGGAACTGGAGAGGCCTGGTGGAGCTGCAGAGGGATGTCCCCTCTGGTCTCAGTGTTCAGCAGCAGGTGGGGAGCCAAAAGGGCCGGCTGTTTCCAGCTGCATCTCAGCAGGACAGAGAGACCATGAGAAAGGACTTTTGCTTGTCCCCTCTCAGTCTACTCCCGCTCCTCATGCTCCAGGCCAACACCAAGGGTGCTGGCCTTCTCCTGGGTGGTGCAAAAAGAGACTCAAGCTTCCCTCCCTCCTGCTGGCAACCAGTTTCCATTTACCCTCATCTGTCAGAGTTGCCCATCTCTAGGCTGGTTTCCTGCATTATACAAGTTGTTCACATTTTCTGCGCTTTGGGGATGAGGAAACTGAGTCACAGAGTGCCTTTGCAAAGGTCTCAGTTGAGCTATGACTCAGAATGGCTGTCTGCCCCTGCATATGGCTTTCAGACACTGTCTTTGGCTGCCTGAGGCAGGGGAAGACAGAGGGCTTTATGGGAGCAATAAGGAGACCTGAGGTCTAGGGGCAAGGTCGCCTGAAGGACGTTGGAGGAAGGTATTATTGGGTTGTAGACTCAGACAGCCTGCTGGGTGAGGTGGAGAAGCAGACTGTATCCCTGGGTGGGCCACATCCCTAGACCTCAGGTCCTCTGTATGTGCGTCATATGTTCTTACCTTGTCACTTCTTCTGCAGACCTGGGCTCAGTTGTCAATGCTCTAGCTAAGCTATTTTACTTAATCAATTTATAGGACATGTGTATATTGCAAAGGGCAATATGGAGTCAAGGCCTTTGTGGGCAGCCAGGAAGCTAAGACAGTTACAGATGCCCAGCATGGGTATCCCCAAAGGAGGCCGCCAGGAAGCCTGAGGTGTTTCGCCACAGCTGCCCAGCGTAGATATGCACAGGAAGCTGAGGGACTTTACCAACGCACAACGTGAATTTTGACAGGAGGCATTTTGGGGAGGGGGGTTGAGTGACTTCTCTACAGTGGTCCAGAGTGTATGTCCGCGGGACAGGCAATCTGCTTCCCATAGCTTACAGGGTAGGAGCAGCTCAGAGTGTGAGGGTCACAGAAGGTGAAATTCCCCTTGCCTGCCTCATGGCACCTGTCACTTTGGCCATTGTTTTAGATGAACCCTACTCATCATCTATCTCCTGGCCAGGCCCAGTTGGGTAAGGACTTGGGTTCATGCCCATGGCATACCCAGGCTGATACGTGATGGTGACAATGATGGGTGCAGGTGACCATGTCCCTCACTCCATGGCAGTATTCTCTGATCTGAGGGGATGAAGGAGCTGGCATTGCTTCTGTCCTACTGAGGAAGAAACTGAAACCTGACCCCAGCCAACTGTTCCACAGGGAGAAAAGGGGTTATGGGATTGGAGGCCACCATTCTGCTTCAGAGCCACTCCTACCCTCACCTGTCCCCCAGGTACAGGTGAACAGGAGTGCAAAGATGGGTGAGAGAGATCTGGGCTCGAGGCAGGACTGGAGGTGGCCACACAGACACCTTTCTTGCCGCAGGAGGACAGTGTGAGGGAATACCCAGGGGCCCCTAGGACAGAGATTGTAACTTCCCTGCCCTGCTGCCGTGGGTGAGATGAGAGCTGCTGGCTTCTGGTGATGCCAAGCTCTTTCATGTGGCTCCTGCAACAGGGGCTTCTCTCCTGGGGCTCAGAGGAAGAGCCGCTGACCTGCAGGCCGGGTCAGGGTGAAAGAGGCATGGGTGGGAATGACCACCAAGCACAAGTGGATCAGTGACTATATTAACTACTTTCCAAGTTGCTATGACAGAAAACCTAACAGAGGCAACCTAAGGGAGGAATGGTTTATTTTGGCTCCCGGTTTCATCTGGTGGCTGGAGTGGCTGGCAGCCGCAGCATGAGGCTGCTTGCCCACATCTTGGTGAAGCAAGAGGGGAAATCTGGTACTCAGCTGGCTTTCCCCTTTTCTCCCTTCTGTTCAATCTAGGCTCCCTGCACATAGGATGGGTGAATCTTCCTCCTTGATAACTCCTCTCTGAACCCCCTTACTGACATTCTCCCAGGTATATATACTCCAATCTCCTGGGTGTTTCTAAATCCAGACACGTTGACAATGCACATCAGTTGTCACAGATCAGGGCCAGGTTTCACCATCTTGGTCTGTTTTCTATGGCTCGAGCAGAATGCCCAAGGCTGGGTGATCATAAAGACAGAAGCATATTTGGCTCAAGGCACGAGAGGCTGGAAGTCCAAAGCATGAGGGCCATTCCCTTTCACAGCAGCCTCCCTCACTGGGACTACCTGTCACTAAGGGGGAAAGGGCTTCAGCCTCTCCCCAGGGCTTCATCTCATACCCCAGCACTTCGTGACCTGCTGCCCTGGGAACCAAGCCTTCCTGGGAGTATGGGTGGACAAACCACATGTATGTAAACTACAGCACTTGCTAAGCCAGCTTAGAAGGGTTCCAGCTGGCATGAGGTCCGTCAGTTATGCACATGAGTCAAGGCTCATTGCTAGCTATTCTCCCCAACTTTGGGGAGAATTTGTCCTTAGGATTGGGCCTGCTGTATGCTCTGCTGCCCCACAGGAAGCCCTCATCCCTGCCCTGGAATATGTCCCCTCGGGTGGAAACTGCAGCCAGTCTCAACACCCCAGCCTGCACCTCAGTTGTCTTGATACTCCAGATACCCAACCAGGCTGCCTGGAGTGAGATTCATCCAGAATCCAGTGGACAAGTGGCATGCAGAGCAGACTGTGGCCTCCATTGTACCAGCAGTGAGACCCCATGTCTATGCAGGCCTGGACACCCCCTTGCTTGTGTTTTCAGATCATCATTCTCTGTGCTCTGGTACCCTGGACATTCCCAAGCATCCCTGAAGCACACTTTGGCACTGAGTAGTGTCCTTCTTGGCAAGGGACAGCCCCACGTCCAGCTTTCACAGTTCATCAGGGGCAGACAGCCCCCTCCCAGCTGTGAGTCCTGTCTAGAGCCCAGCTCTCCTCCAGGAAAGGGCTGTCTTCATCTATCCCCATGGCTGTATCCCGAGAAATGTCTCTGTCTGTGGCCAAGGGGCGGAAGGTCTCACTCATCCCCACAACAGGGAGAGAGAGAGACATTAAAAAGAAAGCCATTGTGTAATACTTGTGGAAAGAATGACTTTGGCTTAATGCAATCCCAACAGAACCACTTGGGCCATTTAGACTCTGGTCATATTAGTGCCTGCAGGGAGGGGGGTGGTGTCCCAGTTGGAAAGGGGAGAACTAGAGCTCTACAACTCCTGTGGGAAAGACCTCAATAACATCACCTCACTGGGGGCTGCTGCTTCTCCTAGTATGTTGACATAGGTGGCTCCTAGGTGCAAGGCCTTTGGCCTTGAAACAGTGAAGAGCTGTGAGAATGGTCGGGCAAGGCTCTGTTCCTGGCACCTTGTGGTTCTGGGCCAGAGTCAGGCTGGGAGGGGGCTGTACCCTCCCCAACCCCTGGAACTGTGCTGACATCTGTGTTCAGGCCCCTACAGAGGGAAAAGATCCCCTCTGGAAGGAGGATGGTCAGGGGCACTACTCTTCAAACCCTAGAGGACAGCTAGACCAGGGCATTCGAGGCTCACTGAGATCAGAGCAGTGCTCATCCTGGGGCCCATGAGTCCTACCCATCAAGAGGATGGACACTCCACCTACAGTATCTCCACACTCTGCAAACACTGGGTGGGGACACACATGGACTGAGTTCTAAACCCTGACTTCCCAGCCAGCATCCTAAAATGACCACTCTGGGGGTGTGGGGAACAAGGGCAGGCTCCTTCCCCTTGGCAGCAGACCCAGTGTGGGGACGGGTACATGGACTCATGTTGGGGACATGCCATTCAGCAGAGGTGTAGCAAGGCCCAGGGCTCAGCGCTTCCTTTCTTCAGGACACTTCTTCCTTCCAGGCTGTGGGGAAGCAGCCGTCCCCACCTCGGTGTTGCTTAGGAGGCCCCGCTGCTGCAGGTCATGTTTGACCCAAGGGTGCCATGTATTTATTGTGCTTGGAAAGTCACACACAAGACCTCCCTGTAAATCTCTAATAAGTCACTTAATTTGTGCACATCAGTGATGGTCATCGTGGGCCCTGGGGGGAGGTGGTGCTGATGTGGATGTGTGGATGTGCGCTTACACATGCCTATGTGCACAAGGGTGCATGCCCACGTGCCAGTGTATGTTAAGCATGTATGCACACATGCCTGAAATGTGTGCCTGGTGATATGCTTGTCCACAGTTTGCAGTACTCCCCAGCACTCCCAGAGGGGCCCTCAGAAGCAGGCACTGACCCAGGGGAAGGCACAGGACTCCATGTGGGGAGCATTGTCCACAGCACCACACAGCCCTGAGGGCCTCGGTGGCAGTCCTGCTCCAGATGCCCAAGATTCACCAGCCGAAGGAATCTCAGCTGCCTGGCAGAGTGTGCAGGGGTTTGCAGAAAGTTCTGTTGCCTAGCTTCTGTCAGCAACCTCAGAGTGATTTCTTTTCTAAGTGTGGGCTTTGCTGTGGTTTTGTTGCAGGGATTTAAATTTTTATACGTGTTCTGAAAGTTTGACTCCTACTGTTTATTTACCAGTTTTCAGGAAATCAAGCTGGGACTGGACATAGTGGCTTATGCCTACAATCCTAGCCCTCAGAAGGCTGAGGCAAAAGGATTGCTGTGAGTTCAAGGCTAGCCTGGGCTACACAGCAAGACCTATCTGAAAAAAAACCAGTCAAACAAAGCAAGCTGGGTTTCTAGCAGGCAGAAGAGATATAATATGTACTATAATCTGTACACATTGTGTATGTGTGCATATGTGTGTCCATGTGCATGTGCCCATGTTTGTATAGGTACACGAGGAAGGTTTATTTTAAGCAGCTGGCTCATGCTGGGCTGGAAACCCAGGAATAGCTGAGGTTGCAGTCCTGGGCAGGAAGTGGAAATGCCCCCTCCAATCACACCTGCGTGTATTCTCAAACAATGAGGCCACCACCGGGATTCAGCGCTTACCTACAGTGGTGCAGCGCTTACCTAAGCGTGCAACATGCAAAGGAAAATAAGAAACTAATAATAAATAAAATGAAGCTGTTAACATTCCCCACGATGCTTACACATGAGGAACCCTTCTACCTGCTGTTGGAAGGCAGGGCTGACCTTCCCTTAAACTTAAGAAGGGGCCCTGGGCTACGTGGGCAGAAGAGCAGGCAGGCTGTTCAGAAGGACCTGAGGTATCTTGTCAAGAAAAGGGAGGAAAGACCCTCTCTTTTCTGTGAAAATAAGCTGTACTAGAACTGCTGCTTGTTTGGGTGGAACCTGAGAGGGACCTAGCTTAGGCTTGGCCACATGGGCATCTGCCTCACCTCCATCCTCTCCAAAAAGCTCACCTGTCTCCTAGGGAGAAGCTCAAGTCAGACACAGGGCAGCCAGAGCTCTTCCCTGGGGGAGGGGAAGAGCAGCATCACATACGAGACCCCATGGAAGGTCACTCCGGTAGAAGCATGATCAATTTATACCTGGCACATGCTCCCATTCAGAGCAATTCTGGTGAACCCTGTTCCACTTGACTTGGTACACCTGCCTTGCTGCCCCATAGCTAGCAGAGGAGAAGCAGAAAGATCCAGGCTATGTGAACCGAAAGGCAAGGAAGTCAGGCCTGGAGGGTCAGGGAGGAAGGTGGATCAGGCTACTAACTGGGCCTGAACAGGTAGTGTCACTGCCCCGGGAAGACAGCAGGGAGCCAAACTTGGAGAAGTAATGCCTGCCCATTCAGGTGCCTGCGTACCCTCCACAAGGGGTACAGGATCCACTGTGCCTTTGGCGTGGCTGTCCCACCAGGGATGTCTGCCCTATGCTCCTGAGAGAGGCAAGCAGAGTAGGTAACTTCCGTGGATCAAGAGCTGTGGCAGTGACTGGGACCAGGGCCAGGGCTCTCAATCCTTGAGTATGCCCTAGATATGCCAAGAGAGCTTGCTGGCCTATGGCATACTGCCCAGGGGTCTACAGGGACCAGCCTATCCCAGGTTGACAGTCACCCCTAAAGGTTCTTCCTCCTCACCATACCTCCCCCACTGAGTTCAGCAGCCTGACCTCTTCTTTTGTCCCCTGACTCAGCACACTCATCTAAGTGCCCCACAGCCAGCAGAGGAGAAGCAGGAAGCTCTAGGCTGTGTAGTCCGAAAGGCCAGGAAGGCTGTCCTGGAGGGTCAAGGACAGGCTGGCTCAGGACCTGGCTGACATGCAGACAGTACCCTTAGGCCCCTTGGGTAGATTCTGAGTTCACTATTGGTCAAGGTGCTGAATCTGCTGCCTGGGAAGGTCCTGAGCTTGGCATGTCTCTACTGCTGGATAAAGACCAGCCTGCTTGGACTCCCCCGCCCCCCACTGTGCACAAAGAAAGAGACCGGCCAGCCACTAGCCTAAGCAGCACGTGCCTTGGGTAAGATCATGAAGGATCTGGAGGGAACACTGTTCTGTGGTCACTCTGCCCATGGCGGTCATGCCAGAGGACAACTGAGCAGCCAACACTCATGAGCCCCTGAGAGGACCTGGAGCAAGGGACCATGAGACCAGATCTTTTCCAGAATAGTCTTTGGCCTATAATGGTCAGTACCCACTACCCAGCCCTATTGAAGACTCCCATTCATTTGGAGGTGCCATCTGTCCCTATCTGCTACCTAGGAGTCACTGCTGCTCCACCTCCAGCTGTCTTTGGGCCCCTTCCTCTTTGGGCATCTCATCAGAGGCTTCAGAGGGAGGGATTTTACTTGCCAAACCTTTGCAGCCCATTCTTGGTTCTGGGCAGCAGCAGAGCAGGGGCAGGAGGGTCAGCAGACTGGGTTGGAGGTACCTTCAGCCTAGCTATCCCCTGGCCTAAGATGAGCCAGCCCTGAGCACAGATTTTTCTGCGTACAGTCCTTACCTCCTGCATGCAGAGGCCAGAGCTGATATTTTAAGGCCTTTATAGAGTCCCACTTCCGCTTCACTGATTTATGTTCCTGGGGATGAGTTTTATGGGAAACAGCGTCCAAGCTCCTGTGAGATAAAAGGCAGCCCCTGCTCTGGCGGGGTGGCGTGACTCACTCCGCCCGTCATAGATCTTCATCACGCTCTGCTCCTGGGCTATGGCCTCCCACGCAGGCAGCCAGCTCCCTCATCAGCCCCTAAAGCCTCCTGCCCAGTGGCCCCGGAGGCCTGGGATGTGAGTGGTGGTGTGAGACCCTCCTACGTGGAAATAGTTATACAGGGTTGTGGCCCCCACCATGGGCACTGCCTCTTGCTGCCCATGATTGGCCCCAAGGACAGTTGGCAAGAAAGAGGGTGTGTCCTCTTCACTGACAAGATCCCAGTCAAGGACCACACACTCTCTTTTTATTTTATTTATGAGAGAGAAAGAGACAGATAGAGAGAAAGAGAGAATGGGCATGCCAGGGCCCCTAGCTACCGCATACGAACTCCAGACGCATGCACCACCTTGTGCATCTAGCTTACATGGGTCCTGAGGAATCGAACCCTGGTTTTTAGGCTTCGCGGGCAAATGCCATAACCGCTAGGCCATTTCCCCAGTCCCCTACATACCTTTTCTTTTTGCCTCTCTATCCCACACCTCTGTGGCTGCCTCTCACCCCAAAGCTTAGCCAATGCCCCCAAGCAGCTAAGCACATCCTCTGGGTCCATTCTCTGTATTATGGGGTGTTGCAGTCAGGTTCGCATTGCTGGCACAAAACACCCGACCAAGAGCAGCTTGTGGAGGGGAAAATGGTTTATTTTGGATTACAGACTTGACAGGAAGCTCCATGATCGCAGGGGGAAATGATGGCATGAGCAGAGGGTGGACATCACCTCCTGGCCAACATCAGATGGACAACAGCAGTTCAGGAAAGTATGCCAAACACTGGCAAGGGGAAGCTGGCTATAATACCCATAAGCCCGCCCCCAACAATACACTGTGTCCCGGAGGCTTTAATTTCCAAATTGCCATCAGCTGGGGACCTAGCAGTCAGAACACCTAAGTTTTGGGGGACACCTGAATCAAACCACCACATAGGGTATTAACACTGCTCTGTGCTCTGACCAGTTCTAGGATACCCTAGCCAATGAAGCTGGAGTGGTCTTGCCTTCTCTAGTGCACATGGCTCCCAACTCCACATGGTTCATCTCCAGTGTCAGATAGGCTGCCAAGCACCTAGGGTGAGCTGGTTCCCATGGGAATCTCTAGCACCCGCTGCTGGGCATGGAGGGCATCAGTGTGCCATGCAATCCTCAGTCCAAGGAAAGAGAGCAAAAGTATTGCCACCCCTCCCCCTCCACACCATGCATAGGGTTTGTGTGTGAAATGTCCTGCTCTAACTGGAGGAAAGGGGAGAAGGCTCTGGAAGAGACCTCCTGCCTTCCCTGGGGCGCTGGGGTGGCTCCAGGGCCAGGCTGGCCGAGAAGAGCCAGCCAGACCTCCCTGCAGGCTGCCCTTCCCTGGGAGACTGCAATCCCCATCCAGCCTCTGCTCTGCCTCTCTGAGCCCCCCTGTAATTGGGTCTGAAGATTTCACACTCTGGAGCCACGATGGTGCTTGTTTTGGCTGGCCCGGCGCAGACAGCCCATCCTCATGGACCCTGGGTTGCATAACTGTGAGGTATCCATTTACATTGGCTCCTGCCTTGCAGCAAGGCCAGGGTGGCCCTTGGTGGGTGGAGAAGCCTCCCTGGGAGGTGCCCAAGCCCATCAGGATTGGGGTGCGGTCTCTCCAGCCTCCCGATCCTGCAGCAGCTGGCTGTGCCAGTGGTGCCTCAGCCTCCAGGAGCCCAGAGCTGCCACCTCTGGCCAGAGTTGGCCCTCATGGGCGTAGGCGGGCGAGGGGCTGCCTCCACCCTCTGATCACATCTCTCCCCAGTGTCAGCGTCATCTCTGGCCTTGCCAGAGTATTGTGGGCCCTGGGTCAAAAAAAGACTATGTGAAAAGGAGATGATCCAGGAAACTGGCCTGCTGGGTTCCTCTATTGCCACTTGGGCCCCCAGAGATACCTCAGGAACAGGGCTTGGCTCTGTGGCTTCTGTGGGTTCCCTAGACACCCAGCTGGCCCAGGTGTGAAGATGTCTTAAGGCCCTGGACCCCCACAGCCTAGCATCTTGTTCCCTCTGGTGGCTGCCGCCAAAAGGTGGGGCCAGAGAAACAGGAGATTTGAATAATGGGAGAAAATTATTATGTCTTCGTGTGAGCTGGAGTCCAGCCCCGTCCCCCATGGGTGTGATAACTGAGGACGGTCTTACATTTCTCCGCTCTGAGCCAGAGTCAGTCATGACAATACTCACATTGTTTCCCATGCTGTGGTATTGTCATCCGATGACAGTGTCCCAAACACACAGCTACAGAACGCCAGGATTAACACACACAGTGAAACCATGGGCATCAAGAGGAAAGATGAAAGCTGTGGCTGGATTAGAAATCAGCGAGGGAAATCGCAAATTGCAAGCTTTTGCACAAGCGGCCTGGTGGCAGCCAGGCCCACAGCTGGGTAGGGCTCAACAGGAGAGACCTGGAGGCATCCTGGCAGGCAGCGTCTGGGGGGAGGAGGGAACAGAAGTTTTCACTTGTAGCAAAACCACGGTGCTGGAATTGGCTCTGATTTCTTACCTGGAGCCAGGTGAGAGGCTGGCTCCTGCTGGCTGCCTAAGTGTTGGGCCTGCCTCTGAGGTAGGCTCCTGGATAAGAACAGGCTCGATGCCCAAGTCCTCCTCTGAGCAAACAAAATGAGACTTCTCTCAGGAGGGCTGGGTCCTGCCCCACACAGATGGCTTGGGAAAGTCGTTGCACACGGGTGCATCTGGCAGCCAGCTCAGCATCCGGGAATCCAGCCTGCCCCAGTATGCCCCATCGTTTCCCCAAGACTACCCTGGAAATGCTGGTGGTGTCCTGTGTCCACAGGTGCATGCTCGGCCTCCAGGGCCACAGTTCCCCCTGCAGCCAGACCCACCTGGACAACAGCCAAGCACTTGCTTCAAAAGGATAGAAACCACCTGTCGAGTCAGCACAGAGTGAATAAGAGTGGCCAAAAGAGAGTCCTGGGGAACTGTATGCTGGGCCTGGGGTCCCCACTCTGCCCTTCTGAGTAGCCTCCACTCTGGTCCTCTGTTGGACTATGGAGCACCAGTATGAAATCCTAAGCACCTGTCAATGCCCTCTCATGAGGAAGTGGGCAGGCTGTATGCTTAGACAGAACAATTTGCCTCACTGGGTTGGCACAGGGAACTTGGATCCTGTCAGTCCACAGAGATCCCGGTTTAACCCTACTGTCATGCAAAAAGAGTTGAGTCCAGGAGCAGGTATGGATGTGGGGCCAGAGGCTACCCCTGTCTCTGGCTCAAAGGGAGCTCCAGAGCTGTTTCCTACTGGTGGCTATTTTGTTGGTGACCCCCTGTTTTGTCCAAGGAATGAAGAACAGGGTGGCCTGCTTGGGTTCTCACTCTTGGGGCTGCCTCTGGGTGGGGACTTGCATCCTTCAAACATGTCCCCTCTGCCCCAAGAAGTGTTCCATTCTGATCCTTGAGCTTCAGGGCTGAGTCATAGGAGGCTGGGGCCCAGAGCCAGACATCTGGAATCTTTGATGCTCACAGCATCTGGTCCTCACAGGTGTATGGAGTCTATAAACCCCTAGTGCACCCCCACTTCACAGGAAAGGGCAGGGACCAACTGAGGACCAGAGCAGGTGCAGGACATGGAATTCCTGCTCTATACTTCCTGCCACCGGCAGAGACCACCAATCCTGCATGCTGGTTTGGTTGCTGACTCGTTGCAACTCCCCATCTCCAAAACCCTCTTCTGGGGCTGGAGAGATTGCTCAGTGGTTAAGGCACTTGCCTGCAAAGCCTAATGGCTCTGGTTTGACTCCCCAATACCCATGTATTATTTGTTTGCAGTGGCTGGAGGCTCTGGTGTGACCATTCTCTCTTTCTCTAACTTTTACTCTCTCTCTTCTGCTTGCAAATAAATGAATATTTAAAAAAGTAAAACCTCTTCTATACACAGTACACAGATCCATGCCTGCATTGAGTAGGTCTCCAAACAGTATTTGTGAGTGGAAGCAAATGATTGAAAGAATATCTGAGTGAGTGAATGGGTGAGAAGATGAATGAATAAATGAATTAATGAATAACTGAGTGAGTGAATGAGGATGAATGAATGAATGAGTGAATGATTGAATAAATCACTGAATGAGTGAATGGATGTGAGAAGTGATTAGGGATCAATTAGTGAATGAAGAAACTAGTGGGTAAATTCATGAATGAGTGGATGATTGAATGTATAACTGAGTGAATGAGTAAATGAGAGGATGAATGAGTCAATGAGTCAATGGGTAAATGAGTGCATGGACTGATCAATGAGAGAATGAATAAGTGAGTGGGAAACCTGGGAGGATGAAGCTCTGGAGGTCAGCAGAGAGTGGTGAGTGAGCCTCCTTGGCTTGCATATCCAAGTTCCACATGCCAGGCAACTTCGCTGTCAGGCGCTCACCTCTGTCATGTGGAGGCTGAAGTCCAAGGTCAAGCTGTCACCCAGGCATGCTCACTATGTGTGCTGAGGTTGATCCTTCTTTGCTCGGGTGGCTTCTGGTGGCTCCAGGCTTCATTCTCTCTCTCCCTCTCTCCCTCTCTCTCTCTGTGTGTGTGTGTGTGTGTCCCTGTGTCCTCATGTGGTGTCCCTGTGTGCCACATGCAGGGTGCCCTTGCCCTGGTCATGATCTGGCATCTGCACTCTGGCATCTCAACCCTACCTAGATGAGGTGGCAGGACACGTGTTCTGTCTCCACCTCCTTCTGAACCTGGGCAGGGTGTTAGGGTCTCGGGGTGGTCTTACATTTCTGTGCGTGGGAGGCACAGGGCGACCTCAGACCCAGAGCAGCATGGGAGCGGCAGGCTCTCCCAACCTCTACCCTAGGCAGCCAGGCCCAGCTCAGTCTCAGAAGCATCCCAAGACCTTGGTGGGTGGGCTCCTGAGTTTTGACAGTGGGGGTCAGCTTGTGCTGACCAATGCCTATTACTTGCATCTGTACTGGACTTTCCAGAGGTGGGGCAGATGACCTGTCAGCCTGAGGTGAACAACAGTTGATCCAAGGGTTGTCTCACTACTCAGGGAAATGGCAGAAACGGGACGCTGCTGGCATATTGTGGTTTTATGTACAGACAGGCTGGGCATAGAGCCACCTGTGAGGGTCATGTTTTCTTAAGTCCCTGTGGATACTTGGATGCATGTGGCCCCTCTCCTAAGACCTGTGGTTTCAAACAAGAAACCCCAATGATCACAGAGTCTGTACCCTTAATAATGTGGTCACTGGAGGAACACAGTCATACATGTCCTCTTAAGCTCCTCCTATATCCTCTTCCAGAGCCCCAGCCAACATGACCCTTAGACGGACACACAAAGCAAGATTATAAGCAGGGCCAGGCACTGGGTCACATCTTGCCTTGTGGCTAGAGCCATGCTGTAGGCCAAGTAGTTGCCCTTGTGGACTTTCACACACTGTCACTGTCTCCCAATTGTCAACAGTGAAGCCTGGGGATCGGCTCCAGGTATATAGGGCCCTGGGGTACCAGGTCCCCTAAATGAGCCCCATCACTGTCTCACCATTCTCCAAAGACATTAAGGTCCTTTTGCTGGGGACACAGGCATGGCAAGTGCTGTGGCAGAGGCATTTCCAGTTTTCTCAGTGATGTCTGAGGAGGGGCCATGTTATGAGGTGGTCCGTAGGTGATGGAGTATAGGGACACCTTCTGTGCCTGACCCTCATCCTGAGTGGGGCCCTCTGAGGTCTCTCGTGGAACTGGCTTCCAATAGTTCCACCCTGCTGAAACCAGACCTGTCTTCTAGAGTGGCAGTTGAGATTTAGGGGTGGGTGGAGTTGAGCCCTGTGGCAGGGGACAATGTAGAACGTGGGGTAGAACTGACATTGTCCACCCATGGAACATGGAGAAACCTAGATTCCAGAGTCAGACAGGCTGCCACAGACATTAGAGGTCATGGGCACTAGGAGGGAGCAAGGGTAGGAACCAACAGTATCTGGTATTCCAGAAAGCTAGAAACAGAACCAGAAATTACAAGACTCCTTCTATGGACTCGACCAGGCTCTTACAGGGGCTGTTTTCTCTCAGCTCACTGCAACATCCTGAGAAAGACACAAGGTGAGGAAAACCTGGAGTCAGAAAACCACCATCACTGCCACCACTGTTATGGTTTGAATACAGAATGTTCCCCGAAGCTCATGTGTTAAATGCTTGGTCCCCAGTTGATGATACTCTTGGTAGTGGGTGGGGGGGGGGCTTCTGGCAACGTTAAGAGGTAGGAACTAGCTGGAGGAAATAGATTACAAAGGGAATTGCCATGAGTCCTTCTTTGCCTCTTTCCATACTTTTATTTTGCTTCTCTCTCTCTCTCTCTCTGTGTGTGTGTGTGTTTTATATGCATGTATATGAGCTCTTGTGGCACCCCATACACTTGCCTGCGGCAGGGGTCCCTTGCCTGTGGCGGCTGGAATGAAACATCAAGTGTTCTGCTCCATCTCTCCTCTACCTGATCTTGTTTTGAGACAGAGTATATTTTTAATAAATCTATCTTATTATTTATTTATTTTGAGAAAGAGAGAGAGGCAGATAGATAGATAGATAGATAGATAGATAGATAGATAGATAGATAGATAGAGAAAGAATGGGCATGCCAGGGCCTCTAGCCACTGCATATGAACTCCAAACGCATGCTCCTCTTTGTGCATCTGGCTTACGCGGGTACTGG
Organism: Dipus sagitta; assembly: GCA_036346955.1. NCBI lineage: Eukaryota > Metazoa > Chordata > Mammalia > Rodentia > Dipodidae > Dipus > Dipus sagitta. Next base: position 134,993,927 of record CM070773.1, read on the forward strand.
GGAATTGATCCAGGGTCCTTAGGCCTCACCCTAACTGCTAAGACATCTCTCCAAGCTCTGAGTCTTTCTTTCTTTTAAACCAATTCCTGAGTTTCAAGGGGGCTCTGAAGATTCTCAGGTCTCTGCTCCCCTGTAGGACTGGAGTTACAGACATGCATGGCCGCACTCAGTTGTTTATGTGGGATCTGGACATTTTAACTCACAAGTATTAGCACACCCTGCAAGCCCTCAAGCCTGTGCAGGAAGCACAGTGAACCCCTCAGCAGTCTCGCCATCCCTCTTTCTCTACTTCTTATCCACCATGGTGTGGGCTGCCCTGCCATGTCCTCGCTACCATGATGGACTGAAACTATAGAACTGTGAGCAAAAGAAATCTTTCCTCCTTTGAAGTTGTCTGCTCAGGTACTTTGGTCAAAGCTATGAAAAGGGAATATAGTCTTCATCATCATCATCATCACTGCTCCACCACCGTGCACCCTCACCACCGTCACCACATCATCACACTCACCACTGTTCCCACCATCATCACCACCAGAGCAATGGCAGCAGCCACTCTAAGTGGAAAAGAAGATTTGAAGGATAGGAAAATTCTTGCTTTTCTTACCAATTTTCGGGATAGCTCTGTGCCATGGGGACAGTCTCGGGGGGGGGGGGTGGAATGGTATAGGAGGACTGTACAAGGGATATCTGATCTGAAGGTCTGGGCTGAGCTCTGCTATCAGTTCCCAGTATGACCTTGGGAATGACCTTGACAGAAGGCTTTGAGAGTAGGGCCAGAAGCTTTCTCTAAGTTCCCTTGTAACCTTCAGGTACCATGTGGAGAGACAAAAGCATAGCATGAGCCCTCATCTACCAGGTCCCCTCTCTAATGACCCAAATGCCCTGGAAGTACCACAACCACCATGAGAAGATGGAAAGTAGAAGGAGGGAAATGCCTCAGGACCTTGGAAGCTGCTGGCTTTCCCTCGCTTTCTCTCATGTATGCAGAACAAGAAAAATGTCAAGAAAAGCCTGCTATCATGGGGAAAGGGCGGGAAAAGAATGAAAAAAAACAAAGAATACCTTTTGGGAACTACCCTTCCAACTCAAGCCAAAAATGCCAGTGGAAACCCACCTCCATGGTTTTAGCAGGAACATTAGGATGTTACACTAGAATCCCACCACTACAGTCCACCCCCAACCCACCCCACAGCTATGAAAGTGAGATGTGTTACCAAGGTCTAGCCTAGTCATTACTTCACCCCAACCCATGTCAATGGGAACTGAGCCTCTGCCCCTGCCCAGCATTTAAAAGGGAGGTAAAAGATGGTGGTAGTACAAACTCAAACATAAGGGGGGCGGGGAGATGGCTCAGTTGGTAAAGTATTTGCCTTACAAGTGTGAGGACCTGAGCTTGATCCCTAGTATTGTCCTAAGAGCCAGGTATAAATGTCTGATATGGTGGTGGGCTCCTGTTATCCTGGCACTGGAGCGGCAGAGACAGGAGGGTCCCTGGGAGCTCACTGACTATTGCAGTCAGGTTCACACTGCTGGTAGAAATCACCCAACCAAGAGCAGCTTGTGGGAAAAAAGGTTTACTTTGGCTTACAAGCTTGAGGGGGAAGCTCCATAATGGCATGAGCAGAAGGTGGACATCACCCCCTGGCCAATATAAGGTGGACAATAGCAACAGGAGAGTGTGCCAAACACTGGCAAAGGAACAATGGCTATAACACCCATAAGCCTGACCCCAACAATACACTGCCTCCAGGAGACATTAATTCCCAACTGCCATCAGCTGGGGAGATTAGCATTCAGAATACCAAGTTTATGGGAGACACCTGAATCAAGCCACCACATTCTGCCCCTGGCCCCCATAAACTGTTAACCATCCATGATGTAAAATGCAATGCATTCAGTCCAACTTTCAAAGTCCCCACATTTTTTATCAACCCTAATGATGTTCAAACATTCCCATATTCAGAAATCTTTTAACTAAGCCATAATACCAAACCCCCCCCAAAACCAAAAAGGCACAGAATAAACATTCACACTGCAAAAGATTGCATTGTGCATAGCAAAGAAATATTCAACCTATACAAGATTTAAAACGACCAGGAAAAGCATCAAACTTTGTAGCTCCAAGACCAACAAATCTAGCCAGTAACAAGTCTCTAAATCCAATAATCCTAACCAGCAACAGGTCTCAGAGTTCTAATTCTGCCCCTCAGCTAGGCTACTCACAGTCCTGGAAAACTTCATCCAGGCTGGCAGCTTTTCTTAGCAGCCATCTTGTGGTTCTGGCATCTCCACTGGGTCTCCACTGCAACCCATGGTTCATCCTCATGGTCTGTTGGGTCTTCATGCAGGCAACCAGCACACCTGGTTCACACTGCCCATGGCCATTTTCAAAACACAAGACCGTGTTGCAAACTCAATGACCCTCTCTTTCCTGCATTAATTATACTCCACAATACCAGGTAGGGTGACAATTTGTTAATCCAGGGGGGAATAAAGCACACTTTGAAGAACAGGACACTCCTTGAGCACTCAGGCCCTTTATTTTTTTTACTTTACTGCAATCTTTATGGTGTCCCAATGCAGGTCACCTGGCCCAGTCTGAATGGTTGCAATCTCGCATTTGCAGCTGAACAGGCAACAGTTTCAGCCTAAAGATTTCTTCCTGTGCAATAACCCTATGCACACACCAGTCCATTTCTATGCAATGCAACCCTGCATAAGTTCTCAGAACACAGGCATAACAGCAAGGCTCTCACACAAACTGTTTATAGCCCAATCCAGGCAAAACTCTTTTTCACCCTCACAAGCCAAGAATTACAGTCCATACTTTTTACTGCATTCAGGTCTTTCAGCTCTGACCAGGATAGTCTATCAAGCTGTACTTACAGCACTGCAAGGCCAAGGTTTCAAATCCTTCCACATTGCTCTTGAAAATCAGCTCCAAAAGGCCAAAGCCACACAGTCAGGTGCCTAGCGGCAAATGACACCACTACCAACGATACTGTGGCTCCATGATGGCAGGGAAAATGATGGCATGAGCAGAGGGTGGACATCACCCCCTGACCAACATAAGGTGGACAATAGCAGCAGGAGAGTGTGCTAGACACTGGCTATAACACCCATAAGCCCATCCCCAAGAATACACTGCCTCCAGGAGGCATTAATTCCCAACTGCCATCAGTTGGGGAGACTAGCGTTTAGAATACCTAAGTTTATGTGGGACACCTGAATCAAACCACCACACTGACCATATGGTCGTGCCTACTTGGTAAGCTCCAGAGTGATGAAAGATGCTGCCTCAAAAAGAGGTGGATGGTATACCTGAGGAGTGATATCCAAAGCTGTCCTCTGGTCTCAGAGCGTGCACGCGCATGCACACACACACACACACACACACACACAGACTTCTGAATCCAAAGATGGTGAAAACTCTTGAAAGCAGATAAGAAATAGCATATTACCCATAGATGAACTCTTATTCAACAGCAAAGGATTTTTATCTGAAACACGGGTGCCACAAGAAAAGGATACAACTTTTTCAAGAGCTGAAAGAGAAGAGGTAACCACAAATTCTGTCTCTGGAAAATATTATCCTCTAGGGTGGAGGGAAAATAAAGACACATATGAAGGAAAACAGAAGTGGTTGCTGGCTAACCTATCCTTTAAAGAAGGGCCAAAGGTGGTTTCCCAAACAATGGAAATAAATGCCAAAGGTTACTTGGAACTTCAGAAAATACAGAATATCAGACTGGGTAAAAACAGGGGTCAAGGTGGTAGAATGTACCCCCCCAACCAGACTTAATGAGTGAAGAAAAATTCTAACACTATCAGATATAGTGTCCAGTGCATACCCAGGACATAAGAAAATTGTCAAGGAGGATATAGGATCTTATCAGAAGTAGGTTCCACTCAGAGTGATGAAACCTGTGAATTGTGACATGATACACATAGATGTAGATAGACATAGTATGATATTTAGGGCAATGCTATACTCATGCAAACATTACAAATAGTTAATGAAATTCCAAAAACTTCTCATGACCCTCAGGAAAGTAAGGGGGAAAAAAACCAGGAATGAGAAACAGGAAACAGAAAATAAAACTGAAGACTTAACCCATGCTGCATCAATTGCCTTTTATAAATACACCAGTTAAAAGACACATTGAAAGCAGATTAAGCCAGGTGTGGTGGCACACGCCTTTAATCCCAGCCCTTGGGAGGCAGAAGTAGGAGAACCGCTGTGAGTTCAAGACCACCCTGAGACTACATAGTGAATTCTAGGTCAGCCTGGGCTAAGGTGAGACCCCTACCTTGAAAAACCAATATCTATATATGGCACAGGTTGAAACTAAATGGTATAAAAAAAAAAGCATACCCTGTAAATTCAGTGCATGCAGGTACTCAATTTTAACTAAGCTGCTTTATTTCATTCAGACTGAATGTCTCCAGTCTTTTATATTTTTCCTTTATGTCATCTTGTCTTCCTTCCACATCCTGGGCTATCACTTGTGGTATGTGCCCTTCTGTCCTGGCCTTCATATAAAAGCACAGTCATCCATACACAAACTTACAAGCCAGCATCAATTTTCATGTGTCTGGGAGAGTACACTGTTGTTTTCTTTAGGAAAAAAAAAAAGCCTGAGGAGTGGGGACGTGGAAGAATCATTTTATAAGAACTTCTCTGTATTTTCCATTTCTCTGCCAAATAATATTTGGGAAGAATTCCACCAAATGCATGTGGAAATTCCCTTCATGCATCAGTTACTCAAGCGTTACTTTATTGATGGCCATTAATTTTGTTTCCAGTATTTTGCCCCCAAACAATGATGCTATAAACATCCTTACAAGTAAAAACAAACAAAAATCACAATCACCCATGAAGGTGATTTCTGCTCCCAGCCTCCTGGCCATCAAAACCTGCAGAGGACAGTGGCTCCATTCTGTCACTGTTGCCTGGCCTCAGGACAGCCTTGTCCTGCCAGGCAAGGATCCCTGGGTGAGAGTTCCTTGAGCCTCCCCCGGCCACCATGCCAAAGCAGTGATTCTACCAGCCCCTGACTTTAGACGGTCTCTCACCCAACCTGAGATCTTTGTTTAAGATGCAGATTCCCAGAGCCTACTGACTGGAGCCTGCGGGGGCAGGGGGGTCGTGTCTCAGGAGGAAGGGCAGTGGCGAGGATATAGACAGAACCGCTGAACAGATTCTGCTGACTCAGAGAAGGAACGGGCTCCACATGACCCAATGCTCTGCTTTATCTTTAATTGAATACTGAGATGAAGGTGCCATAAGTCAACCCCCCTTTCCATGGGCGTCTTCGCAGGGCATGCCACAGCATCTGGGTGCTCAGGGCCTTTCAGAAACACCTTCTCTGGACCACAGATGTCCCAAACTCATGGAAGTCGGTGGCAGTGACCCACATTTGCTTGAAGCTGCTCAGAGAGGTGACAATGGAGGCTCCAATCCATGTGGAGAACCAGCGGTCCGGGGGCGCAGTGATCTTGATGGGGGTCCCCTTGGGAGCCAATTGCTCCAACTCCCTCAGGAGCCTGTCATCCATTCCCTGGAACAGAGTGGTGCCCCCTGACAGCACTATGTCTCCAAAGAGTATCTTCTGAATGTCGGTGTCACACTTGGTGATGCTGCTAGATGCCATCTTTGCCAGCCCTGGGCTGTGGACACCCAACTGCTCAGGTGAGAACAGGACTTCAGGCGCCTGGTACAGCTGGTCACCAATGTAGATGACATTCCCGTCGGGCAGCTTGTACTCTCTCAGGGTGTCCTCTGCCCGCTGGCAGAGCTCCTTCTCTGGGTCCAAGGCCACATAGCACAGCTTCTCCTTGATGTCATCCACCAGGGCCTTCTCAAGTGGGCATGGAAAGGCATGCTCTCTGGCCAGGAGGAGCCGGGTAAGGAGCTCTGTGATGTCCCTGCCAGCCACATGAAGCTTGTGTACCGCGTGAGGCAGTGAATAGCCCTCAAAGACGGGGACAGTGCAAGTGACTCCATCCCCGCTGTCCACAACCAGGCCTGTGACGCAGGCAGAGGCATAGAGTGCCAGCACAGCCTGGTCTGACAGGTAGAAGGCAGGCACGTTGAAACTCTCAAACATCACTTCAGCCGTCTTCTCGCGGCTTTCCCTTGGGTTCAAGGAGGGCTCTGTCATGAGCACTGGCCTATCACTGGACTTCACGCACAGCTCCCACTCAAACAGGTGTTTCCAGAGCTTCTCTACATCATCCCAGTTTGTAATCTGGCCCCGCTGGATGGGGTTACTCAGGTGCAAGGCCTCTCGCTTATACAGGGCTTCTTCCCCCACAAAGTCCCTCTTCTGAGTGGCTTCTAGTGAAGGCAGCTTGAACTTCGGGTGCCCTACGACCGAGGTGATGACATGGCGGGGCCCGATCTCCCCAGATAGCCCTGCTTTGCAGAGCCCAGACCCATTGTCGAAAATCACAGCTGTAGCATCTAATAACTGTGGGTTAAACATGTCTGCCACGTCCCTTCTGAGTGGCACACAAATAAAGACCAATAAGACCTATTGAGCCACTTCGTGTCACAATAGGTTTTCTCAGTAAGTTCACAGGATTCCAGGGCACCTGAGGGGTCTCCTAGGCAAACCTAGCAGGCTGTCCCCAGTGCCCAGGAGCCCCCCATGCTCCTCTGTGGCCTGCTCTCCTCTCAGCTTGCCCTGGCCTACAAGGCCTTTTCAGGGGTAACTGTCCCATAGGTAATAATCCTGATGAGGTAATAATTGTTCTGAGTGGGTTGCAGAGTCCTGGGGTGGGGCTCTGGACTCCTGTGCTCTCCTCAGGGTGAGACACTAAGCAGAGAAAGGCTAGCTATGTCTTGGGTGGTCTTGGTAAGGCTGAGCCCTTTACTACAGAGGTGTCACCTAAGAATGCAACAGCCGGGGTACACCTGCTTTTTGGCCCCTGGGGTCCCATGTGTGATGACGAAGTATTTTTCCTTCTGTGTAGAGGATGATCCAGTCCTACGCTAGAGGGGTGATGGCCCCAGCTTGTCTGTCACTCAGAACATTCTTTCTGAACATGGATTTCTCCAGGAAGCCCGTGGGGTGGTCCCCTCCCTCTGTCTCACTGGCTGTAGTGTCTTGTCCTATAGATCACTAAGCAAAGCCTCCCTGGCTGCTGAATCCATCCAGGTACACATGTCTCCACTCTGGCTTTAGGTTAAGGACCCTTCATTACTCTGCAGATTCTGAAGTGCTGGAGAACAAACTTCAGTGGTCCACTGGGTTAAGGACCCCAATAGTTCATGAAGAGGTAGCCCCGCTGAGGGTAGGGCGCGTGTGTGTAGGCTCAGACCAAGCTCACCAAAGGATGTTTAGGAATGACTGAACATGAAGGGCTAAAGCCAGAGAGCAAGAACAGGAAGGTTGTCTCTGAAGCCGGGCTGGGAGGCACCAGCTACTGGGACCCTGCTTGGTGCTCAGCTTTGGAAGAAAGTGGAAAGGCTGAAGCCTGGGAACAGAATTCCTTTTCCTTGAGGATGGAGGTAGCCTTGGAGATGTGGGTCCATCTAATTTTTCCCCTCCTGTTATATGCAGAGTCACACTCAGGGCAGCTTCTCACACCATCTAGAAAGTTCTGCCAGAAGACCACTTCTTGGAGCCACATTTCTCTCGGAGTCTGTGGTTCCCTGTATGTCCTGCTGACCCAGCAGCAGGCATTACTAAGATGAATTACACAAAGCTAAGGCTCAGATACATGGTGTAGACATGTGCAGTAGACACATGGTGTAGACATGTATTATAGATATGCAGTGTAGACATGTGTTGAGATACATGGTGTAGACATGTGCAGTAGACACATGGTGTAGACATGTGTTATAGATACACAGTGTAGACATGTGTTGAGATACACGGTGTAGACATGTGTTGAGATACATGGTGTAGACATGTGCTGTAGATACATGGTGTAGACATGTGCTGTAGATACATGGCGTAGACATGTGCAGTAGACACATGGTGTAGACATGTGTTGAGATACATGGTGTAGACATGTGCAGTAGACACATGGTGTAGACATGTGCAGTAGACACATGGTGTAGACATGTGCAGTAGACACATGGTGTAGACATGTGCAGTAGACACATGGTGTAGACATGTGCAGTAGACACATGGTGTAGACATGTGCAGTAGACACATGGTGTAGACATGTGCAGTAGACACATGGTGTAGACATGTGCAGTAGACACATGGTGTAGACATGTGTTGAGATACATGGTGTAGACATGTGCTGTAGATACATGGTGTAGACATGTGTTGAGATACACGGTGTAGACATGTGTTGAGATACATGGTGTAGACATGTGCTGTAGATACATGGCGTAGACATGTGCAGTAGACACATGGTGAGCAGGGGTCAATAAAAGCTTGGTGATTATTGGAGGCTTTGCCTTAAAGGACCCCAGAGGGTCCTATCAAATGCAGGCTGAGGGTAATATGGACAAAGATATTCTCTGCAAACTGTGTCCCCTAGACCAGATCCCTCTTTGCCCATAGATGCCCTGTGGGTGGTCATCCTCAGCCTCCATACCCACCAAGACCATGAGATGGGACTGGCACATGCAGACCTTTGTGGTCACCCACAGTGATCCAGGACACCAGAGGCAGGTGTGGGCAGAGACCCTGGTGCATTCATGCCCTGCAGTGCCCATGTTAGACTCCTTCCTGTAGAATACTCGGGAACTGGAGCAAGAGGCTCCCACAGAGGCCCCTGAAGTCCTCAGACCAGGGCCCTGGTGAGGGTTGAGGCACTTCCGTCAGCATGCCCTGTTGGGCTGAGCACCCAGCCCATGACAGTTGCATATAGTTCCAGGTGGGCACTGTACTTCCCAGGAAGGCAATAGGGCTGTTCAGCAGCAGCCCACCTGCCTGTGCTGAGCTCTTTCTGTCTTATACCCAGTAAGGTAGCCTTGGCCTTGAAAAGGACACCCTGTGACCATAACAGCTGAGTGGCCTCAGTCATCGATCCAGATATACAACATGCCTGCATCATTCATTTTTGCTAAGGGACAAGTAAGACTTGAGGTACAACATTTTGGGGAGTTTATCCCTAGCTTATTGCTGTGGGGATGAGTGGCAGAGTGCCGTGTCTTGGGGGTTCCATCCTGCTCATATCACAAAAGCTGTCCCGACTTTCTCATTGTTGCCCAGCACTCTGAGCTCAATCAGGAGGGGTGTGTGCTAAAGTTTCCCGGAGGTAGCCAGAATCCGGCCCAGGGCAGGAGGCAATGAAGCAGTGCTGGGCGCAGGGGGCTTTTGAGTTGGCATACAAGGGTATGAGCTGGTGGCCTTGGGCTGCCTGGGGCTTTTGGCATTCCTGGGAGAGACAGAGGAGAGAAAGCTGGAGCTGCCTCCTTTCACATGGGTGTCACAGGGTGCTGAGGCTTCCTTGGCATCCTGTTTCTCTAATGGCACACAACAGATAACGGTGTGTTGGGAGCCAGCAGATCTTAAACAGGAACAGATGGACAGCCCAACTCGCTTTCTCCCCAGCCACGGATTCTTCATCAGCCTCCGAGTCGGTTCTGTTGGTCAATGTTCTCCATCCTTTGCTGCCCACCCCACCTTCATAACCCCCCCCCCGTTTTCAAGAAGACAAATCTGAAATGAGCAGCTGATAGTCGAGGCTGCCTGGGTAGACCCCTTGGAACGCCCACCTGAGCAGTGTTGGCTCCTTCTCCTTGAGTGTATCCGCTTGTCCCTCTTCCCTAGGAGAGGAGCTGCCTTCTGCCCTGCGTACAGCCCCACCTCCCCCGCATCCCAAGATAGGTGTGGCTGTCAGGGTGTCGCAGGTCCCAGCAAGTGGGCCTGGGAGCAGCCGCCACTTTGTCTGCTTGGGAAAGTAGGTCATAGTCGGGAGTGGACCTTCGTGAGGCACCAATGGGACTGTGGATGTCAGGGGCAAGGCTACTCTCTGACTAGTTCCAGGTTTAGGCCCAGAGCCTACCAGGCAAGGCCCAGCCCACAACCTAGTGCTGGGTCTAGAATCTAACTGGGCCAAGAACAGAGAAGTAAGAAGGATTCTGAAGTCTTTGCCATTGAGAGGCCATGGAGTCTGTCCCCTGGGGGTGGCCATGGACAAAAAGCCTGGTAAGCCTGGTGGGTTAATGAGCCATGAGTCTGGATCTGTGATGTTGGGCTGGGTTGGAGCCTCCCCAGGGCAAAAAAAAAAAAAAAAAAATCCAACACCCGGCTCTCAGGTGTGAGGAACCTCCTCGGCCCTCTTTGGAATCCTTGAAATGAGATGTGGCCTTCTACCCCGAAACACCTTGACCTGAGTCTCAGGTCTGCGTGTCCTGGAGGGACCTTGTGCAGCTCAATGCAGCTGAGACCTTCAGGTGTACCTACCCCTGCAGGGATGCAGTGTCTGCAGGACAGAAGCCCTCAGTAGCAGCTCAGCAGTGCCATTTCAGAAGCAGCCACGGTCCGGGTATGTTTGCTATTAACGTAGGCAACTCTCCTCTTTGGGCTCCAATTAGAAACTGCCTGAGTCCGCCGCCCCTATGCTGAGCCAGCCAAGCCTCATAAATTGCTTGAACAAGTTTATGGGCAAACTGGCTATAACTCCATCCCCCTCGGCAGGCAGGGCACACCGTGAGCATTCTGGAGGGCCACCATTTCCGCTCTGTCATCAAGGCGCGCTCTCATTTCTGCTCCAATGCTTACGCCCAACAGCAGCTCTCTCCAGCTCCCATAACCCTCCGAGCCCTTGAAGAAGGCTGAGGTCATGGTAGGAAGTGGACAGATCCTGGGTATCTTGGGAAGGTGTCAGGTGCCCAGACTTGGAAGTGAGTAGCCTGTACTTATTGGACACCCTGACTTCCCACCAACTTGGCTTGAGAGTGCCTGCCCACCTCCCAAGCCCTAGGATGGGTCTGTTTGTCTGTCTGTACCATCATCCCTTGTCTCATCTGTCATGTGTACACAGAGACTCAACCAATTAGTGACCAACAGACTGGCTCATTAGTGCCGGTTGACATCTGGTGGCCAGATCCTCTCACGGGAGGTAGAGGGGCAGGGCCTAGCCTGTCTATCAGCAGTCTGAAGAAGCAAGGTGCCCCTGTAGATGGCAAGGAGCACACTGTCCTTGAAAGAGAGGGGGCGAGTGACACCTGAGGAGGTTGGTGGAGAGCCTGCAACCATAACTAGTTCTAGGGATGACCGTCCATCCACCTTCTGTCCCAGGAACCCCCAGAGGGGCCTAGACCCTAAGCATGGTCCCTGGCAGCTGAGCCTTTCCAAGTCTCTGAGATACAATCGACATCATTCCTCTACTCACCTGCCCATCTACCCACTGACACATATACCCATCTACCCACTTAACCATCTAACCACTCTTCCATCCATCCAGCTCCCCACCCATCCACTCATCCTCTAATTCATCCATCCATCCATCTATCCACCTATCAATTATCCATCTCCCCACACATCTATCATACCTGCTCACACACCTTCCCTCCCTTCTGCCTTTTTTTGCCTTCCTTCCTTCTTTCTTTCTTCATTACTTCCTTCCATTCATCTCTCCATTAATCTATCCATTGATTTAACTCAAATATCTATCCATCTTTCCACACATGCATTCTTCCTTCCTCCTTCTTAAACTAAAGCCAGCATCTCTTCTTGCCTCTGGTCACCTCCTTCTTTGGCAACCTTCAGCTTTAACCCAAAGTCAGAGTCTGGCTGGCGTAGGGAGTCCCCACTCTTAGCATCAAGAAGCCACCCTGTTCTGATTTCCCTTGCCAGCAAATGGAATCAGAGAAGATAACCAGGGGACCCTCTCTGAGGCTTGGCTCGCTTAGTTAGCCTACATAGGCAGACCTCACCTCCTGCATCCAAACAACCCCCTGTTCTGTGGACTAGAGAGGGCGGACTTGGCTCAGAATTCACCTTCACTGGGAAGCCAAGGAAGCCCTTAGTGGAGCCATCCACAGTTCACAGGGAACTCTGTGGAGGAGCTCTTGAATAGGCAAAGGGATGCAGGCCCGTTTCGAGAAGAAGCCATCTGACACCAGCCACCCCTTCCTTGCCATTTTCCCTTACTCTCACAGAACTTGTTTCTGAGCCCAAGTCTTGTGGTCCTGTGTGAAAGGCTGGTACCTGTAGTGTCTACCCTCTTGGCCTCACTTCCCTGGAGCAAAGGCAAGGCAGTTCATTCATTCTCCACAACCAGCTGCCAACCAGCAGCCCCATTCTCGACATTACCACCAGCATTTTCTTGGGGACAATCAGAAGGTCTAAGGCTCCCTCACACAGATAGGCAACAACAGGACCTGAAAACACTCAGCCAGAAGTAAGTGTGGTCTGGGCCCATGAGCACTTGTTACAGCCTGGGGGGATGTCCATCAGCCTCCTGAAACCCAGCCCCTGACCCCTCTCCCCCGCAATTCCTCATGAATTCCTTAGTTCCTGGGAAATGATTCCTTCATGTCCGGAGTCTAGGCTGCTGACCCCACTCTGAGCTGTTTCAGTGAGCCACGCAGCCATTCAAGCACCATAGATAGAGCTTGCCTTAATCTGCAGGCACCACTTACTGTATGAAGACTGAAGTCCAAGGTCAGGGTTAGCACACTGGGGCCTGAGCAAGGACAGTATTCCCACTCTGGTCTCTCCCTGATCCCTAAGGACACCAGCGCTATCATGGGATCCTACCCTTCTGACCTCATCTAGCTCTAACCACCTCCCAGAAGCCCACCTCCAGATGCCATCCTTGGGGTCAAGGACCTCATGCAGAAATGTGCAGAGAACTGACATGAACTTCAACAGAACTGGCCTCACTAGAGCCAGGAGCCTGGAGTGCAGTTCTCAGTGGCGGCCCCATGCTGCTGTAAGTGAGAGACCCTGGGTTCAGGGAGAAGCATGAGACCAGACACTAAGAGCTGCTGCAGACATGTTGGCCCAAGACAGACAGAGTTAAAGAGACAGGGGACGGACTGTGTGGGGGCTGCACCGGCCTCCAGGAGACGGAGCCAGCACGCTGCCTCACCTCGCTGGAACTCCAAGTCAAGCTACAGCCCGTATGCTTGCTGGTCCATCTCCTCATGATCCCTGTGCTCCTTGTAGGCTGATTCCGAGCCAAGGATCTGCCGGTTGAAGGGAGCCACACAATGTGGACAGAAATGACCCAGCTCCATGACCTTTCCACAGGTTCTTGCTCCTCCCTGGAGCAAGGTGGATGTGGGGGTCTCTTCACTTGGAGGTTTGTTGACACCTGGGAAGGAGGACTGAGCTCAGTGTCCACAACAAAGCCCCAGAAGGAGGCACCCAAACAGCACCGGTGATTCTAACTCAGTCTGGAGGCCTGAAGTCTGAGATCAAGGTGTGAGTAGGGTACATCCCCCAAAGGCTCTGGGAGGATCTTCCAGGGGCCTGTCCCCCACACCCCATAATTCACCCTAATCACCCCAACTTTTGCCACGTAGACTTCTTGTGCACAGACCTGTGGCTGAATTCTTATTTATTTGATTAAAGTATTTATTTCTTTGTGCATGAACACGTGCACACACACGTGTGTGTTCTGTGTGTGTGTGTGTGTCTTGTCACTGCATATAAGTACCTTCTAGCTTTACATGGGTGGCTGGGGAATTGAACCTAGCTGGCAAGCTTTGCAAGCAAGCACCTTTAACCACTGCGCAATTACCCCAGCCCCTGAATTCTCCTTTTCTTTAAAGGACATTTGGCATTACTCCCAATGGTGAGCTCATTTTAACTCAGTCATCCACAGAATTGCCATTTGCAAATAAAGTCACACATACTGACTCTGGGAGCTAGAACCTAGAAATGTGAATCTGAGAGGCACAACTCAACTCCAACACTTGCTCAAGTATTATTGGACATACCAATGGGGCTCCTATCCCCAAGATCTTGGCTCAGCCTACAGGGCTACACAAGGGGAGTGGAACCATTGGACCTCCCAGGGGCATTGAAAAATGCCTGGATTGGAGCAGAACTCCCCACTGCCTCTATTGTCAGCAGGAGTCCCCCATCCTTGGGTCCTGTGTGAAAGATCCTTGCAGCTCCCAGCTCACTGGTTTCGCTACCCTGGAGGCAAGTGCATACCGCCTTGCAGGGTATTTGGACCTGTGAATACAGTCTGCAGACCGGGGCACACTGGCTGGCCGAGCTCATCTACCTCAGGATTCTTACACTTTCTGCAAGGCTCTTCCATGGCCTCCCTATTTAAACTTTTACTGTAGGGCTGGAGAGATGGCTTAGCAGTTAAGGCATTTGTCTGTAAAGCCAAAGGACCCCAGTTCGATTCTCCAGGACCCACACAAGCCAGATGCACAAGGGGGCACATGTTTGCAGTGGCTGGAAGCCCTGGCGTGCCCATTCTCTCTCACCACCCCCGCATCTCTTTCACTCTCTTAAATGAATAAATAAACAAATGCTTTAAAAAAAGTTTTAAACTTTTACCGTAGACTAAATTTTTTTTCTGACTCCCCCCCCCCCAAAGGAGGGTTTTCCACTCCTCAGCACCGAGGGAGCCAAACCCTGCCTCCCTGGCCCCAGATCTGTCTGTGGAAGTCCTCCCCAACTCAAGGTATCCCTGAGTCCTTGGCCCACGCTCAATCTTTGAGATTCCTCCTCTCCATCCCCCCACCCCCAGCTCAGGACAGTCAGAAAGGCAGATCCCCTGACACCAGACCTGTCCCAACGGGATCTGTGCCATTACTCTCTAAAAAGAGCGTTTTCCGCCCCCTGCTGGTGCCCAAGTGGAACTGCCACAGGGTCAGGGGTGGGAGAGCTGGGGATCTTGAACAGGAGCCGACTTGTTAATTTCCCAGTAAGGCAAGATACCAGGGGAGGGGGGGGGGGAATCAATGTTTGCTAAATAAGGGGAAAGCATCACCCTGCCTCAGTGGGGAAGAGGTCTATTTTCAAACGTATCACAGTGATTACCCAGAGGAGAGCACCACCGAGTGAGGGAATGTGCAGACAGGCCAGTGGGCCTTCCCCAAAGAGCTTCACCGAGTGTGTGTTAATGTGTTTGCTCTGACCGGACACAGCCAAAGCTTTTGGTTTTAAATAGTTTATAGCATTTCAGATGCGGCTTCGAAGTTCGGGCGGTCCCCGGGGATGCTGAACAGACTTCTACGCGTAGCCAGTGATAAATAACCAAGAGCACTCAGGCTCCGGAAGGAGTCCAGATTTAATTCAAATAATTTAAAATCGAATGTTGAAAGAGCTCTTTGCATTCATGGGTTGTACCGTTTCCAGCTGGAGAAAGAAAAGGCTTTGTGTTCGGGGCTGAGGTAGGAGAGCTAACCGTCTTACCACGTGCCTGCCACTTCCAGCCAGCATGCCGACATTTTTCATGTTATAAGTGGCAGGCAGCAATTCTGAAAGCCAGACACAATGAGGAGAGAAGATTTATCATCTCCATGGAGTTTCAGCTCCAGGTGGAAGGATTTTGTCCATGGTGAGGTTGCTGCCTAACAAGCCCCCCCCCCAATCAGGAGGAGATGGAGCCGTCCCAATGTGCATAGCCCGAGAGGCCTTCTTGGGGTTCAGACTGGAGTGGTGGATACAGAAGTGGTCACCACCAGCAGCCCTGGGCTGAGCTATGAGGAAGGCTATTTCTGTTCTGCTGGCTTGGCAAAGCTGGGGTGCACCAGGGGCTGGCTGGATGATGTGCCCAGCAGGACCAAGGCCCATCAGGAAAGGGATCCCTCAGCAAGATGTCCCCTTTCTCAACAAGGCTTCCCTGACCAGGAGGATGGGCTAGGTCCCAAGAAACTAAAATTGCAGATGGTCCAGGCTGAAGACCTAGCCTGAGTTTGAAGGACTGTAAACCCATGTGTACTGACTGGGCACCCAAAAATTCACATCATCCAGAATCTCAGAATGTGCATTTACTTGGGAATAGAGTCTATGAATATGTGATTAAGAAAGCTAAAATTAAACTATACCAGATTAGAGTGGACTCTAAACCTAATGTCTAGAACCCCCAGAAAGGCGAGATACATGAAGGAAGAGTCTGTATGACAACTGAGGTAGATTGGGGAGATACCGCTACAAAAGAAGGTATGTCTAGATCAGGAAGGTCCCCAGCCAGAATCTCAGAGGGAACATGGTCCTAAAACACCTTGTTTTGCCCTTTGGCCTCCAGACTGAGGAAGGAATACCTGTGTTCTAAACTACCTGGCATTGGTCTCTCTCTCTTTCTCTCTCTCTCTCTCTCTCTCTCTCTGTCTGTCTTGTTTTATGAGGTAGGGTCTCACTCTAGTCCAGGCTGACCTGAAACTCTCTATGTAATCTCAGGGTAGCCTCGAACTCACAGTGATCCTCCTACCTCTGCCTCCCAAGTGCTGAGATTAAAGATGTGCGCCACCATGCCCGGCTCTTTATCTCTTGTTGTAACAGCCATACAAACTGACACAGTGCCAATTAGGTTCTCTAGTTTAAGTTCTGTGGCAACAACCTGCATCTACCTATCTGACATGTATGCAACCCTAAGTGAGGGTGGTTCATAAGGGATGCCATCTTTAAAATTTTTTGATATGTATTATGATTATTTAACCAAACAACTGTAGTCGCTTCTCTCCTAGAACCTATGTATGACCTCACCAGCCACAAGAGTTATAGTAGGTTTCCAGGATCAGGTATGAATTCCCTCCAGAGCTGTTAGCGTCAAATTCAATTATAAAGCAGTTGTTTACCCCTATCATAATGATGCCACTAGTGCACCACTGGGCACCTCTTATCTGGCTGGTCAGTTGTAGAGCACATAGGGCCCACAGATGGGTAATACTGTTGGTGACTTTCCTTCCCCAGCAGCCTGCTTAGCACTTTCCAGCACTATAAAAGCTAGCCAGCAAAGGAGTCAGCTTCCAGCTCAGTTCTGCTTGATTTCTCTACGCCCTGCAACTGCAGTGTGTTGTGTATTCAGCAAGAGCGTTTTACCACTTACTTTCCGTTAGCAGCCAAGACCAGTGGCAATATCTTGTATCCTTTGAGGGGCCTTAGGGACTTCCTTCACCAACAACTCACTGGGAGGTATCCCACCCCTAACACTGGGGTTTTCCTTTAATATCCTTATAGCTTCTGGGAGCATCGTTATCCACCCAAGGAGCGTCATCTTTTGTGCCCCTCTCAACCTGCTCGGGCCTCTGCAGCCCACCCTCCCCCACGGCCCCTGACCGGTGAATCCACACCCACCAGCTCACCTTTCAAAATTAATCATCTTCCTTCCTTCCCTTTTGCTTCACAGTGAATCCTACCTTGGGTAAGAGGGGCTTTGGAAGATCTCTTGGGAGGGATGGGGGCTAGGGAGTACTCTGCAGAAGTGGTAGTGGTCTCCCCAGGTGTCTCAGTGTCCTGCCTCCTTTCCATCTCTCCCCTAAAGAGTCTCCGTGGAAATACCATCTGAGTCAGACGTGGGTTTCTCTGGGCAAATGGTAACAGACTCAGCGTGTGGAGGCGCTGAGACAGCAGTCTCTAGAACAGACACATCATTGATCTCAAGTGACAGGATGAGATCGTTGGGGCTCCTGGCCTGCTCTCAAGGACCTACCATACCTAGAACCCTCAGCTCCGCCTCCAAAGGGGAGTGGACTTTAGCTAGTGCCAGGTTTGGGGACACTGTGCCAGATGCAGCAGTGTCAGAGGGCATGAAGTGACTCTGCTCTGAGGAAGAAGTCCAGTGGAGCCACCGCCATGATTATTGACTTGGAGGAGTCAGGCTACCTATTGTAGCCTTGTGTTGTCCCCAGCTCTTTGGCTCTGTCCTCTGGATGTTTCAGATTCTAAGCACCAGAAGCCCCAAGTATATCTTCTCAAAGTGCTGAGTCTTCATGCTTGTCCCCACAAAGTCCCTCAGAGCCCCATGGAGCTGGACACCATGCCTGTCATGCCCATACTTTCCTAGGGGGCCTAAACAGCAAGCAAGTGTGGTAGTTTGAATGTGACATGTCTCCATCCCCTCGTGTGTTTGAATACTTAATCCTCAGTTGCTGTTTTGGAAGGTTATGGAGCCTTTGGGAAATAGAGCTTTGCAGGAGAAAGTGTCTCACTGGGGGCAGGCCTTGGGGTGTTAGACCCTAGCCTCACTTATTGCATGGAGTTGCTCTTATACTTCCTCTCTGCTGATGTGATGACAGTGATGTGCAGGTGTCTGCTCCTACCATGCTTTCTCCACCATAATGAGAGTTCCCTCTTGGAATTATAAGCTGGAAATAAACCCTTTCCATCCATCCATAAGCTGCATCTGGATGGATGTTTTGTCCCAGCAATGAGAAAGTAAATGCTGTATAAGGCTTGTCAGACTATAGGGCATGCCTATCCTAAGCATTGTGCATCTGAAATTCAAACTTACCTGGGATTCTGTCACTGTATCTGCTTCACCAGCCTGATCCCAGTATATTGGGATCAGCAGGGGTTGGGAGACTGTACATACATAGTTGGTGTCTTCCAACTGCTGTTGGTAAGTAGAAAGAAACAGGAGCTCCCACTTGTCCTGCTATGGGTGACAATCTATCTCCCCCACATATCTTTGTAGGGAAGAGTCAGGTGAACAGGGTGACCTGGCCCACTGGCCCTGGCCCCTCATGTTTGAGCAATGTTCAAAGCTACACACTGACTGGGTGTGATTGCTGCATCTGCAGAATGTCCATCCTAGCTGTCTTAGAGGCAGCTCTGCCCAAAGAGACCATCCATCCTCTTGGTCCACATTGGTTCCATAGAATTGTTTGCATCCTGGGAAGAGCAGTGATTTGTCCTGATGTAGACTGGCACATATTCTGGAAACCATGGCCAGAGCTCAGAGTATCAGGATGCTGGACAACATCACTTGTGACTACAGACCTGGTGGCTGCTGTAGGAAGTGTGTCTGTGGACATGTGGCCTTGACTCACTCACTGCCCGTGGCCCCCCTACTGCCAGTTATGACCTCCAGAATCAGCCAGGTAGATGGAGATGGGGCGGAACATGGACCCATATTCACCATCAACCCAAGTGACTTGCTGTGGGGATGTACTGGACCCATCCTCACACCCACTGTCTGTGGCTCCCAGGTGGCATCCTTCCTCTAGGGGGCACACTGGATGAGCAGGGTGGTCCACCAGGTCACTGAGCTATGTCAGTGGACTAGCAGGTACAGGAAAGAGCAATTGTGCCAGCGCATAGAGCCCACAGCTGGATTTTCTGCCCGGATCAAACAGATACCTGCTCAGGGTTGAAGCCAGGCCGCTGCTGCACAGAGATACACCTGTGTCACATGACCTTAGTAGGCAACCACTCCAGTGCCCAGCACAATGCTCATGGGCCTCATTACAGTACAATGACAGTGCCTCAGGCTTCTAACAGGGCTGCTCATGAGTCCAGCCAGGAGGAGGGGTGTGGAGCCAGGGTAGCTAGGGGAGCAAAGGAACAACCATAGCCCAAGACCAAGCATAGCTGTGGTGGAGTGCAGATCAGCACGCATCCTCTGGTAACAAGTTCCCCAGGAATCAGGACCACAGAATCATGGAGACCCAGTGATGAACTTATATATAGACTTAGCGAATCCAAGAAGACAAGGGGCGGACTGTAGTGATACTCTTGGGGCCAGGCCAGAGCTCTTCCTGGACCAGAGACCTCATCTCCTGGTTACTAGTGTGTCGTGCCAATGGCTTGTTTCCCCTCCCTTGCCCACAACCAATGCCTGGCTTGCCACCAAGGTACAGACAGATGGATGAATGTTTGCCTCTGGTGTGCAGGGTGTATTCCAGAGGCCATGAAACCCCTCCCTCCCCTGTTTTTTCTCATCCCTCCCAGGCCTTTCCACATGAGTTCTTCTCAGATAAATGACATGTCCCCACGTCTCCATGTCTGGGGAACTGACAAACCAGCAGATCCTTCCTGTTGGCAAGAATGACTGGAATTTCCTCCCCAAAAAAATAACCATCAGAATAAACCATTATTTTTAACAGCATGGACTTCAGGACTAAGAAAATCCTGCATTCAGACTTTGGATCTTCACCTTAGTGGCTCAGGAATCCTAAGCAGACAGTGGCTGACTTCTCTGAGTTTCATTTGTTACATAGGAGAGAGAATAATGGGAGCCTCAGGGGGCTGAAAGGTCTAAATGACACCTGGTGCCTAAAACACTTAGGGCCACACCTCCTGGGATGAGCTTGGGAAGGCAGGATGGCCGCGATGTGCCCACAGTAAAGAGGAAGGGGAGGACTCTGTCTCTCTACTAGCGACTCCATCAATCTGTCTAACAGCTGGATTTCAGTAAAAACCATCACGCCCAACATCTGAAAGCTTAGCCCTGTCACACTGCTGCTCTAAGCATAGAGCTGGGAAAATGATGAAGCCAGAAAACAACAAGGAGAAAAGGAATGTTATAGTGTGCGTATTCAGAGCTGCGTGAGGGAGTGAGAGTGTTCGCAAGTGGTTGGATAATCCTCGACGTGCTTTCTGAGAAAGCATGACGGATGCTTCTGCCTGCTCTGTCCTTGGTCCCCCTGCTAGACTCTAAACTCCATGAGATAGAAGTGATTTTATTTTATTTTATTTTATTTTATTTTATTTTATTTGCAAAGAGAGAGAGAATAGAGACAGACACAGAATGGGCGTAACACTGCCAATGCCCTCCAGACACATGTGCCCCTTGTGCATGTGGCTTACGTGGGTACTGGGGAATTGAACCTGGGTCCCTTGGCTTCGCGGGCAAGTGTCTTAACAGCTAAGCCATCTCTCCATCCCAGAAGGAGTGCTCTTTTTATGCCACACCAGGCATGGCTGGGCACTGTCCCTCTAGTCCCCACTCTCCTCCCAGTTCAGAAAGCTCTCATACAAACAGATCTGCTTCTGGGTTCCCCAGCCTCACCTGTCCTTTCTCAGGGTATCTGTCCTTCTTATAGACCCATAGCCCTGGTTGTCCTAGGCAGGCAGTCTCCCCCATTGCACCATGAGTCTGGTTTATGAGTTTCCACTATTTGAAGCTTTGATAATCATTGCCAAGGGCCTTGATGTCATCTTGGGATCAAGAGCACTGCTCCACGGAAAGGAAACCCTGTCTGGGTAGGCAGAAACCCTGGAAATGCAGGAGGCTCCTTTGACCCCTGACATCAGCAGCATCCAGCCCCATCTCTCTCAAAATACCTCTAGGGAAGGCCAAGGTAGCTGAGGTATGAAGTATCTAAGACCCCCGGCTCTGCTACCTGTACTTAGACAAGGAAATCCACAACCTCACTGTGGCTAGACACCTCCTGCATGGCACATGTCAGTGGTGACTCACATGTGGATATGTTTCTGTGAGTTTTGTTGTTGTTGTTGTTGTTGTTGTTGTTTTGGTTTTTCAAGATAGGGTCTCACTCTAGCTCAGGCTGACCTGGAATTCACTATGTAGTCTCCTAATGGCAATCCACCTACCTCTGCCTCCCGAAAGGAAGAGTTATGAAAGGCCAGGTAAAATAGGATACACACCCTTTTAGTACAGAGCTGAGCCTGCAAAAGAGTAATGGAAATTCCCAGGACCCCAAAATGAACAGTATGACCCAAAATGGTAATTGTGGTGAGCTAACACCATGCTGCCTGGATGCTGGTTGCCAGATGCTAGTCTTGTACCTGGGGCTACTTAATGTGCTCCCAGGACAGGCAGGCCCTTCAATTTTCAAGTTAGACTGAAATTTTGGTATAAAGTTATGGTCCCTGCAATGATTTCACAGAAAAGAGTGACTATGAACAAACCTGTCCCTACCATAGGGATATGACAGGGAGAATTGTCTACCTGGATCAAACTGTGATGCTGTTAAAGTCTGAGTCCAATTCATTGTGCTGTTAAGGTCCCTATGCGAAGGCTTGGTCCCTTCAGCGTTAGTACCAGCAAATGCTATGGACCTTTAAGAGGTAGGTCTTGATGGGAGGGGTTTAGGTCCCTGGGTGAGAGTATGCTCTTGAAGGGGATTGGGAGATTCTGTCTATCTCTGTTCCTGGCTTCAAATGTGACCACTTCCTCTGTCCAATATATGCTCCTGCCATTGATATCTAGGGCCTTCATCAAAGCCCCAAACCAATGGGGCAACCTGATCTTGAACGTGAGCTTACAAAGCTGAGAGCTACATAAACCATCTCCCTCTATCATATTACTTGCCTCAGATATTTCACGCAGATAGAATGTTTAAAGTTTCACTTAAAGAGAATTTCCAGAATGGTATAATAAAGATCTCTAACTTCAGAAGAGGAAAGAGGAAACTGGAAAAAATTGTAAAAATTATAGTTGGAAATAGTGGCACACCTCTGTAATCCCAACACTTGGGAGACAAAAGCAGGGGTTGAGGCTGGGTTGGGCTATAGAACAAATGAGCTTGTCTCAAAATCAATATTTTAAGAAGTCTGGTAATTCACCAAAGGCCTCCAACAATTTGAACAGTATTTTTCTTAAAGTGAAAAAAGCTGAATTTAAGAAAAACAGTTTTCTGACAAATTAACTTAGCCTCTTCCGTCTTCCTCTCCCTGGCTATGTAGTGTTCTTAAAGACCAACAGCCTGTCCATCACAATTACTGTGGAAAGCAGAGGATACTTAGAGAACATTGCAACATCCTCCTGAAGGCTACATGCATGAGCAGGGCTGTGTTCGTCCTAAGAAAGACCTGAAAAGGCTCTAATCTCTTACTTATGGCTGACTTTGAGACTCTGAAGAAGCAGGGATTGAAGGCTAAGGCAGAGCTGCCCTGCCTGCTGGGATACTAAAGTTGCACTCAGCAAAATGAGGTCGTTTTCTTCACTCAAGGAAATCTCAATCCAAGCATTAACTGACCACAAGGAAAACTGAGAAAACTTCAGTGGCTACACAAGATAATGCAGACACCGGAGGCAATCCACCAAATAAATAACAGCAAAAAACTCCAAAAACTTTGGAGTAGTGGAGGGAAATCTGATTTCCAGAGTTACCACAATACATTACTGAATACATCCACTTTTCAACAAAAACTTGAGAAATACGACAGTGTAGCCCACAGATGGGATTTTGAAAAATCAATAAATAGAGTCTTCCCCCTGAGAAAGCCAGATGTTGGATTTACTAGACCAAGACTTTAAGTCAGGTATTACAAATATGTTTAGATATCTAAAGGAAAGTATGAGAAAGATGCTTTACCAAATAGGAATGTCAGTAAATCAGGAGAAATTTCAAAAATAATTGAATGGAACTTATGCAAAATTCACTAGATGGTTGAAGACAAAGACACCCCAGGAAAGAAAAATAAAAAACTACAGTTCAGAATTTCTTATGAATATTGATGCAAAAATAGTAACACTTTCAAATCCAACAACATGTAACACGGTTATATGATGGACTGAAGATATTGCTCAGTGGTTAAAGGAGCTTACGTGCATAGCCTGATGGCCTGGGTTCAATTCTCCAGTACCCACGTAAAGTCAAATGTGTGAAGTGGAGCA
Source organism: Dipus sagitta (assembly GCA_036346955.1). NCBI lineage: Eukaryota > Metazoa > Chordata > Mammalia > Rodentia > Dipodidae > Dipus > Dipus sagitta. The sequence continues at coordinate 135,017,342 of CM070773.1, forward strand.
TGCATCTAGAGTCATGCCAGCAGGGCCTGGTGCACTCATACTAAGTCTGTTTCTGTCTGCCTCTTTATCTTTGTCTCTCTTTCTCTCTCTCAAATAAAAAAATAAATATATTTTTAAAACACCCTTCAGATTAGAGCATTTTAAGCAGTCTCTAAAACATTAAACAAATATAAAATTCAAGTCTTAGGACTGGAGAGACTTCTCAGTGGTTAAAGTCACTTGTTTACAAAGCCTGAAGGTCTGAGTTTGATTTCTCAGTACCCATGTAAAACCAGATGTACAAAGTAGCACATGTGTCTGGAGTTCATTTTCAGTGACAGGAGGCCCTGGCATGCCCATTCTCTCTCTCCCTCCCTCCCTTCCTCACTCTCTCTCTCCTTGCAAATAAATGAACAAATATATTTTAAAAAAATAAAATAAAATTCCAGTTTTAAACAAACTGCTTCAGAAAATATATAGAAAGAAATACCTGTTATCCACCATTTATTATGACTAAAATTGCTTTAATGGTTGCAATAAAAAACAGATATTACAAGAAGAGATGAGTACAGATTAAATTTATTTATAACAACATATTTTTAATGTTTTATTTATTCATTTGCAAGGAGAGGGAGAGAGACAGACAGAGAGAATGGGCACACCAGGGCCTCCAGCCACTATGAATGAACCCCAGATACATGTGCACTAGCTTTATGTGGGTACTGGAAAATTGAACTTGAGTCATTAGGCTTTGCAGACAAGTGTCCTAACCACTAAGCAATCTCTCCAGCCCCAATGACATATTTTTAAAGTCATACGTAAAACAGCTAATAATTAAGGTCAGCAACATGAAACATGCAAACATTGCAAGGATGGTTTAATGTTATAGCATCTAGTTCAAGACAGGTGCCATGAATAAAAATTAGATTTTCTTTTTTTATATTTATTTTTTATTTTTTATTGACAACTTCCATAACTGTAAACAATATCCCATGGTAATTCCCCCCCCCCTGCCACTTTCCCCTTTGGAACTCCACTGTCCATCATATCCCCCCCAATCAGTCTCTCTTTTATTTTGATGTCATGATCTTTTCCTCTTATTATGATAGTCTTGTGTAGGCAGTATCAGGCACTGTGAGGTCATGGATATTCAGGCCATTTTGTGTCTATAGGAGCACATTGTAAGGAGTCCCACCCTTCCTTTGGCTCTTACATTCTTTCCACCACCTCTTTTGCAATGGACTCTGAGCCATGGAAGGTGTGATAGAGATATTTCAGTGCTGAGCACTCCTCTGTCACTTCTTCTCAGCACCATGGTCCCTTCTGAGTCATCCCAAGGTCACTGCCATCTGAAAAGAGAAGGTTCTCTAACCAAAAGTGAAAGTAGCATAATATATGGGTATGAACATTAAGAGAAGTGCTTACTGGGCAGTTTGGTGAGCATAGTATATACATTTAGCCAGACAGCAGCAGATATTACACCTCTAGAGCTCATGACTACCCCTATTGTAGGTTTTCAGTGTCAGGGATGTATTCCTTCCCATGGAATTGTCCTCCAGTCAAATTAGAGAGCGGTTGGTTTACCCCATAACAAACATACCACTATTGCACCCATTGGCTCATTTGGCCTGGCTGGCCAAATATAAGGCTTGCAGTGTCCACTGTTGGGTATCTTCACTGGTGATTTCTATCTCATCCCTTGAACTGCATGCAGCATAGCTTTTTCCAGCTTTCTGTCAGCTGGTCTACATGGAGGATGTACCACCACAACCAGTCCTAAAGCACTCAAGTAAGGTAAATATTGATAAATAGAATCACATAAAAATAAGATGCACTGCATCCATTAAAGACACCATTGAGAGGAAAGAACAAACTAGAGCATGAGTTCAATGCTGGTGGCCATGTAACTTAGCATGAGGTTCACATCTGTGAGGCAATCACATTGGGCCTCACATTTGTGAGTATGTGAGCTTGAATGTAAAATGTCCCCAAAGCTCTGCTTTCCATACTCAGCTCACTCTTTCTGCTCCCTCCCTGCTAATGTGAAGATGTGATATCTGGCTGTCTGGTCCTTCCATGCTTTCCCCTGTAGCCACTACAGGGAGACATCCAGGGTAGGACTCGTGTCTGTGAGGTAGTCAGCATGTGGCTTATGTGTAGACTCTACTTTGTCAGCCTTAGGTGGTTAGTGAGAGTCTCTCTGCCTGCCCCATGGTTGTATAAGTGTCTCTTCTACAAGGGTTTCTCAGTCCTGACAGGCTCACATCAAGTCCTAAACCCAGTCCCATGAATCACCACATTCTCAACTCTAGCAAATTCCCAATTCTTTCTTGATTGCCAACTCCACTGCTGGGGGACTCCTTGTCACCATCATGTAAAGTTCATGGCTTTTGCTGACAGCTGACTCAGGCCACCTTCCATCTGCAGTTAAGGGTTGGTGGCCTGAAAGGCTGAGCTCTGGATCACAGGCATAGTTCGTGATGACAATCCTGCTATAATCCTGGGAGCATTCAACATTATGGCACAGGGACTGTATGAGAGGGTAGTGGAAGAGCCACCACTTCTTTTGGCCCACAGATCAGATCTCTGACCCAAGACATTGGCAGAGGGTGGGAGCATCTAGTCACCAGAGGAAGGTCTAGGAAGGGTGTCTACCTCATTAAGGGCCTGTCTCTCACATCCCCAATGCTAAGCTTCACTTCTTGTCCACTAAGCACCCAGAGGTTTTCCAGAGCTTAAGGAGGGGGTTGCTGGCAGGAGGAATCTAGGTTAGGATGGGAGAGCCTTTTCTGCATGAAGGCTGAGTCTAGGTGTCAGGCAGAGTCCCAGACCCATAACCCATTCTTTATCTTACCTCTGTACAAGACCAAGGTTTACTTAACTTCCCAGCCCTTTTGGCCTCCCCTGAGCTTCTGCCACCTGCTCAAGCCCTAGCCTATCCCAAAGCCCTTCCAGAAGCCTATATAAAGCACATGCATGGGGATGGAGAGATTGCTTAGTGGTTAAGGCACTTGTCTGCAAAGCCAAAGGACTCAGGTTCAATTCCCTAGGACCCACGTAAGCCAGATGCATAAGGTGGCACATGTGTCTGGAGTTCGTTTGCAGTGGTCAGAGGCCCTGGCATGCCCATTCTCTCTCTCTCTCTAATAAATAAATAAATAATAAATTTGAAATTTTTAAAAAGCACATGCATGTCATTCATGTACCAGGAGGTACTAGGAGGCAAGAGAGTCTATGCACAGGTGGGTATTTATTGGAGACCAAGTCCATACTTATTGGATGGATGATGGATAGAAGGACAGACAGAGGGGGTGAGCAGACAAATAGATGGACAGGCTGAAGGGTGATGATGGGTGGATAACTAGATGCCTGGTAGATGTATAGATATATGGGCAAATGGATGGATGGATGGGCAGATGGACACATGAATGGATTACTAGATGGATGAATGGGTGGCTAGAGGGAAGAAGAAAAGAAGGGATGATGACTACATAGATAAATGGTGAATGGATGGATATAAGGATAGATGTATAGATGCATGAATGTATGGATGAATAGATGGAATGAATGGATCAGTGGGTAAATGGGTATGTGTGTGGCTTGCTGGGTCAGTGGGTGTAAGGATGGTGATGGATGGATGGGTAATTGGGTAGGTGAGTAGATAGGTGAGTGAGTGGATGTCTTGTGGATGAATGAGTGGTTGGGTAGATGAGCAGATGGACAGGTAGTTAGATGATGGGGCTCTACCTAAAGTGGAGGCCCCCTCCAGAGACAGGTATTATTCAACAGAAGCCCAACAATAGTTCTTTTGATGTCAGGAATTCCAGAAAAATAATTATCCTTACTGGCCAAGAAGACATGCTCATTTTACCTTCTCCAACAGAAATGATGTTCTTGGGTGCCTGAGACAGGCCTGAACCAGCCGCAGTAACTTGAGTTGGCTAAGTAGAAATGGGCCTGGGATTGGGTAGGGATGCTTCCAGTTTCTCCGGCTTAGGTTCTTTTTCTCTGAAAAAGTGCAAGACAAGAATTGTTTTTTAAAATCATTCTATTCAACAACATATCGGATGTTACATCCATAACACGGCCAGCACCTGGTTTTCTTGAAAGACTTAAGGACTGCTCATATATTAAAAGTAGGCACAAAGAAAAGGCAGGAGTGCATTGTCAGGGCAGTGGCTTGTTTTCAGATAAGAGCTCAGCCAATGAGCAGAGGACAGGAAGTTTCTTGGCACAGGGAGGCCACATTCAAGAGGACTGAGGCTGCTAGCAGGCTGGACAGCTTCAGCTGGAAAGACCATGCCAAGGTCCTACAGAGGCCACGAAGCCTAGGCTCAGGCAAAGAGGGAAGAGACCACTAGTTTCCACAGGGAAACCACTCTCCACATGGCATTTTTTTTTACTGCCACCCAAACAATGAGACCGGCCACCAGGCTCTGCAGACCATGCACCCATGGAGGTTTCCACAGAGACCCACCACTGGCCTGTTGTGCAGAGCATTAGTGAGTTTTGTGTATGCCAATAAAAAAGTAAAAGCCGCTGTTAAAATCGAAGCCCTGGCACATACCTGGTTTAGGTCACATGGGAGCTGGGCTTTTGCACTGGAATTTGCAGCATCTGTCCCAATTAAGTCTTGTTTTTTAGCTTAAAGATATTAGTCCAATCACTAGTGTTCTGTTTGGGACATGAATGGTGCATTGTTCTGCCCCGAGCAGCCCTGCAGACGCGCAGACACCATTAAACAGCTTTGCGGCCCAATTAGAAGTGGAGGTGGGCTGGTGGTGGGGCAGGGGCTGACCACCAGGGCACAGGGCTGGATGGACGTGGAGTGTGTGGGGGGGAGCTAACGTAGTCCATGTGTGAGGAGGGTGGGCTTCAGCATGCATTTCTCTGGCCCCATGACAAGCTAAGACGAGGCTCGTCTATCTTAACGTGCCCATTGACCAAGCATGGTGGCCTGGCAGGGTGTGGGGTTGGAAAAATGGTTCCTAGAAGATTTCAGGGTCCAGAGTACTAGTCTAATGGGAGAGTTCCAGGCAAGCTCATGCCAGCTGGCCAGCCAGATCCTCCTTCCCTGCAATGCACATTCAACACATTCACACTCACAAACTGGGGCACATACTGACACACTCACATGTATATATGCTCACATATACAAGCCCATACTTGTACACACTCATGAATTCATACATACATACAAAGCGGTAGATATCACACCATACTCATGCCCATATCCTTCAATAGGAACACATGACAATCTTCCTTTTTTCCTGCTTTAATGCTAAATGTAGACACAAATTCTGGAATTTGCAAGGGTCTGGTAAACCAGGGTCCAGTAGCAGCTTTCTTTTCTCAATGAATCCAATCCAAAGAACCAGATGAAACCTTTCCCCCCCAAAAAACATGACTTGTTGGGGCTAGAGAGGAGGCTCAGCAGTTAAGGGTACTTGTTTGCAAAGCCTGATGGCCAGGGTTCAATTCCCCAGCCACCCATGTGAAGCCTGATGCAAAAAGTAGTGTATGTGTCTAGCATTTCATTTGCAGTTGCAAGAGACCCTGGTGCCACTGCCTTCTCTGATACAAAAATCAAAATAAAAGAGAGGTACCATGGTGCTAAGAAGAAGTGACAAAGGAGTGTTCAGTACTGAAATATCTCAGTCATACCTTCCATAGCTCAGGGTCCATTGCAGAAGAGGTGGTGGAAAGAAAGTAAGAGCCAAAGGAAGGGTAGGACTCCTTACAACTTGTTCCTCCAGACACAAAATGCTTGGATATCCATGACCTCGCAGTGCCTGACACTACCTACACAAGACCATCATAATAGGAGGAAAAGATCATGACATCAAAATAAAAGAGAGACTGATTGAGAGGGGAAGGGGATATGAAAGAGAGTGGAGTTTCAAAGGGGAAAGTGGGGGGAGGGAGGGAAATACCATGGGATATTGTTTATAGTCATGAAGTTGTCAATTAAAAAATAAAAAAAATAAATTTTTTTAAAACCCACCAAGATTCATGGTTCTGGTCAGAGTAAGTACCTCCCCAACCCTACTGTTCCTTCCAGAGTGTTCCATCCATGGACAGAATTGAGGCAGCCCTCATGCAGCTTCTCTGGGGCCGCGTTAAGAATGAAACCCCCAGCCTGGGAGATGGTGACATGCATGTTCGGTTCACAGCTGTTTCCTGAGCCTTCTACTTACTACATATGCACCTTTTCACGTGCCATTTACACTTCAGCAGAACTGCAGAACATTCTGGCACCTCTGCAGCCCAGCTGCGCATTTAGTGAAGGTCCAGGTCCACCTGCACCATTTTACTCTACGTGGGCAGGTCTCCGTGGGAATGGGAGGGAACTCAGCTTCCTCAGACCCTCTGGGCAGCGGCAGCAGCAGTGGATGGATAGAAAAACCATTCTGAGATGGCCCAGCCTGTACCAGATACCGTCTCTAACCCAGAAGAAGCTGCCACTGTGGCTTCATTTCACAGCTGAGCAAACAGAGACCCCCCCCCTCCTCGAAGAGGTCTCCTCATCACTCAGGTCTGCACAGCAAGGCATGGCCAGGTAAACAGGCGCCTACCACTCATCATCTGTCCCATTTCTAGACCCAAGGCCATCCTGGAGATGTCACAGTGTTCTCTAAGAAACCTACTTTAAAGCCAGGTGTTGTGGTGCACGCCTTTAATCCCAGCACTCGGGAGCCCGGGGTAGGAGGACTGCTGTGAGTTCGAGGCCACCCTGAGACTACATAGTGAATTTCAGGTCAGCCTGAGCTAGAGTGAGACCCTGCCTCTAAAAATAAAAATAAATAAATAAAATATAATAAACCTACTTTACCTGTCACTGCGACTCAAGGAAACACGTGCTCCCTAAAGCTACCTTGCTGACCTCTCACACACCCTGCTTACTCAAAGTGGAAGAGATCAACACATAAGACTCTTCAGCCACACCCTCCCCTCGGGCTGTGCTCTGCAGAGGGCAGCCTCAGCCTGGCTGCTGACCAAGTAAAGCCTTTGCAGCCACCTTCCTGCCTAGTGGGCACTATCTACAGAGTTTTCTGGGCAAAATGGCATAGCAACACCATCAAGGGGCAGAAGTATCTTATAGAAGACACCATATGCCTATGCAATCCAAACCCCAAAGAAAACATTCTCTTTTCAGATGACAGTGACCTTGGGATGACTCAGAAGGCACCATGGTGCTGAGAAGAAGTGACAGAGGAGTGCTCAGCACTGAAATATCTTTATCACACCTTTCAAGGCTCGGGGTCCATTGCGAAAGAGGGGGGCAGAAAGAATGTAAGAGCCAAAGAAAGGGTAGGACTCCTTACAGCGTGCCCCTCCAGACACAAAATGGCCTGGATATCCATGACCTCACAGTGCCTGACACTACCTACACAAGACCATCATAACAGGAAGAAAAGATGATGACCTCAAAATAAAAGAGACTGATTGAGAGGGGGAGGGTATATGATGGAGAATGGAGCTTCAAAGGGGAAAGTGGGGAGAGGGAGGGCATTACCATGGGATATTGTTTACAATTATGGAAGTTGTCAATTAAAAAAAAACAAAACAAAACAATCCTAACAGGCACACACACAAAAAAGTGACAAGATCACTGATATTAGGTAAAACCATATTAAAATGCCATTTTATCATTTTAACTAATTAAATACAATTGTCTATAATTTGACCTAAGAGGTAAGTGGATGGATGGGTAGATGGATGGAAGTGTAGGTAGGTGGATGTGTGGATATATGGATAGGTAGAAGAGTGAATGGGTGGATGGATGGATGGATCGATGAATGGACGGTGGGTGGGTAGATGATGGATGGGTAGTTAGAAGGATGTGTAAGTGGATGGAAAAAGGAAAGAAAGGTGAATGATAAATGAGTGGTGGATAGATAGGTCAATTGATTGACCAACTAATGGATTGATAGTTTGATGAGCTTCAGAGTATGTAAGTAGAACCATGTGATAGCAAAATACTAGAAGAAAACATAATAAAGTGGGGGTGTTTAATATTTTATTTCTTACTCTTGCCTGAATTTGATAAGTCCTCTATACCGAGCATATACAAATTATATGTATCCATATTCCAGATTCATGACGGAAACTAGTATTTTAGCTCTGGCCTCTCAGTCCCGAAACCGGGAAGAGGAATTCCAACGCCCACTGCCGGGAAGCTAGCCTGTCCTGGCCGTGATTCTAAAACAGAGGGGCCTCTTTCTTCCCTTGCTCAGGCAGAGGCTGCCATGACATCATTCCCGCCGTGTGTGTAACTGGAGAAGCGTGGTGGGAAGTGTTGGGACTGATTGATCAGTGTGCTGGTGTCCTCTCCTAGGAGGCCGACGGGCCAGCCCGAGATAGCAGCTGGCTGTGTCTCTCACCAGTGATGGCTGGGAGCTGCATCTTGGTTCCTCAGAGCGAAGAAAGCCCGGAGAAGAGCGTGGTGTGCACATATCATGTTTCCAGCACGCACACCAGGGGCCAGTGCCAGCCCTAGAGGAAACGCACATTTGTGCAGGGTCCCTTCACAAGGTCCCCACCCCCACCTTTCCCACTTTTCACTGCCCCTGCCTGGCTCCTTGGGTGGGCTGCAGTTGTTGCCCTGTCTCCAAAGAGGAGAAGACAGATGACGAGAACGACTGCAGGAGGCTGTCTGAGCACCCCTGGGTGCCGCGGCCAGACTAGTGAGTCTGGAAGTGAACTAGATGTCATTTGACCAACACCATGGGAGGGGGCTGAGGAATCATCCTGCTCATCTGTTGTTTTGTTCTGGGGAGTCACATCATAAGGAGATACATTGGAGGGCCAGCGCAGGCATCCCACAAACCCAGGGAGCATTCTACCCACCCCATCCAGCCCACTTGCTGGACACTGGCACCCCATTTAATTCCTGGGAGTCTCCAAGTTGTGTGCTTAGAATAAGGAAACCGTGCCTACACCCCCCAAAGGCAGTTATAGGAATGACATTAGTGATCAACTGGATGCCTGGATGCAGGAAGTGACCAACTAAGGATCAGGCTTTGCCTGTTATCTGAGACATCACTTGGCACCTCTGTTTCCATTTCGGATGGGGTGTCAGTTAGACCACCCCTCACCATGCTGGGACAGCTTCCCCTCCTCCATCAAGTGAAGTACGTATGTTTCCTCTCTGTCAAAACACCCCATGATGGGGTCTTGTTTATTCTCCAAGGTTCTTTCAACTTATACTACTATCCAAGTGTGTGGGTTAACTAGCCCTTGGACATCTGATTACAGGAAACCCTGCTTAGAGAACTCAAGAGGTGTTACACAGATCATTTGCAATATTTTTTTAAATTTTGATTTATTTGAGAGAGAGACAAAGAGAGAAAAAGACTGGGCACGCCAGGTCTTCTAGACCATTGCAAACAAACTCCAGATGCTTGTGCCACTTTGTGCATCTGGCTTTACATGGGTACTAGGTCCTCTGGCTTTGCAGGCAAGTGTCTTAATGGCTAAGCCATCTCTCCAGCCCCTCATTTGCTGTATTACTGGGTGTGTGGTAATGCCCAGGTCTAGTAATGCCCCTGCTACCCACAGCCCTTGACTGTGTCTATCTCTGTGTCCCCAAGGTGACCAGGAATCTGAGCCCAGGGCTAACATCTGCTGTGATGAGACCTGAAAGTACCTTGTGTTTCTGGACACACTTGGGAGGGACAAGGGCCCACTGCACAACCCCTGCTAGTACCGCAGGCATCTCTTCTGATACCCGACAGAAGGACTCAGCATAGACCATTCCATTTCCTGACCCTTAAAACGACTCTGTGAGCCCCGGCGAGTTATCATTCCCAATTTCTCACCACCCCCGAGGAGCTGGGGCTCGGGGTGGGGGGGGGAGAAGGAACACATTCAAAGTCACAGCTTCTAAGCAGCAGTGCTGGGGTTCAATAGGCATTTCTATGGCTGCAAAGGCCACTCTTGTTGCCCAGAATATGGCCTCCCTGGGGTCAGGTGCAGGGCTCAGGCCAGTGCACCAACCCAGACACCCAAGGGGCTGTCCTGCTTCCCTGCATTAGCTAATGCAGCACACAAAGGGATGCTAAGAAGAATCAATTTACAGTAGAACCGGCCATCAATTTCAGGACAAAAAACAATTACCATTATGTACAAGAGAAACGAGAGAAAGCACTTATTTAAATTGCTGTCTTATAAGTACACAGGAGCTATTTTCAGAAACTGTTCAAATGCATTTTCCTTCCTTCCCTACAGAAATTCAACCATCACTCCACTCTGCGCATGCCAGCTTAGGTCTGCATGGCCTGTCTTCAGAGCTCCCAGATCCTGAGACCCCCAGCCTGATACCTCCCTGGAACATAGTTGACTATCCAAGGCAAAGGCAGATGGGGCCAAAGGCTGTTCTGAAGCTATTAAAATAGGGAATTTGGAGGCCTTGGGGAGAGCATTGCCTTTGCACCACAGCCGAAAAGGGAGGGATAGGTCAGGCCCCCTCGCTGAAGCAGTTAAAAAGTAAACGCAGCCCCCAAATCACATTAAACATGTTAAGCAAACATGCGGCAGGCGGCGGGGATATTAGGTCATTTCTCATAAATATTAATACTGGAGTTTTCCAACGGGCAAAATTACAGAAACAAAGATAGCTCTTCAGGTGCAGGCTCATGTACTCGGTGGCCCCCAGGCCAGGCCCAGTGAGTGTGTGTGGGGGCCAAGTCAGTTCAGACTCAACCCAAGAAAGGACTTCTCAGCAGGCTCACGAATATGTCTATTTGAGGTGGACAGGAAGGTGAACTTCCAGCCCTGGAGCTTACCATGACAAGCACTATGTCTGCAAGCAAAGGCAGGGCAAGGACCAAGCGCTTCGTACAGCCAAGCTGATTTCTCCCTGGACCTTGAGACTGCTCCTCACTGGGGCTTCAGATCTCTCCTCAATTAGCACCCACACCCTGTCTACATTTCTGTGAGGGAACATGGCTAGCCAACAAGCTGGCCCTCACTGCGTCCTTCTGCAAAGGCTGCCTCTAAGAACACCTGATCCACCCCTCGGGCCCAGGACCTTTGTGTGTCCAAATCAGGGCTGACCCCCTAGAAGCACCCAGTGAGAGAGTTCATGAGCACACAAAACTCTGCCAACCCCTCAGATGGGCTTTGAATGCAGTTCAGATGGGATGTCCTGAGCCCTAATAGCCAGCATCTCATGTCTCCAGCGCATTGGCCCGGGGAGGGCTACAGGGGAGCAGAGGAGGCCAGTCTACATGGGCCATATTGGTACTTGGACTCATTTCATCATTACAGTGGCTATACAGTAGGTTTTTAAAAATGTGTTCATGGGGCTGAGTTAAATGGTTAAAGGAGCTTGCTTGCAAAACCTACTGGCCTGGTTCAATTCTCCAGAACCCATGTAAAGCCAGATGAAAAAGTGGTGCATGTGTCTACCATTCATTTGCAATGGCAAGAAACTCTGGCATGTACACATGTGCACACACACACACGTGTGTGCAGATAAATAAAAATATTTTTTAAAGTTTTTATATTTTTAAGTATTTTCTGTGTGTAATGTGTGTGGGTTCACATATGTAAGTATGCATGTAGAGGCCAGAGGACAGCCGCAGGTGTCATTCCTCAGAGGAATGCCATCCACCTTTTTTTTTGAGACAGTGTCTCTCACTGGCCTTGGCAATTCACCAATTTGGCTAAACTGGCTCACCAGTGAGCTCCAGGATCTTCCTGTCTCCACCTCCCCAGCACTGGGATTACAGACGTGCACCATCACACCTAGCATTTTTATGTGGCGTCTGGATATTGAACTCATGTTCTCATGCTTGCAAGGTAGGTATTTTACCAGCTGAATTATCACCTTGGCCCCCCACCATAGCTTTTGTCAAGCTCAACCTGACCAGACACAAGAAGGAAAGATTTTGAGGAAAAGAAAGCATCACTATAAATAGTGCAAACATTCACATCTGTGACACAGGATGAGAACCCTGTAGGTCTCCAGATCAGTGGATGGGATGTGGGGACATTGACCAGGAACCTTGCTATCTGCATGGTACTGGGAAATCAGACACTCCAGCCAGCTCCCTTTCCCATCCTAGCGACCTCTTGCCCTCTGTTCACATAGGGTGGCACATCCAAGTTCCTTGGGGATGGGCCTAGGTCCCCAAAGACTGTATCCTCACCCAAACCATCACCCAATCCTGAATCTGGCATAGCTTGCTAGGTGGCAGAGCAGCTGCAGACACCGGCTGTGCAGTCAAGACATGGGCTTGGGTCCATCGGAGGCACCTGCTGGATAAGTGGCCCTGAGCAAGGCACCATTCCAAGCCTCATCTCTGAAAGAGTGTTCCTGAGGCTCAGTAATTTAACACAGAGTCTGTTAGTAATGAAGCTGCTCAAAGCCCACCATAGAGAAAATCCTAAAGAGAAAGAGAAAGACCTCCTAAACAGAGGAACAGAAACGAGGATGACTGCAGATCACTCATCAGAAACAATGCCACCTGGAAGACAGTGGAGCAACTTTAAAGTCCCGAAAAGGAAAAACAACACGAAACAAAGTCCCGTGAGCTCTGAATGCCACACCCAGTGAACATATCATTCAGGTAACCAAGTAAAACAGAGGATATTTTTCAGACATTCAGAAGCACGAAAGAGTTTATTGAGGGCACACTTGCATCATACCACAAGAAATATTAGAGGGACTGAACTATTAACAAATGCTTAACAGAAAACCTGAAAGGAAGACCCCAAGAGAAAGAGAAAAGAATGCAGTTTGCCTCTCGTAGCCATGGCTGAGCTTTTCAAGGTTTCAGGTGCCTGAGGCCAACCTGGGCTCAAAATACTAAATCAAATGTTCCAGAAATAAGCAATTCATGGGATTTAAATCGTGAGCCATTCCAAGTAGAGCTACGGAGTCTTTCTCCATCCTACTCTGCCCTTTGTTCTGTGACTCCATACTGTATACACCACCTACCAGTCAGTCAGTCACTCAGTAGCTATCACAATTGTCAGATTGTGCTGTCACATTGCTTGTGCTCAAGGGACCCTTATTCTATTTAATCGTGGTCCCAAAGTATAAGAGTGGTGATGCTGGCAATTTAGATATGCCAAAGAGAAGGAGTAGAGCTTATCTCTTAGGATAGTAAAATGTGAAAGTAAATAGAACATTTTGAGTGAGAGCAAGTGCATACTACCATAACTTTCCCTTTGTTGTAAAATACTTATTCTTGTGTATATGTATGCATCTTCATGTGTGTACATGTTCACTTGTGTGTGCACGTGTGAGCCCATGCATGTGAAGACCAGAGAACAACCTTGAGTGTCATCCCTCAGGAATGCCATCCACTTTTCATAAAGCTAATTTTCTTTTTGTTCTTAATGTTTAAATGTTATTTATTTGTACACGTGTGTGTGTGTGTGTGTGTGTGTGTGTACTACCCTGTAGGAATAGGAAACAAACGAGTGGATTTACTGGGTCTGGGGAGAAAGATGAGGAGGGGATCATAGGAGCATGAGGAGGTGAGATGGTGGACGTGCTCACTGCCCTGGTGGTGGTGAGTGCCTCCCAGAACACACTTGTGCCCAAATTTGCCTAATGCTGGGCATCAAATCCAGTGCCTTGCATGTGCTGAGCACATGTTCCACCACTGAAACACACCCCAAGCCCTTCAAATGGCACACTTAAATAGTGTCAAGCCTAACCCCAATTAAGTCTGTTAACAAAGGATCACAGGACAGTGTCTGACCTATGACAGGGTATGGCCAAAATACATGAGTATGTAGGAGACCACTTGTGACAGGAGGTGAATGAAGGAATGGTGGTGGTTCCTTCTCCACTGGATCTTCAGTTGACCCACCTCACAGCTAAAGTTCAGGAAACCTGAGGCACTCTGGGAGGAGTACGGTCAGCTCTGGGCCTGCCTCCAGCTAGCTCCCTCACAAAGCCCCCTATCCAAGCTCTGCTGCTTGGAGAGCCTCTTGGGAACCTCATTCTCATTGGGTTATTTTTGGAAGCTGTTAATGATTTGTTTGCTTTTCCAATGACCTCAAAAGTTCCACTGCCCTGCCGCACCCCCCACCACCCATGCCCACTTGCCCCAGAACAGACCAAGCAAGGAGGCTGAGGGTCTGAGATCCCTGCACCCCCTAGCTGCTCCCCAGTATGTGACCAATGCCTTCCATGGTGAGAAGGGGACAGAGGGTGTGCCCAGTGTCCCAGACAGCCTCACTGCTAACTGCTCTGCCAGCTGGCAACCCCTTGCCTCAGTTTACTCTCCTGAAGGGTGAGGATGATCAGGTACTACTAGCATAGTCATTAGCCATGAGGATGACAACTGTGGGCACTGTCATGGTCAGGAGTCATGGGGACTGTAGGCAGGGTCTAGTCTGCCCATGCCAGGGGTGACGGGGAGGGGACCTGGATTCCCCTGGACTGGGGACTGAGGTCGGCCTAACTGAACCAAGTGTGGAGTGTCTGGCTGAGGACATGCCAGCAGCCCGCCCTTGGCTTTCGGGGAACATGGATGCAGTGTTTTATTGCCCAAAGCCGCATTCCCCCTTGATTTCCAAACCCATGTGTATTTATAAAGGAAATTTAATCTGGTTGTTTTTAATTCTCTCACACTTAACTCATCAAAATGCTATTTGGTGAGAGCAGGGCCAGACTGAGGGAGCCTCCAGAGCCTATACTCGGAAGGGCTGTGCGGGACTGACCAAGCACAGTCAGGTCCTCCTCTGGAGGTCCCAAAGCGGTTGGGACAGCACTCCCCCATGAGGCTGCCACAGTCAGCCCCTGCATATGCTCCCACAGGGGTAGGATGGACACCCTCTTCCCACGGAGAATCTTGAGGATCCCAAGATTTGGCTTTTGTATCCCGCAGATATTGCCCAAGTCTAGCTTAGCCCCAGCTCTTGAAGGAAGGTGGCCTGAGGATATAATGTAGAAATGGGTGGGGGGGCAGCATATATGACAATTCCCCAAGCCTGCCTCCTTATCACAGTGGATGTCCTCAGGAAGAAGGCAGGAGGGGTGTACACAGAGGTTCAACAGGAAGTCTAGCCTGGGCATCCAGGAGGCAAGGTCAGCAGGTGGACATCCCTGGTGTCCTCTGCCAGCCAGTGCTGCTGGACAACTTATTTCCCATTGGACATCCAGATACAATGTCCATCAAAGACATGCAGAGAATTCTGCCCAGATCTATTGTCATTCCACCGAGAGAGGGCCAGCTGGTGGGATAGGCTGGGGTGGGAGAGGCACGAGATCTATTGTCTTTCCACTGAGAGAAGGGTAAAGGCCAACAGCCGGGCACAAGCACAGCACACCTTTGCCCCAAAGTAGCTGCAAAGCTGCTGGAAATGGGGCGTGAAGCATTTGTGCACATGGGAGGGGCAGCAAGGGATGATGGGCTCCTGAAAGCCCTGTGTGTGGCCATCAGGGTGGAGGGTCAGGAACACTCAGCCAGGGCAGCGGGGACAAGGCGAAGACAATCTTCAGCTCCAGACATGACATACACACCTTGCAAAGCTGCATGCCAGCCCTGACAGGTGCAAAGCTCAGGTGAAGACTGTGAGGTTCTATATCATGTACACTTGCTCACTTGCTCTGTACTGTGTGTTCTTGCTCACACACGGTCAGTGCTCACCTCTGTACTGTGTGTTCTTGCTCACACACACTCAGTGCCCACCTCTATACTGCGTGTTCTTGCTCACACACGGTCAGTGCTCACCTCTGGACTGTGTGTTCTTGCTCACACACACTCAGTGCCCACCTCTATACTGCGTGTTCTTGCTCACACACGCTCAGTGCTCACCTCTGTACTGCGTGTTCTTGCTCACACACGGTCAGTGCTCACCTCTGTACTGCGTGTTCTTGCTCACACACACTCAGTGCTCACCTCTGTACTGCATGTTCTTGCTCACACACGGTCAGTGCTCACCTCTGGACTGCGTGTTCTTGCTCACACACGGTCAGTGCTCACCTCTGTACTGCGTGTTCTTGCTCACACACGGTCAGTGCTCACCTCTGGACTGCGTGTTCTTGCTCACACACGGTCAGTGCTCACCTCTGTACTGTGTGTTCTTGCTCACACATGCTCAGTGCTCACCTCTGTATTGCGTGTACTTACTCACACACGCTGTGCTCACCTCTGTACTGCGTGTTCTTGCTCACACATGCTCAGTGCTCACCTCAGTACTGTGTGTTCTTGCTCACACACGCTCAGTGCTCACTTTTGTACTGCGTGTTCTTGCTCACACACGCTCAGTGCTCACCTCTGTACTGTGTGTTCTTGCTCACACATGCTCAGTGCTCACCTCTGTATTGCGTGTACTTACTCACACACGCTGTGCTCACCTCTGTACTGCGTGTTCTTGCTCACACATGCTCAGTGCTCACCTCAGTACTGTGTGTTCTTGCTCACACACGCTCAGTGCTCACCTATGTACTGTGTGTTCTTGCTCACACACGCTCAGTGCTCACCTCTGTACTGCGTGTTCTTGCTCACACACGCTCAGTGCTCACCTCTGTACTGCGTGTTCTTGCTCACACACGCTCAGTGCTCACCTCTGTACTGCGTGTTCTTGCTCACACACGCTCAGTGCTCACCTCTGTACTGTGTGTTCTTGCTCACACACGCTCAGTGCTCACCTCTGTACTGCGTGTTCTTGCTCACACACGCTCAGTGCTCACCTCTGTACTGTGTGTTCTTGCTCACACACGCTCAGTGCTCACCTCTGGACTGCGTGTTCTTGCTCTCACACGCTCAGTGCCCACCTCTGTACTGCGTGTTCTTGCTCACACACGCTCAGTGCCCACCTCTGTACTGCGTGTTCTTGTTCACACACGCTCAGTGCCCACCTCTGTACTGCGTGTTCTTGCTCACACACGCTCAGTGCCCACCTCTGTACTGCGTGTTCTTGCTCACACACGCTCAGTGCTCACCTCTGTACTGCGTGTTCTTGCTCACACACGCTCAGTGCTCACCTCTGGACTGCGTGTTCTTGCTCACACACGCTCAGTGCTCACCTCTGGACTGCGTGTTCTTGCTCACACACGCTCAGTGCTCACCTCTGTACTGCGTGTTCTTGCTCACACACGCTCAGTGCTCACCTCTGTACTGCGTGTTCTTGCTCACACACGGTCAGTGCTCACCTCTGTACTGTGTGTTCTTGCTCACACACGGTCAGTGCTCACCTCTGTACTGCGTGTTCTTGCTCACACACGCTCAGTGCTCACCTCTGTACTGCGTGTTCTTGTTCACACACGCTCAGTGCTCACCTCTGTACTGCGTGTTCTTGCTCACACACGGTCAGTGCTCACCTCTGTACTGCGTGTTCTTGTTCACACACGCTCAGTGCTCACCTCTGTACTGCGTGTTCTTGCTCACACACGCTCAGTGCTCACCTCTGTACTGTGTGTTCTTGCTCACACACACTCAGTGCCCACCTCTGTACTGCGTGTTCTTGCTCACACACGCTCAGTGCTCACCTCTGTACTGTGTGTTCTTGCTCACACACACTCAGTGCTCACCTCTGTACTGCGTGTTCTTGCTCACACATGCTCAGTGCTCACCTCTGTACTGTGTGTACTTGCTCACACCCGCTCAGTGCTCACCTCTGTACTGCGTGTACTTGCTCATACATGCTCAGTGCTCACCAGCACTTACGATGGAAGTCCTCACTGCTCAAACATATGTGCTGGGCCGTCAAGGGGCTCTGTGGTCCTGTGTTCTCTTCTAGGCTGACCTTCTTTCTTTGCTGTCTCCTTTGGCAAAGGGGAAAAAGGGGGAACTTTGAGGGACACATTCAGTGGGCACTCTGTATTTCCTGACCTGGAATGGGAATGTAGGCCCAGGATAACCTAGAGACCCCATTAAGCCCTATCACACCCCACCATGGAGGCTGGCTGCTCTATGACTCCTTCCTTTCACTAGCCCAGTTCCCTGTTCCCCATCCCTACTACCCAATAACTTCATCTGAGTTTGAGGTTTAATTAGGGATGCCCTTTGGGTGGTAGGTGTCTAGGCCTCACTGGGAGATACAAGTTCTGACCTCTGGCTGTGTCATCCACAGATGTGCACAGACCTTCCAGCCTAGTTCAGGTGTATCATGAAGCATGAGGAGGCTCACCTGTCCTGTGTCTCAGCTCACTGTCCCTGCTACCACTCCCTATGTAGTCCTTGGACAACTATACCCTGCTCCCCATACTCAGGCCTAGCTTTGCAGAGCCTGGAAGTCTGAGGCAGCTCTGGTCCTGCCTAGGGGCAGAGGTCTCAGTGTAGCAGAGGACAACTTGGAAGAAAGAGGTTTTCCCACCCACATCCATGCAGGCAGGGCGAGGTTTTGTGGGAAGGGAGGATGTGCTTACAGATTTCCCTGGTATCTCAGAAGCCTAGAACTGTTCAAAACCAAACACAGCCAGCCTTTCTGCTGGCTCAGTGCTGTTCCACTTTCTCTGACTTAAGGGAAGCCCTTTGCAAGAAGAGCCAGAACGCCTTTCCCCTGTAATAATCCAGTGGCTTACATGTGCCTCGGGCCACCAGATGTAAAAGCTGTCCCAGAGTGTTGGAAGGGAGGACTCCAGTGTATATCCCCAAGGTAGTTCTGGTAAGTATCATGCCCAGGTGGGCATTCAGGCCCCAGTGGACATCAGACCAAAATGGCCACTCATTCCCTCAGTGGACATCACAGCCCACCCCAAACCTGTCATCCTACCTAGATTCCAACTGATGCCCAGACTTCAAGCAAGCACCTTTAACCACTGAGCCATCTCCCTAGCCCATCACCCAGAGTTCAGATAGATACCTGAGTCCCAGGTAGACATTGGACCCAGGTGGACATCAGACCTCAGGGAACACTCATTCTAGGAGCCTTCTGGCCTATAACCCAAAGGCTCCTCCCCACAAGGCAAATATCCTATCTCTCCACCCAAATGCCCAGCCCAAAGGTCCTGTGTCCAGCCTTCCAAGAGGGCAGGTAGGCAATACTGGCCAGGATGATGGGGTCCAGGCACTGCCAGGTTGCATCTGTAGCTGTCACATCCTGAGTGGCAAAGCAGGAGGTGCCCAAGGAGTCGCAGTCAATGGCCTTTTCATTTCGTCCGACTTCACCTCCGCTGCGGCCTCGCTCCCTCTCTCCCCAACAGAATTACTCTTATCTGCAAGTGATTTAAACTCTAAGGTTTACTGAAGATTTAAAGAGTGTGAACACAGTTGGAATGTTTTAGACTAACAGTGCAAGTTGCATTTTAAGAAAATAATTAACTCCCAGGGGAGGTGTGGGTTTTGGAGCAATGACAGACCCTCAAGGCTGCCTTCCCTATATAGAGTTTCCAAATAATAAAATGTCTTTGATTCCCTGCTGATGTCAGACGAGAACCTGTGAGTGTGCAAGCAAACTGTCATTTTTTTTAAGAGGGCCCATTAGTGTCTTAAAGACACAGAGCTGAGTCCACGAAGGGTGAAGGGCTTGTACAAGGCACCATGGGGAGTGGCTGCAGCCTCACAGCTGCCTTGTTCCCCTCTCCTTGCTCTCCTACTGCCCAGGAAACCTTACAGGTACCCTCACTCCAGGGCCTCAAAATCTGAGTCCCACCCACCAGGACCCTTCCCCTAAACACAGCAGTAGTGCCCTGCATACCATCCAGGCCCAGGAAAGGGCATATATCAACCCAGCAGGGGCCCAGGGTCATAGAACTGTTGAGCCCTGCTCTTGGAGAACACGGAGGGGTTCCACAGGGAGCTGGACACGTGATGCTTTGGGCCCACTCCATACAGGTCCTTGCATGGTGCTGGGTGAGGTATTTTGTTGTATTTCACTCACTGCTCATAAAAGCTCTGAGATGGAGTTGTCCCCTTGAACAGATAGGGATGAGGAGGCCTCTCAGCAGGTTGAAGAGTTTGCTGAGATATCAAAGCTTGCCAGGAGCATGAGGTCCAACTGCAGATCTCATCCTGACCCATAGCAAGCCTCGGCTGTCCTTCCCACACAGCAGACCAAGCTGAAAGACCGGGAGCCTCAGGAGGGAATATCAGTGCTGGTCACATCGATCTCAGAACCTAAACTCTAGGGAGGACGGGAGTCTCTGCAGAGGAGAGGAGTAAATGAGATGCATACCAAGAGGGTCTTTCCAGCCATGGCTTTAGGAAATGGTCACCACTTTTTCTCAAAGGCATCTGGTGACGACTTTCAGTCCACCCATGCTGCCATTCCCAGGGTCACCATCTCTGATTTGATTTGATACAGTTACCGTGCCAATCTGGCGCCAGGCACTGTGTCTAGCCAGGAGCCCCACTGTGCAGGCCCCACCAAGACAGTGTGACGTGTCTTGCTGCGCTTAGCTGACAGCCCTAAGCTATGTCAGTTTACCTTTCCAGCTATGTAGAGCACTGCAGGTCCCTGGACAGCCTGCTCCTTCTAACAAATCCTGTATCTTTCCTGGTCATGGAAGGGTTGACCGGTGGCTCCCGCCTACCTCCCCTCTCTTCTTTGACCCTCACAGGTGCCCCCTGGAAGGAAGAATGCCCCACCCTGAGGTGCCTGCCTGGTATTCCCTGCAGAGCTTACCCTGGGCTAGATAGATGAGATAAAACTCAGTGCAGACTGTCCCCCTAGAGGAAGCATGTCCCCAGGACACACCCATCATCCTCCCAGCTCCTGCTCTCAGAGTTCTGGCGCCAATCTGGGCAGCCTCTGTCAACTTCTAGGGTACTTCTGTTGTCAAGACAGCTGTCCAGAGCCCCGTCCTGCCCCAGCTGTGTCAGGGAAGCCCAGACGTCCCTTCTGTCTGCACCCCAACAGGAAAGAACCCCAGAGGGATCACGCTCTTGATCTCCTACAGGAAAGTGGCTTCTAAGAGGGGGAGCCTTGGGGAGCACCACCCTTCTTCCAACCCATGCACCACCCCAGCTGTAGAAACCAGCCCACCTGGCCATGCCGGCTGGCCTCTGCGCCTGTGGGGAAGGACAGAGACAAACACTGCCACTGCCGGTTGTCCGGTCTTCTAACACCTTCCTACAAATCTCTGCCTCTCAGGAATAATTCTTTCTGGTAATTTACTTGCAAAACATTTGGCCATTAACACCCAGCCAAGAGTGGAGGGCAGGTCACAGGCTATTAAAAATATCCACACCTGGGCCCTCAGGCGGCCTGTTTAACCACTACCCTGAGTGCCTGCCAGGCTGGCCAAAGGCACTCGTCCACCCAAACATGTCCTGGCCCATTGGTGTCTTGCTGTGTCTTCTGCCAGTATGGCCTCATCTTTTGGCAGAAGAGTAGGTACGTATGTGGGAAGCATGCTTGAGCCTAGGACCTATGAAGTACACCCAAGGATAGGGGTACAGGCTTCAACATTTCCCTGGCTAGGAGGCCACAGAGCCTGGGAAATGTTCTCAGAAGGACTGGGTGTCCCAGCTTTGCTTTATGACATGGAGCCAACCCACTGTAGATGGATAAAGGACTCATCTGTGAACAGAGGTGCCCAAAGCACTATTTCTTCCCAGGACCTTATGTCCTGACTCATCTCTGCAGCTGACCCCAGGCCTCTGTGTCCAGGTCCTCTGGGGGAAAGCTTTGAGAAAATCTGCCATTGATGATCATGAGAGTTCATCTGTCTGGAGAGACAGTGGGTATGGACACTGAAGGGCCTGTAATGGCTGCTGTCACAGTTAATCCTATCCAATCCCACCTCACCAAGAGCATCCACAAAGCATAACAGCCTTGATACCCCCCTACCTGTTCTGTCAAGTCTATAGCAGGTAAGAAAACTGAGACACAAGAGATAGCCACACACTCTCTCTCAGGAAAGGGCAGGGTTGAGCCAGTCACTAACTAGCCTTCTACTCCCAGCTATGGTCCTTCATCTTCCTACACTGTAGCCCTCCTGCTTCCGGCCCTCAGAGCCACTGTATGCCCAGAACCTGCAAGGTCTACCCAGGACACAGGGACTGCCCAGGTCCTTCTGGGAAGGGATGATGGACTCTGAGAAATCAACCTCAGCCTGTCCTTAGGGAGGCAAATGTCCCCCAGCAAAGCCTAACCTGTCCTTTGAAGATGGTCATCAGGGTGGAGCTCAGTCCACATGCAAGGGTTAGACCCTTCTGTATCAGATAGGTTTTTCACAAGAGGCAGAAATCCCACCCTAGCCTTGCCGATGCAAGCAGGCTGGGAAAAGCCAGGGTGATTCCAATGTCAGGGTGGAGTTCCCGGGCTCAAAGCTGCATGTTCCATGCTCCCTGTTTTTCTCCCCTACCTACTGCTGTAGTTTCCACCAAGACCCTCACTAGCAGCCTGCTGGCTTGGCCCCACCATCCTGCCTGGGCTTCCTGCCAGGAGGGACCTGCCAGAGACCTAATAAGTCAGGTTAGTTGGCCAGGGATGGTCAGCGGGGCTCGGGCCATAGAGAAAGGACCAAGGACTATGAAGGGACAATCCCATGGAGAGCTGCTGGGCCCTACACCCAGAGGGGAAAGAATGTTGGGCATCAAGTTTAGGTTCAGAAGAAGTAATACCCCTGAGACCCCAGACCTTCCAACCCCTGAGCCAGGAGCCTGGTCACATCGAACCTCTTCACTCTCTGGTACATTATGGTGATGACACAGGCTTTATTTTTTTTAATATTTTATTTATTTATTTGTTGGAGAGAGACAGTGAGGCAGGTAGAGAGAATAGATGCACACCAGGGCCTCTAGCCTCTGCAAACGAACTCCAGACGCATGTGGCACCTTGGGCATCTGGCATATGTGGGTCCTGAGGAATCGAACCTGGGTCCTTAGGCCATCCCTCTAGCCCTGACCAGGCTTTAGACACCCAGTGCCACCCTGAGCCACCCACCAGGCTCTGACTCCTTCCCACTTCCCATATTTTGAGCATTGGGATGATTTCCTGTCCCCACTCTGTTGCTGATGGTCAATTTCCATACTCCAAGAGAGCCTTTCCCATGTGGGGTGTTCGGGACAGAATCCATCCTTGGACTGGCTGCAATCATTTCCCAAGCCCTTTCTGTCAGTCTCAGAGCTCCCCCCACCAGCACACTTCCAAACTGGGATACTTCAAAGGGCCTCGCTGCACCCCCCACAGCGATCTAGGCAACCTGGCCCCTAGAGCTCCACCTCCACTGGCCACCTCCCACTGACCAGCCCCACACACCCAGCAGGCATAAAAGCCCTTCCACCACCAGCTTCTCTCTCTTATCTGTCCCTTCTGACCCCCAGGTGCGTATATGTCTGTCCCTTGTCCTTCTCTGTCTATTCCATCTCCATCCCTCCCTCTATTATTCTCTCTCTCTCTCCCTTCTTAAAGCTACAAGCTGCCCAAACTGGGGGCAGATTAATAAGGCACTTTGATTTATAATGCATCTGGTCTCAGGTCTTCCTTCTCAGACCTTCTCCCAAACATCTGAGACTTCCTAAGTGATGTCTGCTTATGGGTCAGAGGAAGGGGGTCCTGGGCCAGACTCAGGGCCTAGTTAGTACCCAATCGATTCTCAGCTCTTGGTTGTAGCAAAGTGGCCAGCCAGGCGGTGCTAAGGACTATAGGCTATATAGCAAAGCCTGCCCGGTTTGGGCTTGACTCCAGTCCAGGGTGGTAGAGCCCAGGACAGAATAAGTGAGGTTGGCCCCAGACCTCAACCTCAAGGAAAGACCCTTTCCAGCACGCCCCCCCCCCTTGCACCTCATACCCCACCCCCGCCCCTGCCAGGCCAACAGGGTTTATAACCAACTGTGCGGCGCACCAGAGAAAACGCCACTATCATTAAAGGATTTAACGACAGCTTTGCCCGATATTGGGGATTTGTTCTGTCTCTCATTACACATTTTAACAAGCGCATTTCTTTACCATGCAGTCCCGCATCCTGGACTGCCCTCCCCTCCCCTCCGTGTGTGTGTTACTTTCATTAGAAGGCGTTTTATGAAGCCACCAATCACAGATGCGCAGCCAACCCACAACCACGGGCCTGATGTCCTGCACTGGGTGGCCAGCCCTGTGCTGGTGGCACTGTCTACATCCCTAAGTACAGAGAGGCACTCCCGTCACTCCAGTTCCCACCCCAAGCACCTCCTATTGGAGGATGGACTGGTACTCGGAGGAGTACCCCAGAAGAAAGTTGAACCCCTGCAGGTCAGGGTGTCATGAGACCTCAGATGAGTCTTGCCCTCTCTCTGGGTCTAGGCCTTCTGTATATGAGACCAAGGTATTTTGGCTGACAAGTGCCTAACAGTTTATTTTAGCAGCAACTATGTTTCCCCACAAACCACTAAGTGGTGTAAAAACAAAACCAAAAGGCAAAAATGAAGCTATCCACCCAGCCTCCAGGAAGCCTGGAAGCAGAATTCCTAGGAGCCGAGGAATGGCTGGAGCCTGCTCCCCCGCCCCCCTACCCCCCAGCGCTAAGACTAGAACACCTATTGGCAGTGGTGGTGTCAACAACCTTGAGGCAGCCTTGGGCACCAGACTGCTTCAGGATTTCAGGCAGGAGGAAGATGCACCCTGCCTCATGCCCTCTGAGCCACCCATCCAGCATCTGGGCTCAGAGCTATGGACAGCACAGTGGGTTTATTAGTTGCCTCCTGGGCAGTTAAAAGTCAGTACAGCTCTGGCCAGTGTGAGGAGTGGAGGAGGGACAGCTCCTGCAAGATACTCCAAACCAGTGAGAGCTGCATGGGGGCAGAACGGAGCGGAGAACTGGAGTCCACCCTGGCGCCCCTCATCTGCAGCCCAGACACCTCATCCCTTTGGGTATCAGCACTCATGACTGACCCTCGGCCATCCATCTTTCAATCGGGAAGGCCCACAAATTCTGCAGAAGCCTCTGGGTTTCTTGAGCCTATTTCTAGACCTTATGGGGGGAGGGGATTTCCTAAACCCAGCACAGTGGCTAATTCTAAACATGCATGTGAACATTGTTTTGACTCTTGCTTCTTAGCCAGCATGAAGAGCTTAGAGAAGACAGTGAGGGAGGGGCTGGGATATGGCTCAGTGGGTAAAGTACGCACCCTGAAAGCTTGAGGACCTGAGTTTGGACCCCCAACATTCATGTGAAATGCCAGGTGTGGTGCTGTGCCCCTATTATCCCAGAGCTGGAAAAGTGGAGACAGTAGGATTCCCCAGGGCTTGCTTGTCTAGCCCAATCATCAGTGAGCTCTGGGTTTAGTGAGAGACCCCAGCAAACAGAGTGGTGAATAAGAAAGACACCATGCTTCAAAATGAGGTGGAATGTGAGGACCAGCCCCCCCCAAAAAAGTTGTCCTCTGACCTCCATAGTCAGGCCATGATCCATAAATCTCTCTCTCTCTCTCTCTCTCTCTCTCTCTCTCACACACACACACACACACACACACTAAGGTAGTTGTGGGTCCTGACTATATGTGCAGAGGAAGATAGATGAGAGGGGACCAAAGTCACTGTCTCTAAGATCTCTGATGCTAATGGGCCTACAAGGGACACAGATATTCAGGAATCTGGCTCTGCCAGGGAGGTCACATGGCTCCTTCAGACAAACAGCCACAGGCTAGAGCCTGGTGAGGCCCAGAAAAGAGAGAGAGAGAGAAGCAGGGGCAAGGAGGGGTGCGCAGCCCAGATGGGACGGGCTCACCCTGCCCCCAGCAAGGAGCTGGTGAGCGAGTGAATAATAAACCCTGCTGGTCCCACTCTGCCTCCCATTCGCTGCCTGGCCAGTGATTGCGGCCACAATACCTTGCATTCATTACCCTCCTTAAAAAACGACGGTTGTGTGTCTGGAGAACAGGAAGTGGCCCAAGTCCCCCGTGTAAAAGCCATCTGAAGCCTCGGACCAGGTATGTTCTCAATCAGGAAGCAGGCAGTAAATAAACATTTACGTCCCGTGGCCGCGCACCGCCTGCCCCCGGGCTGCAGAGGGGCATGGAGAGCGGAAATTTGCTTAGTCCTATAAAAGCACAGGCCGTATATCAATAGATGATTAAGAATGGGAACGGTGCCGGCTAATGGACGGTATTGATTTTAATAAGCGTAAAGTACATGGGGTTCAAAGATAAGAACCGCCTGGCCATCTCTCCACGCTCTGGGAAAGGGACTTGGGCAAAGGAGAAAAAGGCAGTCTTCTATGCTGAAACCCCCACCCACCCCATCAGGGCGGTTTCCAAGCCACAGTCCCACCTGAACATCCGTGTGACGCAGACGTCTTCAGTGACTTCCACCACAAAGCCCAATGTCCCCAGCATACCTGTGAGGTCCATCTTTGGTCAATGTCCACTCACCCCAGTGCTGTGTGAACATATCTAGTGCCAGGAATGGCCCACACCATTACATCATTCACTCCATTTTGTCAGGAAATTGCCCAGATACACTGGGTTCCAGCTCATCTGCCAGGACACACCTGCACTTATCCAAGTTTAGGGTTTTGTTTGTTTGTTTGAGGTAGGGTCTCACTCTAGCCCAGGCTAACCAGGAACGCAAACTCACAGCGATCCTCCTACCTGTACCTTCCAATTGCTGGGACGAAGGGCACACGCCACCACAACCGGCTCATCTGAGTTTTTATCCTAAATCCAAAATAGAGTGGACCTTGAGCTGGCTCTGAGAGTGGAGTGAATTCTTCCATTGAGAGATCTATGGTCTGGATAGATTCAGGCAGGAGGAAGAAAAAGATTCTGCCGACCCCCCCTGCTCTGGGCCCATTGCATGGAGATTCCCAGAATAAGATGGTGCGTACCCGTGCCACTGATGGTCACTACCTTTAGCCACTAGCCGGACAGGAATGTTGGTCATTGAGCAGCATCTGGACAAGTGTAATCCACCTTGCTTCACAGCTGGTTATAGCCTGGATAGGCAAGGGCAGGATCCAGCTGGGTAGCCATCGCTTGAATTCTGGAGTTCAGGCTAGGGGTGGTCCTACTGTCCCTCTCATGCACAGCCACCACTTGCTATGTACCTGCTGCCCCGCCTTCCCCTGGCTCCCCACAAGGATAAGTACTCCCTCAGCCTGTTAACTTCTCGCTGCTGGGGTCCATAGTGCTCTTGGCCTTGAGAGGCAGGACCTCAGAGCTTGAAATCAACCTGGTCCTTATATGTGTGCTCAGGAACAGGGGATCTTCACAGAGGGGAAGGTTCAGGCCACATGGCTAGTGACCACTCTGAAACCACTATCTGCTCTCTGCTTGACTACTATCTGCCTATCTACTGGACTCTGAACCAAGGCAAGACCAGGCGCCACCCAGGGTCTGGCCAGGCAGACCCAGCTGGAAGAAAGACCACCCCCACCCACACACACACCAGAGCCCTGTCCCTGGCTGGGAAAAGCTGCACCAGCCACATTCTAGCCATGACAGACGGCCACTTGGATTGTCTGATGCATTATTTTGTCTAGCCCGCATTCCAGACCGACCTCCTTGGCCTCTAAATTCTTTATAAATCATCTGCCCTGACTGGGAAACTGAACTTCCCTCAGGTCTCAGAGCTGAGGCAGGCGGGCTTCTTTGGGAGGGGCACAGCCAGTCAGAGGAGGTTTCCATCGGCCTCGCCAGGGTGTACTGCGATGGGGCACAACTCTGAGAGGTAGAGAGTATTAGAAATTGGAACCCTAAGGGATTAAGGGAATGGCCCAGCGGGTAAATTGCTTGTCGAACACACAGGACCTGAGCTCAGATCCCCAGCACCCACGTTAAAACCGGGCGTGTAACACATGCCTGTAATCTCAGCACTGAGGAGGTGAAGGCAGGAGGCTCCCTGGGACTTGTTGGCTACCCAGTCTAGCTGACTCGTGAACTCTGCATTCAGAGACCTTTTTCTCAGAAAATAAAAAGATGGAGAATGAGGAACACACCCTATGCTGACCTCTAGCCTCCACATGCACACACACATACATGCATGTACACTCACATACATGTATGCCCACAGCCATACGATATATACATACACATTCATAGACATCACACATAAGTAAATAAATGAAAAAATAGTAAATGGGGACATGAGTATAATCAGTTTACCATAAATGAAGCAACCAGGTATGAATTTTAAAGAACCTTCTGTTTGCCATACCAGGTGCTGGGCACTTGCCACAACAGTGGTTCAGGTCTCGAGGTGGGATATTAGCTGAGGAACAGAAGGTCTGCATGGCGCATGCTGCTGCCACCTAGGCAAGAAATGACCACACACAGCGAAGCTGTGCTCAGAAGACTGGCCTGGGCTGGGTGGTTTGCTCCCCAGGACTGCCCACGCAGTTACTACAAATGAGGAGCCTTAAAACAACAGAGACTCGTTCTCTTGCAGTCTGAAGGTCAGAAGTCCCATGCCAAGGTGGTGGCAGGGCTCTCGGGAGGTGTTAGCAGAGGGCCCTGCCTCTCCTCGTGCAGCTTTTGGGGCTCCCGGCAGTGCCTGGCACATGGATGCATCTCTCCACTTGGCCCTGTCTTCTTGTGTGTATTCTATGTAGGTCTGAAGTTTCTCTTCTTATAAAGATCTCAGCAACTGTCTTTGGGGACCTCCTGAATTCAGTGTGGGTCATTTTAACAAGTTGTACCTGCAGCTACCTGATTTCCAGACAAGATCATTCACAGATCTACTGGAGACGAATTTATTTTTGCACATATGTGTCCATGTTCAAAATTATCTGGGCACACATGTGTGCAAATGTGTATGCACATGTGGGTATGTGCTACTGGAGGCCAAAGGTCAATGTCAGTGTCTTCCTCAATTACTCTTCACATTATTATTTTTTCTTTTTTTAACTTTTTTATTGACAACTTCCATAATTACAGATAATAAACCGTGATAATGCTCTCTTATCCCCTAGCTTCCCCTTCATAAATCCACCTTCCATCATATCCCCTCCCCCTCTCAGTTAGTCTCTCTTTTATTTTGATGTCTTCATCTTTTCCTACTATTTTGAGGGTCTTATGTAGGTAGTGCCAGGTACTATGAGGTCCACCTTAGTTTTTGAGACAGGGTCTCTCACTAAACCTGGAGCTCATCAACTGGGTTTCACCAGCCTAGGGTTCCTCCTGCTTTCACCTCCCCAGCAGTGAGATTACACGTGTGCATCTCAGCACCCAACTTTTACATGGGTGCTCGAGATCAAAAATCAGATCCTCATACTTGTGCAGTAAGCACTTTACCCACTGAGCCAACTCTCCATTCTCCTGGACATGCATTTTTAGGGATACTACTCAGCCCAGTATAAGGTACAAAGTCCCCTGGGAAGCAGCTCTTTCCCATTCAAGTCTGCACCCACCCCCACCTGATGATGGCTATGTCCTGCTCCAGGCCTGAGAACACAGGATCTATGGTAATGACACAAACATGAGACGCCACTCCACATGCGTCCCTGGTCTCTCTGGACCCCTTGATTTGCTTTGCTTTGCTCCTCTCCAAGCCCCAACCCCAGGGACCAGCTTAGCCCAGCCTTAGCCTATCACCCTTCTAGTATCACTTCAGTCCTCAACTATAGGTGTGGCCCTAAAAATCCTCACCTCAGGAACAAACCCTCCCAAAACAGCCTCCAGAACCTCTGTTGGTTTTTTCTTCTTATCTTAATTTATAAAGATAGATTAGGTCATGTCTGAGATCCACAGAGGCACAGATTCAGCTGTCTGTCCACCACCACATCTCTGAGCCAACTTAGTGCTTGACAAGTAGACACTTGGGAAATAGTCACTGAATAGATGTGTGGGAACATTAATGGATGGGATGGGTTGGGAGAGGATGGTAAGTAGATGGGTGGATGGATTGATGAGTGGCCAGTGGACAGATGAATATATAGAGGAATGGGCGGATAAAGGCTGAAAGGATGACTAGATGGGATAAAGGAATGTAGGTGAATGGTGAGTAGATAAAGGTTAGTAGTTAGAGGATATGTGAATGGATAAATGGACGGATGGATGAATAATGAGTGGGTAGCTAGATGGGATGAGTGGTGAGTAGATAAATTGATGGGTCAGTAAATGACTGGGTAGATGGATAGATGGCAGGTAAATGGATGAGTGAGTGGTAGATGGATGGATAAGAGGATGGATTGATGGATGGTAGATAGGTGGATGATGGTCAATGGATGGTGGTAAATGGCTGGACAGATAGATGAGTAGATAGATGGATGGATAGATGAATGGATGGATGCCTAGATGGATGGAATGGTGACTAGATAAGTTAATAGATGGACAGTGGGTAGATGAATGCATGGATGGTGAATGAATAGCTGAACCTTCATAAACCTGAACCCTCAACTCCACTGTTGAACATGTAAGTGGCCACAGGCATCAGGAAGTAGGGGGTGTGTCAACGCTCCAGAGAAACTTCTCATGAATACTGCAGCTTGAATCTTCCATGAAGGTCATGTGTCATGATATGTTATTCATCTTTTGATTCTTTTTCACACACTTAAGACTGTAAAAGCCATTCTGGGATCAAAGCTACTTAGAAGAGCAATGAGCTGGATCAGGTTTACAGGCTATACCCTGCTGACCTTGTTCTTGAGTAGTGACCTCCCTTCCCATAATGTTCTGCTCCATGGTGACTGAATATACTCCTTCTGGGAGGGACTTTCAGAATCCCATATTGGTCATGCTCCTCCCACTCTCCACCCTGTCCCATTGAGATGAAAATTCATTGTGTATGGTACATAGTCAGCACTTGGGACAAAGTCCTTCAGAGACAGCACCTCCCATGTAGATCCAGGCTCTCACACTCATCAACAAGTGGAGAGACTGGCTGGCCCCACTGGGCTCAGAAAGGTGGCTCTACCTAAGGCCATGGGTGGCTGGGTTCTCAATGGCCCAGCAATGTGCATCTGAGGGCTTGGGATGCAGGTACTGGTGAGTCTTGCATATAACCAGCAGGTAGTACTCTGGTCACATAATGTCACCAATATCCTCTTAGCCAGAAAAGTCATAGGGCCCAGCCCCAGTATGCAGTGGAGAAGTTGCCCCATTCTGCTGTGATGGGAGGGAGTATTTGCTGAGCAACAATTCAAACGATCACATATGCTCTTATTAGCTTCTCTAAGTGACTATTAATTCCACTAATAGCCCGTTGGCTCTGTGAGGCGGGGAGCCCTGTATGTTGTTCACCTTTAGAAAACTCTGAGCAAATATTTGCTTGACCAGCAAGTGACACCCCGTGTCTGGATCCTGTTTACACAACATTATTGCTGCCACCCCTCTCCACCCCAGCATCCTTAGCAGCTGTGCCCAGGAAGGAACAGAGAGCCCTGGCATCAGAGAGACTCCTGGCCGATTCACCAAACAAGGACATTGGTCAGCTTGGGCTGACCAAAGCAAAGCATTACAGGCCGGGGCTTCTGACTACATACTCTTAGCTGACTCAGTCTTGGGGACTCCAACCACACTCTCAGCTCTCTCAGTCCTGGGGGCTCTAACACCATACTCTCAGATCTCTCAGATCCCTCAGTTCTGGGGGCCCCGACTACATACTTTCAACTGTCTCAGTCCTAGGGGCTCTGACCTCACACTCTCAGCTCTCTCTGTCTGGCAAGCTGGGAATTCAAGATCAAGGCATGACATGGCTGGCTCCTCCTGTGGCCTCTCTCCTTGGCCAAGCAAAGGCATCTTTCTTGCTATGTCATCCTGGGATTGTCTCCCTGTGCAAGTCTGTCCTCTTCTTCTTCTGTTTGATTGGATTAGGGCCAATATAATGGCCCAAATAAAATATATTTTAACTTAAGAAGCCCTGTAAAGACCCCATTTCCAAATGTAGTTATGTTCTGAGGTCCTGGGGGGGGGGGCGTTCAACACTATCAGGAGAGTTTTAGGAGACAAAATTTAGCCCATTACATAGGGGCCTGCTGAAGAGGCAACCCCTGATCCCTAAATAGTGGTGGGTATCTTGGAGTACCTGCCACTTGCCTTTTGTTAACAGTAGAATTATAGACCCTGCAGGTCTCCAGAGATCCACAGTTCCCACAGTGAGAGAGAACAAATGTCTAACCCATCATCCGTGAGACACAGGTCAGGACTGGGAGGAAGAAGCTGTGTGATATATCATGTCTCTTACATGTGGGTCATCACCCCACATTGGACTTTCCATCTCATGTCCAATGCAGGTACTTGAAGGAATAGACCCTCGTGACGTGTGTGCACAACTGGCTTTCTCACATCAGAGCTGCCTGAATGGCAGCTTGAGAGGAGGCAGCCCCAAGCAAGGAGGGTCGTGGATGTGATGCTCAGAGGCCCACCCAATAGAGGCAGAACCCTCCTCCACTGAGCAGGAGCCAGGAACCTGAGACTAGTAACCCATATGAGATGGGCCCTGTCACCATCTAGGGCATTATTCCCCTGCTCTCCCTGCCTCCATCCTCCATGTTGAGGAGGCTTTGGTCCATCATGTGTGGCGTGACACAGGCCTTGTCTTTAGGAACCTATTAGAAGTCATGTGCCTCCAGGAGCCTCATGTGTCCCCAACAGGGATACCTGCAGGAGGGCTTGCAGCAGTCAAGTTTCCAGACATCTACCAGGAGAGAGGTGGGGTTCCCTTGTCCCCTCCCTCAGCCCTTCAAAGCTATTTTTCCAGAATCTGAGGCTGAGGAGTTGTGGCTACCCAGAAGGATGTGTCCTGGGCATCTGGGCAACAGGAACTCTTGCCAGGGCGTGTCCCCAGTGATGAGAGTGACCAAGACAAATGTCTGGCTGTTTCTGGGCTCTGGATCCTCTTCATTCACTTCTATTCTGAGGGTGATGTTTATGCTGGATGCCTACCCCGGAATCCTGGCCTCTGAGCAGGCCACCTGACCAAAGCCAGCACCCATCTACACCACACTGGGAGAAGAAGACTCAGGAAGAATGCAAGGGGGTTGGATGAAAGCCTTTGCTAGGCTCCTCACAGTGCCTATTGGCCGGGGCAAGCTGAGGAGACCACGGCATTGAACATCTGGTAGACCCACACAGCTGGATGGGTGTCTGTGGGAAGTGGGATGAAGTGGTGTTTACTTGTGAGGCCATGGTTTATACCTTGCCACTTGTGACCGTTCAGGAAGTAGATATTCCTTCCATCCCACATGGGGCCTCATATGCCCAGGGCCACACCACTGGGACGGCTGTCAGGAGCATCCCCTGCTCTGCCTCTGTCCACACGCATCCCATGCACAAGAAGGAGGAATATCAGTGTGGACCCCAGCTTAACTTCTCCTACCTGTGGGACACACAGCCCTTCTTCACTCTCTCTGTCAAATAAATTAATTTAAAAAAATTTCAACTTCATCCCACACATTTTGGTATAATGCATTTTATTGTCATTAAATTTAAAATGCTTTTTATTGCCAAAGTGATTGTTTTCTTTAACTCAAGTATTATTTTAAAGTAACTTTCTTGGAAGGTGGAGAGATGGTTTAGTGAGAGGTTGAAGGTACTTGCTTACAAAGCCTGCTGGCCCTGGTTCAATTCCCCAGTACCCTCTTAAAGCCAGACACAAAAGTGATACAAGTGTCTGGTGTTGGTTTGCAGTGGCAAAAGACCTGACATGCATACATACACACATACAAACCATAAAGAAAGAAGAAGGAAAGAAAGAAAGGAAGAGAGAGAAAGGGAGAAAGAAAAAGAGAGGAAGGAAGTAACAAAGGAAAGAATGAAGAAAAGAAAAAGAATTAAATCCTTCTTGGGGCTCTAGAGATGGCTCAGAAATTAAAGGTACTTGCTTACAAAGTGACAGCTCAGGTTTGATTGCCCAGCACCCACTTAAAGCCAGATGCACAAAATGGTACATGCATCTGGAGTCCATTTGCAGTGGCAGGAGGAGGCCCTAGTGTGCCCATTCTCTCTCTCTCTCTCTTTCTCCCTTTCTCTCTCTCTCCCTATTTATCATCTATCTATCTATCTGTCTATCTATCTATCTATCTCTTAAAAAAATTAATAAAAGATAAAGTCTTTCTTAATTTCCAATCTTGCAAGATTATTTTTATTGTTTCTTTGCTGGGGTTTATTTGTTTTTCATGTCTAACTTAGTTCTTTGTGATCAGGCTCCACATACCTTTTATGATTTCAAGCTTTCAAAATGTCTGAAACTCAATGTGTGATTCTGTATAAGCTTAATTTTCTAAGCCTTGCCTATGTGATTTTATTTACAAATGTGTTTTCCCTGTTGGTGTGCATGTGGCATACAATGTCAAGTGGTGTACAAGGTCGAGTTGCTGGTTATCTTGTCTAAATCCTCCATATCTTCACTTTTAGTCTATTTGTTCTATTTGTGTATTTGTGTATTTTCCACAGATACATTTTTACTAAAAATCTTCCATTCTCCTCATGGATATATCAGTTCTTGCTTTGATTCTGTTGCCTTTGCTTTATATATTTCAAAACCATTATTTGGTGCATATGCACCTAAACTTCACACTTCTTCATCAACAAATGACAATACAAATGTCCATCTTCCTCTCTCATGATGCTTTCTGCTTAATCTCCTTGTAGCTACTCCAGCTTTCTGACATCGTTGTTCCTGGCCTTTTTTGTCTTGTCTACAGCCTTATACTTAAGATGTAGCTTTGGGGACTGGGAAAATGGCTTAGTGAATAAAGTGCTTACTACACAAGCATGAGGATCTGCATTCAGATCCCCAGCAGCCACATAAATGCCAGGTGGGCATGTGGCCTGGCTGGAATCCCAGTGCTCAGGAGACTGAAGTAAGAGGATTGCCATGAATTCCAGGTCAGCCTTGGCTACAGTGAGACCATGCCTCAAAAAAACAAAACATAAGGAATAAAAATCCTCTGAACAATTGTATGAATGTCCTCCAGAGAGGACTTACCTTTGTTTCCAGCAAACATATGTAAAGACAAGTAACTTGGGTCCTCCAGGCACTCCAACCAGTGACTAAAGATCATGAGTGTCCCAGAAGATTCTTCAGAACTGGTGGGTGCTCCCCAAATGCCAAACCCCCTTTTCTGGGAGTTACGCTTCCCCTGAGTCTCTATGCTCTGATTTTTTCACTTCCTTGCTGACTTTTGTTCAAGTTCATTATGCCTGCCTTTCCTAAATGTCCTCAGTGGGAGGCTTGGTCTGAATTATGTCACTGTCACACATTCTCCCATATATGTTCCACTTTCTGAAACACGATGCAAAAGCTGTTCAGCCCGGGGCTGGGTGATGAAGGAGGTTGACCCCGCTAAGTCCAGGCATCATGAAGTCCCAGTGGGAAGGGCAGAATGATGAGGAGACCGCGACAGAGTATACTCAAGCCAATATCTTGGGCTTGCATGGATTACTGCGGTAAAAATGGTAAAGGAGAAAGCCTCCTTTCTATCTATCTATCTTTCTATCTTATATTTATCTATCTACCTCTCTCTTTCATCTCATGCTCCAGCCTGCTACAGCCGGTCCCTTGGCCACCAATAAGTTCCTTCAGAGCAAATATCTGAGCATCATGACTACGGGGAAAGACACATGGGAGTTAGGGGCAAAGTGAAAGCATTGGAAAGAGAAAGAGAGAGTGTGAAAAGGAAGTGAGTGGGTCAGGGAGGTAGACTAGAGAGGTGAGAGATTGGGGAAGGTGTGAGCAGAGGCAAGACAGCTAGGGAGGCAGGAAGGTAGAGGTGTGAAAAGGCACATCACCCCATGTGCCTGTTCAGAGTTGACTCCCCACAACCAGGCTTCCGAGCTTTCTGCGTCCCTGTCCTTCCCTCCTGCTGGGGATACTCAGCCTCATTGGCCAGGAGCCCAGGATGGAGACTTCCTCTCCTCTGATCCTGGTGTCTATCTGGCCTTGGCCTAGCCCCTGAGCTTCACTGGGACTCCTGACCAGCCTCAGTCATTTCCTGCTCAGCCCTCCCACAGCCCCCATCCCCATGTCACAGGCTATTATCTTGGACACTGGAGCCCCAACCTAGCCTCCCTGGGACAGTAACGACCTCCATATGGGTCTGGCACAGCCACCACCTCTGCTGGCCCCTCTTCTCAGACCTGTCTGACATGCTTGACCACGGAGCACATTCCAGATGCTTGGGAGAGGGTGGGAGGTGGTGTGTGCCCAGGAGCTCTCCCCTGGTCTTGTCTGCAGCTCGGGGCTATAAATAGCCACACTCAGACCCCAACTCACTGCATCTTGCCCTTCCCTCCACCACTGGCAAAGGCCCAGCTCCTGCCCAGCCCGCCACCCTTCATCCCAACAGAGCTGATCTTGGTGGAGGTGGCAGCAGGCGGCCTCAGGGAACATGCAAGGTCCAGCCAAGTATGCTTTTTCCACAGCTGCTACAATTTCCCTGCAAAATTTCTAATCCCATATGACACTTGGGGGCCCTCTGGCTTCTCCCCCAAGTTGGAATTCCAACCCCACATTTGCTGGGCCTGATCTTGCTCACTTTGAGCTAAGAGCCTGCGACTGCCACAAGGCCCGCCCCTTCCTCCCTCCCATCCAAGGTGGCGGGTCCTATTTCCATCCCAAGTCTGCCTTTGAAGACAGCATTAAATGCCTCACCAAGAGGCTTTTATCATCCCAGAAGTATTTTTGAGCTCAGAGGTTACCCAAAATAGATCCCGGACAGCTCCCCTTACCTCCAAGTGAAGATGGGAGGGCTGGCCTGAAGGAAATCAAAACCACCCCAGGCATTGCCCCAAACAAAGAAGGGCATTTAGTGAGATTTAGGAGAATCCCCTGGGCTCAGGGTAGTGTATGCCAGGCACTTTAAAAGGTAAGGGGAGCCCTTGCAGGCGGCTGGATGTGTGAGGGCCACCTTGAGCTGGCTGCTGGGGGAGACCTCTCTCTCTCTCTCTCTCTGGCCCCTGGATGCTCAGAGCCCCGCTGGGGAGACCATGAGAGCTTGAGCTGTTCCCTTCCCACTGCCCCCTCCACAGGCCTCCTCTGCATTTTCTGTTCCTTCCCCAGGACAAGGTCTCACCCTCCTCCTGGCAACCCATGAGACATGAGACGCTCCTGTCCCTCAAACCCTGAGCCCGAACATCACGTGGTCCCACAGAAGCTGCACGTGATTCATGAAATGTTCCATGTCCGAACTTTATCACCATATAAAACTCTCTGCTCCATCTACCCCCAACTTCAGCCTCAAGAGAACTGGTAGGCACAGTCACCATGGGGTTTAGAGCAAGAGGCCAATTTTGCTGGCTCACTCATTGGTGGCCTCATGTCTAAAGCGTCAGCAACCGGCTAGGGAGATGACTTGGAGGTTAAAGGCGCTTGCTTGCAAAGCCTCCCAGCCCAAGTTCAATTTTCCCGTACCCATGAAAAGCCAGATGCACAAAGTGGTGCTTGTATCTGGAGTTCATTCACAGCATCAAGAGGCTCTGGTATTCTCTCTCTCTCTCTCTCTCTCTCTCCCTCTCTCTCTCTCTCTCGCCCTCTCCCTCTCCCTCTCCCTCTCTCTCTCTCTCTCTCCAGCCAGGCTTTATTCCAATGTCTTCCTGGCTTAAACTGGCTGAATGCTCCCAACACCAGAAAGGTGGAGGGCAGGGAGAGAGCAGCAGCTCTGCTCAAGCTGGAAGCCATGCAGCTGGGAGCTGAGCCCCAGGCGGGCCGAGAGCCATCTTCCACAGTTAGCACTGTCTCACAAACTCTAGACCTGCCTGGTGACCAGAGCCAGCGATTCCCAGGAGAGATGTGGTGGTGGTCCCACCTGAAAGTACCAGAAGATAGTCTACTCCTCTTTTGCAGTATCATATATGATGGTCTATGTTTCAAAACATTACAAAGCCATGAGGCTGGAGAGATGACTCAGCACTTAAAGGTTCTTGCTTGTAAGCCTGGGTTCACTTCCCCAGTACCATGTAAAGCACTGTGGCTCATGAATCTGGAGTTCATTTGCAGCATATCTCTCTCTCTCTCTCTCTCTCTCTCTCTCATAAATTAATTAAATATTTTTAAAAGCTCCTTGCATTAAAAGTAATCACAAAATCTTGTGAAGCTCCTGTCCCCTGAGCCATCCCATTAGGATGGGTTCTAACTGCAGCATGAAAGACTAGAGCCATGGTTTCCAAGATCCACGCGGGACCCTTCCTGCCTCCTCCAGATGCTGCTGGCTGCTGACAACAGCTGTTGGCTTGTGGCTATACCAGCCAGCTCTGCTTCCATCGTCACCCAGCACCTTTCCTTCCCATGGGTCTCCATGCTTCCTCTCTTCTCACTGTAAGGATAAGGGTTATTGGATTTAGGGGGTCACTCCAATCCAGTATTACCTTATCTTAATTACACTGGAAAGACCCTATTTCCAAATAAGGCAATAAAACTTTGAAAATGGATGGCAGGGCCCATGGCTCACACTGCTGATATTTGCTCAAAGTCCCAAATGCCCTCAAATTAGCTAACTACACACAGCTAACAGGTAGGCACACAGCTGGCGAGGAGGCTTCTCGGAAGCAGCCATCGCCGTAATTGACTATGATGACTTCCTCCTCAGTTGCCCACGGTTGGCTAGCTGGGCTATCCATGGGACACCCAGTGCCTGGTGACCACAGAGAGGCAGCAGATGCTCCCTGGGGTGCCGGCTGCAAACAGGGGTGACTTCCTCGTGAGTGGCTGGGTGGGAGGAGTCCTTAAACAGTACCTGCCCGAGGCTTTTTCTCCTGGCCCTGGAAAGGGACTGGGGCTGATCCCTACTCCCCCACCCCTTATCAGGAACCTGACTCCTCACCTCTTCCCCTTCATACCTGCCTCCCACTGCCGGGCATCCCAGCCTGGGCTGAGCCTTGCATGCTCAGCAGGAATGCCCTGGGTTGCGTGTTGGCCTTGGCCTCCACCTCAAGGGGCACTATGACGACTCCCAGCTCATCATCCTGCTCGTTTCCTTTATTGTCTTTAACAGGAGCTACAAACACCACACATCCTCGGCTCTTTGCTCATCCAGGCTCCAAGCCATGAGGGTAGGCCTGTCCATCATCCTCCCAACATCTCTAGCCCTGAGTGAGGCTGGTGCTGAGGGAATGGTGCAAGAGGCCTCAGGGTCCCCACTCACTCCTAGGATGCTCTGCCTGCAGGACTTATATCCCAGAGCCTCCCTGCACGTCCTCCTCAAAGCCCTGCCCTCACCAGGAGTGGGAATCTGTGTTTGAATGTGTGTGGCCCGAGAGTGGTCCTAGGGCCACAGCCTCCACTCCCCTTTCGACCCCCCTCCTACCTCCCAGGTGGCTGGTTCTATGCCTGGAGCCTCCTCCATTGCCTCTGAGGATGAACTTTACCCAGTAGGGATCTCCTTTGTTCACATACAATAGGTCATCGGCAATGAAGGGCTGCCACATGGAGGACTGGGTGGCCCCACTGAGACCCAGGGACGTAGGTGGGTTTCCACATGCTGCTCACGTCTTAAGAGGGCAGCTGAGAGAAGCCAGCCCTCAGGCAGGGCATCTTGGGGCACAGGCCAGTGTGGCTATCCTCAGAGCCTGGTGGAAAGTAGGAAGGCGCTCGGGGCTCTTCATGCACCCTGGCTCACTGTTCTGTTTCCATGAAGTCACTGGAGTGGTAACTGGCCTTGAGAGTGGTCCCTGATTGGAGTCAGGTTGGAAGACATGTTGAATTAATGATGCAGCTGTGTGCCATTGGTCCCCACGCTGTTTTTATGGCAACAGTGGGTGGGGAGGGGTCAGGGCGGGCAGGGGGGGGGACTTCAAATGAGAAAGCTTTGGATCCTTGCAATGCTTTGCTAATATTTGAATTTTACCTAAGATTACTTTTTTTCTCCTCTATTTAATATATTGTTTTAAATAAAAAATCCTAATAAATCTTGAGAGAAATATGTCATAGCAGAGCTTAAAAACCATAGTGCAATATATAACAGTTCATAAAATATTCTATCCAAATAGCCAAAACTGTAAGGCGTTTGGACCAGAAGTAGTTAACTGCAGGCACAGCATTTTATTAGCTACTAAAATTAAGAAAGGGCAGCGCTGTTTCACAGCCAGATAATTAAGTACCGTTTTCTCTTTTTTAATTCTATAAAATTAAACTTCCTGTTTAAAGGTCTGGAGGGGCCCTGGGCAAAGGGGCCACGGATGAGCCCCGAGGGCAGTCAGAGGAACAGCCTTGCCTTATGTGCCCGCAATGTAAAAACGCAGCCTTGGAAAAAAACACGCCGCAGTCAGCAAAAAATTGCAGGTCATAAATCAGAGATCCGTTTTTTTCACATCATTCTAACTAATCCATTAAATCGTGGTGCCCAGGGCTCCATCAGAAACAGAAGCTGTGGCCGACGGCACCCGCAGTACCTCTTGGCCAAGCAGGCGCTATGTGCACTGACCCAAGGTGACAAAAACCCAGGCCCCCAAAGGACAGCTGGCCCAGGCCTTCGGCATCCACAGCTGGTTCCGTATGCTGCATCAAGACGGTGTGGCGGTGCCTGCCTGTGTCCTATCAGTGTCAGGCTAACTCCAAGGACTGGGGAACCTCATCCAGGGAACCACAGTGTTGAGGCTGCACCCACCCAGGAGCCGGGCCCTTCTGGACTCCAGCAACTTCCTTCATGCTGTGGCAGAGGAAACCAACCACCTCAGATTGTGCCCAAGGCTGCATGCAGGCTTTGTGGCCTGCAAGGTGCCCATCATGGGGGCCTTTAGGAAAAGGTGTATGAAGCAGCTCAGCTTGGAACACACAATAAAACACAGGACCACAGGATGCTGATAGCATAGACACCTAGGGTCTGTTTTCTGTGTGTGGTGGGGGAGGGGACAAGGTTTTTTCTCATTTAATGTAACTTCACTGTTTAGGGGGGCCTCTCTGCTTATACATGTGATGAGTTTCTCATGGACTTGGTTTTTAAGGGAAAAAAACATGGAGCTAGGGAGATGGTTCAGTGGATAAAGCATCCGCTGTACAACTCTGAGTACCTTTTGGACCCCTAGACTCCCATGGAAAAAAGCTGTGGTAGGCTTCTGCAATCCCAATGCACCTATGGCCAAAAAGGAAGGCAGAAACAGGAAACGTTCCAGGAAGCTCGCAAAAGGAACAGTGAACAACGAGAGATCCCATCTCAAATGAAGTTAAGGTGAGAATTGACCTGAAGGTTGTCCTCTGACCTTCACATGTTCAGCATAGCACATACACTCACATGGATGTGCGTGCACATGCACAAACACACTCACCAAAGAAATAAATAAAAATGATAATTCATCCAGTAAGGTGGAGTGGCTTTGCTGCGCCTTGTGGGGGAGGGGGGGCGGATAGGGAAGACAGAACAGATGTTCTCAACCTACCAGCTAAGGAACAGCGACACTGAACTTCTATCTGTCCTCGACCCACGTGGTTCTCCCACTCACCACCCAACCAGGGCCAGTCAGTACTGCTCACCACGCCTCCCTGCGCCCCTGTTCCTGTGTTGTCAACTGTGGGAGCCATGTCGGAGGATCTCGTCCCCCTCTCCCAGGAGCCAGGCTGGAGTGGCAGGTAGCTCCGTTGATCTCAAGGTGGGCACAGCTGGGAGACATGGACCCGGGGGTGACAGAACTGAGGCTTCTCTCACTGGACATGGAGGGCCCCACACACCACTGTGGTGGATGGTCCTGAAGTGGCCCTTGGTCAGCTTGGGTACAAGGCTTGAGACCTGGATGCCTAATGGGACCGGATTCCTGCCTCGCTGCAGATGGAAGGGTCGGCCCTGAACAGACTGCCAGACCTGGAAAAAGGCACCTGAGAGTCATGGCTCTCCATCAGGCCTTGCTCCATTCCCCGATGATGATCAGGGACCAGAGCCTTAGTTCAGAAGACCTGAGGAGCATGGCCAGCCTGAAGTAGCCACTAGGGTTGAGAGTGTCCAAAGTGTAACCCCTCCAGTCCTAGCACACTGGAAGCCAGTCCTGACCCCACTGCCCACAGGAAGCAAAGGCATGGCTGAACGGCCAAGCCCTTTCAAACCTTTGTGGATGTGCAGGACAAAGTACTTGTTGAATCTTAAGGGGAAAATTAAGTGCTTTTTATGTGGCCAGTAAGTACTCAGTGGAGTCAGGTTGTCCGATTTGGGGCATCTGCTGGGGAGGGCTCTTATCCCCAGTTCTCTAACATGGGCCACAGCTTTTGTCTTAGCAAAGCAGTTTTGAGGCCCCTGGGCCATCCTGTGTGAGGAGGATCTCCATGGGAGAAAACATGTGTCACACCTACCACCATGCATGTGCACACACATACAGACACTTCATATGATACTGAAACATGATGACATGTGTGCCCACACTATCACACATGCACACTGATTCACACAATAATGCACCCTACAGGAGAATACATAAATGAGTGCAGAGCATACCCATAAATGAACGCACACACTGACATGCCCATGTGGACATGCTGACATGGGAATTCACAAACACACGTAAGCGCAGACACACCCGTAGTAGTTGTTGGGCCAAAACTTTCTCACTGCTGAGATGGAATCCCCTACCAGAAGCAACTTATAGAAGAAAAAGCCTTATTTCTGATTCATGGTTTCAAGGGGAAGGCGCATCATGCAGAAGCACAGCAGGAGGAGGCAGCTGGGAATCACATCAGCGGGGAGGAAGCAGCAAGGCGCTGAGTGTGGCAAGCAGATAACACCCCAACGCCCTCCCCAAAGTCTCCGCAACCTTCCCAATCAGTGCAAGTGGCTGGGATTAGATTAAGCATTCATACTCATGAGGCTAAGGGAGACGTTTTGCATTCAACCCACCATACACCCCAACATGCATATTGTGCACACTGGCATACTGAAACACATGCACATACAGACACTGGCATGCACACATGCCAGCATCCATACTAATACCCATTTGTTCACACTCAGACCGCAGATACCCAGTGCCTCTCCACCATGGGAAGGCACAATGAGAACATGGCCCTTGCCTGGGCGGCCATGCCAGCTCCTGAGCTCAGCCTCCTGACGTGTGGGATACAAATGACAATGCAAAGAACAGAAACTGGCTCAGACACAGACACACTTGTGCTCACACACACGCTGCCATGCTCTCACACGCTCATGCTCACATATATGCCACACACTCACGCCTGCGTGAATAACCTGTAGAGAGCACTACGATCTGTCAGGTCACCGTCCTGATCCCCTGGTGAACTCTTGGACCCTGTCACAGAGTTCAGCTCTGCTGGCCCATCAGGAGACCCAGGCCACTCACTGGTCCCCAGGCTCCATTCCAGGTCAGAAGGCTGGCCTGGGGAGGAACAGAAGGAAGATTGTGAAATGGCTGGCAGCCTGAATGGACCACTCCAGGGCAGTGGAGGAGGCATCAGAGAGCTCCAGAAAGACAAAGGCGGACCCCCCTCCTCTGGCTGGGAGTGAAAGTCCTGCCTGATCGTGCTGACGCGCTGACGAGCAGAAGGACCAGTTCTGAGTGTCTGGCTGCCTCAGTACAGTTGGTAGGAGGAGCCCTCGGTCTTGAAATAGGGGGGGAAATACTTGGAGGTGGATCCTAGGTGCCCCTGTTTTGGGTAACTCACACACCTCACTTCTCTGTTCAGTTGTCCCACGGGGACACAGCCAGGCCAGGAGCCTGGCTCCTGACATGAGGATGCATAAAGGGTGTGGATCTTTCACAAAAGCAACCTACAGACTTTGCTAGTGGATCATCCTCCTTTTCTAAGGGAAGACTGGATGTGCCCCAGACTGTGGGGAGGTCAGGCTGCCTCAGAAACAGTGGTCTTTGCCTCCTTCAGCAGCAGGAAAGGGCTGGGGTGAGCGCCAGCCCTTCCAGACCCCTGCACATGGTGGATTCTTATTTCAGTTTTCCATATGTGTGCACTGCCACATGCACACGCATAGATGTGTGTTTTACTCTAACCCCATGCTAGTTACTGACAGCCTGTGGAGGTG
This sequence comes from Dipus sagitta, assembly GCA_036346955.1. NCBI lineage: Eukaryota > Metazoa > Chordata > Mammalia > Rodentia > Dipodidae > Dipus > Dipus sagitta. The sequence goes on from CM070773.1 coordinate 135,060,999, forward strand.
GGCTCCAGGGCCCCTATTCTTAGGTACAAGCCAAGGCCCTTCCCTTTAGGAACTGGACCTGCTCTAAGGAGTCCCCTGAGTTGACACCCCTGGCAGATCGGTTCCCAAACTCACTCGGGGCCCTCCAAGCTGGGGGAGAAAGCTGGTGCAGGCCAGCGGGGCCAGTGCCCATGAGCACTTTAATTGGCAACATCCAGCAGACACGTCTACATCTGTAGTTTGTTTCAAAGACAATAAATCAGGGGCTGGCAAGGCTGGCCTTCTGCCAACGTAGAGGAGAACAGGGGCCATGGTATCCCAAGTCCAGGGGGGTTTAGGGTGTGACGGGACAGGAAGACAGATTCAATTTGTCTCCAACGAGACTGTGGTCAGTTTGGGGGTTGTGATGAGGGAATGTTCCATCAGAGAACAGAATGTCTACACTGAGGAGCTGCTGGAAGTGAGGGTCCCTTGGCTTTGAATGAGGCACAAAGTCACCTAGTCCAGGACAGAGACAGAGCAGCAGGGGTTAGCCAGGCCATGATGTCCCTGGTATAAATGGGGGAAACTGAGGCCAGCAGGAAAGGACTTGCCCCACATCACTGAGTGGCCCTGGGACACACACCCAGACCTCCACCCATGGTGGACATGTGAGCACACACTACATTCAAGGATCACAGATAGAGTATGGCCCCCAGAATGAGGGCTGGTCCCAGGAGTTCTTAGCATTGAGGTCAAAGAAGTCCCTAGGCAACACCTTGGTTGACATTAGTCCCAGCACTTTGCAAATCTGAGAGACATAAGGCAGGCAATGGTCTGAGGGTAGTGGGAGAGAGTAGATGTGATAAACTTCAGGGAACATCTTGGCTTCCCAGAATGCAGTGGCCAGGCCACACCCAGCAAGTCCAGGCAGGCCCTCTGTCCCTGTCTGGAGCCCACATCTCATGCCATAGCTGAGTCGACTCACCTTCTGCATGCAATGTGTGTGCCTGTCTTCATGTCTGACAGCAGCCAAGGATCTATAGGATGTCACTGGCCTACAAAGTCTCTGCAGTGGCTCTCCTTCCACATGGACCCTGGGACAGGCCTGTGTAAAATATCCCCCCTGATCTTGTCTATGGGGATCTGAAATAAGGCCAAGTCCCTCAAGTGGCTGGAGCTGAAGAGCTCCATGTCCCAACTGGACACCAAAGAATAGCGTGAGCAAATGGAGACTTCAAGCTCAGGGGCATCCCAGTCTCAGCTCAACATGGGCCTGTCCCCACCTAATCTCAGGGTGTCTTAGACCTTCCCACACTCTTGGGCCCATACAGGCCACCAGGCACTCCTCTTCCCAGCCTGGACACAATGTCCAGGCTCCTATACTCAGAGGCTTCTGGGAACCCTCTGAACACTTAACCACACTCAGAGGGCACTGGGCAGCAGTACAAGGGAACTTGGCAGCATGATAGGCATCTGGAGCAATAGCCAGAACCCTGCCACCTGCAGATGCCATCAACAGGCTCTGCCACATCGTCGCTCATGTCCCCTGACTCTAGGCAGGATCTCTAAGCCCAGAGTTAGGGAATATGACAAGGCTTAGGAGGGGACAGGGCTGGAGCCATGGACACCTGACCACCAGATTTCCCACATCTTGGTGTTTCATGTTGATTTCTCTACTGCATTAGCAGTGGTTTTCTTTCTCCTTGGGAGAGGCTGAGCCTCCTGCTGTGCATGCACGTATGTGTGTGTGTACATGTGTAGGTGCACATGTGTTTGCTGGTTCATGTGTTTTGTATGCATTTGTTGATCATGTGTGTGCTCATATGCATGTGTCTACACATGCCTGTGTCTATACTGATGCACACTCGTGTGCACATGTTACTTGTATGTGTTCAGCACACTCAAGGGTGCCAACCAAGCTCAGGAACAGGCAGAAATGGTCAAATGAAAATGTAGATAATTGGTATCCGTTCCCATCTTTACATCAGCTGCCACCTGTGGGCTGTGACAACACACTGTTATTGAGACGGAGGGATAGCAGCTGTTCTTGGCTCACACTGACCTCCTGGGATCTCAGGACTGCCTTCAAGTTTCGCTTCAGAGGATAATTCCAAGGGTCCTGGTTCTGGCCACACATTGCCATCAAGCAAATTGGGGGTGTTCCTTCTTCATCCATCTACCAGTGACAGATGAGAGACTCTGTCCTTCAAAATCCAAACCAGCAAAAACACCTAGCCCAGAGATGAGCCCTGGCCCATGATCATAGCCAGCGAGACCAGGAGGACCATGGCAGCACTCACCTGAAATCCTTCCCTGCCTGTCTTTGCTCCAAGGCCCAAGAATCTGGGCAGTGTTGCACCAGATCTGGGACAGAGAGACTCCGAGGCCATAGCTTTTCTCCATGAGGTCAGTCAGAAAGGACCACAGTGGGCTAATCTCCCAGGGGGAGGTGAAGCACCCAGTTTCTTACTTCTCCCTATAGCAGTGTTTCTTGGCAGACTCAAATCCCAATACAGCTAGCCATGGCTGGTGTTGAAAGATAGCAAAGATGATAGATTGAATGAGAATGAAAAGGCTGAGGGCCCCTATTCATACTCCAGAGCCTGGGGTGCCAGGCCATGAATCTCCCAGGTCCAGGCTCCATCGTTCATAAAGCCCTGATTCACAAGAAGAGCTGGGCATGTGGACCGCAGCAAGAATTTCCCCCATGGAGGCCAGGTGGGAGGCCTTACAAGTCAGCTGGGCCTGTGGCTTCCTAGCAGTCTCCTCTTCTCACCCCCTCTTTCCTAAACAATGGTTACCCCACAAGGTCCCCTGTCCTCCTGGCCTCTTGGCTTTGTCTGCAATTCCTGGCCCAGAAGTATAAAGAATAAATAATTGTAAAACATGCCATTCTGGTCGGCCCCTTCCAAGAGGCACATTTCTTGGTCTGAAGTGAAGCACTGGGGAGACACCAGCGTACAGGACAAGCCAGAGACAGGCCTCCCCTCCCCATTCATCCCTCTCACTTGTTCCCTGTTTAGTGAACTCAGGGACTCCTGGTTTTTCTCATGTTTTGAGGTGCTAGCTAGCCACCCCCTTCCATTGTGCCCAACAAGAAACTGCACATCAATCCTGGCACAGGAATCAGCCACCGAGAAACAGCAAGTGGACAACCCTGCCCATTGCTCTCCATTTAACCTCATCAGTTCTGGGTCAACTTGGGTCAGTCATGGCCTGTCTAGGTCTTTTGGAAGCCCCAGGATGGTAACAGAGCCCAGAGGGGACCCTCGACGATAGACAGGATGGTAAGGACAGGGCAGAATGCCTTTAGCAACTCCCGGCACTGGCCTTGGCTAAATGGCATCCATGGTCTCAGACCTGGCTGGCTCCCACTAGTACTCGTGATCCGTGTTGGAGTCCACCAAGATGAACCCACCTTGGGTCCAATCAAGGTACTCCTCCCCATGTTCCAAGCAGCTCCTCTCCCACAATCCAAATATTCTCCTACATTCCTGAGACTTCTAGAACTATGAAGATAGCCCAGCACTCTCAGTACCAACAAACACCCCTGGCAATCAGTCCTTACCTGCTCCATGTCAGTCTGTCACACAGGACCCTCCAAGACCAATGTCATCCTGACCATGAGTGCCGTGAGATGGGCTCAGTGGGGGCTCTAGATCCCTTGTGTGTCTGCCTGGGGCCAACACCGCTGGGGCTGGGCTGCTCCTGTCTCTATGCAACCCACGCTCACGCCTCACCCTCCGCAGACGTCTCACCAAGGACAGAGACTGGAGGACTGGTCAAGACAACACTGTCCCATTCTGAAGGTTCCCCACCACTGTGGTAGTTAACAAAGAGATGCTGGCTGCTGCCTGCTGCATCTTGGAGCTCCTCCACTGGCTTCCACTGGCTCAAACCCAACCGGAGTCAACAGCAAGAGGTCCCTCAGATGCCCACTTTTTGTGTCAGGCTTGACCTCCCTGGAGCAGATGAAGGAGAGGGCTAGGAGGGTCCAGAGGGCAGAAGTGTCAACTCCACATGTCCAGGTCTTGTCTCTTTCTGCAAAGCCCAGTTCTCACTGTCTCTCTCCACCATGCGTGGACACTGGGGACAGGGGCCTGCTCAGCCTCAAGGGCAAGGCTGCAAGTAATGAGGAACGGTGCCTCACTGAGGCAGCCACTCCAGCTTCCCCAGAGTGAGGCACTTCCCCAGAGCAGGACCCCCACCACAACCCCACACCCCTCAGAACACAACCAGAAATACGCCTTCTTCTCCAATAACTCTGAAGAGTGGCCACAGTGGCCAGCACTGTGGGGAGACCCGGCAAGGATCCTGTGTGGGGGTGTCCCACGGCCAGCACAGTCAAGCATCACATGCTGAACTCCTGAACAGCAGACTCTGATCTCCAGCTCTGGAGGCTGAGGCTGCAAGAGAGGGTGCCGGCAGGGCAGACTGTGAGGGAAAGGCAGCTCTAGACCTGTCCCAGCTCCCAGAGCTTCGCTGCGGCCGCTGTTCTGATCAGCACAGCTCCCTGCACGTGCTCCTTTGTGCTTCCAAGCCTCCCCTCTGTGTCAGGACACCCGTCATGTGGGATGAGGGCCGGCCCTACTGACTCATGGAACTACCTTCAAGGAGCCTCTTTCCAAATGAGGGCCTGTTCCAAGATATTGCAGGCCAGGACTTCGACATATGAATTTGGAGAACACAATTCAGCCCATAACAGGAGCCAAGGGAAGCCCCAGGGTACAAGGTCCCTCAAAACATCCAGCTTGGTGTGTTGACCTCTGAGGTGGGGACACACAAGAGACACACGAGAGCTGTGCTGATCACAACAGCGGCCGCAGCGAAGCTCTGGGAGCTGGGACAGGTCTAGAGCTGCCTTTCCCTCACAGTCTGCCCTGCCGGCACCCTATCTTGCAGCCTCAGCCTCCAGAGCTGGAGATCAGAGTCTGCTGTTCAGGAGTTCAGCATGTGATGCTTGACTGTGCTGGCCGTGGGACACCCCCACACAGGATCCTTGCCGGGTCTCCCCACAGAAGGCCAGGTGACAAAAGCGAGTCCCTCATGTCCTCCCAGGATGGTCATGATGGTGGCAAGCAGAGATGCGAAGCCCTGGTTCCGAGCACCACGGAGGAGGCCGTGGGATCCTGCTCTTCCCACCAGGGGCTGGCGAGGGCTGCAGCTGCTCAGAGGACTAATAGCCAGGCTCGCCTGGACTTTCAATTACCCCAACGATCCTGAAAACACGTTTGCGGAGGCCGGCATTGGGTTACAATCGCCAATTCTGACTTCAAGAGCGGCCATAAAACAGAGACCCCGAGCATGTTCTTCGCTTTTTCTCCAACATTAGCAGCTCATCTGATACTTACACTTTGGTTCCAGTTTCCTGAAAGCTGATGACACGTCGGGGCCCTGGTCTGGCCGGCGCAAGCCTGTGTGCTCTCACACGGCCCTGGCCCAGGAGATCATAGACACAGACGGGTGTCCTGTGCCATAATTGCTTTTCACAACCCACAGTATTAGGTTTATCCTTATTTTCTACCTGAAAAATCTTCAAGCATTAAAAAGCAGAGGGGGGGGGGGAATGTGCTGAAGAGATACGTTGGAGGTTAAAGGCACTTGTTTGCAAAGCCTGAAGCACAAAGTGGCACATGCGTCTGGAGTTCATTTATAGTGGCAGGAGGCCCTGGCACTCCCATACACACACACATTCTCTCTCAAATAAATAAATAAATATATTTTTATAAAAAGACAGAGGGAATGTCCTCCTGAGCCTGCCACAGCTTCACCTCCTGCCAAAGGTGAAATATAGAAGCCATCACCCAACACACAGAAGGTCACTCACTGGCCTGGGCCCCACACTGGACTCTTGATGGAAGGGGTAGCTGCGTGCCCTCAACTGCTGCAGGGTCTCTGTCTGAAGCATCCTCTTTCTCCATCTTGATGTCCAGTGATTCTCCAGCATGGCTCTGGGGACCACAGCCCTCTCCTGAGGGCTCTGCAGGGGGTCAAAGGCCAAAGCTGAGAGGCAAGTTCCCTGTATTTAGCCACTTCTCTTTGGGGACATGGGGATCTGCGTTGCATATGGAATTTCTGAAACCCCATGAGGTAGACGGGGGTGGGGAGGAGCCACCTTTACTGCGTACCCACTATACCCTGGACTACCTGCGTCCTCTGTGCTTCGCTCTCTTGCCCTTGTGACCCATGCCTCTGAGAATGAAAGATTCTTTTGACCCACAACTTGCTCTCATTTTAAGCCACATCCTGAGCCCCAGGGTGGCTTTGGGTGGTGACCACAAGGGCTTGAAGCCAGGTGGGCCAAGGTTGGAGGTCAAGTTCCTGCACTAGGCAGTGAGAGCAGGTGCCGTTCCCCCAGCCATAATGGCAACACATTCACTACTAGAAACTGGGAGTCAATGTATAACAGATCCACAGAAATATGGCTGACTGATGAGCATGGCATTGTGACGCCTGAGGTCCACCTGCTACTCAGCAGGTCTCTCTGCTCCCATGGGGACAGAGAGAAGACTTCTGTGAGCTGGGAACCATCTGGGTGGCAGATGTGCCACTCCACACCTGTAAGGACTCAAAAGGATGGCTCCGACCCAGGTTCACACTAAGGTTGAATGATCACACCAGGTTCCTGCCTCCGACCTGCACAGGAGCCAGGCGAATGAGCCCTGATTCCTCCAGACCCACGCAGGGGTGGCCTCACACTGCAGGACTCCACACAGCAGCGAGCCAGTCCCCACCCCCCACTCAGAGCAGTGCAGCCCCCACAGGTGTTCTGCAGAAAAACATCTGCAAGCTGCTATGTCCAGATGATGGGCAGAGAGCCCCGGAGGGAAGACACTGGCACGGCAGCCAAGCTCGACATCATCCTCCTGCTAACCAGAAGATCCTTATTGGGCACTATAAAAATCCCATGCCTGCTCGCCAGGGATTTATAATGCAATAAAAGTGTAAACAAGCAGCTTTCTAGATCAAAGTAGCATAAATAACAGACGCACTGGCTTCTGGAGGAAAGTTAATAAAGCCGAGGTTTTCAGCTGAAAACATCCTGGAGCTGACACTTCCTAACCTGCTGGCCAGGCCCTGTGGGAGTGGCCACATACACCCACTGTGTCACGACTACCAGTGCCTTTCGACAGCGGGGAACATGATGCCTCTGACCCACCTGCACCTGCCCACCTGCCCACTGAAGTCCTGTACCCCCAGAATGCCATTCTTCACTGCCCCTTGTCTGAGCCAGGCTGGAGTCCCGTGAGGAGCATTGGAAACCAAGCCTGCCCATAACCCTGGGCTCAGTTGCTGTTTGGGATTGGAAAAGGGGGCTCCAGTTAAGGATACAAGTTGTGTGGGTTCAACCCAGAGTGCAGGAGGTTACCTCCAGTTCACAGTCCCTCTTTGGCTACTTTTGGGGCCACCCACACCACTGTGGTGTGGTGCAGTGTGTGGTGTGGTGTGGTGTGGTGTGGTGTGGTGTGGTGTGGTGTGATGTGTGGTGTGGTGTGGTACAGTATGGTGTGCAGTGTGTGGTGTGGTGTGTGGTGTGGTGTGTGGTGTGGTGTAGTGTGTGGTATGTGGTGTGTGGTGTGGTGCAGTGTGTGGTGTGGTATGGTGTGGTGTTGTATGGTATGTGGTGTGTGGTGTGATGCAGTGTGGTGTGGTGGTGTATGGTGTATGGTGTGGTGTGGTGGTGTTGTGTGGTGTGTAGTGCAGTGTACAGTGTGGTGTGGTGTGTGATGTGGGGCAGTGTATGATGTGGTGTGGTGTGTGGTGTGGTGTGTGATGTGGGGCAGTGTATGATGTGGTGTGGTGTGTGGTGTGGTGTGTGATGTGGGGCAGTGTATGATGTGGTGTGGTGTGTGGTGTGGTGTGGTGTGTAGTGCACCCAAGCTCTGTAGCCAGCAGAGGGTTGGGATCCTCACTGGCCTGTTAGGCTTTTCCTGAGCCAGGGGGACACAAGCTCACAGGTGGGGAGGCAACCCAGAGCACAGAGCAGGAGGCTTGGGGGTGCCTCAGTTCTGAAGCATCTAGTTTGGAGGACAGACACCTGCTCTGAGCAACCGTGAGGCCCATTAACAAGTGACATGATGGAATTCTCCTTGGAACAGGGCAAGGAGCAGATGGCAACTTAGAAAAGCTGAGGCAGACTGGGGTCTGCTGCTCAGGGCTGTCCCTAACATCCAGTGAACCATAAGCCCTCACTTCTATCTGGCCATGGAGCTTTCGTGTCAGTTTCCAACCCTTGCAATGGGCCTCAAATTAATTCCCATGGTAATTAAAACAGCAGAGGTTCCCGGGAAGACAGGCTTCTGCATATCCTCATGATGATTCTCATGTTGTGTTTGTTCCATTTATAAGTTAAAACACAGGTTTCTCACAGGCAGCTAGGCATTAGTGGGAGCACCCAGCAGGGTGCCCACTCAGTCCCTAGCTCTACTGGAAACGCCCCATTGTGTACCACGTGGGGAGCATGGACTGGGCAGTACCCATAGCTATAAACACCCAGACGTGCCTGCTTGCTCCCCAGGGCCAGCCACCTCCGCCAGGAAGCAAGTAGGCAATGGCACAAGGCCACCAGGAAGCCATCCCAGGACCTGGGAAACTACGGACCGGCTGCCTTCCACTGCTTCTGAGTGGCAGCGCATGCTTCCAGCTCCATCCCTGTGGGAGATCCCTGCGATGTGACACTTGGAGCCTCAGGTCCTGCCTCGTGTGTCAATCTGGGACACTCCAGACAGGCTTGGCACCTGGCAAGGACACATTACCTAATTACCTACCATCAAGGAAGACACTGTACCATCGCAGGACTAGGCCACTTGTGGAATCTTCCTTCTCACTCCCTAGAGGCGCCAAAACATGTCATTAAGAGGCTCAGAAAAAGGGGCTGGAGAGATGGCTTAGCGGTTAAGGCACTTGCCTGCAAAGCCTAAGGACCCATGTTCTACTTTCCAGATCTCACGTTAGCCAGGCGCACAAAGGTAAGGCAAGCGCAAGGTGGCACATGCCCACTAGGTGGTGCAAGCATCTGGAGTTCAATTACAGTGGCTGAGGCCCTTGCACGTCAATTCTCTCTCTCTCTGTCTCTCTGTCTCTCTGTCTCTCTGTCTCTCTGTCTCTCTCTCTCAAATGAAATAATTTTTTAAAAAGAAGACCAGAAAGAGACTATGGCTGTGTCATGTCCAGTAGGCCTGCATGTCCCCATCCTCTATGCAAGTGCTGGAGCAGGCAGTGTCACTCCAATGCACACTGGTCTAAAAATATCCTTTCTGTGTGTTTTGACTCCGTGCCTGAGAACACAGACATGTTTCTGTAGAGAGCAAGAGACACGAAGCCCCAAACATCTTGGAGTGATTTGGGCACCTTCCTCCCAGGATGTTCTCTGCTGTTGTAACATGGGGTTTTCTTGAATCCGAAACACCCATTTGGCCAGCAACATGAGCAGAGTATTTGGTCTTCCAAACCATAAAGATCTGAGGCTATAAACTGTTGTTTCTTAAATGTTTCAAAGCATAACATTGACACCATGTTTGCCATAAAACACCTGAGAAACACAGCAGCTCTGGGAGGTTTTATGCAGCATGACGAATCACTGCCAATGCCTGGGGGCTTGGAGGTCACCCGCGCTATCCGGCTTTGGCTGGTGCTGGAAAGACAACCAGGGCCACAGTGCAGCGTGGCCAAAAAAATGGTGCCCGTGTGCTCCTGGGTTTGACTTTTGCTGACTGGATTCTGAACCCACACAGGTTTTGCAAAAAAAAAAGGGGGGGGTAATGGATGACCTTCCTTTCATTCTCATACTCTGGAGGGACCCTTACTTAAAAGGCGGTGAGTTCAAAACCATGGGTATCAATGCCTTCGCACTACTCTCCCATAAATGTGACATGGACATTGCCCAGCATGTTAGGCTCATCCAGGGCGTCCCACTCCTCAGAGGTTTGCTCTGAGATGGGAATGGGGCCTCCTAACCTCCGTCCACAGGGCACTTCTCTGCTTTTTCCTATGGAATCAGTTAATGCTCTGGTGTACATTTGTCCTTTTTTAGAGGTTAAATGATCCAGCGCAACGCAAAGCATGAGTTTTCCCTGCTAAGGGACATGATTGGAGCTCCCCTCAGTACCCCACCCCCAAACAGGAAGATCAAGCCTCTTGCCTCCACAGCAGCAGGAAAAGGGATCCTGTTGATGGGAGAGGAAGCCCCCACCCATCCCACTCCAACTAGCTGAGCTGTGGCCTCAGCTCTGGCTTCAGTGCCTGGGATCCTGCCCTGGCATCCAATGCCCAGGATGCTCCCAACTCTAAAAAGGAAGGATTGCCTCCCGCTGGGGCCAGCCAGTCCCTTCGCCTAACTCTTCCCAGCCGAGAAAGTTCCCTAAAAACATAAGTGCTACTAATACTGGAAGCCTGGCTCTGTTCCATGGGGACCCCTGGGAAGCTGTTCCTCTGACCCTCAGAGAGATTGAAAAGAGGCAACCAAAAAGGTCTGAAAATAAAGTCTCTTCTCTCTGACTCAGCAACCACTGTAGTGGAATCAGCAGACCCCTTTCCCCACACCCAACCATGAGGCTAGGAGGGGCTGGTAGTCCCATGGAGGGGTGAGTAGTCCCCAGGGAGCAGGCTCAGATCTGATCCCCAAGCAGCTCTCTGAGCCTGGGTCCCTGCAGTCTGAGACTCAGTGGAACGCCGTGATCTACACAGGTGCTGCTAGAAATGGGGTCCCTAAAGTCACCCTTAATGGAGAGTCACTGGAAGTTTAGCTCCTGAAACTCGATTCGAAAACAAGACGCAGGGCTGAACAGATGGCTCAGTGGGCAAAGTGCTCGCCTCACAAACATGAGGACCTGAGTTCATATCCCCAGCACCTATGTAAAACCTGATCATGGTGGCATGCACCTATAGTATCAGTCCTGGGGAAGCAGAGACAGAGGATCCCTGGGATTTTCTGGCTAGCTAGACTAGCAGAATCAGTGAGCACCAGATTCAGTGAGAGCCTGTCTCAAAAAAATAAATAAATAAAATGAAGAGCAATAGAGGAAAATACCTGACTTTAACAGCAGGCCTACACATGCACATACACACACATACACACATACACACATACACACACACACACCATGCATGAAACATGCCTTCACCAAAGCTCTGAAATCTAGCTCACTCCTAGATCCCCTTCCTAATACAATTTAGGCATGTACCATCCCAACAAAGTACATTAAATATGACTGTAAGTTACGTTAAAAATATAAGTTTGGGGCAGGTGTGGTGGCGCACACCTTTAATCCCAGCACTTGGGAGGCAGAGGTAGGGGGATCGCCATGAGTTCAAGGCCACCCTGAGACTGCATACTGAATTCCAGGTCAGCCTGCGCTAGAGTGAGACTCTGCCTCGAAAAACCAAATATATATAAGATTGGGTGTGGTGGCTCACCCCTTTAATCCCAGGACTCAGGAGGCAGAGGTGGGAGGATTGCCGTGAGTTCAAGGCATAGCAGAGAAGCTATTTCAGTAAGCGTGCATTGCGACCCAAGTGGGACACCCTGGTCACTCGAGGCAAGGACAAATCCAGCAGCTGGAGATATTGGCTAACCACTGAAGAGGGAGGGCTCTGAGGATGGGCTGGGGACCAGACCTTAAGTGTCCACTCGGTTACTTCCTCCCCAGTCCCATTCTCATTTCCTTGGGTCCTGATGTCCTCTTCCACCTTGCTGTGCCCACTGTAAGCCCCTGTCCTGACCCAGATCTCTGTGGGGACCAAGCAGAAGACATTGTTGACCCCAGAGGACTCCTGAGCCACCAGGACCAGATGGCCCATCACTGGGCCCATTTCGTTCTCAGGGTAGGGACTTGGGGACCTCAAAGTGGACAAAAGTGGGTGGACCTACATCATAAGAAATGAATGAGGGAAGCAGCAGATGACAGTACAAACAGAGCCTCCTCACGGGTAAGTCTAGAGGACTCACAGTCAGGGACAAGATCCTAGGGCAGGAGAGAATCACAGGATGCCACATAGGAAGTCACATATGCCACAGCATCCCTGTTCACAAAGGCCAACAAGTAGAAACGAATACACCCAGTGGCAGAAGACTGGCTGGGTGAGTGTAGCCTGTGTGGTGGCCTGCATTCAGCCACACAAAGTAAGGGGGTCTGAGTCACACTCCTGCATGTGTGGTGCCAGGATGCGTCCACTCCTAGAGAAACCAGGCACAAAAGAGCTCCGAGTTCATGGTCCTGAGCAGGCAACCCTAGAGGCTGACTGTGGATCATGGCTGTCAGGAGCTGTGTCAGGGCATGGATGGAGGTGCTAGGGTTGACATTGAAAAGGACAATTAGGGTCACAAGGCTTCTGCTGGGATGCTGAAGTGTTCTAATACCATGTGATGATGGTTGCACACATCTGTAAACTTACTTTAAAAGATGAATTGAGGGCTGGAGAGCTGGCTTAGCAGTTAAGTCACTTGCCTGCGAAGGCTAAGTACTCATGTTCAAATCTCCAGGTCCCATATAGCCAGATGCACAGTGATGCAAGTGTGCAATGTCACACATGTGCACAAGGGGGCACACACATCTGGAGTTTGTTTGCAGAGGCTCAAGGCCCTGGTGCACCCACTCTCTCACTCTCTGTCTCTCTCGCGCGCGCTCAAAAAAAATTAATAATAAAAAAAATGAACCAGGAATGGTGGCAGACGCCTTTAATCTCAGCACTCAGGAAGCAGAGGTAGGTGGGCTGCTGTGAGTACAAGGTTTCCTGAGACTACATAGTGAATCCCAGGCCAGCCTGGGCTAGAGAGCAAGAACCTACCTTAAAAAAAAAACAAAAAAAAGAAGGAAAGAAAGAAATGAGAAGGTAATTGAAGTATGTCAATCATAGTTTAATAAAGCTGTGTTTGTCAGGGGGGATGTAGCCTACAGCATGTGTGTGTATGTATGTGTATGGTGCATACATATGTGTATGTAGATGTATACATCCCATGCACATGCCTGCAGAAATCACAGTACCTCCTCCGTCACTCTTCTACCTTATGTTCATGAGACAAGGTCTCTCACCAATCCTGGAGTTGGCACACACCAGCTGACCAACAAGCCCCAGGGATCTTCCCATCCCTCTCCCCACAGTGCTGGGGATCAAACTCAGGTCCTTGTTCTTGCACAGCAAGTGCCCATACCCACCGAGCCATCTCCCCAGCCCCTTGGGATTTTTATGTTGATGATAGTTAAGTTGTTAGTATGTCCTACATATTATGGACACACCCAAATATCATTCCTTATTAACCTGAATTCAAATTTGACTTTCACCAACAATTTTCAGCTGTGAAGTTTACCTTCCTCCTGCCAGGACCTCTGCAGTGAGCCACACTATCCACTGCCTGCAGCTTTCAGGACCCTGTGGAAGGCTAGTCCAGGAAGAACAGAGCACAGGAAAGAGCTGAGCTGGGCTGCACCCAGGAAGGAGCTAGCACTGCAGTGGCAGCCCTTCACCACCAGGGGGCTCTAAACACTGAGGCTTCCTGGGGGCCAGTTTAGTCTTCAGACCTGGACCAGGGCAGCACCCCTCACTCACAGCTTGCCTTGATGGGGCATGGCCTCCGTGGCTCCGCAGCTTGGAGCTCAACACCAGCACAAGATAGTAGGAGGGTTCCACACAGGAAGCAAGAAGGCTGGGGCCCTGGGGTGCTGCGACCTTCCACTCTATCCTGGGCCATTTCTTGTGTCTTACAATATCTCCAAGTGTCTTAAAAACAGTCTTCAGCTCTCAAAGAGCCATGATGACATCCAGCACAGCCTGAGAGGGGGCCACTCCAGCATGAACTCCCCACCTCCTCAGGGCACAGTGCTGGGCTGGTAGCATGGATCCCACACTCCACCTGCTCCCCCCCTGGACAGCACAGGATGACCTCAGCTCCCTACGGGCAAAGGCTGAGTGGGTGCACTGAGGGTTAGGTGGGTTATCTACTATTCTACCCCCCCCCCCACACACACACACCACGACCATGTTGTCAGGGCCAACAGTACCTCGCTGTGTTTACATTGCTTCTGGAACCCCTGCTGGGGAGTGTGCAGGAGCTCCAAGAGGCTGTGCCAGCAGGAACAGTTGGTAAGAGCACATGAGGTGGCGGCGCAGAGCGTGTGCAGCCATGTGGGGAGAGGCTGAGCCGGGTCTGGGAAGGTCGAGGGTGAGGGAACACACTGCCTTCGGTTGATTTCTTCCTCCTCATCCTGTTGAATGAGGTTAAGGGAACAAGCAGGCTGAGGTGCTCTGCACAGAGCAGGTGGTAGATGCTAAGAGCCCCTAAGTAGCCTGATTCCCAACCTGCAAGGATAGCAAGGACCTGGAGCCCCTGCTTAGGAGTGGGCAGAGCTACTAGAGGGATGTGCCTAGGGGGGACAGGCCAGTAGGTCTAATGTCCTGATGACATCTTGCTGTGAGGGGGGCTTTGAGCCTCTGGCCACAAGAGGAGCCTCAGGGGACTTAAGGTTTGGGAGCCGGTTGTTCACCTGAATTTCAGATCATCACTTCCTAAGTGCGTGGCCTTAGGCAAGTTGCCCAACCTTCCTGGGCCTATTTCCACGGTGACACTGCTGTCAGTCAAGGCCGCCCGGTGCCAGTACAGGAAAATGGCTCAAGGGGTCGCTGTCCTGAAGACTGGAAGTTCAGGGGTGGGTATCTCCCCATAGGGGTTCAGTCACGGTCTTGAGGACTCCTGAGCCCACTCCCATGGGTCCAATATGACAGTGGGAATTTGGCTGGGAACACCTGGGCTGCAATGGGTGGTGGGAGCTGGGGACAGCAGCTTTGTGCAGCGAGAGAGTCAGGGTCCATGTCCCTAGACACTGGGTGTCCCTCTGCAGGGACTAGGCATGGGGAGACCCAGCCTTCCATAGGATCCCAGCCACGTAGTCCCAAGTCTCCCAGAAGCTCTCCACCCCCTGCGCAGCAGGAGGGCAGACAGGGGTGCCGCTGCTGGCTCCCCACCACCGACAGGGAAACCCCTGCTGCAGCTGCTCACGCTAAGCCGGTGGTTATGCCGGCTTTGCTGTGGGTTTTCTCCCACCCAACTTTTGATATTTTGGGGCCCACTTTTATATTTTAATGTGTGCTTTTATGGAAATATTTATGGTGCACATGTAGCACATAAAACACCATTGTAAAGCCGTTTTGCCCCAATGCTGCTGAAATAAATGATGTGAGCGTCATGATTTCACAGGGTCCTATCTGGCCTTAATGAGAAAGGTCTGGGCCTGTTGAGCCGCCATCCTGGGAGCTCCCCGTCTGTCTGCACAGCCCTGGCAGCCTGCTCCAGTGCTTTCCAACAGTGGCCTTCCCACCAGCTGCAGTGGCTGGCCAGGGCCTGAGAGCCCCTGCTCAGGAATGCCATGGGCTTCTGCTGAGCATCCTCCTGAGCTCCCAAGGAACTTAAGTCTCTTGGAGAGGGGTGAGGAGCAAACACTGTCTGGACTTGACTCAATTTCCCCACATGTAAGCAAGCTGTCCACTTTTGGGTTATTGCCACCGAAGAATGTGGTGATCCTGGGAGAGCAGTAACAGCCTGAAACCCTGGCAATTTCTCCTCCCTCTAGGATGTGTCCCAGTGGTCTGCAACCACAAAATAAAACCAGAATAGTCTTTGTGGCCTTGTACCCCAGCAGGGGAAGATGGGGCATACCTCTGAGGCAGGCCACCCAAGTGGCCAGGTTTAAAATTTAACTCACCCACTGCAGAAAACCCTCTCCAGGTCCTGTGCCCTTCCATTGCACCTCCATCTCAGGCTGGGCAAAGCATGAATTACTGAGAGGTCACCCATGGGAGTGCCAGGGGGTTATGTAGAATAAATCACCATTAAAGAACATCACACTGGCCTCACAGAATCACAAGGTGAACCACAGGGGGATAGGCCACGTGACCATATGCAAACCAAGCAAAGGAGTCCCAGACCCAAGGCCTGACCCAATCCCAAGCCTCACCATCTTTTGTCCCGGCTCTGCTGTCCTGTGATGAGGCATTGGCCTCTCTAAGCTGCTGCTTCCCCTGCACCCAGGCCACTGAGACCTGAACCACACAGGTGCAGCAAGATGTGAGGATGATGTGAAGAGTGGTATCCTCACACCTCTATGATGTCACCAGCACCTGCCTGTGATATCACCTGTACCTGCTCGTGATGTCACCTTCACCTGCCCATGATGTCACCTCCACCTGCCTGTGATATCACCCTCACCTGTAGCCCACAGCCCACACTGGTGCCCGGCAAATGCCACCACCTTCCTAGCCCTTTTTAGAAAGTTCCAGGAAGTTCCTTGCTAAGGGTCCAGCCAAGCCTACATGGATTCCAGGACTGGCCTCTGTCTTCAGACACTCACCTGGGCGCTTGCTTGCTTCAACACCCATGGTGGTAGATAAGCAGTGGCCAGGTCCCTCTGGCACCCATCTTCAGATAAGCAAAGGGGACCAGCTCCAGCATCCCTGCTGGAGTGGACAAAGCCAGGCTCCTTCCGGCTTCATTGGGCTCCTCCACTGCTCCCATTCTGACCCATGGGTCTCACAAACAACAAGGTCTTAAGCAGATGAATATATTTACTTAGTCTGTGTAAACTGTCTTTTTATGTGAGAGCCCCAAATGCCTGGAACAGAGACATGCTAGCTAATAAAGAAAAAGTGTACTTTCAACACTTCATGGAAATAGCAAAAGCTATGTGTGATAATGTTTTGAAAATTGTTTCTCTAAATCTCATAAAATCCCCCAATTCCTCCCTCTTGGATGCTGAGATCTTGGACTCCGAGAACCAAAAATAGTAGAAAAGGTGAGTTAATTTAGAAGTAGAGTCTTTGCAGAGGTGATCAAGCCAGGATGAAGTGCCAGGGGCTCCAATCTAGTGACTGCTGTCCAGATTAGAAGAGGACAGGGCCACACCGAGAAGGCAGAAACCAGAGTGGTGCCAAGGATGACCAGAGTCACCTGCAACAGGAAAAATCAGGAAGGACCATCCCCTGAACCTGCCTGAGGAGCACGACCCTGTGCAGCCCTCCAGTTCCAGCCTCTCGACGGAAGAGGTCAAAGCCCCTATCACCGGGCCCACCTGATAGGACACAGGTTCCGGTGCTCCCGGGACATGCACACATCCACATCGCTGTGCGAGTGCTGGGCACTGAGGGTACGCAGGAGGGACTGAGTCAATGAGAAGTTACCAGGTGTTCACGACATGAGGAGTGGCAGGACAGAAAGAGGCAGGACAGGAGTTTGAGTTTTTATATTCGGGAAACAGAACCAAGGGTGGAGCACAGCGGAAGAGCGCTTTCCCGGCTCGCACGGGGCCCTGGGACCCACTCCCAGTACCACGCAAGGAAAAAACAAAAGTCCATGAACAGTAAATCATAGCATAAGCAGGCGGAGACAAAGTCAACCCCCAGCCTCCCAGCCTGTCCCACACCTCATCCCTCGTCCCACAGAAAGCCACTTCCACCCGCCCCCAGCTGCCTGTGTTAAGTACCCTCCCAGCCACACACCTTCCTTTTACTTATTTATTTTCAGGGTAAATAAGAGTTTCCTTTTGTTCCAGCAAATGCGTCGCCATCATTTTTTTTTTGCATGTTTTAAATATTCAAGCATGTAAAAGAATGGAAACACACGTCCTTGATTTATTATTTAGGGCACTTTTTCTCTGATAAAGCAAAAACCCCCATCTAAAGGGAACTCGCATTTTATTTCCATTAAAGCCTCTCGTTAAAGTTTAAAACCTGCTTTGTCCCTGTACTTGAGGATTGATATTTCCGTCTGTCAGGGAACACGACTGTGCTTGTCGACATGACAGGGGGGAAAAAGACCAAACAGGAAGGGAAATGCCAGCCTGTCAGCCAGCCGTGATGGGGCCGAGGAGATGTGGGGCAGGAGGCGGGCGGGGCAGGGGCACCATCTGGGGTCAGGACCCACGTGAGGACTTGGCCTCGGAGTCCCGGTACTGGGGTGGTTGGATCAGAGCCACAAGGAAGAGACGCCACAAAGTTGCCAGAGTGACTAAGACTTGTTCCCGTGGCAGTGGTAGAGTGGACAAGGGACCATCAAATCCCAGAAAAGCCTAGAGTAGCCCCCACCAGGACCCAAGCTGGGACATCTGGACCCACTATCATGGCGGGTATAGGAGCGCACAGACACCGGGTGAGGATGCAACCCCGTACACATGGCAGCAGGCACACCCACTGGGGCATCGGCTTTACCACATCCGCACATGTGTGCAAAGAGCTTCAGTTCCTTTCACACATGCTCACACGGTAGCTGGTACAGCCAGGACTGTCCTCCCCAGCCAGGTCCCTACACACCACTCCACCAAGGTCCAGGCCTCAGCTCACACAGTCCATGTCAAGGCTAAGCGGGTCTTGGGCTGGGTCCAGGGGATCCTCAAAAGCATTGTGTGCAAGTGCCTGCGTGGGGTGTACATGTAGACATGTGTACATGCAGGTAGATGTGTGGGAATGACACAGAGGAGGCGCATGTATACATACATGTGCAAGCATGTATGTGTTGCGGGTTTGTGTGTTCGTGTGCAAATGTGGCTGTGTGGACATGGAAACAGACCGCCAGGGGGTGGGGTACTGTGAGCCCACTCAGAAAGGTCTTCAAGGCACAGAGATCCACAGGCAGCTGTGGCAGGAGCCCAAGCTGTCCTTGGCTCCTGCTGAGAACGGGCTTGGGCAGTTCAGAGATCCTGGTACCGACCTCCAGTGATTCCCAGAACCAGTAACCACAAGGACTCTGTACTCACCCCACGATGTCTCCCAGCCTGACTCCAGATTCAATTTGGGGGAATCCCAGACAAACTCAAGGGGAAGGTGCACACCACCCAGCTCTCCCCTCCCCCCCCCCAAAGAAGTTGTTGATTCCAACATCTGGACCAGAGGCAGAATAAGCGGGGTGTTCACATTGCGCTCTCTCTGTGCCTTGGCCCTGGGGGTGAGACATGAGCTGGACTGGCTGGGAGCGTGGGCCCAGATCTGTGCCTCCATCCCTCCCAGGAGGCCTTTCTAGAGAAACAGCTCTCTGCTTCCCTCCAGAGCTCTCCCTTGGCTCTTGCATGTTGGCTGCTATGGGCTAGGACTGCAGAGCAGAAGGCAGTGCACACACAAACCCAATGCCCCGGGGGCATCCTGGTCCCAGTGGGAGACACCGAGCAGGCTGCTCAGCTGACCTCCCCCACCCCCCCACCCCCGCAGTAAAAGGCCTGAATGTTCCTGGAACTGACAGTGAACAGTCACTCCCAAGGAGGACCCTGCTGGTTAAGTTCACCTTAGGAAACCCTTTTGGGGCAGGTTGGGAGCCACTGTGGCCAAAATGAGACTGAAGCACCCTTTTGCTGATAGAGAGCAGGTAGGTAGGTGGGCACCAGGGTTCACTATGGGCCCATTTTCTCCTGCTTTGGTGCCCTTGTGTGAACAGTGACAAGTAATACCTTTATACTCTGAATTCCAGAAAGTTCTATCCAGTGGGAACCTTCACAGGTAATAGACAGGAAGACAGTGTGACATAGAAAGGTGTCTCCCCCTTCCCACCTGGGGTACTCCCCTGAGGTCTCAGTTCCACAAATAGCTCCTTGGGCCCCTAGCCTGACAGTGCTAACCAGAAAAGCCAAGCTTTGAGCCCAAGGACTTCGAAGGGGAAGTCCTGAAGGCAGACCTAGTACAAGGGCTGGTTCGACAGCTAGACCTGCCTCATCTGCCCTGGAGCAGGATTCAGTGCCGTTCTTCAAAGAAAAGTGGTTCTGCATTTGATTCGTGATGCTTGCCCTGAACACAGGAAGGAATGTCCAGGTGATGTCAGGAGATACCCGCTGACCTTTCCTGCCCAGTGGCCCACTTGCAAAGCCCTGGGCAGGGCCAAACTGCAGGAAAAGTCCTCTTCCTGTATTGTGTCCCCACTGAGGTTCTGAACAGGTAGAGAGAATAGGTGAAGGGCCGAGGAAATGAAACCACGAGCAATGGAGTGAAAGAACACACTGGGCAACAGCTTAGCCCCAGACCACAGAACCTCCCTTTCCCAAGTCAACTGAGCCAAGTAGGGATCCGGTGAAGGGGGCAGAGGGTGGGGATGCTCAGAGCCGGGGTCTTCATGCCAGGGGCTGGACTCACAGAGCTGCTCTTGCTAAATGGCCAGGATCTTTGCTTCCTGTGGCCAGTATAGACTCAATCCTGGTGGGAGATGCAGGGGTACTATGCAATTAGTAACGCCACATGAGGGAAAGGCTGTGACATCTCAGGCCTGTCTTACAACATGAGACAATGCAGACAAGAGGTGGCCAAAGCTACCAGTTCTTCCCCATGGGTGGGGGGGGCTCTACATTTTAAGATTGGGGTGATGGTGTGGCAGGGTATGGCTTCCTATCACCTGCAGCATGTACCAAACGGCAATACAGCACCTCTTAAATCAGCTCACTGAGAGGTAGAAGTTTCTAGAAGCATGGCCCCAATTCCTGTTTGTCTGTAGCAATCTTTGTCAGAAACTATATGATTGTGACAAGGGTCTGGAAGGAAATTCGCATAGTGCCATGCCCTTTGCTAGGCTGGCTGTGACACATTCTGGACCCAGCTACAGGGTCCTTCCCTTCCCCAGTCAAACATAGATAGAGTCACTTAATTAAACCTCAAAGAATGGGGAAGCCCAGAGTGCAGAGGACCCGGCTGCCAGGGTGGGCTTATAGACCTGCTCCTGAGTCCCTGGGAACCTGGCCCTGGCCAGCAGACAGGTGCCACTTCTGGGATGGGTGTCTGCAGAAGTGCTGAGAACAGACTTCAAGAGCCCCCCCTTCATGTACAGCAGGTGGGGACAACAGCCCTGCCTTTATACAGAATAAGAGACCCCAGCTACTGCTGGGAAGAGCCACCCAGGAATCCCAAAAGTCCCTAAGGAGCTCTGTGACAATAGGCCAGAGGCTGTTCACACCTCTACATGCATACACCTCCCCCTGTGCCCTCCATCCCACCAAACACACATCTCACATACTACCACACGTATGGTCACAGGTGCTCACACATTCACCAGCCCCCCGCCCTGTGGCCTCTGAGACACTCGGCAGGCTGGCTCTCAGAACAGGCTCAGCATCGATCGCAGGAACAGCCTATAAATGCCGCTGGCCTCAGGAGGCCGCTCAGTCCCCGGGCAGCCACAGTGACAGGTGAGTGAGGAACGCTTGGCACTGAGATTTATTGAACAGCAAGGCGGCGGATGGGGTGACGGTGGCTCGGTGGCTGGTCCTCCCGCGCTGAATTATCTCTGGCAGAAATAAAAATCAGCTGAGCACCAGGTTGAGATAGGGCACAATCTGTTAGCAGAAAATTGGACTGTCACCAGTGTGCCATGTTCATTTTGGCTGATTAAAGAGATATTAATCTACTGTCACTGTTACGACTCTGTCAGCAGAGCTAACAGGCAGCCAAGACGAGGCTGTAGCTTGGGGACAGCCACGTGGCAGTGGCCACACATCACGGGGACTTCACAGGATCTGCTCCAAGGCCACTCCACACCTGGGAAGGGTCAGGTCCACTCTGGGCTGGATCAAGTCCAATTGCCAGTCATGGCACCCACACTCTAATTCCCCTACCCTCTCCAGGGGGTGATGCCTCTAGGACACTCCCATTTAAAGCAGCTCACTCACAGTGCAGTGCTCTAGCCTGCGCACAGAGACAGTGGGAACCACACACGGCACCCTTGCATCTCTCACCAGGCCTGGGTCTATACTGGCCACAGGGTGCACGGCTGAGCAGCCCTGTGTGAGGGCCTGATTCCAGGGCTCCGGCCTGACGTTGTGGCATGGAGACCCTGACACAGCATCCTCTACTTCAGGACTCTGTGCTCCAAGACAGAGGCTCCTTGTAGACACAAGACTGGACGCCCGGCACACATGCTGCCACCTAGAGCCCCAGTCACCAAGGAGGACAATGGAGTCCCCTCCCCTGCCCCACCCAGTGGAGGAGGCAGTGATGTGGGGCACCAACTGAATCCACCAATTCAACTAAGCCTAAGTGTGTTTCTTGAGTCAGGGTCGCCTGGGACCCAGTAATGACAAAATCCCTCTCACTTTCTGAGGGTGCTGTATGACTGGAGCCCACAAAAGATGTGGAGTCTGGGAACTGTCCTTCCTCCAGTTGGACTGATGGTCTGTCATCCCTGAGTGGCATGATGAGGAGCAGGGCCTAGCCACAGCTTTGGGCCACATTTTGTGACTTCAGCCCTATCAACACTACATGAGGCTAAGCTAGCCAAAATCCATGCTGCTAAGCAGGAACCCCTGAACCTCCCTCCTGCCCTCCAAGCAGTCAGATCCTAGCTTCTGGGGACAGGCAACCAAGCCACTCAGGAACATAATGTCTGGCACCTTGCAGTGGAGCAGGACTTGAAATACCTGCAGGAGGGAGAGCACAAGGTTGGAACTCTCACAGTGATTAGTCTTTGGGTTCTAGAAGGCAAGGTGACATCTTTTTCCTGCTATCTAATGACAACAGGGCGGGTCCAAGATACCCCTTCTCCCTCTGTGGTCCCAGAGAAGTCCGTGCTGGTCACTGGACCCCAGAGCCAGCCTTTAGTTCCCCAGCCCTCTCTCCAAGGACATCTTCCCCGCACCACATAGTGCTCTTCTGATTGCAGTGGTAAAAGCCCACTCATAGTAAGCCACAAATTGCTGGCCAACTGAATGGGATGCAGTTGATGACGGACCCTGTAGGAACCAAGGCCACCCCAGGTTGGATACAGGGCATCTCCTCCTAGGCACCTCTCAGCTCCAGCTATCCCCACTGCTAGGTTCACCCCCATAGCAACACAGCCCTGTGTAGTCTACACTTTCACATGTCCATGGAATCACCAGGGTATATTCCCAAAGCTGAGGACCTTGTGTGAGCAGTGGCCACTTGTTCATGCCCACAAGGAAGAAAGATCATAGGCTGGACCCTGACTGGCAAAGACCAAGTCACATGCCACCCTCTGTCGATCAGTGAACTCTGGGGGAATGGGTAGGGCTTGGGACATTTGCCTTCCCTGGGAACTGAGGAAATGGTCAACCCTAACTGCACTGAGTTGGCAAAGAAGGAAAGACAGGGTGGCATTCCCACAGAGATCCCCAGGCAGGCAGGGCTTTACCGCCCCAGGCTCCTACACTCCACCCATGGCCCTTGATACAGGTGACATTCCCGACGCTGGTCAGCCTGGCCTCTGGGGATGCTAGCTTAATGAGGATGCGGGCTGTAGCTGTGACTTCCTCGTTACTGAGACAAAACACCCAACCAGAACGCAAGAGTGGTCTCTCGGCCTGGCTCGGTGCTTTGCCCTGCTCAGTCATTAGAGACACGTCGGGGAAACACAGCTGCTCCCGTGTCTGCCTCCTGGAGTGGCCACAGCCAAAGCCACAGAGGAGCTACAGCCCAGAGGCTCGGCCCTCATGTCCAGAGCTGGAAGCCTGGGGTCAATGTATGGGCGGGCTGGCCCCTCCTGAGGGTTCTTCCTGGCCTGCAGATGGTAGCTTCTTCCTGTGGCCTCTGAGGATCGCCCCTCTGTATCTACATCCCAGTCTCCCTATAAGGACATGTCACTGATGACTAAAAAGGCCTGTCTCTAAAGACAGTCACCTTCTGAGTGAGGTCCCGGGGCCTGGACTTAAGGGCACACAGCTCAGTCCTCAACACTGTTTGTCCCTCAAACTTCCGTTTTCTTTTCTCCAAGCAGGCTGCGACTGACTTGCCCAAGGCCTCAGCATCAAGAGCTTACCTGGGCCACCTCACCGTGTGCTCCCAAGGAGGGGGAAAGCTGGGGCAAGGAGGGCCCAGCCTGCACCCTGTGCCCCTCTTTTAGCTGAGTGCAGAACTGTTGACAGGAGTTGAGGAAAGTTTGAATCTGAGTCGTTTGCTGTTCTGCCTTCAGCAGGCAGGCGCTGCAGTGCATGGGCAGTATGAAATATTCAAGAGAGGTCTATTATTGAATTAACTATTTATCGATTTATAATTCAGAAGATGTATGCTGGGCTGTTAACAAAGATTCCAAACATACTTCCATGGCCCCGGGGGACCTCCCTCTGCAGTCCCTTCCCACAAAGTGGAGAGACCTTGGGTGGCACAGTGCGGGCATGCAGGCCCCTCCCACCACCCTGATCATCCCCACAGAGACCAGTGGCCCCCTTCCCTGTCGCATTGCCTTTATATCCCCATCCTGCCTCCCAGAAGGGTCTGTCGGCAATGAGGACCTCTATGGCTTTCCTTCACCGTGGGCAGGTGGAAGGCTAGGAGTCTCTTGAACATTTGCTGTGGTGTGGCCCAGATACAGGCTTGCACACATTGTCTCATGTTTGCACCATGGTCCCCAGTTAGGTAAACTTCTAAAAATATTTTATTATTAGAACAGCTTTTTAAGTTTACAACAAAATTTAGGGAATATAGAGTCCCTTCTGCCTCTCCATACAGTTTGCTGTGCTAGCCACATTCCCATCAGGTGGTTACAATTAATTACATTGTTGCCTTGCCACACTGCTGTATTGCTACAATAACGTTACTGTGTTGTTAATTACATTGTTACATTGTCACAGTTACATTGTTGTGTTGTTAGAGTTATATTGATGCATTGTTAGTTACGCTGTTTCATTGTCACAGTTTATGGTGTTGTTAGAGTTACACTGTTCCATCTTTAGGGTTACACTGTTGTGCTGTTGTTCTTGCATTGTTATAATCACACTATTGTTGTATAATTACAGTTATACCATGGCAGTTGTGCAGTCCCAGTGTTATAATTACATTAACAATTACACTATCACAGAGGCATTGTGACAGATGATGAGTTCACAGTGGCACATGGTCACCAACCAGAGACCACAGATTGCATCAGGTGTCCCTGTTGGTGTGAGACATTGTATGGCTTGGATACATGTATGTGTTGTACACTCAAAGTTTTCTGCTCTAAAACCCCTATAGGTGACCCCTGTGGGTCACCTCTTGTCACTGTGCCATTTCTGTTTGCAAGTTGGAGTTTCCGTTGTGCCTGTTTTACAGTTGTAGACAGGAAAGCAGCTCAACCCTTCACACACCAGGGCCTTGGGGAGGCGGGCTGGACACTCTGCTCCTTACCACCCTGCTGTCCAGTGGCCTCTGAGTGACACGGCAGGACTGGCATACACACAGCCCCTGGGATCCAGGTACAAGGCCTGGCCAGATACAATTCTGTCCTGAGCAGCAAGGATTCTGGGCTGCAGATCTCAGAGCAAAGGTGTGACTCCAGTTCCAACTCAACCATGCACCAAAGCTGGCAGGGAGATCAGCAAAGTGCCACAGAAGAGAGAGTGGGGCTTCCGCAGGTCCAACCCCACAACATGGAGCAGTGCGCTATAAATAATCACTGTTTTAAGACTCCCATGTTGAGTCCCTAATGGCATTACTAGGGCACAGGGATTAAGCCCAGGAAGATAATTACCAACACATCAGATTCCAACACACAATCACATCTATTAAAATGACATGCTAGGGAAGTCCCTGGGATTGTGTGAGGGCGGGATCTGTGGGAGTGCCTCTCTGCAGAGATAAGCATCCCAGCCTGGGCCACCCCACCCACGGCTGGGTAAGCACCTCTTGAAGGAGCAAGCTCCCTCGGAGAGTAGGTGAGGATCTCCATTAAGGGCTAATATCCCTGCTGGAGTGATGGCTCAGAGAGTTAGAGCTTGCCATGCAGTCATAAGGACCTGCATTTGGATCCCCAGCACCCACAACAAATGCTGGGAGGGATGGCAGATACGCCTCTAATCCCAGAAGTCAGAGCCAGGGGATTTCTGGTGCACATTGTCTAGCCCAACTGGTGAACTCTGAGTCTCAGTGAAATACCCCTATGTCAAAAAACTAAAGTGGGAGCCGGGCATGGTGGTGCATTCCTTTGATCCCAGCACTTGGGTGGCAGAGGTGGGAGGATTGCCTTGAGTTTGAGGCCAGCCTGAGACTACAAAGTGAATTCCATGTCAAGCCTGCAGGACCTTGCGGACCTAGCTCTCAGTCCACACCCTATCCTGGCCTCGTAACCCTGCAGAGTCCATACAACTGTACTGATGGCTGCTTTGATAGATTGCAATAATAAGAGGCTAAAATGCCAAGGCCAAGTTGATGCCCTCCACAGGGTTCCCCTGTTTCCTTGGCTCCAGGGCAGAGCCACAGCCCTCCCCACCAGTGCTTGCCGCCAGCATCCAGCTCCATCCAGCACTAAAAAAAGCAGCCATCAGTGTCCCCTCTGAGGGGCAGCACCACCATCGGTGAGCATCCCCCACACAGCCTGCATGGCCCGGCCCCTCAGCTACACTCCCCTGCCCAGACACACAGATGGCTTCTCTCTCCTCATACCCCACAAAGGTTCTGAGAACCAGGCCATGAAACCGGGGTTCTGTGGAGGGGGGCACTGGGATGATGTGTTCCTTGCCAATGAAAAACAGTACCCCAGCAGTCAGTGCTATGCAGTGACATCAGTTAATGGGTTGTCACTTAGTGCAGATAGTGATTAAGTTCCTTCTGGCATAGGTGTTGTGGCGGGGGGGGCAGGGGTCAGGTGGTGACCACAGTGGACCATGACTGTCCTTTGCAATGGCAGCTGCAGAGGCAGGGTGAGCTGCTCAGGTTGCCCTGAGAACGTACAAGGGGGGCAAGACAGGCTCTGGTTACAGTCAGAGAACCGAGGACCTGTGGTGGTGGCCCTGAAATAATCTCATTTCTTTTAGCCCCAGGGATAGAAACACTGAAAACGAAACCTGAATGTAATCGCCTCGACTCTGGAAACAGAGTAAATTGAACTCCTGGATTTGTCAGGCCCTTCTGTGCAAGTCAGGCACGTCTCCTGAAGCGCTGGCTCCAGGACATGGCGCGGGGCGTGAGAACAGGCGTAGACAAAGACAGGAGGCTTGACCACAGACTCCCTTTCTAGGATGAGTGCCCCTCACCCCCACCAAGTGGGGAGTGCCAGCCTCCCTTCCTCAGGGACCCTTCCTGCCTCATTTGGAGTAGTGGCTACATATAGGGTTCTCCCCACCACCCAGCCACATCTACTAGCCCCCTGCTTCTAGACCCACTGAGGGGCCCAGAGATGAGGCAGCACAAAAGACAGGCGTGCACACCACAGCAGCCTCCAGTGAGCGACGCTCAACCCCAGCACTGGAGACCCGAAAGCAGACCTCTCTCCATGTGCTCAGGCTGTCCTGGGCAGTGGGGGACATTCAGCAGCGATCCCACCCCCTCCCCACTCAAGACCGATGGCTCCGTCTCAATGTCACATCACTCATTATCTGCTCGGAGGGGTCCTTAGTTGAGAACCACTGCTCAAACCTGACCAGTTGGCAGCCTTAGTCACAGAGGCATATGGGGAATCTCTGATAAGGAGACCTGAGAGGCCCTAACAGAGGCATATGGCTGCCATGGCGAATGCTCCTGGTGCTCTGAGGAGCATTCACTTCTCCCGGCAGAGGTGATGTTTCCTCTATACCCGCCCGTGAACCCTTTGCTATGGCATGAAGACTGTGGTTACCTTGGGGTCCCCTGGAGCACACCCTCGGTCTCGCATGCTAATGACATCAGTGAACTAGTGCTAGTCACAAGGATTAGCAAGCGTCCTGTGTGATCGTGCAGCTGAGAGCAGGGGTCAAATTATGAGATGTAGAGATATGACCTGGGGGGACCCTATTTTCCTTGAGAAAAGCCTTGGACCTTGCACCAAGTGAGGATGCCAGTGGCCATTCCTTGGCTCTCCCATCATCCCCTTGGCATGCAATGGCCCAGGAATCAGGGGAACAAGCATGGGGCAGTGATCATCATGGTGGGAATGGGGTGGGTGGTACCACATATCAAGGAAGTGCTAGAAAGCTAAGTATACCCATATTGACACAGCCTCTGCCCCTTCATGAACCCTCAGTGCCACACGTGTGTCCCTTATGATGTAGGATGGAAGGTAGAGGTTTGGAGTGGGTTCAGAGGGGTTTCCGAGCAATGAATGTTCTGTCATCCAAAAAGACATGGGCTTAGGTTCGTGGGTCAGGATTAAAAGGGATAGCAAGGAAATCGAGTGGGCTGAACTGGCAGTCAGAATCTTCTTGTCCACCTTGTCCAGACAGAAGGGTGGCCTGAGGTGTGGACATGCCCCAACTAGAGAGAGGGACTGGGGTGTGGCCCACATGACCCAGGGCTCAGAGACAGGACACTTAGATGAGCTGAAAGGAGGGAAATGGCATGTCTTTTGGAGCCACTTGTGGACTATGTGAGCTCATTTCAATATTTATAGCCAGTGGACAAAATCACACAAGGATGCCTCTAATTTTCCCTCCCCAGCTACCTGATGCTGCCAAGTGGCCAAGGAGGCAGCAATGAGGAGGTTATGAGTGAGTCCACAAGTAAGATGTTTCTAAGTCCTAAACCCCAGAAATTGTAGTGTGAACTTACAAATAAAGTCTTTGCAGATATGGCCACGTTAAAATGGGTGCTTAGGGTGGGTCCAAATTCAACGTGATCAGTGTGGTTATTAAGGAGGACAAACCCCACAGAAAGACAGGGATGTGGGACTAGTCATGTGATAACACAAGCAGAGACTGGAGTGATACAGCCACAGGCTGGAGAATTCCAGGAGACCCCAAAGATCTTTTGGAGGGAGCATCTCAATTTTGAACTCCTAGTCTCGAGACTGTGTGAGAAGACATTTCTGCTATTCTGAACCATGTAGATTGCGACCCTGGATTCCAGCAGCACTTGAATCAGACCCTAAACAGACCCAGCACAGGAACCAGCTGTCCAAGGAGACCCCAGCCTCCACCTCAGCCAGGGTCTCACCTGACAAAGCAGAAATCACCATACAGCCCTCTGGTGGTGGCCTCTGGCATTTGTGTCACTCACTGATACCTGGTTGGTTATATTGAATCCCTACTCTCACGGAGGGGCAGGGAACATCCTTGCAGGACCTGGACTTACCTTTTCCGCCACAGTGCCCTACACAGCCTCACCTCACATAGAGGAATGGCACACCTTCTTGGCCAACTCAGCACTACTTCCCACCCAGGCCAAGCCACAGTGAGAGCTGTACAACACTGGCCCTCACCCTGGTACTCACCCAGTTACAGGGCCAATGAGATGGCCACACCAGAGAGATCAGCTTCCTGGTCTAGTGAAATGCTCTTCCCCAGCCAGAACACTCAGCTGCTCTCGTCTCCCCCACCCCCAGAGCATTTGCCTCCATTCCCCATGGCTTTGAACTCTGTGATTTACGTCTCCTGGTTCCCAGGGAAGAGTGTTTTCACCTGCTGAAACAGCAGCGGTTCTGTGGAACTACAACTCGAGGCTGACAACAGTCCACTGGGGGCCAATGTGCTGCTGAGCTGACCAGTAGAAGAGATATATGTTGTTTCCAGGGGACACAGGGTCACTGCTTTGTTGGAGGAATACTGTAGCTAACACTCAAGGCATCTCCAGGATCCTCTGGTCCTTCCCTGCAGACTGCAGTAATCAAAAGATAGGGCTAGAGAGATGGCTTAGCGGTTAAGGTGCTTGTCTGAGACGCCTAAGGACCCATGTTCGACTCTTCAGATCCCACGTAAGCCAGATGCACAAAGGTGAGGCAAATGCAAGGTTGCATATGTCCATAGGTGGCACAAGTACCTGGAGTTTGGTTGTGATGGCTAAAGCGCCGGCACACCAATTCTCTCCTCTCTCTCTCTCTCAAATAAAATAAAATAAAATAAAAAAGAATAAAAAGAAATTTAAAAAAAGATAAAAAGGGGCTGGAGAGATGACTTATCAGTTAAGGTGCTTGCCTGCAAAGCCTAAGGACCCAGGTTCAACTCTGAAGATCCCATGTAATCCACATACATAAGGTGACACAGGTGTGCAAGGTTGCACTGCACATAAGGTGGTGCACGTGTTGAGTCCGACTGCAGTGGCTGGAGGCCTCAGAATGTCAATTTTCTCTCTCTCTCTCTCTCTCTCTCTCTCTCCCTCTCATAAAAAAGCAAGACCACTGAGGACTCATCTCATCATCAATGATCCTTTGGGTCACCCCAAACTAAACCCCAAGCAGCTCAGATGTTGGAGGGACAAGTAACTCGGGCAACAGGAAGTAGGGCATTACCATAAATGAACTAGTCCTAGAAACTAGACCACAGCCACATTCTGACACATGTGTGTGTGTGTGTGTATATATATATATATATATATATGTGGGCTATACACATGAATGTACAGATATCTGTGTGCACATGTGTCCTTGCACCTTAGCCATGCATGCACTTGTGCTTTCCACATGTTCATTACATGTATGTTCACTGGTGATCTCTCCCTCCCCTTGCCTTCCTGTCTGGCATTTCGAGAGTGGAGAGTTAGCAGTGGCAACCATGCCAAGTTACTCTACACATTACAGAATACCCAGGTGGTATCAAACCTGATCCTGGAAAGAAACCAGCCCTCTCCAAGGAAACCCCATAATGCTTTGGGAAGTGGGTGTCACAGCTGAAGTGGCTGCTGGGTCACTGTCTGGCTCTGCTGAGTGGTCATAAGAGTGACCTATGCCCATTGTGCCCTGGTATTTCTGACTCAACCTGCCCTTTATGCTTAGAGGTGCTTCTCCCTGCCATAGGCTTCCCTGGGGTCCTCTGGTAGTGGCCCAGGGAGAACGTGGGACCCTGAGGTAGGAGAACTATTTGTTTTCCTGTCTTCCGCCTTTGTCCCAGGCTGCGGCACTTGGTCCTGAAGGCTGCAGGTAACCCTAGCCTTCAGCCTCTGGCATTTGCAGAACCAGCACCAGTGTGCGAGCAGCGACCTCTCAGGAGGGTGGCTCCAGGACTGAGGGGCTCTCTCGGGGTGTCCAGCACAGTGGCCCCACAGTCAGGTGGCAGATGTCTCAATAGTCATGACCCCAGACTCCTGAGTCCCCTGGTGCTTCTCCAGCAGCATCCCTCCTGAAACTCGCCTTCACTAAAGCCCCTGCGTTTCCTTAAACATGCAATTAGAAGCCTTGAGAGGTCTGCAGAGATCAGCCCATTGGTAGCTGTGGTGCTCACGGCCTCACTCTGTGCACAGCTGTCCCATGTACAATACAAATAGGATCGCTCAGTCTACATAATAGTCCTTGAGGACTAGTGTGGGTTAAACCATGCCCCCCCTCAGTTAACATGTTGACCTTATTTAGAACAGGGTGATGGCATGTGTGACAGTGACAGCTAAAGTGAGGTCATACTGGAGTAGTTGGACCCTATTCCAGTGTGACTATGTCTACATACAAACGAGGCTTTTGGACACAGAGATGTACAGGGAGACAGAAGCAGAGATGGGTGAGGCCATCACAAGTCCAGGAATGCCTCAACCTGTCAAACGCCAGAAGCTGGCAGGGTCCTGGAGCAGGTTCGTCTTCAGAGTCCGCAGGGGCCAGCCTGGGAGACATTAAACATTTTGATAAGCCCGATCATGGCACTTTGCTGAGGCACCCCCAGGACCCCCACGCAGCACCCTTGCAGGGAACTCTGTACTGACCACAGCACACACACACACTGCAGGGAGTATCGCCTGTTCTGTGTCTGCAAGTCCCCCAGGGTGGCCCACAGTCACTGCCTCTCTCAGCCTTACACCTGGGGGGCAGGTACCCTGGAAAGGTAAAAGAGGGGCCCTAGCCTCCTGACAACAGAGAAGGTGGTACCTCTGCCAACCTCCCACTTGACACAGCAAGGGTTCTGGGTTAGCTGTAGCCACCGTGGAGGTCACCATAGGACCTCACCATAGACCTCTGAAGTCCAGCTGAGGACTGGGAGCCCTGCATACAGATGCCTACAACCTAAAGCCAGCAACTCTCAATCTGTCCGTGCAAGAAAGATGCCCCAAGCTTGCCTAGGAGGGCCAAGCAGCAGGCTGGGTGCTGGCTCTCCAGGACCCTCCCCTCACTATGCCCTCCTGCCATGAAGGTTGCTGTCTCCTCACTGGAGCAAGTTATTAACCCCAGAATATCCCCCCGTCCACTGAAAAAGGATGTTCTGTGACTTAAACTTAGAGGCAAAGGGCAATGAGAAAAGCTGCCCACTCTCTAGGAAGTGGGTAAGACCAGTGCTCAAAGTGACCTGGCTGCCTTGCTGGGTTCTCCAAGCTGCCTCAGCAGTCTGGGGCTGGACCTTGGGCTCCACCCCATGGCCAGGAACCATACTGTTCCAGGGCCAACACAGGATGTTTCAGGACCTGTGGCTCCTACTGAGCTGCAGATGAGCCAAAATCTAGTGAGGGGCACTGTAGGGTGGGAAAGTGATAACCAGCCAGGCCTTGTCCAGTGACCTAAGGCTAGCCTCACTTCCCTGTAGATTTGTGGGAGTAAAACTTCATACTTAGAGGTTACTAGGTAGGCCTAGCTGGACTCTCACCTTTCTACCCCACCCCACAGAGCTGCCCACTAGGTTTAAGATCATTTTCGTTCTTTCAAGTCTATGGGGAAGTGAGGCTGATCCTAGATTGGGGCATGGGCTTTTCTCAGGACTTGGCAAACAAGTCCTTGTGAGATTGAGTGTGGAGCAATATGGAGAGTGGGCCACCCAGGTCATGAGCCAATCCCACTGCTCATAGACCTGCAGAGTGGAAGGTCACTAATGTACATGTGTGCACATGTATGGTAAGGGGAATGTATATGTCTGGAGGGTACCGTGTTGTCCATGTGCATGTGTGCATCAGGTGTGTCCTTGCTCTTGTGCATAGGGAATTGTGCTTCTGGATATATGCGTCATGTAAGTTCATGCATAGTGCTTAGAGTATCTCTACATATGTAGGTTTTTGCATGTGTATACATATATCATATATACATGGGTGTATGCCTGCTGAAGCATGTGGAATGCATGTACAGTGTGTGTTTATACATGCATGAATGTCTGTGTATTGATGTGCCATGTGACTTGCGTGGATGAATACATCTCTGTGCGCCTATCTGTGCACTGCCATGTGCTGCATGTGTCTTATGTGCCTGTGCATGTGGTAGATGCCTGCCTACATGCCTTCATGGCCTGACTGTTTACTGTGTGTGCATGGTGGGTGCCTGCCTGCACTCTGTGATTCTCCAGTGAGAGGCAGCGTCTCTCTCCCATGCCTTATCTGCTTCCTCACTAGAGACTGTCCCACCATCTCAGGCCCAGAGCTATGCATTCAAAGGAGGCCATCACTGCCCAGGTCTCTGGTATCCAGGCCTTACTGTGTGGGTGGAGTGGACTGCATCCTGTCTCTCCTGTCCCTCTGTCCCTGGCCCAGGGAAGACAGTCAAATCTGCTGGCTGGAATGACACGTTCAGAATCACCACACTTCCCACAACATCTCCCTCAGAGATACCCCAAAGCCAGGGTCTGGGAAACTAAGGCTGAGCAAGGTAACACCCTCAGGGGCAGAGGTTGACAAGAGGTCAGTCAGGAAGGATGCTTCATACTACAGCAGAACGCCCTAGGCCTCCATGGGCAAGGCCTAATGCTCTTCAGTACCACAGTTTCCCCACTGGCTCCTGAAGGATGTCCTAGATCATTCCAGTACATACAAGTCAATGTCTCACATGTATCCTCATGGTCAAACCCACCGGAGGTCAGTGTGGCAGAGAAACAGGTTCCCAGAGATGGATTCCCTATAGGCCTTGTTTTGTGAACCCAACTGGAACACAGTCTGCCCTCACCAAGCTCCATTACCTAAGCTCTGGGGTCTTGGTGATATAGGGCCCTGCTGCCCTCTCTCCTGGCTAGGTCTCCCCTGCCCCCTCCAACCGCCAGCAGTGCCCCTCTCTACTTTCTTGGGTTGTAG
Organism: Dipus sagitta; assembly: GCA_036346955.1. Taxonomy (NCBI): domain Eukaryota; kingdom Metazoa; phylum Chordata; class Mammalia; order Rodentia; family Dipodidae; genus Dipus; species Dipus sagitta. The sequence continues at coordinate 135,094,710 of CM070773.1, forward strand.
CTCTCAGCCTAATTATCTCGAACCTTCTGTTCGAAGACTGCTGTCCTTGCCTGATAAAAACCAGTAACTTTGAAAGCAAACTGGGTCTTAATTTTCCTTGACAGCCCCGCTTGAAGCATGTGGGCTGAGCTGGGGTTTAATTAAATGCACATTCGTATTCCAAACAAATTAAGTACAATTAAGGACTCTGAGTTATACGTATCTATCACTCCGTGATGTTTTTGTAAAAATTACCCCATCGAGATCAAAGTCAGAGGATCCTTGCCTTAATTGCTTCATTAGGGCACCGCGCACCAGGCTTCGCAAGCACCGGCCCTGGTGTCTCTTTGGGAATTACTCAAACGACGGCTCTCGTGTAATTGCTTCCATATTTCTCTCTTGGAGACGTCCTGGGCTCCACGGATCAAATGCAGTGCCTTCAGGAGCCCAGCTCTGCTCTGGTCCCCTTGCCCATGACCGAGGCATTTTGATGGTGCCTGCACTGAGGCCCCATGGCGCTGGCTAGGAATGGAGTGGAAGATGGGTGCTGCCCTGCCATGCTTGACCTAAGCCAGGGCAGCTGGTGGCTAGGAAGAGGGCCAGCACCCAAGTCCACCAGGCCAGCAGTCCCTCCACCTTGCCCTCCGTGAGCACAGCAGCCACGGGATCAATGCTGCCTTCTCCTCTGGCTCTGAGCTAAGGGCTGCAGTGAGCCCACCCCACCCCTGGCCAAGCCCAAGGCAGGAGGTGAGGAAGGAGCCCCAGCAGACCACTGATTCCCCAGTTCTGGGACTTTGATGCAGTTAAAGCCCCTCCCCCACACCAATCTCTGCTGGGCCCTGAGCCCTCTAAGAGGCAGAAAAGGCCTCCTCATGGCTTGCTCCTAGAGCAGGGTGTCACACAGCTTCTGCCTCAGGAGAGTGGCCAGTGCCACCTAGGCCCAGCTCAGGGCCGCAGGCACCAGGAGCTCTTATCTGAATGGACACAGGGGAACCAGACAAGATCACAATGGCTGGAGCTGGGGCTGCCAACTCAAATGCAGGACGGGACGCCACTGTCAAGGGAATTGCACATGAATTGCATCCTTAACAATCTTGCAACATACTTGGCACCTCTGTGCACTGAGAACTGTGTCACCACTTCTCTGAGGCCACAGCCATGGGAGCCTGCAGGAGAGAGGGGAGAGGACATAGGACTGTTTCTGCCCTGAGTGGAGCAAGCGTCCAGGACCCACACTATTTGATAGCTGCCCAGAGCACCCCAAGGGGCTCCCCACTCACCAGACCCTCTGTTCTCCCAACTTCTGTGTTCTCCTTCCCTAGGAAGCCAATCCCAGTCCCTCATCCAAGCCCCTCTCTGGGCCTAGTTCCTCTCCTACAGAAGGGGGCTGACCTACCGGAGCCAATCTCTCTCTAGACCCCTAACTCTAGGGTTCTTCTGTCCCAGAGAAAGAAGGGGCCTTGGACCTACCCAAGAAACAGATTTCCAGGAAAACTCCAGACTCGAGGTCCTTCTTTGGACCCCACCCCACAAACTCTAGTCAGTCTTGGGGGGACCATAGTGCAAGGCCCTAGAGTCGGGTGTGGGCAGAGAAAAGCCCAGATTCCTGAGGAAAAGCACCAGCATTTAGCCACTATTTTTACCAATGGAGAAACTGAGGCAAGGCATCTAGAAGGGAGGCTTTTGCCCCTGGTCTGCTAGGTAATTACCTGGAAGATACTGCATCCTCTCAGCCTGGGACCCTCCCCTTGGCTGACAGCCCCTTGGCATATCAAAAGGTCACCAGTGGCCTCCCTTAGTGAACGCTCTGCCAAGGACCCCACCCCTAGCACTGTTCAGGGCAGGCACGGTCACCTCCCATCCTTGTTCCAGGGCTACCCTAATCAGATACAAGAAGGAAGACTGGACTGACCTATGTACACAGTGACCCCTGGTCCAGGCAACACAACACATGCTAATTCCACATTAGTATCTTGAGCTCCAGGGAGCAGCTGCACCACACTGGGGACAGGGGTTGATACTAAGTCCTCCCTTGGAGTGGAATGTTCAGCAGGAGCAGAAACATTGGTGTAGTTCCCTTCTCATTGCTGGGACAAAACGCCTAACCAAAAGGAATTGATGAGATAAAAACTGGTGTGTTTTTGTTTTTGTTTTTGTTTTTGTTTTTGTTTTTTCAGCTTACAGTTTCGAAGGGAAGCTTCATGATGCAGGAGAAAGCATGGCATGAGCAGAGGCTAGACATCACGTCTGCCACAGCATGTGGAAAACAGCAGTAGGAGAGGAACCCCAACTATGGCAAGGGGGAGCTGGCTAAAGCACCCCTAAGCTCACCCAAAACACTGACACTACCTACACAAGACCATCATAAGAGGAGGGAAAGATCATGACATCAAAATAAAAGAGAGACTGATTGAGATGGGGAGGGGATATGATAGAGAATGGAATTTCAAAGGGGAAAGTGGGGGGAGGGAGGGTATTACCATGGGATATTTTTTATAATCATGGAAAATGTTTTTAAAAAATTGAGAAAAAATAAAATAAATTAAAAAAAATATCCTTAAGCAAGGCTTTACCTCCCAAATTGCCATCAGGTAGGGACTGAGCATTCAAATCACATCAGGTTAGGGATGACACATGATTCAAACCAGCACAAATGGGATCCATGTTTATACCAAACAGGGAGCGCACAGCACTTTGCCCAGTCCTGGGAGCCATGAGTTGAGTAGGTACAGGGAACCTTGCCAGTCTTCTTCCCAGGCCACCAAGTTCTGTGTGGTCAGAAGTGTAAATGCTCTCTGTAGCATCAGGGCAGACCCTAAGGGAACTCACTGCCCACAGTGGGGCCCCAATGAGAGGCACAATGATGGATAGATGGGAAGCTTCTGTAACACCAGCTCCCAACCCTAGACATACCCTAGACGCAGCTCTGCTGGGCTCCAGCCCCATCTCCCAACCACAGGACTGAGTTAACGTGCCCAAGTTGACAAAAAGTGGCTTACAGTCAGAGATAGTCCCTGCCCCACAGGACCAGCCCACTTCTGCTTCAGCCAGGGAAATGTCCAGAGGCCAGCACAGGCTCAGCCTTGCCCAGGCCACCAACAGTGCTGGCTACACACCCCACAACTTCCTGTCTGCCTGTTACTTAGCAGAGGAATCAGAAACTTAGGGAGATCCTCCCAAACTGTTTTGGGAACTCTAGGACCTGTGGAAGCTATAATAATAGCAGAAACTACACTCCACTTACTCTCCCTTCTGCCCACCAGGGCTGAAGAGAGGCCGCCCGTAAATACCCATTGCTCACAGCACACCTGTGCGACAGGAACCCTGAATGATCGTGGCTGTAATGTCTCAGGATGTAGAGACTCGGAGAAGCTGGGCTGCTATGGTCACCTAGAAGTGAGGGTTAGAGGAGAACTTGAACTTGAGTTCAGGGCCAAACCCCCTCACTCCCAGGAATAGGCACACAGACTGGACAGGTAAAGGAGCCTCCTCCTAGGGGTACATCTGAAATCCGGGCCAAGCTGAGCAGTGATGGATTGAGGGCAACCTGGGACCCCTGCCGGGCTCATTACCCACCAGCCAGAGGCTGAACTGAAACCTGCCTCATGCTGGCACGCTCATTGAATATGCACAGCTCTATTAGCATAGCGCTGCTCCACACCATAACCCTTTGATTTCTACTTAGAAATCAAAACAGTCTCCAAGGGGGGCAGGTGGGGCCAGACCAGGCCAGCTGGCTGGCTGGCTGGCGAAGGCTCCATAATAAAGCAGGGCCTCTCAGGAAACTACCCCAAACTCAACACCCAGCAGCCGCCATGCCCTTGTGGGGCTGAGGGTCAAGGATGGTCCTTGACAAATATGGGGCCCTGGAACTGAGACCTCATTATCAGGAGGTATATCCTCTCATTCTAAGATAAGGGAACTGGAGGCTCTTCTCCCTACAACCGGTCATCTGACTGTTCTTTGGGGTGGCCATGGGTAAGGGAGCCACCAGCTACCCCTCTAGGAGTCTAGGGAAGTTGGCAGGAGGGACATTTGGGACAGAGCCAGGTTCAGTCTAATATGCAAGGCTTGGATACTCACAAGACCAAGCAGGAGGTAGAGATGGGTATGGGGTAGGGTCCTGAGGTGAGGGGAAAAAAAAACCAAGCAGTGTGGCCTGGAGAACAATCACACTGGGTGAGACAGCCCGAGCCAGAGGGATGGAGGGGCCAAGGAGGACCAGGGAGCTGCCCTCCCAGAGGCAACCACCCATCTCTCTCACAGCCAGCACATATGGGGCTCAGCTGTGACTCCAGGGAAGCCCTGGGTGTCCTACAATGCAACAGGGGTGGTCAGGGAGAGGAGAGGGTCCTCATGTATCCAAGGGAATGATCAGGACACTTCTCACCCAGGCCTCTCATTAGAGGGGCCATGAATACTTTATAGATACGACCCATCAGGTGTTAATGGAAGTAGGTCAAAGCCCAGAGGAGTCTCAGTGGGTGTGGTGGGGCAAGAATTGCCTGGTCACTCATCCTCCATAAGCCGTTTCTCAAAGCATGCAATCCCCTGAGATCGCCTCCTATTCCCTATCACTGGGCTGGCCCAAGATTCTCACATTTCGAAGCAGAAATAATAAAAGACCCAAGGATGACCCCGCCTCCTAAACCGCTAAGCAATGGCCACACCACCCACCAGAACAGAAAGGGGCTTCACAAACAGAGAGTCACCTCCCTGGGGTCACCACCGACTTCCATGACCACAGAAGGCAGCTCTAAAGACAGGTCAGAGGCCCTGACTTAGCTGCCTTTCCAGCAAGCTGGGAGTGGGTAGCTGGCAGGACTCAGCCTCTAGTCTAGTTGGCACCTGGTGTGAGTGGGTTCTGGTGGCTGAGTGCGGGGATGCGGGTGTGCAGGAGCCTGAGGCTGGGTAGCAGGAGCGTGCTTCATTCAGCACAGGACGATGAGGTACATGAATGCACCCTCCTCTCTTTGTCTCACCCTCAGGCCACACCCAAAGGCTCTGTGTAGACAGCCTAGCCAGGAAAGTTCTGCCCATCTGGGTGGGCTGTGGATGGGCCGGACAGGCCTCTGGTTCTGCAAGGCAGTTGATCAGAAGGGATCATGTATCTCACACACAGTCTGGGGTCTTTGGGGAAGAGGCTGCTTGAGGGTGGGCTCACTAAACCCGCAGCTGCTGCAGCAGGTCTTGAGGCCAGGAGGAGGAGCTATCCTCAGGGTAGACAGGATGATGGAGAGAAGACAGGCCAGGTCATGAGGTGGCTGCACAGAAAATGAGTCCCTGAGGTGACAATAATGTCAGCCAGAGTCAAGGTCTTGGGAAGCCCCCAGTCTGTGATGGCTTCTTACCACAGCAAATATATTTATGAAAACAGTAACCTGCCTGCAGCACCCAGGGCCGGGTGGAGGAGGGACTTAACCCCTGCATTGCCAGTGGCTTGGCAACAAGTCCCAGAGCACTAGTCCAGCCCTGCTGAAGTGCAGAGGCTGGAGCTTTGTCGTTCCACAGGGCACAGCTGAATATAGCCTCCCAGATGTGTCCTTGCCCTTCCTCCCAGGGAAGCTCACCCTGCCCTGTCACCATGTCATCACAGACCTAGCAGGCTCCTTAGCTGCTCCCAGGAAAGACAGGACCTATGGTGGATGGCTTTGGCAGCAGGGAACCCAGCCAGGGTGTGGTTGGAAAACAGGGTGTTGAGTAAAATACTGCTAGCCCCCCCCCATCCCACACACCACCCACAAGGAAGACCCCAGGTATATAAGCAGTGCACACCTTGGCCACAACAAATGCAATGACTATGCTATGTGTGGTGGTACATGGCCATAACACCAGCTACTAAGGAGACGAATGAGGGGAGTCATGAGTTCAAGGCCTGCCTGGGCTATAAAAACAGTTCAACTTAGTGAGACCCTTCCTTAAAATTTAAAAAACAAAAAAAGTAAAAAGGGAGTTAGGTGGAATACAAGGTCCTAGGTTAAATCCCCAGTACTGAAGGGGGGGAAAAATCCTGTGAACACTTTTGAAGTTCACCTGCCCACTGTCTCCAAGCAAGCATCTAGAATAATGAGATCAAAGACCACAGGGCAGGGGTGGGGGTGGCAGGTCATTTCCATGGTTACTGATTAGTTTGCTCGTTCACCTCCTGCTCGGTTACAGTACATGCCCTCAGCCCCTGTCCGAGCTGAACATATATCTAATGTCCTTAAATGGTCTGAGCACTTAGAGCGGGAAGGAACCTGCCCGGCTTCCCTGGCCAGGATGGAGGAAGTTACACACCTCTCTGTATTTCTTGGTAGGAAAGAGAAAATACCATCACCTCTGCCTACCCCAAGACTGCCTTTGTACACAGCCCACTGAAAACCAGAGCACCCCTATCCATGGGGTGGCATATTTATAGCCCTCCAAAATTCATGTTCACCCTGAACCACTGAATGTGACCATGTTTGAGAAAAGGGTCTCACATATGTAGATATTAAAGGATCCTCTTATTTATATGTTTGATGATGAGGTTCTGCTGCGTTGCCTAGGCTGGTCTCTGGGTTTCAGCCATCCTCCTTCAGCCTCCCAAATATAGCTGGTGCCCTCCATAGCACCCAGCTTTCCGCTAAAGCTCTCAAGGTAAAGCCCTCCCTAATTTCATAACCCTAATCCCAAATAAAATGGCTGGTGTCTTGGCAAGGAGGAGACTGTGGGAGAGGGGAGATAGACTTGTGACAAAGCCAGGTTGAAAAAATACAGCAATGAATCACTGGATGCCTGGAGCTGTCTGAAGTTGGCAAAGGACAGGATACAACAAACTGCTCCCCCACCAGGGACCTTCATGAGCCTGGAGTCTGCAAGAACTGGTCTCCAGACCACAGCTCTGGGAAAAGAAGTGTCTGTCATTTGGTTTACATTTGTGCCACAGACCCAAGGAACCAGCAAGTGGGTGCCTGGGATGGCATCTCAGGCCTCCCTGTCTCTGTGTCACTTTTCAGGCTCCTGCTGACATAGAAATCTCCCAGAAGCTCTTCCAAATGCAGGCCACACAGCCACTCCCACCCCATCATCACACAGAAACCAAACTGGTCTGTCCAGGACAGGAAAATGTGGATCTACCTTTCTCCTGTCCCCTGACCCAGGGCTCCCCACCCCCAGGAAGCAGGGCTACAGTCTCCAATGGAGTCACCTAGCATGTGGATTCCTGCCCAGAACAAGAAAGGGACAGGGTGGGAAAGAGCCCCAAACACCCCAGCAACAGGGGATGTCATCTTCCACCCCAGGCAGAGTGGACAGAAGGCAATGACGACAATATCTTTCCCAGGACTGACCTGTATTTAGCTTGTCAAGCACATGGCACAGACAGACATGGCAGATGTAAGTAGGGAGGAGCCAGGTTGGGCACAGATGGGGCCAACACCAACTTCCGCCATGTCCCTTGACTTCCTAAGAGCCCGCCATAGTTCAGAGAGCTCCTCCTCAAGCAGCCAAAGAAGAGGGTGGTGCAAACGCAGCCATCGCTGAGCCCTGCCCCACGAGCATGTTACACCTTCCCCTGTCCTCTCCTCCCCTGGGACATTGATTGCAAGTGAAAAGCCAGGAGGCTCCGCTTGACCGCTATTTGTTTTCCATAATGGTACCTTCTCAACCTTGAAACTAGTTTCTGTTTTGAAAATTATCTGACATCTGAAAATAAGCTGATTCCAGGACAAACACTGGCCCATGTACCCAAGACTGAGGAACTACCAGCCAATAAATGAGTTCCGGGTCCGCTGATGCGGAGGGTGGCGACGCAGAAGCAGTATTCCTCCGGGGCACGTCAGAAGCCTGCAGTGGCTCCAGCTGCCCCCACACCAAGCACTGGGTCCTAATACTGGCTGCTTGGATCAAGAGGCCGAGTCCAGTGGCCACTGACCTCTGGAAGCGAAGACTAGCTCTCACAGAAGGATACAGACCAGGGAGTCAATTGCAGGGCTGGAAGCTCACATGGGTACACATGGGGATATGCATGGGCTTGTGTAACAAGCAAGTGGACACATGTGGGCTGGAGAGGTGGCCCAGTGATTAAGTATACCGTGCAAGCATAAGTGCCTGAGACCACCCAGAACCCACATAAATAGCTGGGCATGCACAAGCATGCCTGTAACTCTGGTCCTATAGGGGACCAGAGACCATGGGATCATGGGAGCTCATGAAGGGACAGCAAGCTTTGAGACCAGTAAGAGCTCACAGCTCAAACAAGAAGGGTTGGGGCTGGAGAGATTGCTTAGTGGTTAAGGCATGAGATACTTAAGGACCCATGTTTGACTCTTCAGGTCCCATGTAAGCCAGATGCATAAGGTGACACAAGCACACAAGGTTGCACATACACACAAGGTGGCACATGCATCTGGAGTTCAACTGCAGTGGCTGAAGGCATCAGTTCTCTCTCTCCCTCTCTTTCTCTTTCTTGTGCATGTGCGCACGCATAAAAAAAAAAAAGCCAGTCTGTTGGGCTTGCCTCAAAAAAAAAAAAAAAAAATAAGGTAGGACACCAACACTCTGGCCACCACAGGCAAGGGCAAGGTGAGGGCGTGGGGTGTTACAAGACCACATACACCCAACACAAGAAGGAAGGGAAAAAAAGAGGGTATATGCAAGTCACACGTGTACACTCAGGTATTATGGTCACACTCAAATATGCCCACAAACATACACAGAGCCCCAAGACCAGCACTATACTTCCAACAGGGCTTGTCATGAGTGTAAAGAGTGTAAAGACAATACTGCTATGCAAAGGCTGGCTCTGGCCTTGCCCAGGTTGAGCCAGGTCAGAGACCTTCAGGATCTGTCACTCATAAAGGGGCAGCCCTGAGCTTTGGTGAGACCCAGCTCTGCAAGCCAGCAGCCCATGCCAGGCCCAGATTCAAGATCTGCCTCTGCCAAAGGCTCAGAACACAAAGCTACACTGGAAGACTCGTATCAAGTAGGCGGCTCTGCTATCCAGGCCTGCCCTGCTTCTGCCCAAGACAGAGGCTCTGCAGAAGGAGTCAAGGCCCAGACAGCATCAGAGAGGGCAGGACACTCTGGTCAGGACCCAGTGCCCACCGAGGGCCTCGGAGCTGCTTGCTAGCTAGAGCAAAGCTTTTAGAGCCTGAGCACAGGTATGCAGGGCAGACTGTAGCCCATCTTAGGGAATAAAGGTGTATGGATTCCCTTGATGGCCCAGCAAAGCTGCACCCGAGAGCTAACCATTACCCAAAATTGTTCCCAGTGGCCAGGTCAAGGACACCTGAAAAACAGGGGGATGTCCATGCCATGTCCTCACGTGTCTGCCTGGTCGAGCACACGCTAGTGCCCACTTGCTATTTTGAGGCGATCAGTGCCTCAGCTGAGCCACTCAATGTCACCAGGAGCTGGGTGGGGGGAGGAGGGCAGAACCTTCAGAACTAATGTCAATTTTCTGCATCAAATATTTTGATAATTAAACAAAGCTGATCAAGAGAGGCAAGCAGCACGGCTCCGGAGCTCAGGAAGCAGAGCCCATTAAATAGAGGGGCCAGAAAGTGCCCGAGGCGGCAGCCCCAGATTAATGGCTTGGCGGTAATAGATTTTCCCAGGCTCAGCCGCACAGGGCAGCGCGGGGGCAGGAGGAGCTTGGAGCACGCGTGGAGGCCGTTCAGGGAGCAGGGACAGTAAATCAAGGTACCCACTGGCGGATATGAGGCTGGCCATGGCCAGTGACCCGCCCACCCGTTTCTGAGATGTTCCCTCTTCCAGGGTGACAGGTGCTGGGTTCCAGGGCTCAGGTCTGTCCTGCTCCTTAAACCTAAAGCACAAGTGGACATGTGAGGTTAACTCCCCCCAACCTGGCCCAGGGTCTGCCCTTCAGCAAAGCATGCTTCACACGGGATGCCATAGGAGTAGTTGAGCTCACTGTGTCCCACAGGGGGCAAGGACCCCCATGCTCCCGCCACTGTCTGCTGGGCTGGACAGAGGAGCGAGGCCAAGCCTGATGGGGCTGGCTGAAACTAACACCCCACGCTCTGTCCACCTGATGCCCTCGTATCTACATAGCTGTGTGAAGCTGCGAACCAAGGAAGGAAGCACATGAGTACCTAGAGATGCCTGATAGGATCATGCTGCGGACATAGGTTAAGTTTACAATATTTTCCAAGGCCGGGGGCAACTTGAAGATAATAAAACCTAGGGCTCCTGGCCAGCCCTAACCCCACCCAGCAGGCTGACCCAGGGAGGGTACAGATGGGCATTTGGGAAAGTTTCCATTTAGCCTTAGTGCCACGGGGCACTGGACCACTTGGGAGGCTGAAGACACCTGACCCCTATAGGGTAGGACAGATCCAGTGGGCCTCAGAAAGCCCCCAGAATCTTGAGGCCCTCCTGCAAAAAGCAGTATAGTAGCTGAGTCCAGCCTTTGAGAGAGTAGGCCTGTCTGCAGACACTAGATTCCCTTGGTCCCCAAGGTCTTGGGTACACAGGAAATGAGAACACATGTGTTTTCATAGAAGAGGTGCTAATGGGAGATTTTTAGGGGGCCAGGCCAGGAAGACAGCATTGAGCTGAGCTGGACTTACAGAACTCTGTCTGGAGGAGCTGAGGGCCCACCTTGTCTGTACTGCTATTCTGAACCCCCTCTCTCATGTAGCCCAGGGGTGGATACCACCCCAAAGGGGCAGTTGATTCTCAGGTCCTGGGAACAAGGCCCATGAGATGCCTGATGGCCTACGTGCCCCCGGCAGCAAGAAAGGGATGGGGATAGACACCCAAGCTTGAGGCCCCAGTAGCAATGTGCTTCAGAAGATAGAGCTTGCTGGGTTTACAGGCCGGGTTCGGGATGTCCAGGTATGGCATCTCCTTAGCCTCCTGCTCACTAGGCCCAGCTTGTACTCAGCTTGGGAGCAGAGCAGGTCTCCTGGGACCCATCCAGGTGGGCAGTGGCCAATGAGTCCTTCACCCAGACTCTATGCACTTGGCCCTTCTCAGTGCCGTGGTCAGAGAGGACCAGGCAGTGGGGTGGGCCAGAGAACTCCTTTGCTTCTTGGGTATCCCCTGCTATGCAGCCAGCTCTAGTGGGCATACTTTGAAGTCTCAGAGGCTCCATGTCTGCTTTACTAGACACTGGGTGTTATCTGGAGGCCACTGTCAGGGTCTATGTAAGCACTTTGTAAGGATTCTTGTCCAGGCCTGGGAGCTCATGAGGGCTGAGTGGGCCCAGATTCCCTCCACAATCCCTGCGGCTCCCTCTGGACACAAACAATGACCAAGCAACCAGGTTCTCACAGCTGACATTGCTCAGTCTCTTCTGCTTTTCGGCCTCAGAAGCAGAGCCTCTCCATAACCATTATTCTAATTAGAAGTATCTTTCCTAAATAAGACGCAGCTCTTAACTTCACACACTGGCAAGAGCCAAGACATCTTGTGGAGGAGGGGGGAACAGTGCTGGAGATGGTGGTGAAGTGCTGCTAGACCCAAGTCTCTGCCTCCCCTACTAACCACTGCAGTCCCGCGAGTCCCCAGAGCCTGTGCAGTAATAGCTCCGCTCTCTCACTTCCCCAGGCCACGCTGTCTCCTGCCTCCCTGGGCCTGCTGCCTTGGGGTCCACTGTGACAGTCATCCTAGGCTGCTTCCTAAACATGAGCCCTGAGAAACACCTTTCCCTGGAGACTCAGTGAGATGAATGGGGGAGACATTTCTTCTGGGGGACCCCATGGTGAGGACCATCAGGGGCTTGCCTCAGCAAACAGCTAATGGCTCCACCTCCTTTGTTCCTCCCCCGCCTGATAGGGATCACACACCAGGCCCTCAATGCCCACCAGGTCCTCCCACTGGCATCTTTCCTTGAGACGCCAGTGCCTGCCAGGACCCCCAGACACTGTACCCTGCCTGAGTCTCTGTTTCCAATGGGATCAGAAGGGAAGGGGCTGTGACTGAGGAAGCAAGAGCTGCTATGTCCAGGCTGTTGCTGGTTTATCCCACCCCAGATCCCTGGGGAATGCAGTGAATAAGAAAAAGCCCAGGCAAGGCCTGTCTCCCCAGACACTCAGCTGAGCCCCTCCCCAGCTCTCTGTGAGCCATGAGGCTGGGGGGTGGTGTCCCCGACATTTCTTGGCCTCATCCTCACATGATTCTAGTCTTGGGAAGCAAGGTGGTGTAGCCCTTCAAAGAGTCCTGGATCTGAGTACCCAGAAACTTCCATATAAGGTCATAGGTTTGGGGCTGTCTATGGTAATCAGATCAGGCCATGTGGCTGATATCATACAAACACATAGGCTAATGGCTTTCCAACCAAGAGGCCAGAGTGACCAAGGCCAGAGTGACCAAAGAACAGCAGAGCAAACCGCTCCCTTGCATGCCCCCAGGCCAGTGCAGCCATGGTGGGACTCAGTGACCCTCCCTTCGCCTATACTGGCTCTGGCTGCAAGGCCAAGGCACCCTTGCTTGTCTGTCCCTCAGCTTAAGGTGGCATACCAGAACCTTCGGTGGTCACGGTCATCCAAGCCCCAGAAGTTCCCAGAGCTTCCTGAATGACCATGGCCAGGGCCCACCGGCAGATCAAAGGATTTGGGGGGCACTGAATAGGAATGGGATTATAGAGGTAGCCAGAAAGAACCCAAGAAGTAGGCTGTTGAGCATATCCCCACAGGTGAGTGGAGAGTGAGAATCCACACAGCCCAGAAGACCTTGAACTAGAGGCTCAAGGAAGGGAGGGGAGCTCTGGATGGGATCCTGGGATTGGAGGAGTTGCCCTGGCCCAGACCTTGGCCACTAGGAGTGCAGGGACTCAGATGTCTCCTTGAGCCAGGTGTCCCCCCCCACACACACACACATACACCTAAGCCCAGGCTGCCACCAGGAGATGCCCCATTCTAATCACCCAGGCCTAGAAAGCCCCCAGGCCCATGGAGAAACAGCCACAGGCAGATAGTGACTCTAGATCCAACCTCTGCCTGTGAGGGTCCCTGCTTGGCTCTGAGCCCTCATTCAAGGTCAGGAGCACAGTTTGCAAGGTCTGCCCCCTAAACCTGTCTATTTTGGTACACACTGGGGGTGTCAGGATCTGATACACTGAGTCCAAAAGGGCACCCAGTCCCAGCTCAGTCACTGTAACTACACGGTGACTCGGGAAGTGGTATATTTCTATTGGCTATGACAGCAGAGATAAATCTGTCTCCAGCCAATCCACTGTGGGCAGCAAGGCGTAACGAGGAAAGTACAACCAATGGAGATGGGAGCTACCAAGGACCCCCAGAGGCTGGAGACAGACTGGGAAGGATGTGACCTTGTACTCACAAAGGTCCAGGAGCTCCCAAAGCTGAAGACCTATGGAGACAACTTTCTCCTGTCCACTTGAGGGCCCTCTCAGCCCAGCAGCATGCCCATTGGGAAGAGCTCGAGACCTGATCTAGTGTCCAACCACTGGACTTCCATCCTACCTCCATCCTGAAGTGCCCATCTTAGATCTCTCTCTTGTGGCCATCCCTAGAGCCTCTCTGGGCCTCCCTTTCCTCTTCTGCAGAGCAAGGATATAACTTCCAGCCACTGCTGTTGGGACCCAATGAAAACACACAATGTACCTGCTGTAGGGCTGAGAGCATCCTCGCTACACTGGAGCACTGAATGGGGAGACTTACGAAATCCTTCTCCCTGGCACTGGTAGATGCTGGCCTAGGATGCCTGTTCCAGGGTGTCCTCTCCCACAGCCTCCTCTACTAGCTACACTGTATTGCACTGCCAGGGTTCTGCACCCCTTAGCTCACATCCTTCCCCAGCGGAGCCCACTATCACTCACTTCCCAAGACCCTGCATTGGCCCCCCAACCCCAAACATCTTGGACCAGGAAATAGGTGACACAGTCAAGCTGTGCAGTTAGTTAAAGGTACCTAATAGATGACCGTCTCTGAGATCCTGGATCAGGCTCTGCATCCCGCAAAACTTTGCTAAGTATCAAGACAAGGAGGAATAATGACAACAGGGCTGATGCAGGGGTGCAGCTGCTGGCTGTGTATCCACCGATCCCAGCCCTCAAGGTTCTCCAGGCCCCCACCAGTACTCCAGCTGGGACCACCTCCTGGGCGGCACCTTTGGTATGTGGGGGGCAAGGGGCCTCTGTGTGGCTAGGGTGCCAGCCCAGTGCAGTGCACCTCTGTGTCTGAAAAGACCAGAGGACCATTGTCCAGTTTGCCAAGGGTGTTTCCTCAGACTCAGTACCTAAACACAACAGGAGCAGGCAGCAGCAAATAAAACAGACACCCAATCCAGCAACTTGACACGGGACATACTCAGGAGGACAAGAGCAGGTCATTTCTCACCTCTCTACCTATCATCTCCGGGGGGGGGGGGGCGAGACCTCTGCATCAGTGACCCCGGCAGAATCACTCCTGCTGGCAGGAAAGGGACAGGTGTGGAGCTCCAGGGAAAGCCCGGCCCACTGCATCATGTGCCGGCACATCAGCACAATCCAGAGACCAGATACTGCTCTTCTCAGAGAGAGGTGTGTGGCATTCCTGAGCCTGGGCTTTGAAGACAGCCTCCACCTGGTCAGCATACAATGGAATGCCAGAACTCAAGAGCAGAGGTCAAGGGAATGCAGTCCCCTAGGCAGCCCCAAGTACGATCAGGCCCATAGCTTTGGGGGCCCCAGAACTGGAACTGTATTGTTCAACCTTGGTCAGTCACTGCAGATCCTACAGCCACCCTGACAGGAAGCAGCAGCAGCAGCCAGGCCAGTGACCTTCACATAAAAGCAGATGGGATGGGCAGTGGGTGCCAGCCCCTGTCTCATCCCCTGGGAGCGATGCCCAGCCTCCCCCACTCAGCCAGGAGACAGAGCTATGTCCTTTTCCATTGGTGTCCAGTTGGGGTCCACTCTCAATGCCCCCATCCATGATAGATAATGGTTTAATAAGCGATCTGTTTTTTATTTAAAGGGTCGGCAGTAAAACCCAGATCACATTTCTCACTTGGTGGGTTAAAAAACCGCTTACGCTCATTTCTGCAATGTGAAGCGACACTCTATCAAATCAAACATTTCCAGATGGGCCCAGCTTGGCGGAGGCGAGCTGCAGCAGAGCAGTGTGTCGGAGGGAAAGTAGGCCAGGAACACCACCTGCTGGCCAGCGGCTGGGCAGCGCCCACCATGCAGCCTGTCCTCCCAGCTCCCTGGCTCCCTGTTCTACAGACATGGAAACCTCCCCTCACCTGCTGGGACAGAGGTCCTGGCCTTTCTGCCCAGCCCTCTCTGAGGATATTTTGCCTTCCACTGCCCACCATGGCTATGACACTTGGACAGTACCTGGAAAACTTTCCTCCAGGGAACAGGGGTTGGTGGCATCAGGTGTAGGCCAGAAGCCATCCCAAACACAGGTGAGCATGAGATGGGGGTCAGCTGCAGGAAGGAACAGCCTGAGCCCGGGGGTTAGTCTGAGCCCCCTCCTCATAAAGCATGCTCACCCAGGGTCCCCACCCTCCACAAGGACACAAGAACTGGTGTGTGATGTTATGCCATGGACATATTTCTCTGAGATTCCCATGCTGCCCTGATACATACCTGGCTATGAGAACAGGTCCCCCTCCAGACCTAGAAAGAACCCCAGGGAGCTACTGGGGGGCTCCATTCAACCAGAGGAGGCTGGCAGTATCCAGACAGCAAGCACCTCCTGAAAGCTTCGCCACCAGATTCTAGCTCATGGCTCCTGCCTATTCAGGGTTGACAGTCACCTGGTATGAGAGAAGCCACAGCCACACCTTTTGTCCTGAGACATCGTGGAGTCTATTATACCCACCGCCCAGTCCCAAGGCAGGAGCCCTGGAAACTCACTTGCTGGCAAAGACTCCAAAATGCATTCCCGGGATTCCCCCACGGTATGCAGTTTTCACTCTGAATTAAAACTGAAGCCAGCTCTAAATTTAATAATAGAGTTATAAACTCTTGAAAGTATATGGATGGCTGACCGACCCCAGGGAGAAGTGAGGATCTATAAATAGAGGTCCTTGTGAGAAAATCCTGGAGTTGGGTCCAAAGCTTGTTGAATTACCTTTTGTAAGAGCTACCTTGTGGCTGTCTTGGTAAGGGTGGGATCTGGTGATGGGGATGCCAGCATGACACCCCCTCATGAGGCCTGTCCTGTTACTTCTACTAGAATGTGTCCCCACCCCAGAGCACACACCCAGGGAGGCCCAGTGCCTGTACCAATGTCTGTACTGTGACAAGAGAGAGGAGGGGATGGAGGGACATGGAGGACAGATAGGAGCCAGCTGGTCAGAGAAGAGAAGTCCTGCCCCCAGAACTTGAAGCAACCACTCCCACCAACCTTGGGGCCGGGGGGGGGGGGGGGTGGCAGCGGGAAGCTGAGCGATCTTCCAGAACCAGCTGTACTAGCCACCTCTGACTTCCTCAAGAGTGGCCCTTCCCAATCACCCCCAAATATGAATGATAAAGAGTTCTCAGAGATCTACGAAATGTCAAGCCAGTCCCACCCTTATCACTCATATTGTATCTATAGCATGACCCCTGTTGGTCACCAAACCAGATAGCAGAGAGCCACCACGTCAGAGGAGCAGAGAGCGGAGGTCTAGGGACTTCAGGTCTGCCTGGCCCAACACCACCACTCTAGTGACCCTTCCCATAAATGCTGACCCTGGAACTTCCCATCCCCTGACCCCTTTCCTCTCCTGAATTTTACCCATAATATTGAGAAGGGGTCTTTCCTCGCCTCAGTACCCCCTCCTACAAGATATGTACTTAGTTTAACCCCACCCCACTTTGATCCTCCCTCTACCAAGCTGCTCTGGAACAGAGTAAGGACTTTGTATACCTCACCCAAGTCAGCACTGTCACCTCCAACCCTTACCAATTCCTGTCACAGGTAGATAAGAGGGTAAGTCATCTTTCATGTGAAGTATTTGATGAATTTTTAAAATACTATAATTAGGGAAGAAGTATGGTTTTGCCCTTGTTCAAAATGAGGGCTTGTGGGATGGAGAGATGGCTTAGTGTTTAAGGCACTTGCCTGTGAAGCCTAAGGGCCTGGGCTTGATTCCCTAGTACCCACATAAGCCAGATGCACAAGGTGGCACATGTGTCTGGAGTTTGTTTGCAGTGGCTGGAGGCCCTGTTGTACCCATTCTAATTCTCTCTGTCTCTCTTCTCTCTATCTCTCTCTATTTGCAAGTAAATAAACAAATATTTTTAAATGAGGGCTTGCATCTCACATGACCCCTTTGACACATGTTTTACTAATTCACACGACCCAGACTCCACACAGAACTCTGAGGCTAAGTGAGACCACCCCAGTGGCAGGGATACTGAGAGGTGACACAACCCACCTGGCCAACCTAGCAGAGCC
The DNA here is from genome assembly GCA_036346955.1 of Dipus sagitta. NCBI lineage: Eukaryota > Metazoa > Chordata > Mammalia > Rodentia > Dipodidae > Dipus > Dipus sagitta. The sequence goes on from CM070773.1 coordinate 135,112,016, forward strand.
CAGACCACCTGACCTGCAGAGTTCTGGCTCCATGTGACCTGAGAAAACACATCATTTGGAGCCATCTTTATTTCCATCTCAGAGTTTTGGCCATCCCTGGCCATATATTCAGAAGGATTAAAATGGAGAGAGGGAACAATGGGGCTCAGAACACCCACTGCACACACAAGCATTCAAAGGGGAGTTGTAATTATCACCATCACCATTATCATGCCTTTATCATCACCATCACGGTCATCTCATTACCATAACCATCATGACCATCCATCATGATCATCACTAGCAACACCATCCCCATCTCTATCACCATCACCATTATCTCAATCACCATCATTACCATCACTACCATCATCACCTTCACCATCATCACCATCACTACTGTCATCACCTTCACCATCACTACAGTCATCACCTCCACCATCATCACCATTACTACCATCATCACCTTCACCATCACTACCATCATCACCTTCACCATCATCACCATCACTACTGTCATCACCTTCACCATCACTACCGTCATCACCTCCACCATCACTACCGTCATCACCTCCACCATCACTACCGTCATCACCTCCACCATCATCACCATCACTACCGTCATCACCTTCACCATCATTACGTCATCACCTCCACCATCATCACCATCACTACCGTCATCACCTTCACCATCACTACAGTCATCACCTCCACCATCACTACCGTCATCACCTTCACCATCACTACCGTCATCACCTCCACCATCACTACCATCCTCACCTCCACCATCATCACCATCACTACCATCATCACCTCCACCATCATTACAGTCATCACCTCCACCATCATCACCATTACTACCATCATCACCTTCACCATCATCACCATCACTACCTTCACCATCACCATCATCACCATCACTACCATCATCACCTTCACCATCATCACCATCACTACCATCATTATCATCACCATCACTACCGCCATCACCTTCACCATCATCACCATCACTACCTTCACCATCACCATCATCACCATCACTACCGCCATCACCTTCACCATCATCACCATCACTACCTTCACCATCATCATATCCCCCACCTTGGCTGCCCAGGATTCTCTACCTGAGAAAACTGCCAGGGCAGCTATGGCTGTGCCCTTATGGGAAACTGTGCTTGGGCAGCCAGGGAAGGCTGGGTCCTGATCCCTGATGCACCTGGATGGCTTCAACTTCAGCATCCAAGCTCCTGCCCATCCTACCCCAAGCCCCCGCCACCCAAGAAACACTATGAAGTCTCCCTCCTCTCCCCCATTGTAGTTCCCAGAATTCTCCTGAGACATTCAGTTTGTTTGTTTTTTAAAAAAGGAGGGTCTCAGGCTGGAGAGATGGCTTAGAGGTTAAGGCACTTGCCCGTGAAGCCTATGAATCCAAGTTTGATTTCCCAGTGCCCATATAAGTCAGATGCACAAGGTGGAACATGCATCTGGAGTTCGTTTGCAGTGGCTAGAGGCCCTGGCATGCCCATTCTCTCCCTCACTCTCTCCCCCCAGTCTCTCTCTTCTTTCTCAAATAAGTAAATAAATAAAATACTTGTTAAAAGCAGGGTCTTGCGGGGCGTGGTGGTGCATGCCTTTAATCCCAGCACTCAGGAGGCTGAGGTAGGAGGATCGCTGTGAGTTCGAGGCCAGCCTGAGACTACATAGTGAATTCCAACTCAGCCTGGGCTGAAGTGAGACCTTATCTCAAAAAAAGGAGGGTCTGTACTCATGGACCTGGCCAACCCTCTTGCTCCCACACACCCCACAGAGAAGTCCAGACAGTAACCAGACCCAAGGCTATCCAGAACAGGAGGTTGCTGAGAGATGAAGGTCCTGCATTGCCTTATAGCCAACTCATGGGGCCCTTCCCTGACCACACAAGTTGCCAGCCTTCAGTGTTGGGGACTTTCAGTGTATTAGGCCTCTCTCACATTAGCTCACCAGGTCCTTTATCATCAGCTCCAGAAATCCACTAAACATTTCTAAAAGAATGTTCTAGCAGTTCCTTTGAGCCTGGGAGTGTTTGGTGAGTAGAAGGTACTAGGGGCCCTATAAGGTACAATGCATAGACCAGGAAGCCAAGACAAAATAGAGGAACTATGCTTCATAGAAGCTTCTAGTTCAGGCTTTAGCCCAAGTTTGCCTCTGCGCAGACAGGACACACAGCCCAAGGGGCTATGCTTTATCTAAAGCTGCACCATGAGGTGGAAGGAGAGCAGGGTCAAGGATCAGCCAGTGCACAGGACCAAAACTCATCCTGACCTCTGCCCTTCCTGTCTGAGGTCACCTCTCCAAGACCTGGGCCATGAAGCAGAGATCAGGCCAAGGCCACATCCCTGTATTTGAACTCAGTCCTGACAATGCCAACAGGGCGGCCACCTACCTTCTCTCAGATGTGGTTTCCAAACCCATTCTTGGACATTATTCATACAAAGTCCTCACCCCAGGGTTTCCTAGGGGAAGTCGCTGGGTTCTATTTTGTCTGGGTTCTCTGGGATTCACTGCCTTGGGCACTACACAGGGTGTTCCTCCAGACCTTGGTAATAAAGTCATTGACCTCTCGAAGTTTTGCCATCTGTGAGGGACTGGGACAGCAGCTGGCAGGTGGCTCTCTCCGTGCAGTGAAGGAAGGGGTTTCAGGCATCTAGCCCAGTGGCAGCTTCTTCCTCAGCCTCTCTGAGCAGTAGAGACACCCATACGAGCTAACCCTGTAGGGATCTTGGGAGCATGGGTCCCTGGAGGATGTCACTCCAGGTCCCAGGAAGTTAAGTGGATCTGGGGCCAAAGATAAGGACCTAGCCCTCCATGCCACCTTAGATAGTCGACCAGCCCTTGCCTGGCTCTGGGCCCTGCGACCAGCTATGACCCAAGCAGACCCTCATAGAACAGAGCAGCAGTCCTAAGGAGGGACCCAGGTTCCTCTTCTATGTCCATGAGGTCCCTAGCTCAGCCTCACCTGGACCACCACAGCCCACAGCAACTCCACCCATCTCTGCTCACTGGCGCCCTCTCCCGGCTGCTCCTCAACAGCCTTCAGTGTCTCCCTTGGACTTAGGGCTGAAGCCCAACTCCTCACCTGCAAACAACTGCTCTGCAGAGTGACCTCTGGAGCCTCCTCTCCCACTGTCTGGAGACCCGTACCCCACATGCTTATGGACATCCTCGGCCCAGACTTAGGGCACCTCTCCCAGAGCCTTCAACTCCAGCTTCCCTGCTCTGGAACTCTGTGGAGGTCAAGCCCCTTCTGAGACACCTGCTCCTTTGGCCCTGGGGAGAAGCTTGAGTCCAGAACCTGACACTGCTTTGAGTCACCGCCAAGTTGTACCCACTGTAGCTGACAAGAGGGCCTTGTGGACATCAACAAGGATTATAGTGGCCTAATCCAGCTCATCTACACAAAGGCTGGGAAGCAGAGACCAGCCACCAAAGAAGCTCCCTCCACCCATGGGCACAGCCCTGTCCTTCTCCAGGATCCTGGGGTTGACCGCCTCCACTTCCCATTCCCCAGGGCAGGTGCTACTCCACTGAAAGGTCCCTGCCACCTCCTCAGTGTCCAAGACTGGCAGGTTAACATCCACGGGTGGCACCCCTCCCCACAGGTGCAGCCGGCAGGGCTGACCCTTTAAGGGGCACTCAGGCCCAGCCTCTGTTGATGAGCTGACCTGAAAACTCTGTGAGGCCTGTCAAAATATTTTTAGCATTTGTTCTGTTTAAAAACCCTGAGGTATTAGAGTGCGCTAATCTTTAGAAAGGTTAATTTATTCATAGGGGTTTTGACAGAGATGTATGGCGTGGTGCAGCGTGGCCCCTGCCCTGGGGAGCATGTGTATGGAGGAGCCGGTGCAGCAGACAGGCCAGCCCCGGTGTCCACTGGGGCCTAGCCACCACTCCGTCTGCCCCTGGACCTGACCCACTCTGACAGGCCTGGCCAGACCTTCCCCATCTGCTCACTGACCCAACCTTCTTCAAAGAAACATGGCTGTAAATGAAAGATAGACCCTTGCTGAAACCCAGGCCTCTCTGCCCAGGCCAGCAGTCTTCTACAAGGCTGACCCAATGATACATGGACTAAGCCTGCTGTGATGAGCCCCTGTGAAGCCCCTTCACCAAAACATTCCCACCAGCCCTCTGGGCCTATGAGCAGCTGCAAGGGAGCCACAGGAAGCTAGGGACAGGCTAGGACTCCCACCCTCAGAGTCCCCTCAGTATTTCACATCATCTGGGGTCTGTGTTTTTAACATTGGAGGGAAAGAAAATCATCCCAAGAATGCCTCAGCCACTCTGAAAAACTAGTTTTCTTTTAAATTTTATTTACTTATTTATATATTTAAGAGAGAGGGAGAATAGGCACACCAGGGCCTCCAGCCACTGCAAATGAACTCCAGACACATGTGCCACCATGTGCATCTGGTTTACTACGTTCTGATGAATTTAACATGGGTCCAATTGAACCTGGGTCCTTAGGCTTCGCAGGCAAGTGCCTTAACCACTAACCTGAAAAACTGCTTTTTAAAATCCACATCCACCACCCACACAGAAGGACCATGGTCCTGTGGGCACTTTTGCTCCAGGTCTGAACTGAGCTTACCCTAGAGAGCATATTCTACAATAGCCAGGCCCAAGGAGGGCTGGCCTTCCTCTGCCCTCCCCCTCACCAAGCTCTGGCCCCCGTAGCCTCTGGCCATCAAGAGCAGCGCACCTCAGACCTCTCTGCTAGCTGCTGTCTCTTCTAGAGACTCCTCCCGGTCCTCCACATTCCAGTCTCTGTGCAAATGCCATCTCCTCCTAGAAGCCTTTTCTGACTGCCTGTGGATTACTTCTACCAGCGCCCAGTGCTCCACCATTTCATTTCCCTCAACTGCCCTCTGAGAAGTGCTTGTCCACCCATTGCTTATGCCCAGGTAGGGTGGCTTCCCAACCAGAAGACCAGCTCAAGGTTTGGATTTTGAGTGTGCCTAACATAAGCAGTGCTCCGGGGTGGGTGTGGAATTTCAAGCCACAAGCAGATGGCTGTCTAGTATGCACAGCCCCTGATGGCCCCTCAAATGATACCTGGTCCTCAAGGCCTGTTCCTGACAGACATACGGTTGTTTCCACTTTCTTTTCCACCAGAAATAATCCAACAGGAAGCCTTTTAGGGCAAGAGTCTTGGCCTCTGCTAGGTGGCTTCCCGACTCAGCTACCAGGACAGAACTCGACTACGTCAGCTACGTCCGGCACCTCCCACTGCCCTACAGAGTTATTTTCCCCAACAGCCCCCATTCCCATCCCTGAGAACAGCAGTATGAACCAGTGGACCAGCCAGACCTTCTAAGGTCATCCAAGCTGAGTCAGAATATGACTTGGATGCTAATGCAGTGGGCGATGTTGAGTGTCCATTCCTTCCTGCAAAATGGGCCGACAATGGCACCCCCAGCCCATAGCGGCATCAGGCAGCCCAGCGACCCCATAATGTGGCCTTGTGAGGTCATTAGTGTCCTTGTTGAGCCTGGCCCCCTTCCTCCTAGTCCCCTCCCAGGTGAGACCTGGCCCTCTGTGCAGGTGACCACCCTCCCTCTCTGCTCACCTCAAGGCCCAGCCCAGGTAGCAGCCCCCATTCAGAAGGCCACAGGCCCCTCTGCCATCACTAAAGCAGTTTGTACAGTCTGGGTCCAGCTGGCCCCCAGAACCCCCTGTTTGAAAACTTCTCTGCCTTTGTCCTTGAAATGCAGGGCAGCAGGCCACAAGGGATGGGAGACAGATGCGTGCTCCTGAACCACGTAAACAAGGCCAGGGAGGGCAGGATCCAGTTACACCGGTGAAATATCGTAAAATAAATACAAGGACGGTTGGTATACTTCAGGTGAATTAGCCTGATTTGAGCTGTCAGCTTTAGGAAAAGTCTAAATAAACAGAGCTCGCTGTCTCTTCCCGACATAGGAAGGAGTGAGGACGCCTTGAGCAGCCAGACTGCGGAGCTAATCCGAGGGCTTGCTGGCGGCAGCGGCCTTAGGGAAGAGGACCTGCACGTTGGACCCCACGGAGAACCCCACGCAGACCCTGCCCTCAGTGGGCCGGATGGCCCTGTGAACATCTCGGCAACTCTCCAAGCAGCAGCCCTCCCTTCTGCACTGCCAGGTTGACAAAGCCACCGGGCTGCTAGGTTGGAACAGGGTGTTAAGCATGCTGTAAACCCAAGGCTCTCACAGGTCTGGGCCTGTATCTGGTCAGCATTGGGATCCCCTCCATGTCACTCTTCCTCAGACCCGCCCAGCCTGGGACAGGGTCTTCAGTCTCTGGATGGCTCTTCACCTTACAGAGAATAGCTCCCTCTGCCCGGAGACACGGGTGTCTTAGTACACTGCATGGGAGCTGGTTATGGTTGTCACAGAGCTGACGTCACCATGCAGGAGTGGGATGGCCAGAGGCTTTGGGCTGTTGTACACTCACACCAGCCCCAGCACTCAGTTGTACACAGTGGTAATCATGTTTGTGGAGAACCTTGTCTCAAGATCTGACAAGAGCTGTGGAGAGAGCCCTGATGGCCTCAGAGCCACTAGTGGCAGCATTCGCCTTACTTTGGCTTATAGCACCCTGTCCTGACCCATGGCCTCTCTCCACATCTGTGCTCCTTCCTCTCATCTCTCCTCTCATCTCTCCAGCACCCTGCTCATGACAGATGGAAGCTATGCCTCCACATCTCCCTGCTCAGCCATAAATTAAAAACGTCCACTGGAGTCTTCCTAAGACCTGGCTGCCTCCCAGTGTCCAGAAAGGAGCCCAGGGTCCTACTCGTGCTATCGTTCAGAGCAGGGCCTGGCTTTGCCCATGAGGGTGGGAGCCAGGCCAGGACCCAGGAAGAGGGGGCACTGTTGCAAACCCACCCCTGATCACACGTGCAGGCCTGCTAGGATGGCTCTGGTGGTGTTCTCCCCATGGTCTCTGGGTTCTCTGTGACTGGGGTAAATTTAGGAGGGGTTCCCCTGGCCCAGGCACCAGCGCCTCATCAGGTAGCCCTGGGGAGATGATAGGACTGTGAGGATGTGGGAGGTCAGGCCAACACGTTCCCCATTGCTCGGGGTCCCTGCCAGCCCCCAGCCCCGGGGAGGCCTCCTTCCATGCGGCTTTCTGAGAAGCAGCGGGGCAGGTGCTAGGTCTTCTGCTCTGCCCTTGACAGACCCTCGGGTGGTGGCAAAGGGGGAAAATGCAGCCCCTCTCTCTGATCTCAGGGCCTTTGTGCAAGGCCAGACCCTGCTCCTACCACCAGGCCATGCCCCGTGCTAGCTGGCTCAGGAAATGCCACCAAAGGCTAATAACAAATCCAGCACAATCTGTCAGGTTGAGGACAAGAATTAGGAGCTCAAAGCCCTCCTGGCCAGGATCACCTGCAGGAGGATTTTTCAAAGTGTGTCCCTCATGGAAACAGCCTTAATCGCTTTTGTCCCTGGGAAGCTCGGGCTATAGGACAGCCTCTACCCGGGTTTCTATGACTCCTGGAGGACCTCACTGACTCCAATGGTATTTGAAAATGCACAGTGAAAACTGTCCCCTACCCCAGGCTCAGCTTAGCCCACACCCACCTTTCACTACCTGCCACCCCTCCAGAGGTCTCCTGCGCTGGCCCTACAAGGGCAGTACAGACATGGAGGCAGGGTAGGGAAGGGCAAGGCGAAGGCAAGACCGAGGAGGAAGCCATTTGATCTCTCGGATGCAAGTTGGTGGATATCCATTTCCCTTCCTGGACATAGTTTGCCTTAACTGGGAGTGGGGAAACACCCCATCCTGGAAGAAGTTCAAAAAAGGCAGAGAAAGGCCTAGATATTTTGCCCACCTGAGTGGAGCCCAAGTAAGCTTCCCAGGGGCTGTCTCCCTATGCTTGGGCATCACAGGGTGACCAGCCTACCACCAGTGGGGTGCACACTCTACAAACATCTATGTCTTTGAGCAATGACTTCTTTTTCAACACCCACACTCACTCACAAGTCTCTGTCTTGGATGCTCTTCTTCCAATCCTGGGCCCTCAACTGAGTCCCAGCCGCCCAGAACTCCCCTCCCCAGATCTGCAGAGCTTTTTTTGCCTGGTGTCTCACCGGCTGGCTCCCAGTGAGGCACAGGATCCAGTTTGAGATCCCTGCAGGCTGCAGGAAGGCCACGGCCCTTCTCACCCCCAAAGCTCTGGTTCCTTATTGTCTCAGTCTCTCCCCAGCACAAGCAGCCAGGGACAATTTTGGTTTGCGCCACGTTGCACTCTTTTTGCTGTTGTTGCTGCTTGCGGTGTGCATGTATGTGTGCTGTGGAGTATGTGCGTGTATGTGCCTATGCAACACCCCTCTGCGCTTCCAGGGCCTCATCTTCATGAGTCCTCAGGCCGCAGGGAGGCGGGGAGAGCAGAGCTCGACAACCCACCCACTTATCTGCCCCTGACCATCTAGCAGATAGACCCAGAGACCTCTCAGCTCTTATGTCAGGTGCTCTTGCTGTGCCTAATGTGTCCTCTATGAAGGTCACAAACTTCATCAAACCTTCAGAAGCCAGGAGTGGTGGCACTTACATGTAACCTCAGCACTCAGGAGGCTGAGGCAGGAGGATCAAGACTTTCGAGCCATGGCACTAGGGAGAGAGCACAATGGGAAAATTGCTTGCCACATAAGCATCGGGCTTAAGTTCAGATCCCCAGAACCCATGTGGAAGAGCTGGGTATGGTAGCATGTGCCTGTAATCCAAGCACTGAGGAGGCAGAGGTAAGAAAATCCTTGGGGTTTGCTGTCTTAAAACTTATCTAGCTGAATCTGTGAACTCTGAGTTCAGCAAGAGAACTGTCTCAAGAAAATACAGTGGGCCGGGCACGCCTTTAATCCCAGCACTCAGGAGGCAGAGGTACGAAGATTGCCTGAGTCTGAGGCCACCCTGAGACTACATAGTGAATTCCAGGTCAGCCTGGACTAGAGTGAGACCCTACCTCAAAAAAAAAAAAAAAAAAAAGAAAGAAAAAGAAAAAGAAAAAACAGTGGAAAACAATAGACAAAGACACCTGACATTGACTTCTGGCCTCTGCATACACACACACACACACACCCCTTCATGCACACCCACCCATATACAAACATGCATACAGATGAGCATACACATATGCAAAAAAAAAAAAAAAAAACAGAGTTTCATGCCAGCCTGAACTATGTCATGAGACCCTGCATCATGAGAAACTTTGGGAGAACTGGAAGCTGCAAGGAGGTGGTAGAAAATGGAGGTGTGGGACTAAGAAGATGGCTCACAAGTTAAAGGTAGTTGCTTGCAAAGCCTGCTGACCTGAGTTCAATTTCCCAGTACCCAAGTAAATTAGATGCACAAAGTAGCACATGCACCTAAAGTTCTTTTGCACTGGGCATGAGGCCTGGCACCCCATGTGCTCTCGCTCTCTCACTCTCTCTCAAATAAATAATTTTTTTTATAAAACCATAAAAGGCTGGTATGGTGGTGCACGCCTTTAATCCCAACACTTGAGAGACAGAGGTAGGAGGATCTCTGTGAGTTCCAGGCCAGCCCAAGTCTACACAGTGAATTTCAGGTCAGCCTGGGCTAGAGCGAGACCCTACCTCAAAAAGAAAACATAGAAAAGGGGGCTGTGTAGAGCTGGCTGGCCCCAGGATGCAAGGTTCATCTTGGAGAATCTGAAGCTAGCTGGCTACGCAGCCCATCTTCTGCTCACTGGAGGATCCTGAGTCATCTCCCAGTCTTCCCATCTACGGGATAAATCACGTCACAGCTCCCCAGGACACTTTTTCCCAGGGAGTTGAGGACCAAAGTTCTAGCCCTGTGAAGGTCCACAGGAAGACCGCCTACAGCTTCATCTCCCTATCTCCTGAGAAGCCTCCTGCAGGTCTGTAGCCCCACTCTGTCCCCAACACAGGCAGTGCACTAGTTGTGGGGAGGTGGAGGCCCCTCCAAGCAATAACCCCTTCTAAACAATTAGTTCCCATTAACAGGTTCTGAGTGACTGACCAGATGGGGAATCAGGTACTTATTGAGGCTATCACTAACAAATTGACCATTACTACATTGACTTTTAAGAGTTTGAGCAGGTTATAGGTTCAGCCCTAGGTGACCAGCACCTTTAAACCCCAGATCGCTCTCACCTGAGTTCACACTGAATTGAACAAATGGAGTACGGCTCTTATCCACTCACTACACAGAGGGCCCTCCCCAGTGCCCAGTGTGTACTGGGTGCTCCAGCGCCTCCAAGGGCAAATCTTGGCACCCTCCAGAGTACTGCTGCCCAATGAAGGCGCTTGTGTCTCTCACTCAAGCCTGATATGGGAACCATGTTCCCACCCTGGACACCTGGCTAAGTTCACAGTTGGGTTAATTCCCGCCTCTCAGGAGCAGATACACACAAGTTTATTGAGAGTGAACGAACATGAGTGATTGTTGTCCCAGAAAACATCTGTCTGGCAGGCTGGACCCTCCCACGCCCTGACCCTGTGGGAAGATAAGGAGGCCTTCAGGCTCCCTGCTACAGCATTAACGCCATCTCCCTGCACGTGGACGACAGGCCACAGGCTTGGTTGTCCAGCATGGGAGGGTTTCCATTTGGGGTTGCCCTTCCTCAGCTCCAAGGAGAGACGCCTTAGGTAGAAGACATGGACAGGCAGCCAAGTGAGTCCAGCCCTTTGGGTAGCAATGCTGACCCCTGGTGGACAAGGTGGGCATGGCCCTCACCCAGACCTTTCACAGGCTAAGAAAAGGCTCTTAAAGCCCTGGCTAGCAGGCCCTGCATGTATCCCACAGGAAGACCTGTTCAGGCTGAGAACTCCTCGCTCCCCCCACCACGCTGCCACCACAAGCGCCCTAGATTCTAGAGGAAGGACAGAACAGTTTCTACTTCCATCCTGGATGAGCCGCCAGCCTTCCCCTGCATCCAGCCAAAGGCCATACACAAATTCAACAGCAGCCTGAGCATCCAAGAGATAGCCATCCATGTGGCTAGAGACAGATGTGTTCTCACTGCTTCAGGCACAAGATGTGGCCCTCAAAAGACTCCTGCATTCTGACACTACCTACACAAGTCCATCATAAGAGGAGGGAAAGATCATGACATCAAACTAAAAGAGAGACTGATTGAGATGGGGAGGGGATATGATGGAGAATGGAATTTCAAAAGGGGAAATGGGAGGAGGGAGGGTTTTACCATGGGATATTTTTTATAATCATGGAAAATGTTTTAAAAAAATGAGAAAAATAAAATTTAAATTAAAAAAAAAAGACTCCGGCATTTGTGACATCTCCATGTGATGCATAGTGTCCCCTCAGCTCCACGTTAGGGTGAGAGAGAAGGAGCCAGTCGCTAGGTGCAATGTGGAGGCTCTGAGGCCCCAGTGTGAACTGTGTAGCTCCAATTCTGAAGCCACTTCTCAGGAAGGCAGACATCAACATGGGGACTGATTATCACTGCAGACCCTCCCAGGACAGAAATATCTCCACTCCATTTTCCATGCGGCTATGACACAAAACAGGAGCTTTCACCGCTTTTCAGGGTCTCTCCCAATGGACCCCATGCTTTCCTGGCTCCCCGCAAGGTGCCGGACAAGTGGTGGTAAATACACGCGCTAGATGAAGAAATAAAGGTAAGTACTGTCCAGCACATAGGACCCTTCCTGAAGCCCCCACTCAGGACCATTCCCCTATTCCCAGCCCTGCAAGCATGGGCTTTCTAAGTCCCAGGAGTAACAATCTCAAAGATCCAGAGGTGACTGCCCCTCTCACAAGAAGCTTCAAAGTTGCAGACACTGACATTTGAAGGTTCTAGTAGAGGTGACTACCCAGGTGAGCAGGATCAGACTCTGCGGCCAGTCATAGAAAGATGCTACAGTGCAACAACTTCCAGACCCAAAGCCTCCTGCTGTTTGATCCCAGGAGGACGGAGCAGTCTTTGGGCTCCCTCACTGTCCCGTCTGTGACACGGTGATAGCAGCAGCACCTAGCCAAGGACGCAGGACTTGGGATAGAAGTGACATCCACTCTTTAACAAGTCCCATTATTATATTTTTGAATCTTCCAATTTTCCTTCTTTGTGGGTACCACAGAATATTCTGGGCTCCATGCCCCAGCCCTGGGGTGACTATTCTTTTATGATCCCTGGTTCTATTATTGGAAGAAAGGTTACAAAATAAGCAGGATGCTGGTGTGCTCATGGCCATTGGGGTGATATGATCCTTTAGGCTCTCAACAGAGCAGGTAAGACAGGGCTGGACACCTGCCCCTGTGTACATGAGCGTGCATGTAAGCCCATATTAGTGTGCCTGCACCAGTTAGTATGCATGTGTGTGTATAGGCTACAGTTACATACCTATACACATCTGCATACATCCATGCACACCACCCCAGATATACACATATAACTATGCTTTGAGAAAAAGATATGGGGTAGACTTTTAGACATGCCCATAAAGAACTTAAGACAGACACAAACTCAGGTGCTGATGTAGGGCCAAGTGAGGGGAGATGAGTCAGGGAGCCAGTGGTCATGTTGCCTTGCTAAGATTTGAGACGTAGCCCGGCATGTCTTCCAGTGACTTGCACAATGGTAGCCCCATTTTTTAACAAAGGTCCCACCAAGAGGTGTAAGGACTGACTTTAGGAGGACTGGCCAGCAGCCCAGAGAAGCTACCTTCTTGATGTATTTCTACATATACATCTACTTGATGTATTTCCTGTGATTAGCTTGCATGTGTGGAAATTGAAGAGAAATCCCAGAAAGATATGGAAGTTGCCCTTGCTATATCTCTTCAGGAACTCTGAAGTTGTCCCAGAATAAAATGTTGTCTTGAAAATCACCCTGACATGTTCAGACTCTCAAGGTCAGCCTAACCACTGCTCCTTAACCTTGAGCCAACATTCCTACTGTGAACCCAGGGAACTGACCTCAGAAACATATATGAGATCAGGACCACAGGCCCTGAGGCTCCTGGCCACAGGTCTGCTGAGCAGGCCTGGGGGATACCAGTGAGACCACCGGAGTTTAAATCAGTGAGGGCCCTCTGTCCTCAATGTGACCCAAGCCAGCCCCACAGTCATCACAAGGACTGCACCCCCTGGCTCTGGGTGAGTTCCTAAAAGCCAGAGGACCCACGTAGTCCAAGGTGGGCACTGCAGCAGTCACAGTGGCCCACACAGAGCTCCGCCCTCAGGTCCAGGAGGGAAGGCGGCTGAGTGTGGTGAGATGACTGATTGGCCCATTGCAAACGAGTCCCGCTAATGACTGTTTAGCACGTCCATAACTTTACCAACAGAGCCAAGCCTGAGAATCCCCAACGAGGCCGGGTCCTTGATTAATGCTAATGGGTTTTCTCACCAGCTGTGAAAATGCATTTTCCATAATTTAGCTGTCATTACAATGGGAAGGATTTATAAAACACGCGCACACTGCGTGCTCAGAGGCCCTGGAGGGGAGCCATCCGGGAAAGGCCAGGAAGCAGCTGGCCCTGCTGTGAAATACAGAAATGGTGTCGGCCACACCTGGGCACTGGCCCCTGGCCCCCAGGACAGGGTACTACCCAAGGGTACCCCGTGGCATGGGAATCTATGGCAGAACATGGCCATCCCTAGGCTCTGATTCCCACTGGGTGGAAGACGGGACAGTGACTATGGGCTGAGACCAGGTTCCTCTGCCTCCTGATCCAGTACTGGGCCACAACAGGAGCATCAGCACCACTAGCCAACCCTTCTCCACTCTGATGTCCCTTTTCATAGATAAGGAGCTTGAGTACCAGGCCCCTCTCAGACTCGCCAATGCCACACAACTCCTGATTCCTGGCCCTCCTTCCCGGAGCTCCTGCCTTTCCATGGCAAGAAGAGACCATATGACAGGTTTTTAAGTGGAGGGGACTAGCTAGCAGATAGCTGAGCCTCACAAAAGGAAAGAAGAAGAAAAGAGGAGGAAAGAAGAAAGGGACTGGATCTTCAAGAAACCCTGACCCTTGGCTTGTGATAGTGCTGGCCAATCCCCAGCCCTTAGTACCAAAGCTCTTCCCAGCACCGCAAAAGGTTAGACCAGCCAGATCCAGGGGATGGAGCATACAGAGCATCCAAGTCAGAGATGTTTTCCTTGAAAGTTTTTGTTTGCGAGGTCTATTATCAAAGTGGCAAGGGCCAGAAGCCGAGATGGAAGGAGAGAAAGGAGAGTTAAGGATGAATGAGTAGAAGGAAAAATGAATAGTAGGATGAGAGGGAAGAGGGGTAGATGGATAGATGGAAACAAGGAAGGAAGGGAGGGAAGAAGGGAGAGAGGAGGAAAGGGAACACAGGGTGGGCCCTGGGAGTGGAAGGAAGCTCCTCGGGCCCAGCAGTCTATACAGCCTTTTTGAAGATCGCAGTGAAGTCCAAGGGCCTGGCTGTGAGTGACAAACGTGCCACCAGCAGAAATCTCAACACCTCAGTTTGGGTCGCATAGTTGCTCCCCCAGCCAAGAACAAGAACCCTAAGAGGCTAAGCTGGTGTCTAGTGAGGGCAGCCCACTGACCACAGCCCCTCTGGTCTCTGACCTACAGGGCTCAGAAAAGTCAGGCACTGCCCCACCCCCCTGGTCTCAAACACAAATGAGGATCTGGAAGTGAGTGAAGAATGGGGGTGAGGGGGGAGACTGAGAAGCAAGCCAGCATCAAATCAATTAATGCGCGTTCTTCCGAGCCCAGTGCACGCTTGGCCTTCAATTAGCGGATCTCACTGGGCCCTGCTGCAGGCCCAGAGCCTCTGCTGCGGAAACTTTCTCCTTCTTGTTTTAATCTTTCACCGAGCCCGGCCTTTCGCCTCCAGCCCATCTAATTGAAACTAATCTTCGCGGGCAAGGCCTGTCTCTATTCCTAATCCTCCTCCAAGGAAGTTCACATGGTCCCAATTACAGCCACACCGGCCTCTTTTATTCCCGCCCTCGTCTCCCTCTGCCAGCCTCATTTTTTGAAAGTCTGCGTTATTAACTCCATGCTTTCGAGTTCCTGCCCGTCACGGGGCCGCGAGATGCTATCGCTGGCTGCCGATGGATAAGGTTACCACGAAAGCATTTTGTGGGTTACATTTCGCACAAAGGCGATAGAGGGCATGATAGCGCAGAACCAGTGCACTCTGAGGGGGAAGGGAACCAGAGGAACCGCCAGCCTGGGGCCTGGGATCTCCTGCTTGCAACCTGTAACCAAAAAGCCAAAGAGGGATTCTGGAAGCTTCCTGGAGGGGCAAAGAGGAAGAATGGGGAGGAGGCAGCCCAAGGGAACAGATTACCCCCTCTGCCAAGCCACATGGTCCCTGCCAGCCCCTTGCTGGGGGGCTGCAAGGAGGGAGATGGGGGTCCTTTGAGCTGGCTCCACTTTACAACAAGGCGAACGGAAATCCTACATCTCCAGGCTGTCAAGAATGTCGTTTCCACGCTCCAGGCTGGGACCCCCACCACCATGTGGGCACGCTGGTTATTGTGACTGATCAAACCTCAGATTGGCAGCTGGGGATGTCTCTGATTAATTTTTTAAAGAGTAACTGAAATAATCATTACTTAATGAAGGCAGTCGGGTTTTTCTTTAAGTCTGAAATTCCAGAACTACAGGAGAACATTGATAAAATGGGCCACCAGGGGATGACCAGGTAGGGATGGATCAAGACTGACCAGCTCTGAGCCTCAGAGCTTAAACCACTCCAACATGCAGGAGCGTACCATTACTGATTCTGGTTGATGACTTTGTTATAGAGCACTGGGCTTGAGGCAAGGGGGGCATGATGCCCTCACCCACCTACACCCTGAACAGTATCTATGGCAGCCAGCCAGAGCAGCTCCAGAGCATCTGCAAAGTGGAAAAAATGCCCTGTGGGAAAGTCCCATCTCTGTGGCAAGCCCACGTCTCTGCCCATCAGAGCAGGACAAAGAATCTTAATCACGGGCTGACACTCTGACTTCCCAGGTAAGCTGTGAGACAGCAGGTAGGGGCTGGCCTGCAACATCAAGGAAGCTCCAGCCAGGTTGGTGTCCCATGCCCCATACACTGCCTGGTTAGCCAGGACCCATGTGCTGTCCTCTTCTTCCCGGAAGTCACAGGGATGACCCAGATAGCTGGCTCCAGACTTGGTTTTCCCACCTGTACCATGGAGCCTTGGCTCCCTCCACAGGCCAGGTGAGGAACAGGTGAGGGAGTGTCCAACAGCACACCACCAGCTCTGGGCCTGGGTCAGGAGGTGACAACATTCCTCCCAGGAGTCCCTCCCCACAGTCCACCAGACTTGCTTTAGTTCCTAGGCTCTGGCTCACTCCGGACCCATCTGGCAGTACCCAGGGCCTCAAATGGAACTGATGAGCTAAGAAATCCCAAGGGTCAGACTAGGGAGATGGTTCAATGAGTAAAAGTCTACAAGCATGGGGACCAATTCCAGGTTTGGTGACATGTGCCTGTAATCCCAGCACAGCTGGAGACAGGAAGATTCCTGGGGCTTACTGGCTAACTAGTCTAGCCAGGTCAGTCAGTGCATTCTAGGTTCAGTGCCAGACTCAAAATACTAAGGTGGATAACAACTGAGGAAGACACCAAACGTCAACCTCTGGGTTCTACAGACATGCACAAGCACCTACACACAAGTGTGCCCATATACATACAAACACGCAAACACACATATACACACTACACACACACACACACACACATATGCAGAAAGAAAGGAAGGGAGGGAGGGAGGGAGGAGGAGTGGAGGGAGGGAGGGAGGGAAGAATGGAGGGAGGGAGGGGGGAAGGAAGGGAGAAAGAAAGAGAGAAAGAAAGGGAGGAAAAGAAATCCTAGTCACCCTCATGAATGCCGAGTCTCAGCTCCTAGAGGGAGAAAGCCTCTAACTGCTGGACGGGCCCCTCCTTAGACTGCGCTTTTGCCCAGGTTCTTTGTACAGGCTGGGAACCACCATTACTTGACACCACCACCCGTGCCCCTGCCCCCAGCAGTCCCACAGAAGAGGCAAACAGAAAAGAGCTAGGAGCTGCAGAGGTCCTGGTCAAAAGCTGAAAATCATCTATCCCACAACATGCACATACTTTAAACAGAATCCTATACACAGTAAATATACACAATTTTTATTTACCAATTAAAAACCTTAAAATTAAAAAAAAAAACAGAAAAGAAAGATAGTGCACGTTAAATAACAAGAAGTCTTTGGGGTGGTTGAAATCTAGAAGGCTGACATGGCCCAGGGTTGACAGGGGTTTGCAGACACTGGAGCTTGGGGCAACTGTCCTGGCCATTTTGCCAAACAATATTATCTCAGGCTGGGTGATGGCTCAGCAGTTATGACATCTAGGAGGACCTGGGATGTCCTGAGACTGCTTGAATTTGAATTCCCCAGAACTCATATAAAAACCTGGGGGGGTGGGCTGGAGAGATGACTTAGCGGCTAAGCACTTGCCTGTGAAGCCTAAGGACCCCTGTTCTAGGCTCGATTCCCCAGGACCCATGTTAGCCAGATGCACAAGGGGGCGCACGCATCTGGAGTTTGCTTGCAGTGGCTGGAGGCCCTGGCATGCCCATTCTCTCTCTCTCTCTCTCTCTCTCTCTCTCTCTCTCTCTCTCTCTCTCTGCCTCTTTCTCTGTCTGTCACTCTCAAATAAATAAAAATGAACAAAAAATTTTTTTAAACTGGGGGTAACAAAAAACCTGGGGTGGCCACACACATCTATAACCCCAGTCCATGAGTGTTGAAGACTTACTGATCTAAAAAACAAAGGCAGCTTCAGACTGAAGTAAAGACCCCACCTCAAGAAAGTACATGGGTGAGTAATAGAGAAGGGTACCTGAAGTTCTCTGGTCCTCATACAAGCACACAGAACATGTATTTGCACACACATGTGCATGCACCATACATAACACATCATACCACATGTACTCTACATACACACACAAAAAAAACATTACCTTGCCTATTTATCCATGCATGTGTGTGTAGTGTGTGTTTGTATATACAGTGTAGATACATGTATATGCAGATGCACGCACCCTGCGTGCACACGTGTGGAGCCTGAAGGAGACTGTCAGGTGTCCTTCTCTTTCGCTCTTCTGCCTTACTTCCTTGAGATGACTCTCACTAAACCAGAGCTGCCATATTCTCGGCCAGACTGATTGAACGGCGAACCCCAGTAATTTCCCAATCTCTACCTCCCACTCCCCACAAAGGACTAGGGTTACAGGCATGCACAGCCATGCTCAGCTTTTTTTTAACATTTGATTTTTATTTTTTTTTATTTATTAGAGAGAGAGAGAGAAAGTGAGAGAGAGAGAGAGAATGGGCGTACCAGAGCCTCTAGCCACTGCAAGCAAACTCCAGACACATGCGCCACCATGTTCGTCAGGTTTATGCAGGACCTGGAGAATCAAACCTGGGTCCTTAGGCTTCACAGACAAGTGCCTTAAACGCTGAGCCATCTCTCAGCCCCATGCTCAGCATTTAATATAGATGCTAGGATCAAACTCGGGCCCTCTCTGGCACTCATGTTTGCATGGCAAGCATTCTTACTCATAAAATCATCTCTCCAGTCGAACCTTGGCCATTTTTAAGTAGACAGTTCAGTGGTTCACAGAAGTCAGGTGTGGTGGCTCCTGCCTGCAATCTCAGCACACAGAAGGCTGAAGTAGGAGGATTACTATGAGTATGAGGCCAGCCTAGGCCACATAGTGTGTGCTAGGTCAGGCAGGGCTTCACAGCAAGGCTCTGTCTCAAAAACAAACAACAACAAAAAAACATTGCCATCCATCCTCAGAACTTTTACATCTTCCTTATTCCCATCAAATACAGAATGCCCCAGCCCCTGTAGCCACCCTTCTGTTTCCTGTCTCTGTGACTCCCACTCCTCCTGGGACCCCACATCAGTGGAACCTCAGTATTTGTTTTCCTTGGTTTGATTTGCGTCCACTATGCCTGATGTCCTTGAGGTTCATCCATGTTGTAGGTTGAATAATATTCCACTGTGGGAATATTGTCATTCACCTGTTGACAGATTTTGGAATTTTTTCTTCTTTTTTGGAGTTCAGAAATGTGCTGAAACAAACATGGGTATACAAATATCTACTCAAATCCTTGTTTTTCGTTCTTTGGGATGTATGCCAAGATTGGGAATTGCTGGGGCAAATGGCAATTCTGTGGCTTCTCCAACTTCACCCCCTTTCTGACCCACACAATGCAAAAAAAAAAAAAAAAAAGGGCCGGGCATGGTGGCACACGCCTTTAATCCCAGCACTCGGGAGGCAGAGGTAGGAGGATTGCCGTGAGTTCGAGGCCACCCTGAGACTCCATAGTGAATTCCAGGTCAGCCTGGGCTAGAGTGAGACCATACCTCAAAAAACCAAAAAAAAAAAAAAAAAACACAAAAAAAATCATATTTCCTCACTTCTGTGTCCATACTGTTTACTGTTTTGGGTTTTCTTGTTTGCTTCTTTTTTCTGTTAATAGCCATCCTAATATAATATATTACAGTGGTACATTTTAATGTGTAAATGATGTCTCAATAAAGTGACACTTTAAAAAGATGAAATGAACACTTGTCTCTGTCTCCAACCCCAGAGAGGAACCTGACTCTTCATAATCACTTTGGTCTCTGAACAGGCAGCTCAATTAGTAAATCCCCAAGCACCTGGGAACTGCAAAGTGCAAAGGTGCAGACACATAATGCAGACCCCATCCTCGGAGATGAGACCCCAGCTGTCCCTCCCTGATCCCTTCCTACTCTCTAGTACCAGGCCACAGGGAAACCCTTGTCTGGGCACCTCATTCCCAGTGTTCAAGTGATCCATTGGTGTGAGACCTCTGCGGCAGCTGCACAGGGTGAAGACAGCAAGATGCCCATGCTATCCATGGCAGACTGCTGCCCACCAGAGCATTCTCAGGCCTCAGACAAGCTCCCGGGGGTCGGGAGGAGCCACACAGCTGGGGAAGCACCACCACAGGCTGAGACGTTAGGCCACAGGGTACACACACCAGGAAGGCTACATACGTGCCTTGGTGCGATGGCCGGGAAGCACTGTTGACAGCACCATGAGCTTGTTCTTGTGCAGCAGATGGTGATCCCTGTGCTGACTTCTAATGTGAGTCCAAAAGTCACTCAGGGACACCCAAGCCACCACTGCCGTGGGATGAAAGCTGTATGCTTTTTGCTGGTCACAGTGGTAGTGGGACAGACCCCAGGAGCCCATAAAATATGACAGAGGATAATGAGGGAAGCAAGTCCTTGCATTTCCCACATGGGCTTTTGGCAAGCCTAAAGGGAAATGAGCAGGGTATGGTAAGAAGGGTCTAGAAATGCTACTGTGAGAGAGGCAAGTAAAACACCACTAAGGAAATGACCTCATACTGAGACCCAAAAGACAGGAGTCAGCCAAGGAAAAATCCCTCCTTACCCTGGGAGTGTCCTCTGCCCCATCCTGGAGTGCTCTAGGCTTTAAAACATACCTGTAAAGGAGCAGAGGTAGGCATGGCCTGAGGGTAGACACAAGGTGGCAGGCTGGTCCAAACTGCCCAGGACAGAGGAGTTCCCAGAATTCAGAGTTTTTCATTTTAAAACACAACAGTCCTGAACAAACCAGGATGAATTTGCTCACCACATGGTTAGGTGAGGGATATGATGGCTTTTCTGATTCTCCAAGTGGCTGGACTCAAAGAAGTGGATTCCACTAAGACAGCCTGAGCCCCACCAGGCCCTCTCTCCATAGAGACTCTGACAGCCATTGGGGCCTAGGGATGAGAAAAGTATAGAATCAGAGGCATCTTGGTAGGAACCTCATGCATCATCCTAAGTTCTCAGATGAAACAAAGATGGGACATCCAAGCTCCAAGCCTGAGCAGTATGGCTTAGGTGGATGTTAGGAGGGCATTAACAGGACAGGGTGGCCAAGATGCAAGTCTGGGGTTAGGGCCAGGCCTGCAGACTCAATTCAGGGCCATCGGGTATAATTCAGTTTCTCATCACTGCTGACAAAATGCCCAATAAAAACAATGTCAAGCAGGATAGACATTTTGGTTCACCCTTTCAGAGGTCTCAGTCCTGTAGTCCTCTGGCTCTATTATTTCTTGGCTCTGGTGAAGCAAAATATCATGGTGGAGGGGCGTGGTGGATCAAAGATGCTCACCTCATGAAGAGCAAGAATTAGCAAGGGACTGGAAACAAGTACCCTTCGAAAGCACACTGCCTGCAGTGACCTACCTCCTCTAACCAAGATCCACTACCAACTGACCATGTGTGATCCAATCACTCTCACCAGCTAGGGACCCAGCCTGCAACACCCAAATCCAGGCAAAGATGTCCTACTCAAACCACTACTCCATGAAAATGCCCAAGGGTTTCCCATCCTGTTTCTAAAGGCATGACAGTTCACAGAGGCAAGGTTCCAGAACAGAATGTTTTTGCCTAGGGCTGAGAATACAAGGGATACATGGTCTTTCTTTTGAAAAAATAATAATGTGTTTACTTGGGCTGGAGAGATGGCTCAGCAGTTAAAGGCACTTCGTTGCAAAGTCTGATGGTCCAGGTTTGATTCCCCAGTACTCATGTAAAGCTAGATGCACAAAGCGGCACATGCATCTGGAATTTGTTTGCAGTGGCAGGAAGCACTGGTGTGCTCATTCTCATTCTCTCTCTCTCAAATAAATAAATAAAATATTTTAAATATCTTTTATGAAAGCCCTAGCCAGAGCAATTAGACAAGAAAAAGAAATGCAAAGTACCAAAATTGGTAAAGAAGTTAAATTGTCCTTGCCAGTAACTTGATATTAGACTTTAAAAAGAAAACCTGAGCTGGGTATGGTGGTGCACACCTTTAATCCCAGCACTTAGGAGGCAGAGATAGGTGGATCACCATTAATTCAAGGCCACCCTGAGACTATATAGTGAATTCCAGGTCAGCCTGGACTAGAGTGAGACCCTACCTCAAAAAGAAAGAAAGAAAGAAGGAAAGAAAGGAAGAAAGAAAGAAAGAAAGAAAGAAAGAAAGAAAGAAAGAAAGAAAGAAAGGAAGGAAGGAAGGACAACCTGAGGAGGGCTGGAAAGATGGCTCAGGGGGTAAGAGCACTTCCTATACAAGCATGAGGGCCTGAGGAGGCCAGAGAGAGTTTGATCCCCAAGACCCACATAAACAGTTGAGCATGGCTACAGACATCTGTAATGCTAGTCACACAGAAGAGCAGAGACCTGAGAATTTCTGAAGCCTGAGAAAAAATAGCAAGCCCCAGGACTATTAAGAGACTCCTGCTCAAATAATCTTCTCTGGACACTGCAGGCAAGTGCACCCCACTACAGTTTAGCATACAAGGTGCCACATGGGCACAAACACATGCATGCAACACACACACACACACACACAGTACTAATAAAAACAGTAGCTGGGGAGGATACAAACTTAACACACAAATAACAGTATCATTTCTAGCACTAATACTGAGCTATCTACAAAAAAAAATTTACAAAAATCTCATTGACATGGGGATAGGAAGATGGCTTAGCAGTTAAAGTGCTTGCCTGTGAAGCCAAAGGACCCAGGTTCAATTCCCCAGTACCCATATAAGCCATATATGCAATGCACAAAGTAGCACACACGTCTGGAGTTCATTTACAGTGACTGGAGGCCCTGGCATGCCCATCCCCTCTCTCTATCTCCCTCTGCTCCGATAATTAAATAAATAAAACATTTTTTAAAAAACTCTCATTGACAGTAGTGTTGCAGTCAGGTTCACATTGCTGGCAGAAAACACCCAACCAAGAACAATTTGTGGGAGAAAAGGGTTTATTTTGGCTTGCAGACTTGAGGAAAACTCCATGATGGCAGGGGAAAACAACAGCATGAGCAGAATGTGGACATCACCCCCTGGCCAACATCAGATGGACAATATGAACAGAAGAATGTGCCAAGCACTGGCAATAGGAAGTTGGCTATAACACCCATAAGCCTGCCCCCAACAATACACTGCCTCCACGAGGCATTAATCCCAAATTTCCATCAGCTGGGAACCCAGCATTCAGAACACCTAAGTTTATGGGGGAGACCTGACTCAAACCACCACAAGTAACTACCAAAAAATAGGAGTGAAGGAGAGCCTAAGTAGATCCTACACTGAAAACTATAAAGCATCAGTGAAGGAAACTGAAGATAACCAAGTAGAAATGAGTCTCATATTCATTAGGAAAGCTTACATTGTGAAAATGACCATGCTACCCACAGCAACCTACAGACTCAACACCATCTTTGACAAAGTTCCAATGGCATAGTTCACCGAAATAGTCTTCATGAAAGTCACAAAATACAAATGGAAACATGAAAGTACCAAAGCAATTGTGACTAAAAAGAAGAAAGCCTAGGCTGGGGAGATAGCACAGCGAGTAGTGTTTGCCACACAAACATGAGGATCTGAGTTTAGATTCCTCAGTACCCTTGTAAAAGCCAGGTGTGGGAGTGCACACCTGTAATCCCAGTGCATGAGAGGCAGAGACAGCAGGGGACTTGTTGCCTAGCTAGTCGAAGCCAAACTGGCGAACTCCAGACTCTGTGAGACCTTATTTCAAAAAATAAAATAAAGAGCAGTTGAAGAAGACATCCAACATCAATCTCTAATCTCCACATGCATGCATACACATATGCACCCACACATGAACATGCATATACACATGAAAGCAAAAGAGATGGAAGAAGAGAAAGAAGGAAGAGGAAGATGAAAAGGAGAGGAGGAGGAGGAGAAAGAAGAGGTGGAAGAGGAAGGAAAAGGGGAGGGGAAGAGGGAGAAGAAGGAGAAGGCAAGGAAGAGAAAAAAGGAGAGGGAGGAGGAAGAGAAAGAAAAGGAAGGAGGAAAGGGAAGGAGGAGGAGAAGAGGAGGAAGAGAAGGAGAGAAGAAGGCAGGAGGTATTACACTGCCTGACTTCAAAACACACTACAAAGCTCAGTGACAAAAGCAGCATGGTACAGGCCCAGAGCAGTCACACCTACCAAGAAAAACAGCACAAAGAGCTCAGTGACAAAAGTAATGAGAACACAGAGCAGGGAGTGACAGACTTTTTAACAATGGAGTTGAAAACACTGTATATGCATATGCAAAAGAGTGAAATTGAACTTTCATCACATGCCATGTAGATAAATCGACAGGGGAATGGCTAACAGACTTAGACAGAAACCCCAAGACTGTAAACCCAAAGGAAGAAAACGGGGAAGCACCTCAACATCAGTGTGGGAAATGACTGTTTTTAACCAGAAATCATAGGCAACAAAGGCAATATACATAACAAGCTGGAATGCTTTGTGCTGCACAGCAAAGGAAACAAGCACATATAGGAGAGAATAGGAGGGGGTTATTAAAACCTACATCTGATGAGAATATGTAAGGAATTTGGAGTTGGAGAGATGGCTCAGTGAATAAAGGTGCTTGCTTGAAAGCCTTCCAGCCCAGGTTCAATTCCCAAGCCATCCATGTAAAGCTGGTTGAGCATTCATTTCCAGCAGCTAACTTGCACCAATCAGAACAACTGGCATGTGTATACATACATAAATACATACATAAATACATACATACATACATAATTTTTTTAAATATATAGATATGTAAAGAACTCAATCCAAAGCAAGAAAAGAGATAGCCCAATTTAAAGGTGGGCAAAGGACTTGAACGGACCCTTCTCAGAAGAAGGCAGGGCTAGGGACATGGCTGAGTGGGTAAAAGCACTTTCTATAAGTTTGAGGTCCTGAGAGGGCCTGAACCCATCTGAGTTTCATTCCTCAGCATACATGCAAGTATCAGGGTGTGGCCACACACATCTATAACTGAAGTCCTGTGGAGCACAGAGATTGGAGAATCTCTGGAGCTCACAAAAACTACAGCTCTGGGTACATCTCAAGGACATATGCCAATGAGTGATAGAGAAAGGACACCCAATGATCTCCACTGGCCTCCATACATGCACAGACATGCACATCTGTACATACATGGGCAGGCACCACCCACACATACACACCACCACACATACTGCACACACAAAAGAAGAAGGAGGCATACAAATGGCCAACAGGTTTGTGAGAACATGCTCAACATCACTAATCCTCAAAGAAATGCAAATGAAAGGTACAGTGAGGCACCACCTTGTACCCATCAAAGCAACTGTTCTCAAAAGGATGCAAAAAGCACTGGTAAGGATTTGGTGGAAAGAGACCCTTGTACACTGTTGGTGGGATTGTGAGTAAATACAGCCATTGTGTAAAATGAAATCAGTATGTCAAATAGCTGTCTACAAATCCACCAGGTTCATGGCTGCGTTATTTACAACAGGCAAGAAGTGAGGCTAGACTAAGTGTCTTAACGGAGGAATGTATGAAGACAATGTGATACCCATACATACACCAAGGAATGCTACTCAGCCTTCACAAGGAAGGAAATCGCAGTTGCATGCCATGGATGAAGCTGAGGTCACTGCACCAAGTGAAACAAGTCAGGCATAAAAGGATCTCCCTATACATGGAATTCTTAAGAAGCTAAACTCGGAGAGAGTACGATGTACCAGGAGAGGGGCTGGAGAGATATTTCAGTTAGAGAGAATAATGTCAAGAGTCCTGTTGTATAACACTGTGACTTTATTAGCAAGTAATTGCATCTAAAATGCTAGAAGAGTAGATAGGCAGTGATCTCATTACAAAAACCAGCGTGTATGTGCAGTACCATGTCAACTGGGTGATTTAGCCATTACACAATGATAAAAATTTTCAAAACATCATGTTGTATATGATAGATACAATTTTTATTTGTCAGTTTGTTACAAAGTGTTTTGAAATTAAATAAATAAATACACCTTTCCTGAGAATAATGTTGATTTTTTTTCTCACCTGTAAACCAGATGTAACCAGGACATCTGTTTTGGGGTTTTTTTAATATTTTATTTTTATTTACTTATTTGACAGAGAAAGAGGGAGGGAAGAGAGAGAGAGAGAGAGAGAGAGAGAATGTGTGTGCCAGGACCTCCAGCCACTGCAGACAAACTCCAGACACATGCGCCCCCTTGTGCATCTGGCTAACATGGGTCCTGGGGAATCGAACCTGGGTCCTTTGGCTTTGCAGGCAAACATCATAGCTACTAAGCCATTCTTCCAGCCTTGTTTGTTTGTTTTTTTTTAATTGACAATTTT
This sequence comes from Dipus sagitta, assembly GCA_036346955.1. NCBI lineage: Eukaryota > Metazoa > Chordata > Mammalia > Rodentia > Dipodidae > Dipus > Dipus sagitta. The sequence goes on from CM070773.1 coordinate 135,138,166, forward strand.
TATATATGTCCCTAATGTATTTTTATCATAATCCCCTCTCACCACTCTCTCTTGTCCCTGGGCCTCCACCATACTCCTTCCACTAAACCCCTCCTTTCCTCCAACCAGTCCCTCTTCTATTTGATGTCTTTATTTTTTTTAATTTTTAAAAATATTTTATTTTATTTTTACTTATTTGAGAGAGACAGATAAGAGAGAATGGGCATACCAGAAAACCAGAAAATAATTTGATGAAAAATAATTTAATCCAAACAACAGTAGTAGCCTTCCCCGCCTAGGGCATCTGACTATAGACTTTTGACTAGGTTTCAGATATGAATTTCCTCCCATGGAGTAGCCTCAAATCCTATCAGAGAGCAATTGATTGCCCCCATAACCATCATGCCATAATTGGAGCAATGGGCACATTTGTCAGGCAGGTCAGCTGTGAACATCACAGAAGGACATCTGTTTCTTTTTTTAACATTTTTATTATTATCGTTTTATTTTAGACAGTGGAAGCAAGAGAAAGAGAGAGACAGAGGGAGAGAGAGAGAATTGGCATGCCAGGGCCTCAGCCACTGCAATCAAATTCCAGATGATTGCACCACCTAGTGGGCATGTGCAAACTTGCAGTTGCCTCACCTTTGTACCTCTGTCTAACGTGGGACATGGAGAGTAGAACATGGGTCCTTAGGCTTCACAAGCAAGTGCCCCAACCACTAAGCCATCTCTCCAGCACTGACATCAGTTTCTTAATCCATGCAGCACAGATGGGGCATGCCACCAGGACAGATTCCTGGTGGGCCCTGATGCAGCCCAAGTCTAGATTTTTAAGGACCTTAAGGGCGAAGCATTGCAAAGGTAGGAGCATGCTGAGAATGAAGTCACTATAGGGGGCCAGGAGGAAGGCAGACAGGGTGATTCATCATGTCTGGGTAATATGGAGGGAGCAGAGGGGCCCAGAGAAAAGTGACCACACTGGGAAGAGGGGTCATGTTGTAGTCAGCTCCACGCTGCTGTAATGAACCTCCAAGCCAGAGACAGTTTATGGCAGCAAGGGATTTATTTGAAGCTTACAGATCCAGGGGAGGTTCCACTGATGGTGGAAGAAGCTGGCTCCCTTTACCAAATCCACAGAGAGACAAAACCAAACCAGCCAGCACTGAAAACAAGAGCAAAGCCACAGCCAAGCAGGGAACCCAGGCAGAGCTCAAATACTCTGCATACCTTTAGGCAGGAGATCAGTTCCCCACCAAATATTCCTTTGGGTTGGACCCCAGGATCCACCCCCTAGTGACACCTCTTCCAACCAGGTGGCTAAAAATCCAAATTACAAGCTTTAATAAAACTCCTGTCAGGCATGGTGGTACACACCTTTAATCTCAGCACTTGGGAGGCAGAGTTAAGAGAATTGTCATGAGTTTGAGGCCAGCCTGAGGCTACATAGTGAATTCCAGGACAACCTGAGCTACAGAGATACCCTACCTCAAAAAAAAAATCCAACTAGGTGTGGTGGAACACATCTTTAATCCCAGCACTTGGGAGGCAGAGATAGGAGGATTTCCATGAGTTTGAGGCCATCCTGAGACTACATAATGAATTCCAGGTCAGCCTGGGCTAGAGCAAGACCCTACCTCAAAAAACCAAAAAAAAAAAAAAAAATGTTGTAAATCTCCTCAGTCTATTGAGGGACATATATTCAAACTATCACAGGTCACATGACCACAGAAAGAAAATGGAGTGATGCTGCCAAAGGGGTTCTTGCTCCTCCAACACATGAGAGAGGTACAAAGGGGCCTGTGGTGGTTTGAATATAAAATGTCTCCCATAGCCTCATGTGTTTGTGATTAAGCCTCATAGTTAATTCCAAGATGGTGGAGCCTTTGGGAGGTGGAGCCTTGCTGGAGGAGGTGTGCTGCTGGGGAAGGACCTTTAGGTTTATTAGTCAACCCGCAGTGTGTTCAGAGCCAGCTCACTCAGGCTGCTTCCTCGCAGCTGACGTGACAAGATGTGATGTCCAGATATCTGCTCTGCTGTGCTTTTCCTACCATGATGAAGCTTCCCCAAAAAACTGTAAGCCACAATAAACCCTTTCCTTCCGTCGGTTTCTGGCTGTGATTTTTTTGTCCCAACAATGAGAAGGTAACTGTTGCAGGGTATTTTGGAAGACTCTAGAAGAAGCACAGCCCTGCTCATACCTGAATCTAGACTTCTGTCATCTGGAACTGTGAGGTTCGGGTCCTATTGCTTTAGATCCCCAAGCCCAGGAACAGACATGCTAGAGAACCCTGAGAGAATACACACATACAGGACATACGAGCAGACCCATCGCGATCCCAATAGCAGCTGTCAGAAACAGTCTAGCAAAACTATAGTCCAGGGCTGAGGAGATGGCTCAGTGGCTCCAGGTTCTTGTTCTGTAAGCTTGCTGACCAGGAGTTCAGATCCCCAGGACCCACAGAAAGCCAGATGCAAAGTGATGCATATGCCTATAATTCCAATGCACCTACAGCAATGTAAGGGTGTCCGGAGAACCCTGAAGCTCACAGGCCAGCTAGTCTGGCCCTCATAGAGAAAAACCATCAAGAGTGACCCTGTCTCAAACAAGAAGAGAACCAATGTCCCATAGTTGTCCTCTGACCTCCATACACATGCTGTGCATGTCCATGCCCCTGACGCCCTCATCATCATCATCATCATACATATACACACACTAATATACACAAGTTAAAAAAAAATTAGTGCTAGCTTCAGCAACACATATACTAAAATCGGAACAATACAGAGAAGATTAGCATGGCCCCTGAGCAAAGATGACATGCAAATTCATGAAGCATTCCATATTAAAAAAAAAAAAAACCTGGGGCTGGAGAGATGGTTTAACTTGGTTAAACACTTGCCTGTGAAGCCTAAGGACCCCGGTTCGAGGCTCGATTCCCCAGGACCCACGTTAGCTAGATGCACAAGGGGGCGCACACGTCTGGAGTTCGTTTGCAGTGGCTGGAAGCCCTGGCGCGCCCATTCTCTCTCTCTCTCTCTCTCTCTATCTGCCTCTTTCTCTTTCTGTCACTTTCAAATAAATAAAAAATTTTAAAAAACTGCTGGGCATGGTGGTGCATGCCTTTAGTCCCAGCACTCAGGAAGCAGAGGTAGGAGGATCACTGTGAGTTTGAGGCCACCCTGAGACTACATAGTGAATTCCAGATCAGCCTGGGCTAGAGTAAGACCCTACCTCAAAGAAAAAAAAAAAAGTTATTTGTGGAAAGAGAGAGAGAAAGAGGGAGAAACAGAGAGTGTCAGGACCTCTTGCTGCTGAAAACAAACTCCAGAAGCATGTGCCACTTTGTGCATTTGGCTTTACTTGGGTACTGGGGAATCAAACCTGGGCCAGCAGGTTTGGCAAGGAAGTGTCTTTAACCACTGAGCAATCTCCCCAGTCCAAAAAAATATTAAGTATAGCTTGAATTCTACCAGGGAGTTGGGGTCCATAACAAATAATAGAGGAAAATTCTAGAACTAAAAAGCACCTTCAAAGGAAAGAGTATGACAGTGGCCTCCTTTACAGCCACAGGATGACATGACATAAAGTGCATGTAAAGTAAGAAAAGCATATGTCAGCATAGAGTTCTAATGTAAAAGAAGAAAACTTCAAAACTAAAAGCCAACTTGCCTTCAAAAGCTAAACTTAGCCTATCACGTAAACCAGCAGTTCCACTCCTCAGTAGAGACCCAAGAGAAATGAAGACATACAACTACTCAAAAATGTGGTCTCAAAGCTTGAAGCAACCCTTCTCCAAAAGGGAGGCAATCCAATGTCTATTTTCGCTAAATGACAAACCAAAAACAGCTATGGGCAATGGAATGTCCTTAGTCCATGCTAGCGGGAAGGACCAGAAACCCACCCTGCTCTGCAAAAGGGACCGGAGCTTCTGTATGATTCCACTCATACCAAAAGCCTCCAAAAGCCAAGTAGACAAACAAAATAGATTGGTGGTGTCCTAGGGCTGGGGACAGATAGGCAGGGACTTGAAGTAAAGCTGAGGGGTTTTTGTAGAGTAATACAAACGTTCTAAGGGCAGCACTGGGAAGATGGCTCAGTACTTAAAGGCACTTACTCACAAAGCCTGCTGGACTGGGTTTGATTCCCCAGTACCCACAGTAAAGGCAGATGCACAAAGTGGTGAACGCATCTGGAGTTTGTTTGCAGCAGCAAGAGGCCCTGGTTCACCCAGGCCCTCTCTCTCTCTCTCTCTCTCTCTCTCTCTCTCTCATTCTCTTCACATATAAATAAATAAATTTTTAAATGTCTAAGATAAGATTGGAGCAATTTTGTGTAACTATTAAGTACAACTATAAATATACTAAACATAAATATAGTGAATACCACCACTCACTTAAAACCTGAATTTTATGTAAGTTGTAGCTCATAAGCTATTTTTGGCTTTTTATTATACTTTTTGTACATGAATGTGTTTGTGGGGATGGGGTTTCTACTGAAAGTGAATGCCCTGTGGCTTTATATAGGCGTCTGGGGAATTGAACTCCAGCCAGCAGGCTTTACAAGCAAGCCCTTAACCACTGACCCATCTCTCTAGCCCCTAATAAGCTGTTTATAAAATAAAGGCAAAGAAACTAACAATTTCACACAACTAAAAATAGAGAACAACTCAGGGCTGGAGAGATTGCTCAGTGGTTAAGGCACTTGCCTGCAAAGCCTAATGACCTGAGTTCAATTCCCCAATACCTATATAAAACCAGACGCACAAAGTGGCACATATGTCTGGAATTCATTCACAGTGGCTAGAGGCCCTGACATGCTCATTCTCTCTCTCTCCCTCCCTCTCTCTCTCTCTCTCTCTCTCCTTGAAAATAAATAAATAATTTTTAAAAGCTTTAAAAAACAGAGAACTCAAATCACACCAAACACACATGTCCTCACACATGTTCACGCAACTGTTAAAAAGAATTCTCCAGGGCTGGAAAGATAGGTCATGGGCAAAGTATTTGCCATGCAAGCATGAGGATCTGAGTTCAGTCCCAAGAACCCATGAAAAAGTCCAGGTATGGTGGCATGTGTCCATACTCCCACCTCTGGAGTGGCAGAAACAGAAGAACTCCCAGCATATTTGGCTAGCCAGTCTAGATGGGTTGGCAAGCTCCAGGACAACGAGACATCTTGTCTCAAAACCAAAACAAAAGTGGACAGCACCTGAGGAATGACATCTGAGGTTGTTCCCCACGCCTCCTCGTGCATGCATACCACACACACATACACACACATGAGAAGAATTCTTGGAAAGGTTGCAACTACTTGTGACAGCTGAATTATATCCGCACATGCATGTGAGCTCCTGAACCCTCAGCACTTGGAAATGGGATCTTGCCAAGGAGCAGGGCCTTTGCCACGGCAGTCAAGTTAGGAGGAGGTCCTCGGGGTGGACTCTAATCCCACGGGACTGGTGTTCTGGAAAGAAGAAGAGAAGGGATAAGATGTAGACATAGGAGATCACCACATGAAGTTGAAGGCAGAGTGGAGTGATGCATCTATAAGCCACAGGAGTGTGCCCAAGGCGGCCACTTTGACTAGGAGCCATAGAAGGACAGTGACAGCACAGTGGTCACTTCGATCATGAATTTCTAACCTCCAGGACTATGACACATACATCTGTGTTGTTTTAAGTCATTCCATTTCTGGTCCTTTGTTACAGCAATCGTAAGGCACCAATATACTATATTCTACATGCTACCTTATATTCCGTTTCTGGTCCTTTGTCAGAGTAATTCTAAAGCATCAATATTTGATATTCTATATTCCATTCCTGGTCCTTTGTTACAGCAATCCTAAGTCATCAATATACTGATAAAGCATCAGACATTAAAAACAGAATTCTTGGGAAGAAGTAACATGATTCCAAACTGGAGAAAGGAACTAAAAGCGATAGCTAAATGAGCAAGAGTGATTGGACAAGGGGCTGAGGAGATGTTGCTCACAAAACTTGCTGGCCTGGATTCAACTCCCCAGCCATCCATGGAAAGCCAGATAGGCATGCATTTGCAGTGGCAAGAGACCTTAATATGCGCATTCTCACACACACACACAGGTGCAAATAAACTTTTTAAAGGTGATGAAACCCAAGCATGGTAATGTGCAAGAGCGAGTGTCCACTAGAGACAAGTACCACGTGGCTCACAGCAGCACGGTCAGCAGTGTCTACATCCCACACCAGTGGCACCGAGAAGTGAGCTGTGGATCAGTCATGATCAGGACACCTGGTGCAACGCCAAGCGACAGGTCACAGTGCCAGGCAATGTAGAGTAAGCTCACAAACATGAGACAGAGTGGAAGAAGCCACACAGGACAGAGGTGCTCAGGGATCTTGCCGATAGCCCAAGAAGCCAAACCACCCTCGACGCTGCCAGCCAAGGCAGTCACCTTTGGGAGAAGCGAACAGCAGGTGCTGTGTGACCTCACCTGGGTGCTATTTCTCCTAGCGTGGTAATTTATGATTATACAGGCTCCAGTACATCCGGACACTTCAGTTAATAACTACAACAGAGGAAAGCTATTCTGTTCTCTTCCCAATGTCAGGGGTTGCAGGCTGTTCAAAACATACCGCAGAGCTCTTAAGATAGACCCTACATGTGATTAATACAAGGCTCTTGGGCTGGAGAGATGGCTTAATGGTTAAGGTGCTTGCCTGTGAAGAAGCCTAAGGACCCAGGATCAATTCCCCAGTAGTCAGGGCCATGTACACCAGAGGCACAAGGTGGCACATGCGTCTGGAGTTTGTTTGCAGTAGCTAAAGACCGTGGCACGCCCATTCACTCTTTCTCTATCTGCCTCTTTCGCTAACAAATACATAAAATATTTTTAATGCTTTAAAAAAAAAACAAGACTCTTTAGACTGAGGTCAAAAATGACTTTCATCCCACCCCTCCCTACATACACAGAATGATGTGCCCCAAACATAAAAGAGTCTCAGGTAGTGCACACTTGCTATCTCTTTGAGCGGCATGCCAGAAAGTGCATAAGTGTGACCACAGGAGTATGCATTAAGATGGGAAGGCTTTGTCTGCCTGGCTCCACTGTGCGTGAATCCATGCAGTCGCTGTGCTCTGGGCCACCTCCTGCCTTGGTGTGGCAGGGCCTCTCCGCTACGCGCACACAAGCCCCACGATCCTAGGGTGTCTTTCCCAAAATAGTGTTGACGGCATGACATTTCCTAGCTCCTATGCCAAGTTTTCAGTGACAATAGAACAAAGGGTTTAAGATCTCCTGAGTCCCAGAGGGGGAGTGCTAACGCCCACCCACCCCAGGGCCTGACTAGAAGGTAGAGACAGACCCCACTGTGCTAGTGTTCCTGGCTGCACACCCTCCTCCCCAGCTTTGCACCAGTCCCGTGACCTTCTCTGCACAGTGTAGTGTGTGTGTGCGAGCGCTATTGTTAATGTAGTCTTGATCTCTCCTCGACCTTTAGCAACTAAATTAAAGGCATTTTGCAGCTGTTTTGGGAATAAGGTAAGGGGGCAATGGTTTCCCTCTGAGGTCCCTTAGCTTTTACTTAAAAAGAAGCAAATGCTGGCGACTCTAGACTCCTGTTTTTGACAAAGTTCCCTAACAGGTAATGCCCTGGGGCTGGGGATGTGAAGGGAGGGAAACCTCTGGACCCCATTGTAGCCCTTCAGAAGGAGATGATAATTATTTACATAATGAAATTTCTATGGAAATCATAATTAATCTTAAATCTCACATTAGTAAATATATGGCAACCAAATGACTCCAGTATTTTTTTTTTCATTCAACTCACTCTCCACTGCTGAAAGCCCACCTGAGAAGCAGCTGGGACTCATGACCCAGGGACGTCCATCAAGAACAGCCACAATCAGAGAGAGGAAGGATGGGTGGCTGCAGGGCGCCTGCAAGGGCGGGGCTTGCAGGGACTGTGTGGTTTTTATTTGCAGGGCCCAGGGAGGCTGCTGTGTGGCCCAGGCTGGGAGGGGACCACCCAGTCAGGTATAGGAACGCAGAGAATAATATCCAGGAATAGACCTCTGCCTGGTGCTAACACCCCAGGGTGAGAGGCCAGGAAGCAAAACCTCCCTCAGTGGAGGCTGCCTAAGTTTGTCCAAGTGACTTCCTCAGGGATTCCTAATGACTTACCAAAGGCTAGGCCCCTCCTTCCCCTTCCCACAGTCCAGCTCCTGTGCCCCACTCACCTACCAGCCAGTCAAGTGACCAGGGCATGGCCTCCACATGCCTAGACTTCTGATCTCTCATTCAGACCCCCAATCCAAGAGCCTCATCTCCTGCCCAGCTCTGGCAAGGAGAGGTCAGGCTGGAAGGCTCTAGGCACTGTCCCCTCAGGGCCTGGTGAGCACAAAGACTGGCAGGTCAAGGCTGGCCCTGGTTTGAGGAGAGGACACAAAGCTCCCCTTCTCTTCACAGCACCCTCCCTCCAAGGAGCAGCTAAGCCACAGTGAGCTTCCATGAAGGTTTGACAGGGCCCGTGCCCCAGCGTCTGCTCGCCTTCCAGCAAGGCCTCTTTGTCCCTGGCTTCCTGGCAGGCCCAGCCCCTCTCTTGGCTCAAGCTCTGGAAACCCTTCAAAGCCTCTGACCCTGGGGCTATGGGCAGCTGCTGCCCAGGCTCTGATCCTTCAGTGGGATGGCTGCCAGCCTTACATGGTGGGGACCCTCCTCCTCACTCCCAGTCTGCACCCACAAATGGCCCTCAGATACCTGCTATACCCAGGAAAAGCCAGCATGTAGGGGGTACAAAGATGAATGGAGGCCAGAGCAGCAGAAGAGAAGGCAAAAGACACATGGCTGTCCTGACACATGGGGTGGCCAGGGGAAGTACCATGGCTCCCCTGTGGCCCATTTCCTTATCATTAAGACAGAATCAGTGTCCCCCCTCAGAGGCTATTAGACAAATATGGACTGATTTTTTTTTCCCCATGCTAAAGGCCATTTTAAACAGAGAAATTGACAATAAAAGGCACAAAAAAGGGGGGCTGGTTAGATGGCTTAGTGGGTAAAGTGCTTACTGAGCAAGCATGAGGCCCTGCATTCAGACCCTCAGAACCCCCATAAAAGCTGGCTGTGGTGGTGCATAACTACAGCGCTAAGGAGGCAGAGACAGGAGGATCCCTAGGCACTGGCTAGCTAGTCTAGCAGAATCACTAAGCTCTGGGTTCAGCAAGAGATCGACCTCAAATAATTATTGAGGAAGACACCAGACATCAACTTCTGACCTCCACACACACATGCACATACACACATATGAACATGCATATGCACATGCACGTGCAGAAATAAATAATTATTAAAATATAGAGCACAGGCACCCAATGGGCCTGGAAGCAAGTGCTTGTTCACAGACTGAGCTGAGAGAACGGTTGCTCTAAGCTCCTGTGACCCCAGCCAGGAACATGGGCATCAAGGAAGTCAAATCTATAGTCCATTTTTTGCCATTCTAGGAATGACCTGGATGCACCAGGGGTGCTAGTTTGGGAACCACAGATTACTTTAGCAAACTGGCCAATGTGTAAATAAGAAATCTGAGAATCATGAAGGCCAACTGTGGAAAATTATCAATGAATTGTGAATTGCTCATCGTTAACAAGGTCGCCTGTGTGGCAGCCCACATCTCACATTCTGTCCTATGCTACACAGCCCTGTCTGGGAGAAACACAACACCCCCAATGGCAAGAAAGTTTCTTTGGCCACCACAGAGTCCTCTGGCCACCACAGAGTCCTCTGGAGGCCCTCCTTTGGTACCGACTGGCCACCCCATCCTCCTGCAGACCCAGGTCCTGACAGCAGGTTTCTCCATGAACCCTCCACTGTCTAGTCCTCTGACTATGAGGCAGACAGCATCCACAGGCAGCACATACCATGTACACAAACAAGGAAGCAGAGAGAATGTCCCCCCACACACTGGGGTCAGCTTCAAGAAGCAGGTGTTACCCACCCTAGACTGGATCGAAAGATGGGGCAAGGAAACAAGGAGGGCAGGAGCCCTCACTCCCCACACCAGGCAAGACCAGGCAGGAAAGACAAGGAGGTATGTGTAGAGTGAAGAGGGGTTCCTGGATGGGCCCCATCTCTACCGATGTCCCAGGTGAGAGCACTCAGTTCTCCTCCTGATCAGAAGCAGGTGAGATTGGGCAGAGTACTACTTATCAATCCTGGGCAGCCATCCAGGCCCAGTGGGGCTGGAGCACAGTGGGCAGGGCACAGGGCTCACTCTGCCCATGGGGCCCTCAGTCAGATGATAAGCTGCAACCTGAGCTGGGCCCAGAGGCCAGCTCTCCCGTCCAGCATGCAGAAGAACTACACTGCAAAAGGACCAGCAGGATGCAGGCGCTGTAGCCCTTCGGAGCTGCCTTCCTTCCTCACACACGTGCCGCCCCCCCCCACCACCATCTTCATCACTCCCCCGCAAGCATCTGGCCAGGCAGGGAAGCCTTAAAGACAGTCACCGAGGGACCATCTTTCGCACACTAGCTCCCAGCCTTGCCAGCTCTATTAGGGAGAATATGTTTTATTAATATCAGATATTAAAGTTTAATACTGTGATTACAGGGAAAAATGGAACTTCACCTTCCAGGAGTATTAGAGGGTTCCAAAGAGAGCCTGTGAGCTAGAGGGACATTTGTCACCGCCCTGTAGATGGTCACCCCCATCCATCATGCCCCAGGCAAGGGCCTGTGGCTGGCCAGTGAGCTTGCATGTTATAATTGCCCCAGGGGACTGGAGCCACCAGAAAGGATGTGTGGATGAAGCAGGAGGGCTCGGAGCCCCTAAAGAGGGTGCCGTGGCTGAGCATCTATGCATCTAGCTGAGAGAGAAAGCTGAGCCCCCTCATTCCATGATAAAGAAGTGAAGTGCCCCGTGGTATCACAGCGCCACTCTGTAGGGTACACTGTGGGCACTTCTCACACTTCATGGCTGCACTGGTCGGAGTGTAAGGGTCACACGCCACCCCATAGGAGCTTGGGGCCAGCAGAATGGGGTGGGTGAGGGGCTGCTGATGGAAGGCTCAAGACAGGTGGGTCACTGCTGATACCACACTCCCCCTCCTCCAGAAGTCACACAGCTTCATGCCTTCCTTGTGCGGGCTTCCCTCACCTACTAACAGCATGGCTGCTTCTCCACCCTCCCCGTGGGCCTGTTCCTCCCTGTGTCTTGCACTCAGTGCTGGTCAGGAACTTTGCGGGGACAGCGAGGTAGATGGGCACTAGAAGGAGAGTCCTGTCAGATAGGCCCATCTGTTCCTCGCTCAAAGATGAGACCTTTGTCCGACCTGCTGCTGGAGTGGCAGGCCAGGGCTGGGGGCTGATGAAGAACCAGTTTCTCTCTCAAAGTCCGGAGGCCCAGCGTCGAGGTCACAGCTTCTTAAACTGTACATCATGACACTGTCATATTGCTAACTGTGGAGATTGCTGGAAGGCTCTCTGAGCTTGCAACAACGAAAAATTAATTCAGAAGCAGATATGTGATGAACATGAGGACTTTCAGCCAGTGCCCACCCATGTTGTGTCTCGCAACTCGCACGCGGCCTTGGTTCTGAACGCACAGCAGGTGCCCTTTGCACCATGCATGCCATCACTCTACACACTGCCAACAAACACGGCCCACCCTGAACACCGCCGCTCAGATGGAGACCGTGGTATGTCACCAGTTGTAGCTTTCACTGTGAGCTAGAAGAGGTGGTGCTCACCTGCGATCCCAGAACTCAGGACATGGAAGCAGGAGCATCAAGAGTTGAAGGACACACATGCACGCACACACGCACACACACCACGCACAATTAAATACAGATTCTTCAATGAGAGAAAGCATGTAGTACTTGTCTTTCTGAGTCTGGTTTACTTCACTTAACATAATGATTTCTGGTTCAATCCATTTTTCCTAAAAATGTCATTATTTCATTTCTCCTTACAGCTGAATATAATTCCACTTCATATATGCATCATGTTCTCTTTATCCATTCATCTGTTGATAGATATTTAGACTGGTCTCATTCCTTAGCCAGTGTGAAGAATACATAAACAAACATGGATGTGCAAGTAAAAAAAAAAAAAAAAAAAAAAAAGATTTCAAGGCTGCCTTGGTTACATAGCAAGCTGGAAGGCAGCCTGGGCTACATGAGACCCCGTCTCAAACAAAAAAAAAAAAAAAAAGAAAGGGGAGGGTGGAAATAAAGAAACAATTTAATTATGAAAATTACATTATGAAAAAAATTTGTTTTTGAGAAATGCCAATACTTTTTATTTTATTTTATTTTATTTGCAAGGAAAGAGAGAATGGGTTGCCAGGGCCTCCAGCCACTGCAAATGAACTCCAGATGCATGTGCCACTTTATGCATCTGACTTTACATGGGTCCTAGGGAATCAAACCCAGGACATTAGGCATTTTAGGCAAGTGCCTAAACCACTGAGAAATCTCTCTAGCCCCAAACAAAATCTTTTACTATCTTTCTGCCATCATTCCTCAGTACATATACATGCAAAAATAGCCTATTTTGGGATTTTATTACATTAGAATATTTGATTCATGAAATTATTAATTGCATTTAGCTTGAGACTAGGACAGAAATTGCAACAATTTTCAAAATAGCCCTAAACATACTTCTGCCATTTGTGCTACACATTTATGTGAAGTGGCATTGTCAGCATAGATGATTGTAAAATCAAAATACCAATCAACTCTGAAAAATGCTGAAGATGTTCTGGTGTCTTGCAGTATCAAATGTTCAGCCAAGAGTCATTTAGAAAAGAATAACATATCCATCCATTAGTATGCAAATTTTCCTGAACCTTTAATAAATAGTAAAAGTATATTCATAACAAAAATTATTTTAAAATAATTGTGAGGGGTTTTTAAGGCAGGGTCTCGCTCCAGCCCAGGCTGACCTATAGTCTCAGGGTGGTCTTTAACTCACAGCAATCTTCCTACCTCTGCCTTCCAAGTGCTGGGATTAAAGGCGTGCACCACCATGCCCTTAAAATAAATTTCTTTGTGATTTATTTCCAGTAAATGTTTGATTTATACCTATTTATCAATGTTCATGTAAAAATCCCTCAGGTGTAACAAGGTCTTGAATGCAAAAAGTTTCAGAAGTCCTGGACTCGGTCAAGGCTCTGGCAGGCTCAGTGTTGGGAAAGGCTATGTCTTCCACTGGGAAGGTGCACTGTGACCTCGCAGGAACACGGTAGGAACAAGGTCATGGAGGATGAAACCTTTTTGGTGGGGCCCTGATCCCACTGTGGAGAGGAGGGCCACCAATCCCTAGTCATCCCTGCAAGGCTCTTTTAACACCATCCTGTTGGCCATTATGCTTCAAGACTTGGGCTTTGAAGGGGACACATTCAAACCATGCAGAAGACAAGAAAGGGCTCCTTTGTCTACCTGCCAAGGGTACCCCTCACCCATCTCACACACACAGCAGGCATCATTAATCAATTGCTGCTGAACCCAAACTCAACCAGACACCTCCCAAAACAGCCAGGCATGCTGGTTGATTAGTGTGGGCATCAGCCAGACCTGCTGGGGTTCTCCTCAGAAAAGAAGTAGGCACAGATTCCACACAACACTCTCATGTTAGTGTACACGTATGCTTGCCCCAGGTCTCCAGGTCCAGCTTGGAGCTAGGTACACAGCAGGTGTTTAATAAGTACCTTGGAGTGGCCTAGTCACTTCTCACCAGACAGAACCTATTCTTAGGAAGGCCTAGACGGTCATGCTCACAGACCACTAGAGGACACTCCAACCCAAGCAGGCCATCCCAGGTCTAGAGAGAGGACCAGCAATGCCCATCCCTGGGCTTTGACGCCCCCTTAGGGGACAGGAACAGCTGTTCCTGGTTTCTGATCTGGTGGTTACAGGCTAGAGAGAGAAGGCATACAGGGAGAGGTGGCCACAGGCGCCCAGCCACGGATGGTTCCACACACGGGAAGGATTATCTGAGGCCACCGGGCCTTCCTGGAAACTAGTTAGTATAAAAGGCAGCATAAGCTATGAATGGAAACAGACCTTCACAGCGGCAGCCCACGGGAGAAGGCTGGAGCCTCACCCAGAGCCGACACCTTGGCATAGCCACGTGGACAGCTGGACACTCTACGAGGCAAATCAGGGGAGGAGTGGAGTATAGAGGACCACATAGTCTGCAGAACTGGGAGCCAGAGACCATCTGTCACGCTGGCCATCCAGGCTAGAGCAGCCTTGGCTGCCTTCGCCCTGCTGAGGGCTCCCAGGCTGAGCAGGTCAGAACCGAATGGAATAGGCCCACAGGAATGACAGACACAACCAGGCCAGGCCTTAGAAAGGCAGCTGTATGTCCTGAAGCTACAACTTCACACTGGTCAGCTACGCGAGAAGCACAGGCTGTCCTGACCTGCCAATTGTTATGTGGCTCTCGCCTAAAAACACATTTGCAGGTGACTGTGGGGTGAGTTCCTAGGAGAAAGAAATTTAGCCTGGCCATGCCCCACTGTGTTGCCCAGCAGCTTAGCAAGGCACCAGGCCTTCCTCAGCCATGTATCTTCATGCTTCTTCTGGCCTGAGAGGAAGTGGTAAGGTTAAGCCCAGGACTGAGGTTCCTGGCAGATGAGATGTCTTACTTCTAATGGAGACCTTGCCATAAATTCCAAAGTGGGTATCATGTTTTTTAAAAAATACAATTATAAATAATTATCGGGGGCTGGAGAGATAGCCCGGTGGTTAAGGCACTTGCCTGCAAAGCCTAAGGACCCAGGTTGGATACTCTAGTACCCATGTAAAGCCAGATGCACAGAGTGGTACATGAGGCTGGAGTTTCGTTTGCAGTGGCAAGAGATCCTGGCATGACCATTCTCTCTCTCTCTCTCTCATAAATGAATAAATATTTTTAAATAGTAATTATCATCACACTTATCTGAGCACCTATATCTACCACTAAAGAACGCTGATACTCCCTGCTGAGGAGGAGGGTGTGACAAACACTGGTGGCTCCTCTTTGTCTGAAAGACAGTGCCTGACTCAGAGCAGGGGCTGATGCCCAAGACATCACTGCACTAGCAGTGGCCAGATACAGGGCTTTAAATTTAAATTAATTATGATAATTACATGAATATGTAGTATGTCCTCTGCCTTGGATCTGCCAGGACTCTAGTATACAGCAGGAGCTTGATAAATGCTGAAGGCACCACCTCTTCATTGGCTGCCTCTGTTGTTAGGCCCTCTTCCCATACAGGCACTTGCTCCACCCAGCTCCCTGGACTGAGAGTATGGTGAGTGCCCTTGACCATCCTGGGACCTAGGTACATGAAGAGCCAGGTGCTTGCCCAGGTAAGCCTTTCTAGAAGAGAGGTCCACAGAGCAGTCAGGTGGGCAGCAAGAGCAATGAGTGTGAAAAAGGACAACGGTGTGGACAGTGGTGTGGGAGCTCTCAGAGGACTCTGTACATACAGACACCCAGGCACAGACTCCAGGACTACGTCCACACTCCTACATGCCAGGCCTGCTCCACTCTCCACAATTCTGATGAGTGGAAACCATTTCCGGAGGGTGGTCCATCTGCTGGAGGAACAGGACAGAGGCCCAGGACAGACACCAAAAGTGAGCAGCCCCAGCTGGGCCTAGTGTGGCTGTGTGCCAGGTGGGTCCGTGGAACTGAGCTGAGACCCCTCAGATACAAGGAGGACTCGAGACCTCCCTCCTGCCACTGAGTTCTTCCACGCAGGGACTGGGCAGTGGATCCCAACGGCCTGAGTCGCCCCTTTCCTTACCTGAGCCTGGGGACAGTTACTTAACGGTTAGAGGAAAGAATCACCCACCAAAATAGGGCCTTTCCTTGTGTTGTGTTTTTTATTTAATTTTCCAACGAACACACTCTTTTATCATCCAAAACCGTGAAAGTAAATTAAGAAGAAATGGGTTTCTTTCAATTAGGCTCAGCGCTGCTTTGAGTAACTGCCTATAATTCTATTTAATGAAAAAATAAAATCATTATTCCACTTCTCCCCCTGCCCTGTCACAAACCCACAGACGGGCTCCATTAGCGAGCACCGTAGATTTATTTAATTAGAAAAATATTTTGTTTTCTCTGATTCTTTGGGAAAAGAAAAAAAAAAAAGAAACGAAAAACCTCCAGGCACGAAATTAATCAAATCTGTACCTGGTAGTTAATGGTTTCTACACTCGGGCGTCTCTCAATCCACATGCTTGTTCCTACCTAAGACTTCCACCCGAACTTGAGTTGCACACCAGTGAAGGGCTGTCCCTGGCTGTTTGGCAAACTCAGATGTCAAGACCCTCACTGCCAGGATGGGGGACCCCCAGGCAGGCACTGAGGAGAGAGGCCACATTCTTCTCTCACCACCAAACATCAGTACTCCAGACTCATGCCCAACATGCAGAGCGAGAGCTGGAGCCACATCTGCTACTGACTACACAGAGCTCTTGGGACAGCAGTGGCCCCCTAACCTGGGTTGAGACCACCCCCCAGTTGCAAGCCTCATCTGGCCACAGGCACCTGAGCCACAGGGCCCAGTAGATGAGAAGCATTACATGGGATGGACCAAACCAAGCTGTATGGAAGGCCTATCCCCAGCCCACAGACACCAACATGTGAGGAAAAAGCCTGACAACCTCCAACCTCCAATGTGGCCACAATGACCCCTCCTGGTGGCCTCATTTGTTCTGCAGATGTGTGGTTTCCTCTCTGTTTGTGACAGGGTCCCTGAGCTCTGGTACCAGGGTGTCGGGCTATGTGCTCCACTCTCCGTGGGTTCCTTCCCAGGGAGCACACTGAGACCTCCCAGGGGCCATAACACAGAGCCCACTGGAAAGACCATCCTGAGCCAGGAGCCTTCATGATGTCATCAGGGTCCTGGCATCACATAGGGACTGGAGACAGCAGTACAGAGCCGCACCGAAACCTGGGAGGAAGCTGAAAGAACCTGGATCAGACTGTAGACAGAACTTCCACTGGGAGGGCTTGGTCCAGAGAGACCCTCAGTAAGTGCTCGGCAAATAGTTGCTGAACATGTGGACCAAGGAGGTGGCGAGGCTGCAGAATCCTTGGCCCTAGAGATTTGTTCCTACCTCCTTTTCCTCCTTCCTTCTTCCTTCACTCACTCTCTCTCCCTCCTCCCTTCAGCTCAGAGCAGAAGTTCCTAAAGGGAAAACCCTTTAGGAGAAAACCTCAAGAGCCGCACACAGGTTTCCTGCAGTGTTTCTTGAGTGTGGGGATCCCTGCATACAGAGCTGCCAGGTAAAATGTAGCTGTCCACTGAAATTTAAAACAGGTCAACAACAAACCATTTGTTAGCCTGAGTACGTCCCCAAAGCTTCCCGGGCATACTATGCCAGCACAGCCCATTGTCCATCAAAATTCAAGGTCACCGGATGCCCAATGTGCTCACTTCTGATGGCTGAAGTGCAGAGCACAGCCCTGAAGACCCCCCACGCCCCCACTCCCACACACACACATGCATACTGGGAGCTGATTATCACCCTTCCAGATGAGGGCAGGATGCCAGCATGCAAGACGGTCACCAGAAGCTGTCTTTGCCCATGTTCCCAGTCAGCCCTACTGTGGAAGCTCAGAAATCTCAGCTCAGCAAGGCAGAAGCCCTGGGCCAGCCGTCCAGCAGTCCTTGACATATCTGAGGCCTGGGTCTGGATCCTGGTGTCCCCATACCAGTCTAAACCTAGGGGCAGTGGTCCTGGCAGAATGGCAGGTTCAGTCCCATCAACAATGGGAAAGTCACCAGGCACTCTGTTCTAGGATGGAGCAGGAGGTAGAGATGCCAGCTCCTACAGGGATAATCAGAACCTCCAAGGTGTAATGGCACAGGGCAGTTCAGAGCTGTGTGACCCAATGTTGAATCACCCACTGTGGAGGAAGTTCACTTCCTTAGCATGGCTTCCATCAGGGCACCTCCTGGTTATCCCATGCCTCAGTCAGAGCTCCTGTCCAGACAAGCAATCTCTCTCTCTCTCTCTCTCTCTCTCTCTCTCTCTCTCTCTCTCTTTTCCCCTCCCCCTCTCTCTCACTGTCTAGTTTCCCACTGAGAATGCAAAGTTGGAGGTCGTTACCTCAGTCTCAAGCCCTAGCTCTAGAACAGGAGATGCAGAAATGAGATCCAGCTCCTCTGATACTCACCCAAGAAGTGGCCAACCACAAGGCCAATCTGACCTCCTAAGCCACAGCCACTAGTGGGTGGGCTCCACCAGGTGCCCATGGCTCTGGGCTTCCTGGAATCAGGAGCTGTTGGTTGCATAAGATGGGGTCAGGAGCAGGGCAGGCTCTATAAATGCAGGCTGGGCAGAGAGTCAGGTAGAGGCCACCAGACTTCAGGGTGGTCAGGAGCTCCATAGTGTCAAGAACAGAGCACATAGAGAGTCAATGAGCCCTTGCCTAGCCTGCTCCCCAGAGGGTGAGATCTGGAGCCTTCTCTGTGGCTATACCCTGGCTGCTGTGGTCTATAAATAGCCCAAGGGCCCAGTGGCAGCAGCAACACCACCTGGCCTAGCTCCTCTGCACGTACTGTCAGCTTCTGTAAAACTCCCAACACACAGACACTCAGGTATGTGGGGTGAACCTATCTGTTGTCCCTCTCCACCCACTCCACCTGTCACCACAAGCAAGAAAATGTCTCCACCATCAACTGCAAAGAATCTGCAGAAGACGGGGCTGGAGAGATGGCTTAGCGGTTAAGCACTTGCCTGTGAAGCCTAAGAACCCCGGTTCAAGGCTCGCTTCCCCAGAACCCACGTTAACCAGATGCACAAGGGGGCGCATGCATCTGGAGTTCTGTTTGCAGTGGCTGGAAGCCCTGGCGCGCCCATTCCCTCTCTCTCTATCTGCCTCTTTCTCTGTGTCTGTTGCTCTCAAATAAATAAATAAATAATGAAGAAAAAAAATTAAAAAAAAAAAAGAATCTGCAGAAGAAAGCTGACCCAAAAGCTAGACCACTGGAAAACTCAAGCCCATTCTGTCACACACTGAGCAGAAAATTCTGCAGCTCGCGGCCCTGCAGGACTAGAAATTCTGGGAGGGACATTTCTACTGACCTCCTGGGCCAAGGCCCTGTGTCCATCCAGCCTCTCCTGTGAGCACAGAGGACAACCTCAGGTGTCACCTCTCAAGCCCCATCCATCTTTTTAGACACAAGGTCTCTCGTTGGCCTGAAACTCACCAAGTAGGCTAGTCAGGCTGGCCAGTGAGCCCAAGGGATTCTTCTGTCTCTGCCCGTCCATTATTGGCATTGATAGGTGTGCACCACCATGCCTAGTTTTTTTATATGGGCACTGGGGATCAAACTCAAGTCTTCAAGCTTGCAAGGCAAGACTTTACTAAGTGAGCTATCTTCCCATTCCCAGAGATGGGTTCTTTGAGAGGTCATTAAGACATTGGGCCTTTCACTGGTCCTAACACAATGTAACCACTGTCCTTATGATGCGATGAGGATCTAGATACACAGAGAGACAACCACGTGAAGGCACAGGGAGAAGATGCCACCTACAAGACAAGGAGAGACCTCAAAGGGTACAGCTCACCTTGTATGGACACAGACTCTCAACTCGGGTTTCTGTACCAGCCATGCCCTTACTGTGAACTTGTTCCACAGACAGGACTGGGACCCTCTCTCTGTGCTGAGTCCCACCTCCTTATGGAGGAGGCTAAACTCACCTCTGATTGATAGGGACCCCAATCTCCTCAAGATCCCACCTTGTCCAAAAATCTGACCTCCAACCTTACCTCCAGCACATACACACACCCTGGCCCTGATGGCAGGCACTCAGATCTCAGGCCCCAAGGCTACAGGAGGGAGGCCCTGAAGCGAAGCAAATGACCACACAGGGAAGATGCCCCTCCCTAGGGAAGGTCCCAATCATCACAAGCCCTCACCAGAGGAAGGCAGGAAGTTCAAAGTAGTGAGCCTGAGCCGAGCATGGGCAGACCTGTCATCTTAGCACTTAGGAGGCTGAAGAAGAAGGGAGTGAGAGCTCCGGGGCAGAGGCGAGCCCATAGAGGAACCCTCTTCTGGTGAAGCCTCCACATGGACTCAATTCCTGTGCTAGTCCTGAAACCCAGAACTTTGGAATGTGGGCTACACAACAAGACCCTATCTCAAAAATAAAAAGGGCTGGGGAGATGGCCCAGCAGGTAAGAGAGCTTGCCTCAAGCACACAGGCCTTAGGGGGCCTGAGACCAACTGTGTTCAATTCCCCCAAATCCATGTAAAACAGTTAGGCATGGCTCCCAGTTCTGTGGGAAACAGAGACCAAAGAATCACTGGGGCTTGTGAAAACCCACAGTTTCTATGTTCAGAGAAAGACGCATCTCAAGGGACTATGTGGATGAGCAACAGAGAAAGGATTATCAGTGTTCTCCTCTGGCCTTCATGTGCCTTCCACAGCATCTGCACAGATATGTACATATAACACACACAACACACGCACCCCACATACTACACATGCAAAATAAAAATTAAAAAGAAAAACAAGAAGGAAGGAGAAGGACCCATGAGGGTTGAGCAAATGTCAGGGACTGGGAAACACTGCACGGCTGGCACTGAGGATGGAGAACAGACCTTGAACTCAGGTTGTGCATTGTCTCTGCACACTGGAAAGGCCAAGAAAGAGACTCCAGGCTGGAGAGATGGCTCAGCAGTTACGGCATTTGCCTGAAAAGCCTAAGGACCCAGGTTCAGTTCCCTAGTACCTACATAAATCCAGAGGCACAAGGTAGCACACATGTCTAGAGTTTGTTTGCAGTGACTAGAGGGCCTGGAACACCCACATTCAATCTCTCTCTTTCTCTCTTTCTCTCTCTCAAATAAATAAATAAAATATTTTTTTAAAAAAAGACACCCCCCCCCCTTGAGCCTCCAGAGAGGACATGTCCACCCTAGATTTCAGGACTCTGATCCCCATAGTCCTAAGGTCATAAACTGGTTCTGGTTTTAAGCCATGGTCTCAGGAAACAAATGCATATGTACTATTTTTCTGCCTCATATAATTCATTTTGCTATAGCAAATTCCATTTTGTGACCTGCCTTACCTTCTTAGCTTTTCATCCAATGATGAGACCTGGCTTTTTCTGACTCCAGGTCCTGTAAATAACACAGACATGAACATCCCCATTCTAGGACCCCCTTAGGTTTCCTGTCACTGCCTTTGTATGGAGTCCCAGCAGCAGCCAGTCTGAACAATTTCTATTTTCTTTGTGTGTATGTATATGTGTGTGGGGGGGTGTAGTATGTGGCATGTGTGTGTGTGTGTGCATGCGTATGTGCAAATGGCATTGTAGGTACACAGAAGCCAGAGAAGAACATTGAGCATCCTTCCTCTATCACACATCTGCATATTTCCTTGAGGTAAAGTCTTTCTCTCTCTCTCTCTCTCTCTCTCTCTCTCTCTCTCTCTCTCTTTCAATGCAGAAGTGTGGTTTTCATGAGCCCCAGCAATTTTTTGGTCTCTGCTTCCCACAGGACTGGGGTTACAGACTTGCTGAGCTCCAGAGAGTCTCTGGCTACACCTATGTGTTTTCTGGGTCCTGGGGAATTGCACTCAGTCTCAGACCTTCTGAGATGAGTCTGTGCCTGAGAAAAGCACTTTTACCTGCTGAGTCATACCCCCAACCCTGCAGTCTGAACACCCTCAAGGCACCTGTCACATTGTTTTCCACAAATGCTGTCCCAGACTTGGAAGTCAGCTGGGGGTGGGAAGGGAGGACTCTCCTTTTGCAAATCTCAGAGCGGCCTCGACAACTTCAAAGGACAACTTGTTTCAATCCCAGCCTGACATTTGGTGGATAAGGAAGGAGCGGCTATCTCATTTTCCCTGGGGCCTGAGACAAGTCCTCCTCAGAATTATTTTATGCAAGGTGTGAACAATTGTCAACAAACACCCATTCTTCACGTGTGATGTGAATCTTCTGTCCAGGGCGAGAGGGCTGCCTTTTCATGGCAGATGTGCCTCTACGGCTCTGTTCATCCTGAGTCACATGAGGGACAGTTACTCACAACTAGGTGATAGGGGCCACCATGATGTGGGAGGCCAGCATCCCCACTTGTGCCTCTGCCTAAGAGGGAACAATGAGGGAGAAACTGGTCATCATAACAACATGGCATGCAAAATCCATTTTTGTGTATGACAATAGTTATGACCCTCTGCCCACCCCCACCATGGTTAGCAGCTGGATAGGAGGTGTCAGTTTGGTCCTCCATCCCCTGTGAGCTACAGGTTGGGCAGCCCGAAGCAAGCCCCTGCTCCACCTGGCTCATCTCCTCCTCCTCCTCCTCCTCCTCCTGCCCTCCTGGGCCTTCTATCCCCACCCAGTTCAAGACCTGAATGACCACATGTGGGCACCAAGGAGCAGAGCCAGACTGGAGAGACCAGCGACCTCACCACATGTCTCCTTCCCAGTTCGTGGTGACCCTGTGAGACCAGGCCCGGGAGCAACTCCCTGAATGATGTCCTTCGGACACTGAGGCCTCTCCCCACTCTTCCCTTGAGAGAGAGCCTCTTGTGGCAAGGGCTCGGCAGTACATGGAGCATGGCCGCCCTCTGCTGACACTCATGAGCAATGACCACAGATGCACAGGCCTCCTTCCAGGCATGTTGGCAGGCCCCAAGTGGCCACGGAGAAAAACTGGGTGCCACAGCCTTGAGGGAGGCTTGGAGATTCATTCCACCCAAAAGGAAACTGAGATGACTCTATAGGGACACCATTCCACTCTATAGGGACACTGTTCCCCTCCGATATGCCACTTAGATGAGAACACCATCTCCCCAGCCCCATTACTCAGCCCTGGACATAAAAGGCCATAGGAACCCCACAGTGTGAACCTTCATGCCTTGTCCTCCTGAAAAAAATGGAGGCATAAGTCACCAAGACCCTGTAGCCAGCCTGTTCTATCTAGAGTTCTATAAGGTGTTGTCCAGGGATTCTTCTGGAGGGAAGAGGAGGGGTCTGACGTCAGGGAGGTGGGGTCTCAGAGTAGAAACCAGAATCTACCCTCCCACACTAACCCCAGTGGGCCAGGTTGAGGATCAGCAGGACAGGTAAGGACATGAGAAGGCTGCCGAGGCTCCTGGGTGGCACTGCAGCTCTGAGCCACATGGGTAGACACAGTGTGTTGACCTCTAGACAGTTTGCAGCTTGGGGAGGGTCAGCTACAGCCTTCAGTCCAGGGATCCAGGGACAGCAGCCAGCTCACATCATGGGGAGGTACCCACCACATCCCATATCTCCCTGGGTCCAGGAGCTCCTGCTCAGCTCCCCGTCCCTAGTGCTTGAAATGCCCAATGTCTCCACTGCTAGTTGCTAAGGGTCTTGGTTCCTATAAAAGATCCACTCCTTCTTAAGTAGCAGAGAAACCTAACTGTTCTTTTTATTGAGGCAAGCCCAGCAGACTGGCCTTTTGCTAATGAGAGGGAGCGAGAGTGAGAGAAAAATTGAGAGAAAGAGATAGAGACAGAATTGGTGCACCAGAGCCTCCAGCTACTGAAATCAAACTCCAGATGCATGCCCCACCTTGTGCACATGCATCACCTTGTGCATCTGGCTTACGTGGGATCTGGGGAGTTGAACATGGGTCCTTAGTCTTTGCAGGCAAGTGCCTTAACTGCTAAGCCATCTCTCCAGCCCCCTAACTGTTGTTTTCTAATTTCAAAGTTGCAATCATTTTTGAGGGTGGGTAGAGAATTCCTTTAAGCATTTTAGGTATTTACAAATGTATTTACATTTACAAACAGTATTTACAAATACTGTTTGTTTCCTTTCTAAAGACTTTCATTGCCTCACAAAAAAAACCGTCCCAAAGTCTTAATTTAATAACCCCATGACTTCAACTGATAAACAGAAAAATCCTTAAACAATCTTAAAATGCCAACACTGTTCACACGCTTAGTAAAGGTATTCTACACTGTTCAACGTAAAATGACAGGTTTTTAACAATTACACTAACAACTAGAGCCTGAGCTGATCTCCAGGGCAGTCTAACGCACCAACACGTCTTCAGCATCGAGAGTATTCACAACGCTACATACAGAAGTGATTTCTGGACAGCCAAACAGGAATTCAATAGCACTGTCTGTGTGTGCTAATTCTGGGCTCAATTCCCATTCTCTAAGGGGACAGGGACGGTTATTCCCCAGGGCAATGGTGTGTGTCCAAGTGACCTTTCTCATGGTCTGAATGGCAAAGCTTTTTTTAACCACAAGGCTCCCAAACCATAAAAGAGCAGGCCTTAGAGTCCTGCCCAGAGTTTAAATTGAGCCATCGTTCAGTGCCCTAGAAAGGCCGCCACCCTTGATGTGACAGCTGGCCTTGTTCCCTGGCTTCAAAGTGATCTGAGTCCAGATCAGATGACCCAGCATGACTTCTAGAAAAGAAAGAGCAGTGTCCTCAACCACTGAGATTCCAGCTTGGTTGTCACTACAGTAAAGGCTGACCAACCCCCTGTTTCTGCTTCTCCTGGCACTGGGAACATGTATTAGTTACTTTCTCGCTGCTGTGATCAAATTTCCTGACAAGGAACAACTTGGGAAGGAATGGCTCATTTCTGCTTAATGTCCAAGGTTACACTGCATTACATTATAGCAGGGAAAGCTAGGCAGCACAAGCAGCTGGTCACGTTGCATCTTCAGGCAGGAAGCAGAGAGCAATGGATACTGCTACTCAATCAGCTCTCTCCTTTTTCTACAGTCTAGGACCCTGGCCCATATAATGGTGCAGCCCACGGTTAAGGTGGATCCTCCCATTTCAATATTAACCCAATCAAGATCATTCCTCACAGGTACACAAAAAGATTCATTTCCTAGGT
Source organism: Dipus sagitta (assembly GCA_036346955.1). Lineage (NCBI taxonomy): Eukaryota > Metazoa > Chordata > Mammalia > Rodentia > Dipodidae > Dipus > Dipus sagitta. The sequence goes on from CM070773.1 coordinate 135,162,974, forward strand.
GATTCTAGGTCCTCTCAAGTTGACAGTGCAAACCATCACAAATTCACCCCTTGTCAACTTGACATCCAAACACAACACCTTTAAAGCTATTACCTTCCACCCCTGGTCCTCATAGGCTCACAGTCATCTCATAATGCAAAATGCATTAAGTTCCAACTTCAGAAATCCCCAGAGTCTTTAACAGTCCCAACACTGTTCAAAAGTACAAAATCTCTTCTGAGACTCATGGCAGTCTCTTAATTGTGAGTTCCAAAACAAGACCAAAACCAAAAAAGGCAAATTCCAGATCTTGAAGTTTTGTCATATCTGGCATTTGGGACTCACATTGAAATCATCCAGGTTCCAAAGGGCTTGGGTCAACCCACTCCAAATGTGCAGCTTTCCTGAGGAGACATTCTAAGGTTCTAGCATCTCCAGTGTCCTGGGGTCTACACTGAAACTTGTGATTCATCTTCATAGGCATCTGCCGTGGCCTCTTGGGCTTCCTTGCAGGAACTCTGGCTTTGCCACACAGTTCCTGGCTTCGGCGGTTCTCAGGAACTGTGGCGCAAGACTCCCTGACCCCCTCAATCCTGCATCTTTCATGCCTCTAAAACCAGTGCCACATGGATGACACCGCCAAGTTCTGCTGTCATCTCTGAATGTAGCCTGGCCCCTTGGGCTGCAGCTCTAGCAGCCTCTGCATGCCTTCCAGGTTGACCTTGGCAAAGCTGTTCCCTAGGTAGTTGTGTCTAAGCAGGAAGTTCTTCAATTTAGGCTTTCTTCTCTCAAATGAGTTCTGTTTTTTTCTTTTTTTTCAAGATGGAGCCTCTGATGGATGGAGTTTTGCCCTCAGGGCATGTTTCCTATTGGCCCAGTGCACTGAAGAAGGTGCTGATCTCTTCAGTAATTATGGCTATTTTCTCAGCACCAACCTGAATGTTATCATGTTGAAATTTCCTCCTTCGAACAAGTTAGTGCATTATGTTTGAGTCCAGTATCATTCAAATTCTCAGGACACGTGCAGGGTGCAGCCAGTTTCTCTGGCAGCATACAGCCTGAAAGGCCTCCAGCCTAGTTCCTCGTAGTGCCCTGGTTCCACCCTGAAACCTCCTGAGCCAGGTCTCCACTGCCTTTGCCCTTGGCTTTAGGTCATACAAACACAGCTCTGCTACCACGTCCAGTGGCTTCATTTGAAAACGGTGTCTCCTTCAGGATTATGTGGCCTGTCAGTGAGTTTTCTGGGGACGGGTGGGGGGTGTTTCCTAAAAGAATAAGAGACACTGTGTTCTAAGGCCATGTTCAAGAATGCAAAACATAAGTTTGTTAAATGCTCTTAGAAGTCCTGTAGCAAGAAAAGATGTCATAAATCAGATGCTGGGATAACTGGGGGTACAGAACCTTCCAATAGGCCATATGGCTCTGGGTGGGGGAGGCTCTGAGGCAGGTCCAGGCACCAAACTGGTTTCTCTACGTCCTTTATCAGGAGAGGCAAGAGGGGGCTCATTCAAAGTATATATTATTGGGAATGTGGGAAGAGGCTGCCCAAAAGGTCAGGGGCTGCTACCATACATAAGTCACAGCTAGTCCCCACGTGGCTAGCAAAGTATTTCCCATGAACACATAGCCAGAGTCAGAAAGCAGAGCAAGGGACAGCTCTGTACCCTTTGCAAGCCTTTGATGGCACTAGTGGCTCTTGGCGGTCCCCCGGGGTAAGTCTATGGTGAAGAAGCAGATATGAGGAAGCCACCAAGGGGACCTGTGGGACCGACAGTCATTAATCATATTCTTGCTTAAAAAGATTTCAAATGCACAAGATGGTACATGCGTCTGGAGCTCGTTTGCAGCAGCTAAAGGCCCTGATGCGCCCATTCATTTTATCTTTCTCTCTATATATATAAAAATAAAAAAGATTTCAAGACAACAATATGGACCAGAGAACCACCTGCCTGAGCAGGAGAGACATGGCTAGCTGCTAACCATCAGCTGACCATGGCCCAAGCAGCCCACAAACAGGAAGTCACTGACAGCAGGCTGAATGCTCCTCAGCCACATTCACCACAGCACTGCACTGGAGGGGTATGCAAAAGGAAAAAAGGCCTGTGGGGCAGCCACTTCAGAGAAGGACGCCATCTCTCCCCCCAGCACCCCGACCATGGTATGGGGACAATGCTACCAGTCCTGGGACCAGTGCCCACCCTCATACCCGCCATTGCTTTCAAGGGTGGTCTCCTGAGCTGGTCCTATCCAGGCCCACCACCTGGCCAGAAAGGATGACACCCTCTTAATGCTCAGGTCCTGGGTTCTAGGGGAGCCAAGTCCAGATATTACAAGAGCCTAGACTTGAACATGAGGCCATGCAGTTGGGACTCAGGGGGTCAAGGACCTGAGAGAATGAGGAAAGCAATTCATTGAACCAAACACAAGGACCTGAGTTTTATTTTCCCACACTTCCGCTTTGCCTCTATCTTTGCCCTGTCCTCCCACAGAGTGATTCCTGTGCTCCCCCCCCACACACACACACCATGACTTGGTAAACGCTTCAGCCAGTGGCGTGTTAAGCCATGCTGCATAGGAAATGCACTGCCATGCACGCAGCCTCTCTCCTTCCCTCCTTTATTGCTTTCCTAGAGCAACAGGTACAAAAGTGACAGAAATGCCAAACAGTTCTGGAGATCAAAGTCCAGAATGGATCTCTGGACTGAAATCCACAAGTGGAGAGCTAGCTCCCACCTGGAAGCCCCCCGGAGAGAGTTCCATTCTGTCCTTTTCCAACTTCAAGAGGAGCCTGGGCTCCTTGGCCCACGGTTCCTCCTCTGTTTCATAGTTAGCAGTCCAGTGACCTCGCTGACCTCTGCCAGTGCCACATCTGAGATGGGCCATGTAGTCACACTGCCCCCATATGCCCAGGATAGCCTCCCCTCACAAGACCCTTCACTTAATCCCATTCGTCAAACTCCATTAGCCTCCAGAGGTGACATGCTCACTGACACCTGATGGTCCTGTTCTGGCCTTCCCTAGCTCTATATCCTCCCTATTAACAGGAATGTCTCCCTTCTCCCACTTGTGTCAGGCATGGAATGCACTTGCCATCACAAACAGGAATGCTAGCCCCTCACAGGGGCAGATAGATATCAGCCTGTCCCAGGTGGGGCTGCATTACCACCCTGGAGTCTGCATAAACCAGGAAGGTGTGTGGGACAGACTGTGGCCCCTGGGTCGGGTAGTAGTACACAGCCAGTGCAGGCATAAGGTGGCTGAGCAGGGCCGTTGATCTCTGCTGGCTGCAGTACAGGGAAGGACTCGACACTCTACCCATGGTGTGTGTCTGACATGCATCAGAGGTGAGGAGTTCACAGCTCCATGGCGATCCATCTGCTATTTACCAGCTCCCATTTGGATGATGTCTGCTGTGCTGTGCCCGGCTTCACCTGGATCCGAGTCCCGTGGCAGCATCCCCCACCTGACCACACCTCAGAGCTGCTCCGCAGCCCCAGGACCCCCACTCCAGTGAATCCCTCCTCCCCTTACTCAATGGGGCTTCCTTAAGCCATCCTGGGTTCTTGGATAATCATGCCCACCTCCTAGGACCTCCTGTGACCCATGCAGCAGCCTCTCCCTTCACTCACATCCAACATACTTGCAAATCAGCACCAGTCAGCCAAGCCCTCGGCCTCACAGCCCACAGTGCGCCGAGCACCTCAGACCCACTTCTGTATGGGTTCCCAGGGTCCTGAGCCCGCCCTGCCGCTCCTCCAGTGGGACGATACTGCCTTGCAAAGCAGAAGCTGAACATCCTACCAGTCATACTAAACCAACCCTGGTCATCAGCCAGGGAAAGTAGGGGACAGACGAGAGCTCAGAAGCCCTGGCTTGCAAGACACCCACTTGATCTGAGGTCCTGCACACATGTGTGAGCTTCTCCAGCAGGAAGTAGATGAGGCAGCTTCTGTTCCCATGGGACTCAGGGGTGCTCCTTCACTGTCCACTCAGTTCCCCTACTGTAGGTTTCTGACTTCCCCTCAGGAGACTATCCCCACCACAGTTCCATGGCCACCATGAGATCCTGGGTCTGGTTTACAGCAGGGGCTGCCTGGAAAGCTCCCAGGAGAGTCACAGGAAACTTGTCCTCAGCCCCCCCCAAATTACTGTCTTCCATCAATGCCCAATGGCAACAAGACAACACAGGCCGAGTCATAGCCTTTTTCAAAACAGGCAGTTGCCACCCTGACCACATGCCAGCCACTCATCATCACCTCCACCTGTGCCTTGTCCCGTTCAGCATTCAGCCAATAGGGGCCTCAGCACTGGAGGCCACCCATCTAGGGTTATCAACATCCCACCGCCTCACCTGGGGCCCTCAGACCTCCCACCTGAGTGGCTGCTGTCAGACCACTTTGCTTTAATCCCCTGAAAATACCAATCAAGAGGTTTAGGGGCCATGATCAGCCCAGGAAGGTGGGGGGGACAGCGCAGCAGAGGAGCGGGGAAGGGGTTGTGGAGGGAAGGCGGCAGAGCGCAAGCCTCCACTGCCTTATTCCCCAGTGAGCCTGATCTAGGCGGGCTCTGAGCAGTGATGCGAGCCAAGACCTTCTTGGTGCCCAGAGAAGGACAGTTAACTTCTCCCTGTGCCAGGCTCTCGCAACCTATGGAATGGTGGGTCTTCTACAGGTGTGGACAGAGTCCCGTAGCTGCCGCAGCTGGAGCCCAGGTAGGAGGCGGAGGCCTCATTGCCACATCAGATGGCATCTATGCAAAATCCCCAGAACCTATCTGGAACCGGGAAAAGAAAGAGCAGGAAGCGTCTCTGAGAGGGTGGAGGAGGGGCACCTGAAGAACTGGGCTCCTGGTGTGGGACACAAATTCCAGTGCACAGGGTCCAGCGGGTCCCCGTGTTCCCAGACTGTCTGATCACTTCTTCTATGCAAGGGCAGAGGGAAAAACTTCAGCAGAAAACGATCTTCAGGAGAAGAGGGAAATAGCTTCAGCAGAGACGACTGACCTCGAGAGTGTAAACTTCACAATTGAGGTCCTCCAGAAAACAGCTGCCAGCCCTGCTTGGGAGAACACAAGGCCAAGCGCCACCATTCGCTGGACCTGCTGTATGCCAAACCGATCTACAGAAAGTGCCAGGACAGGCAGTAAAATATGAGAACAGGCAAGAGCCTGAGTAAAGAAGAGATGAGCCAGGAGGATGGGGGACTTGAGGTGGGGCAGCTGGACCGACTCTGAAGCAAAGGCCACCAGAACGAGCCACACCAGCATGAGCCACACCAGCATGAGCCACACCAGCATGAGCCACACCAGCATGAGTGGGAACGACATTTTGTGAAGCACAGTTGCAAAGGACCTGGGACAGGAACTACCTGGCCCGTCCAAGGAACAGCAAGGAGAACAGAGCCCTCCAAGGCCTGGGACTTGGGCAAGTCCCTCATCTCTCCAAACCTGAGCCTCCGCATTGCTGAAAAAGGCCATCTCCCCTCACCCTCTTAGGGCTGCTATATGGCCAATCAGGGATGAGGCACCCAGAACTGACACATGACGCTGCCTCTGGCGAGGAGTGAAGCCCGTGTTTGACCCAGGAGTTCCCAGTGAGAGCCTAGCCCTTGTGATGACTAACATTAGAACAGGCCCCTCTGAGCACAGTTGTGGCCACACTTGGCCTTGGGCCTGCCTTTGCTGGCCTTGTCCAGTTTTACCAAGAATCCTGCCAAGTCACAGTAGAGAAGCCCCCACCTCTGGTGTCTTATCACCTTCATTGCTGCAACCAAGAACCTGCGGAGACATTTAGCCATTCCCCAGCCTGAACAACTCCTCGTAAGAATGTCCCATTTCTACCACCTCCAACCTTGGCCTTGTAATGGGTTGAGCCTCATCCCTCCTGCCATGGTACTCAGCTGGAATGCAGTCTTCCTTGCCATTTTAACAAGGTCAGAATCATATCCTCTGCCAGTGGCCACCTCCCCTGGCCTGCCTCAGCCTGTCCAGACTTTTCTGGCTCACTACTGGTCATCACCCAGACCACCGAGTCTATGGCATCGAGGACACCCTGTGCACCCCCATAGGAGGGGCAGCCCCTCCTGGCTTCATTAATCTTATGCCCGCTCTCATGTCAAAGTGCACGCAATTTCTTGTAAAAATGATCTGGCTGCTAATTAGGCTGTTTATAACTTGTTTCCCTGGTTGCTGATGATAATTAACATGCAAATGAGCTCAGGGAGGGGAGGCTCTGGGCCCCCCGTTCATTACCACGTTAATTACTGTTTGCATACTTAAGTATCACAGACACAAATGGCAGCAGTTAGCAGAATGGGTAAGATGATCATTATACCCACGGCATTTTGAAAAGTCATTTCACTCTGCTATTTTTCTGCATGATTAATGGTTTCTGGTGGCGTGGTTGATAAACTTTGTTAGTTCAAGCCAATCTAGGCTGTGTACACAGACCGTGGAGCGGCTCCCAGCGCAGCGCCATCAATCTCTCCCTGTCCCCATGTTGGTGACAAAGTTTCAGGGGAAAGAACAGGCAGGGGAAAAGAAAAGTTGGGCAGCTCTGGGGCCAGCAAACCTTTGGAATTTCTCTCAATGTTAAAGAGGTCAGTTTCAGAGTTTTCTCTGCAGAGTAGCATCAGGCAGTGTCTAATGAAGGGGCTGAGTTGAGGGGGAGAGGTGAGATTCCGGGCCAACCTCATCTACGGGACAGGATCTCCCCTGCACAGTGCCACGCGGCCCTCTTGGATGAAGTCTCTGCACTCTCTCCTTCCAACCTTCCTTTCTTCCTTCTTTCTTTTTTTATGAGAGAGAGATAGCAGGGGAGAGAGAAAGAGAACTGGCATACTAGGGTCTCTAACCACTGCACTAGAACCCCAGATGCATGCGTCACCTTGTGCATCTGGCTTATGTGGGTTCTCAGGAATCGAACCTAGATCGTTTGGCTTTGCAGGCAAGTGTCTTAACTGCTAAGCCATCTCTCCAGCCCTCTTCTTTCCTTCCTTCTTTCTTTCTTTCTTTCTTTCTTTCTTTCTTTCTTTCTTCCCTTCCTTCCTTCCTTCTTCCCTCCCTCCCTCCCTCTTTATAGACTTCTTTCCAGACACTTTCTGGATGGCAGTAACAACACAACCCTGTCCCCTGAGCTAGGGCCAGCATCCCAGGAGGAAGGCAACAATTCATAAGCGAGTACAGGACCATGGGGACGAAGACAGAGGACAGAGAAGAGCAGCAGAGCTATTCCAGGTGGGAGCATCAGTCAGCGTCTGTCGGGGAGGTGGGGGGGATGATGTAGACCAGACCTAAAAGAAGTAAGGCAAAGCCAGGCAGATAGTGGAGATGGGGACCCCAGCCATGCAAAAGCCCTGGGGTGGGACCAGGCTTATGGAGAAGAGGGTGGGGCCTGGCACTGCGAGCGATCAGCGTGCTGGGCTGATTGATGGTGGTGCCGAGATGAATGGGAGAGAGCAGGACAGATTTCTCGGGGTGGGACCTAGGTGGGCTGTGTAAGCCATGCCTCAGAGGATGGACAGACTCCTCAGTTCTGACAGGCTACCACTGACAGTAGTGGAAGGCCAGTGTGGCATGTGATGACATGAGAGTCAATCACACATGTGTTAAGCTTTAACAGGGAATGAGGGGAGCTGCTGAAGTCAACATGTGTGTGAGCGAGCAACAGCAATGGAAGGTGTGCCTGAGGTGGCCTCACTATAGCCAGGTGGCCAGAAACCCAAGGCAGGACACTGCTGTGTCAAATGTCCCAAGGGCCTATACCAATAGCCCTGACCTTGGAACTCGGCTGAAGGGTGCTGGGCAAGTCCTTCCTCGCCAGATGGACTGGGTACACACTGAGCGACCAACTGTGAAGGGCCACAACCTCCTCTCTGCAAGTCTGAGCAACTGAGCCATCAGCCTGACAGAGTCCTAAAGCCCCTCTGCCCTGATGAGCAGCCTTCACGAGTGCCAGGATGTAGTCCCTGCCACCTACTTCCTACTCGGGCACCAGCCCTCAGCTTCACCCACAGCTGGGACACAGGGCGGCTCTGGAACAAACGCCTATCTATTGGAGACACTGAACCAGCCAGAAGCAGCAGGTGGGCAGGTGGCTGAGAAGGGGGCATGTCCTTCCCACTGCATTATTGATCCTGGAACACAAGAGCCCCAGGGAGCAAGAGGAGCCAGCTCGCTGGCAGGTGTGGCTCTAGACTGTCTGCCGGCTGCCAGGCCTGCAAGGGGCTGGGCTCGCCCAAGGGGAGGGCCAGGCTGTGAGGAGGAGGGTCATGGGAAGAGAGGTCTCCTGCCCTGCTTCCCTGTTTGCCGGCAATTTCTGTGTACAGAGAGAAGGGACAGAAACTCCATCAAGCGATACATCCTGAATGCTGTCCCAGGTAAACCTTTGGGACCCTGAGGGAGCACCAGATGTGGGCACTCGGAGTCATGGAGGGTATCCCAAACTTCAGTAGCCACGGAGGCCTGGGACAGCTCACGCTGCCTGACTGAGCACTCTGGATGGAAGGAATGGAGGTGGTCTTGGTGGGGTTGATGGGAGCCAAGCTCAGAGAAGTGGCCAGTGCTGCGCCTGGTTCGTAGGCCAGGAGGGAAGCAGAAAGCACTCCTGGAAGCCCAGGATGGCTCCTCTAGAGATCCTGACTGCGGTCATGGGCTGTTCCCCTTTCCAACTGATGTTGCCTTAAACAAAATGAGGCTCCTCCCCAGTAAACACCTGTGAAGGAGTGGACGGGGAGGGAGTCAGGAGGCTGGGTGCCCAGGGAAGATCTCTGGGAGGCTGCATCAAGCATAAAGGGAAGCTCAGGCTGCCTGGGCACCTGGGCTGAACAACCCACCTTTAATTTGTACTCAGGCCCCTACCCTGGGCCCAGCACTCTTGGTGCTGAGAGGACCCAGACCCCACCAAACAGGAGGAAAGGTGAGCCACTGGGGTTGAGCCTGACCTTTAGGGGCCCATCAGTATCTAGGGAGCAGGGGGTGAACAAGGGTGCCCACCAACCATGAGGTGTGTGAATTGCACCATTTTGGGAAAGACAATGTGTATATCAGATCATTCTAACAGCCCTCTTAGGAGAGCTCCTGGGGGATGGAGAGAGGGTCCATAAGGACTCCCTTGGGAACAAGCACCCAAAGGCTCATTCTAGGGAGCCTAGAAAGAGACCTTGACGGGCTCCAGCCCATGAGCAGTGGCTAACAACTGCGGTCACTGCCCTCTGCCTGCGCCTGCGCCCTGTGAGGACACGAGGTCAGCCTCGGGCAGTTTCCTAATCATGTCCACAATACTCTGCTCCTCTGAGTTCCTGCTCACAGACTGCGCTCTTCCCAAGGTGGGGCACCTCAAGGCCCTGCTTGGACATTGTGTGTAGGAGGCCTTGCCCCTCTTCGCAGGTCCAAGCAAAGCCACAAAGACTGGGCTGTCAGCATAACAGAGTGGCCTCTGTGTCAAGAGCACCTCCTGGACAGCTGTCCTCACGGAGTGCGTAAAAGCTGTCCTAGGACACGGCTGATCCCTGCTCAGACTTCCTGGGCTCCCAGCAGGGCAGGGTGTCTATGGCAGCAGGTTTGGGGGTGGGGGAGCCATGCTTCTACCACAGTGAAACCCCGTTTCTCTAGCAGTAGCTGTGATCTCCCACGTTATCCCATCCCATACAGTGCACAGGGCAAGGAACCTAGTCAGTTCCACCTGGACTCAAGTCAGATATGGTGTAAATCCTTTGGACTACCAGGGACTAAAGTCATGCAACCTGCTCCTAGGCCTGGGTGCTAAAACTCAGAGGCCACGGAGCTTGACCTCTCTGCCTAGCTCCAGCTACCAGTTTTTATCCACAACAGAATCAGAAATGCTGTGGGATATGGTAAGGGTGGATACCTGCACCCAGATACACTGCCCTGAAGTGGGTACTACAATTACAGCTCTATACCAGTCAGAAGTCCCCTCACCCAGCCAGTGCCTGTGGGTCTTCAGGCTCCACACACCCAGGCAGGGGCACGAGGGACAGATCAGAAGTAATATGATTGCCATGGCCAAGCGGTTCTGCCCCTCTGTGCCCCAGGCCCTTCTGACAGCCACAGCCCCATGAGACAGCCTACTCCATTACAGCACTCACCTAATTAGAGTAATTAAAATGAAAGTAATCAAGGCAACATAATGGGAAATTTCTTAATAAGTCCTCACCATTGCATTGATCACACGGGTTCTGTGCCTTGTGAATGCCAAGGAGCTAAAGGGAGGGCAGGCGGCCTCCTTTAGGAAACTGGCCCTGCTGACTGTACTGCCCTGCGTCCTCAAACCTCAGCCCAGACCCCAGCAGCCACCCTCCTGTGTCATGGCGCCCTCCCCAATGGACAGCAGGCCACATCCCAGGAAGCTAGCACTGAGAAGGACATCAGAGATTAGCGCCATGCCCCTTGAAACCTGGCTCCCAGCGGCCTTTTCACCCAGTTGCCAGAACCCCCAGAGGAGACAGTGCCTGACCAGCACCTGATGTGGTGAACTGGGAAAAGCTTCCCAATGCAGACTGCTTCCACAATGACATGGAATTGATCTACCCTCCCTCCCCAGCACCCTCACGTAGGGAAGCTGCCTGGGCATGGGCATAGCCTCCACGGCCCTTCCTAACACAGGACTCCATGTTCCCTGCCTCAGCTCCCAGAAACTGGGCTTCCCCCAGAAGGAGTCAAGCATTCTGGTCACACTGCCCCCCAACAATGAGGGAGGCGCAGATCCCCTAACAAGGAGGGAACCTCAGTGGAACTTCCAGGGCCAGAGCCAGAGAAACTCCAAGAACAGACTTTGGGTGCAGAACTGGTTCCCGGAGCCCTTGCCCAGCTCAGGGAGCAGCTGTGAGGCAGGGACCCAGGGTCAGGTGCAAAGACCTACAAGATCGCAAGTGGACAAGATCCTGCAAGAAGGGTGCAGAGGGTTAGTGATGATGCCACCAAAGAGCCAAGGCTCTGCACCCTAAGGATATAGAGCCTGCACTGCTAGGGGCAAGACTAGCCCAAGAGATAGCTTCACTTAGCAACCAGAGACCCCCACACTCCTAAGCTCACTTCCTCTTTAAACTGGTGGTTCTCTGCTCCAAGGCCTTTTGGGAAAGCCTGGCAGGGCAAGTGTGGCATCCACTCCCTTCCCCACCCTTGCAGCTCAGGAGAAGCTTCCCTGGACTGTGCAGGTGGAGACTAGGCCTGGATGTAACTGGACACAGGGGGGCGCCGCTGAGCAGCCAGGAAGCACCATGGTGTTGACACTCACCCTGGAAACGAGATCAGCTGCAAACCTGCCAGCCTCCTTCAGTCGCTGGCCTTGTCTCTGCAAGAGCCCAGAGCACCTGAGGTGGGACCAAAGTCGAGCCTACAACTCCTGATCAGGCCCCAGAAGGAACAGCCTGTCCTTCCCCAGTGCACAGCCGGTTCATCCTGAAACCTGTCATTGTGAGCATGTGTGAGTGTGAGCACGTGGGCATGTATGTCTACATAGGTCAAGAATGGTTTGCTGGGGCATTTTTTGGAAGGTACTTGGGGAATTCAGAAATAAAGTTGGAAGATGAGGAGAGAAATTGGTCCTGGAGCCCCCATCTGAGAGAGGTACCCATGGAGTTGGCTAGCAATGCTCCCCTCCCCCCACACCAGGCCAGGCAGGCACTCCACAGCCCCAACAACTGGGGATCACATCACCCAGGTGTAAGCAGGTGGGTAGGGGTGTGGCACCGGGTTGGAGCTCTGAGAAGCTCAGAGGGGTGTTCACCTTCCTAAGGAACTCTGTAATGGGATGGGATGGTTGCAGCCAGGTGTCACAGGGGCTGGCCAGGCCCCTGATAATTCAAGCACCCAAATGTCTCCCCCATATGTTCCTCAAGACTCTGTCAGAGTGACCTGAGCTCAAGAGGTGGCAGTAGCTGTGACCCCAGCCTGGCAGGTCCTGGCAGACCCACCCCGCCCCCGGCCCGTGGAGACTGCTGAAGGGGTGCCACAAATGGCCCTTAGTGACTTAATCTTGGGTTCCCCCCAGCAGGGTCTGCACTGACTCTGGCGTCTCACTAGCAGAGTGGGAGGCTGCTCGGAGGCTAGGCTTAGGCGGCTACAGGGTGAGTGAAAAAGCGCTAACCACGGTCCCTCTCCTGCAGGTGCCCATGAGGGCAGGACACGGGCCAGTGAAACCAACACATAAGATGTCAGCCCAGAAGCTCGTGGCCTGCCTTTGCCAAGAAGGAGACCAGCACCTGGCCCTGGGGGAGCTACCGCTAGCCACAGCCTTCTACCTGGCTGCCTTCAGCTGCCACGCCCCCTCGGCAGTGCGTCGAGTACAGGCTGCCCTGGCTGAGAACCCAGGGGCACCTGTGGTGGCCACCCTGGAAGCTTGGTGCCGTGGGGACAGCCACATCCCTGCCATCCACTGGGATGGTATGGCAGTGGTCTCCTTGAATGGGTCTCTGGCCTCTGCCTTTCTTGGTGCCCTCTGCCCGGACCACCCTGCCACTGTCCTGCACTTGCTGGCTGGCCTGCTGGCCCGTGGGCACCATGAGGAAGTGGTACAGCGATGTAGCAATCTGCTGGAAGCACACTCCCAACAGATCCTGGAGCTACAGCTGACTCGTGCCCTGGCCTGGATCCTGTCCACAGAACAGGTTGACAAGGGCTTGGCCGCCTACCTCCAAGCCTTTGCCTCTAGCGCAGACCGGACCGTGGCCTTCGTCCATACCCACCAGCAGCCCTATCTCCCCGTGCTAATCAGCACCCTCCAGAGTTACATTGCAAGACACCCAGGGGCCACAGACAGCACCAGCCAGAGGGAACTCCTGGGGGCCCTGGTCCACAGGGGCACCTGCAGCAATACCCTGTCACCTGCAGCCCTGCTCCGTGATGGCAGGTTTGAGGACTGCCTGATGGCATGCGGCCAGGCCCTTCAGTCCGACTCAATGGGGAGCAGACCTAAAGGTAGGAAAGCGATTCATATCCCCCCAGGGCTGTGGAGACAATCTTGTCTATGGTAGAAGTGGTACTAGGACTGGGGACACCACAGTGACAAGATAGAGAAACCCAAAAAGGAACAAACAAAATTCTTACTTTATAAAATGCAAGGCTGTTGATCAGGGAAGGCTTCTCAGAGTAGTTGGTATTTGAACTGAGACTGAAGAAGTCCAAGCAGCAGAAGGCAGGTGTGCTAAAGCCTGTGAGAAGAAAGAGCTTGGAATGTCCTTGCCCCTGAATGGCTCAGGGTGGTGGGAAGAAGAGAGGATTGCTGCAGGCTGGGCTCTAGGGGGCTCTGTATTTAATACTCAGAGAGATGGGAGCATTTCTAAACTGTGACTTGATGAGCTGCCCTTTTAGTTTCTTCTGGCTCTTGTGGGTGGAATGTGCCATTGGAGCCAGAGGAAGGGCAGACTGCAGGGAGGCTGGGAGCAGTGGCACATGCATCTGTGATCCTGGCAGACTATGACAATGGGAGGCAGAGCAAGGAGAGTCTGAAGCTCTCAGGCCAGCTAGTCTGAAGTTCCTTTGCAGTCTGACAGTTTGTTTGCAGCCACAAGAGACTCTGTCTCTAAGAAAGTAGAACAACAGACACCTCAAAGTTATCCTCTGACTGCCACGTGCACATTGTAGTCATGCATACCCACGTACAGATAAATAAATACAAATTAAAATATAGCTGTAGATGAGAAAACACTGACTTTGACTTGTGGCTTCCAAAGGTTGAGTCCAGGTCAGCTGGCTCTATTGTGGGCTAAGATAGAGGCAAAGCAGTCTGGTGCCAGGATAGGACAGAGCTGCTCGGCTCATGTTAGACAGGAAGTAGAGAAAGAAAGCCAGGAAGAGTCTGGGGACTTGGTATGTCTTTCTAGGGCATGTCCCACTGGCCTACTCTTCCACCTAGGCCTTACCTCCTACTCCCCTCCAATAATGTCATCATATGGTAAATACCGAGTAGGTCAGAGCCCTCACTTCCAATCCAATCACTTCCCAAAATCCCATCTGCCCTTAGGGTCATCTCAGGTCCAAACTGGCAACAGTGAAGTCACATCTCTGTTCTCTTGGGGCAGATGGGAAATAGGGCCATGGTGGCTTCAAACAAGAGGTGGAGTCTGTTACCCACAACAGAAACCTACTTGGCCTTGTGATTTGCTGGGACCATCAGAATATGGAAGTAAGGTCACAGGGTTCTGGAGTCCAGGTCTTGAGGGACAATATAGCTTCCAATCTACCCTGGAGGGTTCCAAGTACCAAGTGAGCCGGACCTGCAACCAGTGAGAATATAGAACGATGTTATTAGTCTGCTCTCTATCACTGTAACAAAAAGCCAGAGATAATCAACTTAAAGGAGGAAAGGCAGGCTTCTTTGGAATCACAGTTCTGGAGTTTTCCATCTGTGCTCAGTTGGCCTGTTGCATTTGAGCTTGTGGAGAGGCAGCACATCATGGTGGGGGCAGAGGAAGATGCTCACCTCATGGAGGTCAGGAGGCTGAAGGAGAGGAGAAGGGCCAGGGTCCCAAGATCCCTTTCAAGAGCATGTCTCCTTATGACTATGAGTCTTCCCACTGGGCCCCACTTCTTTTTCCAACATTCTACTGACAACTTCATAAATATAAACAATCTAACATGATCATAATTCCCTTCCACAGCTTTCCCTTTTTCCCCATCCAAATGCCCCTCCATTGAATCCTTCTTTTTTCCAACTAGTTGCTCTTCTATTTTGATGCCTTTTTTTTTTTTTTTTTTGAGGTAGCGTTTCACTGTAGCCCAGGCTAACCTGGAACTCTGTAATCCCAGGCTGGCCTCAAACTCACAGTGATCCTCCAACCTCTACCTACCAAAACTGCTGGGATTAAAGGTATGCGCCACCATGCCCAGCAATTCACTTTTATCCTATTATGCAGGTCTTGTGTAGGTAGTATCAGCCACTTTGAGTTAATAAATATCAATGCTACTTTGTGTCTGGAAGACAGTATTGTAATCATTCCTCTTCTTCCTTTGGCTCTTACATTCTTTTGGCCACCTCTTGCACAATGGTCTGAGCCTTGGAGGGTGTGATAGAGATGTCTCACTTAGTACTGAACACTCCACTATTACTTCTCAGCACTTTGGTGAGTTTTAAGTCACCCCAGTGGTCACTGCCATCTGAAAAGAGAAGCTACTCTAATATTATAGCATTAATATCTGGGCATAAACAGAGTACAGTTTGGTGGACATAATACATGCATTTAGCCAGACAACAATAGTAGTTTCCCCCTAGGGCTGATGACCTCTCAAGCCATAGGCTTTTTAAAAAAATATTTTATTTATTTATTTACTTGAGAGAGAGAGACAGAGGAAGGGGCAGAGAGAAAAGAAGAGAATGGGTGCTCCAGGGCCTCCAGCCACTGCAAATGAACACCAGACGTGTGTGCCCCCTTATGCATCTGGCTAATGTGGGTCCTGGGGAATCAAACCAGGGTCCTTAGGCTTCGCAGGCAAATACCCTAACCACTAAGCCATCTCCCCAGCCCAAGCCATAGGCTTTTGATTAAGTTTTCAGTACCAGGCAGGAATTCACTGTCATGGAATGGGCAAGTATAATCAGAGAGTAGTTGGCTTTCCCCATAACAGACATGGCATGATGCCTGACTGTAGACCCAACTTTTTAAAGGTCCCAAAACTTCCCAATAGTAAAACAGGCTAAGGACCAAGACTCTAATACATGGGCCTTTAGGAAATATTTATCCAAATTATAGAAGAGGTTCAGCTGATAGACATGTGAGGCCCCCTCAGTCCCCTCCTTCCACTAGATGCAGGCACATGTGACCCCAGCTAAGACCAGCAGAACTGCCAGTGTTGGTTTAGGCCACTAAGCTTTCTCTCAGCTTATTACACAGCAGTAGTTAACTGATACAATCACTCACTGGTACAAAGTCTCAGTTTCTTTTTTTAACTGATAGCTTCCTCTTTTAGTGGACATCTATTAATTTATGGGGACAATATGACGTTTTGATGCATGTATATACTATGTAAAGATCAGTAAGGGTAATTGGTATGTGCATCAGCTCAAACATTATTCATTTCCTGTGATGAAACATTCTATCCTCTCCTGAGCAACTCTGAAATACACAGGCCATTCTTTGAAATACACAGGCCATTGTCTTTATTTGTAATCTCCCTGCTAAGCAGTAGCACACCAGAACTACTCACCCTCCTTATTTGCAACTTTGTGCCTACTGACCTCCCATTACCCATTCTCTATCCTCCCCAGCCTCTAATAACCAGTTCTACTCTTGATTTCTATGAAAGAGATTGTTTTTTTTTTCCACACTGAGATTATAAAACACTTGTCTTTTCTGGGTCTAGCTTGTTCTAAACAACACAATGTCCTCTAGATCCATCCATGTTCTCACAAATGATAGAATTTCACCACTTTTGTGGCTTAATAAAATTACATCTTATATATTTAAATATAAATATGCTACATTTTCTATATCCATGTATCTATTGATGGACACTTAGGTTAGCTCCATATCTTGGCTATGGTATGTCTGTTAGCCAAAACTCAGCTAAATAATACATAGCTAGTAGTTTTATGTTTCCATAATAATTCACTGTATTCAATCATAGAATAAAGAGCATACAATCATTACAATATATTCAGTAAAACTATGTTACGATATTTAACTCTCTCTCTCTCTCTCTCTCTCTCTCTCTCTCTCTCTAAATGTTCACAACCACTGAATGTAAGGAAACTTAATTGAGAAAGATAATGTCTATCAAAAAGTAGCATAAGTAATCATACTTGATGGTGATATCTCAGAATTCTTCCATTTAAATCATTAATGAGGTGGCTACCCACTCTCCCATTTATCAAGTACTAGAGATCTGAGTCAATGCAATAAGAAAACAAGACAAAATATGTAAGACTAAAAATGAAGCAACACAGCTACTATTTTTATTTCAGAAACTCCAAAAGACAATACAAAACAGTATTAGATATAGTAACAAAATTTAGCAATATTTCCAAATTAATTTATATGTACAAACTTCAGGAACTGTAACTATATTATTTTTTAAATGTACTATTGAGAAGGGTGTAGTGGCACATGTCTTTAATCCCAGCACTTGAGAGGCAGAAATAGGAAGATCACTGTGAGTTCAAGGCCACCCTGAGACTACATAGTGAATTCCAGGTCAGCCTGGGCTAGAGTGAGACCCTATCTTGAAAAACTAAAAAGGAAGGAAGGAAGGAAGGAAGGACCTATTTACCATAGCAACAGAAAAATAACCTAATTCAAAGAAACACATCATATGGAGATCTTATGGAGAAAATATAAAACTTCACTAAAAGACAATAAAGAATAATGATCTATATGGAGAGAGATTCATTATCTATTGTTAGAAAGATGTGATATTACAGTCAAGGGCAAGAGATCAATACTAAGACACAAAAGAGTGAGGAGGGGGTGAGGAGCTGGCTCCGTGGCTAAAGTGCTTGCTTCACGAGCATAAGGACCTGAGTCTGATCACTAGAGCCCATATAAAACGACAGACATGGTAATGCATGCCTGTAATCCCAGCACTGGAGCGGCAGAGACAGGGAGGTCCCTGGAGCTCACTGGCTAGTTAGTCTAACCTAGTTGGTGAGCTCCACGCCAATGAGGAACCCTGACTCAAAAAGAGGTGGACAGCATTCTGAAGATGACACTTGAATATGTCCTCTGGCCTCCACACAAACACCACACCACACACACACACACAAAGAAAACATCAAGATGAGACAGAAGAAGGAGTCAGGAGCTGGAGAGATGGCTCAGTGGCTTAGGTATTTGCTTTCAAAGCCTAAAGGTCCAGGTTCCATTTCCCTACATAAAGCCAGATGCACAGAGTGACTCACTCATCTAGAGTTTGTTTGCAGGAGGAGGAGGCCCTAGTGTTCTCTCTCTCTCTCTCTCTCTCTCTTTTCCCTTTTCTCTTTTTCTGTCTCTCTCTCTCCTTGCAAATAAATAAATATATTTTTCTAAAAGAAGGGGTGGGCTGGAGAGATGGCTTAGCAATTAAGGCACTTGCCTATGAAGCCTAAGGATCCAGGTTCAACTCCCCACAACCACATAAGCCAGATGCACAAAAGTGCTACAGGCATCTGGAGTTCGTTTGCAAGTGTCTAGTGGCCCTGGTGCACCCATTTTATCTCTCTCTCTCTCTAATAAATAAATAAAAATTTTAAAAAAGAAGGGAGACAAAGGTGAGAGAAGAAGAGAAGGAGAGAGGCTAAAAAAGGAAAAGAGGAGAGTTGTAATAGAATGATCAGCTGTTAAAGGGAAAATATATGAAGAGGCCAATAAAGCAAACTAGAATCCAAAAACAGACCACATATGCCTAAAACACATGGCAGAGTGGGTATTACAAATTTAGAAGAAATGCAAAAGATCATTGTGGTGGTTTGAATATGAAATGTCCCCCATAGCCTCATGTGTTTGTGATCAAGCTTCATGCTTGATCTCCAGTTGATGGAGCCTTTAGGAGGTGGAGCCTTCCTGGGGGAGTATGTCACTGGGTAGGACCCTGAGATTGACTAGTCCAGCACAGTAGGTGTTCAAGATAGCTCACTGCTGCTGCTGTCTCCCAGCTGGTGTGACAAAATGTGATGTCCAGCCACTGTTCTGCCATGCTTTCTCCACCATGATGAAACTTCTCTTTGACACTATAAGCCAAAATAAACCCTTTCCTTGTGGTCCAGCATTTTGTCCCAGCGACAAGAAGGTAACTGCTGCAATGGTTCTCAATGAATGGTATAGATTTCCTACTTTATATTGTGGAAAAACGTAAATTCTAGGTGGATCATATCAATAGCTAAACTTTAGTTGCTAAAGGAAAATATAAAATAATATCATTAAGTCTTCTGTATACTGCAATACACAAATGGAGCCAATACAGAAAACGTGATATATTTTTAATAACTTAAAGTTTAGGGCTGGAGAGATGGCTTAATGGTTAAGGCACTTGCCTGTGAATCCTAAGGACCCAGGTTCATTTCCCCAGTACCCATGTAAGCCAGATGCACAAAATGGTTCATGTGTCTGGAGTTCATTTACAGTGGCTGAAGGCCCTGGAATGCCCATTCTCTGTCTCTCTCTCGCTCTCGCTCTCTCTCTCTCTAGCTCTTTTTATCTCTCTATATCTCTATCTCTATCAGCCTCTTTCTCCCTCCCTCAAAACATAATATTTTTTAAATTTAAATTTTTTCCATACATATGTAAGATGGAAGGACAATTCTCAAAGAGAAAATGTTTCCAAAATCTACAATGGCAAGAAATCAGTATGCAAAGTATTTGAGGAGTTCCAATATACCAGTAAGAAGAAAAACAATAACATAATTTGCAAAAGCTTTTCTCCAAAAAGAAAACACAGATGGCCAATAAAACACTTGAAAAATTGCCTGCACCCCAGTAATGCAACAGATGCAAATTAAAACAATGAAAAACAATTTTGTGCCCACCATATTGGAAAGGAAATTAATTAATGTACCTCACTATAATCAGAAAAAGGGAAATTAGAACAATGAGATAGCACTGATATTTCCCCACCGTCAAGATTGCTAAACCTAAGCTGGGTGTGGTGGCGCATGCCTTTAATCCCAGCACTCGGGAGGCAGAGGTAGGAGGATCACTGTGAGTTCGAGGCCACCCTGAGACTCCATTGTGAATTCCAGGTCAGCCTGGGCTAGAGTGAGACCCTACCTTGGAAAACCAAAAAAAAAAAAAAAAAAAAAAAAAAAAAGATTGCTAAACCTGAGCTGGAGAGATGGCTTAGTGGTTAAGGCACTTGCCTACAAAGCCTAAGGACTCAAGTTCAATTCTCCAGGTTGCATATAAGCCAGACATACAGTGACACAAGTGTTCAAGGTCACACATGCGCACAAGGGGTGCACATGTGTGGAGTTCTATTGCAGTGTCTGGGGGCCCTGGCATGTCAATTCTCTTCCTCCCTCTCCCTCGCCCCCCTGTCTCACACACACACACACACACACACACACACACACACGCCAGTATTTTGTGCTTTCCTAAAAAGAAATGCTAAACCTCACAGTAGGATATCTAGCTTCCAGGAATGGTGGGATAGATGACTGGCTGTATGTCCCACAGACAACAATTGCAACCACAACAATTACCTTATCATTGCTGGGACAAAGCACCCAACAAGAAGCAGCTGATGGAAGGAAAGGGTCTATTTCTGACTTACTACATCAAGGGAAAGCATGGCAGGAGCACACAGCCAGGCATCACATCTGCACAGCAGCAAGGAGGAAGCAGAGAAGTGAGCTAGCTGTGACAAGCAGGGCTGGACTCTTAAAACCCAAAGGCCCGCCTCCAGTCACACACCTCCTGCAAGGCTCCATCTCCTAAAACCTCCACCAGCAGGAGATTAAGGATGACACTTAATCATAAATGCATGAGGCTGTGGGGGGACATTTTACATTCAAAGCATCACAGCCATCTTTGGATGAAATATCAAAAAAAAAAAAAAACTATTTTAAAGTACTGAATAGTAATCACAATCAGCAGGAAATTAGGGCTAAGTGAGGTGAGGCTTTCATGTTTGCATTTATTTTCCTTAGGTAACTCCACCATCTGTGTGTCATGGTACAACAGAAAGCTGTAGACATGACACAGGTGATAAAAGTTTAAAGTTGGAGCAAAAATCCTGAGGAGGAAACACTGCAGAAGATTATCACAGGAGGGACAAAATCCAAAATCTGAGTCTTAACAGTTTTGGCTAAACACTGAATTATGCTGAATTAGATACACATAAAACATATATAGAGAGAGATGTGGTCATCTATGAAAAGCAGTAGATGGAAAATCCAGGATCTAAATGGAGAATCAACTCTGAGTAGAAAGGACAGAATCTGGAGTTCAAGCTCAGCCAATTTAACTGCTCACTAAAACAAAATTCAGCATTTTTCTTTTTTTAATACTTTCATTTATTTATTTATTTGAGAGAGAGAGAGGAGAGAGAAAGAGGCAGATAGAGAATGGGCACTCAGAAGCTGGGCGTGGTGGCGCACGCCTTTAATCCCAGCACTCAGGAGGCAGAGGTAGGAGGATTGCCGTGAGTTCGAGGCCAACCTGAGACTCCATAGTGAATTTCAGGTCAGCCTGGGCTAGAGTGAGACCCTACCTCGAAAAAACAAAAAAAAAAAAAAGAGAATGGGCACTCAGGGCCTCCAGCCACTACAAACGAAATCCAGATGCATGTGCCCTCTTGTGCATCTGGCTTACATGGGTCCTGGGGAGTTGAACCTTGGCCCTTTGGCTTTGCGGGCAAATACCTTAATGGCTAAGCCATCTCTCCAGCCCCCAAATTCAGCATTTTTCAAAAGAACATAACTGAACCCAAAGTCTCTACACAGCTTTAATAATATATCTGGTATACTATTTAAAAAGTACTAGTGGAGGGGTCCTGGAGAGATGGCTCAGCAGTTAAGAGCACTTCTCATGCAAGCTTGAGGGCCTGAGACTTTCTTAGTTTAATCCCCAGCACCCATGTAAAAAGTTGGGTGTGGCCATGCACACCCCAGTACTGTGGGGAACAGAGATCGGCTAATTTCTAGGGTTCATGATAATGGCAAGCTGCAGAATCAGTAAGAGTCTCCTTCTCAAGGAAAGACCTGGATAAGTAATACAGGGGAGACACCCCATATTCTCTTATGATCTACACATACACACAGGGAATGTGCATCTGCACATACATGTACATATACAACACACACCACATCACACTACATACACATGTGTGCACTATATATTAGTTGGGGGTATAGCTCAGTGATAGAGTGCTTGCCTAATATGTAGAAGGACCTGGCCCAGATCTACCACAACCCCCCAAAATGGAAATCCTAGAATTGAAAAGTGAAATGACTGAAATGACCAAAAAAATAAAAATATCAGGGCTGGAGAGATGGCTTAGCAGTTAAGGCACTTGCCTGTGAAGCCTAAGGACTCATGTTCTACTCTCCAGATCCCATGTAAGCCAGACCCAAAGCAAAAGTTGCACATGCCCACTAGGTGGCGCAAGTGTCTGGAGTTCCCTTTCAGTGGCTGAGGTCCTGACACACCAATTCTCTATCTCTTCTCTCTCTCTGCCTCTCTTTCTTGCTCTCTCTAAAAAACAATAAATTCAAATAATATATTTTTATTTTTATTTATTTATTTGACAGAGAGAAAGAGGGAGGGAGGGAATGGGCCCTCATCAAGGCCTCCAGCCACTACAAACAAATTCCAAACACATGCACCACCTTGTGCAGCTGGCTAACGTGGGTCCTGGGGACTCGAACCTGGGTCTTTTGGCTTTGTAGGCAAACGCCTTAACCACTAAGCCATCCCTCCAGCCCACTATACACATTTTTTAAATCACTACATAATGGAGACAGCAAAATTGAAGATGAACTAGAAATCTGATATGAAGAAAATGAACAGAATCTCAGAGGCTTATGGAAAAATATCAAGAAATGAGTTTCAGATCAGCCTGACCTACAGACCCTTGAAACATTGCTTCAAAAAAAAAAAAATGTCTAATGTGTGTGGCTGGAATCTTAGGAGATCTTGTGGCTAATGTAAACAGCTGTGTCTGGCTCTCAGCTGCCCCTAGGGTTGACACTGCCTCAGTTCTTTTGGCTTTCTTTCAGATTCTTTTGGCTTTGTCCACAAGAACAGGCCAGGGGGCCCTGTTGTTGGCTGGTTGGTGCGTGGTGGGTGGGTCGATGGCCAGCCTTGGTGAAAACTTTTTTTTTTTTTACTGGACTCTGGGCTGTGGTGTTACACTTCCCACATTAATCCTCACACTCCTGGAAGTGTGAACCCCTACAGTCCCCATCCTAACGCAGGCAGGGAATCAACACGGTGAGATTCCGCCTATGGCCCAGGTCCACCCACGCCACAGGTAAGAGCTGAGGCCCTCCTTCTAGACCCACGGGGGTCTCTGTTCCTTACAAGGACGCACTGGGTTCCAAGAAGCCAAAGAAGGCAGGAAACAAAAGCTGTCCCAGGAACAGCAGTCCCACAATGGTCACAGAATCAGAGGCCAGCGCTCACAGTGGGGGACGGGGTACATCGAAAAATCTTACTTGTAAGTGTTATTAAGTACATTTCCGTTTGGGCTGACAGGTGGAGGCTTCCATAGGCTCAGGACCCTCCCAGGGAACCTGTCCTTGTGGTGCCAGAGCGCTGGGCTATCAGCAGCCCTGAGCTGACCTACTCCAGAAGGTCAAGGGCGGAGACAGGGCTCCAGGGGAGCTTGGGGAAAGCAGGACAACGCCTCTGCTTCCTCCCCCAGGTGAGCACCTGGCCGCTCTGCTAGTCACCCGCGCGGCGGCGGCCTTCTTCCTGGATGGCCGAACCCGGGACGTGCTGCAGGACCTGCAGGAGGCCTTCCGCGAGAGTCCCGCGGGGGCGCGGAGGCAGTTCCAGGCCGTGCTCTCCGCCGGGGACCGCGAGCGCGTCCAGGCCCGGGCGCAGGAGGCCGCGGACGAAGGCTTCGCGCGCTTCCAAGAGGCCGTGCGGAACCGCCCAGAGCTCCGCGAGGACACGGGACGCGAGCTGTTGGCCCCGGTGACCCACGCGCTCCGCTTCTTACTTCGCGTGGCGACGGCCGAGGCGCGACCCGCCCTGGGGACCCGCCTGGCCGAGTGCCTGCTGCTGGCCGGGGACGTGGCGGGAGCCCGCGCGCAGTGTGAGCGCCTCCTGAGGCCCAGGCGTCCCGGGGACCGCGCCGGGGACCGCGCGCCGCTGCTGGCGCTGCGCGGCTTCTGCGCGCTGCACGCGGGCGAGGCGCGGCGCGCGCGCGACGACTTCCAGGCGGTGGTGGAGCGCGGGGCGCCGCACGCGAGCGGCTGCGTGCTGGCGCTGTGCGGCCGCGGGCTGCTGAGGGTGCTGGCGGGCAGCGCGTTCCTGGGCGCGCTGGACTATGTCACCGCGTGCCGGCTGCGGCCCGAGGAAGCGCTGCTGGCCACTAAGGCCTACGTGCCCTGGAACCAGCGGGGACTGCTGCTCACCGTTCTCCGGGAGGAGGGCCGCAGGATGTTGCTGCGGGAACCCCGGAGTGCGCCAGGCTGCCTGAAGGAGGTTGCGGAGGTGGCCAGTTCCGCGGTGCTGGAAGGGTGAGAACAAACTACACTGGGGCGGGGGTGCGAGGGGAGCTGCGACAGGGAAGTGTATGACAATTAACCCAGGCGGAGCAGCTGGGTGACTTCCCTAAGCAAGTATGTGGGGTTGGCCCCAGGGCTTAGAACTCCGGATTCTCAGCCTCAAATAGCTCTGCACTGCAGGCGTCCTCCATAGAAAGTTAGAAACGAGCCAGGTGCAGTGACTCCTGCCTGTGAACCCAGCACTCAGGAGGCTGAGGCAGGAGGACTGTCTCAAAGCAGACACTTCCCAGATCGAACAGGCCCCACCCACCAGCAACATCAGTTCATACCTGAAAGCAGAGGAAGCCCACAGGTGGGGGGCGGAGCTCACAGTAGTGGTCTACTTCCTTCCACCTCCCAGCCACCAGGATGTGGGTCGAACAACTGGAGGTCCACCCACCCAGGCAACTAAGTGTGTAAAGTGAATGCGGGAGGGAGCTGAAAGCCCCCGCTAAGCCTGGGCTACAGACTGAATTCCAGGCCAGCCTGGACTACAGTGTCCCATCCTGTGGCCATGCCATTTGCTGTTCCACGCATGGTAGATAACACCTTGTCTCCATGACAGGAGCGACTTGCGGGTAGGTCTTTTTCATTTCAGGCAGTCCACCCTGCCGGGGCAGCCCAGCCCTCTCATGCCTCATGCTCACTTTACACACTTAGCCACCCCAGCAGGTGAGCCTCCAGGTGTCTGAGCTGCACCCTTGTGGCTGGGAGGTGGCAAGAAGGAGACTAACACTGTCAGCCCCCCCCCCCACACACACACACACACACCTACCTGTGGGCTGCCTCTGTCTCCAAGCGTGAACTGGTGTTGCTTTAATTTGCTGGTAAGTAGGAAATGTCATATGTTTGGCTTACGTCCTGTTCCCTCTGGGAAATGTCCAATTTGAGACTTCCTTTACTTGGCAGGATTTCATTAGCATGCCAGGTGCCCCCCCTGCCTGCAGACCGCATGTCCTTGAGCTCAACAAGGCCGAACTGTAAATCTATGTGTTTGCAGAAAAGAAAACTGGGCAGGGTGTGCTCCACGTCAGCCCCACCACCGACCATTATGCAACGTAAATTCCTCTTTCTGTAAAGTGCTTATCCCATGGAGTAATGGAAGAGGCAGATGAGAGACTAAGGGGGACAGGGCAGGCATCTGGGGATAAGGTGGCATGAGGGGCCTTCCCCTGTAGTCCTGTGGGAGGAGGACTGCCTAAGTCAGGAGCTCACTGACAGAATTTCCCTGAGGCCCAGCCTCCTGGGGGTGGGGAGGGTAGAGGGAAGGGAACAGCCGTGCTGAGCCACCTATTCCCCACAGCGATGCCCACGGTGTGTACCAGCTGGCCATGCTACTGATGGAGCTGGACACAGAGGACGAGACTGTGCATCTCCTGGTGGCTGATGCCCTCTACCGCCTAGGCCACCTGGATGATGCCCACAAGTCCCTGCTGGTGGCCCTGTCCCGGAGGCCCCAGGCAGCCCCTGTGCTGGTGCGACTGGCCCTGCTGCAACTGCGGAGGGGCTTCTGCTACGATGCCAACCAGGTGAGAAGGCCCAGGTGATCTGTTGCAGAGCAGGTAGGATTGAGCACAGCTCTGCAGACCAGGCATCCTGTGGCCCCTGCTCTGCAGCCTGGACTTTGGAGTAGTAAATCCACTCTGCTTCCTGCAGCCAACCCTCACCTCTCTGAACCTCAGCCCCCTCACCTGTGCCTGTGGGAACTGACCGAGGCAGGTGCCTAGGGCTTGTCAGTTTGTGCTTTGGCTGTGGGTATAAAGCAAAGTGAACAACAGGGCTAGAGAGATGCTTAGCGGTTAAGGCACTTGCCTGGCAAGCCAAAGGACCCACACAAGCCAGATGCACAAAGTGATGCAAGCGCAGAAGGTCGCACATGTGCACAAGGTGGTGTACGTGTTTGGAGTTCAATTTCAGTGGCTGGGGCCCTGGTGCGCCAATTCATTTTCATTCTCTCTCCCTCCCTCTCTGTCTATCTCTATCTCTATCTCTATCTCTCTCATTCTCTCGCTGTCTTGCATTTTAAAAAAGGCCTGTCTGTTGGGCTTGCCTCAAAAAAAAGAAAGAAAAAGAAAAGTGAACAAGAAACTATTGATCATAGGCTGAGCTCCTCCCTAACCCTGGGCTTGGACATGATCCTGTCCAGGGCAGAAGAGTGCATAAAAGAGGAGAATAGGGACCCTGATGCCTAAATCCCCACCTGCCCACCTCCAAGACCCTCTGCTCCCAGGATGGCACAATGGCACCTGGCTTAGGTATTCTGGAGGCTTCCTGTTTGCTCCACAGCCCACAGGTTGTGTTTCCAAAGCATTTCAAACCTTGAAGTCCAGGCTGAGAGACCTGCTAGCCCTTTCGTTCTCCTGTAGCCTACCTAGACTCCTGATGCCAGTGCCCTGGGCATGAGAGCATGAAACCTGTCCTCCTTCTGTCAGAACAGCAGGGGGTAGCAGTGGGTCTCAGGATAGAGCCAGGGACAGAGTTTATGTCCACATGGACTTCACACCCTGGCCAGAGTAGGAACAGCGCCTGGGATTTTGTTCCACGCCTTCTGAACAGCAACCTCAGGACCCAGTTACTTGATGACATGAAGATCCTTTGCTCACACTTGTCATTCGGACCTTCCTGCCCCATGTGACGGTGTAGGAGATCAAAGCTCAGAAGCATGAGAGCCCCATCCAGCCTTGCCACCTTGCCACAGCAGAGTGCGCCTCACTCTCTCAACCCCACCCCTCTCTGTTCCAAATGGGCAGGCAACCCCAGCCCTCTGGAAACCCCAGCAGCTGAGGGAGGACAAGAATACCTTCAAAGGCTTAAATATCTAGGGCTCCAGTTCATGGCAAAGCTTGCTTTGAAATTGACAGTACGTCCCCTGGTTCTTGGGTAGAAAGCAAGGGCCGAGCGGGGACAGAGCAGACTGGAAAGAGCAAGCAGAAGGGTAAGGGAGCGGAAGTCCGAGGGGACTGTGTGACTCTGTTTCCACCCCCACAGCTGGTGAAGAGAGTGGTCCAGACCGGGGACACGGCCTGCCTCCAGCATGCCCTGGATGTTTTCCACCATGAAGACCGGCAGCTGCTGCAAGGCCACTGCCATGTACGGGCCCTGAACATCCTCCGGTCATGGCCAGGCGGGTTGGACAGTGGGGCCCATACCAGGGAGGCCATTGCCTACCTCTCCCTGGCCATCTTTGCTGCAGGTAGGAGCCTCCCATCTGACCCAGAGGTTCGGTCTTGCGCAAGGTGCATGGGGCACATGGGCCTGAACACACACCACGTTCCTATGCTCCAGAGAATGCATGGTGTGAACAATGGGGCTGCTGGCAGAGGACACCTTTATGCAGAGGTGCTGACTGCCCAGAGAACATACCAAGGCCTGGGAAGGATCTGGGTCAGGGGGCGACCCAAATTAGGCCCCTGCTCTGCTCCTGGCCTGCCAAACCCTGCGTGTTCCACCCTGCTCAGACCTATCTCTAATGAGGGCGAGAACAGGTTCTGGCTCTACTAAGCCCTTCGTGGTAGCGAAAGGCTTAAGTGCACATTACTTGGCCTCCATGCCAAGCCAACCCACCTTGGTCATGGTGTTGCCACCCCACCCATGTCTGCCTGGGCATAGGGTCTGCTCTGTATATGTTGGTGTAGGTTGCTCTAGGTGCTGTGATACAGGGCATGAGGTGCTCAGAAGGAAGGGCTCTAAATAAGTCCCTGGGGTGTGGGGGCATTTGTAAGTATGGACCTCCTTTCAGACCACAGTGGCATCCCTGTGGCTCATACTGCCATCGCCTCACTGCCCTCTCCTCAGAGCAGGTGACAGAACCTACATGGAGGGAATCAGGGGGAGTGGGCTAGGGAGCTCATTCCTGCAACTTCCAGAGGGGCCTGCAGAGCTAAGTGTGTTGTTCCTTGTGTCCAGCACTGAACAGATGCCCAAAAGGGGTGTGATGGTGGCATCAGGTTTGGGAAGGGGTTTCTCCTCCCAAAATTCAAGGTCTCTTCCTTTGCTTCCCAGCCTGAGCCTCTCACCCTCCTGCATGCTGTCCTTCCCTGCCCTGGTCTAAGAACTTCTCCCACTAGCCCTCGTCAGGCTTCTCCTAGGAGACAGCTGCCCCCTCTCCAAAGCCCTGGCAATTCACCAGCCTCCTCACACACCACTGGTCCTGGTTGGGCTCCTCCTGCCCTGTAATTGTGATCTTGACAGCCTCAATCTTGGTGCCCAGTGGAGTATACATTCCCCAGGGTAGGCCCTAGGATCTGGGCACCTCTGCCCACCCACGTTGAGCACCAGGTGAAACCCTGGACAGGAAGTCCAACTGCAGCAATGACCTGACCACATCACTTCCTGCAGGGAGTGAGGCCACCGAGTCCCTCCTCACCCGAGCCCGCTGCTATGGGCTCCTGGGCCAGAAGAAGACTGCCATGTTTGACTTCAACTCCGTGCTGCGGGTGGAGCCGCGGAACGTGCAGGCTCTGTGTGGACGAGCCCTCGTGCGCCTGGCTCTGGACCAGCTGCAGGTGCCAGCCTGTCCTCCCCATCTAGGGCTCACCTAGGATTGAGCGACTGGGGGAGGGGGCAGAGAAGCCCAGGGCCTTCCTCCTCCATGGGAGAGTCAGGCCATCCAGGCAGTGAGATGCCCATGGGAACTCCATACTTTCCTCACAACTTGTGGAATGAATCTGCACACTGACCCTAATCTTTGCAGGAAGCTGTGGAGGACATGTTCTCTGCTCTGCAGCTCGACCCAGAGACCGTGGTCCCTGAGATCCGCTCTCTGAAGCCAGAAGCCCACGCGCCTCTTACTCAAGGTCTCCATGCCCGATGCCGAGCCCTCTTGAGCCAGCGATTGGACTCTGGGGTCCCCCTTGGGGACAAGGAAACCCAGGGCCTTCTTGCTGTGGGAAAGGCAATGATCAGAATTGACACTGCACAGCTGAGCTGGCACCTCCTCCTCACAGACATCCACACAGTGCTGGGTATGTCCCTGCCTATGAGGTGGAGGTGGCCCTCTGTCCCCGACTCTATTCTCTGTGAAGGTTCTCTGAATGCTCTCATCCCTCATTTAAAGGGAGCACTCTGCAGTCTGTTCCTGCCCACCAGGGACTTCAGGGAAGTCACCCCCTTATACTGCTGTACTCATCC
Organism: Dipus sagitta; assembly: GCA_036346955.1. Taxonomy (NCBI): domain Eukaryota; kingdom Metazoa; phylum Chordata; class Mammalia; order Rodentia; family Dipodidae; genus Dipus; species Dipus sagitta. Next base: position 135,192,219 of record CM070773.1, read on the forward strand.
AGGGGTAGCATCTGTGCCCATCAGCTGGACTCCAGCCAGCACAAAGTAGGAGAGGCTAGGGTAGCACCCCCAGAGTCAAGTGTTCCCCTGCTTAGACATACCTCTGTCCCAGTCCCATGTATACCCATTGACCATTCTCCTCTGACACCACCTCCCTCACAGGAAAGTACCAGGAAGCTGATGCCCACTTGGCGGAAACTCTGCACGCCAACCCACCATCAGAGGCTGCCAGGGCCCGGAGAGGCCTGCTCAGGCTTAAGAAGGGAGATGCATCAGCCGCTGCCTGCGACCTGCAGAGCCTTGCAGAGACAGATACCAAGGACCTCAGCTTCCTCCTGCGTCTCCTGGACTCCCCAGAGCGGCAGAGCCTTATCCAGGTGCACAACGCCCGGTGAACCCCATATTGGCCTTGCACTAGCACCACAAGCTTCAGATCCCTGGGTTCACCCCCAGACCACCCTTCTCTTCCACTGTTGGCAGGTTCTCTTGGTTTGGGGAGGGAGTAGAGTAGGGGGTGCCAGATCTGGCCCAGGAAAACCCCTGAACAATACCCAGCCCCTTCTTCTTTGCCTGGAGCACATAAGCCACAGGTGACTTGGGGTAGGGACACCTTGTCCTGGCAGGAAGCCCAACAGGGCGAGCCCAGGTCAGGCTGGGAAGGCATAGGTCCAGTAGCGTGGAACTGAGCTTTGGAGTCAGAGAGACTCAGGGTCACCAGGAGACCTGGAGTAAATGTCCCTCTACGTGCCTCCTTCTCTCCATGGCTGAATTCAGACAGCTGCAGCCTCATGGGAACAGAAACCCCACCATGAGTCTCAGAGGAGGGGACGCCACAGCCAGGGAGGCTAAGTAGTGTTGGGAAGCTGAGGGGACAGGGGATGTGACAGTGTTGTGTGGTCTGGCGCCTCTGAGCCAAGAGAAGGTGTTAATGTGGAATCACAGAGCACCCAGATCTAGGACGGGGTCCCGAAGCTCTCGCGCTGGGAAGAGGAGCGTAGGATGGAAGCCTGCGGGGAGGAGTCCTAAGTTCGAGGGGTGCTGGGGATCCCAGAATTCCAGGAAGGTTCCGGAGCTCAAGGGATGCTGGGATGGTATCCCAGCGCCCCGGGGCGATGGGTTAGGAGGGGGGTTCCAAAGCTTCCGGGGAGCTGGGGGACCAAGTGCCATGCTCAGGAACGCGAGGAAACTGCGGGGAACGTGCAACACTCAGAGGGGTAGACAGGGGTCTCTGAGACTGCTTTTGGCAAATCGCAGGCGATTGCCCGCGGCAGAGGCCGACCCGGAAGTGGCCGCGCCCGCTTCCTGCGCCCGGCCGGCCCAGCCGGTGGGCCACCCCGCGGCACTGCGCCTGCGCAGCGTCGGGAGCCGCGTGGAGCGCGCGCCCCGGCTGCCAGATACGTTGGTTTGCGTGTAGCAGCGCCGGGCAACGACTTCTTCCACGCAGTTCAGCACACAGAGATCAAGGGGCACCAGCAGGGTCACGCTGTAAGGAATGAGAGCTGGTCCCCTAGTGCAAGTCTCACAGGTGCCCGGCCTTGCCTTGATGCCTTCAGTCTAGAGCGGAGGCACAGCGCCCCCGTGCGAGGCAAAAGCCTGAACCCGGGACCCTTTGGCGCCCCTCATCCCTCCCGCATAGCAGGCACTGCTGGCCCCGTCAGCCCTGCATTCAGCGTTTACTGCCCAAAGCAACGTCCCTGCAGAGCCCTTGGGATGTTGTGTGCTTTTCCCCTGCAGGAAGATGTAGGATAGAGGACGTTGAATGACGTGAGGCAGGGTGCTTAGAAGCATCACGTCACGCTCAAAGGCCAGTCTCCAGCGTACTTTATTTCTCAGGAGGTAGGGGAACCATTATAGGAATTTTTTTTTTTAATGAAAGAGAGAGAGAATTGGTGTGACACGGCCTCTAGCCACTAAAAACGAACTCCAGACGCATGCACCACCTTCTGCCTCTGGCTTACATGGGTTCTAGGGAGTTGAACCTGGTGTCCATAGGCTACGCAGGCAAGCGCCTTAACCGCTAAGCCATCTCTCCAGCCCCATTGTAGGTTCTTTCTTTCTTTTCTTTTCTTTCTTTTTTTTTTTTTTCCCGAGGTAGGGTCTCTCTCTAGCCCAGGCTGACCTGGAATTCAGTATGTAGTCTCAGGGTGTCCTCGAACTCGCGGTGGTCCTCCTGCCTCTGCCTCCCGAGTGCTGGAATTGAAGACATGCATCACCACGCCCCGACTCCGTTGTAGGTTCTGGAGCGGGGGAGGAGCCCTGTAAAGTGAGTGGATTATGGGAGGTGTGGTGGTGTCTTTTACTGGTTAGCTGAATAGTTGGGGAAAATGAAGTGGACACTGGGTAGTTTTGGGATGCAGGATTCAGCTTCAGTTCAGAAAATGAGGCGGCCTGGGTAGCAAGGGAAGGTAGGCTCCCATTGACTGGCCACTGGTGCTGGGGGAGGAGTCCAGGAAAGTGAGGCACAATGACTCCAGCTCCTGGGGACAGGGCGAGGCTGCATCAAGGGACGTTTGTACACCACTGGCATACAGGTCAGCAGTAGAATACCGCTAAGTGTACAGAGTGCACTGCCTCTCTGAGCTTGGAGCAGGGTGCCCAGGGACCTTGCATGGCAGAGGCCAAGTCTGCCATTGTCCTGAAGGTCAGGGAGGACTGGAGAGATGGCTTAGCAATTGAAGCACTTGCTTTCAAAGCCAAAGGACAGAGGTTTCATTCCCCAGTACCCATGTAAAGCCAGATGCACAAGGTGGTACATGTCTCTGGAGTTCATTTGCTAGAGGCCCTGGCATGCCCATTCTCTCTATAAATAAATAAATAAATAAATAAATATTTTGAGCTGCAGAGATAACTTAGCGGTTAAGGTGCTTGTCTAAGAAGTCTAAGAGCCCAGGTTCAATTCCCCAGTACCCACGAAAGCCAAATGCACAAGGAGGCAATTTTGTCTGAAGTTCATTTGCAGTGGCTAGAGGTCCTGGCATGCCCATTCTCTATCTGCCTCTGTCTCGCAATAAATAAAATATGAGTGTTTTTTTTTTTAAGAGAGATCAGGGATCCTCAAAAGTGGCCTAGCAGCAGCTGGCCAAAGGGCTTGATGGAGAGGGGATTGTGTCTAGAGGAGTGGAGGGAGGGATTTCCCCCGTGGTGAGCAGCTGTGACTGGACCAGCAGGTGGGGCTCTAGAGCTGCTGAAAGGGCTATTTGATCCAGGTGATCCATTGGAAGCCCAGATGTGTACCCCACCCCTACCCTAAGAAAAGGACACTGTCAGAGCTGGTCAGGCAGCTCTGAGGATGGCAAGAGTCACAAGGAGGGGTCCTCTGCCCATGGCTCAGTCCCTAGGAGAGGCGGCACTTCTGCACAGAGGCTGTTCTACACCAGGCCTGTCCAGGGACAGCAGACTGTGGGGAGGAGCTGATCATGTGATTCCTCCTTCCCTGTGTCCCCTGTGCAGGCTGCTGCTCAGGAAGCAGGCACCCTCCTGGACACAGGACAGCCTGGGCGGGCACTGGGCTACTGCTCTTTGGCTGTCCTGGCCAGTGGTAACAGCCCTTGTCACCTGCGTCTACGAGCCACCTGCTTGGCCCAGCTGCAGGAGTTTGACCGAGCACTCAGGGACCTGAACCATGTGCTTCAGGAGGATGCTGGGGACAGTGACTTGCCAAGGCGGGCAGAGGACTTCTGCTCCCAAGGCCGCCTGTTGCTGAGCCTAGGAGATGAGGAAGGCGCTGCTGGAGCCTTTGCCCAGGCCCTCACACTGTCACCAGTCAGGGCCCAGGGCAGCCTATGGGAGCAGCCGGGCCGGGTCCCCACAGCCCACGTGTTTCTGCAGCACGGGCAGCGCTGCCTGGAGGAGCAGCGCTACCAAGAAGCCTGGACGGCTGCTCAGAATGGCCTTCTGGTGCACCCCAGCCACCGTGGGCTGAAGAGACTGAAAGCGAGGACCCGCAGGGAGGCATCCTCAGGCTGCAGGCTGCACTGACCATGGCCAACCCACCCACCTTTGCACCTGTCCTCCTCGCCAGGACGCACCTGGATCCTCCAGTCCAAGGAGCATCTTCCCCTCCTGCCATCCCCCCTGCCTTTCACCTTAGAAATAAAGGACTCCTTACAATGCACTCTTCCAGACACAAAATAGCCTGGATACCCATGACCTCACAATACCTGGCACTACCTACACAAGACCCTCATAATAGGTAAAGAAGTTAACATCAAAATAAAAGACTAATTGAGAGGGGAAGGGGATATAATGGAGAGTAGAGTTGCAAAGGGAAAAGTGAGGGGGAAGGGAATTATCATGGTTTATTGTCTATAATTACGGAAGTTGTCAATAAAATCTTTTTTTAGGAAGAGAAAGAAAGGGAGGGGGCATTTATTAGGTTGGTATTGTATATATGAAAGTAGAAAGATTGAGATGAGGAGGGGATATGATGGAGAATGGAATTTCAAAGGGGAAAGGGGGAGAGGGGACTACCATGGGATATTTTTTATAATCATGGAAAATATTAATAAAAATTGAGAAAAAGTCTTTTTTAAAGAAAGAAAGGAAATGCTTCCTGTTTGCAGGAGTGGGCCACTCTGGGAGCCCTGCTGTCGTAAGCACCCCTTAAGCCTGAAGCTAGGATCCTCTGCCCACACCTGGGCTCCAACCTTCTAAAGTATCCACAGATCTCCTTCTCACCTTGGGATCCTGTAGGTTTTAGTGGGATCAAGGCTGATACCATAGAGTACTGATAGAGGGGTACCAGTCTAGGAAGCAGCTTTAGTGGGACTTAATCTGAGCCTCGGGCTTCCTCCCATGTAGGCCTTCCCCAAAAACTGGACTCTAAACTGACAGCATGGAGCTAACATGGCCGTGTCATTTACCAGAGACCCAGTGACCAGGTGGGCACACGCAGACCAGGCAGCCCCTCTCCCACCAGAGGCCTCTGGCTTCCATTTGGCCTGGCTTGTCTTGTGAATTGGTGCATCTGCACTGAGACAAGTACTCCCTGTGTGGACTAACTTCCCCGCCAGTCTTGCTTCCCACCAGGGTGCTTGGTGGGGTCCTAACCTGTCCCTATCCACACAGGTGTCACAGAGGCTAGGCTGGAATGCTGTCACTCCCTGAACAAGGGCATGCTGGGCAGCTGGCTCCGTATGAGTGGACCTCCAAACTTCTTCCCAGTTTCTGCCTTGTGGGGACAAAGGCAGCACCTGCCCTGGCCTCTCATCAGCATTCCCTTTGCCCCACCCTGGCTGCCCCTTGATCCCTTCCTCTTGCCTCACCTCCCACCCATTTCTTAGACAAACCAGTTCCCAGGCTCACCTATGCGTGGCTCCTGACCCCACCAATCCCCAGGCAGTAATTTAGAGGCCAGGTGGGATTGGCAGCTTCCCCTGTGCCCAGTTTCCACCTACCCCATCACCCTGCCATGATTCAGTGGTCCCCCAGCCTCCCTACTACTGGGCCCACAGGGGATCTGAACCCTGCACTCTGAGGACCAGGAAAGACAAGGAGCTCAGAGTGGGATCTTGTGGGGTTCTCAGCCCAGTTCCTTCCTGTCTTCCCTACATGGAACTTCAAGCTGGTCCCACCCTGTAGAATTTCTTGACGGATGTCCCTTCCAAGTCACCCTTTTGCCCGTCTGTCCACCCTCAGCACACCTGTGCTTGCCTGGTAATGCAAACACTTGTCAACAGTCAAAGGGACAAAGATGAAGGCCACAGAGTGCCAGGCTGGGGCTACAGGAGGGCGGAGACAGAAGACAGGTGTCACATGGTGCCTTCCTCACACTGCTGCATCCACCTCCTCAAGGGCATCTCAGAGCTCATCACACTAAGCACCAAGGTGCTCAAATCTAGATGAAGCCCCTCCCAGCCCACACCCCCCCAACAAGGAGCAGCCAGCAGCAGCCCGCAGTTCATCTTGCAGGGGTCTTGGGTCAGCCATGCTTATTTGGCACTTTGCTGTGATCTGAATTTGTCCCTAGAATTATGTGTTCAGATCCTTACCCCAATGGGACCTTTGGGAAGGAATTAGTTCATGAAAGTGGAGCCCTAAAGAATGGAATCCCGGCCTGGACAGATGGCTCAGTGGTTAAAGGCATTTGATGCACAAGCCTAGTAACCTGAGTTTGGATCCCCAGACCCTGCATAAAGCTGGACACAAGTAGTGCACACATCTTAATCCCAAACACACCTACAGCAACAGGAGACATGGGAGAATCCCAAAGCTGGAATGCCAGTTAGTCTGGCTCTCACACTGACCAAGAGATACCCTGTCTCAAACATGGTGGGAGGCAAGGATCAACACCCAGAGCTTGTCCTCTAACCTCCATATGTGCATGTGAGTGCCATGGCACAAGAAGAACCATATATACACACTACACAGAGAGGCAGGGAGAGAGAGAGGGACGGGGAATCAGAACTCTTATCAGAGAGATTCTCCCCCTCTCTCACATGTGAGGACACAGTAGGAAGGTGCTGCCTACAAACCAGGTCACAGGCCTGCTCACCCATCTGCTGGTTGGACTTCCAACTCCAGGACTGTGAGAAAAACATCTTACTCATTAAGCCACCCAACCTATGGTATTTTGTTATATGGCATGAATGAACTCAAATGCAGTGTCCAGCCTCTGTTACCACCTCTGCCCTGACCATAGACCACTGGCTTTTGAGAACAGCAGTGAGCCTTAGGTGCCTATACCCCCTCGGCCCATGCTTTGCCTCATGGAGCAACCCTAGGCCAGAGAAGGCAGCTTGGAGAGCTGGGGGAGGGTTCCAGAAAGCTGTGCATGCATGCACTAAGGGGCTGGAGGACATTCCCAGGACTATTCACCCCTATGGTCCAGTAGCTCGTGCTCTGCAGATCCATTCACCTCCCCACAGCCCCTGAGCTTTCACTCACAACCTCCATGCTCAGCTGGAGCAGGGAGAACCCAGGCCATGTATCCAGAGGGTGGGCAGCCCTGCCTTGGCATGATTCTGCATCAGAGTCCCCATTAGAGCATTCCTGTCACAGCCAAGCCAACCCAGCTGACTGCCACCCTAGACTCCATTCCCACCCAGTTCATTCTGAAGGTGGCCTGGTGTGTGAACCATGACCTCCTGGGCCAGACTTGGACTTTGTCAACACCTGCTAGGGGTCTAGAGTTGCATGTCTTCAGAGAGAAAGACTGAGAGTTGAAGAGTGTCATCACAGGAAGTTTTTTTTTTTTTTTCAAATAAAGGCTAATGTTCCCAGACCTGGGGACACATGCTTCTGATGGAGAGGAGCTCACAGGGCTGGGGGCTCAGAATCCTAACCCTACCTCACTCAGCCCATCCAGATGTCCACATTCCAAGTGTCAGGGTCCATTCCTAGCCAATGCCCTAATTTTCTCATAAGAACTCAGTAAGCCTGAGGTTGTGACCCAGGTTATCATCACAGGCCTGGGACGTGGGTCTGGCTGGCAAGCCAAAGTGTCAGCCCTGAGGCTACAGGAAACCAGGTGGCCAAGGCAGTTCTGACTCTCAGGAGTCTAGAAGCCTGGACTTGTTGCTCTTTCCACTTGGAGCTGCAGGATACCCAGGGGAATCCCGCGCCGCCCTCTCCATCACCATCACCATCACCATCACCATCACCATCATTGCAAGCTGCTGCACTTGGGCTCACAGTTGTGGATCCCCTCAGGGCCTCACTACCAGCGCAGTGACAACTCAAGGAAGCCCCTAATGCCACACCTCCTGTTAGAAGGATCTGGCAGTCCAGGGATGCTGAAGCCCAGCCCCAGACCCACCTCCAGATCTGTCTTGGGACCACTCCTTATACCAACATGGGTAGCAGGCAGGGTCCACTTGGGAGGCAGAAGCCACATCAGAGTCCCATAATGCCAGTTTACCTTGGATAGCTATTGATCCATTATGAAATTAGTGTAGATGGGGCACAATTCCACAGTCACGGATATAGGGACCACAAAGTTCCAGTGCCAGTAACGGCACTCCCTTTTCAGTAGACCACAGTCAGCTGCCTATGTCAGCTCAGACGACCAAGCTACCCCTCCCCACCTGCCCCCCCCCTTCCGGGATGAATCTTGACCAGTTTGTGTCTGGAGCTGAGCATAGTTTATTTTGTAATTATTCCACATGTAGATAGCTAATCACAGTCAACTTGCCTGGATTTGGAATCACCTAGGAAATGCTGGACATGTCTGTGAGGGCATTTCCAGAGAAGTTTAATGGGGGAGGGAAAACTCAGCCTGGAGTGGGAGGCACCATCCACTGGGCTGGGATCCTAGACTGAACGGGCAGTTGGAGTTCAGGGACGTCCAGAGATGGGACAGCCTCTGGGTACCAGGTCACTAGGTGGCTTTGGGCAGAGGTAAGGGCTGCTGTGAGCAGCTAAAGGTGAGGTCAGCCTGAGGTGTGAGGAGACGTACAGAGCTGGGCCTGGGGGTACAGGGTCCAAGGAGGCCCTGCTGAGAGTAGCAGAACCGTCCAATCTGTTTCTCCCTGAGGTTTTTGCCTTATGGACAGACAAGAGGCTCTGTGGTATCCTGAAAGGGCTTGCTGGAATTAGGAGACTGGCTCCAAGGAACTAGCTAATTCCCGGCTGACACCTGGCCCACCACTACCTCCCCAGAAGAGGTTGGGTCTCAGCTTCTCCCTCATCACCTTGATCCCATTCCCATTTGGGCTGTGATGGCCTCATCCGCCTCAAAGCTGAGCCGTGGCTCTGTGATCTGGCTCATTTCAGAGGGCAAGAGGGTTTGGGGACAAGCCACAGGGCTGAAGGATGCTGCTAGTGAACATGAGAGGTGGCCAGGAGGAGGCAGGACACTCCCAACCAATTTGTGGGGCATCCAGATGGCTGTGTCTGAGCTTTCTCTGAACTCTGGAGGGTAATGAGGGGGTTTCTGAGGTCTAAGCCCAGCCCTGGCCTACAGCTGGAGACTGCCCTCCTCCTAGGGCATGGGCCACCCTCAAAGACCATCTCAACATGGATCCAAAGCTTCCAACAGCACTCAGTATAGCAGAAGGTCCAGGGCTGGATGCTAGGGGGTGGTTGCTCTGGGACCTTGGCCCAGTGGCCCAGCTTTCCCAAATGCCTTTAGAGACTAGGAGACCCCACCCATGGATAACTGAGTCACACCTGGAGAGGGGGAGCCTGGGCTCCTGCTCGCAGCCACACCTGCCCATGAGCAGGTAGGTCAGTGGCTCATATCCACAGACTCTACCAGACAGCCTCCAGGCCCAGAGCCTCTCGCTCAGCTCCTCAGTCAGCTGCCTGGCTCTGGGGTTGAGACTGAACCTCACAGCTTGCCACGAAGTGCCCAGCCCCTCACTAGCATCTCAGTTAGGCATCCCTCCTACCACCCTGCCTGTCTACATAGTGAGCAGGGCCACCCTTACAGTGGAAAAGCCCCCAGAACCCACCACCCCACTCAAAGACCACAGCCATAGAGAGGACCCTCACTGTGGCCTGGCGCAAAACTCTGCCAACACCTGAGGCCAGGTGTGGGCGGGGCGGGGGGGGAACAAGGGCCTCCTTCCCAGCGGCACCTGAGCCCCTTGGACTAAAGAGAGGGGAGCAAGAGAGAAATGGGCTTTGGTGGGAAAAGGACACGTACTTCTTCAGGGTCCCCATGCCCAGGACTGCACCTGCCCCTCCCCCACAGCAAGGCCCTTGAACCCCTGATGTTGTCATCACCTCCATGGAACCCATGTCATCACAAAGGAGGGCCAGTAGCCAGAACCGTGTGACCTCACAGCGAGATCAGCCTGAGCCCACTGCTCTCCTCCATCTGGAGCCCACCCCTTGGCCAGCTTACCCCAGCTCTAGGACATCCTAACTCAGCCTCTAGGGACCTACCCAGGTGGCAGCTGTAGCTTCCTGAGATCACCAGGTGAGGTTCACCGAGCAAGGCCTGCCTGTCCCACTTCCCTGGGCACTGTCCCATTTTGGATTTTTTGTTGTTGTGTTTTGGTTTGGTTTTTTGAAACAAGGTCTTACTTTGTAGCCCAGGCTGACCTTGAACTCATGGCAGTTCACCTAACTCAGTCTCCCAAATGCTGGGATTCCAGGCATGCACCCCTACACCTGGCTCCTGGACTGTGGCTCAGTGCCAGAGTTTCATAAGGGGCCAGGCAGGCATTTTGAGTGTTCAATCACCTGTACCCAGGTTGGTAGCCACCCTGGGGCTGCTCCCTCCCTGAAAGATGACTGTCTTCCCTTCAGACATGTTTTCCCTGGAGCATTTCCAGGTCAATGAGGTCCCTTCTACAGGTCCTGGCCACAGGGCTTCCTCCTCAGATACCTCGCACTTGCCAGGCCACCTGACTCTGTTTGAAGGGGTTTTTTTTTTTTTAATATTTTATGTATTTAATTGGTTAGTTAGTTGAGAGAGGTAAAAAGAGACAGACAGAGAGAGAATGTGTGTGTGTGCACACCAGGGCCTCTAGCCACTGCAAATGAACTCCAGATGGATGTGCCACCTTGTGCATCTGGCTTATGTGGGTCCTGGGGAATCAAACCTGGGTCCTTAGGCTTCACATACAAGCGTCTTAACTGCTAAGCCATCTCTCCAGCCCTGTTTGAAGGTTTTATTGCGTGCATGCCCAGTGAACAGGGAGCCTTGCAAATTTTCAGGATAGAATGAAGTGAGCCAGGAAGAGTGCAGGAGAGAATTAGCTGATTGACTCAAAGTCAAAACACATACCTGAGACACGAATGCCAGGCCCAAGCCAGGTATGTTCTATACGGGTGACTTGTTCACTCATTCATTCATTCATTCATTCACTCATCCGCTGATTCATTCATGAACTCATCTGTTCACTTGTTGGATGATTCATTCATTCACCCATTTGTTTACTCTCATTTGTTCATTCACTAGTCCACTCACTGACTCCTTTGTTTGTTCATTCACCCATTCATTCATTTGTTCCTTCATTCATCTAACTGATGTGGATATAATGTCCCAGTAGGGACACAGATGGAGACCCACCCCCACAGGAACTAGAATTTTTATGGGAATTACAGAAATAAAGACACTGGGGATGTGGAGCAGTGTGTCTGGGTTAACACAAAGTAGGATCAGGGCTAAGGCTTGCTCATTTGCACTTAGAAGCTGGGTCAGGGAAGACCCCTGAAAAATTGACATTGGTGGGGGACCAGAGAATGATCGTTCTGGCAAAAGGGCCTCTGTGGAGAGGTTTGCCTGAGGCTGGGAAGACAGGGGATGCAGTATAAGGTGGTGGGGGTCACAGAGACTGAGGTGACAGCAAGGAGCTGCTTCTCCAGCCGGGATCTGGGAAGAGACTTCCTCTGACTTCCCCATTAAAGGACCTCTTGGGATAAAGGGACAGACATCCCCTCGGGAGGGTCTGTGCTACAGCTAAGGAGAACAAGGCTGGAGCAAGCCGTGAGAAGTCAGAAGAGATGAGGGACAGATCCAGAAGTAGGGGCTCAGGACTGGAAGGGTGTGGGCCCAAGGACAACTCCAAGGTTTCGGGTTCAGCAACACTGGGGTGGGACTGTGTGGGGGAAGCAGAAGTCCTCAGAGGAACTTTCTGAGGACAAAGGGAGATGGACCTACTCTTCTGAGCATCTCAGAGGAAGAGCCAGGCAGGCACTGGATATGTGACCTCTGACTGTCCAGGGAGGGTGTTCACTAGGAGATAGAGGGAGGAACAAAGGGACAGACAGGAAGGGAGGAGTGAGGCCCAGCCCCAACTCCGCTCTGTGTCATGTCAGTGACTAGTTGGATATGCCACCTTTGTGAGGACTGACCCAATAGTGTCTAAGATCTTTCCCCAAATCAGGCCACTTGGCAGACTGTAAGTGTATTAAGAGACACCTCTGAGATGCCCAGCTTATAGGAGGCAGAACTAAAGTTACAGGCGCACTCAAAGATCTGGGAGCCTTCCAAGTCAATTCTCCGTGCCCAGTGCCCTCCTGCCCTGCCCACGTCAACAACCTGTCCCCAGTCCTGTGTGTGCTCCACTGCTGCCCACTTCAGAGCAACTCAGGAAGGTGCCCGCCCCATCGCAAGAAGGTGAAGGTCACAACCAGAGCTGCTCCCAGCCAGTTGGCTGCCAGAGCTGGATTTCAAGCTGCCTGGCCTGCCAGCTCCTCCTTGCTCTAAGTGGTCCCCACGCACATGGGCCCCCCTCCCTTGGACTCTGGACTCAAAAAGGAAGTATAGGCAGGGAGCCCAGCAGCCAGAGTCACCTCCCAGACAGTGTCCCTGTCCCAGCACCCAGACCCACAGCTGCCCACAGACACAGGCAGCCTAGGCAGGCCCCGCTGCAGAGGCGACTGGATAAAATGGAGTCAAGCATCCTGGGTCCAGTGTGTGAGCCCCAGGCTGCGAACAGAACCATCCCAGCTCCAGTCAGTCCCTGCCTGCCCGAGAGAAGCCGACCTTGAGAAGAAATGGCCACCAAGGCCAGCCAGCCAGGTCTCCTCTGTCCATGAGGCATGTTTGGGTAGTCAGAGACCCCTGCCCAAGGATAGCCTGGGACCCCAAGACCCAGGGCGGGAGCTGAAGCTTTGGAAAGGGAGACCAGGACGGAATATCCAAAAGTAGCAACTCCAGTGTGGACAGGGAATCCTCCGGCTGCTGGCCCTCTGACCTGGGCCCCAAGTGCCCAGTGGTGTGCTTTCCTGTCCAGAGCCGGCTGCTGGGGAAGTCTGAGAGCCCAGTGGGAATGGTGGAGCGAGCATGTCGGTCTGGGCAGAAGCGCCCAGGCTTCCTGAAAGGGGGGATGCTGCTGCTGCTGCTGCTGGTGACAGGAACCCTGGTGGCCCTGGGCATCCTCTACAGCAAAGGTGAGTGAAAACACCTTTGTCCCTGTACCTGCCCCCAGATGCTACCCCCCTCCCCGCCACCTGCCCAGGGCTCTTTGTGCCCCAGAAAAGAGCCAGCCTGGTGGAGTGGGGCAGGGTGTCCAAGGCCCTTGCTGGCTCCCAGAGTCCTGCTGTCCACTCCAGAGAGACCAAGGGAAGGACACTAACCTGCAGGGACCAGGAGGCCCCTTCTTGAAAGCTCTGCCCTGGTTCGCTGGCACGGCTGACTCTGCTTCCGCCCCGCTGTGTCTCTGCGGGACTCCAGGATGCGGCAGGCAGCAGAAGTGCCCCCTCCCCAGCCTCGGCATCGCAGTGCAGCCCCGCAGAGCGCAGCTGCGGCTGCAGTTCCCAGGAAGGCCAGCAGCAGGAGCCCATGCTGCTGAGCTGGGGATCACCTGGTATCTCCCAACAGAAGGAGCCAGTCAGAGTCGCAAGGATCTGGTGGCTTCTGAGACACTCTGCTTATTGCAAAAGGGTGGGAGGGGGCCAGGCTGGGAACCCATCAAAGAATAAGTGTGGCCCTTGACTGGACCTCACGTGTCCCAGGAACTGCATTCTCCCACGTACACCTCTCCCTTCTGTACTCCCCCTCCCACAAAGGCTCACATGGAGGAGCAGGATGCTCCCCTTTGGGTGGGGGCATTCAAGCACCCAACAGCACACCCTCAGCCTGTCGGATCCTGGGAGGTTCACACCCACTGACCTCCTGCTGTGGCTTATAAGTGGCATACTTACTTGGCTCTCACATCAGGTGACATTAGAATGTTCCCTCAGGGGGCCATCCATCCATCTCTGCTGAGGATCAGCTGTGAAATAGAAGTGATCCTCTCTGCAAACGGGGTGGGCATCCCTCACCTAGGGCTGCCTGCAAGGACCCATGGAGTGTGGCTGCTGCCCAGTGGCTCTTATTGTCTCTGGCCCTCTAGGCTCTTGCAAGGGTAGATAGATACTGCCAACTCTAGGGCGGAAGAAATGGGGGTGGCAGGGATCGTGTACTATGGGGATCTCAGAATCTAGAGGCCTTTGTTTGGGGCTCACTGAGCTTGAAACACCTGGAACAGAGCTAATGCCCCAGACATCAAGCTGTTGGGTACAAGAGGTGGCCCTCTCTTCTGTCCCCCTGTCTATCTCTCCCTAACCTAACACTCCCTTCTTCTTCCCTTCTTGCATTGTGGTCTCTGAGATAATCAGGGGTCTCCTTGACTCTTCCAACACCCCACAGTCTCTGCCTCCTCTGCCAGGGACCCTGTCCCTCCTCCCCCCAGAATAACCCCTGCGGCTAATCTTAGCCTCAGCCCAGGATGGACAGCATAGAAGGTTTTGTATCGTTCATTTCTAAGTATTTTCTCATTTTTCTCTGAGTTTTTTTCCTAACTAATGAGTTGCTTATATTTATTTTTGATTTCTAGATGCATATGACCTTTTAGGTAGTTTTAAGCATTATTGACTTCTGCCTAGGCTGAGTTATTGGTTCCTGCTGTGGTGTTTCTGGTGCTTGCTGAGGCTAGCCGCAGGCTAAGTAAGGCTTGGTCAGTTTTATAAATAGGCCAGGTGTGCTTGTGGGACATGCTAGTCCCTGCTTGCTAGACGAGTGTCTGTACATGCTGTTGAGATCAATGGGTCTTCTGTGTACTTGCTTCCTTAGTTATCTTGATCTTCCAGTGGCTGAAATATCCTGCAGCTATATCATGTTAATTCCCTTATCTTACCAATTGAAGACCATATTATTACATGGAGATAAATTCAGCTAAAAATTATAAACTAAGTTTTATAAATGTAACCCGATTTTATGTTTAAATATGCATGTAAAATTAATTTACCTTCCACTGTGTATTATCATGTAGTGCCCTGTTTTAGCAATGCTCCCGGCCCTGAATTTTATCATATTTTGAATTCTCTTCTACCTTGCATGAATGTGGGTCCACTGGTCACTCATTAGCACTCGCCACTCATAAGCATTCCATTGCTTAGCCAGCTTCCTCCATTCTTTTTAGGTTTGGTTGGTTTTTTGTTGTGGTTTTTTTTTTTTTTTTTTTGGTTTTTCAAGGTAGGGTCTCACGCTGGTCCAGGCTGACCTGGAATTAACTATGTAGTCTCAGGGTGACCTCGAACTCTCAGCGATCCTCCTACCTCTGCCTCCCGAGTGCTGGGATTAAAGGCATGCACCACCACGCCCGGTTTTTTGTTGTTTTTTGAGACATGGTCTTGTGCAGCCCAGGTTGGCTTCAAAGTTGCTATGTAGCCAAAGGTGGCCTGAACTTCTGAGCCTCCTGACTGCACTTTCTGAGTAGTGGGCTACAGGCATGTACCGCCATACCTGGTTTATGTGGTTTAGGGGTTGAACCAAGGCTTCAGGAATACTATGTGAGCACACTACTAACTGAGTTACATCCCAGCCATTATGCATTCTTTTCTCTGGAAGCTTTGTGTGTATGTGTGTGTGTGTGTGTCAGGGTCTCTCACTAATCAGGGTAGACTGGTTAATGAGCTCCAGAGATCTTCCTGTCTCCACACACCCCACCATTATTATATGGATTATGGGTGCTAGTCATTATGCCCTGCATTTTTGCATAGATTTGGAAATTCTCGTGCTTAGGAGTCAAGCACTTTACCAACTGAGCCATCTCCCCAGCCCCAGTCTTTTGTGTCTTATATCAGATGTTTCTTTGCTGGAGTCATAGTTGGACGTTGGGTTTGTCTCTTACTAGTCATAGTTGGACATTGAGTTTGTCCCTACTTCCATTCCCCAGGATCACCAAACTGTGCCTTCCTTCCATGGCGTCCTTCTGTGTCTCTTCCCTTGTTTTTGCCCTTTTCATACCATCATCAGATTGATTCTTTTTTTAAAAAAAAATCTTTTTATTATTTTTTTGTCAGAGAGAAAGAGCAAGAGAGAGAGAAAAAATTGGCACACCAAGGCCTCCAGCCACTGAAATCAAACTCCAGATGTGTGTACCACTTTGCACACATGTGCAACCTTGCACGCTTGCATCATCTTGTGTGTCTGGCTTACGTGGGACCTGGAGAGTTGAACATGAGTCCTTAGGCTTCGCAGGCAAGCGCTTTAACCACTAAGCCATCTCTTCAGCCCAGATTGAGCTCTTCTTGTTCCCTCAATTTGCTTGAAATTCATATCTCTTTCCTTTTGATCATTACTTTGGTTATTTAATTACCTGCGAGTTTAAAAGTTATAGACAGGGGCTGGAGAGATTGCTCAGTGGTTAAGGCACTTGCTTGCAAAGCCTAATGACCCAGGTTCAATTCCCAAATACCCACCTAAAACCAGATGCACAAAGTGACACATGCATATGGAGTTTGTTTGCAATGACTGGAGGCCCTGGCATGCTCACTCTCTCTCCCAGTTGTTGTGGCTCACACCTTTAATCCCCTCAGGAGGCAGAGGTAGGAGGATCACGGTGAGTTCGAGGCCAGACTGAGACTATGTATAGTGAATTCTAGATCAGCCTTGGCTAGAGTGAGACTCTACCTTGAAAAACAATAATAATAATAATAATAATAATAATAGCAAAGTAACTTTTAAAAAAGTAGCCTGTCGGGCTGGAGAAGTAGTTCAGTGGCAAAAGGCTTGCAAATTTGCTGGCCCCAGTTCAATTCCCCAGCACCTATGGAAAGCCAGACACAAAATGGTACAGGCAGCTGTGATCCCAATGCAGCTACAGCAAGGGAAGACAGGGCCAGGAGAATCCAGAAGCTCATAAGCCAGTTAGCCTAGTGCACATGTAACACCAGATAGATAGATGATAGATAGATGATAGATAGATAGATAGATAGATAGATAGATAGATAGATAGATAGATACAAGAAAGGCCGTGTCTCCCCTAAAATGTCCTCTTTTTAATATTCTTATTTATTTGCATGTGAGTATGACAGGTGGGCACATGAGAGCCTCTTGCTGTAGGTGAATGCTGGATGGATACACCACTTTTTGCATCTGGCTTTACCTGGGTGGCTGGGGAATTGAACCCAGGGTGGCAGACTTTGCAAGCAAACTTACCTACTGAGAAATATCCCCAACATCCTCTAGGTTGTCCTCTAATCTCCACACATATGTGTCCTGGTGTGCATGCACATACACGTATGCATTTTAAAACTTTCTTAAAGCAACTTGAACCTTTAAAAGATGTATTCCAGGGCTGGAGATGCACAAAGTGGCACATGCGGTGGAGTTTGTCTACAGTGACAGGAGACCCTGGCAAGCCCATACTTTCTCTCTCTTATAAATAAGTAAAATATTTTAAAAGGTTATAATAGTTCACTATATTACTTATTCTAAGTCACTGCAGGTATAATTCAATTACAGGTAATATTTTTAAATATTCAAATCATTTTTCCTAATCTCTCTGATCATTTCTCCAAATTTTTTTCATTTTTCTTTATTTATTTGATGGTGGGCAGAGGAAGGATGAGAGATAGAGAATGGACACACCAGGGCATCCAGCCACTGCAAAAAAAACTCCAGACGTCTGTGCCACCTTGTGCATCTGGCTTACATGGGTCCTGGGAAATCAAACCTGGGTCTTTTGGCTTTGCAGGCAGGTGCCTTAACCACTAAGCATCTCTCCAGCCCTCCAAAAATAATTTTTGAAAATGATCAGCTTTTTATTTTACACAACTGATCAGATTTGCTCTCTCTTAAGCAAAAGTTTCCAAGCTCAGGTTTATTTTTTTTCTTCTGCAGTGCTGGAAGTTGAATACAGGGTCTTGTATATACTATGTAAGTGTTCTACTCCTAAGCCACATGCCCAGCCCTAGAGCTGGAGTCAGAAGAGTCCTTTTTTTAATATTATTTATTTATGACAGAGACAGAGAGAGAAAATGAAAACAGGCACGCTAGACCCTCCTGCCCCTGCAAAATTCCAGACGCATGCACCACATTGTGCATCTGGCTTTATATGGGTACTGGGGAATCGAACCTGGGCCATAAGGGTTTGAAAGCAAACATATTTAACCACTGTGAGCCATCTCTCCAGCAGAGAGAGAGAGACACATGAAGTGACTGGGGTCCCAATATCCCCTTCAAGGGCACAGCCCCAATGACCGCACCTCCTCCTACTGGGCCCCACCTCCTCAAGGTTTCACAGCTTCCCAACACCACCAGCTGCTGGGAACTAAGCCTTCAACACCTGAGCCCCAAAGCCACATTTAGGATACAAACCGTGGCATTTCAGGAAACAAAGAGCTTATTCTTTGTTGTGTGCGTAACTTATAATCTGCAAAGTGATAACTTTTGTTCTATGAAACAGCTGTGAGGGTAGTCTTCACTGTGTTTCAGTGCACACAAATGTAAGTCATCAATTATCTTTCCAGAATGTCATGAACTTTACATCTGAGTGACATTACCAGGCCAAGCTCACTGTTTTTTGAGACAAGGGTTTCTGTTTCTCAGGCTGGCCTCAAACTCACTATGCAGCCAAGGATGACCTTGAACTCCTAATCCTCCTCCTTCTGCCTCTCAAGTACTGGAATTACAGGTGTGTACCACCACACCCAGTTATATCATGCATTCCAGGCAGGCACTGCCCCCACTGAGCTACATCCTCAGACCCACTTTTTGAAAACACTTTCAATGCTGCATTGTTCATTGTTTCTAAATCCAAATTCTTTTTTTTAATGTATTTTTTTTAATTTTTAATTTTTATTTATTTATTTGAGAGTGACAGACAGAGAGAGAAAGAGGCAGAGAGAGAAAGAGAATGGGCACGCCAGGGCTTCCAGCCAATGCAAACGAACTCCAGATGCGTGCGCCCCCTTGTGCATCTGGCTAACGTGGGTCCTGGGGAATTGAGCCTCGAACCGGGTTCCTTAGGCTTCACAGGCAAACGCTTAACCGCTAAGCCATCTCTCCAGCCCAAATCCAAATTCTTATCTGAACTCATTTTCCTTATTCTTAAAGAACTCTCAATGTCTTGAAGGTCTAGTTTCATTGTCCCCTGACTTCCAGAAATCTGTTAATCTAATGTCATTCATTTGTCAGGTAAACCATCCTCTCTTTCTCTCTCTCTCTGAGTTATTTGCTTTTTGACTTTATTGTTATACATTGTTACCATGAGATACCTTAGAAGCTCTTAGCATTTATTCTAGTTTATATTATTTACTTATTTGCATGTGTGTGTGTGTGTGTGTGTGTGTGTGTGTGTGTAGACACACCAGAGCCTTTTGCCATTGCAAACAAACACCAGATGCTTGTGTCACTTTTTTTGCATTCAGTTTACATGGGTGGCTTGGGAATTGAGGCTAGGCCAACAGACTATAAGTACCTTTAATAGCTGTTTTCCAGCTTCCCTTTAGTTCAAAATTGTGAGTCTCGAATCAACATTTGTTTGGATAATGTGCCTCCTACATCTCCTCTATCCAGCTCTTCTAAGATTCTGGTGACATATGTACTCAGTCTTTGTCAGTGTGTTCCCTGAGTTTCTTGATTTTTCTTCCCATTTTCTGACTTTGTCCTACATTCCTACTAAGTTCCCTAAAGAGATATTCTAACTCACTAAATTTTTCTATACTTCTATCTGATACTTATCACATCCATTCTGAGTTTGTAGCTATCTATAAACTTCAACAGCTACCTGTTTTCATTTCTAGAATGTACAACTGATCCTTTTTAAGATTGGTCTTAACTGCTCCTTGTCTTTACTTTCAAGTCTATTCAAACATAGTATTTTATATCATCAGTTAGCCATGATTGTCTTAAACACACTCTGACACCCAGGGACCTAAAACAATGACCAAGCACACACCATTTGGCTGGGGTTAGCTGCTCTAACCAGTCTCAGCATCCCAGGTATATAAGGACGTGGGCGTGTTCTTCTCCTGGTAGTAACAAATTCTGGAGGACAACAGACAAGCCCCATGTTGCTTTAGCTGAGAACTGAAGCAGGTTACCCAGGCACCTGGGGGCAAGAAATGCACAGAGTATCTTCTCCCCTTGAGTAGGACCAACAACATAGATCATGTGGCCAGACACAGAGGCTGAGAGAAGAATGCCAGGGCTGATGCACCACCCCCCCCCACCTCCATCAGATTTCCGTATCGGAGGCCCTCAGGGGCTTAGGTCTGTTTGTTCTTTCTTATGCATGGATGGCTTTCTTTTCATAAACATGAATCCATATCTAAATTGGCTTTGAGCACTCTTGTGTTATGTAGGTGGAGGAAGTTTTCCTCTGAGAATACCTGTGTTTGTTCCCACCTGGCGCCTTGGGACAGTTCCATCTGGGACCGCTCCAGGTAGGCTCTCAACATGAGTTTTCTTAGCCACATGACACTCATTGCCTGTACTACCTGACAAACAGCCCTGGGTTACACATCCCCGGAGAAGCATGTGCTTTCTAGATTTGCAAATTTTCTCTTAACAGAAAGAGGCTAATAGAAGGACTGAGGGAGAGGGAGAAAGGAGATTTGAACTATCTAAGGTCTTATTCAATCAAGAATTGCAAAATCTTTTGGAAAACAAAAGCTACAAAGGGATTGCAAACTATGCTGAAATAGTTTATTTTTTAACATTGTATAGACAACTTTCATATCTGTACATAATGGGGATTTTGTGTGTGTATGTGTGGTTTTTCAAGGGAGGGTCTCACTCTACAGAGACCTGGCTGTCCTGGAATCACTATGTAGTTGCAAGGTGGCCTCGAACTACCTCTTCCTCCTACCTCTGCCTCCCAAGTGCTGGGATTAATGTGCGCCACCACGCCTAAGGATTTTGATCTTAATCCCCTTCCATTACTTTCTTTTGTCCCCCAACCCCTTTCCCCTACCATTGAACCCCTTCTTTCCAAGTAATCGCTCTTTTATTTTGACGTCTTTTTTCTTTTTTTTTTTTTTTTTTTTGGTGAGGCAGTTTTATTGGGTAAAAAGAAAGAAAACTGGTGCATCAGGTCTGCACTCCAGAATTCGGGATCTTAGGGTACAGCCATTTTGATGTCTTTTTTCCCCTCCTCAATCATCCATGATTTCATGTAGAGGAGCCCAGTAATGTGCAGATCTTATGCAGGTAACAATAGCTGCTGTGAGGTCGTGAATGCAATGGCCATTTCGTATCCAGAAGACAGCATTCCAAAGTGCTCCTCCCACCCTCTAGCTCTTGCATTCTTTCCACCACCTCTTTCACAGTGTTCCCGGAGCATTCACCTGTCACTTCTCAGCACTTTGATGAATGCTGAGTCTCCCCAGTAGTCACCATCTGCAAAAAGAAGCTTCTCTAACCAAAAGTGAGAGCAGCACTAATCTATGGGAATAGACATACATATCTAGAGGACAATTTGATGCAAGCAACATATTGATTTAGCCAAACAACGGTAACAGCTTCTTCCCTACAATGAACTATTTTCTTAATGTAGTCTGCATGACCTACTGAAGCAAGGGTCAGAAAAGACGACATGTCAGTTGTCTGTAGACAACTAGAATCATGAGGAAAAAAGCACTGTACTTTTCAAGAAATATTTTATTTTTTAAGAGAGAGGGTATGGACATGCCAGGGCCTCTTGCCACTGCAAGAACTCCAGATGCATGTGTCACTTTGTGCATCTGGTTGTACATGGGTACTGGGGAAGTGAATCTGGGCCAGAAGGCTTTGTAAGCAAGTGTCTTTAACCACTTAGCTATCTCTCCAGTCTAGAAAATGACTTTCAGTGGAGTCCACTGGCTGTGTTTTTGTTGGTCACATTTCAGCACCAGAAACAGTTACTGCTATGTGATCTTCATGTTCCCAGGGTCTTGTTGCTTTCCTTCTCTTACTTGGAAGCAGGGATTTTGAATGACAGGGCAGGGGCTGGAAGACCAGACTCTGCACCTGCTAGGGACAACCTTGGGTGCATCACCCCACTTCTCCATCAGTATGCCCCATGAGGAAGTAGTCCCTTTCTAACACTCATCAATCCTTCCCGCCACACTAGGCATCATGTTTTTTGTATGAAGACATTTTAGCACTTGTTGTAATGTGCCTGGTAGAGACAAGCTCTCTCAACTATTTTTATTTTTCTTTATGAGAGAGAGAGAATTGGCATGCCAGGGCCTCCAGACACGTGTGCCACCTTGGGCACATCTGCAACCTTGCACTTGCATCACCTTGTACATCTGGGTTACATGGGATCTGGAGAGCCAAACATGGGTCCTTAGGCTTCACAAGCAAGTGTCTTAACCACTAAGCCATCTCTCCAGCCCTCTCTCAACTTTTGCTTGAAACATGCTTCATTTCCATCCTTGCAATATATTTTTTCAAGACTGGAGAGATCATTCAGTTGGTCATGTGCTTGCTGCATAAGCATGAAGCCGTAAGTTCAGATCCCAGAACCCACATAAGTTCTGATGATGCATGATGGTGCACACTTAAAATCCTAGCAGTGGGGAAACAAAGAAAGGAGGCTCCCTGGGCTTGCCAGCCAGCCAGGCTAGCCCAGTTAGTGAGCTGCAGGCCAATGAGAGACTAGAAAGAGGTAGATGGTATATCTGAGGATAACATTTGAGGTTGTCCTCTGGTTTCCCTATGCACACACATCACCTGCATATGTGCAAATGTTTTTTCCTAGGCATAGAATTCTAAGCACAAGGAGGGTCTGGTCCTCTGTCCTAACTGCCACTGTTCTTGGTGAAAAGTCAGCCATCATTATTGTTGTGTGCCTAAGTACAATAAGCTACATTCTCCCTCAGTGCCTACTTTTAAGAATTTCTCTTAATAGTTTCTCAGTAGTCTAACTATGTGGCACACACCAGGTTTTGATAGGGAAGAAGAACATCAGGACCTCTTGTCCCTGTATCAGATGCCTTGTGCCAACTTTTGGATCTGGCTTACATGAGTGACTTGAGAATTGAACCTGAGCCAGCAGGCTTGGCAAGCAAATGCCTTTAACCACTGTGCCATCTTCCCAACCCCGGATTAATCCGTTTCAGGTAGCATTTGGTGCTCTTTGAGAGGGTGTTGCTATGTGCAGCTCATCTTCAGGGAGGGGGGTGATGTTCACATTCTAGAAGCATTGTTCACATATGGTATTTGGAGTTCTTCTAAACAAGAGATCTGTCTCTTTTTATTCATTTATTTATTCATTTACTTGTTTGTTTAATGATTTATTTATGCAGTGTGTGCCCATAGATGTTTATTTAATATTTTGGGTTCTAATTAAGTATTACTTTGTTGCTTAGGCTGTTCCAACCCTGGACACTGGGACCTTTGTCAGCTGCCTTCATGACTCTGACATACCCCTAGGCTTCTCTTATCTATTTCCTGCACCTGGTATAGAATCGACTATTTTTCTAAAGAACCTGTTTTTTGTTGGATGTTATCTTAGAGGCCACAATATAGCTGCAGAGAGTGCTCTTTGCCTCTTGTAGGCTGTTGCCACTTCTAGGTCCTCTCAGCTGGTGAAGCAAGGTGTGTGTGTGCTAGCCTGTATAGTGCACCTGCCTGTTCATATTTCTGTATGGAGGGGATGGAGAGATGGCTCAGTAGTTAAGGCACTTGCCTGCAAAGCCTAAAGACCTGGGTTTGATTCTCCAATGCCTATGTAAACCCAGATGCACAAGGTGACACATGCATCTGGAGTTCAGTTGCAGAGGCTGAAGGCCATGGTGTGCCCATTCGCTCTGTCTCTCTCCTCTCTAGCACTCTCTGCTTGCAAATAAATAAATATGTTTTTTTAAAAAAAAATATTTCTGGGTCTGGTGTGATGGTGCACACCTTTAATTCCAGCATTCAGGAGGCAGAGGTAGGAGGATCACCGTGAGTTCAAGGCCACCCTGAGACTACATAGTGAACTTCAGGTCAGCCTGGGCTAGAGTGAGACCCTACCTTGAAAAACCAAAAGAAAAAAAAAAAATTTCTGTATGTAACTGTCTTGCACTAAGCCCTTGGGTCACTCCTGCTTCCTTTCTCACCTTCTATAACTTCTTGCTGCAACAGTGATGAAACTCCTGGCCAGCCACCACCTGTCACTTCATGGCTCATGCACACTGCCCGTATGTAGTACTGCAGTTGTCAGCTGGGTTCCCATAAGGAGCAATGTTGCATGCCACTCCTTTGTGTGACTCCTGTTGCTTTAATCTCAAAGACTACACTCTTGCCCAAAGTTACTTAGGCTAGCACCTTACTCCCCTGTCCATTTCAGTGGCATTGCTTTATTCATTTGTGAGACATGCTTATTTTGCATTTCATTCTGGGATCCTCAACATCCTAAATTGTGTTTTTAATTTTCATAGAGTCAGGTTTACTCTTTGTGCTATAAAACCATATGGAGCTTGGAAAATACTTAATATCTGTACACACAATCACCTGTCATACAGAACAATTTCACTGCCTTACAAAGTACCTTCTCTCTCATCTGTTCAACATCCCTCCCCAGACTCAGCACTCACTAGTTACTATCTTCTTTTTTCTCCAGATGTCATATAACTGGAATTACATAGTATATTGCTTTTTATAGCTGCCTTTTCTACTTCTCCATATACAATTAAGATTTATCTATCTTCTTGTAACATTTTTTGTTGCTAAATGATATTCCACAGAATGGTTGTGACCCCGTTTGTTGATCCTTTTCCGTACTGCAAGCAAATATATCACTTTCAAATTAGGAAAATTATATTATAAGTCCAGCTTACCTAAATACTCTTATGCAAGGTGTTTTCTAAAGATATTTTATAAATCATTTGGGTAAACAGCTAGAAGTGTGACCACGTCTGCTGCTGCTGACATTGGGATCACCTTGGAGTCCATGTCTCTTGACCATTGGGGTTCCTTCTTGATTGTAGGCCATATTCACTCCCTCTCCATGAGATAGGATTCCTCTCTGCTCTCCTATTCTCCCTGCGGCCACCACTACCATGTGCTCCCTGAATGCCCGCAGAGCAAGAACTGAGAGTGGGTACAGACATGCTCCCACGGGGCAGCCAAGACTTGAAGCTCCTACCCGATAGATAAGCCCTCACTTCTTTTGCTGGCCCAAGGTGTTGTCACTCTCTTTCCTGGAGCTCAGGCTGGCCTTTGATCTTTGTCCCTCAATGTAGGTATTTATACCACGAGGTGGGAGTGGCCTCCCTGCAGGTGGCATACTTGGTCCTCATTCCTGAGCCAGGTCTGCAGTGTCCTCACAGGCTGGATAAATGGCTTTCCAAACAGTCAGGCCCCGGGATCACCAGAGCATTGGAATTCTAGTGTCTTCTGTACTGACTGTGCCAGGGGCTGAGCAGATGAGCCCTGTTCCCTCCTTCTTGGGTCTATGTGTCTGACCATGGGGCATGGCTGCCCCAAGCCAGGTCTGAAGGTGGCCAGATCTGGTTTCCCTCTCCCTAGACAAGATTTCCCCTTTTGTACTCAAGCCCCACTCCAGGTCCCAGAAGACCTCAGTGCTGACTAAGCAGCACTCCCCTCTCCATGTGGTGAGGGGACAGGAGGGAGGTCTAACCCCTTCAGCAGCCACTAAGGTACAGGAGCTAGGGGTGCGGGCTGCCAGTAGGGTAGTCCCCTGTCTTTTTCTGTAAATAAGCCTACTATTACTGGCTGATGAGACTTTCTAGAGCAGCCTCCTATGGGTGTGGCCCAGGAAGATGGGTGAGCTTAGGTGGGTGGGGAGTGACCCATGGGTGGGAGTAACAAGCCAGAGGACCCCTCCCCTTCTGCTCAGACCCAGGAGGCCACAGGAGGAGGAGAAGGAGGAAGAGAAGAAGTTCTGTAGTTCCCCCGTCTTGGTTCTCTGGTGACCAGATATCACTGTTGAGTGGTGACTGCAGCCCAGAGCACTGTAGGGAAAGATCAGTGCTGCCCTAAGTAAGGCCTCAAGGCCCTGGGGACCAAGGCTGGAAGGAGCTAAGTGCTGTGTTTCTCCCCAGGGAAGCAGCTGCCCAGCTGGCTGCGCTTCTCCCAGGAAGAAAGGACGGTTGTGAAACGAGGTAGTCTTTACCTTCCCTGCCACACAGCCCCTAGGAGGTGGGCTCAGCAACTGGGCCTGCCATGAGCAGGGACAACGTGGAGGGCCAGGGGTCACAGGGTGGGGAAGAGAGAGCAGCGGCAAGGATGCCAGCCTTCAGGCCTGCTGTATGTAGGATGCCTGGGTAGTGCCCGTAAGGTCTGCCAGGTGACACGTTTGGGCACACGGACTACTGGCAGCTGGTACGGGGCAAGAGAAGGGTAGGGCAGCACAGTGCCCTGTAGCTGGCAGGTGGAAAGGTGGGAGGGCATTACCAGCCTAAGCTCTGGGGGTCTAGGTGTGTGGCGGGATCAGTGGAAGCAGAGGGTGTAAAGGCAGGGAGTGTCCCCAGGTCATTCCAAGGGTCAAGTAAGACCAAAGCTCACCAACATTTGGGACCCAGCTGGGGAGGCCCCAACCTATGCTTCAGACCTACTCTTCAAGAACCCATGGAGGGTTGTGGGAAAATTGAGGTTTGCCCTGCCTACCCTGCCACCCCACTCAGATCTACACGTGCTCACACTCTTCCTTGCCTGCAGCCATCAAAGGGACCCCACAGACGAAGGAAGTCTGCACGACCCCCGGCTGCATCATGGCAGGTGAGCCCCTCCTCCATGCCTGCCACAGCAGCTGCTCGGGAGCTGTCTGAGGACAAGCAGAGTAGCCTGCTGGACAGCCTGGGAAAGCTACCTGGGCTCAACTGGGTTTCCACATGGGGCCTCCTGTCCTGGTTGGCCTGCAAGGACACAGAACACTTACCAGTTTATGGGAAACAAGAGCAAGGGAGAACACACCTGTTGGGGTTTTTTTGGTCTGTGTGTGTGGTTTTCCGAGGTAGAGTCTTGGTCTAGCACAGGCTCACCTGGAATTCACTATGTAGTCTCAGAGTGGCCTCAAACTCAAGGCGATCCTCCTACCTCTGCCTCCCAAGTTCTGGGATTAAAGGCATACAACCTATTTTTATCTCATGATTTCTCCCAGGAATTTGTGTAAAATTGAGGCCCACAGACTGTTCTCTGCAGATGGCAGAAATAGCTGGTGGGGGGGGGGGGGAATAAAACACTGGGGAAACACTTGGAATGTGGTTTTCTGCCCAGGGTGGGTACTAGAGCCCCACAGTGATGCCATCTGTCAGATCCCCAACTGCAAGGCCAGAACAAGCAGGGCAGAATTCAAGAGGAAGGTCCTCAGTAGAGACTAGCCACCCAACCTAGAACCTCAAGCCCACTGTCCCTAGTGCACTCTAGATTCTGGAATACAGCTCTCCCTTCTAGCAGAAAATAAGCCTCAGAATAGGGAAGAGCCACTCATTCCCAGAGGAGCTGCATGGAGCAGAGAGGCCCTGGACCAGAGGCCAGGAGCCAGGAGCAAGATGCCAATGCTGAGAGCAGGGCCACCCGCTGAGTGCTTCCTATGAGCAGGGCACGCTCTCTGCCCATCACATCAGCTCTCAGACAGCAGAAGCCTGGAGGGTTCAAGATCCTGTGGTTTATAGGTAGCTTCAGCTCTTGCACCCACTGGAGAAGTTCTCCCCTTGTTCCCAGCCTCACTGTGGCTCAAAGAGGGTGCCTAACTCTCCCAGGAGCACACACCTGACACTACATCTTTGGTAGCCTGTGTCCAAAGGGAGGCACTGTCTCTCAGACTCAGAGACAGTGCCTGGACTGTCCGCAACTCAGGATCCCCTCTTCCTCCCCCATCTCTGGGAATGAGCAGCCGCCAGGATCCTCCAAAACATGGACCCATCCCAGAAGCCGTGTGATGACTTCTACCAGTACGCCTGCGGAGGCTGGCTGCGGCGCCATGTGATACCGGAGACCAGTTCCCGATATAGCATCTTTGACATCCTTCGGGATGAGCTAGAGGTCATCCTCAAAGGTCGGAGAGGCCGTGGCCTGGAGAGGGTTGTTGCTGAGGTTGGGCCTGCCCCACTTCCAGGCAGCACTGGGTCAGGAGTTGGGGGCTGGCGTATCAAGACACAGCTTAGTATCCTGTGTCTCAGAGGAGGGGGGAGCCCTTGAGATACAATGGAGGACCGGAAGGGTCTACCTCTAGCCAGGTACTGCAAGGGACATGGTATGATGACCTGAATCCCCAAGAGTCACCTTCAGGCTCTGTCCAGCTCTCTCTCCTTCCCACAGGGATGCTGGAGAATTCCACTACCAAGGACCGACCAGCCGTGGAGAAGGCCAAGCTGCTGTACCGTTCCTGCATGAAAGAGAGTGAGTGGGCCACCTTTGTCAGGCCCAGCCAGCTCCAGCACCCTACTACACCTTTCAGTATGGTGGGCAGGGGGGAGTAGGTGCCGCGCAGAGCCCATGCAGAGTAGCTGTATGTTATGCCGTGCCTGGCCAGGTTTGTTACCAGCTGTCCTGTGCCTGGGATTTGCAAGCCCCGCCTGTGGTTATGATGTTCTGAAGGACTGAGCACCCACCGAGCAGCAGGGCTCAGACCGACTGATTCCCTGGACGGCTGCAGGGGGGTGGAGGGTGATTCTAGTGGATCTGACAACAGGATCCAGTGGGACCCCAGCTTTATGGGAGTATCTCCTTGAGACCACTGCTTAGACACATCTGGGCCCATCTCATCTTTCCATGGAAACTAAAGTCCAATGTGTCTGGCCAACACCTGCCAGGCCCAGACACCTCCCTCTGGGTTGCACCCTTAATTTCTGATCTGAAAGGCTGAATATACAAGGCAGAACAATGGCAGTCCGTGTATACGAGCAGGACTTCAAGCCCTTTCCTCGGCATCCAGGCCAGAACTCAACCTGCTGCCCATGCCCACAGTAGCAGCCCGGCAGCCATACAGAACCCCTGTCTCGTCTACCTGAGCAGTCAGGATTGCACTTAATACTGTCAGCTTCTCGAACTTTTTGTCCCTGTTTCCAACTTACGTCCAAACAGAAAAGGCCAGATATGGCCCTGCCTGATCTCATAGCCACATTCCTTGTCACCTGTTCCTGCAGCACCCCCAGCTTGTTACTCTCCCTCAGACTCACCTGGCACCTCCCTTTCCAAGGTGCTATCTCCCCTCCCCTGTGACCTCTGACACGCAGTGACAGTGTCCATATGCCCCTAGTTACGGCCACCACTAGACTGCTGTCATCTCATTGGGGATTTCTTCACGCCCTTGGTGACTTCTGGACATGCCCTCTATACTTAGTCATTACTTGAAGTTCTCCCAGTTTCTTGTAAGGAGGGGCCCTGCCCCGGGGTCTAGCCCAAGTCTTGAGGTTGCTGCTATGCTATAAATAGAAGTCTGGTGGCCCCTATTCCTGCCCAAGCACTGACAGTAGCACGTTTAAGTTTCGTCACACAGCAGCTGGTGGCTCTGGGCTTCTCTTCTGCTTGCCAACACTCCTTTCCTAGGCTTGCTCACATGCTGCCAGCTCCCAGGTCCCCATCCTCTTGTCCTGAGGAGACCGTGCGCTTCACTAGCCCCTTCCGTGCCTGTGCCGGTTCCATTCCCTGTGCTAAGGCTGAGCCTGTGATGGGGGGGGTACTTTGAATATGTAGCATCCCCACATTCGTGGCACATGAGCCCCCATCCACTCCCCCCACCAAAGTCCGGGTAGCAACTGCCACTTCCCTTCTCAGGTGTGATCGAGAAACGAGACTCTCAGCCCCTGCTGAACATCTTAGAGGTGGTAGGAGGCTGGCCGGTGGCCATGGATAAGTGGAATGAGACCATAGGTAAGGCAGGACCTGGTGGCAGCCCTGTCCACCCCGCCTCCAGCTGGCTGACTAAGATTCTGCCCTTAGTGAGTCCTCATAGGCTCATCCCAGCTAAAAATAATCTCAGGGGATCCCAGAAACTGTTTCAGGTTCCATGCTGGGGACAGAGTACCAGCTCTGAGTTCACTGTGACTGGTCCCCTGCAGCTCTGCTGAGAGACATCCCTCCTGAATCTCTAACCCCAGCCCCATATCCCAGGACTCCCGGCTCTGAATGTATGCTCTCCTCTCTGTCCTGAGGCCTGCCTCTGATTCCAGGGCAGGGGGTGTGCATGGAGGGAGTCAGTCCCCGCACATGATGCTACACTCGGGCCTTATTGTCCCCGTGGGCTGTTTGGAGAAGCATATCCCAAGCCCTAAGGCCCACCATGAATTTGCCACCCTGAACCAGGTTGAGATCCCTGTACTCCCAGAGCTCCAGGCTTAGGAGGCCAATTTGCCACCTACACGTGGGTGGTTGGTCTCCAGTGTGGGCGCTGACTCCCCAGGTCCCACGTGGGAGTTGGAGCGTCAGCTGGCCGTGATGAACTCACAGTTCAACAGGCGCGTCCTCATTGACCTCTTCATCTGGAATGATGACCAGAACTCCAGCCGCCACATCATCTATGTATGCAGCCCGTGCTGGGGGTCAGGGACAAGCCAAGTCTCCTGGCCTGGTGGAGGACTCTCATAGCATAGCAGGAAAACAGGCCAGGGTGGTGGCCAGGGGTTTTTGGTGAGCCCAGGGCACTTCCTTGTCCACTTCAGAGCCTCCAGGGTCAGCTGTGCTGAGCAGGGCTCCTGTGGAGCCTTGTGGCTTGCGTTCAGACCCAAGAGGCCAGCCTGCTTCTCATCCACAGTGAGGCCTCTGGCACCTAGGCAGAAAGCCTGACCTCAGAGAGGCACAGCAGCTGGCCACTCTGGAAGGCTAGAGAGGCACGCGGAGCTGCCTGTCTGGGCTGGTTGAGGGTGATATGAGGCCCTGCAGGGGTTCACACCTTCTCTAGCCCCTAACCTCCTAAGTACCACCCTGAAGCCCCAGTCCTGGAATTTTTCTGTTGGTCAGGACACACCTTCTAGGGTAAGCCAGTCCCACTGGGCAAGTCTCCTGGGTTAGAGGACTGCTGCCCACCTCAGCCAGGTTATGGGGACTTCTGGCTCCTGCCAAGGGTCACACACTCTGTGTTTCCAGATAGACCAGCCCACCTTGGGCATGCCATCCCGGGAGTACTATTTCAACGAGGGCAGCAACCAGAAGGTAAGCTGGGGGGCCTGCTAGTTCCATGCTGTACACAGCCTCCTCCCACATCTTGGGGCCCACAGGCCCCAGCATTCCCCACTAGCCATGTTCCCCACAGCCGGCCTCTATCAGAACCTTTGTGAGTCAGCCAGGCACTGAGTGCTGGGGACATAGACGTTGATGCTCAGCTTCCACACCTAGCCAGGCAGTCTATGGGGCAGACAGGGTCAGCCAGACACACCCATGCAGAACCAGGCCTCCATATTCAGTGTCTGGGGAGTCCATGCAGATCTCATGCAGGCAGCAGCCCTGAGCCTCCTCTGTGGGTTCTGTACCTACATTGGTGGAGAGGAACAATCGGAAGCTGACAGTTGAGGGGACCACAAGGGGAACAGCACAGGGTTGACCAGAATGGAAGGAAGGTCTGGAAAGGACAGAAAACAAACTGGGAGAGAGAGGTTCTCCAGTCAGGAGCAGGGCAGAATAGACAAGAGGGGAGAAAGGCAGGAGGCAGGAATGACTGTCAGGGCATAGCTGGAAGAACTAGGGGCACTAAGTGGGGTTCGCTTTGATAGATGATCAAGCCAGAAGAAAGGATGGCCATGGCCAAAGAAGGGGGCTGGAAAACAGGCCAGGAGGGCTGGGAGGATGTTCAGACATCGAGGCCCAAAGCATCCAGAACATCTGTGCATATGCCTACCAATCCAACCTGGTAGCTGGCTGAGCACCTGATTTGTTGTTGTTGTTGTTGTTGGAGGGGGGATGCTCTGCAGTGTGAGAATAGCTCCTCCCCAGACGAGTATGAAGAATGGTGTCCATATGGGTTTGATGAATGTTCTCAGGATCCCATCTCTCCCCCCATTGTTGAGGCAGCCCAACCTCACCTTGGCACCCACCACTGAGGATCTCACACAGCATCTGCGGGTGCCAGCCCAGCACTGTGCGTCCCTGGTGTATCAGTTATTTTCTCAGTGCTGTGAAAAGAAAGAGCTTATTACAGTTCCAGGGAATATGGCAGGGAAGACATGGTGGCAGGAGTATGAAACCAGCTCATTACATTTGAGTCAGGAAGCAGAAGTATAACAGGAAGTAGGACCAGGCTATAAAACCTTAAGGCCCATCTTACACTAACCCACTGACCCCAGCAAAGCTCTACCTCCTAAAGGTTCCACAACCTTTCCAAACAATGCCACCAGCTGGAGACCAAGTGTCTAAACACATGAACCTTTGGGGGACATTTTACATTCAAAACACACCTGGAGAACCATCCTCACCTACCAAAGCCCTAGGCATGGGTCACTCAGTGAGAGAAGAAGGAATTGGGACTGAAGCTCAGCCCTGAGCTGTCTGGCATAGCCCTGGCACATGGCTCAGCAGCAGGTTTAGGGAAGTAGGTTCAGCCCACAGCACAGAGGTTGTCATGCAGGCTGGGTCAAAGTGGCAGTGACAGGTGGATGGGTGCAGGCAGTCACAACACTGTGTTTAGTGTCTGTGTGCCAAAATATGCAGAAAGGCTGGTGGGATGAACTTCTGGGGGCTGCTTCATATCACACACCACCCCCCACCCCACAGAATGCTCCGTGGTGGCCAAGGTGGCCAAAGCCGCCCAGCTCCATCCATCGTCCTTTGGCCCAGGTGCGGGAAGCCTACCTGCAGTTCATGACGGCTGTGGCCACCATGCTGCGGAAGGACCTGAACCTCCCCAAGGACAACAACTTGGTGCAAGAGGACATGGCACAGGTGTTGGAGTTGGAAACACACCTGGCCAATGTGAGGCACATCTGGGCTGGGGGCCTCGGGATGGCTTTGGGCTCTTCCTGTGTGACCCCTGCCCTTCTGTGCAGGCTACAGTCCCCCAGGAGGAGCGGCATGATGTTACTGCTCTGTACCACAGGATGGACCTGGAGGAACTCCAGGAGAAATTTAACCTGAAGGTGAGACCCGGGCACCCACATGGAAGGCAGCACTGGCCCAGCCTCAGCAGGGCCCATATTATGGATGCCCAGGGAGAGGTGGACATAGTGACCATCCCAATGGGTCAGCAGGTGCCACATGCCATGAGGGGCAGTGGTGATCTCAGTCTAGCAGGACACAGAAGCAGAGGCTGCTGATGAATGCTGGGATCTACAGATTCCTACCCAGGACCCTCTGCTCTCCAGACCAGCTCAGACTGAGTGGCTATGCCTCACCCTATGGCAGCTCCTATAGATGGACCCTCCCCAAGGGCAAAGAAGGCACCACCTTAAGATTGGGGAGGGTTGGTAGCAGAGGGCTGCCTAGCCTGGGACAGAGGCTTCATTCCTAGTTCAGCACTTGCTCAGCTCATCCACTGTACCCTGAGAAGTTAACCTGTGGCCAGATCAGAGGGAGGAGGGATAAGTGGGACAGAGCCCAGGCCATAGGGCTAGACATAGTTAGACCCACAGCCCTTCTCTCCTGAAAGAATATGTGAGCAAGCACTCAGACCCATACTCTCACCGGGGACAAGACAGGAGCCTTGGGAGAAGCCCAGGCCCTACTCATCACACAGGGGCTTTGGAAGACCTGAACCCTGGATCCTGCTTTATCCTTGTGCTGGTTCCCTAGAGCCAACTAACCATAAGCCCCCCTTCCCCAGCACAGTCCAGCTCCCCTGGCCACAGTAGACCTTGGGGGAAACCTGGTATTGCTCCAGCCTGTGCTCCCTCCAGACACAAGCCAAAGCCCACCTGGGGAAGCACACATTCTGGAGGAGAAGAAAAGGGGGTGGAAATGACACTAGAATGAGACAGAGAGAAGGCAGGGGACAGCGAGAAAGGCCAGATCTGAGGCCAACTGAGTAAAAACTGGGGAGAACATCCATCTCTGTGGCCAGTGGAAGTGAGCATGTCTTGGTGCCAAGTGTGAGGAGCCAGAGGGAAGAAGGGGTGTAAGTGTTTTGGCCATTTCGACCCGAGGGGTATCTAAAGATTTGGACTCTAATAGAGCGTTTGGGACGGAATGGGGCATCCTTGCCTGGCTGGCATTCATGAGGACTGGCTGCTGAGCACATAGGCCAATGTAGACAGGGACAGGAGCAGCAGGCACAGCCAGGAGGCTACAGCCCAACTCAAATCATGGCATGAAGCTGAGCGTGGTGGTGCAGGCCAAGGCCACCCTGAGACTATATAGTGAATTCCAGGTCAGCCTGAGATAGAGTGAGACCCTACCTCAAAAACAAAAAAACAGAGTGGCACTGGAATAGTGGTAGTGGATGTAGTGGGATAAGGAGGTATCCATGCCAATCTTAATGGCAGAACCACAGGGTTGCAAATGGACAAAATATGGGCCATGGAAGAAAGACTTCAAGGTCCTGGAGTGGCAGTGAATGTGGTATGGAAGCAGGTGGCAGGGATGTCAAAGGCCCCAAGCCTTGGTGTGTTAGGTTTATAAGGCTCAGAATTTCACAAAATGAGCATGTACACAGAACACTACTCAGATAAAGACTTGGCTCATTTGTGGCATCCCAAAGCCCCTCACACCCCTGCCCATCACTATCTCCACCTTCTTCCCCAAAGCAGCCACGGCCCTCACTGCCCACACCACAGCACTAACCCGGGCCCTGCTCCTGGGCCCCAGGCTTCTGTTTCATGTGTCGTAGGTGAAATTTGTAGCATCCAAGGACCCTTCACACTGCTCAAGAACACAATGAATGCCAGGCGTGGTGACACACACCTTTAATCTCAGCACTGGAGCGGCTGAGGGAGGAGGACTGCTGTGAGTTTGAGGCCAGTCAGAGACTACAGAATGAGTTCCAGGTCATCCTGGAGACCCTACCTCAAAAAAAAAAAAAACCTACCTAAATTCAAAGATCACAATGGCCTATGTCTCAGCTATTGGGCAGTTGGTCTGGACTTGTCTGAGTCACACTGCCTGGTTTGCTATGGTGCCTGTCCCTCTGCACATGGGACATTTATGACAGTGCCCACCAAGGAAGAAAGCTGCCAGGTCAGACATGTGTGAGATCAGCTGTGGCCAATGAAATGTTTTACAGATTTACACTGCCAGACCTCAGTGGGTGGCAACCCTCTCCAGGCTTTAATGGCATCCACCTCTCTTTTTATATTTAATTTATTTATTTGAGAGAGAGAGAGAGGCAGATAAGAGAATGGGCTGCCAGGGCCTCTAGCCACTGGAAAAGATCTCCGGACACCTAGGTCACCTGTGCATCTTGTTTATGTGGATACTGGGGAAGCTAACCAGGGTACTTGGGCTTTGCAGGCAAGTGCCTTCACCACTGAGCCATCTCTCTAGCCCCTCCACCCCTTTTGCCTGTGCCCTCTGGGAGGATCCAACTCGGTTTACCTGATGCCATGAGGCCAAATACTGTTTCACGCTGCCTGGCCAGTGGGTGTGTATATTTGAGTTTCTTGCCATCTCTTCTGTTGAGCTGTCTGCCACCTTCTTGTTGATATTTGACTCTCTCTCTCTCTCTCTCTCTCTGTCTCTGAATATATATATTCAGGTAGGGTCTCACTCTAGCCCAGGCTGAATTCACTATGTAGTCTCAGGCTGGCCTCGAACTCACAGCAATCCTACTACCTCTGCCTCCCAAGTGTTG
The DNA here is from genome assembly GCA_036346955.1 of Dipus sagitta. NCBI lineage: Eukaryota > Metazoa > Chordata > Mammalia > Rodentia > Dipodidae > Dipus > Dipus sagitta. The sequence goes on from CM070773.1 coordinate 135,227,468, forward strand.
GGATTAAAGTTGTGCGCCACCACGCCCAGCCCATTTTGTTTTAGAAAAAAAACCAAAATTTTGTCAGGGGTGGGGGGTAAAAAGTTTGTCCAAAATCCCTGTAAAGTGTTGTTGTGGGGTGCCCGGAGCTTCCAGTAAGACCCCAGGTGTCAGTTTTGGTTCTACAGCAGGCCTGGGTCCCTCCCACAAGCTGGGTATAAACATGGCCGCCTTCTGTCCGCAAAGCCCACTGCAACCTCCTGGTCGGATCAGCTTTCCCCAAGAGCGGAGCTCCTGCCTGAGGTTGGGGGTTAGGCCCCGGGCCAGGGTGCACCCCCCCCCCAACGTGGGCAGAGTGCATGCAACCCCCGCCCACCCACCCTCCCACCACCACCTGGGAACCCTCACTTCCGCAGCTGGTCATTGACATTCTTTTTTTTTTTTCACTGTTCTAAATTCTTGTTTTATTCTATTTGACATGCTTTATCTATTTTTGGATGCTACCCCTGGTCATGTGACCTTGCACAAATTCTTTCCCCTAGGTAGTCCACTTTCTTATTCCCATAGTGATCCTTTCATTTCCAGAGAGGTCTTTAAACGGCCCAGTACATCATTTTGTCAGAGAAACAATAATCTCCTCCTTGTGGTTGGTGTTCTCAGCATTGTCTGCCTATCTGCCAGGGGCGTAGTCTACCATCAGCTTCAAGTTGATCTTGTGCGCATGAGTCGACACTGGGATGACTTTGTTTCTTCCATAGGGATTTCACATAATCTAGCATCACTTGTAGGTAACTACTTAGCTCTTGGTCTGCATGCCTTATTTGGTGTGAATGAAGCGTCTCTGTGTGTCTAGGTGTGACTCTGTGTCTTTGTGCCTGTGTATTTCTGTCTTCTGTTCCACTGGTTTTCATCCATTCATATATCAACCACCTTACCTACTTCACATCTTGGCTTTCAACATATGACATAGTAAGCCTGACAACTGTGTTCTTCACGGTTGTCTTGGTCGTTGTGGGGTCTTTCCATCTCCATATAAAACTTAAAGTTGGCTTGCTAATTCCAAAAAAATAGGTGCTGGGATTTTGATATGAGCTTTAAACCCATGTATCAATTTGAGAGACATTCACATCTTGTCATGTATAGTCTCCTAATCCATGAATGTAATATATTGCTTCCATTATTTGTATTGTCTTTACTTGCTTTCAGTGAGTTTTATGATTTTTTTAATATTTATTTATGTGTTTGTTTTACTTCAGAAGGAGAGAGAGAATATGATCATGTCAGGGCCATCTGCTGCTGCAAACAAACTCCAGATGAGTGCACCACTTTGGGCATCTGGCTTTACATGTGTGCTGGGGATCAAACCCAGGCCACCAGGCTTTGCAAGCAAATGCCTTTAACTGCTGTGCCATCTTCCCAGTCCATTTTTTTTAATTTCAAAGTCTTTAACGGCTTTTATTAGACTTATTCCAAGGTGTATGTATATATATATATATATATATGGCATGATTTTTAGTCTATCTTATTGTTTGTCACTAGAATATAGAAAAATTAACTTTGTATACAGCAATTTTACTCAATTCACTTATTAGTTCTAATAATTTATCCATAGGTATTTCCACATTTTATACACACAAATCATGTCATTTGTGAAATATATACTTTATTTCCTGTCAATTCTTTTTTTTTTTTTTACTTTGTGCATGTGTTGTGTGTGTGAGTGTGAGAGTATGTATGAGTGTGTAGTTGGGTATGAATGTATGGGGGGGTGTGGGTGTGTAGGTCAGAGAACAACTTCAAGGTATCTATGCTCCACCTTCTTTGAGACAGGATCTCATGCTAATGAACTGCCAGACTGAAAATGAATATCAAACTATCCAGCCTGTGGCCTTCGGATTCTTCTGGTTGTGCTTCCCTGTTGCCATAGACAACTTGGGATCACAGTTGCATGTGCCACTTTGCATATGGCTTTTGTATGGGTACTGGGGAATTGAACCCAGGCTGGTAGGGTTTGCAAGCAGGAGTCTTTAACTGTTGAGCCATCTCTCCAGCCCATATCAATTCTCATAAATTGTATCTCATTTTCTTATCTTATTTCACTGACTAGGACTCTTGGCCTGATGCTTAAATCATGGTGGTAGACCTTCTGTGACTTCCCTGCAGTCAGAAGAAAGCCTTGCCACAGTTCACCATTAAATATTATTGCTGTAGAGTCTTCGTTTTTGTTGCTGTTGCTGTCATGTAAAGTTTTTTTATAGAGATTTCTTTTATTTTCTATTTATTTATTTGAGAGAGAGAGAGATAAAGGGGTAGAGAGAGAGAGAGAGAATGGGCACGCCAGGGCCTCCAGGCACTGTAAAGGAACTCCAGACGCGTGTGCCACCTTGTGCATCTGGCTTACATGGGTTCTAGGGAATTGAACCTGGATCCTTAAGCTTCACCTTAACCACTAAGTTATCTCTCCAGCCCTAAATTTTCTTTGCTAGATTATAGTTCTCTCATTCTATTTTACTTTGCTGAGTTTTATTATGAATGGTGGCAAGTTTTACTGTCTCTTTTGCAGCTATTGAGATAATGTGATTTTTATACTTTATTCAGTTATAATAAAGATATTCATGTATCTTTTTGGAATTTTTTCAGGGTAGGGTCTCCCTCCAGCCCAGGCTGACCTGACACTCTCAGTCTCTAGTCCAGGCCCTGGGTGGAGCCCCTAACTCACAGCAATCCTCCTACGTCTGCCTCTCGAGTGCTGAGATTAAAGGCACCACGCCTGGAGTTTTTCTCCTTATTCCTTCATGGGTTGTTTTGTTTTGTTCTGTAATGTTTGAAACAGGATCCCATGGAGCCCAAACTGGCCTCAAACTTGCTATTTAGCTGAAGTAGTCTTGAACTCCTCTTGCTTTTACTTTCCAAGTGCTGGGATTACAGGTGTGCCCCATCACACCCGGCTTCCTTGCCCTGATTCTTATTTGTGTTTTTGTGTGTGTGTGGTTTTTCGAGGTAGGGTCTCACACTTGTCCAGGCTGACCTGAAACTCACTGTGTAGTCTCAGGGTGGCCTCGAACTAACAGCGATCCACCTACTCTGCCTCCTGAGTGCTGGGATTAAAGATGTGCACCACCACGCCCAGCTTGCCCTGATTCTTATTGACCGCACCTTCTCACCTGTTATCTCATATGCTCTTTGCTCTTTGGTAGAGTTGGATTTCTTGGATGCTTAGGGACCAACCTCCTCCTGTCACTAATCTCCCTCCACAGGGGTTTAACTGGACTCTTTTCATACAAAGTGTGCTTTCTTCTGTCCAAATCGAGCTGCTGCCAGATGAGGAGGTGGTGGTCTACGGTATCCCCTACTTGCAGAACCTTGAGGACATCATCAGCATCTACTCAGCCAGGTGAGGCTGGGGAAGGTCCCAAGGACCTCAACATCTTTGCCCCTATTTCCCCCACACTACATACACATAGTTCCCACTCTCAGGAGACAACCCCATAAAGTGCTCTCCCTCAGGTCTGAGGGACATGGGAGGTTCAATACTGGTGTCCATGAAGTCTTATCCTACCCATGTGGGGTCTGTCAAGCATGCAGGACAAGCAGAGTGATTCTTGGAGGTCTCTCTTGCACCCCAAAATCTGCATGGGGTAGAACCGGCTAGCCAAGCCACATTTCCTCCTTCAGCAGACAGCACTCACATGTCCCATCCCACCCCTGGCTTGCACCCCAGGACCATGCAGAACTACCTGGTCTGGCGCCTGGTGATGGACCGCATCGGCAGCCTGAGCCAGAGATTCAAGGACGCCCGGGTGAACTACCGCAAGGTGAGCAGGCCCCAGACCAGGCTCCTGCCCAGGCCAGGATGGGCCCTCCGCCATCCATTCATTCAGTGTATGATGCTGAGCATAAACTGTGAGTCAGCTCTAGGGGCTGAGACACAGACAAGCAGACAGGGCCCCTGTCCTCTTGGGCCAGTCTGCAGCCAGCAAAGCAGAAACCTGGGTTGTCAAAGCCAACAAAGAGGAAGGGACAATGCTAGGAAGCTGCTCTGCAGGGTGACATTTGATCTTCAAGGTATGAAGAGACTAGGATGAAAGGATTCAATACTGAAGCAGGACAGGCAGGAGGCCAGACCAGAGAAAGGACCATATTGGGCTTCCTCAGGGGCAGGAAGGAATGGCAGGACACTAGGCAGAGGTCTCAGGGCCAGTCTGAGGTCTGGGGCCAAGTCTGATGAGAGGGACACATCCCTCTTCTGCTTTTGCATCCTTGGGAACAGAGAGGCAGAATTCTCATTGCCCCATCAGCTCCAGCCCTGTGCCATGGGGCAGAGTCCAGTCAGACAACAAGGTCGAAGTGGAAAGGCTAGGGTCTGTGTGGGGGCCCCTAACTCTCTCAGGGTAAAGACCACAGCTCTTAGAACAGCACAGGGGTCTCCCCACACCCACAGCCATCGCAGCATCCCTCCCACACCCACAGCCAGCATTCAGAGGCCAGTCTCAGTCAGTCGTCCTGTGTCCCCCTCTGGCCCCCAAGGCCCATGATGGGAAAGATTTCCCACCTCACAACACAGAGACCCACACCAGACCTGGGGAAGTAGATGTTGGCACATGAGGTAGAATGAATGAGCGAATGACTGAGTGAAGGAACGTGCCAGGTGCTGTATGGTACAACAGTGGAGGAGGTGCGCTGGCGGGAGTGTGTCAGCTACGTCAACAACAACATGGAGAGTGCGGTGGGCTCCCTGTACGTCAAGGAGGCCTTCCCTGAGGACAGCAAGAACATGGTACGTGTCCCTTGTTTCCTGATGGTCAGCCCCTGTGCATGGCACCCCCCGGGCTCACTCTAGGACAGCTCCATCACCAATGCCCTATCCTGTGACTCCCATTCATGGCCAGTTCAACCTATGTGCTTTCCTAGTACAACGGCACCTAGAAGAACACACATTCACCCCATACAAGACAGAGGGAGACCAAAAGAAACTCTGCCTACAGAAGCCTCTGACCTTGAGCCCCAGCCCTCAACCCTGCAGTCCCCACCCTGGGAAGGGGGTACATGCTGTTCAGGATGTGAGCCAAGAGACAGGCAGGCTCTTGGCCTTCCTGTGAGGATCCAACCCTAACCCAAGGTGGTCACCCCCATGCCAACACCATACCTCACCCCGAAGGCCAGGGTAACCCTGGTATCATCCCAGAAGCGGTATGAACCCATACCCCCTGCAAAAGCCCTAAGTGTTGGTCATGCCCCCCTGGGCCAAACCTAGAACACAGGGGTGTGTACCCCTTCTAGGTCAGAGAGTTAATCGACAAGGTGAAGGCCGTGTTTGTGGCCACCCTGGATGAACTGGGCTGGATGGATGAGGAATCCAAGAACAAAGCCCAGGAGAAAGTAAGTGAACCACAGAGAGCGAGTTTGTCCACATGGAGTCCCACAGACAGGATGCCCCACTAGAGAGTAATCTCCAGAGGAGGGGAGCTGGAACAGGTGTCATGTCTGGGAAATCCCCCAGGAACGGGTGTGGGTTCTGTGGTCTCAGACGCCAGGACCTATCCAAAGCCTCGTGACAAAGAGCAGTCACTTGACTTCTGGACACCACCCTCAAACCCTGATCAGGTTCTGCAGGGTAGTTAAGGTGCCATATCTATGAGCCCCTTAACCATACAACAAGGGGAGCAGAGCCGCCATGCTGAGCCACAGGAGCCCTCCTATGGTGGGCAGCACCAACAGCCCTTCCTTTCTTCAGGCTATGAGCATTCAGGAGCAGATTGGCTACCCCAACTACATCCTAGAAGAGGAGAACAGGCACCTGGACGAGGAGTACTCCACTGTGCGCCCCACCACACACACCCTGGGCCCCTGCCCCAGTCCCCTGCTCTGAATAGGCCCTGGGAAGAAGGAGTTCTGTGTCAGGGACCCTGCCATCCTCTCAGTTACTAACTCAGCCACTCTCATACTCTGGGGGTGCTCTAGCCTAACTCTGTTAACAGATGAGGAAATAGGCCCAGAAGGACTAAGCTTGCTGAGTTATATAAGTGCTCAAAGCCAGGGTACCCTCTCCATCAACCTGCTCCAGAAGCCTGTGAGCCACCTGCTGGCTGCCTGGCGAGTCTTGACACCCTTTTCTAATCCTTGACCCCTCCTATGCCTCTGAGGACCCAGCCTGAGTGCCCACCGTGATGGCCCCTTTCCCTCTGGTAGTTGAACTTTTCAGAGGACCTATACTTTGAGAATGGTCTTCAGAACCTCAAGGCCAGTGCCCAGAGGAGTCTCAAGAAGCTTCGGGAGAAGGTGGACCAGAACCTGTGAGTGGAACACTGGGCAACCTACCACACATGGGTGGCTACATATGGACCAAGGCTGGCCTGATGCCAACCAGGAGGGACACTACACCTGTGTGAAGCCCCCTAGTACCTTCTGCTTTTGGGGGTCACTCAGTACGGAGACAGACCTTAGGATTGGCTCCGGGCCCTGGCACTGGCTGGCCACTATGCCAAGGATCTCCTTGGTTAGCCAGGGCAGAAGGCCCTGAGGGAGGGTCCCAGCAGATGCGGACTGCAAATGACCCATGTGTTCACCACAGCTGGATCATCGGGGCTGCCGTGGTCAATGCATTCTACTCTCCCAACAGAAACCAGATCGGTATGTCTACCCCCACCCCTCTAAATGTCATAATGAAGCCCTGCCACCCTTCCTCAGGGGCACCCCAACCTGTTCCCAGAGGAGAGTGGATACCAGTCTGTCCCACTTTGCCCCTGTGGTCCACTCAGGGATGTAGGTCAGAGGTACACAGAGAGGAACCTTTCTCAGAAAGCAGAAGAGGGGTGGGAAGGAGGTAGGTGGGCATGGGTCCCAGATGACTGCTGCCTTCTCTGCCTCTGGGCTTCAGTGTCCTCATCTGCAAATTGAACCAAAGTCCTAACTTCCACCTCCCAAGCTATGGCATTAAATGGCAGGCCCAGTGGAAGTGACTGCCTGAACCTTGTACATGCAAATACCAACTTACAACTCATCTTTGTCCCCTCTCGGGGGGTCAGTGTTCCCTGCTGGGATCCTCCAGCCACCCTTCTTCAGTAAGGAGCAGCCACAGTCCTTGAACTTCGGGGGCATTGGGATGGTGATCGGGCACGAGATCACGCACGGCTTTGATGACAATGGTAAGAAGGCATATGCTCTATCAGAGCTGCACACCCCCTCCCATCTCCACTGAGCAGCCTCGGCCCATCCAGTCAAGCTCCTTGTGGCTTAGGCGGAACACTGAGGCCAGGGCATGGGTCACCAGTAGCTGAGTAGTCAAGCAGGTCTGGAATGCAAGCCTGGTGCTCTGTCCAGAGAACTACTGCCGGCATGGCAGACAGAGACAGGGCTGCATCCTGGGATCCCGAATCTCCTCTCTGCTCCAGTGAAATAGGGAGAGGGACCCTGCCTGTCCTACTTGTGAGTCTCGGGGACCTGGCCTGGCCCCTCTTCATCCCTGGAAGGGGCTGTGCTGTCTGGTTCTTAGGGCCTGACAACTATCCATGGCACTCAGCCGATTTTCCCATGTGGCTTAGCATGGGAAACACTGAAGATGGCCAGGCATCCCCAAGGCTATGTTTGCACTTGAGAGTCCAGGCCCTAACCTGGGGGCAGAAATGGGGTGGCCTGTGAGTCCTCCTGAACAGTCCCTCCACGACACAACACCATGTGCTCAGGAATCCTGGACTCTAGACGCTGGTCTCGGCTGTCTGTAGGTTTCTGAATATCTGGGCACTGGGATGATCTTGATGGAAAGGGACAATAGGCACAGTGAGGCCAGGGCCTGGGGGGACAGCCTGCCTCTACTCTGCCCCTTGCTTAGGTCGGAACTTTGACAAACATGGCAACATGTTGGACTGGTGGAGTAACTTCTCAGCCCAGCACTTCCGGGAGCAGTCAGAGTGTATGGTCCACCAGTATGGCAACTTCTCCTGGGACCTGGCTGGCCATCAGAATGTGAGCATGCCGCCGGCACCACAGTGCACCCACACCCAGCCCCGCCAGACAAGGAGACTCAGGGCCAAGCTGTACCTCCCATTCTGTCTCCTATATGCAGGTAAATGGACTCAGCACCCTGGGGGAAAACATCGCCGACAATGGTGGGGTGCGGCAGGCATACAAGGTAGGTCCAAGCAGTAGCCCTCAAGGAAGGAGAGGGGGGCCTCAGCATCACAGGATAGTGCTCAAGCAGGGCCTGTGTCCTAAGAAAAGAACCCTCTACCTTGACTGGTGAGGCAGCAGAGCCCAAAATCTTGGTGCCATGGGAGGACACTGAGCATCTTCACCCATATCCCACACACCTGAGGTAGTGTGGAGGCCACTACGTAGCTTCTAGTGAGCTGATGGAATAGGGATGGCATGCCTGCCAGTCTCAGCAGTCAAAACCTATAACCTTGGGGACAGAGATCATGGGACACCAGAAGCCCTGTGGGTGTAGGCCACTGAGGAGTCAGGTACCCAGTGCTTGGCCCTAAACTGGGAAGGAAGGGACCCTACCGGGGGCTGGTCTGGGAGCCAGGCCTCCATTCTGCGTGAGGATCAGAAGACTCTGGAGGCCTGGCCGGACCTATCCCGATTTGGTGCGGGCAGGCTTACCTACGGTGGATGGCCGAAGGTGGCAAGGACCAGCTGCTGCCCGGACTGGAACTCACCTACTCCCAGCTTTTCTTCATCAACTATGCCCAGGTAGTCCCAGTTCTGGTCCAGACCCCTATCCCTGATGTCTCCTCACCCACACAGGGCTTTGGAGGGCCCACTATGAGGTGCCTCCTGGGGCAAAGTAAGCTGGCCAGCCCCCAGAACCAAAGGACCTGGCAGGCTTCCTGGAAGAGGAGGCTGGGGCTGGGGAGTAGAAGCCACCTGAGGAGGTGGCAGCAAGTGTGGAGGGAGGGAGTCTGCTGGCCTCCCAGTCCCCACTTCAGAAGTAGCAACATGAGCCACTGGGAACTCCCTTGCCACAAGGGGCATCAGTGACCCCTTAGTCCCATATCTACACACCTCTCATGTGCACACACAGGTATGGTGCGGGTCGTACCGGCCAGAGTTCGCCATCCAGTCCATCAAGACTGACGTCCACAGTCCCCTGAAGTACAGGCAAGTGTCCCCCACCTCACCCTACCCCACCTCTGTGCTCTTGCCCCACTCGACTGACTTCCGTCTTGTCCTGTTGCAATCTTGGTCTCAGGCCTCCCTCTGCTCTCTGGTCCGCAGGGTGCTGGGCTCGTTGCAGAACATGGACGCCTTCGCCGACGCATTCCACTGTCCCCGAGGCACCCCCATGCACCCCAAGGAGCGATGCCGTGTCTGGTAGCCAAGGCCTAGCCAAGGCCGAGCCACGCTGCGCGGCCCACGTCCACCCGCTGGCCAGAAGCTTCACGAAGGTGTGTCACTGGCGGTGACCCAGCTTGCACCCGTGCCTGATGGCATCTGAGCTGCCCGCCAGCCCTCTGCACTGCCAAGGAGCGCAGGCACTGGCCCATACCTGGGATGAATGGTGCCAGGTGTGGCGCCCTCTCAAGGCCCTGAGGGTCAGCAGCCTTTAGACGCAGTCAGCTGTCTTCCACCCTCTCCAAAGCGCGCTGTCAAATGTCCTCCAGCTTCAGACTTGAGCTAAGTAAATGCTTCAGAGAAGACTTTGCCTGGCTCGTGGTAGGAGCCTTGTGGGTGGTCATGGGACAGTTACAGCACATAGGGAGAGGGATCCTAACCAGCCTCCCACAGTCCTGGTGCTGGGGACACTGTAGTGGCCAGGATGCTCCCAAAGGCCACCAACAAGGACCACAATTCAGAGTGGGGGCAACTGACTCATGAGGGAGCTGCTGTCAGGATGGTTTATGTGTGTGTGGGGGGAACAGATGGGATCTGGAAGCCAGAAGAGTAGAGCTAACCAGCAACAGAAATAATCTACTGTGTGATTACAGGTGGTCACGTGGCGGTGGAATGTATGGAGGGCATGGTGGTCACCCAGGCTTCTCATAAGCCAGCCCCAGCAGAGTATACCCATCCATTCATTCTCAAGTCAAGAGCCTCTGGCCAGGTGTGATGGCACACACCTTTAGTCCCAGCCCTTGGAAAGCCTGAATCTAATTCCATGTCAGCCTGGGCTAGAGCAAGACCCTGCCTCGAAAATCAAAAAAGGAAAGGAAGGAAGGAAGAGAGGGAGGGAATACAGGAAGGATGGAGGGAGAAAGAGAAGAAGAAAGAGCCTCTGGCTCAGGAATTGGTCCCTTCCCCCCCCCCCCCAGATACAAGTAGAACCCCTTATCCCCCTAAGCTGGGCTCCATTTGGGGCCTGGAGCCAGGGCTCTACCAAACTCTTTTCTCCTCATCCTCTGCCTGCCTCTCCATCCTCAGGCAAGGTGAGCTAGGATGTCAGAGTCACCTTAGAAGGAAATGACAGAGCTGTTCTCAATATCCCATGGGCTAAGGTCTGAAGTCTACCCCCTTCAGGGCAGGAAGATGGCACCTCCACATGGGTCCTGCCTGGAGGGCCCAACAGTGAGTGCGGTGGGAACCACAGAGGAGCAGGGTGTGGAGGCAGCAAAGACGTGTGCTGACCAGCACCTATACTTTAATGGCTCATTGTTGCTGAAGGATCAGGCAAGGTCCAGAGTCCTGGCCCCGCGGCTCCACAAGAATTCTTCCATTTCTGCTCCCAGCACACCCCAGTCAGCAGATGCTTCCGGGTCCTCAAGGGCCAGGGATATCACCTCCCACACACCTCCTCATCACACTGCAGGGGCAACAGAAGTCCCATCAGGCTGGCCATATTCCTCCAGGGCCAAATCAGTGAGGCCCACCACCCAACTAGAAAAGGAGGCATGCTGGATACAGAGGCAGCATGACCCATGGGTCACTCCACTGTATTTGGGCCAAAAGAGATCAGGCCCCAGAACCACAGCAATGCCTGACAGGAACACCTGGAACAAGCCCCAGCTCTCAGCCCACGGCCTTCTCTTTGCCCTGAAGCCTTCATGTGGCCCAGCCCACCACCCACAAGGAGGTCCTGCCTGGACCTTCCCACTGGCCTCACTGCCCCTCAGCTCCTTTCAGCCTTGTCCCCTGAACAAGTGGGGTCACAGATGCACCTGCATCCTGAAGCTGATGATACACAGAAAATGACAAGAAAAAAATGACAAATCCCAAGAGGCTGTACCTCAGTGCCTGGCCATGCCAACCACAGCCCAGGGGACTTGTGTATAACTGGCAGGGGAGGGGAGCTAGCAACATCCTTCCACGTCTCAGCTCACCTTGGGTGGCTCACTAGAATGGACTTCTGCAGAGATGCCCAAGGACTGAAGGATGTTCTCCTGGGGAACATAGTCACCTGGAGACTTCTGGACAAAGTGCAGCAGTACCTTCTCACCACCTGTAATAACAGGAAGGCAATCGAGGCGCCTGTATCTTGCACCCATGTGCCAGGAGGAAGGTAGTCCAGCTACGAAGCCAGGTATCTCAGGACACCTAGCCTCCACCCAAATGCCAAGGTGAAAGAGCTGTTCTGGACACAGTTCCCATCCTGCTTGACATTCAGAACCAGAGGGGGACCAGAGGAGATGGAGAAGCCAGAAAGAGGGACAAGATAGAGTGTAACCACCAAGTATGGTAGGTCTTCCCACTGAGGATGCGGCCCTGCGCCATGTCCTGACCTACCCTTACTAACCACCAGCATTCCTCCGCTTTGCAGCAGATCCCCAGACAGGTTTCCATGGATGCCAACAGCCTTGGCCTGGAAAAAGAGAGGAATAGGGCCCAGGTCAGTCCCAGAGGGAAGCCCCCAGGGGCTCCCACCATGCACTTCCTAGACCTATATGACCTTGGCCTTCACAAACCTTGGCAGCCAAATCCCGCACGGGTTTCCCCAGGGCAGCTGGCAGGATGCTCAAACTGTTGTACCTGCAAAGACACCAGGTTCCTGTTCCAGACTCTGGCGGAGCACATGCCCCAACACCTGTCCGCAGTGTCCATAAAATGCACAATGGACCAGGCCCTGCCCTCCCCAGTCATCTGACTAGGGGCTCAGAGAGAGCCACGCAGCCAGATCAGCAACCAGCCTGGCCCAGAGCAGCTACCAGAGGTCCCAGTTTTAGTAGAGCTAGCCTGAGGCCCTAAAGAGAGGTTGGAGTGTGGGGACAGGGCAGAGGCTGGGTGCGCCCAACGATCTGGCTCAGCTGGTGCTGTCCATCACAGCAGGCGGTCAGTCTGTGGCACCGGAGGACTAGAATGGACCCTGACTAAAGTACACTGGGTTCCATGGTCCCTCTGATGTCTGGACACTGCAGACTGCTGGGGGTGGGCCTGGGTAAGAAGCCTATTACAGAAACCTACACTCAAGAGGAAACACTGAAGAAGGGTTAGCTGGAACTGCCTGTGCATGCCACTAGAGGTGGCTTCCTTGGGGCAGACTGAGTGAACAGCAGAGCAGAAGGTGATAGCAAGAAGAATAGCAGTGGCCACTCGAACCCTCTGACCCTGGCCAGCTCAATGCCCCATAGATACACACTTACCGCTTGAAGCCCAGCTCCTTATAAAATTGCTTGCTCTCATCAAGGTAGAGCTCTGTAAAGAAAAGCCACAGCAATATGCCCCAGACCCTCTCCCACATCCTGACCTCTGTCCTTGTCCACTCATAGTACCCAGTTCACCCACCCAAGCCACGATGGGCAGGTTAAGGTTGAATGTCCCCATGTTCGAAGGAGATGAGACCCTGAGGTGGCCAGTGGAGCCGGAAGGGCAGGATTCACACAAGGACTTTGCCACTAGGCTTAGACCTCTGCTAGAGCACAACCGAGATACAGAGAGGCAGGAGAGAAATGAAGGCGCTGACAAGGATCATTTCACGGCCCAGGGATAGCAGACAAGGCGGGGGGCGGGGGTCATACCTCCCGAGAAGTAGCCACCGTCCAGAAACTCCTGCAGGCCCACGGTCTCCGGCCCCACGCCTACTAGGCGTACCCCGTGCTGGTCCAGGAGGTCCCGGAGATTGCTGACATCCCGGGCGATCCAGCGGCACACCATGCAGCCGAAGCGCCGCAGCCCGGCCACCACACAAGCCTGATCCTGCCACAGGGTCCGCAGCTCCACGGCCTGCGGGACGGCGCGATCATGGGACATGCACCCACGTCTCCACTCCGAACAGCCCGGAGCTCCGTAGTGGCACAGCCTGCGCGCCCGCCTAACCCCTCAGGAGCGCCACTCCGGCTCCGGAGCAGATGCCTGGGTGCGCCCTCCACCCTGCACCAGCCGGGCCTCACCTCTCCGGTCACCGCATGTTTCAGAACACACGCACCCACGCGACCAAGGTCCACGGCACTCATGACTACGGCAGTCCCTCTGGGCTTCCGGTTTCGGCTCTAGGCCCCAGAATTCCGTACTGTTCGGTCCAGGGTCATCTACAGGCCCCGCCCACAGCCCCGCCCCAGTCTGGAGAGCCGCGCATCCTCCGAGGCCGGCCACGCCCCCATTCCGTCCTTCCACCCCCCTCCGCGCTCCAGATCCCTCCCCAGCGTGGCTGCACGTCTCCCGGGCTCCGCTCCCTACACACCTATAGCACCGGCCCGGGCTTCAGATCCTTCCAACAAAGCCTGGTCGGAACTGGGTCGCTTTGTTGGCATACGCACGAGCCGGTTGGCTGATGTTGCAGCCTGCGAACCACTGGGCCGCCGCAGTACGCCTGCGTGGACGGTGGGCGTCAGGCCGCACAGCCACGACTAGTCACCGTATAGGGTGAAGGCCATTTCTACAAGGCCTGGTTTCTGTTTTCAAATCCCCACGAGTCAATCTCTTTCTATCTGACTCTTTCTTACACACACACTCTCAAATAAATAAATAAATATGTTTTTTTTTTAGTGTCTAAAATCAGGGACTGTGGAGAGATGGCTTAGCGGTTAAGACACTTGCCTGCGAAGCCTAAGGATCCAGGTTCGATTCCCCAGTACCCAAGTAAGCCAACTGCACAAGGTGGCACATGCGTCTGGAGTTCCTATTTACAGTGACTGAAGGCCCTGGCGCATCCATTCTCTTTCTCTCTAGCTGGCTCTCTCTCGCACGCGCTCTCTCTCTCTCTCTCTCTCTCTCAAATATAAATAAGTAGAAAAATATGCATTAAATCCCCGCGAGTGCTAGGTTTACTGTCTCAAGCCTGGATTGTGTTTTTCCCACTGGATCCGTACCAGCTTTTAACTCCAGACTCAGCAGTTCACCGCAGTGCCCTCCTTGCCTGTGGGCCTTAGGAACCTGTCCCTGTTTTTTCCACTAAGCTCTGTGACGCCTTCTATAACAAGTTCCTACAAGACCGCAAGGCCCGGTTTAACCAGAATGGGATCCCAGCTAGGCAGCCTGGCCAGTAGACTGTAGGTCTACTGTATGCCCTTGGGGATGGCCCTGCCCTCAGTGTTTCAAGCAGCTCCAGCAGTAGGCAAAGGAAAGAGGCTAACCACACTATCCAGAGGACCCCCAGAAGAGGTGGTGAAACTGAAAGTCCAGGCTGGAAAACAGGAACTGTGTTACTGAAAGGCCGTTAACATATCATGCATGCATTTCCCCATTAATGAAGGTGCAAAGAGCAAGGGGAGAAAGGAGGGCTGGAGAAGATTGCTCAGCAGTTAGGGCCCTTGCCTGCAAAGCCCAAGGACCTAAGTTCAATTCCTAGGACCCACATAAATCCAGATGCACTATGTGACGCACGCAACTAGAGTTTGTTTGCAGAGGCAGGAAACCCTGGTGCACCCATATTCACTCTCTCTGTGTCTGCCTCCCCCCTCAAATAAATAAATAAATTTTTAAAAAGAGGAGGAGGGGCTGGAGGGATGGCTTAGCTGTTAAGGCCTTTTCCTGCAAAGCCGAAGGACCCAGATTCCATCCCCCAGGACCCATGTTAGGCAGATGCACAAGGGGATGCACGCGTCTGGAGTTCATTTTCAGTGGCTGGAGACCCTGGTGCACCCATTCTCTTCCTCTCTCTCTCTCTCCCTCCCTCCCTACCTCCCTTCCTCCCTCTTTCTCTGTCAAATAAATAAATAAATATTAAAAAAAAAAAAGAGGAGGAGGAAAGAGAAGCAACCAGGGGCTTAGTGGCTGGAAGCAGGAAGGAGGACCCTGGTGAAGAGTGGAGGATGGGCACCTCCAGAGCCCAGGACTGGAGTAGGAGTGGCTGCCACCTCCCTGGAAGCTAAGAAGGGAGCAGCAGCTACCTTGAGGGGCACCACCAGAAGAAAGCCAGAGGTTATCTCCTCTGCCTGCTAGACAGTGCCTTCAGTTCACCATGGCTCAGGAGACGCAGAGGAAGTCCACAGGCCCAAGAGGATGGGAAGGGGTCTGCAGAAAGTGCCGGAGGCTAGATGAAAGACCAAAGCTGCCAGTAGACCCAGCCCACATGACTACGTGTTCATACATAAGAGGCATCACCAGTTTCTTTGCTCCAAGGCCATAGGAGCCTTTCTTGAGAAATGAAACCCAAAGACTCTACTAGGGGTCAGAGGTCATTCCTGTGAGTGCTGCATGGGACAAAGAATAGTGAATTAAGAAGAAATAGCTAAACTGTGGGGGGGGGGGTCAAAAAGGTAAGAATTATGTGAACAAGGTCTGTGCAGGCAGGCTTCTCAGTAATGGTGACTTATCACCCTTGGGGCTGGGGCATTGCTTTGTCTTCTCGTGTAGGGAGGGGCCTCTTTCACACAATCATTACAGCCTCTGATTTGGTTTAAGGAAGGAAAGGATAGCTGACTGGTCAAGGAAATGCGATCCATTAGGATGGGGAAGGCAGGAGCATGAAGCAGCCAGTCACATTTAATCCATAGACAGGAAACAAAGGAGTGGTGAATATTGGTGTTCAGCTAGCTTTCTTTAAAAAATTTTTTTCATTATTTTATTTATGAGAGAGAGAAGGGGAGGGAGAGAAGGAGAGAGAATTGGCTTGTCAGGGCCTTTAGCCACTGCACTCAAACTCTAGATGCATGGGCCATCTAGTGGGTATGCACGACCTTGTGCGCATGTGCCACCTTGGCCTATGTGGGTTCTGGAGAGCCAAACCTGTGCCCTTAGGCTTTGCGGGCAAGCGCCTAAATGGCTAAGCCATCTCTCCAGCCCTTTAAAAAATATTTTTATTTATTTGTAAGCAGAGAGACTGAATGGGTACACCAGGGCCTCCTGCCACTGCAAATGAACTCCAGATGCCAGATGCATGTGCTACTTTGTGCATCTGGCTTTGCATGGGTATTGGGTAATCAAACTCAGCATGTCAGGCTTTACAAGGAAGCACCTTTAACCATAACCATTGAGCAATCTCTCCAACACATCGCTTTCTTCTTCCTCCTCCTCCTCCTTCTTGTGGTTGTTTTTTTTTTTTTTTTTTTTTTTTTTTTTAGGGATGGTCTCACTGTAGCCCAAACTGACCTGGCACTCACTCTATAGTCCCTGGCTGGCCTCAAGCTCACAGAGATCCTCCTACCTCTGCCTCCTAAGTGCTGGGATTAAAGGTGTGCAGAACCATGCTTGACTTTTCTTTCTTCTCCTCCTCCTTCTCTTCCTCCTCCTCCTCTTCTTCTTCTTCTTCTTTGTTTTCTTTTTTAGTTTTTCGAGGTCGAGTCTCACTGTAGCTCAGGCTGACCTGGAATTCACTATGTATTCTCAAGGTGTTCTCAAACTCACAGGGATCCTCCTACCTCTGCCTCCCGAGTGCTGGGATTAAAGGCATGCGCCACCATGCCCGTCTCCTTTCTTCTTTTTATACAGCCCAAGACCCACACTTAAGCAAGAATAAGTCTTCCTACCACAATTAACCTAACCTAGAAAATTCCTCACAGACATGTCCAGAGATATGTTTCTATGGTGATCATAAATCCTGTCAAATTGATAACCATGATTAACCATCACAAGTCCACCCTGTGTGAATTTGACACTCAAACAGTTCACTTTTAGCTGGGCGTGGTGGCACATGCCTTTAATCCCAGCACTCAGGCGGCAGAGGTAGGAGGATCACTGTGAGTTCGAGGCCACCCTCAGACTACATAGTGAATTCCAGGTCAGCCTGAATTAGAGTGAGACCCTACCTCGAAAAACCAAAAAAAAAAAAAAAAAGTTTACTTTTTAAAATATTTTTTTCTTTATTTATTTGAGAGAGAAAGCGAGATAAAGAAGCAGATAAGAGAGAGAATGGGTGGTCCTGGGTCTCTAGTCACTGCAAACAAACTCCAGATGCATGCACCACCTTGTGCATCTGGCTTTACGTGGGTACTGGGGAATTGAACATGGGTCCTTTGGCTTTGCAGGCAAGCTCCTTAATTACTAAGCCATCTCTCCAGCCAATCAAACAGTTCACTTTTTTAAACTATTTTTTATTGACAACTTCCATAATTATAGACAATAAACCATAATTCCCTCCCCTCCTATCCCCTTCACAAATCCACTCTCCACCACATCTCCTCCCCCTCTCAATCAGTCTCCTTTTTATTATGATGTCATCATCTTTTTCTCCTAATATGAGGGTCTTGTGCACGTAGTACACAATGCAAGGTCATGGATATCCGGGCATTTTGCGTCTGGAAGAGTGCATTATACACAGTCCTACCCTTTTTTTGGCTCTTACATTCTTTCCACCACCTCTTCTGCAATGGACCCTGAGCCTTGGAAGGTATGATAGAGATGTTTCAGTGCTGAACACTCCTCTGTTACTTGTTTTTAGCACTATGGTGCCTTTTGAATCATCCCAGAGGTCACTACCATCTGAAAAGAGAAGCTTCACTAACCAAAAGTGAGAGTACCATTAATATACGAGTATGGACATTAAGAAAAGTGCTTACACAGGTTGCTGGATGCCTGCATGTAGACCCAATGGAGCCATGAGGATGAAGCGTGGGTTGCAGTGGAGACCCAGTGGAGATGCCAGGACCATGAGATGGCTGCCAAGGATAGCTGCCAGCCCCGGATGAAGTTTTCCAGGATTGTGAGTAGCCTAGCTAGAGGGACAGAATTAGAATGCCAGAGACTTGTTGCTGATCAGAATTATCAGACTTGGAGATTTGTCATTGACTAGAGTTGTTAGACTTGAGGCTACAGAGTTTGATGTTTGCCCTGGTTGTTTTAAATCTTGTATTGCCTAAATGTTTCTTTGCTATGCCCAATGCCATCTTTTGCAGTGTGAATGTTTATTCTGTGCCATTGTGGGCTTTGGGGAATGTTTTTGGTATTATGGCTCAGTTTTAAAGACCTTGGATTATGAGGATGTATGAGCATTATTGGAATTGATAAAAACTATGGGGACTTTTAGAGTTGGATGAATGCATTGCATTTTACATCATGTATGGTCATCAGTTTGTGGGGGTCAGGGGCAGAATGTGGTACTTTGATTCAGGTGTCTCCCACAAACTTAGGTGTTCTGACTACTAGGTTCCCAGCTGATGGAGATTTGGGAATTAATGCCTCCTGGAGGGAGTGTATTGTTGGGAGTGGGCTTATGGGTGTTATAGCCAATTTCCCCATGCCAGTGTTTGGCACACTCTCCTGTTCCTGTTGTCCACCTTATGTGGGCCAGGGGGTGATGTCCACCCTCTGCTCATGCCATCATTTTCCCCTGCCATCGTGGAGCTTCCCCTCAAGTCTGTAAGCCAAAATAAACCTCTTTTCCCCACACACAAAAAAAAGTGCTTACAGGGCAGTTTGTTGAGCATAATATATGCATTTAGCCAGACAATAGCAGGTGTTACCTAGGTCTCATGACCTCCCTTGCCATAGGCTTTTGACTAGGTTTTCAGTACCAGATATGTATCCCCTCCCATGCAGCAGGCCTCCAGTCCAACTAGACAGCAGTTGGTTTCCCCCATAACAGACATGCTACTATTGCACCTGTTGGCTCGTTTGGCCTGGCTGGACAAACTTAACACTTGAAATGTCCACTGTTGTTTATCACCACTGATACTTCTCTCTCCCATGAAGCTTCATACAGCATAGCTTTTTCCAGCTTTCTGTCAGCTGGTCCACATGAAGAAGGTTTTCAGCTCAACTCCAGTTTTATTTCTCAGTAACCATCAGCCCAAACATGCGGAGTCTTCAGCAATAGGGTCTTATCATCTATTTCTAGTGGGAAACCAAGAGCCTTGGCAATAGCCGGTAATGTTTTGGGGCATCAGGGACCTCCCTAACCAACAACTCGCTGGAAGGTATCCCATCTCGGGCACTGAAATTTTTCTATTAACAACCTATGGCTTCTGGGTGTACCATTATCCAAAAAAGTAGGTTTCCATATGGCTTATTTATAGCATCTTAAATTTTGATTAGCCTTCCTCCCACCCTTCCTTTACTCAATCCCTTCCCTTGACCTCACATAGGCCATTGCACCCCCAGTAATCTGTTCATCTACTTACATATCTACAATACCCTCTCATTAAGTCCTCCCCTCTCCTTCCTTCCTTATAGCTTACTGGCCCCTGATACCAGTTTTTACTCCAACTCACATACAGCTCTATATAAACCAGATGCAAAACAAAAAGTGATGCAAGTGTCTGGGGTTTGATTGCACAGGCAAGAAGACCTGGAGCACCCATATACTTACACATGTGCAAATAATAAATAAATAAATAAACATATAGCCCCTACACAACCCAACCATTACACATAACACACCAAGGCTCACCCCAGTGACGTACTTCCTCTAGCAAGGATTCACCTCCCAAAGGCTCCACAACCTTCCAAATAGTTACACCAACTGGGGATCAAGTACTTTGTGTTTGGTGTGAGTCTATGAGGACTATTTACATTCAAACCACTATAGTCCCTCAAAGGCTCTCAGAATAAACTCAACCCTGAGTAACGGTTGGGTTGTCTAGGGGTTTCTACTCTTGGCACGAGGGGGGTTTATTGTCCCTCTTAGATCCTGCTCCTCACATGCAGGTGACCTATAGGGTCCTGCCTGTCTTTTCTCAAAAGTACTGTGATCTGGTCTTCTTGTCTCTGGAACATTAAAAATCAAGTCTTCAGGATCTTGGGAGATTGCTCAGCAGTTAAGGAGCTTGCTTGCAAAGCCTGACAGCCTGGGGTTCAATTCTTAAGCAACCTGTATAAACCAGATGCAAAAAAAAAAAAAAAGTGATGCAAGTGTCTTGGGTTTGATTGCAGAGGCAAGAAGACCTGGAGCACCCATACACTTACACGAGTGCAAATAATAAATAAACAAACAAATTTTTTAAAAATAAATCAGATGTTCTGTGAACATCTATGTGGTGGTAGTTTGGACGTGAAATTCTGTTTCACCCGTTGAAATCGTGGTCTCCAGCAGGTGGCGCTACTGAGACGTGATTGGATCTTTCACGCTCTGATCTAACCCATTGATGGGGTCATGATTTGATGGCGTTATTGGGAGGTAGTGGAAAGTAGGATGCGGGGCCTACTTGGAGGAAGTAGATCACTGGGGATGTGTCCTTGAAGGATATACCGTGTCTCAGTTTCTCCCCTCTCACCTTCCTAACTGCCATGAGCTGAACAGCTTTCTGTCACAGTTCCTGCGGCAATAACGCCCTGCCCTACCATAGACCCACGGCAATGGAGCCAGCCAGCCATGTGCTAAAACCTCTAAAATGAGGAGCCAAAAGGAATCTTTGCTCCACTAAGTGTTTTGTCACAGTGACACGAAGCTGTCTAGCACAGTGTATCTTCTGCTCAACCGTAGTATAAACCAAACACTGCTCTTTAAAAAAAAAAAAAATCAAAAACACATCTAAAGGGCTGGGGAGATTGGTTCAGCAGTTAAAGGCAATTGCTTGCAAATCCTGCCTGCCAGGGTTCAATTCCACAGCTACCTACACAAAGTCAGGTGGATGTAGCAAGAGATCCTGGCACACCTACACACACACACACACACACACACACACACACACATATACATGCAAATAATTTTTTTTAATTTTTTTGTTTGTTTATTTTTATTTATTTATTTGAGAGTGACAGACAGAGAGAAGGAGGCAAAGAGAGAGAGAGACAGAGAGAGAATGGGCACGCCAGGGCTTCCAGCCACTGCAAACGAACACCAGACGCGTGCGCCCCCTTGTGCATCTGGCTAACGTGGGTCCTGGGGAATCAAGCCTCGATCCGCGGTCCTTAGGCTTCACAGGCAAGCGCTTAACCGCTAAGCCATCTCTCCAGCCCGCAAATAATTTTTTAAAAACATATCTGAGGGGCTGCGGAGATGGCTTCGTGGTTAAGCGCTTGCCTGCGAAGTCTAAGAATCCAGGTTCAATTCTCCAGGTCCCACATAAGCCAGGTGCACAAGGTGGCACATGCATCTAGAGTTTGTTTGTGGTGGCTAGAGGCCCTACGGCACCCATTCTCTCCCTCACTCTCTGTTTCAAATAAAAACTAGATTTAAAAAATTAAAAACACATATGAGTTTTAATCAACGTGCCAGGAGCAGGTGGGGCCAACACCCATGTACTAAGTAGCAGTTGGCAGCAGGAACACAATGTCCTGTCTCCCCCTCCCCCCCACATAGTGCTGAGGGCTCAGTGCTGTGGGTCCAGCTGCCCTGCCTGGGTCAAGGTTCTCCTCCTGAAAGGCAGCAGATTCTGGAATAATTGGGGCTCTTCCAGGAGACTGGCAGTTAAGATCAGGAAGTCGTTTCTCAGTCTGTGAGAACTTTGGACAGCACAGGCATTTTCTAATCTTTTTTTGTTGTTGTTTGTTTGTTTTTCGAGGTAGGGTCTCACACTAGCCCAGGCTGACCTGGACTTCACTATATAGTCTCAGGGTGGCCCCAAACTCTTGGAGATCCTCTTACCTCTGCCTCCCGAGTGCTGGGATTAAAGGCGTGTGCCACCACACCTGACACAATTATACATTTTACACCCAGGGTCCTCTCATATCATCTCCACCTTTGTGCCCAAACTTGTCACCCTGATAACAATCCGATTCTCCAAGAAATAATGTTTATTTCAGAACAGCAGAGCATTGTAACAGAAAAAAAAATGCCATAATAAATGAGTTATTCAAAGAAGCTGGGACTGGGGAACTCTTTAGAGGAAATGTGAGGAAGGTTACATCAGATATCTTGAGGCAATAACGAAGATTAATAAGAGGGCTGTACACAGGCGCTGGGAGGATCTCACCACAGTGTAGGCTGTGTAAGACTGGGGTCCCAGCCAAGTATTTGTATTAGCCACTGTGAGGAAAGGCAGCATGAAGGGATGTTAGCTCCCTCTCACTTCCTAGCTTGATTTCTTCATATATTTATTATTATGACTCCAGTTTTAAAAAACATTTTTATTGTGAGGGTACTACCATGGGATATTTTTTATAATCATGGAAAATATTAATAAAAATTGAGAAAAAAATTTTATTTACTTACTTGCAAGGAGAGAGAGAGAATGAGAATGAGCACACCAAGGCCTCTTGTCACTGCAAACTCCAAATGCATGTGCCACTTTGTGCATCTGACTTTACATGGGAACAGGGGAATCAAACCTGGACCATCAGGCTTTGCAGGAGTGCCTTTAACCACTGAGTCATTTCTCCAACCCAAATGATCCCATTTTGATTCTGACAACATCCACACTCGAGATTTTTCACAGAAACGCAGGGCCAAGCTTTCACACAGACAACAGACAGACACAAGGGCAGAAGCACCCCACCTCCGTGCAGTCCTGTGCACCCAGGAGTTAAGCTGAGGCAGGCCAGCAGGAGCAAAGCATTGACATTTCTTTGCTACAAGTTGGAATTTTTTTTTTTTTTTTGAGGCAAAGTCTCATTCTAACCCAGGTTGTCCTTGAACTCATGGCACTCCTCTTGCCCCAGACCTCCTGAGTGCTAGGATTGAGAGTGTGACCACGAGGCTGGAGAGATGGTTGTTGCAGTCAGGTTTGCATTGCTGGTAGAAAATCACCCAACCAAGAGCAGCTTGTGGGAAAAAAGAGGTTTATTTTGGCTTACAGTCTCGAGGGGGAAGCTCCATAATGGCAGGGGAAAACAATGACATGAGCAAAGGGTGGACATCACCCCCTGGCCAACATAAGGTGGACAATAGCAACAGGAGAGTGTGCCAAACACTGGCAAGGGGAGACTGGCTATAACACCCATAAGCCTGCCCCCAACAATACCCTGCCTCCAGGAGGTGTTAATTCCTAAATCTCCATCAGCTGCGAACCTAGCATTCAGAATGTCTAAGTTTATGGAGGACATCCGAATCAAACCAGCACAGTGGTTAAGGCACTTGCCTCTGAAGCCTAAGGACCCAGGTTCAATTCTCCAGGTCCCACATAAGCCAGATGCATATGGTAGTGAATGCATCTGGAGTTCTTTTGCAGTGGCTAGAGCTCCTGGTATGCTCATCCTCTCTCTTTCCTCTCTCTCTCTCTCTAATAAATTAATAAAATAAATATTTTTTAAAAGTGTGACCACACCCAACTAATTTTGCTACAAGTTTTAAGAGACCTGAGGCCCTCCTAAAGAGGTGAAACTCCCTTGGAAGCAATGCGGGCCATTCCTGTGTACTGCCTTGGACAAAGAGGAGTAAGTTACAGGGCGGGGGGCAGGGGGCGGGGTACAAAGTTAAGAGCCATTTAACAAGGCATGTACAGAATGTTCTTGGCCTTGAGGATGAGGGACAGAGAGGTGAATGGGAATGTTATTTACTCTGGCTCCTTTTTTATTTTAATATTTTTATTTGTTCATTTTCAAAGGCGAGAGAGAGAAAGGGTACACCAGGGCCTCCAGCCACTGCAAACAAAATCCAGACACATGTGCTGCCTTGTGCATCTGGTTTGCATGGGTACTGGGGAATCAAACCTGGGTCCTTAGGCTTTGCTGAAAAGTGACTTAACCACTAAGCCATATGTCCAGCCCTACTCTGGCTCTTTGTCAAGTGTCTTAATACAAACAGTTCATGTGTCCTTATTCACAAGGGTGAGGGGGCAGACATCTAGCTGGCTCTACCAGCTAACATATACTATCTATTCCCAAGGAGATCTCCTAACACTCAACTTGACACCCAGCCCCTTGCCCAGGCAGAACAGTGAGGCATCTCTCACCTCTTCACCCACTGCTTAGGCAGAGCTCTGTCCCAGGACCCCAAGGAAGAACCCAGCCCCAGCCTTTCTCTTGCATCTGCAGAAGATCCTCTCTCAGAACAGATGCAGGCAGCAGATACTAATTCCAGAAGCTTCCAAGATTGCTCCTGTGTAATGGCCAGTGTTCTAGCTGAGGGTCCAGAAAGACTGATGACATTTGCCGCAGTCAGGCAGGGTCCCTAGTAGAGATAACAGTGCCAACACTGGGGCCAGGTTTGAGGCAACTTTCCGGCAGGAAAGAGCCAAGAGCGGATCTTCCAGTCAGCCCACAGGCCACACACGTGGGGTAGGGAGGGGGCATTTGTTTCTCAAGGGTTCTCTGCTCAAAGCCTGGCTGAGCCTTGCGGATGTCCTTCGCTGGCACTGCTTGTGACCTCCCATACCTGCTGCATTATCTCCCGTTGGAAGGGACGGTGCAATATAGGCTGCATGAGTGCTCTATATCATTGTAGCCCTCACCTCCCACCAGGCCACTGCTCACGGTTGAGTTTGCCCTACAAATCTGGGACCACTAGACTACCCTAGATTGGAGTCCCTGGACAGCATTGACAGCCCTGTGTGCACAGCACCCCCTCCAATCTCCCTCCACTTTCCCACTCCCTGTATGACCCAGCACAAATAGGGCTCCATAATCCACGTATTAAGTGTGTGGATGAGAGGAGACCCCTTTCCCCACAGTTAGAGGTGGGTCTGCTTAGAAGCATGCGCCAATGGAAACGATGGGATACTGGGTAGGAGAGGGCTTGAAACCACAGTCCCAACCCTGGGAGTTCCCACCTCCTAGCCACACATCCCCCAGCCTGTCTCCTATCCTCCTGCCCGGCTTTACCTGAGGGACTGCCCTCTGATCCCCAGGGAGGTGCATAGCAGGGAAAGTCTGCTTGCTCTAGATAAGACCCCACCCAGACTCCACCTCCTAGCCTGCCCCACCCTTTACCCCAAGACAGCTCTGCACAGAAGAGAGTATTCTCACTTGGGGCCTGGAGAGCAAGGTTCTCAAGGTTCCCACCCTGAGCTGCAAGCTCTTTCCTCCTTGTCAGCCAACAAAAGCAGAGACTCAAATCGTCCTGCTGGTGGGTTTCCTGGGCCAGAGGCGGCCTGGCCAAGGACACGGAACCTCAGCTAGCAAACCTGAGCCTGTTGAGTCCTCGAGACTCTCTGGGTCCCAGTGCCTCCCAAGCCCCCACTGTGGTTCCTGGATTATTCCAATGTTCCCCTTCCACAGCCATGGTTGGTCAGACCTGGGTCCCCAGCTCACAGAGATCTTTGCCCTGAATGTCCAGGTCTCAGAACTAACCCGGGCCCCCAAATTGCTCTGGCCCCAGGTGGGGAAGCCACAAGTAGGAGAGCCAGGCTACACCCAGGAGACTCTTGCTGTGGCCCCCATCCAGGAGCAGTTGGTGGCCCCATAGAGAACAGGACTCTTGGCAGCCTAGAGCAGGAAATGGGTCTGATCTAACAACCCACAGCCCTGTCCTTGCTGATAACCACACGTTTGTGTGCCAGAGACAGAGTCCAGGGCAGGGCTGAGTGGGGACTAGTACCAACCAAGATGGCTTTCTAGCCTGCCCTGTCAGAGAGGCATCCCCAGGCCAGCACCCCCAGGTATAGGATGCTCCTTCCAAGGAGCACTCCCTGCTTACAGCTGTGCAGGAGGGACAAGGAAAATCCTACAAGGACCCCTGGTGGCCCCCTCCCAGGGTTTGGAGGAAGGGCACTGCTAACTATGGATTCCTTAGCTCTGGCAGGGACACCAGGGCTAGTTGATGTTTCTCACCAAGTGACCACCTGTGCAACATCACCCTGCAACAGCCACCATCGTAATTACACTGCAGACAACATTTGATAAGAAATAGAAATCTAGGGCTAGAGAGATGACTTAGTAGTTAAGGCACTTGCTTACTGTGAAGCCTAAGGACCCATGTTCAATCTCTCTCCAGATCCCACATAAGCCAGATGCATAAAGATGAGGCAAGTGCAAGGTCACACATGCCCACTAGGTGGCACAAGCATCTGGAGTTCGATTTCAGTGGCTGAGGCCCTGGCACGCCAATTCTCTCTCTCTCCTCCCTCTAAAATAAATTAAAATTTAAAAATTAAAACATAGAAATCTACATAGAGACAAAGCATGTAACAAAAATATTTATTTTCTATGACAAATAATAAAATAAAAGAACAAAAAGAAACAGATACAAATGCAATTGAGGAAGTCACCCCAGCCAGGCCTAGTGACCAAGGCCCATAATCCCAGCTACTTGGGGGACTGAGACAAGAGGATCAGATACTCGATACCTGCCTGGTGGGGTTGAGAAGATGGTTCAGTGGGTGAAAGTGCTGGCTATGCAAGTGTGACCACCAGAGTTCAAATCCCCAGGAGCCACATAAACCCACATCCCATGCATCTGTAATCCCAATCCTCCTACAGGGTGATAGAGACAGTGGGAGCTCATAGGCTGGCTAGCCTAGAGTATGCAGCAGTGAACAACAAAAGTAATTTGGCCTCAAACAAGGTAAAAGGGGAGGACTGACATCAGTAAGTTGTCCTCTGATCTCCACATAGACACACACACACACACACACACACACACACACGACCTGACTGGACAATGGAGTGAGTCCACGACCAGCCTGAGCAACTTAATAAGACTTTGTCTCAAAATAAAAACTAAGAAGAGTGTTTAGGGTAGAGCTCAGTGGTAGAGCACTGGCCTGGCGCCTGGCGTATGCAAGGCCTGTGGTTCCGGCCCCAACTAAGCCTACTCCAAAATAAGAGTCCTCTAATGCCACATTCATGTCCCACCAAGTACAGCCCTGGCCCCAGGAGGCAGAGTCCACAAACCAAGACTCACCAAATCCATGATTGAGCCAGAGCTGTTCTGGGCTAAGTAGAAGAGCCAGGCAATAGGACAAGGGGACAGAAGCAGCTGTCACTCTGTCCTCAAGGTGCTGAATCACTACCTCCCAGAGTTTGGAGGGAGGGGGCTGTGGGACAGGATAGGATCCAAGTGAGGAAGGACTTGCTCAAAGGCTTGCCTTTTTTCTTTGCTTCCATAAGCAAATTATTAACTCAGGCAGGAGGGCCTGGATCCCATGTTATAGATGAGAACGTGTGATGACTCCAGCTCCATTGATGCTTGAGGCTATAGCAGCCTAGGACAGGCACCAGACCTGACACACACGTGCACGCTTGCAGAAGAGCCATCCCAGACATCTGGTCATCCAGCCTGTTGGTCAGCTGTTGAGAGCTGTCTCCTCCACCGCCTCAGTGGTGATGTCCTCAGCAACTGAAAACTTGTGGGCTTTATCCTGTCTGTTCTGCTGCCAGAGAAATCCAGAATGAAGCCCTGTCTCCCAATCTCCCAAGCCAGGAACCTCATTGCTGTCAGGGCCATTTTACTATAAGGCTCAGCTGTGGACCAAGATCTCAGAGCCAGCCAGGCATGGTGGCACACACCTTTGATCTCAGCAGTTGGGTGGCAGAAGTAGGAGGATTGCCAAGAGCTCAAGGCCACCCTGAGACTACATAGTGAATTCCAGGTGCTAGAGCAAGACCCTATCTCAAAAAAAAAAAAAAAAAAAAAAAAAAAAAAAAAGGGCTGGAGAGATGGCTTAGCAGTTCAGGCGTTTGCCTGCAAAGCCAAATGACCCAGGTTCAATTCTCCAGGACCCACGTAAGCCAGATGCACAAGGTGGCACATGCATCTGGAGTTTGTTTGCAGTGGCTGGAGGTCCTGGCATCCCCATTCTCTTCTCTCTCTCTCTCTCTCTCTCTCTCTCCTTCTTTCTCTCTCTCAAATAAATAAATAAAGATAAAAATAAAATATATATTTAAAAAAACAGAACTCAGAGCCCTCAACCTGCTGGGAACTCCCACACCCACCCAAACACCCTGAACAATGATACCTGCAGAATCACTGTTGCCAAGGTCACACGGCCTGTAACACAAAAGACACTCTGGTCAAGGGAGGGGCCAGAGGGACTGGTCAGGGAACATGGGCATCCAGCAACAGTACATTTGAAGACCCACATTCTGGGCTTCTGGCTGTGTTCTTCCCCCAGAGTCTGTTCCTTTCTGAAGCAATGTGAAGTGGCCTATAGATGTGTCTCCTTGCTAGACCAGCCCCATGGGAGAACCCCCATGGGAGAGGACAGGCCCCTCCCATCTACCCCAGGGCAGGGGCAAACCTAGTCTACCATCATCTTAATTTAACTGTGTTACAGAGGGGTGATCCCACCTATTCCCAAGAGCAGGGGCCCCAGTTGGGCAGAGAAGGGGATGGGCCATCTGGCCTTGCTCCTGAGCCTGGATGCCCAAGCTTCCCCACACTTTGGGCACCCAGGGATGAACACATGCCTCTGGCCTGAGAGTGTGGCCTGTCTGGCCCTTTTGGCTCTCTTTGCTTAGTGCCTGTTCTCCTGGACCATGCCCAGGCCTAAGCTGGACTCTAGTGTCCAACTCAGAGACATAGGTGAAGTACCAGAGGAAAGGAAAAAAGGAAGAAAAGAAGGAAGGAAGGAAGGAAGGAAGGAAGGAAGGAAGGAAGGAAGGAAGGAGTCAACCTTGATCTTCTCTGTAAGGACATAGACTTGTCCTTAGCCAAGCAGCTGCTGACCCTCTATCCCCAGCATCTCTTGCTTGCCCTGGGCTCCCTACAAGTCCCCAGAGACAGACAGGAACTGGGCAGCTCTGGGCTCAGGAGTGAGTAGGGATGATGAAAGCTCATGGGTCAGGGGCCCCACCCAGCCATCCCCTCTATGGAGGCCCACCCGACACCTGGGCTCTGGGAAACACAGGAAGATTCCCCCTCACCAGTAGCAGCTATACAAGGAGGGTCCCAGGAAATCCTGCAGGGACCTTGGTGACCCTCCTGGGGTTTGGAGGGAGGGATCTGAGGGTATTGGGGTTAGCCCTGGCAAGGTGGGCTGTTACTCACTGGAAACCCTTCTTTGCTTCCATAAGCAGAATATTATGAAAGCTGTGATCGCACCAAGGCTGACCAAGATAAAGTAAAAGCCCCACGAGAAGGAGCAGGTGACATCTGTACTGCTGGTTCCATGTTCTGTTTCTTTCTGGAACCACTGCTGGCACCTAGGAGAGAACAGCCATGGAACATGGGATGTAGGGGCAGCAGGCTGGGCACCATGAAGGACTGAGGCTCCCTCACACCTCAGGAGTGTCCCTGTAGTCCACAAAGCTCAGGACTACTTGGCTGATCAACAGCTCTAGGATGGAACTCAGGTGTGTCCCACTTTCCAAGACCTTTTGAGAGAGACAGGGAAAGGGCAAGAGGAACAGAGAGGAAAGGAGGAAACAAGATAACAAAGATGGAGGAGGTGGGGCCAGAGGGAAACCACCACAGCTGGAGACTGAAGGGAGATGTAGGCAGAGAGGTGATCAGAGGTAGGATGGAATCTGCACCTTTCCCTGGAGCAGCCACATCTTGACTACTCCAAGTCACACCCAGGGACACCTGGTTACTCCCAGAGATTCTGAGTTCACAAGTGAGCTCTGGGGTCTTAGACTAGCATTTGAAAGAGTTCTGGCTCAGAGAGAGCAGAGGCTTCGCCTTCAAAATGGCATTTTATCTCAAATTTAAAAAAATATTTTTAAAAGGGCTGATGAGTTAGCTGGACGTGGTGGCACACACCTTTAATCCCAGCACTCGGGAGGCAGACCTAGGAGGATCACCATGAGTTCAAGGCTAACCTGAGACTACATAGTGAGTGAAGTCCAGGTCAGCCTGAGCTAGAGTGAGACCCTACCTTGAAAAAACAAAAAAAGGGGGGGGGTGCTGGTGAGATGGTTCAGCGGTTAAGGCACTTGCCTGCAAAGCCCAAGGACCTGGGTTTGATTCCCCAGTACCTACATAAAGCCAGTTGCACAAGGTGGGGCATGCATCTAAAGTTCAATTACAGTGGTTAGAGGACTGGTGGGCCCACCCCCGCCTCTTTCTCACACTCTCTTTCTTTCTTTCTTTCTTTCTTTTTTTTTTTTTTTTTTTTTTTTTGAGGTAGGGTTTCACTCTAGCCCAGGCTGACCTGGAATTCACTATGGTGTCTCAGGGTGGCCTCGAACTCATGTTGATCCTCCTACCTCTGCCTCCCAAGTGCTGAGATTAAAGGCGTGCACCACCACGCCCAGCTTCTCACACTCTCTTTCAAAAAAATAAATTTAATTTAATTTAAAAAAAAACAAGAATGGAATTGGGCTGGAGAAATGGCTTAGCGGTTAAGGCACTTGCCTATGAAGCCTAAGGACCCATGTTTGACTCTCCAGATCCCAACTAAGCCAGATGCACAAAGGTGAGGCAAGCACAAGGTTGCACATGCCCACTAGGTGGTGTAAGCATCTGGAGTTCAATTGCAGTGGCTAAGGCCATGAGATGCCAATTCTCTCTGTATCTCTCTCAAAAAAAAAAAAAAAAGTTTTGAAAAATGGCATTTTACAGTCTCCTGTCCAATTCCAGAAGTGCAGAGGCCCTCCCCGCTCCATGACTTGACACCCAGCTCCCATAATCACAGGGTAGGAACTAGCAGCAGCCTGCAGAGGCCAGTCTTAGCTAAGGTCACCTGCTCTCTTACAGCACGAGCTCATCCACGCTGCCATCTTGTGTGCAGGCTCCTGGCTGGGGACTACCCAGGGTATGCCTTGGTGCTTTCTGGTAGAGGGTAGGACCAGCCCCTCCCCAAGATGCAAACTGAGACCCCTGGGGTCACCTACTTGGTCCATGGTAGACATTTCTCCTGGGTCCCTCCTGATGAAAAGGTGCCCAAGAGGCAGTTGGCACACACTGTGTTCTGGCTGTAAGTACCTGGGAAGTGAAAAGCGATGGGCAGAGAGACTCTGAGCTCCATGAGTTCAAGGTCTGTTTGTTCTAGGAATCTTCCAGCACCAAATACTCCAGGGGTGAAGGGAGTTGGGGGAGGTAGCTAACACCCACAGAGTTCCCAGGAGGGGATTAAGTAGCTCAGGGCCATCAAGTCATGGAGACCCTCTGTCTTCATCCCACAAACCTATCAAGTGCCCTGTCAAGGCTCTGTCTGGGAGCTGGCCTCACACTTCACTTCAGGATGAACAGTGGGGTGACTACAGAATACCCCATCAGCCAACTGCTAGCCTGGCACGTGAGATGAGGCTGGACGACTGAGACAGCCAGGAGGAAGAGCTCCTGAAACTGTCCCCTCCCTTCCTCTGTCCTCTTCATATCTCTCTCATCCCCCTTTCCCTTCTCCCCAAAGACATCCCTCCCTTCACCTCCTTTGTCCTCCTCTGTCCTGTCCCCCTCCCAGCCTTCCCTGGCCCTACCTCCCTTTCCCCTGCACTGCCTTCCCCTCCCCTGCCATGTTCAGCCCTGGCCTTCCTCTGCCCTGCAGTGCCCCTTCTACTCTCATCTACCTCCTCCCCTCTGCTATTTTATACGCCCCCCCCCCCAGCCTTGTCTCCTCTCTTGCTGTCAGGACGAGGCTGAGTGGGTAGGCCAGGGGCTAGCCAAGGTTTTTCCCCTTCCAAGATCCATGAGCTGGAAGGCATCTGGGATTCAAAAATGGGGGGGGGGTGCAGTCAGTGAGGACAAGGTTGACCTGGAGAAGTGGTATCTGCCACTGCCAGCTCACCTCTCTTCAGCACCCTCTGGCCTGGAGGGCAGGTAGTGTGGGGCAAGCACAAGACACAGTGGTTCCCTTCCTCAATATCACAGAAGTAGCCTTGGCTGCAGTGACATACAGTGTCCTGTGTGCTGGAACAATTCTGCCAAGTGACCATGCCCATGTCTGCAATTCAAGACGAGGAGCTGAGAGCAGCAGCTGGGCAGTAGGACCCTCCAGGGAGAGCACCCCCGCCTTGCCCTGGCCCAACCCACTTGAGCCTCCCAGAGAACAGCCTCACCTGCCAGCTGCTTTCCATGCCCTCCTCCCAGCACCTGCCCCTGCACTGAAGGCTCAGGACTGTCACATGTATTTCCAGCATTGGCCTATAGGGGGAGCCAGACACAACCTGACTCTGGACTGAGTCCTGGCCTGGGGACCCCTGCTGGTGGAGATACTGGGTAGTTGAAGGGCCTGGGACTGGGTTCTACATAGGTAAGGATCCATCACCACTTCCCTCTCCAGGAGGCAAGATTCCCAACCAACTGTGTGCCCATAGCCTTAGGAATCCAGAGAGAGTTCTGCCATCTAGCAGAAATGCTGCTGGTGGCTACTGGGGCCTCAGTTTCCTAGTACATGGAATGGACAGTTTTCTAGGGGCGAGGCTGACTCTTTGTGGGGCCTGTGTGCATGGGTACAGGGCCACCCTCTGTAGGGGTGAGGCCAGCTCTATGTGGGTGCTCTGAATGGCACAGGCTTACATAGGATGGTGTCTGAACATTATGGGGCTATGGAGGGGACAGAACTAATTGCCACTCTGGTCAGCTTCTGTTCTCACTGCTCCAAAGGACCTTTGCATCCCCTCCCTGTCAGCCCAGCCACCCAGCTGACCCTTTTCTGGGTTCATAGGATTCCTGTATTTGGGAAAGAAAGACTGAGGACCCACAGTGGTCCCCAATGAAGGCCCAACCCCACCCGAGACCCCCTTTACAGGGAGAGACTCATCAGCCACCTATATCAACTGGCTGGAAGAGCAGAGCAGGAAGCAGACGACGACGAGACGTGGTCTGTGGAGATAGGACCTCATAAGCCAAAATGGCAGTGCGCACCCTGAGAACCACCTCACTGTGGTGGTTAAGGCCCACCCCATGGCTCAGTGGGGGCCTCTTTCCAGCAAATCCAAGATTAGGAAGGCCCAGGTGAGGGGGGAACAGGGGAAATAGATCATGGGCCTCTTCGGGGAGCTGCAAGCTGTGCTTGGGCCTCAGGCATACTCCTACCTGGATCACAGTCTCCACAGGGCAGACACTGGCTCAAGCCATTTGGGTGGGCGGTATAGGTCTTCGGGGGACAGGGTATGCACACTGTGCCTGTCAGCTCACTGCAGGCCTGCTTCACATGGTAACCTGTAGCCAGGGCCCACAGCTTCTCAGTGGTGAAGTAACTCCATAGGATCCCATCCAGAATACCCACCTGGAATCCCGGTAGGTAATGACACCAACGGTGACGACTCAGGTCCCACAGGACAGACATATAGTCCCAGCTCCCTTCTATGTGCTTGCTGTGAGCAAGTCAGAAGTTCTGGAAGAATGTGGAGTCTTCTGTTTCACCCAGACCTGGCTCTGATCCTGGCTCACTCTCAGCCTCAGCCCTGTCCCAGAGGCCTCCCCCAGGCACTTATCAGGAAGTGTCCCAGTAGCCAGGGAGTGCAGGCTGCAGGAGACTGTCCCTCAGCCGCAGTCCTATGCTGCCTGTGTCTCTCAGGCCATGAGTTTGGTGCCACCCAGGGCTGAAGACCCATAACCAAGGGCCTGGGGCAGAAGTGTCACGCTGGGTCACAGCAAAGTTACTTCCATCCCTTGCCTCCTCCTCCCCCTGCCCCCCGCTGCTGCTCCTACCTGGGCTGCACTTGGGGCAGCACTCAGAAGCCACAGGGTACTCCTCTTCTCTGCACTGGGGCTGGGCAGGGACATGGCTCAGAGGACTCAGGAGGAGGATACACAGTACCTACAGCGAGAGTGAGCTTTAAAGGGGAGGATCTGTCCCTGTGGCTTCCCCAGAATGGCCTAGGGCTTCAGTCTCCCTTCAGTGCAGTGGGGAGGCCGTAGCTTCTGGGTCATGCAATGTCCTAGTAGGGTCAGCAGAGCTATGCCCCGAACAGACTCAGAGCACAAGTTTGGGTGACTAGCTCCTTCTCCAGCCTCCATTCTGACAATATGGAAGAACAGGAAGCAGATGCTTCCTGCCCTGGGACCCTGTCTCCCCTGATCTGTGCTGAGCTCACTGACCACTTGGAGTGGCAGGAGGTTCATCTGGGGCTGGCCCTCAGGGACTCCCTGTAGGGAATGGAGGAAGGGTGGCCACTAGCTCCAAGCTGACTGGCAGTCATGGTTACCAATCTGGGAAGGCAGGAGAACCACCCTGACCGGTGCTAGCCCCAACCCAGTCTGCCCTGGACTCCAACCATTGCACAAACACATTCTTATCAGCAAGGACAGGCTGCAGCTAGTCGGCCTTTTGATAAAGGGTCCATCCAGGGACACTTTCAGCCCAGGACTGTTAAGGGCCCCGTCCGTACATGGGGCTACCACCACCTACTCATGAATGATGGCCTGACTATTCCGCCTGCCCCCCCCCCCCACGGAAGTGTGGGAGTTATAAGTCAACTGGGCAGCTAGGGACAAAGACTCCTGTGAGCTGAAACCCCAGATATAGCCAAGGGCAGGTGTCTGAGAAGGGGAAATGTCTGGGGTGATCCGTGGCTAGAGTAGAGGGTGGCAGGCACAGGACTCGGGGACAGAGAGGGGCTCTAGGACTCACCAGCATCAGGACGTTGGCTGTGGGGAACTTGTCCCAGCAGGGAGGCCCCCAACTTGGCAAAGGTTCCATGTTTCTGGTCAGGATACCGCAGGCCCAGGAGCCCCATGGGCTCTAGGGCTCACATACATCCCCGTCATTGCCAGTACATTAAAAAGTGAAAGTGAAAGAAATCTTTTTGCAGATGTGCGGAGGCCTGTTTGGGCCGGGGTGATTTGCTGTTTTTCCCTGAAGTGCAAGAGGCCAGCAACCAGCAATGACAGTGACAAGCTTAATAATCAGGGTGGTGTTCAGCCAAGAAGGGAAGGAGACACAACCCACACGGGCTGGCCTTCGTGGCTCGGGGTGAGCCTGGCCAAGCAAAGGGAGAGCTGTGCTGTGCAGAGAGAAGGGCCACAGGACCAGAGCCTCGGTCACCAAGGCAGCCCAGGAGAAGCTGGCTAAGTCTTCCCCACCCCCAGGAAGCACATCTGTGCCTCCCAGACAACCGTGCACCCAGGGCCCACCTTGACATTGACACCACTGCTGCCAGGGACACGACTGGAACTGAGACAGGAGACTGTGGGCTTGTGGCAACCAGCTAACTGATCTAGACACCTCAGCCGAACCAGGATCTTCCTCCAGTGACACGCCTCCTACACACCCTTATGAAAGGGCGCTCCCTCGGCACGGGGTCCCAGTTATCTCACATCTCTACAGCTTTGGCTAGGTCTAGCCAACACACTTCCAAGCACAACTCCGCCAGCAGATGACTCTTTGCTTCAATAGGGGCCTGGGAGCAGGGTCAAACTGAGCTCCTGCGGGTGAGGAGGGACCCCTTGCCATCTTTGAGCATCCCAAGGGCCTCTCCATCTGTCCCCCTGGGAGGGAAGGGCAGGGCAATTCTTGATCCCCTTACAGATGTTGGATGAGGGCTTCCAACATTACAGGGCCATACCCATGCCTCTCATGCAGACGGCCTGCTCCTCACTGGGTTTTCTCACCCCAAGGCCACCTCTCGAGGTGTGGACCTCAGCAAGCCTGGAGGTTGGAGGCCTACAGTAGGCCTGGGCTCCTGACAAAACCCAGTTACCTCAATGGGGCACAGGAAAGCTGGCACCTTACCCCATTACATTCATGCCTATGGTGATGGGCCCATACCTTTCTGCTTAAATGGTTGTGCTATCTAACCAGTCTAGTCACTACCCTCTTGGACTCAGCCAGTGTCCCAGTCCTGAGCTGGTCCCCCTCAGTCCCAGGATGAAAGCCCTGTCCACACCAAGGCTGCACCCTGCTCCAGTGGGCCTTTCTGTGGGTAACCAGAGGGTCCTGCAGTGCCCTCCAGGTCTTGACAGGTCCACAGTCCTTCTCCAGGATCTGGCTCCAAAGGGATATGGGGAGTCTGGTGGATGTGACAGAGGGTGCCCCACCCACCTTGCATGCCCTGGACTGTTAGGAGGACAGTGCAGAGTAGCCAGCCACAGGGAGTCGGAGCAGGACCCAGTGAACAGGGATACCCCAGTAGGGAGTTCTTAGCACTACAAGCTAGAAGCCAGTAGTGCCCCCTCTGCCCTGCAGGACTCTCCACTGGCAGCAGTCACACTGGGCTGCACTAACTGCAGCCACCAATGTGTTCAGGTCATGCTTGGGGGCTCTGAGGAGGAAAGCCTGGGAGCTGGGAATATGACAAGCCTAGCGTCTCATGAAGACATAGGGCAGAGCTACCCTGCCGGACCATGGCTCTGCAGTCCTCAGGGATCCGGGCCTTGGTCCACATGAAAAGCCCAGCACTCCGAGCACCAGTCCTCTGAAGTGGGGAGCCCCCAGCTCAAATCCCCACCTTTCCGCCTAAGGGTCTGAAGGCCTGTGGGAGGGTGCCCTCTCCCTACTTCTTCCCCACTACCCCACACAACACCCTGCGGGGATTTCCAGTGAGGGAAAGGGGAAGCCCCAGTACTTCATCACACAGGTGAGCTCCCCGAGGGTGCAGCACATATTTTCAAAGCCCTGACAACTCATAGGTACCCCAGAGCACTCGGAAGGCTCTGGGGTGCAGAGATATCTACATGCTCCCCTGCCCCCAGGGCCAGGAGACCAGAGATTCCCATGAGGGAGATGGCATCTGTACCTGTACTTGGTACAGTCCTTCACTAGGTTTCCGAGCCACTTATAACTACAGATAAACTCTCAGAGACCATCATATCCACCCCTGAGTAAGTGGGGAAACTGAGGCATGGCCAGAGACAGGACTTACAGGCACCAGCGAGCGTTCCCACGGGCTTAGACACTCTCCCACCATGCCTCAACATGCAGACCTAGGAGCCAAAGAGCCTGTCAGTCCCACAGGATGCTGTCTGAGCCTAGTCTGAAGTGGCACTTCTCCTTTGAGGCCTTCTCTGATTAGCTCAATGTAAACAGTGCTCATCCCTGTTTTATGAGACCCTCACCTCTTGACCCTCTTTGTGTAGGGTTGCCCCACCACTCCTTAAAGGGACAGTTCTGCATTACAGCAGGAAGAAGTGGAGGACACCTGTTCTTACATGGGAGTCCCCAGCTACTCACTTACTCAGCATAGAACGTCACCAGCTAGGCTATATCTTCAGGTCTCCTGAACTAAGAGACAAAACCAAATGGAAGAATCTGGACCCAGGACTTCCTCACCTCAAGGCATCCCATGCTGGCTGTCACCCACTGGGTGTCCCTCCTTTTGGCCACCTGGCAGATGGAAGGAATGCATGCCCCTGGGCCTCTGTTTCATGTGCCCATGTGCCTTAAGGCTACCCTCCCCAGGTCCCCTTGTCTGTCTGAGCATGAGCCCAGAGGCGCTATGGAGGCTTCTTCTGGGTGCCCACCTGACCACACCAGGAGCCCAGGGGAGGCTGAGAGGCTGTGCAGGGCAACCTGTGCCCAGCCCACTGCAGAAGGGAAGACTGAGACTGCAGTGGACCTGATCACAGACGTAAGATGCAGATCCCCACACAGAGGTTCCCACCTTGGCCCAGCGTGGCAGCAGTGCAGGAGCCCCAAGCTGCAGGCCTCTCGCAGCCCAGCCCTTATTTCCCAGCTGTCTTCTAATGGCCCTCCCCAAATCACAGCTGGGGCCTACATGGGGATTGCTCATCACCCTGCCATCACCCCAGTTCCCTGCAGAACAGTCTCCAGCATGTCTGGAAATCCCCCTGTGGCATTTATTTCCTCTTTCTTCTTTTCTTTTAGAAAGGGTCTAATGTAGCCCAGACTAGACTCCAACTCCCTGTGTAGCCAAGGTGGATCTCCATCTGATCCTCCCACCTCCATTTCCCATGTGCTGAGATTATGGGTGTGCTCTTCCATGCCTGGTTTTTGCAATGCTGGTGACTGAACTCAGGGCCAGGCAAGCACTCTTCCAACTGAGCTACATCCCAGCCTTCCTTTCTTCCTATTTACTTATTTGAGAGAAAGAATGACACACCAGGGCCTCTTGCCACTGAAAATGAACTCCAGAAGCATGTGCCACTTTATACATCTGGCTTTATGTGGGTACTAAGGAATCGAACCCAGGCCAGCAGGCTGCGCAAGCTTTGTATGGAAGCACCTTGAACTGCTGGTCCATCTCCCCAGGCCCCCTCTTTCTTCTTACAAGGAGGGAAGCAGGTGGTAGGAATAGGCTTGAATCCAGTTCTGTAAAGGGAAGATGGAATCCTGAGGCGTGCCAGGGCTTCCCTCACTGTCCACCTTGAAGTATAGCCTCAGCTCTAGTGAGGGACTCTAGTCTAAAAGCCAGACATCCACAGTTCTGTACTGGAAACTCTCCTACAAGCCATGTATGTCACCTGGAGCTTTGAAAAGTGAAGAGGAGGGCTGGAGAGATGGCTTAGAGGTTAAGTTACTTGCCTGCAAATCCTAAGGACTCATGTTCGATTCTCCAGGTCCCATGTAAGCCAGATGCACAGTGATGTAAGCATGCAAGGTCACACATGCACACAAGGGGGCGTAAGCATCTGGAGTTCAATTGCAGTGGCTGGAGGCCATGGTGCGCTAATTCTCTCTATCTGTCTCACTCTCACATTAAGAAAAAGAAAAAAGACAGTCTGTTGGGCTAGCCTCAAAAAAAAAAAAAAAAAACAGTGAAGTGGAGTCTTTTTTATAAGGTGGGAAGAGCATTCTCTAAGAAAAGACATGGGTTGATTCCCTCAAGGAGCAAAAGCCTCATCCTTGCTGGAGCCAAAAGATTTCGACCTACAAAATGGTTCCAGAGTTGTACCTGCTCAGGGAGACTGCTGTGAAGGAAGGGCCCATGGGGCTGTCCTCCCGTCCCATATTTCCTACATGATTAGACTCCTGGTCCTCTAGAAGGGACTGGACCCAGAGGAGGGACACAGGCCACTGCACCATGGAAACTCCTGGGAATACAGGAGTAGCTAGGCTCCAAATTAGGCAAGCAAAGCTAGTAGCCATATGTGGAAAGGGAGAAGGATGGAGGAAAGAGTTTTAAATCATGGCATGATTTGATCCAGGAACAGATACTGGAGTGTGAGCAGGTTTGAGCAACAATGCATATGGCCACCTTCAGGGTGATGATATTGGAAACAACCTATGTGCTCCTGAAGAGAATTAGTAGAGCCAGACGTGGTAGCATATGCCTGTTCCAGCAATCAGGATGTAGAGGCAGGAGGATGATGAGTTCAAGACCAATCTGGGGTACTGGAGAGATGGCTCAGCAGTTAAGGTGCTTGTCTGCAAAGCCTAACAAGCAGGGTTTGATTCCCTACTACCCTCATAAAGCCAGATGCACAAAGTGACACATGTATCTGGAGTTCATTTGCACTGGCTGGGGGTTCTGGTGTGTCCATTCTCTCTTATTCTCTCTGACTCTCTGTATCTGTCTCTCTCTGCTTGAAAGATATATATATATTGCCAATCTGGACTACATAGAATGACAAAAGAAGAAAGAAAGAGAAAGAAAGAAAGAAAGAAAGAAAGAAAGAAAGAAAGGAAGAAAGAAAGAGAAAAGGGAAGAGAAGGGAAAGGAAAAGGAAGACAATGTAAACATAAGAGAAAAGAAAAAAACCTGGGCACAGTGGTGCATACCTATAATCCCAGCAATTGGGAAGTGGAGGTGGGAAATCAGGAACTCAAGGACAGCCTTGGTGATAGAATGAATTCAAGGCCAGCCTGGCTACATGAGACTTTGTTCAGTGACAGCAAAAGAGGAACCGGTGACTATAAACTGAACATGCATGAATCAACTGTTTTCAAAACTTGAGCAATATGAAAATGTGATCCCCAAGAGAAGTCACATGTACAGTCACAAGTCAGGGGCTCTGTGATGTTTGCACAAAGGCCTGGAGCAGGGAGTAGCTGAACAAAGCATGGCACGAAGCTAGGGTGACAGGACAAGGCAGGGCTCAGAGACACTGAAGCAGGTGGGCACAGCAGTCAGCACTTGGGAGAGAAGGGAACACAGAAACACACATGGGTCCCTTGAGTCTCCATTGGG
Organism: Dipus sagitta; assembly: GCA_036346955.1. Lineage (NCBI taxonomy): Eukaryota > Metazoa > Chordata > Mammalia > Rodentia > Dipodidae > Dipus > Dipus sagitta. The sequence goes on from CM070773.1 coordinate 135,267,359, forward strand.
GGGGTGAGCTGTGCGTATGCTGGAGGCACCTCCTGACCACTGCACTGCAAGCTATTGGGAAGCTATGGGCCTTGGGCCTCTGACTCTCAGAGCTGGAAAACATCAAGTTCCAAGAGCCAGTATGGAGAGACCAAGAAGTCAATAGTAATAGACTAAAAATGATAGCAAAGACGGGCTCTGTCTTTAAGACTTACGGTGGTGGTTTGAATGTGGAATGTCATCCATAGCCTCATGTGTTTGTGATTAAGTATCATAATGAGTTCCCAACTGGTAGAGCCTTAGAAGGTGGAGCCTTGCTGGAAGAAGTGTATTAGTGGGTGGAGGGGGGAGCTTGGAATTTTGTAACCCAGCCTTTCTTGCCAGTGCTAGTCAGCTCACTCTTGCTGCTTCCTCCTTGTTGATGTGACAAGATGTGACACTTGACTGTCTGCTCCTGCCATGCTTTCCCCTGCCATGATGAAACTTCCCCTGGAAATAATACATCCCTTCCATAAACTGCTTCTGACCAAGTGTTTTGTCCCAACAACAAGAATATAACCACTATACTTACTTTAAAAGAAAATATAAGAGCTGGAGAGATGGCTTAGCAGTTAAGGTGTTTGTCTGTGAAGTCTAAGGACGTAGGTTCAATTCCTCAGTAGCCATGTAAAGCCAGATGCACAAGGTGGTACATGTGTCTGGAGTTCATCTGCAGTGGCTAGAGGCCCTGGGGCACCCATTCGCTCTCTGTTTGCCTCTTTCTCTCTCATTCTCTCTCTCCAATAAATAAATACATTAAAAAAAAAAAACTAAAGAAAGAAGGAAAATATAGTGGGAGCTCTGAAAAAGAACCGCATGGGGCCGGGCACGGTGGCACCTGCCTTTAATCCCAGCACTCAGGAGGCAGAGGTAGGAGGATCACTGTGAGTTCGAGGCCACCCTGAGACTCCATAGTGAATCCTGGGCTAGAGTGAGACCCTACCTCAAAAAAAAAAAAAAGAAAAGAAAAGAAAAGAACCACATGGAACTTTGTACATCCACTTTCTAAGGCTGCTTTCACAAAACTCTGCAGGTTAGGTGGCTTCAACGGCTGGAGCATTTTTTTTTTCCTTGTAGTTCTAGAGGCTGGAAATCCAAGGTCAAGGTGTTGGCAGTCTTGTTTCTTCTGAAACCTCACCTCTTGGCTTGCAATACCTCCCTACTGTTCCTCACATGACATCCCTCTGTGAGCCCCAATTTCCTCCTGTCACAGGGCTACTAGTGCTTATGAATTAGGGCCCACCATGTGACCATGTGTTTCTATGGCCTCATTCAACTTTAATCATCCTTTGAAAGTCTCCATCTCTTAATGAGATCTCATTCCCAGCACTTCAGCATGTGAACTGTGGTGGGGAGGGTGCAGAATGAAGCCCGAACAATGGGATTAACACCAGAGCAGATATGTCAAAGGGACACTGGGGAATGTAAAGCCACAGTAATGGAAACCATCCAAAAGGAAATTCCAACCAAAGAAAGCCATGAACACACTCTCAGAGATCCTCTGGAAAGGATCATGTTCCTGTGGAAACAGAGTCCCAGAGGAGAGTGAGGTCAGAACAGGAAAAAAAAAATGGAGGCATAATAGGAGAAATTTTTCTAAATTGGAAGAAGACCAAGCTGCTTCAAAAAGAATGTTCTAAAATTTAAAAAAAAAAAAAAAGGACACATAGCAGGGCAGACCAGCTACCAGGAAAACCCATAGCTTAAACTAGATCAAGCCTTCTGTGTGTCCAAAAGCAACAGAGAGGGGCCATGGCCACAAGGCCCTGAAAGAATGCAGCCAGAGGGTAGCATCCACCTTCAACATTGGAGATTGTGATGAATAGCATGTCCACGATTCTTTGTCCAGCACCTGTGTGCAAAATGGGAAGGATTACAAGTGACCTGATCAGATGTTCTCTAGGCCCACAGGAGGGTCTCTTGGGAACCTGAAATCTATCCAGAGGAGTAAGGAGTGACAGGGACAGAACAACTACAAACGGGAGCCATCTTCCCATTTTAAGAGGTCTTCACGGGTGGGGAATACAGCTCAGCTAACACATGCCTGGCTAGCATGCACAGAGCCTTCAGGAGGTGGAGGCAGAAGGATCAAGAGTTCAAGTGGAAGTCCAGCCTGGACTAGAGACCCTGTCCCCCCCACCCAAAAAAAAAGTCTTTAAAAATAATAAGCTGAGCCTAGTGACACACACCTATACTCCCAACACTCAAGGAACAGAGGCAGAAGGATTCCAGGCCTGTGAGACCCTGTGTCAAAATAGTAGTAGTAGCCAGGCTTGGTGGCACACACCTTTAATCCCAGTATTTAAGAGGCAGAGGTAGGAGGATCACTGTGAGTTCAAGGCCAGCAAGACCCTACTTTGAAAAAAAAAAGTAGTAGTTGTAGTAAATAATAATTATAGTAATAATAATAGTAATATGCTTAAAACAAAAACATCAATGATGATTTTTTTGTTTGTTTTTTGAGGTAGGGTCTCACTGGCCTAGATTGACCTGGAATTCACTACGTAGTCCCAGGATGGCCCTCTCACCACTACACTGCCTTGTGCCATCTCCTTCCCTGCTCATCTCCAGGGACACAATGTGTCCTTGTCTGCAGGGCTATGATGCTCCAAGATGACCTTTTTAAATATATATATATTTGAGAGAGGGTGAAAGAGGCAGATTGAGAGAGAGAAAGAATAGGCATGCCAGGGGCTCCAGCCCCTGCAAACGACTCCAGACACACGTGCTACTTTGTAAGTCCTGGAGAATCAAACTTGGGTCCTTTGGCTTTATGGGAAAGCACCTTAACCATTAAACCATCTCTCCAAGCCAAGATGGTTTTTCTCTTGGTAATGCTGATCACCTGGAGCATGGCTTTGCAAAGGTGGCTGGCTAAAGGATACTGGACACACACACTCACACTCACATGCATGCACATGTCATGCACATACATTCAAATACACACACACTGAAATACACATGCAACCACAACCACACATGAGAATGTGAAGCTTCATCTGTGATGTCTGTAAATTTAATGTGTCCATGGATGTGCTTCTCTGTGTCTTGAAAATTGGCAGCCAGCAGTATTTCCCCCCAACCCCTCGCAGGGGTCCATGGACAATGTCAAAACCAAGTTTCATTTCCACTTTCACTTCTGCAGTGCTTGAATCTCTCTACCCGACATTCCCCTTTTATGAGAAAAGTCTTTGTAAGAGATGGGAGAATGTGCATAGTTCTGTGAAAACTGGGCCACAGGCAGCCCCAGGGGACCCTTGTTTCCCCTGGCAGGGGCCCTAACAGCCATCAGAGGCCCCAGTCACGTACTGGGCCCACTCCTACAGTCGCAAGTCCTTCCTCCTCCCTACTTATTCTTCAGCCTGAGACTGGAGGATTCAGCCCAGCCTTTGCCCCCAGGGGCCACCTCCAAGGCAGGTACCTACAATTGTTAGCCTCGTTTTTTGTTTTTTTTTTCCCAACAGTTGAAAGATGGAGGCATTCAAGTGGACAAGTAATAAACAAAACGTGGTGTGTGGTGCATAAAATATTCACACACCCAAAAGGGGGAAGGCATTGACATGTGCTGAGTGAGAGAAGTCAGCTACAGAACAGCGAACACTGAGAGGCCTGTGTGTAACAAGGGCACAGCAGGAGACACTCAGGGGGAAGGCAAAGCAGAGAGTATAGGGGCTGGGGAGAGATCTGCTTTGGGATAATGAGAAAGTTCTGGAAGTCCAGCAGATGATGCTGATGTCCAAACAACATAGGAAATATGCTTTGGGTCACTGGATCAAACATTAACAAATGGTTAAAATGGTAGCTTTTATGTAATGTATATTTTGCTGTAATTTTGTTTTGTTTTGTTTTTTGAAATAGGATCTTGCTCTAGCCCAGGCTGACCTGGAATTCACTATGTAGTCTCAGTCTAGCCTCAAAATCACAGTGATCCTCCTACCTCTGCCTCCTGAGTGCTAGGATTAAAGGTGTGCACCACCACGTCTATCTATTTTACTATAATTTTTTAAAATGTTTTACTTATTTATTTATTTGAGAAGGGGAAAGAGAGCATTGACATACCAGGACAAACAAAATCCAGACACATATACTACACTATGCATCTGGCTTTACATGGTCACTGGGGAATCAAACTCTGGGCTGTTAGGCCTTTCAAGCACCTGTAACGACCAAACCATCTTCCCAGTCCCCTTCCTTTAATTTTTTAATACATCCATAAAAGGCCAAGTATGGTAGTACTTGTGATCTCATCACTTTGAGGGCTGAGGCAGGAAGGATAGCAAGTTCTAGGTCAGCCTGGACTACATAGTGAGAGTCTATTAACAAAATAAAACAAGGAGGGATGATGGAAGGTAGGAAGATAATGTATCTTAACTGTGCCAGGATCAACACAGGGCTTCTGGGTTTGCAAGATGTTAAGATTGCACCTTCAGGATTGTTTCTGACAGCTGCCTGTAATGGTCCTTACAATTCACCAGCAAAGGTAAAAGGAGAGGCCCCAGAACTACAGATGGTTTGCACTTTACTACGTAAAGGTAGAGCCTAGTCCAAATCCCACCCTCTGTGTTCACACTCAGCTCACAGCTGAGTTCCTGGGCACAAACAAGAAATTGTGAAGACAGAAATTGAGGGTGGGAAGTCTCCTGCACTTCCTGCCAGTTGCAGAGTCGAGTGGTTTCTTTTCAGACATGACCGTAGAGATCTTTTTCCACCAACTCATCTTCAAAGGAAACAAAAGGTTGCTCAATATGACCGCAGACATTTACAGAGAACATGTTGAATGTATGAGGAGCTGGTGAGTAGTGATGTACTAGCTGACCTTGTCAGGCCATTCATAGAACCAAGGGAAGGCAGCTTTCCCAGGGCACTCCAGAACCATCCCTCCTTTGCTCATTCACTCACTTATTCTCTCATACACACACTCATTCTGTCAAGCATTCACTCATTTTCTCTGCCATCCATCCAACCATCCAGTGAACATTTGTGAAGATGGCCCCAAGTTCCATCAGCATGCTAGCTAATTAATTGTGCCTTGAAGTTTTCATGGGAGCTCACTTTCCAGGCCCCTGGCCTGGGAGCCAACCCTATCAAGGGTTAACCAGTGCTGACAGAGTACAGTTGCACAGCTGAGGACAGGACAGGGATGGAAAGCATGGCCACTTGTGTCCCAGGAGAGGAGAGGAGAGTGGCTCAATCTGCTGACTCAGCTGTGGCCAGGGTCTTACAGGCAGGGATACTGAGGTTAGACATGCTGTCAGGCTGCAAGTGACCTCCACTTTTTCCTAGAATTTGCCCCTCCACATAGTGGGCCTTGGGCTTCAGTGACATCAAGATAGGACGTGCTGGACCATGCTGAGTTTATGCCTGTGGACTAAGTTGGAGGAATTCATCAAGGGACATCTTGAGGATGAGCTGGTCCTGCCCTCCAGTTCCAACATGGAGGCTAGGTGACGTGACTGCTATTCCCTTGGTTGCCAGTTCTGAGCTGGACCCACTTATCTCCTAAGAGGAGAAAGCCCATGAGCACGGCCAGCACTTCCAGAACAGGAAGCAGCAGCCCCTGTCAGGCGTGTCTGAGAGCATGGGCCTTGTGCAGGGCGCACTTCAAATACGAGAGCTGGGCCTTGAGCATGTGAAAGCTTCCTGAGGGGGTGTGCTTACTCTTGGTCATCCCTCAGTGAGCAGTGATGATCCCCAAGCCTGCCTTCTGTGACCTCCATAAAGTACTCAAACATCAGCCATCAGACTGCCCTCACATAAGACACGTTGGGGCTTCAGAGATGGCTCAGTAGACAAAACACTGGCTGTGCAAGCATAAGGCCTGAGTTCAGACCCTCAGAACCCACATAAAGCTGGACACTGGTGTGAGCATCGTTCCAGAGTATGTCTACAGCAAGCTGAGAGGCAGAGGCAGAAGAACAGGTTGAAAGCTCACAGGCCAGCTAACCTGGCATATGCAGCAATGATCAAGAGACTCTGCCTGCAAGAAGGTGGAAGGTATGGACCAACGCCCAGTGTGGTCTTCTGACCTCCACATACATACCATGGCACGTGTGATCCCCCTACATGCTCCTCTGGCCTGACACTGGTGATGAGAGACATGCTCTGGGGACTGTGGGTCAGCCTGCCCCAATGGCCAGGGAAACAAATTAGCAGTAAAGCACTTCAGGATTGAGTCCACAACCCAGGCCTGGCCCCTAGGCAATGGCCTCAACTAGACCTAGTGAGGGAGGGGCTTTGGGCAGTAGAAACTGCCCTCCATGGGGAAGTGGGCGGCCCCTGAGCCAGCTGAGCCTCACCTGAATCCTGCCTGGTGCTATAAAGCATCTACTGTGTACTGTGTAATGGGGCACAAGAGGAATGTCAGACTGTCCCCTTCTTGAGCAAACAGACATGCTAATAGATGGGGTAACCTGAATGTAAAGTGATTTGGGGCACCCACAATACAGCCCAGATCCCACAAGCCAGAGCCACACTGGATACACCAACGAAGGCGGCAGGAGGCTGCTCAGGTCACTGCTGATCCATACCTGTCTTGGGGAAGGACAAGGACTTCCGACCCTTGCCCAGCCCATGGACCTCCGACCAGGTCATGCTTGGTGCTTTGGGGACCTCCAAAGAGCTAGGGAGTTCCCCAGACAGGTGGCTTCCCATCTGAGTCTCCACCTACCCCGTCAAGTTTCCCAGAACCTGGGAAAGACCCACCAGGACTTGGAAACCATCTGTCCCCACCTCCTTCCAGCCAAATGCTGGAGTGTGACCCCTGGTGGTAACTTGGAAGAAGAGGACCCACAGTTGGGGAAGACCTGGGTCTATCACCTGCCACCTAGGAACCTACTTGGGAGCCTCAGTTCTGCTGTAGCTGATATCCACCCCTTCGCTTCCTCCTCCTTCTAGTTGTGAGGACCAGGACTTCCCTGAAGGCAGTGCATGAGCCACCAGGGGGCAGCAAAGCGTAGGCCCTGGGCTGTGCACTCAGTCTCACTGATCATTCCTTGAACAGTATATGATTTGGGGACTGTAGTGGCTGCCAAACCTTCAAGAATGCCACACCCCTATAGAAAGGACATAAGGGGCCCTCTGAGTCCCCATGCTCAGTGAGGGATGATGGACAGGGCCCAAGGTATTGGGAGAAAGTAGTGCTTCCCAGGGAATAATAAGGGGTCAAGGGATAGCCATGGCAGAAGCAGAGGCAGAGAGCCCTGAACTCCTCAGTGTCCTTGACAGCATCCTGGAGTCTGCAGGACTTTGGGGCTTGCTCACCTCTGAAATGGAGATGATATGCTCTGCCTTGGAGGCTAGTGAGAGGGTGACACTATGGGACGCTATGGCTCTCAGGGTACTGTGTAAACTAGCCTCCCCAACCCACAGTGGGGGAGGAGCCATTCTGGCTCAGTGAAATTTGGTCATTCAGGCCCAGGGGAGAGGGCTGGGCCTTAGCCATGGAACCAGGGAAGAGGCCAGCAGGACGGGGGTCCAGCCCAGAAAGCCTTCAGCACAGGGCCAGGCCAGGAGGTACCAGACTCTAGACAAACCTTGAGCATGGGCCCAGCACCTTGGAGTTTCAGTCAGCTTCAGAGTGGCAGACAAAGACTCAAGGAGAGGATACAGTCGTGTCTTTATTCAGAGTCCATGGTATTCCCACTCTACAGCACACACAACATGCACCCGTACACACAGCCGCCATTACCCAAGAGATACACCGCTGCAGTCCCACACCCCTACAGTGTTCAGCTCACGGCCAGGACCTTCAACTGCATAGCATTTGGCCACCCCAGCTCCACTCTGACATAAAGGATAGAGCCCCTCTCCAGCCCGGAAGGAGAAGGCTCCAACTCCTAGTCTGACTGGGATGACCCTGCAGGTTCTCCTCACACACCTGCCACCTATGGTGTTCTGGCACAAATCTGACATCCTGGACAATGTAAACGGTGTACATCCTTTGTGACACACAAATCCTGAGTCCCCGGATCCGCCTCCTTCAGTATGAAGACAAGTAGCTCAGCCACAAGGAGGGCAGCTAACATCCCACCTGTCCATAGGACACACTGCTCAGCCTCTGCCCTGGAGCTGTGCAGGAAGCAGGCGAGGACACAGATTCCCTACTGTAGGAAGAGCCCCCGGGACCCTTCTCTGTGGTTCCAAGAGCTCTGGTTCCAGGTCCCCAATAGGCAGGGCTGCTCTTGGGCTGCAGCAGGTGTCTCTTCTGAAAGTTTCTTCAGCTTGGTCTGCACTTGCTGCAAGAAGAGGGCTGGAGGCAGCTCCTGGCTTTTCCCAAGTCCCTCTGCAGCATTCCCAATGACCAACCGCTCAAGCAGTGTCAAGCCAGCCACTACCCACCACCAGGCTAAGTTCAGTTCTTACGAGGGATGCTGCCGCCTCCTGGTCCTCAGATGTAGTTGGGCTGGTTCCCCACAAACTTCTCCAACAGGAGACTGCAATCTGGCAAGAAACACCCAAACCCTGTCAAGACCTGTGCTGCAAGAACTGCACCTACTCTTCATGTCTGGGGCTGGGGACCCCGTCAGCCAGCTGACAACCACGAAGACCAGAAGAGGCTGTCCCTTTATGCCACCAGGAGCATAAAGGAGTTGATGTGAGCCCTGGCACTTTCCCACGCCCAGCAGCCAATCAAAAGCCTGAGTTGGACAACACCCCGCTTCCCCTCCCACAGAGGGGCTGTAATAATCACATGCCCCGCCCCTAGCAGGTGTCAGCAATGGCTGGGGCACGTGGGGTTCTGGCAGGTCGGCTCTCTTCCTCTGAATCATGCCCTCTATGGGGAGTTGCAGGATCGTGGCCATCCCTAGGGGCTCAAGTATCCGCAGCAGCACTTGTTCTGTCCCCAGCTTTCGGCAAGAAAAGCATCAGAAGTGTCCCTTTGACCACTGTCTGGCCATCCGATTTGTCCTCTGGGGCCATAATCCACTCTTAGAGCCTTCCCAGTTCCTCACATCTGACTAGTCTCCGACCTGCAGGGCCTGTCCCAGCCCAGGGACACGTCAGGCACTGGTGGCACTAGTGAATAACAGAAGTGGCTTCAGGAAGAACTCCAGAAGTATCAGAACCACCTCTTGCAGAGGCCCTTAGCCCCCTCTAGCCTGATACTCCAGCCCTCATCAGCCACCTCTGCCAGGAAGCCCCTAACCCTTCCTTGCTCCTTGAGGCTGGTCTTCATATAACAAGGTCAATAAGGTGTTGATCCAGGCAGCTAACTCCTGGGGGCAGAATCCTCAAACCCTCCCCCAATTCTCCAAGGACCTAGCATTTCTTTTCCTTTCCCTTTCCTTCCTTCTCTTCTGTTTTGTTTTGTTTTTGAGACAGGGTCTCTTATAGCCCAGGCTAGCCTTGAATTCTCTATATAGTAACCAAGGATAACCTTGAACTCTTTTTTAATATTTTATTTTTATTTATTTATTTGACAGAAAAAGAGGGAGAGGGAGAGAGAGGATGGGCACCCCAGGGCCTCCAGCCACTGCAAACGAACTCCAGATGCATGTGCCTCCTTGTGCATCTGGCTAACTTGGGTCCTGGGGACTCAAACCTGGGTCCTTTGGCTTTGCAGACAAACGCCTGAACCGCTAAGCCATCCCTCCAGCCCATTCTTGAACTCTTGATCCTCCTGCCTCTACCTCCCAAATTCTTGGATTATAGGTACACACCCGGCCTATGTCCCAGCGTTTTTAAGCATCTGAATTTGGATGGTCTGGTCTCTTTCAGTTGCTCAGGGCCAGGATGATGCCACCCCTTGTCCCAGATGAAGAAACTGAAGTCTGGGGAGGAAGCCTTGCTCTACCATGGCCCTCTGTGTCCCTCACAGTGAGTGACAGAATAGGATGCTGGCCCAGAGGGTGGAAGTGAATGTTGGGAGTGAGAATAGCACGGGAGAGCCAGGCATGAGGCAGTGTGCCAACCAGTGCAACACTCAGCAGGACGTGTGGCGGGAGGAGGGGAGCTGGGCAGTCTGATGATGGAGGCACTGCACCGGGCACAGCAGCAGGAGCATGCAGGGTCTTCCTTGGGCATACTTTCCCCTGGACCTCAGGATGAATGACAGGGCTCCGGAATAGGTGCCAACCTTGGGTAAAGGGGGGAAGGAGTAGCTAGCCTTGGTGGCTATACAAGACTGCTCCTAAGTCTCCAGTTCTGGGGACCTTCTTGCCCCTCACTGCCCAGCATGGAGGCACCTCCCTGTCACCTCAGTCTGGCTTGAGGGTGGCCAGGTAGGTTGTGGCTGCTGCTCTGCCAGCCCCGCCCGCCTGGAGGCCCTGAATGGCCAGGCGTCTTTTGTGGGAGAGCAGCTGGCGCCCGGCCCTTTATGTGGGGCTGTGGGAAAGTCCTCAGGCCAGCCTCTCACAGCCTCTCAAAAGCCGGGATTATCTCTGGGCCTGCAGGACAGCCTCTCAAGGAGCCCCCCCACCACCTCAGTACAGTTGGGGGAAGGGACATCCCCACAGAGGGTCTGTATACCAAGCTCTGGCCCCAGAAGCCTCTTGGCCAGGAAGTGTCCCTGAGTGGAGAGACCCTTGAAAATCTTGCTCCTGCACCTCCAGTCCTGTTGCCCAGACTCAGAAATGCCCACCACACATGCAGGACTGCTAGGGAATGCCGCACCCCCCTCCCCACACCGTCCAGGCCTCTGGCTCTCTGGAGACGGTCATCAGAAGGGCTTGCTCGGGACTGGATCCTCCTTCCTCCCCTGTGTGCTCAAGGCAAGTCCAGAGCTGGAGGCCTAGCAGGTAACTGCACATTTATTCAACATCTACTGCAGACAAGTCAAGCAAGATATACTTCTGTTGCTCAGAGTCCAGGGCAGGGGCAGGACAGGACCACACCTAGTTGCTTACCTGTCATCTTGACCTTTCCCGGACCTGAAAGCCAGATGCCATACAGTTCAGAACATGGGCAGGAAAGTGAATGAAGAGGGAGTGCCAGAAGCAGAGGCTTGGTGTGCGTGGGGCTGGTGGCTCCAGATCACCAGCGGCTCTGATTCCAAGGCCTCTGCCCAAGTGTGGGCCATCCCTGCCCCCAACCCTACTGCGTGGCAGTCCATTCCACAGATGGGAAAACTAAGAACCAGACTGTCAAGCTTCTACATATCAGCTTATAGTTGAGACCATGGCCCTAACTGCTAGACTCTGCTGTAGCTGCAAGCTATATGGGTGGGGCAGAGGTTAGGGGTCCCTTTGGGTGCCCTTCTCGTACCCAGTGGGATTACAGGGGCTGTGGGAACTCTGGGACACTGCAGGGCCAGATGTGCTGCCATCCAGCGTGGTTGTCAGGGAGCTGCTGCCTCCCAGAGCCTCAAAAGCTTCCTGGTGGGGGGAGCCCCCAACCCGCCAGCCCCGAGGACTGCTCCCCAGATGGCCTCTGGGGCCCGGAGCTCATCGCACAAAGCCCAGGCCGCCCCGTGGCGAATGAGTTTGTTGCCGCGCACGCGCCTTTTGTGTGGGATGAATGGCTGCAGCAGGGGGCGGGGTGTGGGAACCCACCCTGAGCGGGCCTCCCGCCCAAATTCCCTGTGCGTGTGGGTGTGTGTGCACGCGTGTGTATGCATAAAGTCTGTGAGTGCATGTGTGTGTGTGTGTGTGTGTGTGTGTGTGTGTCTGATATACGGGAGAGATAGGGGGTGTCAGGGCTGCAGGGCCTGGAAAGGTGCAGTTGGCAGCTACTCTGTGCTGGGCATCCCTGGACCCCACCACGTGGTCTCAGGCTGACCTAGCTCTGTGTAGGGGAGACTGCATGTGGCTCCTTCCTATCTCGCGTGGAGAAACAGGGGAGCTGGAAAGGCTGCTCATTCTCCTGGAAGGAGAGGGGAGTGGGTGGCTCGAGTGTGGTGATGCTGGAGACTGCCCAGGAAGCCTGTGGAACACTACTCTTGGAACCTTCTAGGGCATTTTCAAGTCAAGAGGTTGGTGACCTGACACACTTCTCCTACCTCAGTCCTGGGAGTGGGACAGAAGACTAAAGGTGGTGATCACTATCAGGTCTGGGAGACAACTAAAGTGGGAAGGGCAGGAACCAGAGGCCCTCTCTCTGCCCAGTGCCCTCACCCATCCACTCTGCTCCTCGAGCAGGCTGAAGAGCAGAGCATATGTCACTGTACCTGGCACACAGTGGCCAGTTAATAAAGCAAGTGGGTATTGCCCTGTGGGGATGGAGAAAGAGTGGCCTGGTCTAACTTACCTCCTCCTAAGCTGGAGGCCATGGGAGCTGGCTGGGCCTCTAACTCTCTCCGTTCCCTTTAACTGTAACTAAATCCCAGGAGACCCCCATCTACCACTGTACGGAGCACCCAGCATTAGGTCTATTGATGTGTGTCCCTCCTTCTAGGCATTGTTGTGCCTCCCTGGGGTGGTCCCCACACTGGGCTAGAAACCACTTGACAGCTGGCCGTAGCTGGCCAGTCATTACGGAAGTGGTAGCACCATGTAGGAACCTCAGTGCGTGATAGGTAGGCCCCAAAGGAAGAGTTGATGAGGTGTATTAAAATTAAAGTGGTGGGGCTGGAGAGATTGCTTAGTGGTTAGGGCTCTTGCCTGTGAAGCCAAAGAACCCAGGTTCAATTCCCCAGTACCCACGTAAGCCAGGTGCACAAGGTGGCACATATGTTTGGCGTTCATTTGCAGTGGCTGGAGACCCTGGCCCACCCATTTTCTCTATCTGCCTTTCTTTCTCTCTCTCAAATAAATAAATAAATAAATTTTAATTGGGGTGATATTTTGGTGGGCATCAGGAAAGGCGCTGAGGGATTAGAGAGAAGTGCTCACTGGTCATCCTGAGCCACCATCGGTAGTCTTCCTAAATGGTAGAGACCCTAGAGAGAGGGTCCTCACCAACTCCGTTGACTGCTGTCAGCATCTGGGGTTCTGCACATCTCAGGCATCACCTGCTGGGTGAGTGGGACTGGGGGTTACCAACACTCCACAGACCAGTGCAATAAGAAAAAGGTCTTCCAACTTCCAATCCCAGATTCCCAAAGCCCCCAGTCCAAGAGCTCCCCAGGGAATTGATTTGCCCCAGAAGACCCTCAGGAATGGCCCAGAGACCTCAGCCTGCCTTGGTCCTCTTCTGCCCTCCATTCAGGTACAGTCCCTTACCATTTCCCCCAAAGCTCTCCTTGCAGCCTCCCCGCTGCTGCTCACCCTGGGTTCTGTGCCCCCCGCTTGAAACATGGTGTCTCCCAGAGGTCCCTGTGATGTTGGCAGCCAGGGGGAAGGGGAATGGTCCTTAAAGATTAGCCAAGCCAACTGGCTGGAAGCTTGAGTGTAAAGGTGAACAGCCGGTCCAACTGGGGAAGGGGACCTGGATGTCCCCGTACTAGACCTCCAGAGGTCATGCTGCTCCATGCAAACCAGCCTGACAGAAAGACCCATGGGAGTCTCCGAAGCAAAAGGGGAAATAGGCAAGCCCTTGGGGTGACAGTGAGGGCAGCAAGGGAAACTAGTGACAGTAGGGAGATTCCAAAAGCATAGTGGCCCCGCTATTTCCTGTATATTGCTCCATGACATCTATTCTAGGCCCTGTGGACAGCACCTCCCTGTCCCATCACTGAGGGATATATCCAGAAAGCTACTGATGTAAGAAATGAGTGGGCTGCACTCCAAGATTTAACGACGCTGACATTTAACTCTCCTCTCAGGTCACGTGTCATGAAATTTTATTCTTCTTTGGATTGTCTTTGTTTAATGATAACTGCCTTCCTCGGGAGAAGGATGGGACCCTGGAGCTCATTCCTGCCAGCTGCATGTCTCGCTCCAATACCCCCAAACCTATAGATGGGCTGTGCCATAGCCCTCACTTTCTGAGTAAGAAAACTGAGGCACAGATAGGTTTAACTGTCATGCAGAGGCTACACAGCTGGGGAAGAATGGTGTCTGGGGAGGGATCCACGATCTCCCTATCCAGAACCAGGCTCAGGCTGGGACAGCCTCATTCCTTATCCTCTGGCCTGCACTGCCTTGCCCCTCAACTTCCCGCCCTGTTCCCACACTGTGGCAGCGTCTGCGCGGGAAGTGTGCCTGGCCCCGCGGCATTAGTGCCGGCCTGCCTCTCAATGAATGAGGGCGGTGGGGAAGGGGGGGCAGCTCCCAAAAGACCATCTGGCTCCACCGTTATAATAGAGCAATAAAGGGCTCCTCTGCCTTTCAGGAGTTGGGAAGGAGCTGCTCTCTGACACCGCGGGGTTTTCAACCAGCTTGGGACTGCGACCTGGCCCTGCCCCGGCACACTGGGGCAGGCAAGCAGAGCGTGGCCACGTGGACAGGCCCTAATCCCCACATCGTGAGAGTATGGCCCCCCAGCTTTCCCACTGCCCATCCCTTAGCCACAGAAGACTTTCCACAGAGAAACTGAGGCCTGGCAGGTTGGGGCTAGTGGAATCTGGCTTGTGTGTCCCCACTGCTCTGGTGTCTGGAACCTAGCCCCCTCTGGAACATTTCTGGAAAAGCTGGAGAGTCTTTTGAGTCCAGCCCGTGACTTGGGAGAGAGGGCTTCAATCGTGGAGGACATTCCTGTGGCGTCCCAGAAGCCTCCCGTGGCTTCAGGAGTATGGCTCTGTATCTCACAACCTCCTAAATGTCCCTGAAGCAGATGACGAATCCAGTGGACCCACCACACCTGCAATACCCAGACCCACACAGGATAGAGGACTGGGGCTGTGGGCCTGTGTCCTCAATGTCTCTCTAGCAAGAAACTTCCATAGGGCTACTGGAACATCCTGCCCAGCTCTGGGTTCCAGATCCCTAGCAGAGCCTCACCTTAATTGAGAGAAGGTTCCTTGGGGACAGAGCAACTCCAGGCCAGGCACTGTCCTACCTCTCACCAGAGCCTCTGGACTACTGGGTGAGGAAGAGTTGAGGCTGGGGCTGAAGAATGACGCAGCAGTTAAAGGCACTTGTTTGCAGAGTCTGTTGACTAGGGTTCTGTTCCCCAAGTACCCACATAAAGCCAGACCCACAAAGTGGCACCTGCGTCTAGAGTTTGTCTGCAGTGGCAAGAGACCCTGGCATACCCATTTTCATACTCTCTCTCAAATAAATAAATAAATAGTTTTAAAGGACTGAGACTAGAGCTCAGAGCTGAGAGGTCATCTGAGAGCAGCTTCTGGGAATAGGACCTAAGGCCCTCTGAGTCACACAAGCAGAGTTGACAGGCTTGTGAGCTGCAGTGCCAGATCCAGCCAGTGGGCTTAGAAATGGCACATGCAGGGCTGGAGAGATGGCTCAGGGATTAAGGCACTTGCCTGCAAAGCCTAACGACCTGGGTTCGATTTTTCAGTACGCATGTAATGCCAGATGCACAAAGTGGCAGGTGTATCTGGAGTTCATTTGCAGCAACAAGGTCCTGGCACACCCAATCTCTGTCTCTTCTCTCTCTCTCCTGCCCGCTCTCTCTCTCCTTGCAAATAAATAAAAATATTAATAAAAAGAAATGGTACATGCAGCCCTGGCCCCACTACTGGGGCTCTCACGGGGTCCCGTGGCTCTCCACCCTCTCAGGGCAGGTTGGTGTGACAGCAAGAGGTGGGCAGAGGGACTCACCCCTGACGAGGTAGCCTTGGCTTGGTGTCCTCTGCGGTATAGGAACTGGGGTGTTTGTGTGGGTGTGCAGGACCTGCATTCCTGACTGTGGATGCTTTTTCGAGGCTGGAGATGAGGGGGACCAGGTGGGGAAGGGCATTGTTCTCAACAGGCTCCCAGTTCTTCTCACCCCCCTGGAGTTCATCTCACTTCCCACAACCTAGAGTCCTTCCCTCAAAAGACCTAGTTGAACCTTAGCCCAGCAGCTCATCTTACTGACAGACAGACTGAGGCTCTGGAAAGGAATAGGATGTATTCACCAGTCTCTGAGTGAGAAAGTCAAGGGCAGAGAGCTGAGGATGTAGCTCAGTGTGTAGAGTGCTTGTCTAGCATGTGCAAAGCCCTGAGTTCACTCCTTAGCACTACATAAAACCAGGCATAGTGGTACCTGTAATCCCAGCACTCAGGCGGTGAAGACACGAGGATCAGAAGTTTAAGGCCATCCTTATCCTCAGCTACGTATCAAGTGGGAGGCTAGCCTTGGCTACATGAGACTCTGAAAAAGAAAGAATGAAAATCAAGGACAAAGCCTCCATCTCGGCCTGAACCAGCCTCTCTACTGGCACACCCAGCCCACCCCTGGGGCTTCCCCAAACTACCTCATGATGAAGGAAGCAGGTAGGCTCAAGCTACTCCTCAGGCAGCACTGAGATGTAACAAGAGACAGTTTCCAGGCAGAGTGACGTGTCTACAAGGTGAAGGGTAGGGGGGCAGCACAGACCTGAGGAACTCCAAGGCCAGGATATGGAGTGATATCTGACAAGCAGCACATCACACCCTCCCACCCAGCAGAGCAAAGTGAGGCTGCAGTCACGTAGGGCAGTGTCTATAGCCCTCAAGGCCCTGGAGGTATGAGGCATGTGTGGAAGGAGAAGCAGAGGTCCCTGGGAGGGAATTTCAGCTGCTGTCTAGGATCTGAACCTGGAGCACTCCTGTCTAAATATCCACAAGACAAAAGCAGGGAGGCTGACCTGGTGAGGGAGCTGGCCTCATCCCTCTTGGAGGCCCTGTTCCTTCCTCAGTGTTCCTTCCTCGGTGTTCCTTCCTCTGTGCACTGGACCTGATGCTAACAGTCTTTTGATCACAGAGCCACTGTGTAGGTAGCAAGCCCGTCCCTGGAGTTCTGCAAGAAGAGAGGCTCAGAAGTTACTGGCTTTACCTTGGTTGGCTGTGCACAAGAATTGTCAAGCTTCTACTTGGGTGCCCAGTAGGCTGTAATGCTGGAAAGTTCCCCCCTCTGGGACTGGGGTATCCCAAAAGGGCTGACCAGAGACACACCTAGCAAGCAGCACCCCAGGCAGAGTGGTAGTGACTAGCCCACAGTCAAATTGTTTTTTCCTCATAACCTCTGTTTCCTGGTCAGCAAAATAAAGATACATTTTCCTGCCTCTAAGGGTTTCTGGGGGTCTGAATGAACCTTGTATTGTGGTGGGCAGGGCAGTGGTCCAACTGAGAACAATTAAATGTAGCACACACACTCATGAGCACACACATCACAACACACACACACATGGGCATGAGTGGACCTGGTTCCTTAGTCTGATTCTCAGTGAGGGGAGGATGCAGGGTAGTAGCCAGGAAGAGGTCTTGGGATTTCCTCCCAGCCCCTACAGAGTACCCAGAAGCCCGTGCACTGTCCATACTCTGTGCTCCTGGTGGCCCTCCCTGGAGACACAAAGCAGCACGCGTACCTCGCAGGCCACCTTTGCTCTGCCCTTTGTCCATTCAGCTGTCACCCAGTGACCTGCCACCTGGAGCATGGGTTCCAGTTGATGGTTATGGCACCATTCCTACAGTGGGGATGTGCTGCTAAGGGTGAGACTGGGGGACCACGTAGTCCTTCCATTCCGTCCAGAAGTATGTGGCTCCTCCCAGGGACCAGCCCCTGCCCGCCACCCCCATAAGCACCACTCACGAGCTACCTCTCTGCTGGTGCTATTCCCATCTGAGCTACCTCTCTGCTGGTGCTATTCCCATCTGAGCTACCTCTCTGCTGGTGCTATTCCCATCTGAGCTACCTCTCTGCTGGTGCTATTCCCATCTGAGCTACCTCTCTGCTGGTGCTATTCCCATCTGAGCTACCTCTCTGCTGGTGCTATTCCCATCTCCCTCCGCGGCTCAGGAAAAAGAGAAGCGGGTGCGGACAGCTGGAGTCCCCAGCGGGGCATGGTGGTTCATGCCTGTTTTCCAGAACTCAGGAAGCGGAGGTAAGCCTTGAGCTACATAGTGAAACTCTGTCTAAATTTAAAAAAGAAAAATAAGCCGAGCGTGGTTGCGCACGCCTTTAATCCTAGCACTCGGGAGGCAGAGATAGGAGGATCACTGTGAGTTCGAGGCCACCCTGAGACTACATAGTTAATTCCAGGTCAGCCTGAGCCAGAGTGAGACCCTACCCTTAAAACCCAAAAAAAAAAAAAAAAAAAAATTCTAAGCTGGGTATGGTGGTACACACCTTTGGACCCAGAACTCACACTGGAGAGGGTGAGGTAAGAAAGATCATGGTGAATTCAAAGCCAGAATTCCAGGTCACCCTAGTGATACCCTTGAAAAACAAAAATAGGGTCTAGGGAGGTGGCTCCGCAGTTAAAGGCACTTGCTTGAATAAATAAATAAATAAATAAATAAATAAATAATCCTAGCCAGGCGTGGTGGCGCACACCTTTAATCCCAGCACTCGGGAGGCAGAGGTAGAAGGATCATCATGAGCTCGAGGCCACCTTGAGACTACACAGTGGATTCCAGGTCAGCCTGGGTTAGAGTGAAACTCTATCTCAAAAAAAAAAAAAAGAATCCCAGCCCAGATCTCCATCCACCAGTCTTGTGCTGGTAGTGCCCAAATCAAAAAGGGGCAATGCATAGAAACTTCAAGTCTAAATCAGGAACTGTGGGCAAAGTACATGATAAGTGCTCAGCAGTGTTGACGCAGACTGTTAGCTGCCCCTTAGTTCACATTCCTTGGCAAGCCTCTTGACCTCTGGAGAGCCCCAGCTTCTGAACTGTGAACGCAGGACAGAGGCACTCTCATTGTTTGGTGGTCTGGTGCCAGGCACTCAGCAGATGTACAATAACTGAGGGATCTTACCCATCCCCACAAGCTGCAGCACCTGCCTAAAGCCCCAAGGGGAGACCAATCCCCTGCTAGTCCCCAGGTAGACTCAGCAGCCACTAGGTGCCCACTCTCTTGGGGCAGACTCCTTCCATGGCCAGCTGTTCTCCCTCACTGGCAAAATGGCTGAGCATTACCTAGTCTACCTGGAGAAGAGTGGGTGCTTCTTTGAGTCAGGTGGTCTGGACAGGTTAGGGACAGGATCTCAGCACAAAACAAACCCTACTGGTACACTGAACCTGGGGTGTCTGTCCTCACAATCCAGAATAGGGTCACTTCCCTATGCTCATCTCCCAGATATGTGGCTTTCTACAAACCCAAGCAGTTTCCACCCAAGGCTTTGGAGGGGACAGTTGTCTGGGGCTTGTGCTCTGTCCTCCTGTCCCCCCCCCCTTCCTCCAGCCAACTCCTCACCCAAATGAGACAAGTACCAGGAGATGTGGTCCAGTCTCCACCACACCCCAATTGCCCACCCACCCTTCTTTCTGGGGTCAAAGGAAAATCTGGGAGCCATGGTTGTCCCTCCTTTCCCAGGAGGCCAGCCTGGTTCCTAACCCTATCCCTGGACTACCCCTCCCACTGTCCACTGGAAACCCTGTGGGAAGCAGAGACAACAGGCAGGAGAAGCCAGCACCTCCAAGGGCCCAGCAGTTCCACTTGCCCCACACACTACACCAAACTGCCCCAGAGATCACGATCACATCCAGGCATCCTGCTAGACACTGTGAGTCTGAGAGGCAGGACAGGTGAGGAAGTGTTCCCTCCACATGACTCCTGCTTACAAGGCTCTGGGAGACTGAGAGATGGGGGGGGGGTGCGGGATAAACACATTTAGAAGCTGCCCTGTCTGGGTAGGACAGAGGTGGTTTGTGGCTCTCCTTCAAAAACTTTTTTGTTTTTCCTCTCTGGCCAAATTCACATAAGGTAGACACTCAGCATCTTACCCATTTTTAAATGGCATTCTTTAGTGTTAAGCACAAGAGCAATGCTGTATGACCATCACCACACCCATTTCCATCTTCTCCAGCCAGAACTGTTCCCATCAAACAGTGGTTCCCTCTTCCTGCCCCGAACTCCTGAAAACCACCATTCTACTTCTGTTAGTGAATTAGACAACACTAGGTCCTATCTATGATTGGAATCATCTAGAATTTGTTCTTTCATGCCCGACTTTATCTCCCTTAGCATAACATCCTCAAAGTCCATCCGCAGTGTGGCATGGGTCAGAATCTGAACACTTCCCTTGGTTACTGTGAAAAGTGTCACTGTGAACATGGGTGTGAAAATAGTCTGAGTCCAGCCTTTATTTGTTTTCTTTTCTTTTTTGTTGTTTTCTTTTACCAGGTAGGGTCTCACTCTAGCCTAGGCTGACCTGGAATTCACTATGTAGTCTCTGGCTGGGCTCAAACTCACAGCAATCCTCCTACCTCTGCCTCCTAAGTGCTGGGGTTAAAGGCATGCGCCACCACGCCCAGCCCAGCCTTTAATTCTTTTAAGCATAGACACAGAAGCAGAATTTCTGGATTACTTAGTGATACTGTTTAATTTTTTCAGGACCCAGGCAGGTTTATCACTGTTTATCACAGTGCTGCCACCACAGGGACATTCTCTTGCTGCTTCCCCAAGGACCCTCCTGCCCAAGGAGCTCTTTACAGCCAGCCTGGGAAAAGGGGTGCATTGTGGTGTGACTTACACAGAAATAGTTTGGGACCTGGGTTGGTGAACTCTAACATTACCAGGCCAGGCTCTCGGGGTTTATAGGGAGGTCTCTCCATCTACAGCCAAGTGGGATGCCTCAATGGAAATGGCCTAGTGCATACACTGGGATCTCGCCCTCCCACCCCAGCAGACTTACTGAGCTCTCAGGTGTATGTGTGTGTGGGTGGGTGGGTGGGGGTTCTCTGGGAGGTATAGGGAGGTATAGGCAGGGCAAACTGGAAAAGAACCTCCATCCCACCCTGTGCCTCCACGGGCAGCTGAGGGCTGAAGGTCTACCACCCCTCCCCCTAGACCCACAGTGCTCCTCGAAGCAAAGCCCGCCAGCCCTGGGCAGCCTTCACCCCTCCCCCTTCACAGCTACTCTAGTTGGATGGTGTGAGCCAGGAGCCCAGTGAGTTTCCCACACTTTGGCCCCATTCACAGTGTTAAACGGCCCACAAAGGCCAGGCGTGTGCCTCAGAGGCCGCCCGGGCTGCCATCTGGCCCGCACTCGGGGAGGCAACCAGCCTTTCATCCGCCTGGGATTTAACACCATTCATTTCATATTTCCCACAACTGAAAATTGGATCAAAGCTGCTCAGGTCCGTGGGAGGGGGGAGTGAAGAGAAGCAGGGGTGGGGCGGCCTTACCATGGCCCACCCACCACCCTCACCTCTAGCAGACTGCTGTCCTGGCCCACAGCGGGTGGGCGGGCAGGTGGGGTGTGGTGGAGACTGGACCACATCTCCTGGCACGTGTCTCATTTGGGTAAGGAGCTGGCTGGGGGGGGGGGGGCAGGAGGACAGAGCACAAGCCCCAGGCAACTGTCCCCTCCAAAGCCTGGGGAGCAAGTGTGGCCTAGATGCCTCCCCCCATACACACACACATCTGGATGCCGTCCTGAATGCCTGCTGGTAGCAGCCTAGAGACAGGTCACGGTACAGATGGGCTCAGACCCTGTTGCAGGCTTGTGGGCACTGGGTTCCCCTGCCTGGCTTTCTGTGCCACTCCTCAGCCCTCCACTGAGCACCTGTTTGCTCCTGAGCCCAGAGCTGGCAGGACATAGGTGACAGGCACATAGGTGACTGAGTCATCCTGACCTCCACACCCAGATCCACAACATAACAAAATCTGACTATCACCCAGTGTGAACCTGTTTGTCTGCAAATATGATTCTAGTGAGCACCATCAGGTACCCTGCTTGCAACCTAAGGGCCTTGCCTGCCTACCTCACAGTGCCACCCACAGCCCGTGCTCAGACTGTGGAAGCCAAGGCATGGACACGTGGCCCTGACTCTGTTCCCTAGTAAGCTCTGCTTTTTTTTTTTTTTTTTTTTTTTTTTTTTTTTTTTTTTTTGGTTTTTCGAGATAGGGTCTCACTCTAGCCCAGGCTGACCTGGAATTCACTATGGAGTCTCAGGGTGGCCTCGAACTCACGGCGATCCTCCAACCTCTGCCTCCCAAGTGCTGGGATTAAAGGCGTGAGCCACCACGCCCGGCTAGCTCTGCTTTTCTAGATTAAACAAGGGCCAGAGGTTCATGGGATGTTTAGTCCAGCTCAGGTTGAAGCATGAGGTCCGGGGAAGGTAAGGAAGTACACCTATGTTGATGGGTGACTGGGTGGCTGTGGGAGGGCCATCTTGTGCCAAGCCAAGCCTTCCCTGCTGTCCCAGATGGGACCAACCACAGTAACCAATGACTCCCTGTATTCAGAGACTCTTGGAGCCAGGCCTGCCAAACGGGCCACTCAGCCATGGGTCACTGCCAAGGCAGGGAGGGCATTTCCTGATTGGGCCCTTGGGAAGGCCTATGGACTGCCTGGCCCACTCAGATGTGGCTGCCATCCGCTGAGGGAACCTGGCTCCTGGACTTCGATTCTGGCAAAAGTGTCCCAGTGCCAGATGCCAGCCTTCTGCTTGCACCTGGCTGGATACCAGGCTGCCCCTAAGAGGCAACCCAGGCCTCACTCCCTGCAGGACAACTGGACTCCTTCTGACTTCAGAAAATCAGAGGAATGGTGACTGTTCCAGACAGAGGGAGACTCCTAAGGCCTGGGATGGAACTGACCCTCCGTTTAGCTGGCCAGACAGCAGAATTATCATCAGTCCATCCCAAAGGGTCCATCTAAACTGGCACCGTGTCCATGTGGATTCTGATCCTCATGTCTGCCACTTGGTATCCCCCCACCCACCCACAAGCAAAATGCAGAGGAAAGTAAACCCAGATGCCCCTTCCCGGGGAGCCAGGATGTGCAGAGGGACTCAGAGTGGCAAGGACTTCCCACAAGCCATGCATGAGCAGTGAGTACACCATTATGTAGGAGTCATGGGCTCTCTTGCACCAGGCATGCTATGGTTGGACTTGAGGTCACATGACATGAGGAGAGGACCCCCAAGAGCACCTGCTGTCTATAGAGCAGCTCAGATGTCCTTCAAGTGCAGAAGCATCTTCTGGAGGGCTGCCTGGGAGTGGGGCTCCATACTGGGCATATCTGGGCTCCCTGAAGCAGCCCAAAGCAGTTTGAAAACCGGAGGGATGCGGCTGCCCATTTCCAGCTCTAGAAAAGACGCCACTCCCAGGTGACAGTCTAGGGACTGGTTCTAAGAGCCTGGGTCCCTCTCTCACCCTTTACCTGTGGACAGGGTGGCAGAAGCACCTGTTTGAGAGAATGTGGCACACTTTTCCCCATTTCCCTGTGGGCAGTAGGTCCCTTTGGGGGGAGGGTACCCACTCCCCTGGAAGCCTGCCTGTTAATTGTGAAGCTTTCCTCTCTCTGCGCCTGTGGCCTCTGCCAACCAGCAGTGGGGAGTAGCTGGGGAGGGAGGAGGAGAGGGGAGAAGGGGGGCTCCTTCCTGCCCCCCCACCTCCCCGCGGCCTGGGAAAAGGCAGCATATTGAAGCGCGGGTCTCTCAGCATCAGGCCCCGGGATGCTAATGAGAGCGAGCGCGTTCCCACAGCCCGGACATTGTGCCGCGCGGCCCACCTGCTCCTCAGGGAGCGCCCATTGTGCCCGCGCCAATTCACAGGCAATTTAGCGTGCGCTAATGGGCCGGCGCCTTTGTGCGGCCCGCGCGGCCATTGGCCACCGAGTGTGGGAACGGCCGCGGCGCCCCGGCCCCAGGCGCCAGCCCGCCGCCCGCGCCTATATAAGGTGGGCGCGCGGAGCCGGGTCCGCGCCAGCCCTGGACGCCTGGCCCCTTAAGCCTGCTCCGACCGGCTCGCTGTTTGCTTCCGACGCCGCCAGGCATGGCCCCCAGCACCGTGGCGGTGGAGCTGCTCAGCCCCAAGGAGAAAAATCGAGTAAGTGCCACCCGCCCAGCGCGCGCGGTCCCGTTCCCCGCGGCCCCGGTCTCCGCCGGGCCGTCTGACGCGCCTCCTCCCGCAGCTGCGGAAGCCGGTAGTGGAGAAGATGCGGCGGGATCGCATCAACAGCAGCATCGAGCAGCTGAAGCTGCTGCTGGAGCAGGAGTTCGCGCGGCACCAGCCCAACTCCAAGCTAGAGAAGGCCGACATCCTGGAGATGGCCGTCAGCTACCTGAAGCACAGCAAAGGTGAGCCTCATGCCCCGCTCCCGCCGCGCGCGCCACTCCGCCAGGTCCCGCCGCCGCCGCCGCCGCCGCGCGTCCCGCTCACGCCGCCTCGTCTCCCCGCAGCCTTCGCAGCGGCCGCCGGCCCCAAGAGCCTACACCAGGACTACAGCGAGGGCTACTCGTGGTGCCTGCAGGAGGCAGTGCAGTTCCTGACGCTGCACGCCGCCAGCGACACGCAGATGAAACTGCTCTACCACTTCCAGCGCCCCCCAGCGCCCGCCGCGCCTGCTAAGGAGCCCCTGGCGCCCGGCGTCGCCCCGCAGCCCGCGCGCTCCTCCGCCAAGGCCACCGCTGCCGCCGCCGCCGCCGCCGCCGCTCGCCAGCCCGCCTGCGGCCTCTGGAGGCCCTGGTGACCCCGCGGGCCGTTGGGCGCCTAGCGCGGACCAGAGGGCGAGATCGTCCTCTCGCATGTAGGGAAAAAACCTTCCCAACCTTAGTCCGGCCCCAGGTTGGACGCACCCTTCTCGGGAAGGCTCCCTCCCCAGGCTGGCGGGCCAGCAGGAAGGTCATTCTCAAGAGAATGTGTGTGTGCAGAGTCGTCATTTCAGGACAATCAGGGCCCACCTTCTGCCGAGTGTCTGACCCCCTGGGGTTGTTTTGTGTTTGCGTTTCAGCAAGTGACTTCTGCGAAGTCCCTGGCCACCGGGGTTCTATGATATTTGTAGAGTCAGGGGCTCGCTGGAGCCCCAGCCTGTAGAGGACTTCTTCAGGGCCTGTCTTTATTGGGCAAGCACCCCGCAGGCGGGCTGTGCCTTGGGCACATTTGCCTTTTGTGAAGGCGGAACTTTAGGTGTATCCTCATAGGAAAGTGCTCGGCCTGCATGGACATGAGGACCATGGAGGTCCACATGGGTTTGGTTGTCTGGTGGATGCTCATAGTGGGCTGTTTGGGGAGGGTGGGGTCTCCATTACGATCCTTAAAGGATTCCTCTGTGTGGGTGGGTGCATGTGGGCAAGATTTTGTACTTAGGATTTGAACTCTTGGTCACGTGGGAGACCACGGCTTGCTCTGAAGGTTTCTAATAAAATCTATCAAGTTCTCCACGTCTGTGCTTCACATCTGTCCTTGGTAGCCACAGGGCAGGCCTGCTCCCATGGCTGGGTTGGGGGGGGTGGGCACTTAACCAGGGATGGGGAAGGGTGCTTAGCAGTGGCCCTCTGAACACAGGAAGAAAGGAGACCATGGAGCAAGGAAGCAGGGTAAGGAAGGAGAGACACACAGAAAGGAGGGGGCATGCCAGAGCTGTGGGCTAGCTGTGCATGATACCTGGAATGGGGTAGGGGGAAATTTTGACACTTATGGAAACTCTGCTCTGAGAAGAAACCAAGGGTCACAGTGGGGCTTGGCCAAATCAGAGAAAATGTTTGCTCCAGCCCCTGCTTCCCTTGGTGCACCTGCTTGGTTAATCCACAGGTGCCCTCCCTCCCACAAGCAGGCTGAGATGGGGGCTGGCCCAGGCCATGGTGACTTTGAACCTGGTGGGGGCAGTCCTTTGCCTCAGAAAGGACACCTATTTTTTAGGCAGGCTTCATTGCATTTGGTCGAAGCTCACAGAACATAGAATTGTAGCTCACTGGTGTCCTTTGGGTAAAAATCCATGGAACAGGGAGTAGAAAGGAGCTGAGTGTGTCCACATGTTTTCTGAATGACAAGCCACAGATGGCCCTGCCCTTGCCTCTTCCCACTCAGTACTTTTTTTTTTTCTGTTTGTTTTTCAAGGTAGGGTTTCACTCTATCCCAGACTGACCTGGAATTCACTATATAGTCTCAAGGTGGCCTAGAACTCACAGCAATCCTTCTATCTCTGCCTCCCAAGTGCTGGGATTAAAGGCGTGCACCACCAGGCCTGGCTTCCCCCACTCAGCATCTCTTAGCCCCCCCCCCATCCCTTTCTATTCCGCAGGGAATGTTTAAGTAGAGAACCTCTCCAGGATAGCCCTGGGCCTGCCAGGGGCCACACAAGTTTCCTGGTGAGCCCCCAGGTGTGGTGAGCAAGGACAAAGCAAGTCCCCTCTTATTTTGCTTATTGCCCATCAGCAAATGGGGGAGGGAAAGGGTGATCGACCTTGTCAAGTTTCCTCCTGAACAGAGGCCAGGCACATCGCACTACCAGGGACTGAGCTGCAGGGACACCTCCTTCACAGGACACCTGTCACCCTGAAGCAGGCTCCCCCACCATCCTCCTTCCTGAACACTGAGCTAAGAAGCCTGTGCAGGCCCTTCAGTCCTGTGTATCTAGGAGCCTGCCAGACAACCAGTGACATCTCAGCATGCACAGGCTGAGAGCAAGATACAAGGTGACCTGAGCAGGGTCATGAGAGGCAGGTGCTGAAGCCTCATAGGGCCCCACTGTGTCTAATTCCAACACTGGTTCTTTCCCAAAGTACCCAGGACCTCTTGGAGGACATGACATTCCCAAAGGGCTGCCAATGATTTGCCTTGGAGCCTGCCCTGCCCCCACCTGTATCCCTGTTCCACCTAGGGGCCTCCTCAGGTACTTTCCTGCAGCATTCCAGAATGCCTCCAGGTATTTCCCCCTCCTCCCCCTATATTCTGAAGATGGCCATTAAGGCACACATTCTCCAACCACAGGTAAGTGACCCTCCTGGCTGGGCACTCCTTGAGGGTAGGGTCCTGGATTCCTCCGATCTACGTAAGTTTTAACATTAAAAGTTTCATGTCAGCCGGGCAAGGTGTCACACGCTTTTAATCCTAGCACTTGAGGGGTTAAGGTAGGTGGATTACCCAACTGAGGCCAGCCTGGGCTACAGCAGTGAGACCCTGCCTCAACTCCTCCCCCCCCAAAAAAAACTTCCTGTCTCTAGAAACAAGGACTGTGGGTCACCTTGGCAAAGACCAAATACCATTCCCGCAGTATGTAGAGCCAAGATAATAGCAGGTGTGCAATAGACCCAGGTAGTCTGGAAGCAGCTCAACACTTAACATGTAGCCAGAATTCCAGATGTGTTGATATTTCACCTTTAGAGGATAAACGGCCTGCCCCTTCCAAAGCACTGGCCTCTATGGACCCTAGTCACGAACAGTCGGGGAGCCCGCCCCTCAGAGGAGACGGGCGGGGCTAATTAGCATAATATATGCACATGGGCGTTTAGCAGTCAAATATATGCGCATATATCTCCATGGCTGATGAGGTGGCCGGGCACTTTCAAAATGGCGGAGCGTGGAGCGAGCGGCGGCGGGAGCGGCGGGGACAGTCTGGACAAGAGCATCACTCTGCCCCCTGACGAGATCTTCCGCAACCTAGAGAACGCCAAGCGCTTCGCCATCGACATAGGTAGCCACTGCGCGGGTGCCGGGCTGGGCAGCCGGAGCAGCGGGCACAGGCGGAGAGCGGGGGCGGCGAGAAGGACGAAGGGCGGGGGCGCGGGCTACGCGCACAGGCTCAAGGGGCGCCGTACGGCCTCATGGGACTTGTAGTCCGGTGGGTGTCCAGGTACAGGCTGGAGCCGGCACCCGGACTGCAAGTCCCGGCAGCTGCCGCGCGTGCAGAGCGGGCTATGTCGGACCTCGTAGTCCGCGCGGCGCCAACCGGAGGCTGGGGCTCCTTGGAGAGATGGGTAGCGTTGTGGGGTTCTGTTCTCCACGGAACCCTCCAGTATGGATGGTTATAGCTTGCGGCACAGTCTTGCACGATTCCCTACTCTCCAAACAGTTGACAGCCGGCCGGAGTCCACCCGACGTGGACGTGGGACCCGGGAACTCGTGCCACACGCTGGATATATAAACCTTCCAGCGTTTACCGTAGCGCGGAGGGCCTGCACTGCCCCTCTACTCTGTTGGGCCGCCCCCTCTGCGGGCCTGCTAGCCGCTGTCCTCAGTACTGACCCTCGCCAGGCTCATCTTAGATCCGCCTCCTATGCCTGGCTTCCTTTCAGCCCCTGACAAGCTCCCGAGGAGGTTCCAGCATCGCCCTGGTGTGCAGACAGGGAGATCAAAGCAGGAAAGGAGGGCTGTCTTGCTCAGGGTCATCCAGATAGCAGGGGTAGAGCTAGGATGGTAACTGTCCAACCCCCACCCACTCTGCAGCTCTGTTTCTTGTGTGCCTCTGGATGCCACAGAAGCCAGTGAGTCTCCACAGAGCAGGGCAGCATCTGTTTTGTGACCATCCCTTTGAATAAATAAATGGGTGTGCTGCTGACTTCTGGCCTCCTTGGAAAGGCTGGGTAGTTGAGAGACAGTTTCAAGTCCTGTTTGCTTCAGAGGTATTGGACACATTCCCTGCTGTTACGCTTTTGGGTTGTCTCTGTCAGCTGTGCTGTGTGGGGAGCAGATAGAAAAAAAATATGTCCTCTCCTGAGCTTCCACTTTGCCATAGGCTTATAAGAAATGGTGCTTGGATTGGGGGTGGTTTAGCTGGTGGCAGGTGACCATGGCACATGGGAAACTTTTGGGGAACACCTGAGAGAACTTGATGACTGGCTGGATATTGGGCTGAAAGTGATGGGTTTCCAGGCTTAGTGGACAGGACCATCCACCAGACTTGTCCAGAGGCCCTAAGACACATGTCCCTAGGCTTCATTCCAAGGCTAGAGTCTGTACTTTCTGTGGAAGAAGTCAAGAATAAATAAATTTAAGCCGGGCATGGTGGTGCACGTCTTTAATCCCAGCACTTGGGAGGCAGAGGTAAGAGGATCACCATCAATTCGAGGCCACCCTGAGACTATATAGTGAATTCCAGGTCATCCTGGGCTAGAGTGAGACCCTACCTTGAAAAAAAAACAAACAAAAAGAAGAAATAAATGTATCTGAAAGGCATTTGAAATGGATGGAGAAACAGCCGATGAAATGGGACTCACCTTGCATAGTCTGTGTGGCCTCCAAAGGCTATCAAACCAATAGCCACAGAGCATGAGCTATGGTGGAAGGCCTGCTCCTGTCCTGAAGGTCCCAGGACCAGGCCCAAGGTTCCTTGGCAGGACACTGCAGAGGTATTTTCAGTGTCGGCGGTATTTATTTCCTCTCTCTAAAAGCTTCCGTCCTGCCTGGATCCTGTGTAGAAGGACATGACCACTGTTCATGAGGACAGATCTTTGGTTGTTGCAACCGATGAGAGGTCACAACTTGGGATGGGAATCCCAGCTCAAGCATCCACAAAGCCAGTGTGATGGCAGCAGCATGGTTAAAAATAGGCTTCTCCTGTTTCCTCTTCCCTCACCCAAGTCTGTAGGTCCAGGTCACCTCACTTGCTCCAAGTTCTTGGTGAGCCCTTTTCCTTTCTCAGATAGGACACCAGTGTCAACAGGGTTGATTGATCTCTTTAGAAGCACCAGGGACATTTTGGTTTTAAAATCATAACTTGAGCCGGGCACGGTGGCACACACTTTTAATCCCAGCACTTGGGAGGCAGAAGTAGGAGGATCACCATGAGTTCGAGGCCACCCTGAGAATACAGAGTGAATTCCAGGTCAGCCTGGACTAGAGAGAAACCCTACCTCAAAAAACCAAAAAAACATACTTGAAGCCAGGCATGATGGCGTAGGCATTTTAGGCATTTAATCCCAGTACCTGGGAGGCTGAGGTAGGAGGAATGCCAGGAGTTCAAGGCCAGCCTGGGGCTACCGAGTGAGTTCCAGCTCAGCCCAGGCTAAGAGAGAGCCTGCCTTGAAAAAACTAAAAAAAGAAAATGAAAAAAGAATCATACCTGAGAGCTGAACATGGTGGCACATGCCTTTAATCCTAGTACTCAGGAAACTAAGGTAGGAGGATTGCTATAAATTTAAGGCCAGTCTGAGCTAGAGTGAGTTCCAAGTCAGACCCGGACTAGAGTGAAATCCTGCTTCAAAAAAGCATGCTTGGCCCAGTGTGGTGCCGCATGCCTTTAATCCCAGCACTTGGAAGGCAGAGGTAGGAGGATTGCTATGAGTTGGAGGCCAGGCTGAGACCACATAGTGAATTCCAGGTCAGCCTGGGCTAGAGTGAGATGCTACCTCAAAAAATTAAAATAATAATAATAATAATAATATTAAGTATACTTGAAGCCAGGCATGGTGGCGCATGCCTTTAATCCCAGTACTTGGGAGGCAGACGCAGGAGGATCACCGAGAGTTCGAGGCCACCCTGAAATTACATTGTGAGTTCCAGGTCAGCCTGGGCTAGAGTGAGACCCTACCTCGGAAAACCAAAAACAAAACAAAAAAAAGTATACTTGAAGCTTTGACCTGACTCTAGGTTTCTGTAGCAGTGGGGAAAGTCCTTGAGGGACATGGGGGTCAGGAAAGGGACTCCAAGGCAATGATGTATGCGAGGATTTCCTACCCTGCCTTGGTGCCTAAAGTAGAAATATGAGCAAAAGAAGGTGGCAGGAGAATAGCCTCCATCTGGGCCTGGGCGGATAAAATGTGGCTCAAATGCAGAAGGAGGTTGGACAGGTGGGGGAACCTCTGGAAGCTTCCTCTCAGTCACCATGCCATTTTAGGCAGAGGGCACTGGATTGGAGAGCCCCAGGAAGTGCCATGAATTCAGCCAGCTTTGCTGTGCTCTGTGAGGTGTCTATCTGGTCAGCCCTGACCCCTTCTGTTCTCTCTTGGGTACAGAATAGGAAGCCACCTGCCTATCCCATGGACACCCTCACATACCACAACATTTCTCTTCGTGGGGCATGTAATTTTAAAAACAAAGGTTCTGTGACCTGGGAGTTTGTAGTAACTGCTAATGGGTCTCTGAAAGTACATTTGCATCACTTTGAGTCCTTAGTCTTTTGAAGAAACAACTGGCATTGCCAGAGGTAAATCAGACAACCAACATTTAGAGACTGGGACAGGCCAGGATTAGGGACAGGGAGGATGGATCAGGAGGCTTAGGACCTTAGCCAGGGATGAGATTAAGTTTATGACATATTCACTAATCCAAATGTGGGTCTGTCCTGACAAAGCAGGGCTACAGGATGGTCAGATGGGAGCTCAGACAGAACAGGTGTCAACATGGCTTGATTTTCGCTGAACAGTACAGCTCTGGCCTCCAGACTCCTTGGTGTTTCCAGATGTGTACGCATTTGAGTGTCTGCTGTCATGATTTTCCCTTCGTATTTTCTCCTGAACCCAGCACTGGGAAGTAATAACTTAGTCTTCTCACTCTTATAGAGAGACTTGTGCCTCATTTCTATGAGGTTCATGAGGTGCAGTCTGGTTACTCTGAACTTCCTCCTTCTCCTATGTGT
Organism: Dipus sagitta; assembly: GCA_036346955.1. Classification (NCBI taxonomy): domain Eukaryota; kingdom Metazoa; phylum Chordata; class Mammalia; order Rodentia; family Dipodidae; genus Dipus; species Dipus sagitta. The sequence continues at coordinate 135,298,527 of CM070773.1, forward strand.
CCTCGGAGGGCCTTTGAGTCTGCGAAGGTTGCTACAGTCTGGAAAAGCACCTTTTTTGCCTGCAAAATGGCTAGGGCTTGTCCTTGGCAGTGCCTTCTCTGAGACTCTGGGCAGCATTTCCTGGCATGTGGCTCAGGCGGACAGAGAGGCCTGCCTCTTCGTTTTCCTGGAGCACAGTGTCTGGTTGTGTGCAGTGTCCCAAGGGTCACAGGGCTCCACAAGGATGTCGAAAGCCTGGCCTCCTTTAAGACCCGACTTCTTTAGCCATTTCTAGAACTTGGGCTGCTCCATGAGCCTAGAGCATCCTGAGAGCCAGGAGCTAATTCTGCTCCCCAGTCTCTGCCTGTGGGTAGACACTGTCACTGTAGACACTGTCACCTCTTGGCCCCTCAGAAGATACTCCAAGTGCTGTCTACCTCACTTCATTTATTTATTTATTTTTATTTAATTTGTTTAATATTTTATTTTAATTTATTTATCTGACAGAGAAAGAGGGAGGGGGAAAGAAAGAGAGAGAATGGGCACACCAGGGCCTCTAGCCACTGCAAACGAACTCTAGATGCGTGTGCCCCTTTGTGCATCTGGCTAACGAGGGTCCTGGGGAATCAAACCTGGGTCCTTTGGCTTTACAGGCAAACTCCTTAACCACTAAGCCATCCCTCCAGCCCTATTTTTGTTGTTGTTGTTGTTGTTGTTGTTGTTTGAGGTAGGGTTTCACTCTAGCGCAGGCTGACCTGGAATATGTAGTCTCAGGGTGGCCTTCAACTCATGGCAGTCCTCCTATCTCTACCAACCAAGTGCTGGGATTAAAGGCGTGCACCACTATGCCCAGCTCTGCCTACCCCACTTTGTTAAGACTGAAGGTTATGTGTGTGCTGCTTTGCACTTTTGTTTTGTTTTGTTTTCCTGAGAAAGATGAAACTGAGAATGATGTTGAATTCCTGATTCTCCTGCCTCTGTCTCCCAAGTGCTGAGATGTCAGGTATATGCCACCACACCTGGATGATACAGTGCTGGAAATCAAACCCAGGACTTATTGTGTGTTAGGCAGAACAGCATCCCCAGCCCTCTTTATTTTATATTGTGAGACAAGATCTCACTAACTTGCCCAGGCAAATCTTGAACTTGTGATCCTTTTGCCTCAGCTTTAGAGTAACAGGGATTACAAGCCTCCACCAGGCCTAGCTCTGAAACTGAATTTTCGTAAGCACTAACAACAGCCAAGTGCACCTAGATGTGGGATGGTTCCTTTTCTGCTTTAGTCAGAGACCTGATGGGGAGCAGAACTTCAAAAGAAAAGGTGCCCCAACTACATAGTTCATGCCCCCTTTCTCTCTTGTGTGCCCACAGGGAGCTTAAGTTCATGTAGCACCAAGCACCTTGTCCACAGAGACTTCAGCCCTCCAGAAGAGGCCGTTCCCCAAAGCATCGGAATGCCCTGAGAGCTTATGGAAGGTGGATCTCCAGGTCTCCCTCGTCCACTTCTGAATTTTGCCCGGTTGTGTCTTCCCTTTGTAGGTGGATCGCTGACCAAGCTGGCATACTATTCCACCGTGCAGCACAAAGTGGCCAAAGTGAGGTCTTTTGACCACCCAGGAAAGGTGAGCCTTGCCAATTGGGGTAGCAGAGTACATGGGTGGACCCAGGCAGGGCATCTGCTTCCCTGTGGCCTTCGACTTGCCACTGTCACTTTTTGTTTGCTGTCTTCTTGCTGTTCACACATGACAGTTCCACTCTTCTGGACTTTCTAGTGTTGATGCCCTTTCCTGACTCCTTGCTTGATGTGCCTTCCTATCCTTGGCAGGAATACCTCCTGTGCCTCTCTCCTTGGGAAGTGTCCTTCTCTGAGAGTCTTGGACATCTGGGCCTCTGCTCTGATCTCCTGACTCTGCCTTGGGCCAAGCTGACATCAGTTGTTCAGCAGATCACAGTTGAGCTAATGCCTGATGTGCTTGGTTGAGGTGCGTCAGGACACATGGCGCCTCAACCCCGACAGACTTCCCATCTGTTTCCAGGACATGGAACAGGACCACGAGCCCCCCTACGAGATCTCTGTTCAGGAGGAGATCACGGCCCGCCTGCATTTCATCAAGTTTGAGAACACCTACATGGAAGCCTGCCTGGACTTCATCAAAGACCACTTGGTCAACACAGAGACAAAGGTCATCCAGGCCACAGGAGGTGGGGCCTACAAATTCAAGGACCTCATCGAGGAGAAGCTGCGTCTGAAGTGAGTGGGGACCTCTTGGTCCAAGAAGGGAAGATGCAGTTGTCTGTAACACCTTTGGCGTGGTGTGGTGTGGTGTGGCATGACAGGAGGACCCAGCCATATGCACTGCTCATGGTGCTGTGTGCAGGCACTGCCTTGTTGGTGACACTCCAGTCTGTCAGGATGGGAGCTGAGGCTTGGCCATGCTAGGGAGGCATTTGTCTAGGGTGGGCCTGGTAGACAGTAGGTGCACCATAGTTGTCTCCTGTGGCGAGGACTGCTCCAGGTAGCTGGGCTCCTTCCTTTCCAGGGTGGACAAGGAGGATGTGATGACGTGCTTGATAAAGGGGTGCAATTTCGTATTGAAGAACATCCCTCACGAGGCCTTCATGTATCAGAAAGACTCGGATCCAGAGTTCCGATTTCAGACAAACCACCCTAACATTTTCCCATACCTTCTGGTCAACATTGGCTCTGGAGTCTCCATTGTGAAGGTGAGACTCTGCTTCATGGGATAGGTGCCACTCTTCATCAGCTGCTGGCTACCTGGTTGCTGTGTCATAGTCCTCTCCAGGAACAAGGATAGCGATGACACCTCACAGGGTCAAGGCCTTGAGCAAAAGCCAGGTCCCTGCCATCAGCATCTATGCTACCCAGATGCCTGGGCTAATGTGGTCTCTGGTGGCCTGTGTGGCCTGCAGTCCTCTGGCTGACCCAGTTGCCCTGCCCTGCCCTGCCCCCCAGGTGGAGACGGAGGACAGATTCGAGTGGATTGGTGGAAGCTCCATTGGAGGTGGCACCTTTTGGGGACTCGGGGCTCTGCTCACCAAAACAAAGGTATCCCATCTGAGAACCTCTGCTCCCTGGTCCTCAGGGTTGCTGCAGAAGCTCTTCCCAAGCCCTGGTTCCAAGGAGGTTGGGTTGTGAGCTGGGGAGGCAATGCTGACTCAGTGATCCAGTGTTCAGCTTAGTTTACCTTATCCTGCCTCCAGAGGGCTGTTCACACCTGGCCCTGCTGACTCCCCTTGGGACCTTCATGTCTGGGGTGATGAGGGTCCTCCATTTTCTTGGCACCTCACAGTCTTGTTCTGCTCTGCTTGACATTCCAGAAGTTTGATGAGCTGCTGCAGCTGGCCTCCAGGGGCCGGCACGCCAACGTGGACATGCTGGTGCAAGATGTCTATGGGGGTGCCCACCAGACTCTCGGGCTGAGTGGCAATCTCATTGCAAGCAGCTTTGGGAAATCAGCCACTGCTGACAGAGGTACCTGCCAGGCTCTGCCTCTCCTGGAGGGGGTCACAGTGTCATGGCATGACATGGCATGGCCAGCTTTAATGCCCAGAGTAGCACTCTCTCCACTAATGTGCAGAGACAGGTCTCACAGATCCCCCAGCCCTAGAGCTCACACTTTCGGCAGCCTGCTCAGGCTCATTAGAATGGTGGTAGGTAATTTCCACCGACTGTTTCCAAGGAATTACAAGTCAGGAAATGTGGGTTGAGTGTTTTCTTCCTGAAAACAAAGCCCAATGCTTCCAGGACTGGGTCACGTGTTACATCCCAGAGTTCTGTGCCCACCCACCAGCCTTCACTCTTTGTGATGCTCACCTCATGCCCTGGGCTCTGCTTCCATTTCCCTCAGAGTTCTCCAAAGAAGACATGGCCAAGAGCCTACTGCATATGATCAGCAATGACATTGGACAGCTTGCCTGTCTCTACGCGAAGCTCCATGGCTTAGACAGGGTCTACTTTGGTGGCTTTTTCATCCGGGGCCACCCTGTGACAATGCGCACCATCACCTACAGCATCAACTTCTTTTCCAAGGTGACTACAGCCTTTTCCTGTCCCCAGGCACTGTGGGCTTGGTTTATCCCAGCTGCTCCGGCATGCTCCTTAATATCTCCAAAATGGCAAAATGCCAACCAGAACTCTTTCCAGACCAAAGGGAATCCCTGCCTGGGGAGTTGGGACAGGGCATATTCACTGTCCTCAGCAGCCAAGTTCCGTGGGAGGATGGGCCGCCAAGATACCCACGGCCTACCTGCCTAGAAATTCCCATCAACTTCCCCTCCCATCTGGCTAGCTCTGGGCATTTTGTGCATTGATTGGGAGCCAGTTACCAGCCAGTGCAAGGCAGTTGGGAGTGTCCTTCTGGGATGTTTGTCTCATGAAGGTCTGCGGTATCTGGGCCTGCCCCATTGCTGCAAATTACAATGCAGGATTGGGCAGTGCTGGGCCCCCAGCAGCCTGGCACTATCGGGCATTCCCTCGGGTTCCTCAGCCTTCTAGCCTAGGAGTACAGTCTGTTGGCAGGGTGTTGGAATGCCTTGCAGAGGTTGGTCCAGAGTGGTACTGACTCGAGACTGACCTGTGGGCTTGGGCCGGGACAGGGAGAAGTCCAGGCTCTGTTCCTGAGACATGAAGGCTACCTTGGAGCCATCGGAGCATTTTTAAAAGGAGCCGAGCAAGACAGTGAGTAGAGTGTCACTGCCCCAAGCAGTGGCAAGCTCTGTAGGCGCTTTTGCCTGTTCCCCAGGTCAGGGCAGCTGGTGGGAGGGAGGGGGCTGGGGGGATGGAACCTAAGGCCTTAGGAAGCTGCAGGAATGGGTGTTTAGCATTTAAACAGCAAATGATTTCATAACTTTTCCTCCACTACTTTCCCCTTTGAATCAAGGACAAGGCTGATGCGGTGACCAGCTTCTCCTTTTTCCAGATCCTAACCAGTATAGCTGGGGTGAGAACTACGCAGGTAGCTCCGGGTTGATGAGCACGTCGCCTGATCTGTGCCCAACTCAACGGGCGAGGAGCGGTACAGTGAGTAGTGGGCCTCATGGGAGCAGCCTGCCCGTCCCCTTGCTGCTATGTCCTCTCACCACCAGGCTGGTTTGACTCTGGTGGCGAGTTGGACTTGAGGCTGCAAGGAGCTCTTAGGTGTTCAAATGCCAGTGGGGCCCTAGGAGTGCCTTGTGGACTTGTACACAGAGGGCACTGAGGCTGGGAGGCAGTAGGTGGGTTTGCAGCAGAGTCTAGGGGGGACCTGGAGCCAGTAGCAGCCACTGTCAATGGTTTCCTGTTAGTTTGAAGTCTGTTCTCCCTATAAGGTTTTAGACCTATTCCTCCAGGCCCTATGTGAGCTGGACTGGAGGCCCGCTGTGGCTGGACATTGGGCCCACCGAGGAGCCAGTGGGCAGAGAGATACATCTACACATGTGCCTAGAGGTCTCCCACCAGGAATGTGCCAGCCAGATGCCATTGTGGCAGGGGTCACCATTTTACCAGTTGTCGGGCTATCTGATGATATATCCCAGTTGGCACAGTACACATCTGGGGAAGACCAGGCTGGGCAAGGACGCTAGGCCAGAGGCATGAGTCCAGAAGCTATCCTCAGGTTAAGGTTGCTGGCACTGGTGCTGGAAAAGAGCTTTGCACTGTGGACACAGTGTCCCTTGGTAACAAGCCCAGGCCTTAACACAGTGGCGCTAACCAAGGCCAGCCTTCAAGGAGAGCTGCTGTTGGCATGTACCACGCCCAGCTAACTCTACAGATTGTGCCCATGGTACCATTGTCCTGTCTGTGGAGCAGGCTGGCTGGGGACCACTTCCCAGAAATGGCACAGCGTCTTCCAGCCTTTTCTAATTCATTTCTAACTCATCAAATGGCTGCTGTGATGCCTGCTCATGGACTGTAAAATTCAGAGAGACGTCAGGCAAGTCATCCTTCTGTCCGTACTCAAGCATATCCTTGCTTCCCTCAGGACAGCATGATGGGGCCTGTGCAGCCATGTAGAGGGTGACACATGTGACAGGTGGCATTCGGGTGCCAGGTGGTTCATAGGGCTCAGAATTTAGATTTGCCAGAAGGGCCAGTAGAACCCTTGAAGCAAGAAAGGTGTGCAAGAGAGAATAGCAGTCCATTGTGGTGAACTAGTAGTGGTTAACATATAGAACCACTGCGCCTCTCTTGTCAGTTTGGGACTTCTCCAGTATTGCTGACCTGCCACCTGGGTGTGTTTCCAAGTTTTGCAAGCAAGCATTTGGCCCTGTGGCCCTCTCTGTCCAGGTGGTCAGTTCTTTCAGAGTCTAACTACTGCTTCATTCAGTCTGTAGCCCCTAGCTGAAGGGCCTAGATGACCAGCAGCCACTTAAGGGCAGGGGGAGTCAGCCTTAGGGCAGAGATTGTTCTCAGACAGTGCTGTATTCCCTCAGTGGTTCCTCTGGGCCCAGAGCAACTGCTCAGTGTGGCTCGATAGCACATAGCTCACCTTTGCCTGAGTCACTTGCTGATTCAGCTCCTCTCAGCTTAGACTAGAAAGCACCAGTGGGTGTCTAGACCCTTCCAGAAACACTGTGGAGTACACATGGCTGTTGAAGTAGTTGGTCCCTTTCGACAGTAGCTCAGAGCCATCATATGAGGAGCAGCCCTGCAGTGCTTTGCAGAGAGCAAGCTGTGGAGGGGGACTTGGCAGTGGCCAGGTGATGTGCAGGCGGGGTGGGGTGGGGTCTGCCTTGGCTCACAGCTAGGACAAGACTGAGGAACAGAGGTCCATTGGGCCCTTAGCATTGCAGGTCCTCAGCACTGGGCAGCAGAAATGTGGTGTGTCAAGGACCAGAGAAGCAGCTGGGCAAAGTGTTAGAAGGAAATGATGAGCTGGTGTCAGCAGCTGAGAGGTCAGCTCAGGAACCACAAGCTCCTGTGAGACAGCTGAGGAGTGGTGATGTAGGGAGAGGGTGAGAGCAGATCTGAAGCCTTTAAGAGTAGACCCACCCTATTGCCAAGCCAGGGACTAAGTCTGAGGAGTCTGACCAGGCAGCTGCATAAGGGAAGAAGATGGAATAAGGTCATACCTGTGGCCTAAAGATTAGGAAGGTGGAACTATTCCAGTCTTGTTGAAAGTCAAAGCTTCAAGTGCACAGCATTTCACTTACCTCTTCTTGTCCTCCCAGTTTGACCTGCTGGAGATGGACCGGCTAGAGAGGCCTCTGGTGAACTTGCCCCTCCTTCTGGACCCGTCCTCCTATGTGCCTGACACTGTGGACCTCACTGACGATGCCCTGGCCCGCCAGTACTGGCTCACCTGCTTTGAGGAGGCCCTGGACGGGGTAAGACTGGGCACATGATGAGAGGCCTGTAGGCAGAGGTCTCGAGAGCACCTGGGCCATTTGTTCTAAGGCATAGCTGGCTCCAGCCCTCTAAGGTTTGGCATAGGGACGACAAGGCAGAGAAAGGCAGGGTTGTTGTCCAGAAGCTGTATGGTCTTTATTGAGTATGGAAAGTGTATTTCTGTCTTAGGAAACATGTAGTGGGGAGGGATGAGGGCAGGAGGCAGTGAGACAGCTTTATGGGATGCCACATGCTTTTGCTATCTGCAGTATGTCTTCAGAAGGCCAGCGATCACACAGACTGCTCTGCTTCAGTGCTCTTTGACAGTGTCTCGCTCTGTATCCCAGGCTGGACTGACCTGCTTTATAGACTAGGCTGAACTTACTTGATCCTCCTGCCCTAGCCTCTTCTTGAGTGCTAGAATTACAGGTGTAGAGCACCATTCCAGGTGGTTCTTCAGTTTTTGACACATAATGGAATTACATGGGGTTTTGTAAGACCCTTACTGCATTAGTTAGGAAGGGTTTATTTGGCCTCAGGGTTTCAGAGGCTTCAGTCCATGCATCCCTGTCCCCGTTGTTGTGGGCCTGTGGTGAGGCAGAATGCTATAGCCGAAGGGTACAATGGAGCAAAGCTGGTCTCCTTGCGGCAGCCAGGAAGCCAAGAGAAGTGGGGGAGTGGCTGGGAAGGAGCCAGGATAGGATCTACCTTTCAGACACATGCCCCCCAATGACTCAGATCCTCTAAATCAGGCTCCACCTTCCACAGTTCTACCTCCCAACAGTCTTCACAGTTTGGGCTCATCCACTGGTGAAGACAGAGCCCCCCGTGGTCCAGTCACTGCTGGAGGCCCATCTGTGAGCACTGCTTGCATCAGAGATCAGGCCTTCAAAACACAAGTCCTTCGGGAAACACTTCATGTCCAAACCATAACACCTTCCTGTGGTTTTTCTGAGGCTAGCACTAGCCTGGTGCTAGCCCCAGGTTCCAGGCCTCCTGCCACTGGGATGTTTGGGAGTCCCTAAGGCCATAGCAGCTGGACTCTGAGCTCAAGTAGGCTAAACTCTAGTCTTTGAGTCACAGCAACAGTCACCACTCTGAAGCTTCTGAGCATGCTGGACCATGGCTAGCTCATGTCTTGAGGACATGAGTCTGAACTTGCTCTTTGTAGCTGGCCAGTGAGGCCTGGAGGTCTGTTTCTATCTCCCGGGTGGTGGCAGGATCCATGCATTTGAAAGGTGTGAAGCAAGGTATGGGTAGAGCTGTCTGTCACCATACTCCACTGGCCCTACGACTCCTGATGCGGGAGTGTGCTCCAGCACTGTGGGGCAAAGCTGTACGGGCCTGTGCCCTGCCCTCACCTGAGGTTGCCTGTGGGGAATTTGCCCAAGGGCAAGACTCATCTAACCGCCCACTGTTGTAGGTGGCGGAGCGTGCTGTGGCCAGCCAGCCAGAGTCCACTGACGCAGCTGAGAGGGCTGAGAAGTTCCGGCAGAAGTACTGGAGCAAGCTGCAGACCCTGCGGCACCAGCCCTGGTGAGTGCCAGGACCCCAGCCGGCCGCCTTTCCCACACCACTAAAGAAGGGGCTGCCCCATTGGCATGGGGACCATGGTTGGCCCGGTGGGGAGGGTGCATCCCAGATGGTGTGGTCTCCTTAGTCTGGACTTTCTTGGACTCTGTGAGGCTTGTCCCGCTCAGCCATTTCCTGCTCTGGTTCTGTCCCCAGCGCTTACGGGACACTGACTGTGCGCAGCCTGTTGGACACGAGGGAGCACTGTTTGAATGAGTTCAACTTCCCAGACCCCTACTCCAAGGTGAGGCCCTGAGGCTACAGAGGGACTTCTGTTGCTGATGGGTGGGGTACACAGAGCTGTCACAGGAAGCAACCCTAAGCTCACTGGCCAATCTCTACATACAGGGTGGCGCTACTCAGGAGTTGGGATGCAGCCACTGTGGCTTCATGGCCAGCTCAGGCAGTGAGCACCTGAGACAGGAGGCAAGCAGGCATGAGGGGGCTGGGCAGGCCCATAAGAAGGCACATCTACTTGTCTCATGGAGTCAGTGCCAAAGGGTAGGCAAGGAGCAAGGAGAACATTAGCCACCTGTGTAGGGAGGGGTCAGACCCCATGCTGCCTCTCCTTAAACTCTTCTGGCCAGAAGCTGTGAGTCCCTTGTGTCCTGGTGTCAAGGGCCAGCATCTTGCCCCTTCTTTATTCGGCTCTTATTTTCATCTGCCTCTTCACAGCTGCTTGAGGATAGGAGGTCTAGGGTCAAGGATGGTGAAGTTCAGCTGCAGCACTTAGTGGTGCGTGCCTCCTGCCCTTCTGACCATGCTGTCTTAGGGGGTCAGAGCACCCCAGGACCTTACCCAGCCCCACATACATGAGCACTGCCCCAAACCAGATAACCTTAACCTGTCTACCCACGCAGGTAAACCCTGAGGGTGATATCTCCCAGGAACATGGCACTGAGCATCACCTTCCCCTCAGTGCAGTGTCAGCACCCGTGTCCTCATTGAGCCTTCTTCCTCCCTGCCCTACAGAGACCTCCCTAGAGGCCACATGGAACACTGCAGGGGCCAGCTGCCACGGTGAGCACACGTCATGTAGCATTGACCACTCATGTCTCTCTCCCTCTGCAGGTGAAACAGACAGAAAATGGCCTGGCACTGAAGTATTTTCAAAGTGTGACTCGCTCTCTGGACTTGCTTGGCTGGGAGGAACGGCAGCTGGCCCTGGTGAAGGGACTGCTGGCTGGAAATGTCTTTGACTGGGGTGCCAAGGCTGTGTCTGAGTAAGTGTCTGGGCCTCTCACTCCTAGCTCTCGCTCTCTCTCGCTCTCTCTCTCTCTCTCTCTCTCTCTCTCTGAGGTGACTCAGAACTGTTTTGTTCTGTGATTCAAGTTTACTGTCCTGCCTACAGTCTGACTAGCCCCACCCTGCCAGCTCTGCTTTGACAGTAAGAGTGTGGGAAGCCCAAGGTCATAGGCCCTGTGGTGTTGGAGCTATCCTGGGTGGGCGCATCCTTGGGATATGCGTGGATTTTAGCTTTGGGGCTAACATTCTTAGTGTCAAAGTCCACATTCCTGGTTACCACATGTAGTAGGGATTCATTGATATTTAATTTTTGATGTGACAAAAGGGCTTTGCAAAGGACTCAGCACCCTTTTAAATATATGGGAGCATTATTTGAGGAGCATTGAGGGTCTTTTCTGGGGCAACTGCAGAGTGAAACATCTCCATGGTAATTTGTTCCAGGCTTTAGCCTCACTGGACAACCATGCTACATGGGGGCAGGAAGACGTCGAATGGCAGGATGGTTCCCATGACTAATGGTCATGAGGAGCCAATACCATTGCTCTCCGTGCAGCCTTAGCTCTTCCACTCAGCCAGAAGCCCTCTCTGCTGTCTGCAGTGTGCTCCCAGCCTGTGGTGACACCACTGCCAGTCAGGAGAAGCATTTGTGCAGCTAGGAGATACTTGGCCCTATGGCCTACATCATAGCATGGCTAGAGTTTTTGGTTTGTTTTTTAACTTTCTCTTCTCCATGCAGTGTCCTTGAATCGGACCCACAGTTTGGGTTTGAAGAAGCAAAGAGAAAGTTGCAAGGTACAGATACCCGAATGCTCTGATGTCCTGTGTGGGTGGTCACTGCAGGGATGGCTCTGCTGGAGAGGTTGGGCAGCAGATCAGGGCACTGATCTAGGAGTGAGAGAACCCTTCCCCTGTGAGATGAGCCATTGAAGGCACATCTCAGCTCCCCTGACTACACATTCATGTCTCCATACAGAGAGGCCTTGGCTTGTGGATTCCTATAGCAAGTGGCTCCAGAGGTTAAAGGTATGTGAGGTCCTTTTATTTCTGCCCTTGGGGAGTGGAACAGAGTCTGGGCCTGGCCCAAGAGGGTGACCCACCAAGTGCAGTGAGCCCTCAGCTAGGGGGTAGAAATACACCATGTAACCTGGGATGCAGGAAGATCCTGCAACTCACCTCTTAGAACTTAACAATGTTCAACTGAGAATCTAATGTCAGAAGTCCTTGCTCCCATGCTAGAGTGGGAGTGGTCCAATGGGAGAGCAATTGCCTAGTGTACATGAGTTCCTGGGTTCTATACCCAGCACTGCAAGAAAAAAGATGTCTCAGCTTCCTGCCTGAATTCCGGCAGTGACCACTGGTTGGGTTACCTGGTCTAAGGATGAAAGTCCCCTGGCCTTGCCATGCTAGAAGAAGCAAGCACAGGCTTCAGGGGCTGCCCTGGGCCCAGTGCCTTCTGTGCTCTGGGACCCTGAATGTGGGCCCAGCCCCTGTCGGGGGCATGGAGTGCGGTAGTATATGAAACGCTTGGAAGCACCTGTTCCCAACTGAACGTCCTGGTTTTGTCTTACAGGGGCCCCCTCATAAATGTGCCTTAATTTTCGCAGATAACAGTGGAATAGACATCATTTTGGGAGTCTTCCCCTTTGTCAGGGAGCTACTCTTTAGAGGGACGGAGGTGAGTGAAGAGGCTGTGTGGGTGGGACCCTTCCCCCGGGCTTCTCCGCTCTTGGTGGAGTTGGTGCTGCCGTGGGCTTCTGGCGCTGGTCAGAGCTCCTACATTTGTGGCAGGTAGGTGCAGGTGAGGTTGGGGGGAATCTGTTGGGGTATGGGGTATGGGCTATAGGCTCTGCTTCCTGTTTCCTAGAAAGGCACTGGAGACTTGGAGAAGGATGTGATGATATCCTGACCCATGAAGTGGGCAAGGGACGGGGTGGGGGCAATAGGTTATGTTCTGTACATGGCTCCACCACTCAAGAAGCCACAGAACCCCAAGGTTCTTCAGCCCTGCTCAGCAACTGGACACTTGGTTGAACCTGCCAGGGATAATTTTGGTGAGCTTGGGCCATGTTGAGCAAGAGCCCAGGTTCTAAAGAGCTGCTGCCTCCCTGCAGGTCATCCTGGCATGCAACTCAGGCCCTGCCCTGAACGACGTGACCTACAGTGAGTCCCTCATTGTAGCCGAGCGCATCGCAGCCATGGACCCTATCGTCCAGTAGGTGCTGGCCAGCCATACAGAGCTGGGTGGGAGGAGGGCCTCGTGGGTTGTGAGAGATTTGCAAAGAGGGGTTCTCCAGAGGGTCCCCCAGGGCTCTGACCACCTGGTGCTCTGCAGCTCTGCACTCCGTGAAGAGAGGCTGCTGCTGGTGCAGACGGGCTCCAGCTCCCCCTGCCTGGACCTCAGGTAACCATGCCCTCCTTCCCTCCCTCCCACTTGGCAAAGCAGCAGAAACCAGTCCTGCCACTGCCTGCCCTGACCATAGATCTGGGCACCACCTGTGGGATAGATGGGCACCTGAGTCTGGGCCCACACCTCAGGGTCCTCTTTCAAATGGTCGGGATCTGGCCCTGCTGTCCCCAAGGGCAACCCATTTCCTTCAGTGCTCTCTCTAAGAAAGAGATGCACTGTACCTAATAAGGAAGGAGCTAGGGGAGACCAGCCAGTGCCCAGAGAGAGCTAGCCACCAAGGAGGAGGCCATTGCCAGGCAGGCTGGACTTGCCTCAGTTAGTGAGGAGGGCTTGGGAGGGCTCCCCACATTCCTGTCAGTCACTGCCTGAGAAGGAGTAGGGTTTGTATCCACCCAAATATGCTTAGTACAGACCATGGCCACCCTTGCCCAGACTCACTGCTGCTTTCTTTCCTGAAGCCGCCTGGACAAGGGGCTGGCCATGCTGGTACGGGAGCGTGGTGCAGACCTGGTGGTCATTGAGGGCATGGGCCGTGCCATCCATACCAACTACCATGCGGCACTGTGCTGCGAGAGCCTCAAGCTGGCAGTGGTCAAGAATGCATGGTTGGCTGAGCGCCTGGGTGGCCGGCTCTTCAGTGTTATCTTCAAGTACGAGGTCCCCACGGAGTGATGTGCCTGCTCTGCAGATCCGTCTGCCCATCCCCATCAAGAATGTGATTTCACTGCAACGAGGAGCCGGAGTTCACACCAGAATATTCATGCTGTGCTGTGACTGATGGCACATGCGCCCGGCAGCCGACCCAACGTTTGTCCTGTGCGGCACTCAGAATGTATTTAACTGTTAAATAATCTTTTATATATATATATATACATATATATATAAATATATAAATACATACGTTTGTCTGATGGGACAGACATCAGGTCGCCTGAAGAGGGGCCAGAACTTCCTTGGCTGTGGTATTGGGGAGATGTCCGTAGCCCTAATGGTCTGTGGCCCATCCCAGCCCACCCCCTCAGGAGAGCCTTTTCCTCTGTCACCTCTGGCACTGCTGCACACCAAACACTTCAGTCCTAACACAGCCCATCTCTGGGTTTCTTCTGACCTCAAAGGAGCAAACACTTAACGTTTCTGCCAACCCCCCCCCCCACACACACACCCCATCCCTGTCCTGAGCCCTCATCCTTGCTGTTTGGAGGGATAACGTGAATTGCTGAGCAGTTCTCACTTCAAGAGCCCATGGAGAGGAGGCTGTGTCACAGAGGACACTTGAAGGCTCTTCAAGGAGCTGGGCAGAGTCCAGCAGCCTGTGTGAGTTTTGTTGCAGCTAGGCCCCTGGGAGTGCCGTGAGATGCCTGGTGTGCTCACATCCCTGGATTCCACTCTGAAGTGATATGTCCCAGGGGTGGACGTGAGACCACTTTCAGGCAAACATTGAGAGCTTTCTGCAGAGCTGCACTGGTGGGCACGTGTTCTCACCATGGTGCAGGCATGGGAGCTGGCCCCTGCTCACTGGACTGGTGGAAGCGGGAGCTGTTCCTGGTGCTTGAGCTGTTGGGAGGACCCTGAAGAGGCCAGCAAGGGCTCTGCCAAGGGTGAGGCACACCCAGCAGCTACTGCCTGCCTCGAACTAGGGCTACTGCCTTCCCTCTGCTCTGCTCTCCATGGAGCCCTGCAGCTCCTGGCAGCCCGGTACAGCCAGGCCTCGGCCATGGAGGAGGGCGACCTGACAAAGCTGTGTGATGGTGCACGCTCCCCCTTTTTCTTGTCTGGGACCAGGGTCTGCTGTCCAGATTAGAGCCAACTTGGTGTGTCTGACTTGCCCCAAAGGTTCGGGTGCATCACGCAAGCTATGATGAACGTGTTGGGTGACACCTCTTCTGCCCCACCCTTGTGTGACTGCTGGACCAGCCCCAAAGTCAGCAGCTTGGCCATCCTACAGGCAGCCACTAGGGGGCAGCAGGCAACCCCCTCCACCCAGTGGCAACCAGGCCATCCTGGAGTTTGTCCTGTTCTCTGCAGCCTGAGTCCCCCCACCTGACTGTCAGTGGTCAGCTCAAGCAGCTTCTGGCCCAGTGTCCCTGTCACAGTCTAGTGCTCCCCGGACCCCAGATCCTTCAGAGGGCCTTCCTAACCTCTTACTCCTGAGTCTGCCCAGGCAGGCTGTTCCTGGCTTCCACAGGCTGGGTCTTAGAGCTGTCTAAGCTGGGAAAATAGTCCAAAGTGGCTGAAGGCTCACCCTGTGGGTCATAATAATGGCCCTTTATCTCACACCTGCCCCCCCAGGCGTTAGGAGGGAGGGCAGTGCCAGGATAAGGGCCCCACGGCTCTAAACACAAGACAGGCTGGAGAATGCCCAACATTGTCCTGGGGATTGCTGGTGTCTGACAGCTCTGCTTCTGGTGGGGAAAGGCCAGCTTGTGGCTAAGTACCCTTTGCGTCTCGGGCACCTACCCAGCCTCTGACTTCCATCCCGTTCCCAGCCAGAGCAGAAAGACCTTGGCCCCTTCACCGAGCGAGACCAAGGATGTGAACTGGCATTTGGCCCCATTGCCTCCTCAGGCTCATGCAGCCCTTCCCTGTACAAACACTGTGACACCATTATCACCAAGCTGGAGCAGTAGTTCATCAGGCTGAGCCCCCACCTTGGCCACAGGCAGTCAGCCCACCTTCCCCTCTGCTCAGGCCACAGTAACCATGTGCAGACATGCCACAAGTCAAGAGGGCAGGTGGTCTTGCTGGGCTTGTCCAGGGGAAAATGGTGGGGGAGGCCAGCAGGCCCCCATCCTCAGTCTTGTGTGGAGAATGGCTGATAGAGGCCCTGTGGCTGCCCACAACCCCTGACCATGAGAGAAGGGCAGAGCAGTCCTCCCCAAAGGCCACTCTACTGAAACCTCAGCCCCTGTGCCCAGTACCCACAAATGAGGGTCCTAGACACAAAGGCATACTTATCCTGGTGGAGTCAAGTAGCTTCCGCAGCCAATAGCAGGTTGGAACTCCCCAGCAAAGACCCAAGCCCTTGCCTCCAGAGGATAGTGTTCAGCCTCTCTGGGTTTGGGGTGGGTCTCACCAACCCCTGGCTAGCATCTGTTTTCCAATGGAGAGAAGGCTCTGAGGCCCTTGGCTAGGGGCGCCTGCATAGCAGAGCCCGCTTCCTTGAGAAGTGAGCCTCCTAGACTCTGTCTTTACTGCCCTCCAAGGACAGAGCAGGGACAGCTGTGAGGAGTGCTCCGGAAGGACAAGGGTGCCGGTGAGCCCACACAGCAGGCTGGATGCATTTATTGAGTTGTGTTCCCAAGTCACACAATCACTGGATGGTTTGTTCAAAAGAAGCCAGGTGTACAGTGGGATGGGGGACAGGGTCAATAACCCAGCAGCTCTTAGCATGTCACAGGCACTCTTGGGGACAGGCACACAGCAGGTTGGACAACACACTCAGCACACACACACAGCACAGGACCGGACACCAGGTAGAGCAGTGGGAAAGGGCTAGGAATCATTTTAATGCTGCATAAGTTTTTGCCTCTAAAAAGTTAAATAACTATGTATATATCTTTAAACACCATAGAAAATGCCCACCAAGGGCAGCCTCTCTGCTGTCTTACGTGGGCCAGGGCAGGCAGACTGTGCTATCCCTCCCTCCCTGGTAGCAGGGACAGAAGGACAGCTAGGGCCAGGGAGAGGCTAGTGGGTGCTCCACAGACAGAAGGGCACAGCAGCTTTGGGGACCCTGTGGCTCCATTTCCTGAGCAAAGGGTGGGGCGAGGCCGCCCCCTATAAGTGGGCACAGGAAGGGTAGCCAGCTGCATTGTGTCGGGCCAGGGTCAGAGCCTGAGCAGCAGCCGGCCATCAGCAGCACCACACACGTGCTCAGGGGCTCCCTTGAAGGGCACTGGCATGTCCACATAGCCCTCGTGGCCCACAGAGCAGGCACCCTCTGGGGTACCCCGCTCCTCCTCGGGGGGTCCCCGCAGGTCCAGGCCCCGCAGCCGCTGCTGGCGCTCCTGAGCCTGGCGTGCCCGGCTGGCGATGGCACGCACACGACTCTGGCTGCGGGAGGAGGAACGTCTCAGAAAGCTTGGGCCCCCCGCCATCCCCTCCCCCACAGGGCCCAGACTGGTGGGGGATGTGATGTCCCCATCTTGCTGGAATCCTGTGAGCCAGCGCAGCTGCTCCGTCAGGGTGTCTCTCTGCGTCCCTGGGCCCAGTGCCTGCTGCGTGACACCCAGAGGGCCCAGGCTACGACTCAGGCTGCAGGAACTGCCCTCAAAGCTTGGGGCAAAGTCATCGGCTGTCAGATCTCCCAGGCTTTTGGACTTGGTGGACACAGGGCAGTCCTGCAGGCCCACCAGGGTGAGACGACGCCAGGGAGGCAGGGGGTGGAGGCCTGACAGCCGTGAGGCCAGGGGCCTGGGCTGAAGCTCATCGGGCGCAGGAGCCAGCCCTCCTGCAGCCCGCAGGTTGGGGTTCGATTTGCTCTTGGACACAGGAGGCAAGTCTGGGCGGGCAGCTGAGGCCGAGCAGGGCCTGAGGGGCAGACGGCCAAGGGAGACCCCATTGAGGCTCTCTCGGCTGCGTCCCAGGCCCAGGCTGGGCAAGGAGAGGTCAATGACAGTGTCACTGGACGACATGCTGGAGGACGAGGACACACTGTCGCGGTGGCTGCCAGGTTCCAACCGCTGCCATAACCGGTCACTGCCTGTGGCATCCGAGTACACAGCAGGGGTGGGAGAGGGCCCAGCCAATGGCCGCCACACACCTAGGGACTCTGAGGGCACCTGACCCTCACTCTTAGCCCTTCTGACCAGGGTCCGGGAGTGGCTCTTGCTGTCCATCTGGCTGCCAGAGGTCCACTCACATGCCCCACTGGATATCCCACCATTGTGCAGCTTTTGGGGTATCTCTTCATCCCTATGGCCTCCAGTCCTGAGCTGGAGGGACCTGGAAGCCCCCAGAGCTGTCCGTTGGGGGCTAGTTACTTTGGCTTCTGATTCTGCAGGGCACTGGAGCCCTTCTTGGGAGGGACAGGTGGAGGCAGCTGCCTGTGGCAGGGGACTGGGACCCAAGGCTGGCTCCTCAGCAATGGGTTCCAGGCTGCACAGGGGAGAGATGGGCCGCTGCAGGGGGAAGACGCGGGTATCTGGGGAGAAAAGGACAGGAGACGTAGAGGGAGGGAAGAGAAGAGACAGGGAGAGAGAGGTGAGGGGAGATGGAACAGAGAGGAAAGGAGGGGGAGAGACAGAATCAGAGATGGAGAGAGACAGGGAGAATCACGTCAATGAATGATGACCCCCAGACCGAGGGTCATTGGGTCTGCCCATCCCAGGTCATCCCAGCCGGCTCATCTATTTGCACTCAGAGTGCCCCCACCCTGCTGCTTCTGGGGCTGGGGAGTGGCGTCTGCCACGCACACACACACACACACATAGGGTCCCTGGGGTGGCAGGCAGCCCAGGTCTGGTCTTCCTGGGGCTGGGGCAGCATGGGGCACAGAGGGTCTGGGCCTGTTACCTGGCACTCGTAGGTCTCAGTCCCTAACTATGGAGGCAGCGCAGGGAGCAGGGACAGAAAGGAGAACATGGTCAGTGTGGAATGGGCTGACAGATGGAAAGACGGACAATGAGGCTAGGCGGGGGTGGGGGAGGGGAGCACAGCGGGGTGGGCAGACTTGATGCACCTCCCTCCCACCTAGACTGGGGTTCAGCTACTCACTCGCTCTCCCACTGACAAGATAACTACCAGGCAAGCGGGTAGGTGGTCAGCCAGCCAGAGACTCAGGGCCACTGAGGCAGTGCGGAGCCCTGGCAGCACTCAGAACTTGCTCCTCCCACCACTATGTGCTCCCAGGCTTGCGAGCTCCATTCCCTGAGTACCTCCCACCCTGATTGCCACAGGCTCTGCAGCCCCCTACCAACCTAGCACAGACTTCCCCAGGAGGGACTATTGGACAGAACAACCCCTGCACCTAGCCCTGCAGGGAGACGGAGCTGAAAGCTAGAACCTTCTCAGCCTCAGGAAGGGCAGCAGGTTTGGGCTTAGCCAGGAAAGCTTGTACTGAGGCCTGGCCAAAGGATCCTGGGTCCTTCAGCAAGCAGCTCTTGGCTCTCAGGAAGGCCATGCTGACTCAAACTGTTCCAGCCCCCCAACCCTTCCAAAGTGCTCGGGCCTCTTGGGCAGAAGGGATGGGGCCGAGGCAGACAGGCCACAGAACAAGCCAATGAAGCGAGAGAAGCAGGGCTGCAGGAGTACAGCAGGTGTGGAGGCCCAGGCATGCCGGGTATGCAGAACGCACGTGGGAGGAGGGGCAGGCCTTACCCGTGGAGAACATGGGGGAATTACTCCTGATCTCCTCCAGCTTTTGAACGAACAAGGCGTTCATCTCTCCCTGCAGAGCCCCCTGCTGCCTGTGGGCACCCTCTGGCTGGCAAGGGGCCACCTTGGGGCTGCCTGGGCTGTCAGGGCTGCTGGAGTCAGAGGACACGGATCCACCGCCGGGACCCTGCCGCCGAGCCCTGGGACCCTTAGGGGCCTCTCTGCTTCTCCCTGGGGTGGCTGGAGGGCTCAGGCTGCAGCAGGTGGGGCCCAGCGAATCAGCCCGGGCCTGGGGCTGCTGGCTGATGGCTGTGTGTCTGCCGTCAGGCCCCGGACTAGGTGGCTGCTCCCTTCGTAGGCCCTCAATGTCCACACCAGTGCAGGAGCCCACCACGCACTTCATGCATGTGGCAGCCATCCCTGCAGGTCCAGGGCCCTCAGGGGCATGAGAGGGCCGCCCCTGTACTGGGCTCCTCTCTGTTACCGGTGCCGCCTCTGGTGCCTTACCTCGGGGGCTGCTGCTGCCTGACCTCTCATGGGTCGGGGCCTCTGGAGCAGGGCTAGGGCTGGGGGGTGCCACGTCATCAGCTGCCCCCTTGGAGCCTGCATCCTGTGTGCCCAGGGCCAGCTCCGGGAAGCCCTTGCGGCTTGGCTTCTGGCTCTTGGTTGGGGCGCTGGCCGTGCGCCGCAGGAGCCTCTGGCTAACGGAGGGCCGAGGCGGGGGCTGCCCAGCAGCATGACTGTCCAGCGAGCCTGGCTTTGGGCCGCGGAGGAACAGGCCTTTTAGGCCCAGAGTCGGCTTGACCTGCAAGGAAAGGAACTCACATAGCTGGAGCCTGGGCCACGGGGCCCAGCTGTGGCTGCAGCCATGGGCTGGCTCTCGGGGGGGTGGGGGGTGCTGTTGAGCCTGGGCGTGCTACAGGCTGCCAGGGTCTGTGTGTGGATATCAGCCACCAGGAACAGAGTCTCCCAGTGGTTCCACCAGGGAGAGTGGAACCTCCCTCACCCTTCGTTCTAAGAATCTACCCCTTTCCAAGCTCAGGGTGGAAGCTGGAGCTGGTGGAGCCAGTAAGGAGCAAGAAAGACACCTTCCCCATGTTCTGTCAAGGACAGACCACCACCCTAGATCCTGGCCACCCTCTGTCCTTGCCTGAGTTACAGCCCCAGCTCTGGGGAGAAGTTGGGATCCATTGTCACCGTGGGTCATGTTCACCCTGCCTTGGGCGCCAGCAGCCAGGAAAGCAAGTACAGCAGCACTACTGAGACCTGCTTTCCCTCAGACCCTGCCCTACTGACTCCCCAGGTACCTCTCCTGCCTCCTGAAGGACTGTCCCTTCCAGGAAGCCTTCCTGAACTCCTCCAGGCAGCCTCTTCCAGCCTGGCCCACTTTCTGCCCCCACAAGGCCCTGAGGCCTTCTTCAGTTGGCTCAGCATGGCATCAATGCCCAGATGGGTTCAGGCTCCCAGCCCACTTGTGTCAGACCAAAGTCATCTTTCTGGCTGACTAGGCTGGAAGGTCTCTGCCCAAGCCTCTTCTGTGGTCCTTCTACCTAGGTATTGCTAGAGAGCACCAGGTGGCTGTATTTCATGAGGGCAGAGGCTACAGGGGTCCTCACATGCTACACGCCCCTGCATCCCACAGAGACACCAACAACACCCGCTGCTTCCATTCTCCCAAGATGGGCCGTGCTTGTGCGCAGAGCGGCCCAGGGCCCAGCGGGCAGGGGCCTTCTGGCAGAGGCGATAAAGTGCCCAGCACTTGAATCGGCTCTCCGATTCAAGATCCCAAATGCAGTGCAATTTGGTCAAGGTGGCTGGAAAGCCATTTAGAAGGAGATACAGGATTCGGACTTGAGCACCTGCAAGAGACCCCTACACATACCCACCCCCGCCATCCAGATGCTGGTATAGCCTGAGGAAGGAGAAGGAGGGGTTGAGGAATGACCAAATGGGTAGGCAGGGAGGGGAGGGAAGGGCAGGAAGAGAGCCGCATGGCCGTGCTGAGAGCTATAGTTGAGGGAAAGGGTGGAGAGCAGGTGGGTGGGAGGGAGAGAAAATAGCAGGACAGGCCCTTGGCTTTGGCTGAATCCTGGATCTGCCTCATAAATGCCGCTCTCTGGCTGAGGATGGCCCAGGGGACCCAGAACCATGTCATGATCCATGTCACATGAGCTGACAGTCTCCAAAATGCTACCAAGAGTCACAGATGCTAATGGGCGCGGCCTGGCATGCAGGTGGGGCGGCGGGCTACACCGTCCCGCAACGCCGGGTACCTTTGAGACTCCTAACAAGGCTGCGCTTCTAAAAGTAGACTTGGGACATACAGAGGCCCACTGCAAGACCAAAGAGACAGAGTGAAGGAAGGTGAGGCGACCACAGTGACTAGGATGGGGCCTATCGGCCCTTGGCCCTCAGAGACAGGCAGGCACAGGTCAGATTGACAGCAGCAGAGAACAGGACTCCTGCAAAGCCTCTGGGCCCGCAGATGCAGTAGGAGAGTCAGTGCTGGGTGCTGCAGGACCCACGTGGTCACAGGCTCCCAAGGGTGGGTTGTACCCTAAGGGTGCATCAACCCTGTTCAGAACTGGGTCAGCTGGACTCCACAGAATGAGAGTCCCTCCTGGCCTCACCTGGGGCAGAACCACATGAGCTGTGGGGCTGGGGTGTTGGGCAAACCCAGGCAGATGTCTTCCGGAAGACCGGAAGTAGAAGTGGTAGGGAAGGCCCAGGGCAGGGAGAGTCACAGGAGGGACCAGTGTTTTGTCCAGGTAGTCAGTGTTCCCGGGTGACCAGGTCCCAGATGAGACCACCAAGGAACACTGAGATTAGGGCTGACAATAGGTGGAGGGCAGGAAGAGAAGAAGGAAGATACCAGGGTATTTCTTCCCAGGACAGGAACCCTTGGCACACACTTATTGGCTGCTCACAGCCCCTTGGGATATGGAGGTGGGCACTGGTCAGCCTTCTCCAACACCCCACATCATGAGGATGAGGCTCAGGGAGGTGACTGCTAAGCCCCTATCCCAAAGGTTGGCTAGGGTGGGGCAAGGGTCTGGTGCTTCCCTTCCCATAGCTGCAGGTGGCCTGGAAGGTGACACTTACCTTACCACTGATGTCGCTAATGGTCACATGCACAAAGATGGAGGCCTCTTCCATTCCCTCCAAGTACACATGCCGATAGCCTGGAGCGGCAGGACCATGGGTCAGCAGAGCTCCCACCTCTCCCAGTGCTGCCAACCTACACTTTCCTTAAAGGTCCTCAGGCCTTGAATAAGCCAGGTCCTGAGGACCCCTTTCCCACAGTCCCTGCTCTACTTCTCCAGACAGACCCCCCCCCCCGCCCCAGCATGGCTCCAGCCTGCAAGGTCCTCTCCTTAGGGCTGGCCCACCCCACCCAGATCTATGCAGCCAGCCTTGTGGGCTTCCTCTGTCCCTTAGTGCCAGGTCCAGACCCACCCACTGCAGGAGGAGGCTGGACTGTCCTGCAGCCCGCAGCCAGTTGGGAAAGTTCCTGGGGCACACAATGTGGGGAGGGGGTGCTTGCCAGTGCTGAATCCGCCCCAGCCTGAGCCACCCCCGTACCTGGCATCATGCTGCTGAAGGCCAGCGTCCTCTGGCCTATGAAGTCGCGCCCGATGGGATCATGGTCCCAGACGAGGAAGCGCACAAGGGCAATCTCCGGCATGTGCACCGTGAACACCAGTGTCTCCTCCCACATGGGGTTGAATCCTGGGGGAGTGGAAGGGCGGGTCACCCAGGTCGAGGGCCCAGCATCTAAGGGGTCCCTCAGTGAATGGAGCATTGAGCACCCAGAAGGTGGCTCTGGCTTCTTCCTCTGCGGTCAGACTGTTATTTCCCCTGCCACGGGGGTCTGTGACAGCCTTAGCCACAGGCCAGAGGCTACTGTCTTCACCCGCCACAGCCTGCCCTGCCTTGGGCCTCACCATTGTCATCCACCACGCGAGTCTGCTCCTTGCTGCAGTCTACAGGGAGCCCGATGACCTCCACCTCCACGAAGGGGTCAATAATCTGGGGACAAGTTGAGAGTTGGCACCAGGGCCAGGACTCCCACCCTCACCCCACCTGTGTGGGCTTGCCCCTACCTCCCCACGGTCACCCAGCATTGAGTCCCTTGGCTTGGGCAGCTGTTGGCCACTGATGATCCTCAGGGACAGCTGCTTCTTGAGCTGCCCAGGCAGGGGGTCCTCAGAGTTGGGGTTGAAGATGCCTGGGAGGACGCAGGTGTGAGCAGAGTGCAGGACCTACGGCACAGCCTGCTTGCTCGCCTGCAGGGCTTCAGATCTGCAAGCAGCTCCCACGAAACTGGGGTGAGTGCTGCACTGTGGGAGGGGCCAGTGACCCTAGCCACAGAACAGCCAGGGCTGATAACATTAAAAGCCTGCCATGCAGTGAAGCAATGGCTCAACACCACCAAGGGAAGACCTGATGAAGGGGAAGAGATGGGAAGCGGCAGGTCTGTGCAGCATGTCGGGAGAACACTGAGTGCCCAGCACAGAACGAGGTCCAACCCCTAGGCCTGAGTATCCCAGGGCCTCAGACGAGGTCTGCCCCCAAATGTCACATTGCCTGGGCCCAGGGCCATGAGAGGGGGGCTTCCTAAGTTCCCACCCAGGTCAGTGGCAGAGCTGGGGCCCTTTCCCCCCCACATCTGCAACAGAAAGTTGCTTTGCCCTCTCAGTAGCCCCGTCGCCCAATCCCAGCCTGATCCTCCTCTCTCTCTTATGCAGTTCCCCCACCGCAGTTGTCCAGAGGGGTCCCAAGGGAGCCCACCCTAGCCGGAGCCCCTCACCCTGGCACATGCACGGGGGCTTGAGCACGTAGCCACAGCTGCCATTGGCGCTGAACTTGGCCCGGTTCAGCTGCAGCATCCGCCCCTCCGACTGGTAGTTCAGGGCAACTGGAGAGAAGGCAGCAGGCGTCCAGGTCAGCAGCCACCCACCACACCCGTGTCTCTCACCTCTCCATGCCCCTGCACAGACTCCGGGGCTTGAAGCCCACCCATGCTAGCAATACAGGGGCGGCCAGGCTCTTGCCCATCCCACCCTGTGCTCCGAAAGGACTCACCCCCGTGCCAACCTAGCGGCCCTCAACCCAAACCTGCTTACACTCGGGGATGGCCGGCTTCACCCTCCCGCTGAGCCCTGTGCCCGCACCCACCCATCTGGCAGCCAGCGTTCCAGAAGGGCTGCGGGTTGTAGTTGCTGGAGTCCACACGGTAGGAGGAGGGGTAGATGCGCGAGAGCTGGTGCTGGTTGAATCGCAGGTACTGGGCCGGTTTCTGCTGCAGGATCTGGTGGGCCTTGGTCTCGCTGAAGGATGACACCTGCCAGCTGGATGCCACTGGGCGCAGACCAGCCAGGTATGAGTACACACAGCCTTCACCCCACAGCCCTCCTGCCCAGTCCCACCCGCCCCATGGCCCTCACCCTCTGTCTCCACGTCGTGGGTGCCCACAGACTTGGTGTATTTCACCAGGTCTGAGAGGGCCCGTGACAGCTTCATGGTCTTCTTCTGCCGGGCTGTCCTGCGAGGGTGCGGCAGGGCTGCTCAGGACCCTTCAGCTGCAACCCTCCCATCCAGGGCCAGCCTGCCATTCAGCTCTGTGAGTTGGGATCCAGGACCCACGCAGGTTCATCTGCTCCCCAAATCACACATCCCAGGCAACCCAGGCCTGGCAGGCAACGCAGAGGTGAGGACAGGTACTGACTCTGTGTCAGGGACAGATTCCCAGACTCTGATGAGGCTGTGGAAATGAGCTGGCTGGCTGTGGGCTATACGAAGCAGTCGTCAGGTGCAAAGGCTCTGGAGTACTTCTAAGTAACATGCAAGAGGAAGGCTAAGGGGGCCTGCCTAGTCAGGGGCTGCTCTAAGGAACACAGGGTTTCTGGAGGGTTCTGGGCAGGGGAAAATGAGACACTGTCATAAAGAAACAGAGCAGTGACAAGCAGGGGCCTAGCCGTGTGCTGAGACAGATCTAGGATAACAGGCATAGAGCGGTGAGAAGAGGAGCTGGGTGTGACAGTGTGAAGGATCAATGAGGAGGAGGAGAAATGGGAGGGATGAGGGGAAGCCCACCATAAAGGAAAGGAGGTCCAGGCTGGACAAGTAGGTGTGAGCCCCCAGTAAGCCCCCAGAGGTGCTGTGGGATGTAGTTAAATGGGAGCCATTCTCATGGGGACTTGAGAACCTTAGAGACAGATTCGACCCCTGGAAGGGCATGAGGCTGGGGGCCTTGGGAAGAGGAGGAAGAGGTGGGAACTGAGACTTGGTGGCTCAGGCAGTAGCCAGGCCCAGAGGGTCCCTCAGGAATAGCCTCCTGTCCCGGTGCTGGAGCCCTGCTAGGCTGTGCAGAGCCACCACTCTGGGCTGCACATCTCTTTTTGCTATTGCATGGACAGCAGCCTCACTTATGTGTCCAGAATGAGAGAGTGGAGTGGGATCTTATTCCTTTCCCTCCATCTCTACCCAGCTCTCAGGGATAGCGCCCTGGGACCGGACCCCCCCCCCCCGCCCCGCCGGGTAGGGCACTGACCCTCGGCTCTGACTTCCTGGAGAGTCCAAGTCCTCGTCCCCCTCCTCCACGTTGGCCACCTTCTTTAGTTTGCTGCCTTTCTTCTGTGCAGGAAGGCGGAGTTGTTACTTGTGGAGCCATGGGTCAGGCCAGGACATGACAAAGGCCAGGAGGGTGCAAGGAGGGGGGCTGTCTGCCTGGGTTACCTGGTTCCCACCCAGCTGGGCCCACAGAGGCTTGTGCAGCTTCACTTTGGACCTGGGGGACTCTCAGGGCAGCCTGGGGTATCTGAGCTTGGATATATGGCAGTGTGTGTCTAGGGAGGGCAGGAACTAGTGCCCTTGGGCCAGCTAGCAGCTGGTACAGGGAGGAGAATAGCCCCAGATAGGAAGCCCACATCCCAGGACTCCTGTTCACCTTGCGCTTGGAGAAACTGCTCATGAGGAGGCGACTATTCCGTCTGTTGGCCCCAGCGTCTTCCCCAGACTCCGTGTCCTCCTCGGCCTTGCTCTGACCCTGCGGGATAGACAAGGGCTGAGCCTAGCCTTCAACTGAGCAGGGAAGGCCAGACAGTTCCCCAGAAGCCCCAGGAAGCCTTTCTGGAGGAGGTGAAATTAACACAGGCTTGGGAGCATGGCACCCATTTGGGAAAGCCAGGCCCAGCTGCTGGTGAGAGGCCTAAAGAACAGGCCCCAAGGCGGCACATTGTTCACTCCCACACCAACCTCTCATGGGGCGTGCCTTCAGACTCAAGTACCCAGTTCCAAATTCCTTTCCCATGGATGCAGACTGCATATTAAGTATAGTTTGTATCTGGAATATTCCTCAGTCGGGCTTGCTTACATAATCCTGTTTTGAAGATCCCTGCAGCCCTGATGGCCCAGCCTGCTTCCACAGCACAAAGGTATTACCTAATTAAACAAATAATTCCAGGTCCACTAGGCTCAGCTGGTGCCAGAAGAACAGGGCAGGCCTATCCACCCACTGGGCATAGGAGAAACACACCAAGGCACTGCTCCCAGTCCCTGCCCCTGAGGCCCGAGGCCCCATCCCAGAAACGCCTTGTCCTCAAGGTTCTCATGCATGCTAAAGCTTCTTCACACTAGAGCCC
Organism: Dipus sagitta; assembly: GCA_036346955.1. Lineage (NCBI taxonomy): Eukaryota > Metazoa > Chordata > Mammalia > Rodentia > Dipodidae > Dipus > Dipus sagitta. The sequence continues at coordinate 135,325,015 of CM070773.1, forward strand.
CTGAGAAAATGCTCCTTATACTGGCTTCTTGCAGGCCAAGGTGGCCTGCCCCACTTGCTCCCTCAGCCCCTGCCTAATCCAACTTGGACAGCTCTGCCCAGGAGGCAATCCACCCCATCTTGTCCCTTATCTATGGTGCAACTAACTTTAACCAGACACAATTAAGCCACGTGCCTGCAACCAGGGGTCCCTGCTAGAGAGGGATGTGAGAGGAAGACGTGCCATTTGAACTCCTGCGCGGCACGTGTGTAAGAGCTGTACATGCATCACTCTGTGTATGCCTGCATGCTCACATGGACAGACCTGCATGTACCACAGAACACTTCAAATACCAAGGAGCCCTGCCCACACCATGGATACCCCTGCACACACTATGGATACCTCTGCACAAATCATGGACCCCTGCCCACACCATGGACACCCCTGCCCACACCATGGACACCCCTGCACACACCATGGACCCTGCACACACCATGGATACCCCTGCACACATCATGGACACCTCTGCACAAATCATGGACCCCTGCCCACACCATGGACACCCATGCCCACACCATGGACACCCCTGCACACACCATGGACCCTGCACACACCATGGATACCCCTGTACACACTATGGATACCCCTGCACACACTATGGATACCCCTGCACAAACCATGGACCCCTGCACACACCATTGATACCCCTGCACAAATCATGGACCCCTGCACACACCATGGACCCCTGCACATACCATGGACCCTGCACACACCATGGATACCCCTGCACACACTATGGATACCCCTGCACAAATCATGGACCCCTGCACACACCATTGATACCCCTGCACAAATCATGGACCCCTGCACACACCATTGATACCCCTGCACACAGCATGGACCCCTGCACACAGCATGGACCCCTGCACACACCATGGATACCCCTGCACACACCATGGATACCCCTGCACACACCATGGACCCCTGAACACACCATGAACACCCCTGCACACACCATGGATACCCCTGCACACACCATGGACCCCTGAACACACCATGAACACCCCTGCACACACCATGGATACCCCTGCACACACCATGGACCCCGAACACACCATGAACACCCCTGCACACACCATGGACCCCTGCACACACCATGGATACCACTGCGCACACCATGGATACCCCTGCACACACCATGGACCCCTGAACACATCATGAACACCCCTGCACACACCATGGATACCCCTGCACAAACCATGGACACCCCTGCGCACACCATGGATACCCCTGCACACACCATGGACACCCCTGCACACAGCATGAACACCCCTGCGCACACCATGGACCCCTGCGCACACCATGGACATCCATGCACACACCATGGATACCCCTGCCCACACCATGGAACCCCTGTGCACACCATGGACCCCTACACACACCATGGACACCCCTGCACACAGCATGGATACCCCTGCACACACCATGGACCCCTGCACACACCATGGACCCCTGCGCACACCATGAACACCCCTGCGCACACCATGGACCCTGCGCACACCATGGATACCCCTGCACACACCATGGACACCCCTGCGCACACCATGGACCCCTGTGCACACCATGGACATCCATGCACACACCATGGATACCCCTGCCCACACCATGGATACCCCTGTGCACACCATGGAACCCCTGTGCACACCATGGACACCCCTGCACACAGCATGGACACCCCTGCACACAGCATGGATACCCCTGCACACACCATGGACCCCTGCGCACACCATGGACACCCCTGCGCACACCATGGACACCCCTGCGCACACCATGGACCCTGCGCACACCATGGATACCCCTGCACACACCATGGACACCCCTGCGCACACCATGGACCCCTGCGCACACCATGGACACCCCTGCGCACACCATGGACCCCTGCACACACCATGGACACCCCTGCGCACACCATGGACCCCTGCGCACACCATGGACCCCTGTGCACACCATGGACCCCTGCGCACACCATGGACCCCTGTGCACACCATGGACACCCCTGCACACACCATGGACCCCTGCACACACCATGGACCCCTGTGCACACCATGGACCCCTGAACACACCATAGACCCCTGTACCTACCTACCATGGACATCTTGCACATGCAATGAACACCCTTGTAAATACCAGGGAACCCCTGTACACACACCATGAAAACCCTGTACACATCATAGCCTCCTGTGCACACCTGCACATACCATGGATATTCCTGCACACACCACAGAAACTGCACATACCTCAGACACTCTGCACATGCCACAGACATTCCAGCACACACCACGAACACCCCTGTACTCACCATTGACCCTAACAGCTGCCACCACTGAGCTATTTGTGACTAAAATCTGCTAATAGATGAAAAATGTATGCCAGCCCTAAAGGTGTGCCTGCCAGCCACACCCAGGACGAGAACTCCCTGTTAGCCCAGGAGCACCATGCATAGGAATCAGCTCAACCTGGCCACCCTGAGTGGCTATGAGTAGCTCATAATGAGGTGAGCTTAGGACAAGACAGCCTGAACAGCATCATAAGGTCCTATGCACAGAGAGGGCCACCACCCCAGCCACCATCCTAAGCAGAGAAGGTTCTATGAGCAGGACCGCAGAACAGGGTCAGGCATGTTGCCGGCCAGCACCCTCTAGGGTTGCATCCAACGCTGTCAGTGGGTGCCACTTCTGTCCCCCCAGGTACTCACTTGCTGACCCTCAGGCCTCCTGCCCTTCCAGAGGAAGTTCCAGTAAAGCCTTGAGTTCCCAAGGTTCATGAGCATCTCATGGTTCATGGGCAGAGGGGACAATCAGTGCCTTGCCCAGCCAGGGCACAAAAAGGCTGGAGTGACTCATGGTGCATTCCTCTCTGTCTGGGTCATCCCATAACGCTGCCCCTGGTCCTCCTACCTATAGCTCAGTCAGCTTTTCCCACGGTCCCTTGCAGACTATATTCCAGGCCAGTAAGGGAAAGACTGGTAACACTGTCAAGGTTGGGCTCCTCGCTTCTCCTCCCACCCAACTGGTTCAACCAAGCCTTCTCCAGGAAGCCCTCCCTGAGCACAGGTTCTAACAACTATTCAGACATGAGGTGACTAGGGCCAGGCTGCCCTCTTGTCCTCAAGTGCCCCTCTCACTGGTTAAGGAAAGCAGCCCAATGTACACATGCAAACTTCGGCACAGGCACCTATGCAACATACACACTAGCATCAACCCCCACCTAGCTGGCTGGAGCCTCAGGTAAGCCACACTCTCCCACCTAAACATCTGCGTGTGTGAGCTAAATATAAAGTGAAGCCTGTGTGCACGGGACCTGTGTAAGCCACCTGCACACAGCTCCCAGCATCAGCTGCGCTGAGCTCTCTAGGGCTGTGGGTGGAAACACAAACACCCGCCTCTAAAAATACTGGTCCCAGCAGGGGAGAGCACAGCTCCAGCCTAGAGAAAGCCCCTTCCTGTCCTCCCCGGGGGCCTGGGAAATGGCAAGAAGTGAGCTGGAATCCCAGACCCTGGAATCCACCCCAGCCTTCTCACCCTGCGCATATCCTGCCCAGCTGCAAGGCCAGCTGTCCACCTAGGACAGCCATGCCAGCTGTTATATGCCTCCTTTGTGTGGGCCACTTTGCTGAAGTTCACCCAATCCTTCTAACTTGGTTTGCTGCCCCTGCTAAAGAGGCACACTGACTGTACAGCCTGGCTGAGCCTACCTGATGCCCACCCTCCACCACACACACTTCATCATGCAGGTCAGCACTGCCCTGATGGCTGTTCTCCCGTGTGGATACTTCCTGTGCGTCTATGAGCAGCTTCCGGGGTGGGGAAGGGAGCAGACCCCAGCAGCTGGCTGGGCTCTGAGATACTGCTGTTCCCTCCCTGTAACTCCTGAGACCTTTACCAAGGTGGACAGTGCTCCAAAGCCCCTTTCACAATGAGCTGCAGGTCTACAGGGGGCCACCTGCCCATGTGCAAATGTTGCACCAGAATATATATGTGTGTGTGTGTGTGTGTGTGTATGCACAGACCTGCATGCAGGTGTGTGCATATGCATGAGTGCTGTGCAGGTATATGCAGAGGTGTGCATTGTATAGTTAAGCATGCAGGTATGTGCACATGTGAGTGTCACACAGGTATGTGCACAGGCATGTGTGTATGCTGTATATCTGTATATGCAGAAGTATGCATGTATACATGTATGCATGCAGGAATATGCACATATATGGGTATGTGTGCCGGTGTGTGTATGCATGTGCAAGGACTGTGCAGGTGTGTGTCGGGGTGCAGGTGTATATGCAGGTGCATGTGTACATATACATGTGTGTGCTCACACATGCTCTGGGCCCCTAGCTTGGCCCATGGGGTGGCTTTCAGTGGAGTACCTCTTGGCATCAGGAGTCTCACCTTCCTGGCCTCCGCTTTGTGTCCAAGTTTTCCAGATGGGGACAGTGTGGCAACGGTGAAGTCATTGGGGTCTTCACAGTCACGGATCTTTGACTCCTTGATCAGAGAATCTAATTTCTTCTTGGCTATGTTTTCCACGCGCTTCCGATTGGTGGAAGCCTGCAAGAGCCAGAGGCTGGCCCATTACCATTTGTCCCCAGCCCAGTGAGCAACAGATGGGGACAGCCCCAGAACCTCTGTACACACAGAGAAGCTATGATTTGCCCTGGTCCTGCCTGCAGGCAGCTCCTAGCAAGACTTGGACCCATGAATCTCAGTGGTACTGTGCTGCCTGGGGACCCAGCATACAGCTAGCATGTGCGCAGCCCAAGGGGTCTCAGGGGAAGAGGCAGGCGTTACCAGTGGGCATCACAGGATCCGAGACCCCCACACTGGTCACCATGCACTTCGAGGGCTAGGGAGGTAGGAAGACTTTGAAGGAGCCTGGAGGCCTGGTCCAGCACTCTTTCCTATGACGGCAGCCCCAGACAGGCCCTGATGCACTTGGAGACTTTGAGGGAAGACCTGAGTCTTAAGCATCAAAACTCCCTCAAGTGCCAAGGTTGGAGTGGGCACTAAGAAAGTCACAGTCCCAAGTTTTATCACCACCTTGGGCTGGTGAGAGACATGTGTAGGCACACTCACAGCATGGAGAATCTGCTGCCTCAGAGTTTTCTAAAATAATTAGCCAGTCCTGGCCTAGAGGCCTTCTGCACAATTATTTTCCCATCTGATGGCCCCTCAGGGGAAAATAAAGTCTTCACTGCCTCACAGCAGTTGAGCAGTGCCCAGAGAAAAGACAGCAGTTACAGAGCCCCACCTCCAACAACCCCCCCGCCCCACAAGCGAAGGTCCTTGCAGACTCCTCAGGTCTAGGGCCAGGCCAGCTTGGGTAAGGAGGGTAGATACAAGGTGCTCTGTGAAGGGGACCACCAGAGGGGCCCATCCTATAAGAGGTTTCAGCATTGGGGTTGGCCTCAGGGTTGGCCTGCTTAGAGGTGGGCTGGCACTGGTCACAGGGGTGGCTGGGCAGGACTACCCAGGTGTGATCTTGGGATTAGCCAGGAAGTCAGGTATGGTGTGGAATCCAGGGTGGGGCTCCTCCCCCGCTGACGTGCAACTCAGTGAAGAGTCAAGTGGACTGACATAGACAAAACCCAGGTCAGCTCAGCAACAGGAACCAAAATGGGACACCAGAAGGTGTGTGGGTGGCCAGCAGGCTAGGGACATGGGATTCATGCCTCTTGACGGGGTGTGGGGAAGGCAAAGGGACATCACAAACCTCAGCCTGGCAGATCGCTAGCAGCTGGCAGTTTTTCACACCATATCAGCCTTTACCCAATGTCCATCCCTCCTGGTTCATCTTGATTGCCAGAACAAGAGGCTGCTCTTAGGGAACCCACACTCCACACCCGGGGGCCTCCAAGGAGGGCCCTGACCCCACTCACATCCCCATTTAGAAGCTTGCAGTCATCGTCAATCTCATCCGCGCTGTCCTCATCAGACACCTCACCTTCCTCGGCATCCTCACTAATATTGGCTGGGAGCTTCTTCCCCTGGAGGAGGAAGTGTGGGTGGGAATCCAGTGGCTTGTACCCACAAGGAGCAGCAGCAACATGAACGGGACCTTTCTCAAGCTTGTTCTTGGCCACTAGGTGAGAACTGGACCAGTCACTTTGTTGTAGCAGCAGCTTAGACGGGAACCATCTCAACATGCAGATGGTGGTCCCAAGGCTGTGAATGGCTACCATAATAAGACTGAGGCCAAGTCAGGGGTATGGCCTGCTTGACCTCCTCAAATCTGTCCATAGATAGCATGTTGCTCCACCCTGGCCCCAGGTCAGAGACCATCGTGGCAATGGTCTCAGAGGGCTCACCTTCACCAGGATCTTGCCCTTGAGCATCTGTGGAGAAGGAAGCATGGTGGCATCCTCACTGCTCACTGAAGACAGGTCCAATTTGTCCCCAAGGATGTCAGTCAGATACTGGGCCATCTTCTTCTGTTGAATGACGCTACAGTGGTTCTCAATAGACAGGATGACCGGGTACCTGTGGTCCCAAGACAAGAGGAGTGGGGGTGAGGCCTAGACCCCAGAGAATGGTGAGGGTCCACATCTATAGGAGTCTAGGGCACTTACACCATTGAATGAGGAAGGGTCTGCACCAAGCCCAAGACATGGGTCTGCCATCTGTTTTAAAATGTGGCCCACCACTAACTTTTGAAAAACAAATGAGTGAGAAGAACAACGTTGGGAGATTATAGAGACAAGAAAGCATGAGTGATTTTCCCCAGTGAGGAAAAAAAAAAAAGGCACATAGAAACTTCAGAAAAAAAAAGGAAATATTTGAAGATGTTCACAGTTTAGGGCTGGAGAGATATCTCAGTGGTTAAAGGCACTTTCTTGCAAAGTCTGCTGCCTGGGTTCCATTCCTCAGTACCTATGTACATCCAGATGTGTGACATGGAGCGTGCATCTGGAGTTTGTTTGCAGCAGCAAGATGCCCTGGAACACCCATACACACACACTCAGATTCTCACAAATAAATAAATAATATGAGCCTGGCATATACCACAAAATAGTTATTACCCACTCAGTGCAGAAGAGGATTGTGGCCTGGGTTTTTCACATAAACTCTTTAACTTTATTTATTTTTTAAATCATGTACACATTTCACATGGATTTTACCCAAAAGGCAAACATAATTATTTTTTTTTTTTAGAAAATGTAGGTGATCAGAGCAAAAAGTAGACAGTCATGTGATGTGGAGAGGCCATACAGGGATGGAGCAAAAGTCCTCATCTCCTCATTTCTCAGGCAGGAAACAGAAGCTTACAGCCCAGGGCCAGGGTGAGAACACTCCACCTGCAAAGATGACACTGGCACACAAGAGCTCTGTCCCAAGGTCCCAGCAGACACCTGGCAGCTACAAGAGCTCTGTGTGTCCCAGCCCCTCCGACCCTATGACCCCCACCCCAGCTGCAATTCCAGGGCCTTCACCGCCACCACCCCCCACATCCATTTCTGTTTTCTAAACCTACCTGGTCTCTGCTTTCCAACCCTTCCCCCTATCATTCCATCAATCCATTCCTTACTTCCACATCTTGTTTGGCCAAGGTAATGCTACCCAAGCAAGGAGGTTGTCTTCTATTTCCAGAAACAAAATTGGATTTTCCTCAACGGTATCTGTAGCCACAGCTGAGTGACAGCAAATTAAGTCTGGACACAGAGTGGCTCGCTGGGGGTAATTAGTGCTACAGCCACTGCGTCTGTGGGAGGCTGAGACCAGGGGTTGCCACTAGGTGTGTATGGGCAGGCTACAAGCACACAGTCATGCTGTCACCCATTCCTGCAAAGACTGCCTTTCCTCCCACCTTGGCCCATGGCCTACTCCTTCCCTTGATCCTCTCCTCAAAGAGAAACCCTGAAACAAAACCTGCCAGTTGGCTGTTGGTTACTACCGCCACTGCCAAGTGGAAAAGACATGCAGGAAGAGCCCTGGAGCTCCTCCCTGCCTGCCTTCCAGGGCCAGTCTCCGGGGACTTTTTAGAGAGAGAGAGAGAGAGAGAGAGAGAGAAGGGTTAATAGCCTTCCCTGAAAACTAGAGGGAACTAAAGAGTTAATAACTATCCCTAAAGCTTGTGGGCAATAAAGAAGCAACAGAGGCATCCAGCCTCATTAAGTTTGACATCTTCCTGGATCCCCTTAGCCTAGATGGTCTTGAAGGACCAGAGACCATCTGAGGGTCCTCCCTTAAACATTCCTGGCTGAAGAAGACTATTCTGAACAAGGAAACAAACAGCTACAATTTTCTTATCAACTGCACCTGGTACAGTCTGTTTCTTAGGATCCTCCTTGTAAGTTTGAACCCCAGCCTGGCTCAGTGCTTCAGCCTTCATCCTGCAAGAAAGTTGCTGCCCCTCACGGTTTCTCTCAATAAACAGTCTGTCTGTAGAGATCAAGTCTGGTGTTCTCTTTTGCTTTTCTCTTACACTTTCCTTACAGAGAGAGAATGAGAATTGGCATGCTAGGGCCTCAGCCACTGCAATCAAACTCCAGACTCTTGCGCCAACTAGTGGGCATGTGCAACCTCGTGCTTGCCTCACCTTTGTGCATCTGGCTAACATGACATCTGGAAAGTAGAACATAGGACCTCAGGCTTCACAGGCAAGCGCCTTAACCACTAATCCATCTCTCCAGCCCCACTCACTCATTCTTAATGAAGGCATATTTGTTGATGGTCTCGATGACATCTTTGAAGAGGATCTTGGAGGTCAGAGTGTAGCCATGGTGAACGATGGGCTCCCCATCAGGTCCATCCCAGCAGTCCACTGTGGGTAAGCACATTCTGGTCAGCCCCAAAGGCTCAGCCACATGAGCCTGGGCAGGCTGAGCCCCTGGACTCCAACCAAAGGGAGTCCATCCTCTCACTGGGTGGTGAACACAGAAGGGTCCCTGCCAGAAGCCCGAATGTCTCCTCAGGTACACCTCATCTCCCACAAGAGATACCATCCAACAGGCAAGGCCAGTCCCCTGGGCCGGACGGAGAGCACAGGCTCCGGGCATGCTCACCCTCCACACAGCGGCAGCCAGCCTGCAGGACCCAGGCATACATGTCCACCCGAGACTGGGACATGAGCTGGTCACCCACGAGGTAGGTGTTGTGGGACGAGGTGATGAAGTAGTGGCTCAGCGGCTGTGTCATATCTTGGTGCACACCGTGGTGCTCGGGGTTGAAGATGTCACCAGCAGGGCTCCGGGTATAGTTGGTGAAGCCTGCAGTGTGGCACAGGGGTTGGGTCGGCTCTGCCACTGAGCTCAGCTCACGACCACCCACCCCACCCCACAGAGAACCTGGAGCCACAACATCTGTCCAGGCCTACAGTCGCCCCATCTTCCTCCCAAGACAGCTGGAGTGAGGGAGGCACCCACTTACCATCGATGCCCAGAACCCCCTTGCTTTTGTTTTCTGGGCAGGGCTCAAACTGCTCAATGATGTCCCGGCAGCTCTCAAGCGTCATGCCCTTCATCTAGATCAAAGCAGAGGCATGAGCCAAGGCTGCCCTCAGGCAGCTCCCCCTTCCTCCCACCGCCATCACTAGACTTGACTCCACGTTAGGGTTGACCACAGCAGGAGCGGCAGTTGAGGGCTACAGACTTTGGCCACCACCAGGGTCACATGACCTGGGACTCAGCAGCCAGAGAACAAGTAGGTCACACGGCTTCTGTTTTGGTTTGGTTTGTTTGGTTTGGTTTTTTGAAATATGGTCTCACCCTAGCTCACACTAACCTGGAACTCACTCTGTAGCCCAGGCTGGTCTTGAACTCAAAATGCTCCTCCCCAGTGCTGGGATTAAAGGCATGTGCCACCACACTCAGCTTCACGTGACCTTTTATTTTTTCAATTTTTTTTTCAATTTTTTTTTTCAATTTTTTTTTGTTTGTTTGTTTTGTTTTTCAAGGTAGGGTCTCACTGTAGCTCAGGCTGACCTGGAATTCAGTATGTAGTCTCAAGGTGGCCTTGAACTCACAGCAAAATCCACCTACCTCTGCCTCACGAGTGCTAGGATTAAAAGTGTATGCCCCCATGCCTGGCTTCACATGACTTTTGAGTCTCTCCCTCTGACTGAAGACCCAGTGGGGAGGTGACTTTGACCTCAGCAGCTGGACTACCCTCCACTGCTATGTAAAAAACCCCAAAGCTGTGCCTTGGGGGCTGCACCTGACATGGAGTAGAGGCCTGCATAGGGATGGAACAAGAGCAGGAAGCCACCTCCCACTTGGAGGAGCCCAGACAGCACAGGGCACATCTCTGCCCCTGGCCCAGTTTCTGCTTGGTGACCCACATGGAAAGACTAAGCACTATGTCCAGTACAGGACCCACGCACCAGAGCCCTGTGCCATCAAGACCAGGCGCTCCCAAGGTCTCAGGACAGGTCTACCATGGGCTCCCAAGGTCATGGAACAGGTCTTCTGGCAACTCCCAGGAAGTTCTCAGGACCAGGTGGAAGGTGACAGGTTAGTAAAGTGGGGGAAATGGAGTCAGAGCTCAGAGGCAGCTGTGGCCTTGGGAAGCCCCAGCATCCAGGCAGTGGGCTGACGGCCAAACTGCCTGTCCAGAAGATGCTACTTCTGCACCAAACTGGCCGGAAGGTAGGGACGGAAGGGCCAGTTCTGTCCATTCTTCATCCCCGCCCTCTGCTTCTGTGTGCCAGTGCCACAGCAGAGCTCCTTACTGCCCCACATTTCACAGCCTCTGATGGCTGCCACCCACAGCGACCTGGCAGGGGAGGAGTCATCCAGGACAGCAGAGTCCAGCCATGTGGATGCTGGCTAAGCTCACCTGAGCAGACCTCCAGGTACCACCCCAGCAGGACGGGATACGGGGAAGTGTGGTTGCCATGGACGGGGCCCAGGCAGGGCATCAGGGCAAGAAGAAAAGCCCTGGGTTTGGGGCAGCTTTATGGAGTGTGGCAGGGTCTGGTGTCAACCCTCTAGGTCATGGTGGGGTAATCTTGGCAAAGCTGGCATGAGCCGAGCCTGAGATCCCAAGTCCACTCCTCTGTTTGGCTGTCCCGTCTTCTCCCTGCTGTGGTGGCGCACGGCCCATCACCATGAGGGAGATTCTGAGTATGTGGCTGAACTGGGTGAAGAGCTCCTGAGCAGTCCTAAGGCACGGTGCCTGGGTCCTAAGACCTGCCCTGTCCCAGCCCTCCTCCTCCTTGGAAAAAGTCTAGAAGGGTCCAGGGATGGTAGGTTCAGGCTGTCCTCACAGTGTCCCCAGTGCTCTCTCCACGGGGCTTGGTTTCCCCTCTCCCTGCCACTAAGATGGGTGCTGCTTAGTCCCTGCCCAGGCCTATTCCAATAGAGGCAGGGGCAGGCCCTGAGGCTCTGGACATGAGGACATGAGAGGTCCATTCAGCAGAATGGTGTCCCTAGGGCTGGACAGACTTCCTGGGGTCAAAGTAAACAGACAGTCCTGGGGGTTTGGGGTGTTTGCTGGATGACAGGTAATTGCAGGCAACCACGAGCCAGAGCCAGCTAGGGTGTGAGGCCCAACCTCCATAGGGAAGAAGTGATCTCAGGCCCTGTGATTCTTAGCCTGAAACTGATATCAAGGCCTAGGGGGGAAGCTTGTGAGGTTCCATAGCCAGGATGGAGCTATTCAGAGCCCCCCACATCCATGAGGAGAAAAACAAGTGTCCCCACCTACATGACAGCTTCAGTGGTATATGCCCTAGAGAAGGGAAACTGACATCAATTTTCGGAGCCCAGCAGTCCCTGACCTTGCTCTGAGCACATGGCACATGGTGGTACGAGCTGAAGCTAAGGTCGGGCCCTCCAGCCACAAAGCTCCTAGCCCACCTTACCTTCTGCTCCACCTCCAGGAAGCGCTGCAAGTCTGTGGCATCTAAGTGGTCCTTGTGGTTGCTATAGGTGAGCATGAGCAAGTAGAGGTCTCGGCGGGTGGACATCATTTTGTAGAAGGCGCAGAACTCCTCAAAGCCCAGCGTTCCTTGGTGGTCATCTGTGTCCGCCTCCTGCAACACCCTGCCTCATATCACTATCTATGGGGCTCCCATGGGGCCTGGCAGACACACCCTACTCCTTCCCAACCACAGGTCCAGCCCCCCTTCTCTGCCCTGACCAGCGCTCCTCAGGTGACTCCCCTGGGCACATAAGTCCACTGGACTCTCCTCTCCCACCACAAAAGAACTGTGACCCAAAGCACGGATCAGAACCACTCCTCCCTATACCATGTCTTGCAAGATCAACCTATAAGCAAACCCCATGGTCACCCCATGCTGGAGATACCAACACCTCTCCTAGGAGCTGAGGCCCCGCACTGGAGTTACCACCCTGGGTTCTATGCCTCACACAGCGGCTACAAATGGCACCCACCCTCTGACAAGAAACACTGGGGGCGCCCAGGGCCTAGCAGTGTCCTGGCTCAGGTATCTATGGAAGAGGGAAGTACTCTTGGCAACTATCTTTTGCAGAGGGGGAGGTCTCAAGACATACCCAGGAACCCTCAGGGTCCCTCCCCAACCCTACCAGCTATCCCACCAGAGCACCCAGAGAAGCCAGGGCCTCCTCTTTGCCTTCACAGGCATACGGTATATCTGCTAAGGTGCCAGTCTCTGAGAATGATCAAGTCTGAGGCAGTGCACACCACCACCCAAAGGACAAGGGCACCCAGGACTAGAGGTGGGGTGTGTCAAGGAAGCCTGAGCTATGACAAGGGCCATTAGGGTGGCCCAGAAAAGGCCTCTGTAGAAATGGCTGACTGAGCCCTAAATATTGGACTTTGGCTCCATGACAGCCAGGTAGATAAGGTAGGGTGAGCCTACACCTGTTTGGAAGTGACATCCTAGCTTGGAATTCTCTGTGGAGAATTTGGCCCGATGGGTTGCTATTCATCGTCTAGTGGCAGTGCTGGCTGTTTTGGGCTGGAGTGACCCAGATGGCTCAGAGCCACAAGAGGGCTGCCAGGGGACTCAGGCCATGGTTTAGCCAGAGCTCAGCCTCCGAATTCAGCCCTGACCTTACACTGACCATGTGTCTTGTCCCAGAAGGCAGGTTCGATCCTGTGTTTAGTCACCCCCAAGCCAGGGCACACAGGTGCCTGATCAGCAGGTGTCCACAGATGCCAGCTGAATCCCCAGGCCTCTACAGAAGTTCCAGATTCATTTCTCTGTGTGTGGGAAATGCCTCCTGAAAGTGGAGGTGGCACCTAATGTGTCACACCACAGTCGTAGGGCCACATGGAGGCTCCATGCATGGGGCACTGAGAAGACCACCCTGCCCCTGGCTTCTTTTCCCCAGGCTATCTGTGGGCTCAGGAGGGGTAGGCTGTCAGTAGCTCACCCCAGGGTGTCTCTGAGCTGCCACAGGAGCTTAGAATGGGCATTGAGGGAGCAGGCCGCAATGCATGTCCATATCTACAGGGGAAGGCCCAGAACCCCACCTCAAGGAAGAGGGACAGACCAAGGGCCAGCACCAGAGACAGTGGTACTCGCTGGCTGTGCCACCTGGGGAACAGCCTTTCCTATGGCCACACAATTTGGAGGCCACAGAATTGTACCGGGTCCCCTGAAGCCCCTCTAGGCCAGTGAGCAAGGCAGCCACAACCACTTGCAAGATCCCATCCTCAGCACACGGGGCACAGGGCCGGTGTGTGTGTGTGTGTGTGTGTGTTTGTACACGCATGCATGCATGTCACAGCGCACATGTGGAGGTCAGAGGACAATGTTGGAGTGTCCGTCCTTGCCTTCCACCATGTTTGAGACAAGGTCTCTTGTTTTGCCACTGCAAATGCCAGGCTGGCCCAGGGGCTTCAGGAGTCTCCTGACTTTGCTGCCCACTGCCATGGGCACACGGGGGTTATGGACATGCACTACTGGCTTCCAGTTTCACATGGGTGCTGAGGATATACACTAAGGTTGCCAGTTGTGAGCAGCAAACACTTCTAACCACTGAGCCATCTCCCCAGCCCAACTGTGCTCCTTCCTGTCCACTCACCAACATGAATTGTGCCCCACTGGCAGAGGGCAGCAAATCTCTAGTGCCCACTCTGTATGCCCCATGGCAAGGCCACAATGGGGCCCTGAAGACACCCAATAGGACCCCACAGTGTGTGACACTAGATTGGAGGGCAACCCTGAGTAGGAGTAGACCACTGTCACCCAGGACAACCAGATCTGTGCACTGCACAGGTCAAAGGCTCCTTCGTGATAGAGAAGCTGGGCTGGCTACTTTCCAAGACAAGCCCCCTCCATAGAATGGCTGTGCCCAGCATGTGCAGTCCACACCATCCACTGTGCTGGTATCCATATGTGTCTGCCTGTTCGGCCTAAGCACAGCCCCAACTCTCAGCAGCTAGGGAACTGTAGCTATCAATGACATCTCTCAACAAGCCCTCTGCTGAGAGCCAGGCCTCATGGGGGCACTGACTAAGGGTGCTCTTGGGCCATTAGGCCTGAGGACCAGTTTTCTGGCCAGCCCCACGTTCCAATGTTATCTTAGATTTAATGAAATTATGTCAAAGCCACTGTATCCACTACACAGGTCTCTGCTCTGATTAGACAGTTCCAGACAGCCGGAAGCAACAGTGAGATTTCACTCTAACCACCCAGATGCTAATTATCAGAGTGACCTGAGCCTGCAGAAGGCCACATTTCCTTCCCAGAGCTCTGAGTGCCTGCGGAGGCTGTCTTGGAGTGCTCGGCCTGAAGGGATCCTGCATGAATAGGGAGACGGGGAGCTCAGGGTTGAGCCCTCTCTGGCTGGCTGACCACAACAGATAGGGGCCACCGGGTCTGAGCTGTGTGATCGTGGGGTAAGAGGCCCATGGCTCCAGGACAATAGCACCCCACCTTGTTCTTCTCCAAACCCAGCCCTAGATTGCTGTCTCACCCACACACCCTACCGGCCAGCCTCAGCTCAAGGTTCCATCCCTCTGCCCCAGGCTTCCTCAGATGGTCTGGGGTAACAGGACACAGCCAGGCTTGAGACCACCCAAAGGGACCCCAGGAGTAAATATAGTATCCAGAGATCTGGGATCTCACAATAGGCTAAAAGCCTCTGAGAGCTGCCACTATGGGGTATCTCCAAGCCAAGACCTGAAAGTGGGACCCTCAGCTCACACGCCTGCATGTTTGCACTCAGATCAGCAAGGGCAACAAGCCTCCCAGGTTGGTCTGAGCCCTGAAGTCCATGTGGCTTTCAGTGTGACCCTGGTACCGCCTCACCCTGTGCTCTGTTGAGCCCAGAACTGCCCTCAGAGGTCCAGAAGGGAGTAAGGATGGCCCAGCAGGGAGAGAGAAGTTCTGACATCAAATGGGAGCCAGTCCCCATTGCCCAGGCAGACTATCCCAAGGGCATTCAGGAGGACAGTGAGGCCGCCCCATGCTCAACAGGCATGCTACTCATTACTTCTCACTCACAGAGACCTCGCTAGTGGCACATTGCTCTACCTGTCTAGCATGAGCACACAGACCACCAGGGGTCAGACACAGAAGAGCTGTCAGGCCCAGAGCCTGTGTGTGTGTGTGCAGGTGCATGGGTGTGTATGTGCACCCATGTAAGCATGCGTTGGGGTCAGCGCTGGTGCCTGAGCTCACAGAAACACCTTTCTGGGCTGCAATAAGGTAACAAGGCCCGAGGGCCAGGTTTGCTGGCTCAGTCCAAAGCAGGACCTGCTGACGGCACAGCTTCTCTCCCGCAGAGGCTCCAGAAAGAGAGAACTAATTACAGACAATAGAGGCCATGCTCCGCTGAAGGATGCATTTTCATAACTTCTAACATCAGGGTGGCTGGGGGGTCAAGTCGGCATGGGGTGGCAAATGATAGCTGCTGCCCGCCAGTCAGGCTTCTGCCCAGCCCATGCACCTCTTTAAGACTAGGGGACATGAGGGGCTGGGGAATGGGGTGTGGCTGGGTTTGGGTGCCTGCCCCAAGTGCCTATTCCACCTAGCCAGGGCCCATGTCAGGTGCTCAATCTGCTTTCCCAGAACCAGTAGAGTAGCACCTGGCATAGCTGCCAAGAGGTAGCACCCTAGGGTCCCTGGCTGTACACCCTTCCTCAGGACCTAGCCAAGTTGTCTTCCCCTTCACAGGCCACAGACCAAGCTGCAAAGCAGGCATGACCCGGCCAGAACCTCCTCCAGCTCAGGCAAGGATGGCCACTTCCAGCTACCCATCTCTAATCTGCAGTAGTCCTGAAAGGTGTGCCCCCCCGGGAGCCCAAGCCAGAGCCCTTGGCACTCACCCTGAACATCTGCTTCACCCTCTGCCGGGGCAGGTTCACGTTGAGTTTGTGCAGCAGCTGCAGGACCTCGCCGATGCTCAGGCTCCCATCCCCGTTCTTGTCGGCCTCATCAAACGTCTGCTTCAGCCACTTTGGGGCTGAGTTAGGGACCAACACAGTCCAGAAGCCTGGCCTTGTCTATGCCACACTCCAGACTAGATTGCAAAGAATGAGGGACCCCAGCTCATGCACCCCTTCCCTCTTCTCCTTCAGGAATCCCCCACCCAGGTTGACAGTGGAGGGTTCTGCTCTTGGAGTCTGTCTCCACCCCCGGTGCCCAAGGATATTGGTCCCTGGTGCGCTGGCGGCGGGCTAAGCTGTCTTCGTCACTGATGCCAGCCATGAGGTAGCGCAGTCCGGTGACCCAGGTACGTGCCTCGTCGCCACTGGGTGACACCAAGTCCAGTGATTCGCGGTGACTGCCATGGTAGATACTGAAGCAGCAGTTGGGGTCAAAGCTGCTGTCAGGGTAGCGCTGGAAGATCTCAGACTGCCGCCCCTCGCTTACCTCCTGGATGGAGTCTATGGAGACTGTGGACAGGACGGAGGGCACAGGGTCATCAGGCATCCCCCTACCTTGCAGCCTAGAGCTCCAGGGACTAAGCACCAAGCATCATGTAGCTGTACTCCCAACAACAGCCCTTCTCCAAGTCAGTGTTCCCCACTGAGCCCATCCTCACACGGACCCCTCTGTCCTCCAGAAATAAAAATTCATGTGAGCCCTCTCCCCCTGCTCTGCTCTGGCATCTTTCCTCTCTCCTCCCTTTAATGAAAGTGTGTGCATGCACACACACACACACACACACACACACACACACACGAGAGAGAGAGAGAGAGAGAGAGAGAGAGAGGAAAAGGGACTATCTGCCCTCAGCTGGCAACCCAGGTACCTTGCCAGCCCAGGACTGAGTTTATCGGAAGTGTACAATGGGACATCAGGACCAACCCATTTTACTTGTCAATCTCTGGCCAGCTCATCTCTACCTTTTGAAAGGCAATTGCTGGCCAGGCAGGGAATGATCCTACAGCTCTCTCAGTAATAAGCTCAGCATTGCAGATAAGGAAGCGGTGTCACATGTGGCTGCAGCTCACAGATGTGCCAGCATGCCTCTTAGGTTTTACCACTGTCTCCTTGTGGGCTACAGCATCCCAGTCCACTGATCCTTCACTTAGCTCAGTCTGTACCAGTAGATGAAGATGAACTCAGCAGTACTTTTGTCATCTGTTCCTGCACCTTTTTTTTTTTTTTTTTTTTGAGGTAGGCTCTCACTCTAGCCCAGGCCAACCTGGAATTCACTACGTAGTCTCAGGGTGGCCTCGAACTCATGGCGATCCTATCTCTGCCTCCCGAGTGCTGGGATAAAAGGCGTGCGCCACCACACCCAACAGTTCCTGTATCTTGAGCAGGACCTCCTGACAATGTGTATGCCACAGGGAGATACTGTCCCTTCTGGGAACCAGATATTACCCACTCTGCCACTGGCATTTCTCAAGTTCCCTGGCATGAATGTGGCACTGGGGTATATGGACACCAGCTTGGTCCAGGGACTAGCACGGCTCCCTATTCCATGCCACCGGGACCCCAGCACCCACTGGGCCACTGGGAGTGAGGGAAGCTAGAAGCCTTCCTCCTACCCCGCCCTAGTTGCTCAGTTCAACCTTCCAGTTTCTTCCCTGGGGGCTTCCCTAACCCATCCACGGCTCTCTCGACTCTCTCGCTGTCCTGCCTTCCAGCTTTCTCAGGCTGCTCAGCATTTTGGAAGTGGCTCTTCTCACTATTAGAACGCTCTGTATCAAGGTTTCCCCAAGATGCCCTGGGAACAGTGCCAGGTTTAGAGCAGACATTCCTGGTGGCGCACCAAGCTCCTCCTGCCTATGCAGCCTTGAGGTGGCTCCACCAAGCCCAGGCCCAGGGCCAGTGCACGCTGATTCCTGGGGCTGTCAGCATCCACCCATGTCCTTGCCATGGTGTGCTTCTTCCCATGGGTTCTCTGGGGCTCTGGCAGTGTGGCTCTCTCCCGGGGCCCTGGGGTAATGCCCATAGTAATTGCTTGAAGCTCTGCCCTAGCACACCTGGGTACTGCTATTGACAAAGTCCTTCTGCCAGCCTGAGACATTCTGGTCTTTCCCTGACCCCAGGACTCCAGCTCATACTGTGTGCCCCACCCTGCTTATCTGTCCCTTCTAAAAAGCTATGTGGTTCAGATGACCCCCGCAAACTTACACCAAGTGCTCCCATCCATCTTGCCTAAGCCAGCTTTGGGATCCCAGTCTATGCCTGCCTGCATTTCCTCCTCTGCTTTCTGGAAGCTCTTCTCCCCCTGGCCGAGCCTTTATTCCTCACTAACCCCAGCATTTGGCACAGAGTCAGGCACTGGGCCACCCATTCATTCCCCATGGAGTGTCAGAGTCTTTCCAGGTGAGTAACCAGACAAAGGCCATTTGACCTCCCCCCCCCCACATTCCAGAGCCCACTGCAGAACCCACAGATCATCTGAGCCTAGAGACACCCAGGACAAAGGGTCTCGGTCCCCAAACAGGGGCTGCTCAGGATGGCTCTTTGTCACCTGCGTCCCGGACTCTGGCCCACCACCCCCTTCCCTGGACTGCCCACTCACTCTTGGCCTTCTCATTCTTGCGTGAGGGCCGCCAGCGGAGGCAGGAGCGGTGCTCGTCCAGGTAGTAGAAGCGAACCAAGCCCTTGGAGCTGCCACGGAGCTTCACCATCTGGGTCCCCTCCTGCATGGCACTCATGCATCGCTCCACTGCACGCAGGCAAACAGATGACAGAGACAAACAGATGGGAGCTGTGAGCACTGCAGCGACTTCACCATTCCCCAAGGGGCTCCAGATGCCCAAGGGGCCCAGAGGCTGCTCACCTGCCCACCCAGACCCCTGGGTGGACCAGTCACCACCACCTCTCCTCTGATGACCCTGGCCATTGAGGTGGGCCCAGGTACCAGGGAGGATGTTCAGTGCTGGACCAGTCCTAGCAACCACCGGGGGGGTCCTAAGTGGCCATCACTCAGACTGGCAATATTGAAAGTCCATAGCAAGCAGCCAAGGCTAGAAGCCAGGTCAGTTCCAGGGAATTCTCATGCTGGGCACAAGATGGGTCTCTACGTCATTCAACCTGACTGCTGGTCCCAGCCCTGGGTTATTCTTAAGAGCCACAGACCAGCACCCGAGTGTCCACACACTCTCTTCCTGAGTCTTGAGGAACATCACCTGACCCACACTCACCAAGGCTAGCTCTGCCTGCATCCACTCTACAAGGCCATAGAGAGAAGCCCTGCAGGAGACCGCGGAGCTGGGAGGCTGAGATGCTGGGTCTGAGTCCACAATCTACCCTGACCCGAGGCCACCTGCCTCTTCTGTCTGCTTGGCCTCTTGCCCCAGGTTCCGGGGGAGGGGACTACAGACTCCAGGGAATCCAAGCCAGAGTAGACCTGCTCACAAGCCAATGCCCTTTCCCCAGGCCCTACACTCCTACTTACAGAAAGCCCAGGAGCCAGCGGGGACTAAAACTCACAAGGATCACACAATGTGAAGAGACCAAGACAGGCAGACAAAAAGACTACAGACAGCGCCAGCCCAGGGGACCTTCTTGGAAGAAACTACTACTGACACGAACAGAAAGGAACTGCATAGGATCTGCCCAGGGAGGATGGGGTCTCAAGGGAATATGACTTCTGAGGACCCGGGTGTGGCTTCTGGGTGCAGTGAGAAGCAAGGAACAGACAGATACCTGAAGCCCACGACAAGGTTCTAGAAGGAGGTGGCTGAATGACCACCCTCTGCTAGCTGTAGCAGGAGTTTTAAGGTAGACAGCCCTGTGTGGGCTGTCTGAGATGAAAGATATGCTGGACCCTCCTTCTAGCAGCCCAGGATCTCCCCAGCATCTCTCCTCTTCTCATTCGAAGCCTAATAGTCCAGGGGCTCTCTGCATGGTATCTATATCTGCACACCTCTCTAACTAGGCTGGAGGTGCTAGTGCCACCCCAAATGGCAAGGACTCCCCTCAGCAAGAGCTTTGGAGTCACATGGGGGCCATCCAGAATATCCACCTAGCCAGGCGTGGTGGTGCACACCTTTAATCCCAGCACTCGGGAGGCAGAGGTAGGAGGATCGCCATGAGTTCAAGGCTACCCTGAGACTGCATAGTGAATTCCAGGTCAGCCTGAGCTAGACTAAGACCCTACCTCAAAAAACAAAAACAAAACAAAAAAACAAACAAACAAAAAAAAAAAAAAAAACAGAATATCCACCTAGGGCTGGGCCTTGGTCCTAGCCCTGCCTCTCCCTCCCCACCTGGAGTTCAGCCTCTACCCCTGCTGGGAAGGGAAGGCTTGGAAGGCTTCTCTGAAAGGCTTAGAGGTGAGATGGCCAATGACTGCTGGGCCTTGGGGACCCTAAAGGGAGATGCAAGAAGGTGAGAGGTTGATGTGGGGAAGGATCCAGCCCAGCCTTTCACAGTCCCAGGAGCAGCCCAGGCACCCGCGCATTTTGTGGCCCCACAGGACTTGGCCAGTCCTCAGGAGGGGCCTTTTCTCAGTACCTTCTTACCTAGTAGGCTGAGTTGCCACCGTGGCGACACCACCACGCTCCCTCCAACCCACAGGAGCACTTCTGCCAGGCAGGCCACAGCTCCTGTGATAGGGCTAGCAGCAGATAGCTGGGAGCCAGGCATGCCCAAAATATGTCTAGGAACTGGATCCAGGAAGCCAGAAAGGGCCTTCAGCGACAGGTCAGATACAGACTGTGGCCAACGCATGGGCTCCTTGGGGCTCCCCTTCTCTCTTCCACCTCTTCTTCCTTCCCCTTGGAGTCCATTGAAGTCCCCACAGGGCTGTTCCCAGGCCCCTCTGGCATTGGCCCAACTGCCACCTGCCACCCTGGATGGCCCCCAGGCCAGCCCACCCATCCTCTAGGATCCCTAGGTCTGCTGGAAGAAGTTTCATCCTAGGGGCGGGGGGTGGGGGCACTGCCAAGCCTTGCTCTGCCTACCCTCAGCCAATCCCCGTGATAATCCCACAGGATCCAGCCCAGCTGGCCAGAGGATTTAGGCCAGGGGAGTGTCCAGCTGCCAGTACAGAGCAGGTAGCTCTATGTCCCAGTCTCACGTTTGAGGTTGAAGCAGGATAATGGGACAGATGGGAATGCTACAAGACCTGGGGTAATGATCCCCATGGGTTTGACCCTACATGGTACTGTCTCCCTACATCCTGCCCCTACTGAATACCCAGTATGGTATGGTAGTGCCTGTCCTCTGTCCCAAGCTCTCACACCCATACACATCCTTGTATTTATACAGACCTCCAAGTGAACCTCCCCAGTGTGACAGTGAGCTGGTCCGCAGGAGGGACAGAAGCAGCACTGTCCTGTCCCCAAAACCTAGAGGCCAGCATCCAGCCCTCTTCAGTTGGAGGCCAGAAATGTGCCAGAACAGGGCCACTCACTCAGACTCCTATTGCCCAGGATAGCTGGACCCAGGTAACACCTTTCCACTGAGACTCTCAGCCCAGGAGGGAGGGTGTGGGTCCCCTGAGCCTTCTGAAACTCCCTCTTCTTCATGCAGTTCCAGGCCCCCTGGGCTGTGCAGCTGCCACTTCACAGCCAAGCATCTCCATCCTGACCTTTCTTCATGCCCACCACAGCCAGAGCCATCGAGGCAGCCCATCGACCAGCGTTCATTCCCTACATTCTGCACCCAAGGCTGGGCAAACTTGTGCAACCCTCCCTCCCTCTCAAGACAGCCACCTGATAGGAAAGGGCAGCCCGGGGAAAAACTACCCACCTACCAGGCAGCTGCTCATGGAGTTGAGTGGAGGCCGCCATGCCACACCAGCCACAGGGAGCTCTAGAATAGTCAAGCGCCTAAGAAGTGTCCAGCACTGTGGTCAGCAGTGCAGTTGACACTCTAGGCAACCCCAGGAGTGGGGTGGGTAGTGAGAAAGGGAGGCAGGTTTCAAGCCAGATACACTGCCTGAGGGGTAACCCAGTTGCCTCCCCAGCCAGGCCCCCATTACTGGCAAAGGATATCACTGCCCTGAGAGCCCCTGCTGGATGACCACAACCCACAGCCACTGCACCCACTGCAGGCAGCACCCTGGGGACAGAAGCTGGGAAGACGGATCAGCAGTTAAACACTCTTGCTTGCAAACCCTGCCAGCCTGGGTTCAATTTCCAAGCCACCTGCTGTTCATTTGCGGCAGCATGAGGCCCTGGTGTGCCCATACACACACACACAGTACCCTGCTCAGCCCATGTTGCTGGCCCTGGCCCACTGTCCCTGTGTCCTGGACAACCGGAAGCTTGGACACAGGGAGCCAGGACCCACTGGGCCAGATTGGATGTAATCAAGTCATAGGCAAACCCAGGACCCAATTAGGAGCCTTGGCCAGAGGCCCTACCTCATTTGCTCGCTGGAGGTCGGCAGGCAGCCTGCCCTTTCTGTGGCAAATTGGATTAGGGAATCGTTTGCTGCTGGGACAGGAAGGAGCACAAGCCCTGGAAGTCCTTAGAGAGACAGATCGCAGGAGAGACACTGACAGCATGCCCACCTGTAAAGGCAGGGTCCTGAGTCCCAATAAGCAGCAGGACCAGAACTGGGACAAAAAAGAGCTTCAAGTATCTGGGAACACCAGGATCATCAAAGACCCCAAAGCCAGGCATACTCTGGGTGCCACATTCTCCTCTGCCCTAGACACAGATGACTCTACAGTTCTCCCCTCACCTGCTGCCCACATCCCATCAGACGTCCCTCTGCTGACCAGGCCACCTCACTTCCCACTCAGAGCCCACGGTCTCACTGTGTGCAGGAAGGCACAATCCCCTGCCCTTGAGGAATGCTCTCTCTGGACCTGCTCTTCCCTCACCTTGGCCTGGTCCAATTTAGGAGTACTCCTACATCCCAAGCTTCCCCAGGGCTGGCCACTTCTGCCCTCCTCTCTCCTTGGATCGGGCTTGTAGCTCTCAGCCCCTAGCTAGTCTCAACAGAGAAGGAAGCTAGGTGCCTAGGCAGGGCTCAGGGAGGGCCCCGGTCAAGTCAGCCCGACAGGTCCCAACGCAGGGCCTCAGCCATTGCACCCCAGACTCCTTGACCCTCTTCAGTGGCCCCAAGCTGTAATCCTCCACTGACCAGGCAGACAGAGGCCCAGCTAATCCATCACAGTGCAGAGCTCTACTGATAGGCGCCCTCCACTGCCCCAGGGACTAAGGTGATCCCCACCCACCTCTGACAGTAGAAGGGACAGGTGGAGTGGAGTGGACATGGCACTGTAGCCACTGTGTGTTCCAATGTCCAGGCTGGGAGACACTGCAAGGGAGGGTCCATCAGCAGCAGCTATACCCCATAGTGAAGTGAGCCAGGGACCCCACCCAGGTCACCAGCTGTCCTGAACCTACTTGGCTACCCAAGACAAGTGAGTGGCTTGTCCTTCCCACCCTTATCCTTGGCACAGACAACTGGACAGCTACTCCGAGAAGAGCCAAGTACACTAGGGAGATGGGGTCATTCAGCCCTTTCTGATGCCAGCCAAGACTCCATGTCTACACAGGACCACCCAGCAGCTCCTAGTACTATTTAGGGTCCAGGTTCAGTGATGAACAAAACTCCCAAGCCAGGTTCTGCCTGATAGCAGACCCTGCCCACCCACTGAGGTCAGAAGGTGGCCAGCTCCCCATAGCAAGGTCACAGAGAGACTTGGGAACCCCAAAATGTCTTTCACGACTGGTGTTGGGCTCAGCCACCCCCACACTCTCTCCATGGCTGGGTGCCTGTCTGCTCTTGGGTGGGGTACCAGAAGCTCTGAGGACCCATGAAGACATGTGCTCAGCTCTGCTGTTTCTTGGGGCCCCACCATAGAGCTCCCCGCTGAGCAGCCCAGCAAGGAGTTGTATGCGTCCTCCTGGCTGGATATCCTGCACCAGCCCACAAGGCCTTATGAAGGAGATGAGAGATGCAGCCGATTGCTCACCCGGAAGGGCTGGACCAGACCACCCAGCCTCCAGGTCAGGCAGGCAGGCAGGCTGGAAGCCCTGACAGGGAGGAACAGGACCTTATTTTCTGCTCCCCTAGTGTTCTCCTCCTCTGGTCCTGCCGTGCACACAGCCCTCTGCCCCATGCTAACTCACATGACTCCTTCACAGAACAGTGTCTGACCCAAGAGCTACTACTCTCCACTCTGTTCCTACACAACCCAGCAGGCACTGGACAAGCGCAAGTAAAGGGAACAGAGACAGCACCAAGGCCACACACACCCTGCACTAGGAAGTGCTGGCAGCCCGTGCCAGCACTGGTGGGTCCACCTCTCCAGGGCACGGTCAGCTGGAGCCCCATCCAAGTGCACAGGACAGATGCACGAATAGACAGGGCCACCCTGAAGCCTTTGCCCCACACTTGCTCCTTATGACCCTCCTCAGCTCAGCCTCATACCTGCTCATCCTGATGGCCTGGCCAGAGGGCTGCTAGACCCCAAATTCTCCAGCTTGGACATCCTCCCTGCCTCAGTGCTTCAGTTTCCCCACTGCCAAAAAGGAGCATCCTGAAGTCCCGGCTCCTCCCTCCCCAAGCCCACAAGCACAATACCAAGCAGCTGCTAGGAGGACAAGCCCATGCCATAGGAACTCCAGAAGCACTGGCACCGTCTGACTTCCGTGCCAACTGAACTTGTCCTAACACTGTGAGCAACACGGCCTGGTGGCTGCTGAGAACAAGAAGCCAGCAGGATCGGCAGCACCCCCTCTCCCCAGGGAGATCTGGAAAATCGATATACTCTCTCTACAAAACCTACAAATCACACCCACAGGCTTCACGGCACATATACTCACATGTAGGGGCACCTTCACATACAATGACCCCCCCTGTCACATGGGGGGCAGGACCTGTACATGTTATTTAATGAGCATATATGGGCCCGGGCATGAGGACCAGCTCTCATGGCCAGTGGCAGCCCTAGCCCCATACTGCATAACTAGCTCCCTGCTCCACATCCGGCTCTTCTCTCCTCCAGTCCTCTACCTTCAAGGACCTTCAGAGGGCCTCTTCCCATGCCCACCCTTAAGAGGGTCAAGCAACACAGGACATCAGGGACTGAAGTTCTCCAGCCTTTCCCCAGGCTGCCTCACTATCCACAGCATGTGCCAGCTGCTTAGACAGTGCCTGGGATGGAGAGGAGGAAGGAGGAAGCGGCCCTGCCCCAGCCTGGTAGCAGCGCCCACCGGGATGAGCCCGGCCCCTAGCCTGGCGCCGCTGCTCAGGAGGGATAGGCCCACACACATATGGCCAAGCTTATTTAAACGTCTGAGAGAAGCAACGCGTCCCCCCGCACGTCTGGGCGCCTCCACCCCAACTATTTTTACTGTATCAGGGAGTGAGAGCCGACTCCTTCCTACCCTCCTCAGCCAGACCCCAGAGGCTGTGCCTGCTTCTGGAAGCACCAGAACCAGGGCTGGGGCCCGAGCAGTGTCTATGAGGGCAGTGAAAATGATGGCCACTGCCCAGTTGGAGGCCATCTGACTGGGTCAGCAAGCCTGGGGCTGCCCTGGGGACAGAACAGCAGGCAGGCTCTGCTGGGTGAATGTGCCCTTTTCTTCCAGCAGAGCCTGCCCCATGGCAGGCAGCTCCGGCTTCCAGCAGGGGCAATAAGTTCTATGGATGAAGGGGTCTGTTCCCACACATCACCTGGCTCAGCAGTGAGGAGGGCCAGAGAGGGCTGAGGGCAGGCCAGACAAACCTTGCTTGGCCCATTTGGGGGGCTGCTGACCATTCTTCCTAGCCCACCTGAGCATTCAGGTACCTGGAGCAGCCAGGGACTTGAGCACTCAAGAGGGTGGAACTGGGCTCTCCACACTCTACTCGCCACAGTAACTATCCCACCCCTGGCCTAAGCCACCACCATCCGTTTTCTCTTAGGGGTCCCTGCAGCATGGGGACCTGGCCCTGGATAGCTAGGGTGGGCAGCAACCCGGCCCATCCTCAGCTAGTGGCACTAGCTCCAAGATCCAACCCCTACGTAGCCCAGAGATGGACCTTCTTGCTGACCCATTGCACAACATGGGAGAGGGACCCAGGTTCAAAACTGTCTAGTTGTGTGGGAAAGTGCCAAAACTCAGGTCCTCTCCCCAGAGCCACAGTAGCAGCAAGTGGACAGGACATCTTCTAAGGCCAGCAGTGTCCCCTGTCTAGTGTGTCCACCTAGAGAAGCGTCTACACATTTAAGTGGCCTCAGGCTTTCCCAGCCTGCCTACAATGGCCTTCAGCCCGGGGAGGCCCCAGTGTGCAGCCTTCTGTCCTGCGCCCAGAGCCTCCTCTGAGCTCCAGGAAATCTCAGTGGAGACCCCTCCACAGCGGGGTCTTCTTCCCATCCGTGGCCATCACAGCTGGTATTGTGTGGCAGCTCAGCTCACAGCAGTGGCATTAATCACATTCGACAGTCCCTCCAAGAAGAGGGCTCTATTAATAGCCCATTTCACAGTTTACTGCTCCCCCAGGTGGCCCTCAT
This sequence comes from Dipus sagitta, assembly GCA_036346955.1. NCBI lineage: Eukaryota > Metazoa > Chordata > Mammalia > Rodentia > Dipodidae > Dipus > Dipus sagitta. Next base: position 135,351,791 of record CM070773.1, read on the forward strand.
TCCTATGTCCCTTGGGGGCTCCTGTCGCTGCCACCAACCACTTATTTCCCTGAGGCCACATCTTCTCTCTTCTTTTAGCAGGACCTGACCCACTAGTCATGCAGCACCTGGGCTGGACTCACTGAAGGCGAGTGCCTAGCCAATACTTGGGACAGGTCATGGCCTCCACAAACCACTATTTAAGACATTCTTGATGAACTGGCATGAGACCCAGGCTGCAGCCACCAGGGTGGAGTCCTTCCTGACAAATCATCAGACTCAGTAGGGGTGAGGGGCAGCGGGGGTTACAGCTCAGTGGAGAACCCTCAAGAGCCCTGACGGGCAGTGAACAGGGCCACTTCTTCCCTGTTTCTTATCCTGGAGTCCAGGAGAGGCAAACAGGGTGGGAGGGCAATGATTGGCAGAGTTGGGCAACCTCTGAGTGGGGCCAAGCAGAGCTCAGAGGAGACAGGATGCAGAGCAGCACTGAGTTCCTGGGATCCATCCTCAGCATCAGGCAGCCAGGGCTATCTCAAGACCACCTCTTAGAGCCCTGAGCCCTCGACAACCCCACAGCATTGGTCAGGGAGCCTCAGTACAAAGGGCCTTCAGGACACTGAGCTGGCCCTCTAAGTATAATTTCCTTAAGTTTCCCAGAATCTCTTGAAGTTAAAGATGCCAGTCAGGGCACCCACCCTGTCAGCCAACCCTGGGACAGGACCAAGTGACACATCCCTGCATCCTGCCCTTTGGGAGGTGGGCGAAACTATGCCTGATCCTTCCTACCCCAGTCTGCTTTCTGTGTTGTCCTACTACCACTGCTGACCCAAAGCACCATGGAGAACTGGGCTCTGAACCTCGCCCTTAGTTCAACCACAGGGCCAGAAACTATAGCCCTAAAGAGTTTCAGAAGAAAGTGGAGCCACGGCTGATGCAGGGCTGCGGCCTGACCAGCTGGGCATCTAGGTGTCTGCAGTCCCTCTGGGACCACTGAGAAGGCTGAGGGACCCACCCCTCAGAGCAGCCAGCTGCCCTTAAGTTGAGGCTCCACCCTCATACCCAACGCCCTGCTTGGTTCCATCTTAGGTAGAGACGGAGGGAGTCCCAGGGTCAGCCCCTCAAGCTGCCTCGGCAACAGTAACTCACTTTCTGTCCTGTGGCCATCTGCCACAGCGTGGGTATGTCACCTGGCTGGTGTGGAGCCACTGCACCCAGGGCTGCTCAGGCAGGTGACCGCACAGGAACCAAAGAAAACACTCCATCCCAGGACTGGTGCCCACTTCCCCCACCCCGCCCCATCCATGCCTCCAGCACACAGGAAGCCTGTCCAGCCGGCCAGGAGCAAACGTACGCCGGGCTGGAAACAGACTCCCAGGAAGAAGCAGGCTTGCTCCTCTGATTATCCATTTCCCTCTCCCCACCCCCAGTTAAATCACCTTGAGGCTCTGGCCCAGAAGAGGCCCCCTGCACCCACACCTAACCCAGGAAAGGGTACTTCCCAGGCAGGGGCTGCTTGGCTCTCTAGGGAACGTGCCAGGAGCTGGGAAGTCTTCGTCATCAGCTCATTAGCAGTGCAGATGGAGGGCCGGACCCAGGACGCCAGCCCATCTGCTCTGTCCTCCACTGCATGTTGCGATCGCAAGGACCCTGCTGTTGGATCTATCTCTCCCGTCACCCCCTTTCCTCCTAAGACCAGTGCTCTCAACTGCAAACTCCATATGTATCCAGTCCTCCAAACCCTGGGACCTCTAGGCCACCTGGCAGCACCTAGCTCCTGCCCTGTCGACAAGCAAGTTTCCCAAGCCCAATGGACAGGAAGGGCACTGGCCCCATGGAGTGCTTTGTGGGCCAGGCAGGGACATACCCACCTGGCTCTCCTCAGGTCAGCTCACCTTCCTGCCACACTGAGGTGGAGGCTGTGGTCAGGGAGGGGGTATACCCAAACACCAGGCTGTTAAGTCCCAAAAGGGCCCAGCAGAGTGTGCCCTGGCAGCCCTAAACACAGAAGCCACACTGTCCTCCATTCATAACGGGCATCTCAGCCAGGGAGAGGAGGAGGGACAAGACGGAAGGGACAGGCATTCCTGGAGCAGCCACATAGGCCAGTCGTGGCACGACACACCAGCTTCAAATGCACACAGCTGCCCTACAAAGTAGCCCACATTATCCCTCCTGTCCCTAGAGGCTTAGAAAGAGCCTACAGTGTGAGGTCACACAGCCCTTGAAGCTCCGCTATCCCTACCCAGCATTCGTGTCAATCAGGCAGAAAAGTCAGGTCCACATCAATAAGGCTCCAAACAGATATCCAGAAGGCACCTTCCTTCCTCCTCTCCTTAAACCCTGGCCCTTGATCTGGAACTTTTTTCCTGCTGTCCAGGCCAACTCACTCCTGCTGTAGCCATAATCACAGACCCCCTTCACTCACAATCTCTCCCACCCTGCTTCAAATGAGCACTATGTTGGGAGAGCCTCTATCTCAAGGAGTACTAAAGGTACCAGCTCAGGAAACCCCAAAATAGCCCCTTCTCAAATTTCTGACCTCCTTGCTCCACAGCCGTGGGCAGCCTCATGAACTCCTGCATCCACGCTGCCCACCGAGGGTAATGCCAGTTCCCCGGCCAGGAAAGTGGGACAGATCTGAGCAACAGTATTTGACTCCAGAGAATCTCAAAGCATTTGACATAAAGACCGCAGGCTGGGAGGGGAGGCGGTGGCTGCCCTGTCCATGGTGCTGAGCAGAGCTCAGGGCACGGGATCGCCATGGGATTGGACCAAGACAGTCTCCTAAAATCCACAGCCCCCAACAGCTCTAGACCTGCCCACTCTGCCCAGTGGGTATCTCCTGGGGCAGGCTGGAGGTCAAGGGAAAGTAGCCATAGGACAGGGCACTTCATCCCACAAAACGGGACCTCTGCATCTTTGTAGGTGGCATCTATCTACAAGATGCCTGCACAGGGGCAGATGGGGGCACGGAGTTTTGCAGCAGCTGGTGAAGAACAGGGTCATAGGGCTGTGCTTCCAGAGACCCTAGGAGAAGGGTCAAGCATGGCCCTGATGGAGTCAGTGGGTCACCAACTCACAGCACCAGCCCTGGGAACTGCACAGGGAGAGTTACTGACTCCTTCCAGGGACTTTCCTTCCCCCCCTTACCTTGGTCCTGGCTGAGCCCACCGGGGGACCCAGGCTCTTCCATGGCCGGTGGGCACCAGCCCCACTGTTACCGGCAAGGCTCAAGAGGACTGGGGTCCTGTGCTGGTCCCCAGAGTCCCCCAAGCCCTGACCAGAACCAGAGGACCCCATGCGCAGCGCCCATGCCGGTTCAAAGCCCACTGCTGCTCGCTCTCTGGCTCGCTCTTTGCCGCTACCAGGGCTGCTTGCTTGAGAAGGAAGAGGGGAGGGGAGGGGCAGGATGAGGATTCAGCCGCCACCACTGGGACCGCCCCTCCCATGAGAGCCCCGCCTGCTCTTAACTCTTAGCTGCCTGGGTAGCAGTCCACCAAGGCCACGGTGCAGGGGCACCAGTGTGAACCAAGAAAGGGGTCTCAGGTGGGCACTGAGCCAATCCTGCTCAGAGCCCAGGAGAAGTGGAGCTGGCTCATGGCTCCTCCCGCAGTGGTTCTACTCTGTGTTGTCCCACCTACCTGAGGAGTAGCTACACACCTCTAAGGAATTCTTTTTTGTTTTTTTGTTTGTTTGTTTGTTTTTCAAGACAGGGTCTCACTCTAGCTCAGGCTAACCTGGAATTCACTATGTAGTCTTAGGGTGGCCTCGAACTCACGGTGATCCCCTTACCTCTGCTTCCCAAGTGCCACGATTAAAGGCGCATACCACCACGCCCAGCTCTCTAAGGAATTTCTAATGCCCTGGCTGGTAGCTCCTGGCCCTGTGGGTGAACCCTAGAGGCTTATTCACCCCAGGCAGGGACCCAAGAAGGGCAGGGATAACAGTTCATCAGCTGTCTTGGCTAGGTTGTCCAGTCTTTAGAGAAGCTGAGCCCAGGGTGAGTTCTGTAAAAGCCCCTCTGTGCACCCAGGTTCCCTGTGCCTGCCTCCAGTTGTCCCTCACCAAGCCCTAGCCACCTGGCTATGTAGGTTTACGGCATCTGGGAATGACAGAGGACTTTTAAGATGCTAGAGAATGCCCCCCTGAACACACCTGCCCAAGGGCAGGTCCTAAGGGCACACAGGACATAGAATCTGTGGCATGGGATGAGCTCGCTCAGCCTGGGCCCACCTCCCCAGGACCTGCTTGATCTGACTGCGTCCAGGCAAAGCTCATTCTCTGAACAGCTCACTTCAGCCTGTGAGAAATGGTGAGAAGGGCACTTATGCCTCCAGCCTGAACCCCACATCCCAGAGTGGTGCCAGGATGGTTACTGGGGATTGGCAGGTGGACAGGTCCAACTAGGAAGACATGGAGCCCACCTCTGGGCTCTCTGAACTGCCACCTCAAGGTGTGATGGCCTCCTGCCAGGCAGTGCTCCAGGTGTGAAGAGGGAGAGGAACCTTTGTCAGTGCTACCAGCCGGGTCCTGCCCATGAGGGGCAATCCCAGGACCCTCCCACACCTGGGCTCTGTGTGTCCCCTCCAGGAAGAGGATAGCAGCCCACAGTCTCAGAAAGGGAGAGACTGAGGCAGGGAGAAAGAAGGGAAATGGATAGGAGACAGGAGACAAAAATCAAAGATAGGGCTAGAGAGAGGAAAGAAGTGAAGAAGAGAGGGACATGCAGGCACCAAGGCCCCTGGAGAGAGGCTCAGAGCCATGCCACCTTCCCCTTGGATAGACAAAAGGCCTGTGAACCTCCTTGGAGAAGCCAGGTGAAACCCAAGTTCTTGTGCTAATGAATAATCCATCGTGTGGCCATCCCCCTTCCCCCTTCCCCCCACGCAGCTAGGAGATGATTTCCGGCACTGTGGCTGCGATTAAAGGCGGTGATTAAAATCTGCCGAGGCACATGTTAATTTGCTCAGATTCTGATCTCCTTTCTGGGTATTTAAGCAGAATTCCGTCTCTGAGAGCTTTTGGCCTGGCTGGCAGCAGGCAGGGAAGCTCCATGGAGAGGAAGAGCCTAGGGACCCAGGACCAGGAGTTAAGTCTTCTTTGAAGACTGAAGAGGGCTGTGGAATAGACAGGGATGGGGTGTGTGCCTAGGGGCCCCTGTTGAGCCCCTTCCCTCTAGGACGAGCTCTACATGCTCTGATCAGGGGCAGGACTCCCATATGCCCCTAGGCCAAAAGGCCCTACTGAGTCTGAGCTCTCATTATAGGGGCAACCAGCTTCCTGGAAGCAGTCCTCTGTCCCTCCAGGGGTGGCCTGGGGCTCTGGTGAGCCCACCCTTTACCTCAGAGGCAGTGTCAGGAAAAGGGTTAGAGGATTCTGTGCCCTGAGACATGGGAGGCTGCCCAAGGCACTCAGCCAAGCCTGATGGGGAACAGAGACTGTTCCCTCTCTGTGCCTCGGTTTCCTTAACACTCGATGGACTCACCACATACTTGCTCACACATGCCCACGTCCAGTATTACTAATGTCTGTCCCTCATTCAGGGGTATGCGCTGGGAACTTGTCCCAGCCATGCTACACTGTGCGTGTCTCACACCCACACCCCAGACCCTACAGGGTCATCTTCTGGTCTCTCTGCTATTAGAGTTCCTTGCCCTATAGACTGGACAGAGGCCCTGGGGGCTCCCTGATGTCCCACAGTGGATAGCAGCAGAGCCAGGACCCAACTCCCATGAAGCCTGTTCCCCCGTTAGAAGGAAAGGAATGAACAGCGCCTCTCAGTCCTGTACAGAAGTACCTCCACCCTACAAGGCCACAGGAGGTCTGCGGGTGGCTCTAGGCACAAGTGAGGATGGTCAGCTCTCGGCGGCACATAGCAGGATGCTGAGCAGGAAACAGCCCCAAAGAGGCAGGGATGGAGGCGGCATTCACAGGACAGCCAGAAAGGCCACTGAGCAGGGAAGGGAGACACTTTGACCCCCAGAGAGACAGGGACCCCCGGTGCCCCTTTGGTACCCAGGGTAGGCTGCAGCCAGCCACCTTGAACCCCAGCACACTCCTAGCCAGTGGGCAGCTCTATGGGCAGTTGGGGCAGCACCTGGGAGCGGAGCCCAGCATCATGAGCCCAGTGCTGTGTCCTTGGGGCTGACAGCCACTGTGTGTTTGCAGGAGGAAATGCTACAAGGCCAGGGGCTACAAATGCTACTGTAGATGAAGCCAAGCTTGGTTGAGAAGGGCAATGCCCAGGCCATGAAAGACCCCAGCTCAAGCCCTAACTCAGCCTGCCTCTGAGTGGCTCATAAAAACTCACTGTCCCTCTGGCTTGTTTCCCTTCTATCAGCTAGGAAGGTCCAGTAGCCTGTACGCTGGGCCAGCCTGGAGCTTGGCGCTCAGGCTTCTTTCTATAGAAGAGAGGTCTCCTGGGTGCACAGTGGGCCCTCTTGGCCCACTGGACTAGATGTTCTGGCACTAAAGGGCCAAGGATAAACCCCCTTTAGTAGCCATTGCTGCAAGGAGGGGCCCCAAAAGCACTGACTCCACTGTTCTGGGGGCCACAAATCCCGCCTCTGGCTGAGCAGCAGCGTGCCCAGCAGCAGAGAGACAAGAAAAACACCTCCCCCACCCCGTCAATAGAAAAGCAGGCCGATTCACACTTGTGAACCCTTTGTGGGGTGCTTCCAATCTGGACTTCCAAGTCTGCCCTACATACATCTCCAAGGAAACATTGCCAGTGGCCAGCTGCAGTGGGCTGAAAGTCACAGCTGCACCCAGCTCAACGCACCTCAGCAGGCCACTGGGCAGCAGCCTGGCCCTAGCTCCAGGGGATGGGCACAGCCAGCGGCCCCAACCCAGTCCTGATTCTACCTCTTCAAGGCTGCCTCAGGGTGCCCAAGTCATGAGGGCCCCAGAGGCCACCGGCACCCACCTCTCTGTGTTCCGTATAAGGAAACAAAGTCATAGGAATGCTGCCCAGGAAGACCTCATAGCCAGGCAGGAACAGAACCGAAATCCTACAGGTCACCCTTTAAGGTGGGCTGCTCCCTACAAACCCTTGGTCCAGCAGTGCCCTCAAGTGTGAGCACCAATATCTGTTGGCATGGAGTACCGTAATTATCTCAGAAGTGCGTCTAAACGCAGAAGCATGGGCCCCTCGGGTGGCGAGACCATACTGACAGCCCTGCTGCTGGGAGCGACACAGGCCCAACAGCCCATGCCTGAGACGTTTTATTAATTATTCAATGTTGAAGCCAATTTAGTTTGCTCCTTGCCTGGATGGAGCGTTCTGTCAATGTTACCGCCTCTGTTAGGAACCTAAGCCGCTCTGGAGGGCCTGGCAGGAGGCCTGGCCACCCCACAACCCTGGCACACCCTGCACATCAGTACGGACCAAGCAACCACTTGTCCTGAGAAGTGGTGGAGTGGCAGACGATGACAAATGGCTCAGAAGGTGAGGTGCTGGCAGTGGCCTTCATGGACACGCCTCCCTTAGCACCAGTATCTTCAGTACAAAAGCTCACTGCGGCCTTGGTCTTCAAATCCCAGCATGGAGTTATGTTCATGATAAGTTGAGCTCAAGTCTCCATCTAAAGGGTTAAAGTCTTCAAAACAGAGTTGCCCAGTAACCACAGATGCTTCAAACTGACCATGGCTGCCCAGTGACCACAGCTGCCCAAGATGATCATGGATGCTCCAGTGAACACAGCTATCCCAATGACCAAGGATGCGCCAGGCTGAGCACAGCTACCCTACTTAACACAGCTCTCCCAGTTACCATAGCTCCTCAAGGGACCACAGCTGCCCCACTGACCAGTGACTATGGCTGCCACAGTGGCCAAGATTGGCTACACCTGTCCCGCTGGATGGCCCAGGGACCACAGCTGCCTCAGACTGACAAAGAAGGGGCTGCCATTCAGGCCTGGAATGCCCACACCCCAAAGCCTAGTAAAGTCGTGTTAAAAGAATATCATTTGGGCTGGAGAGATGGCTTAGCAGTTAAGGCGTTTGCCTGCAAAGCCAAAAGACCCAGATTCCATTCCCCAGGACCCATGTAAGCCAGATGCACAAGGGGGCACATGCATCTGGAGTTCATTTTCAGTGGCTAGAGGCCCTGGTGCACCCATTCTCTCTCTCCCTCTCTCTCTCTCAAATAAATAAAATAAAACTTTAAAACTATACTTTAAAAAAAAGAACATTATTCAGGGCTGAAGAGATGGCTTAGTAGTTAAGGTGCTTACCTGCAAAGCCTAAGGACCCAGGTTCAATTCCACAGTACCCACATAAGCCAGATGCACAAGATGGTACATGCATCTGGAATTCATTTACAGTGGCTAGAGGCCCCGGTGCACCTATCTCCTCCATATACCCGCCTCTCTCTCAAATAAATAATATTTAAAAGGAATATCATGGGGGCTGGAGAGATGGCTTAGCAGTTAAGCGCTTGCCTGTGAAGCCTAAGGACCCCGGTTCAAGGCTCGATTCCCCAGGACCCACGTTAGCCAGATGCACAAGGGGGCGCATGTGTCTGGAGTTCATTTGCAGTGGCTGGAAGCCCTGGCACGCCCATTCTCTCTCTGTCTCTCTCTGCCTCCTTCTCTCTGTCTGTCACTCTCAAATAAATAAATAAAAATTAAAAAAAAAAAAGGAATATCATTCAACTCCAAGGCTAAGGATTTGAAAAAATGAAAAAAGAGCAGAAACTACTGGAGGTGGGGGGTCTATGGAGGAGGGGGGCAATCTCTAGCCAGATTGTGATTTTCCCCACAGCATCCCTGCTGCACTGCCAAGGCAGGAAGGCAATTGAGACCCTCAGGATGATAGCCTGCTCCAATCCCAGAGCCAATGAGGTTCAAGATAGCAGTGGGGGTGGGCCCACAGAGCATAGAGCAGCCAGAGTGCCAGGGAGCTTTCGGAAGATTCCAGCCTGAATCATCATGGCCACAGTGCAGCTCCTGGACCCCCTGTGCCCAGGGGCCTCACTAACATCATCTGTGACCAAAGCACACCCATTGTCTTGCTCCTCACTCCCCCAGGAGTTGCGGCCCACTCAAGCACTAAAGGGAGGGCTTGGCCTAGGTCAATGGGTCAGAGTCCTCCCTGGAGCTGCAGAGGCCCTGCTGGAGCCGGAGGGAACAAGCATTGCCCCAACCGCCCGCTCTGCCTCCTTGCACCAGCCTGACCTAGATTCTGTGCCCACGTGCAGCCTCTATGCAGAGCCACGGCCAGCCTGGCACTGAGACAGGTGGGCAGCCCTTCAAAACCAGCACAGCCACATGGTTACCAGTGTGGCTCTAGGACACACCCCCTACAGGGTTCCATAGGAGCTGCCTATCCGTTCCTACGCTTTCACCGTGTGAGACCCCAAGATCCCTGCCTGGGAAGGGCTTTAAGAGGCTATAGACCTCCCCACCCCCAAGGACATAGGAAAGAAAGGTAAGACAAGAGGTGGGAAGCCCAGTCTGCCTCCTCGTTTCAGGTCCAGCAGCCCTGTGGGTGGGCAGCATCACCCCTGCACCAATGGCTTCAAGACCCAGAGAAGCTAAGAGACCTGCCATGGCCACTGGGCTTGCTCACTCAGCCTCAGCTCAGATCAGCTCTAGCAGCCCTAGGTGCTGCCCAGAGACCCACAATCTCTGTCCCCAGGCAAGCTAGCCAGCCCCCCAGGATTGGCATCCTTCAGCCTTCTCAGACTGCATGACAGAGCCATGTGCCCAAGCATCTGATCTTTATGCCTATGAGCCACCTCAGGCCCCTTGGCCAATTGCCTGGATTAAAAATATGAAAAGAGAGCTGGAGAGATGGCTTAGTGGTTAAGGCACTAACCTGCAAAGCCTAAGGACCCAGGTTTGATCCCCCAGTACCCATGTAAGCCAGATGCACAAGGTGACATATGCGTCTAGAGTTCGTTTGCAGTGGCTACAGGCCCTGGCGCACCTGTTCTCTCTATTTTCCTCTCTTTCTCTATGTCTCTCTCTTTCCTTCAAATAAATAAACAAAATATTTTTTTAGGGCTGGAGAGATGGCTTAGCAGTTAAGCGCTTGCCTGTGAATCCTAAGGACCCCGGTTCGAGGCTCAAGTCTCCAGGACCCACATTAGCCAGATGCACAAGGGGGCGCACGCATCTGGAGTTCGTTTACAGAGGCTGGAAGCTCTGGTGCGCCCATTCTCTCTCTCTCTCTCTCTCTCTCTCTCTCTTTCCCTCTTTCTCTCTCTGTCTGTCACTTTCAAATAAATAAATAAACAAAAATTTTTTTAAAAAATATTTTTTTAAAAACATGAAAAGGGCTGGAGAGATGACTTAGCGGCTAACATGCTTGCCTGCAAAGCCTCAGGACCCATGTTTGACTCCCCAGATCCCATGTACGACAGGCGCACAAGGTGACGCATGTGTAAGGTCGCACATGCACATAAGGTGGCACACACATCTGGAGTTTTGTTGCAGTGGCCCTGGTGGGCCAATTCTCTCTCTCTCTCTCTCATAAAAAAAAAATACAAAACATGAAAATCCTTGAAAACACAGGGATGTGCCGTCTGCATGCAAATGTATGCAAATATATATCTGCCTTTATGTTCCTAGGCCAGAGGATCCCTTAAGACCCACATGGCCCTCCATCTCAGGAGCCACGATTGACCAGACCAGTGTCCCTCCTTGTCCTTCCTTCTCCTGTCTATTCCCAGGCTATCAGCCAATGTTTATTAAGCAGCTTCTGTGTTCAGGAAGTGCTTGGGGCTGGGGAAGCAGTGACAAGCTCAACAGAATCAGTCTCCAACCACAGAGCCTTCTCACTGGAGAGGGAAGGACCATAGCAGTTATCCCAACTCCTGGGGAGAGTTCTGTGTAGGGGACCCGAGGTGGCACAGCCTTTTGAAGGTTCAGGAAAGAAAGGGCCTCTTCTCTGGAGAGCAGTGGCCAGTGGGGATCTGGGGTACAGAGAGGATCTGGGTACATTTAAGGATAGATGGAGGAGTGGGTTGCCTTCCTCAGGTGAGGCCTCAACCTGGAGATAAGGAAACTGAGTGTAGGACATGGCCAGTGGGGTATGGTCACTGCCAGGGCAGGAAAAGCATTGGCCCAGGACCCAGCTCAGATAGGGCATGTACTCAGAGCACAGGCAGGCCAGAGGAGTCCATGCATAGACCAGCTGCAATGGATCCCACTCCTACCCCTCAGTGTGCCAATGATGAACCACCCCATCTGTTGAGCTCACCTGAAACTGCTCCAAATGCTGGCCACCTGGGCCCTCCAATCTGATTCTATCTTGTGGCTTCTCAAGCTCCATCACTCTTTTCAGAAACCATTCACCGGTGCCAAGTGGTAGTATTTAAAATCCTGAACAGCTCATGGGCCCGAAACAAAACAAAGCACAAGCCCGAGGCCACCTGTGGTCAGTTACACCACGCCCCACAATGATGCAGCTCTTGGTATTAGTACCAGAGAGATAGATCCTAGTGGCAGCAAGTCGTGTGAACCTGCTGGCTCCTATGGGTTTTACCTTAACCCTCCTGAGCTCTAATCCCAGAGGCACTGCAGCCTGGCACTCAGGGAGGGGGGTTAGGCTGGCACTCCACAAAGGAGCACCAGGTCACTATGAGGCAGCAGAACACCCAGGTACCATCACATCCTTGTATCTGAGCTGCGGGAGAGGTAACCCCGGGCTAAGGATATGGTATGCATCCTACCATGCACGGCACCACCACCTTGGACAGAGATTTTTGTGACATAAATTCAGAGAGTATAAGCCAGTAAGACCCTGGAAATATAAGAGGTGAGTTAAACGTAGATGTAGAACAATCTCTAGGGAGGCAGATCTTTTAGGATACTGTGCCCATGTGGATGAGGGTCTATGTAGGTTTTCCTTGGAGGATAGAGCCAGTATCCTAAATTCAATTCCCTGAATTAGGCACCATGATATTGGCCTGTATGCCCTTGGTGCCAGTCCCTATCCTCACCCTTTGCCAACCCCAGCCACGTACTACCTATAGACAACATTCTCTTGTCATCTGTTTATGAAATGGCCTCCCCAAATTCAGACCCTTGTGGCATCTAGCATACCACTATCTTTGACAGGAAATCTGACAAATCTCTGTAGATCTCTGCCAAGAGTTTGCTAGGGAGACTGCAGCCAGCCCAAACATAGTGTGATTGTTCCTGGGAGGTGTGAATACACAGTCCATAGAGGGGTGTGAATATACATCTCAGAGTAGGAGTGTGAATGCACAGTTCAGGGTAAGGTGAGAACACAGCTCAGGGCAGAAGTATGGACATGCAGCTCAAGGCAGGAATATGAGTGCAAAGCTCAGGGTGGGAGTATGAACACACAGGGAGGAGGTATAAACACACAGCCATGGGCAATGGTGTAAATACATAGCTCAAGATGGACATATGCGTGTACAGCTCAGGGTGGGACCACACAGCTCACAGGAGTATAAATGCACAGCTCAGGACAGGAGTGTGAACACACAGCCAGAGTGTGAAAACAGCTAAGGGTACGGGTGTGAGGTCACAACTCAGGGCAGGGCATGAGCACACAGCTCAGGGCAGGTGTGTGAGCACACAACTCAGGGTAGGAGTGTGAACACACCACTCAGGGCAAGGGTGGGTGTGAACACACAGCTCAGAGCAGCTGAGGATAGGTCTGGATGATACAGTTCACTCCCCCTGCCCCATGAGTGTCACCTGTAGCCGTCACATAGACTCATCCACAGTCCATGGGGAAACTGGCTCCACCCAGGGCACCATGATTTCATCCTGTGAATTCTCAGTGCCAGCCCCTCTTCTCACCCTCTCTCCACCCCCACCCCGCCCCCAGCCCTGTGCCACCTGCAGATGGCATGGGCCCAGCAGCTACACAGACAAATGCTTGTTTTTGTTTTTTTCTTTAGGTCTAAAAGAAAAGAAAAGGAAGAGAGTGAATCACTGGGTGTATTCAAGTGAAGACTCAAAGCAGCAGCACTAGTGTCCCGTATGGCAAAACTAGAATGTCCCTTGCCACTCCCACTCTGGTGATCCCACTGTGAGTGCCTGGGTGGGCTTGTGGCTCCATTCTGGCTAGACAGTCAGCCCTAAGATGCTGGCAGGAGAACTGAGGCAGAAGTTATCAGAGTCCATAAGGCTTACTTGCTATGCTGAGGTTCTACCTCAAGTCCATAGAGTCCCTAAGGCCCCAACAGTGGAAGACAGAAGGCACCCCATGGATGAGGTGGATGGCAGGGTCCAGACACCAGAGCCAGAGTCCACCATGCACTAGCCAGTCCCACCTGGACTTAAGAGTCATGGGTACCCCAAAACCCAAGCCATCCTGGACAAGAACTAGCCAGCATGGATGACCACCAGAGTAGGACCCAACAACCCTGTGCCCACAGCTGAGTGTCTAAGGACTACACTGGCCAGACAGGCATAGCTAGGCTTAGCTTTGGTAAAAGGTGATAAACTAGAAAGTAGGCTAGCCAGAGGGCCTGACCCAGGGCCTGGTGACAGGTAAACATACCCCTTATAGCTCTAGAGTCGTGCATAAATTTAGGGTCCCTTCCCAGCCCTTTTCTTTCTCCTAGGAAGAGTAGGAGAACTGTCCTACACTAACGACTGATCCTCCTCCAGGATCCCTAGACAAACCAAGATCAGAGAAAAGCTCAACTCCCTGGTTCGGATGGGGAAACAGGCCCAGGGAAAGAGGTTCACTTGAGGTCACCAGCCATGGTGAAAAGCGTGAGAAGCCCAGGTATCTACCCTGCTCCAGTACCTTTTCCCATATTCGACTCTGCCCTGCAGGAGTCACTAGTCTCCTGGGAAATGAAGGGGTTCCAGACTTACTGGGCTGCCAGTAGGAGCCACCCCTGTGACCTCATGTGTCCTTGGGGCAGAGGCAGCAGTGACGTCTTAGTCACGCCCTCAGCTTTTTAAGGCTTTTTAAGGCTGAATGCAAGGGCAATTTAGGTCTTTTGACTAGACAGACACAAGAGCCCAGGGCAGAGAGCACAGATCAGGGCCAGCTGGAAACGCAGGCCACAGTATGACGCTGTCATACTCCACCCCATTCCAGAGCCCCTTCCTGAGGCAGGAGCCTGCCCCCAGATCCTACAGACGTCAGAGAGCAGCCAGCTACTTGGGGTAGCTTGCTGGCAGCCTGGGGGGCAGGAGGCTGGGGTGACTTTTGGTTTGCTGAGTGACTGGGGTGTCCTTAAGAGGGGAATGACCCTCAGGGGACTTCCTGAAAAGGAGGCATGGTAGCCTCCACCCCACTCCCGTCCTCTGGTAGCAGCAAGAAGAAGGCCAAATTGGAGAAAAGTCTGGAAAGAAGGCATCTGGGATCAGGCCAAGGGCTGATGAGACTTGGTTCTGGTGGCCCTGAAGGATATAGGTAGGCCTCACTCTGGGTCCCAAATCACCTCCAGTACCCCCAACCCACCTGATGTTCCCCAAGTGGTGTCATCTCCTTCCAAACACAGAATATAATAAATCCCAATAATGCCAAGCCCAAAATAACCCCCAACGTGCCACTTGAAGAGCTGAGTAGAGAATGGGGCTGACTCAAACACAGCTGCAAATAGCTTTAAAAATACACCGAAACACACACAAACACAGGCATGCATGAGCGCTGCCTGCGAAGATGTTGCCTCCGCCCACATGCCCTGCTCAACAGGTATGCAGGGTGAGGCTGGGGACATGAGGGCGGGAGACCCTGCCCTTCACCCCCGGGGGCTGGGAAGAGGCTTGCAATAGCAAGGTAGAGAGCAGATGGTGTTTTCCTGTTGTCCCTGAGACTCAGGGCCAGGATCGGTCTCTGACAGAGGCAGGAATGCAGCGAGATCCTGTGCTGATCAGCTCCAGGCTGCTCCTGGGCAGGAAACATCCCTGGCACCTAGGCTTTTGAGGGTGGGCAGCGGGCAGGGACTGGGTGACTGATAGAGTTCCAAGCATCAAAGCAGCCAGCATCCAGTTCCAAGGGCCTACAGCCTTGGCTCCCATGCCATAGGGTCTTGAATGGGCTGGCCCCAGCGAACTGCACAGCGCTGGCACACAGAGGAGGAACTGAAAGGGAGTGCACTCTGTTCCTGCAGTTCAGCATCCCTGGGTCTGGCCTGTGGAGGCTGTGGAAAGGAGTAGAGAGTCTCATGGGAGAGGTGAGGTCAGGCCACATGACCTCCCTCCCTGGGCCTCAAGTTTCCCCCATCTGAGGCCTATGTGGCAGGGAACCCCAACCTGAGTGGCAAACTCCTGAAGGATACCCAACCCCTCCATGACAAGGACATAACTCCTTGGAGCCTCGAACCTTCCTTTCGCACCACCACTGCCACTGAGCCTCCTATATCCAAACTGAGTTCAGGGATCTGGCTCAGTGATCTGCCGAGATGGGCCCCTGACTCAGAACCACCTGGCCAGGGCCAGAACGTTGAAGGGATCAGGCTACGGCAACAGCGTGGGAGTGACCAACTCATTTCTCTGGGGCCCTGGGGACCATTATAGAAACCCTTCAGAACCACTCCCCAGACTCAGGGTCTCAATTTGTGACAGAGTTCCACCAGGAAGGCTCAGTGTCAGGCATCAAGTCACTCTTACCCAGTAAGGGGGAGGTTCCACTCAGGGTGTGCTGGCTGAACCCCTGGGGAAGAGGAGGTCTGTGGCTTTGACTCTCTGTAACCTGCCTGGAGGGCAGCCACTTCTCATGGTGCTACGCCACACTAGGTCACCCAAGCCCCTTCCTGAGTTAGTGCTTAAAAGGTAGGAGGGAATGCAGTTGATCTCCAGGGACCTGCTGGGGAGGCCACATGACTCTCCTTTAGGGCCATCTGGGTATGCTGAGTGTCACCTAAACAATTGGTGGGAGGAAGGTCCAGGCATCTGCCAGGCAGCACTGATAGCTATGAGCTTGAGGCTCCTGCTGGGGCCACCAGTAGCCCTGCAGGGCAGGAAGGAACAACGGAGCAGGGTGCCCATCCACAGCAGCTAAGGAGGCAGAATGTGCTTGGCTGGGTCTGGAGATGGACACTATGACCCTGACAGCTCCTTCCACAGTAGCACCTGCAGGTAGTGACAGTCTGGTGACAAGACACCCAGACTGGGTGTCAGGTCTCACAGAGAGCAAGCAGCAGCAGCAGTCACTGGCCACAGCAAGTGATGGACAGTGAGGGCTGCAAGGACAGGGCCACAGGACAGTGGTGTGGGCGCATTGCTCAACTTTGCCATGGGAGGAGGGCTGCCGTTACAGAGTTGCTCCTGCCCCAGGTGAGCCCCCAGGGCCCTCCATGCTGACAGGCTGCCATCCGCCCCTCTCCCAGGTCACAAATACCACCTGCTGCTCTGGAATTTTGCTGTGACCAATGGCCCCACTGCCTGAGAAGTGGGCCACGGGCCTGGCCTGGAAACCGTTGCTCAGAAACTAGCAGATCACGGGATCTGCCTCACAGCAGGCAGCCTACGGGACCTGTAATAGCAAGAGCCTTGGCTGTGGCCTACAGCCACCAACCACAGCCCCTGCCTCAACCTACGGGCATACCTGACAGCCCACTTGATGAGGGTTCGGATGTCCCAAACCTCCTCCCCAGGGCTGGGAGCATCCTTCACTTGGGAAAGGTAAGAAGGGTTGTCCCAGCAGCTGCTGTCCCACTACTAGCCACAATCCTGGGATTCCAGAAGCCACAGCCGTCTATCCCAACAAAGACCATAGTCTCAGGGCCAGTCCCTCTGCCTTCGCATGGCTTGGCTAAGTTGGAACACCAGCAGGGCCCTCTGCTAGAGTTTGCTGTGGGAGACACAGTGACCAGGGGCTACCCGGGTCCTACAAAAAGAATAGCAGGATTCAGACACTGGGTATGGCTTTCCTCTGTTGGGAGAACAGAGCTCTGGGACATAACAGAAGTGAACAGAAGAGGTGGTGGAGGAAGGCGCCTGCTCCTCCAGAGGGGCTGGCTCTGGGCAGGTGCCATGAGGACACTGCTTCCCGAGGGTCATCTGCTTCTCTACATGTCCAGGCCTCTTGACCCTTCCTCCAGGCACAAAAGACAATCCTCAGTGAGTGCTTACTATGTGCAGATGCCCTTGTCCTGCCCTCCACAAGGGTCCCAGGACTCCAACAGGTTCTTCCCCCACCAGCCTCAACTTCCTCATCAATAAGGTGGGACCATGATAGGATCAACTGAAAATACACACATAAGGGGGCTATTATAGTTACCTTCATGTTGCTGGGACAAAACACCTGACCAAATGTGGCTGATGGAGGAAAGAGTTTATTTTGGCCTATAGTCTCAGGGGAACATTTCATGATGGCAGGGGAAAGCAAGGCACGAGAAGAGGCTGGACATCACAATCTTGCTACAGCAGCTGGAAGCTAGCAGCAAGAGAGTGAGCTGAGCTCTGGTAAGGTAGAACTGGCTATAACACCCAAAGCCTGCCCCCAGCAACACACCTCCTCCTGTAAGGCTCCACCTCCCAAACTGCCATCAGCTAGGGACCAAGAGTTCAAAACACATGAGTTTATTATGGGGGCATCTGATTCAAACTACCACAGAAGTCTTATCTCCTGGGCTACATGTGGGAGGGGTATCAGCTGAAGAACCAGGGGGCTCCATGCCATGCCCTGAGAATAGGAGTCATGCATTTTGGGGTGATCCTACAACACTTTGTTTTGGCAAACTGTCCCACAAAGCGGGATGCAGTAGGAAATTACTGCATAATATGGGGTGGGGGTTCTAGGCCAGGGTGGGGGTGGACAGTTCTAAGAATGCTCAGGGTGGGACCTAGGGGAGGAGAGGGACGAAATGCCAGCCAAGTCTCCCCCTGGATGTTCTCCTAGTCTAGCCTACTTGATTCAGCTGAGCATCTGACTATAGCCCCAGACCCTGCCTTTGGCTACAGCCCCAGCCTTCTAATGTAGCCCAGCTTTCTGATACAGCCCCAGTCTCAGCCTTCTGATACAGCCCCAGCCTCCTGCTGCTCAAGATGCCCCTTCTGAAGATCTGTTGGTAGCAAGAGAAGAGGCAGGTTGGGCAAGGCAGGAAGGGGTAGGATCAAGGACTTCCAGTCCCCCGCCCATGACAGCCCCTCTCCATAGGACTCACTCTAGGATAGCAGCTGCTGCCTTTGAGCCGAGATGGAATACTTCCGCAGGGCAGCTCCCCCACTGGGCAAAGACCAGGTGGAGGGGCAGTGGGAAGGGGGAGCCTGGGTTTGAGCAGCTCCTATGGAAGCACCAGCTTGCTCCCTGAGGGCCCACAGTTCTCAGTCCAGCAGCTTGATTCAGCCCCTCGCTAGCCTCAATTCTCTTTCTATAAACTTGGGTGGACACATGACTCTCCATGGCTTGGGAGGAGGGCAGAGCAACACCAGCCTGGCAATGCAATAAAAGCTCCCCAACACTCCCACCTCCACCCCAGGGCCACCCTCCCAGCAAGAAAAACCTAGAAGCTGAGGGAGAGCATCCACTTCACCTGTATTGCCTAGGGGCTGGCCACCAGAAGCAGGCAAGCCTAAGTCACCAGGCTGAGCACCCAGAGGCTCTGTTCATCTCCCGTCCCATTAGCCCGTGGCAGAACACAGTGCTCACTTAGTTGGCATGGCATTTCTAAACGATGACAACGATCCCGGGCTCAGAACATGTTGTGTGTGTATGAGTGTGTACAGATATTTCCGCACCAGCATGCATACGACAGTGCCTCCCCTGCAGCTCGGGCCTGAATCATCAGCCAAGATGAGGCCCAGAGCACATCACAGTCCAGGCCTGGTAGGACTCAGGGGACAGAGGCCCCTGGATCCCCCCAGATCCCTGAGAAGGTCAGCATTAGCCTATCCAACCACAAGAACCAGGGCTGCGGTTCTGAGATGGCTGTCTCCCCTTCTCAGCATCTGAAGGACCCACAGCATGCCTTGGTCACAGCCCTTGGAAGGCTGCTGGCCACAGGGACGGGATTGGATCAGATGGGATAAGCAGTGGCCCTTGGAGCCAGTTCCTGGGGCTGGAAGATGCTAATAAGGAGCAGGCAGAAGGGACCTGTTCTGAAAGTGGGAGTCTGTGGAAGTCACCTGCTTAAGCTGCAGTGAGCTGACTGGATCTCCAGAGGACCAGTATTGATCAGAGCAGACCTGAAATCCTTCTTCATTAGCCATGTTCTTGCTACAGTTTCTCACTGGTCTCCACAGGTCTTGTCCCTTGGGGAGACTACTGCACATTACTACTGGGGTAGGGAAGACACATATGGCTCTGGGCCCTGCATCCCCCTGTTAGAATCTAGAGTAGGTCTCTTGAGCAACCTTTCCTCAACTACAAGGGATGGAGGAAAGTTCAGATGGGGTATTAGTTCAAGCTAATCAGAGACTGTCCCAGGACACCCTAGGGCTGTCCACTGTCTGCTATCAACATTGTGTTCTAAACAGCACCAAAGTCCTATTTCTAGGGGGCTCTAGGGGAAGTGGACAGTGTTGCTGCATGGCCAAGCAATGGGCCCGGAAGGAAAGCCATGAGACAAGGCCACCTTCTTGGGGTCAACTTCCCCTTCCCTGGAGCCAGAAGCTCAGCACATGCCTTCTAGCAGGTTCCTCGTCTTCTCTTCGGGTACCTCATTTACTCTCACAGCTCTATCAGCCACCCCTTCTTACAGATGATGAAACCGAGACTCAGAGAAATAAGCGTCTTGCCTAAGAACTCATAGCCCAGAGAGTAAAGGCAGTAGTGGAGGATTTGAGCCCAGGCTGGAAATGCCTGGACCTTGCACTTGGAATTGGAGGACATGGCCTGAGGGTCTGAGGGAGTGAGGAGCAGTACGAAAAGTCTGGGGTTTCTGATACAGATAAAGGACCAGCTTGGTCATTAGTCTCTTTCATGTCTGCTGCAAGCGGCAGAAGGCCAGTGCATCTTTGCTCTGTGCAGGAGGCTTGGGGAGGTGATCAGAGCTCTTGGAAAAGCGGGCCATTTCATGATTCGTTAACGAGGCACCCAGAGGACACCACCCTGCAGGGGAGGGCCAGCAGCAAGGGGAAAATCACTTGCAATGTCTCAGGAAGAATAAGAACATCAGGTCATCACTGCAGACCAAAGCCCCTCCGTATATACATGCCAGACATGGGAACAGGAAAGCCACAGTGAGATCCACCTCTGCTCCCATGGGTCTGCCTGGAAAAGCCTTAAGGACAGAACTCAGATGGACAAGTGTCACAGGATTGTCAGGGTGTATCAGGAAAGGCCAGAGGAGCTGCTGAGAAACTGTGTGCAGATCAACAGCCTCACTCACTTCCTGAAGATTGGAAGGGTGCTAGGACTGAGCTCAATGTATGACAACCGTCCAGTTCAATGCCAGTCTCCTGTTCACCAAAGGTACCTGCAACTTCCACTCAGCTATTTAAGGCTGCTGCTCTCTGGGAAAGAGTTGAATTCTGGAGTGTTTCGGGCAGCAGGCATGGGGCAGGAGGGTCAGGCCCCTCAGCCACTGTCCTGGCCTATACTCAAGAGCCAAAGTGTTAGCATCACTGTCATCAGAGGCTGCTATTGTCAGCCCACTACACAGAAGAAGTTCGCAAGGCTGTGCTCATTGCCTATGGTCTCCATCTCACTGGGCAGAACCTGGACACCTATCTTCCAGGAAAAGGTACTGCTAAGCCTGTACAACCTACTACAGGAACAGCAGTGGCCCCCTAGCCCACTCCACCTAGCACCTTTCATTCCCTCCCTCCGTAGGGAAGCCCATTAGGACAAACGTAGTTCTGCTGAAATGCCCTGCAGGGTTGAAGACTGGCTGGTCTGCATTTTCCTTGCTTCAGGGTAAGTGAAATACAGCTACAGCCTGAGGTCGTGCTGGAGCCAAGCATCTCAGAGGATTTCAGCCCCTGCCTGTGCCTCCTCAGAACTGCCATGGGGCCCTGAGGGCCTGTCAGTGTCACTTGGAATAGGAGTAGAGAGAGCAGCTGCTCAGCCCAAGGAACCAGCCTAGAGCCAATAACTGAAGGCCAAAAGAAAAGAGCACTTGGGAGACCCCAGAGGCCCCTTCTCACCTATCTGAGTACCTCTGGAGACAGTGGCTGGCCCAAGCAGATACTAGGATGATGGGAACCTGGGAGGCTTGCCAGTTTGTGGGGGGGAGGAAGGAGGATCCCATGGCTGTATGACTCTGTTCTCACCATCAGTGTGTCTCACATAAGTTCCAGTCTGGTCCTGAGTCTGGAAGACCCAGCAGTGTGCAATTTGCACTCTTGACTTTGGTTCGCCACCACTGAGGCAGAGGGATGCTGGGTTGGACCACAGGCCATTGAGATGAGCTGATTAGGAGACCCCTAAAAGACGTGTCTGCATCCCCAGAACCTGCAGTCATAACTGTGTTTGGAGAACAGTCCTGGAGATATGACTGAGCCAAGGATCTTGAGGAGATGACCCTAAGCATCCATGGCTATCCAGGTGGCTCTAAATCCCATGACAAGTAACCCCACAAGAGAAAGGAGAAGGTTCAAGAGCAGAGTAGGGGAGACAGAAGAAAGGTATGGAAGGGGACTGGAGAGATGGCTTAGCAGTTAAGGCATTTGCCTGTGAAGCCTAAGGACCCAGGTTTAATTCTCCAATGCCCATATAAGCCACATGTACATGGTGGCACATGCATCTGGAGTTCATTTGCAGTGGCTAGAAGCCCTGGTGCACCCATCCTCTCTCTCTCTCTCCTCTGTCCTCTCTCTCTCTCTCTCTCTCTCTCTCAAATAAATAAAAATAAAATACTGAAAAGGCATGGAAGGACAAGACAGAGAACGACGTAGATAGAGGCTCAGCTTGCCAAGGACGTCCAGAGCTACCAGAAACTGGAAGTACCTTCCTCCAGAGCCTTCAGAGGGAGTATGGCCCCACTCACACCTGACATGTCAGACTTCTGGCCTCTAGGATTGTGAGAGGAAGCATTACTGATGCTGTAAGCTATTAGTGTGTGGCATTTGTTCCAGCACCCTAGGAAACAAAAGCACCCATGTTGGGCTGAACAAATGACACTTGGAGCCCAGGAAGGAAGAGCACTGGCTAGCTGACAGTTGAAGGCATTCCGTTCCCCTAGGGAATGAGGACTCCAGTAGCTACAGACCCACCCCATCCCCCAGCCTCCCCCAACCAAGCATGAAACTGTGTGTGACCAGGAGAGTGCTGACAGTAGGTGGCTCCAGGTGTGGCTTTGTAGAGGAGGAAGGGAAGCACAGATGGTGAAGTGACCTGCCCAGGTCCCACAGCCAGTTAGAATAGGACTGTTCAGGTACCCCAAAGCCTAACTGTATCCTAAGAGGCACCTCAGATCTTGTCAGTTCAAGAGAATGCTCACACAGACACAGCATCTGCCCAGATGTGACAGTATGACAGGAAAGGAAGTTAGGCTCAGGTACTGGTATGAAACTTAGGTCAGAGGCCTCTCCAGGCACTCCCTAAACCATGCAGAAAGACAGAGACTTGTCCTTCTCTGTCCTCCAGTCCTCCCTGCACTCTGGGCCTTCCAAGGTCAATAAGGCTCAAAAATGCAGCCCCCCAGGCTGGAGAGATGGCTTAGTGGTTAAGCGCTTGCCTGTGAAGCCTAAGGACCTCGGTTCAAGGCTCAATTCCCCAGGACCCATGTTATCCAGATGCACAAGGGGGTGCACACATCTGGAGTTCGTTTGCAGTGGCTGGAAGCCCTGGCGTGCCCATTCTCTCTCTCTCTGTCTGTCTGTCGCTCTCAACTAAATAAATAAAAAAATAAATAAATAAATGCAGCCCCAGGTGAGCAGCTTGAAGCCACAGGCCCCTACACATTCTCTTCCTACCACACCCTCTGCACATAGCAGGGTCTCGGAAAAGAAAATGGGAGCCCCAAGAATGCTACACAGAGCCAGGTATGGTGGTACAAACCTGTAATCGGCATTCAGGAGACTGAAGCAGAAAGATTGAGTTCAAAGCCAACCTGAACTACAGAAGCTGGGTATCTCTGCTTTGAGAGCAGACCTTTATAACTGTATGTAGGTTACACACATGTAGAGATTATGTACAAGTGTACAGGTGTGTGCACATGTGTACAGGTGTTCCAGGGTATGTGCATCTCTGATGGTCCAGCAAGGAAGAGAGAGAGACAATAAGAGTCATGATCCCAAAGGATACAGGTGAGCTGAGTTCTATGCTCCCCCAGCCCCAACAGACTGATGGAGTGGACATCCCACTCCCTGGCCCCATCTGTTCCTCAACCTCCCCAAGGTCCCTCTTGTTTGCCATCAGGCTTAAATCCTCCTGGCATGATCTGCCAACATGGGTCTGATATGCAGCAGGAGCCCAGAAAGCAGGTGTGAGTAGCCTGTTCCCATCAGTGGGGGCAGGGACCCCAGATCAAGCCCAAAGGCTGCTGGGAGCACAGAGGATGGAAAACGCATGCAGGAAGAGAGGGGCAACTCTGGGTCAGGGTGCGTGCCTTGGCTCTCTCCCCAGGCTCCTGCTGCTCTAGAAGTCGCCTGGAAAGAGAGACAGGCAGGCACGCACACACGTGTGCACACGCACGCACATTCATACACACGCTTACACACAAGGCTGCGGGGACAGGAGTCTGAGGGAGGTCAAAGCCAGGCTCATCCTCAACCCTGAGGAGGCCTGGAAGGCCAAGGAGCACTGAAATCCCACTGGCCCTAAGCCCCTCTCCGCAGCCCAGGCTGGTCAGCTTTTGGCAAGGCTGGGCAGTAGAGGCAGCCTCCTTTGTCCCTTTGTGCTGGGCGGGCAGAAAGGACAAAAGCTCACTCCCGGCTGGCTAGCTGCTGCCGCTGGAGACATCTCCAGGAGCCCTTCCTCCGTCTGCCTGCGATGCTGCCTGTTATACAACAGACCTAAGAATAATCCACAGGGCGGTCACAGACGAGCGCCTCACCCTGGGACCCCTCCAGCTGGAGTGGAGGGAGGGAGCACTGGGGAAGGACCCTGCTCTGTCTAGGACCTAGTCTGTATGAAAGCTGTGCAGCCCCCCCCCCCACCCAGCAGCCACCCCGCCCTCAGCACCTGGGAAACCTGCTGCAATCCTGATTCCCACCCTCCCCCCACCCATGGCTCCCAGGATGAGGAGGATCCAAGGCCATCTGTACCCATTGGTCCTGAGGTCAAGAGTCCTGGCTAAGAGTGGGCAGCTACAAGGAAGCTGCACTTCTGGTGGGCACGTCTGTGCCTGAACCCTGCACAGCTACCCCTTCCCACCACCAGGGGCAGCCAGGGCCCCCATAGCACACGGGCTGAGAGCTGCAAGGGACACAAGAAGGCTAGTGGCAGCAAGAGGGGGACCCTGTGCACTCTGAGGCCCAGCAGGCAGCCTCATACCCCTCTACGGCAGCAGGTGGCAGGCAGCCTGTGGGGCACTGGCACATGCTCCAGGCTGGGCTCCTGCCCTTCTCAGGAGCAAGCAGCAGTGGTGCGATAGTTGGCAGCTAATGAAGTAGTCCTGTTAGGCGCGGAGTAACTGAGTCTATACAAATTGGCCCACAGCACTTCATCTATTGCAGACATTAAAAATTAAAATCCAATTACAACTCGTATTGTCAAACCTGGTTGCTGCCGATTACAGCAAGCCATGTGTGGGGTGGGGGATTATGTAACCTGAACTCTTCATGGTGGGGCTGAGAACCTCAGCCACCAGGGCTTCCTGTCCCCCAAAAAGGGTCTGCAAAGGACTTCTGTCGTCCAGAGGCCCCTTGGTCTCTACAGGAGGTCCCAAGACCTCCCAGGGCCCAGGGCCCATAGACCTAACTGAAGTTCCAACTCAGGGGGAGAGGGTCCCTTTCTGGTCACCTAGAGGACCCACTGCCACTGCCAACAGCCTCTGGATGTTTCCCCTTCCCCAGATGTTCCCCAAATGGTAGTGTAAAGATCCGAAGTCTTGCCAGAAGACAGATGACAGGCCTGCCCCAGCCTCAAGTCTACTCATACTATCTGCATGGGCACAGCTCCTATATGTCAAGGCTACCAAACTAACCCCAGGCACAGCACACTACCTGGGCTAGCTCCAGCCTCTCCTCTTGGTTCGTGACCAGGAGGGCTTAGCTCTTTTCTCACAGAGGACAGGGAAGGGGATCCTGGGATCACCACCCCCAGTACAGCCAATGGTACACATTGGCTACCAACTCCCTAGTCCTCTCTACAACCAGCCTCTTCCCATGGAGCATCACAGAGAATGTCGCCATGGAGTAAGTACAGAGGGAATGTGACTGGGGAAGGCTGGGGCCAGAATCCTGCGGGGAGACATACTGGCCAGCTTCTGCCCCACCCACCAGACAGGAAGTAGGATCATGACCTCTGGCCTGTCCCCTTCCATGCTACTCAGTCTCCCCTACGTAGCTACAGCTCTCTAGTTGGGCCTTTGTTTAGGGGTCCTGACAGGACACCCTGGATGTGTGCACTGGGCACTATGGCTCAGGCACCAGCTGGCCATCACCTCAGAAGCCCAGGGCATTAGAGGACAAAGAGACACATTGGTATCTTCTCATGGTGAGGTGTAGAAAAGGCCACAGAGAAAGGGACTACCTTGGTGTGGAGTCCAACATCACCCCACCAGCCTCAAGAGTCGCTAGGCAGCATAGGGAGGGGAGTCTGAAGAGGGTGAGGAAAGGGGAACGAGCGGAGGGAAGGCCTCTTATTCTCATAGCATCTACCGCCCTTTTGCCACTTTCAGAAGCGCCCACATCCCCTAAAGAACACTCCATAACTCTCTGGAAGCTAGAGCCCCAGGAAGTGCCACTCACAGGGGATGCTTGGACTCTCTGAGTCATGTGGTTTCTTCCTGTCCTGACACTGCCCAAGGCACCCCTACCTGCTGATGCCGGAGGAGGGGCACAGATGCAATCTCCGACAACATGCACACCAGCCAAGGCAGATGGGTATCTCCTGCAGACCCACATGGGGGTGGCCCTGCTGCACCATCCACTGGAAGACGAGGGTGCCCCCCAGTAGGGGTCAGTCTCAACATAGTCACAGCCCCAGTAAGACATCGTCCTGAAACCATGGGAGGAAAGTTTGCAGGCACTCTGATCTCTCATCCAGCACCTGAGGCCACCAAGAGAGCCCTGGACCCCTCTCCTGTCCCAGGGCGATCCCATATGCGCATCTCTGCCCAAGGCTACCAAAAGAGCAGCAGCTCGGGCCCCAGATGCTGCACTGGAACCGCGAGCGCCCCCTCCACTAGCGCTGCCCTGACCGGGGCCGGGGAGTAGCGGCGCCCCCGCGCGTCTCGCGGCCGAGGCCCCGGCGTCTGCAGCAACAGGAACCTACTGTGCTTCTGCGGGGCGGCTCCCGCGTCCATTGTCTCCGCGGCGGCGGCGGCGCGACGGCGGTGAGGGCGCGGACCCCAGCGGTCAGCGAGCGGGCTCTGACTCGGGCTTGGGCTCCAGCGGCATCGCTCCGCGGGCTCAGGCAGCCCGCGTCGGGCTGTGCGCGCAGCGCGCTCGGGCGCGGTGACACTGCGCCCCGTGCAGGCGCCGCGCGAGGAGCACGCTTGTCACTCGTGCCGCCCGCACCACACCCCCTGCCCGCCCCGCGCCGGGAGGGGGCCAGGGGCGCGGGATGCGCTACGCGCAGCCCTGGGCGCAACGTGAAACCCTGCAGGCGAGAGCCACGCGCAGAAATGGGGGCGCGGGGCGGACCGCAGGACCAGCGCCCACCCCGCGCCCGCCGCAACCAAAGTACTCTTTCCGCAAAGATGCGCCCGCAGCCTCCCCCCTCCGCCTCTGCGTGGCCAGAGCCTTGGACCGGGAGGGGGCGGGGCCGATTGCGCTTCCTCATGTCGAGGCTGCTCAAATCAGCCGAGGCAGAGCGTGGAGCCAGCTGTCATTCTCTGGCCCAAGTGCTTGAACGCGAGGGTCTGGGTCACCCCTTCCCCATCCAAGATATCGGATCCCTGAAAGTCCTGGGGTCGGTGGGAGAAAGTGATAACCCAGCCCCAAGAGCAGGGTAGGAGCATCCCTTAGTTCCCTTCTAGGGGAAGTGTTTTTAGGTCAGGACGGGAGGGGGCTTGATGCTGCAGTCTTGGAAACTGCCACTTGGAAACTGGCCTGGAGAGAGAACCAGGGTAGGAGCTGTAAATGCAGTGCTGGCCTGCTTCTCCTGGGGCCAGTTACTGGTCTTCCATAGAGCCCATTGTCCCAGGTCCTGGAGGGCATCCATAGTCCACCCTAGGCAGCCTTCTTGGGACCTCCTTACCAGATCAGGCTTCTCAACAGCCCAGGAACTTCTTTCCAGGGTAACCCTCCCCCGACCCCTTCTCTGTCTGCAATAGGCAGGGATGGAAGAGGAAAGGCCAAGAGAGAGTGTCTCTTGACACACCTGTGTGCACAGAGGCCTCCAACTCCTCCTGAGAGTATCCTGGACCGGATTGAAAAACAGCTTTCTCACCAACTGTGGCAGAGATAGAGCCCCAGCCTGCCACCAGGCCACTCCTAATCCCCAGTCCACTGGGGAATCATGGCATACACCCCACATGGTGCTATTTCTGCACTGTGCTTCAGGGTCTGACCTGAACAGTTCAGAATGGGAGAGGAAATACTAGCCAGGCCTGAGAAGAAGGGGATGTGCCCACAGGAGTCTCAAACCCTAGGGAGAAAAGACAGAATCTGGGATGAGGCCCAGGATGGGCAATGAAGTGTGACCACGCTCACAGTGTTCGTTGAGGCAAAGGGCATTTTACCCCAGGGCAGAATTTGACCACCCTTTGGCTCTGGTCTAGTGACTTAAGAGGGCACAGGCTCATGTGCCAGTTCCCACAGGTCCTTGAGAAGACTCTGCACCGCCCCCCCACACTCCAGCCTCAGTTTCCCAGATGCTCATTCACTGGTCTCTACAGTTCTTTCCAGAATCTTGATTCTCCTCAAGCTGCCAACAGATTTCTCGGCTCTGCCTTAGACCCCAGTGCCAAAGCTGACCTACAAGGGATGGTGTGGTGCATCTGCAAGGCGTTCTGCTCCAGGCTCACTGTCCCCTCCCAGCTCTGTCTGCAGGATGCTGAAGCCCTGCTGGGTACACATTCTGGGATGCCTCATGTGGCTGAAGCTGGGTGGGCTCAGGTTCTGCCCAGTGTAGGTAACCATGGGTGTTTCCACCATGGCCTCGAGCCCCCGTCATCACCACCTATCACCACCATGAGGTCGTGACAGCTTCGCGCTAGGAGCTGCAGCTATCTTAGCTCTGCTGCGGAGGGAACAAAGGTAATTAGAGTTACTCCTTCCCAGAGGCCCATGGTGCCAACTCTGCACTTCTCCTTACAGGGAAAGCTTGGCCATAGTCATGAGGGCACAAGGCTACCTCAAACTCCATCCTGGCTTCCTCTCCTGCCATGCCATCTCCAGCAACTTCTCTGCCCATTCACCCCCACAGGGGCATAATGACATCCAGGCCAGAGCAGGGCCACACACTCCTGTCTTCCACCCACACCCTGAAAGCATGAGCTGGCTCAACTCCAATGTGGAATGACAGTCCAGAAAGAGGAGCAAACGAGGTGTGAATGAGCGAGAACCTCAGACCTCTCTGGGCTGTATGAGTGCCAGGGCCTGAGACTCCTAACCACCCAGATCCTCACAGTACATACCAGGAGCTGGCAGGAGCCAAACATAGGCCAAGATGGGATTCCCGAGGAGAGACTGTGAAGCGCTCTGTGAGCAAACCTGTGGCACCAGTGCTTCCAGTCTCCTGGCATTTCACAGAAGAGGCTTGTCCAGGCAGCACTGGCACCAGGGTTGGGGGCTTCCTTCTGCACCTGATCCACCCCCAGACCCTCCAAGGGCGTTCTCAGTGGGACAGCCCTGAATACCCCTCTCCTGGTTTACAGAATGCCCCTAGAGCTAGGTGGGTGCAGGTGGGGTGGGAAAGCCCAGTCTCCTCCACTTCCTAGGTACTGAATGGGCAGAAAACCCTCCAGATTGCACCCACCTATACACATTTTCCAGACAGTATGGGGCTCAGTTGGGGGCGGTGGGGTCTCTCTTCAGACAGGTGCCAGTTACTAATAAAGCCCCACAAGAAAGAAGCCAAAAACCTCTGCTTCCCCTGGGGAGCCAATAGCCAGAGATGGGGGGGGGGCGGAGACAGGGAGCTGGAAACCAAGAGCACCAGGCCAGAGAAACCTGGGCTTCCAGTTCTACTGCCCCTGCACAAAGCGGGAACTGAAATGCAAATTGAAAACCAAGAAACAAGTCATTAAGGCAGCAGCAAGAGGGGATAGAGAGATGGCTTAGTGGTTAAGGCCCTTGCCTGTGAAGGCTGAGGACCCAGGTTCGATTCTCCAGGTCCCACGTAAGCCAGATGCACATGGTGGCGTGTGCATTTGGAGTTTGTTTGCAGTGGCTAGAGGCCCTGGCACACCCATTCTCTCCCTGTCTCTCTCTCCCTCTCTCTCTCTAATAAATAAATAAATAAATAAATAAATCAGAAAAAAAAAAAACATTTTTAAAAAAAGAGGCAGCAAGAGGCTCAGAAGCTGATCAGAGGCTCCAAGCATCCCTGGAATCCATCTGCTGGCCGGTTCCACTGTGCCCGCTATGAGGAAAGGGAGGACACACGACACCACACACACACACACACACACACACACAAATGGGTGGAGGGTCCATTGCCCACCATAATGGTCAGGTGCTCTTGGTGCCCTTCCAACAGACAGAGCAGAGAGCCTGACCCCCAGGCCACCAGTGAGACCAGCCAGTCTTCCTGCCCCAAGTCTCCCAGTAGAGCCTCTCCTTTAACTCTCACAAGACTTTCCAGCCACTCTAATATACCCACCAGACTGCTAAGACACAGGGTACACATCAAACACCCCTTCCCTCCTATATATATATGATACAGTCTCCCTCCTGCTCCATGTGCCCCTCCCTTCTGCCTATTTCCCAAACCCTGGAAAGCCTCCCATGGTTTCTTTGTCCTCCACAATGTCCCAGGACATAACCTTGTCTTTGTTTTGAGTTGCCTTTCCCAGAAAGATCACAAGGCCTGCAGAGAGGGAGCCACATGTCCACTGACACCCCCCCAACACACACACCCATGAATAGGCCTGGCTTTGGGGGTATCCTCAAGTATGGTCCCTCCTTCGTGGAAAGGAGTCCAGCTAGGCTCAGCCCCATTGCCCATCCTCTGAGCTGTCCAGCTCAGGGTGTGACAGGCGGCTTGGGGCAGGAGCAGGGGTCAGAGGCCTGTCCTCTAGCCTGTGGTCTCCATCCCCGAAACAGGCCCACAGAGATGCACGCAGGGAGGCAGCAAGAGGCGCAGCCAGGGCACTGCAGAGAGAGCAAGCACAAGCTCGCCAAATCAATACATCTAATTGGGTAAATGTGCAATTCTCAACTGACTAAATTTAGAAAGTGTGTGTTTCGTTTTCTACCAGCATCTGGTCTTAAGACG
Organism: Dipus sagitta; assembly: GCA_036346955.1. NCBI lineage: Eukaryota > Metazoa > Chordata > Mammalia > Rodentia > Dipodidae > Dipus > Dipus sagitta. The sequence continues at coordinate 135,382,091 of CM070773.1, forward strand.
TCCCGTTCTCAATCAGAACTCAAGACAACATACAGGATCAGCTCTCCGTTCCCATCGGCTTCTGCTTCCCACACACAGGCCTAGGGCCTGGCACCTGGGGAGGGGAAGGTAGGCGTGGCCAGCACTGGGAGAGAAGTAGGTGAGCTGGCCTGTAGCCCAGGGCAAGCCTCCAGGCACTTTGCTGTGTCAGGCTGGTGGCAATGAGAAGGAGTGGGATCAGGCTGGGCTGGGAGGGTCAAAGGTCCTCTGTGGATGCTGCTGGCCCTTAGGAATCATTGACTCCTGACACATTACTTTCCTTAAGAGGAAAACTGAGACATGGGAAAAGGAAGGGACCTGCCTAGCATCCCCAGAGTCTGGGGACAACACTCACAAATGCCCCCTCTTCTTGGCAGGCTGCTTCTATATAGGTTTACAGGACAGGGAGCATTGTGGGCAGGCATAGCCACCTGTGTGCTAGAGCCTCACCTCTTGGCTAGCCTGGCCCTAGGCACAGGGCAGCCTTGGCAACTGAACCTGAGCAGAGACCAGCCCTTTGCTGGACAGAAAGAGTGTTGTGCTGGGAAGCACACTGCCTCGCTTCCCTAAGCAAATCTATTGCACCCCGCCAATCCCTGGGATCTGTAGAGGAGATAGATCCATGGGACCGGAGCCATCAGGTCCTCCAGCTCAGTGTAGGATATGAGACCGATGGGCAGATGCAGGGGGGGCATGGCACCCAGCCTACATGACTGGAGACCAATTTAAGAGTCAATCATGGGCTGCAGAGATGGCTTAGCAGTTAAGGCACTTGCCTGCAAAGCCAAAGGACCTAGGTTCAACTCCCCAGAACCCAGGTAAGTCAGATGCACAAGGTGCTGCATGTGTCTGGAGTTTGTTTGCAGTGGCTAGAGGCCCTGGTGTGCCCATTCTCTCTATCTGCCTCTCTCTCTCTCTCTCTCTCTCTCTCTCTCTCTCAAATAAATAAATAAAAATAAAGCTACATTTTTAAAAAAGAGTCAATCATGGGGCTGGAAAGGTGGCTCAGCAGCTAAAGATGCTTGTTTGCAAAGTCTGCAGGTCTGGGTTTGATTCCCCAGTACTCACATAAAGCCAGATGCACCAAGTGGTTCATGAGTCTGGAGTTAGTTTACAATGGCAAGAGTTCCTGGAATGCCCATATTCATTTTCTCTCTCTTGCTCTCAATCCTGGCAAATAAGTAAAAATGTTTTCAAAAAATAAAGGTGGGGGGGGGGGCTGGAGAGATGGCATAGTGGTTAAGGTATTTGCCTGCAAAGCCAAAGGATCCCAGTTCGATTTCCCAGGACCCACATAAGCCAGATGCACAAGAGGACGTAGGCATCTGGAGTTCATTTGCAGTGGCTGAAGGCCCTGACATACACATTTTCTCTCTCTCTCTTTCTCTCTCTCTTTCTCTCTCTCTCTCTCTCTCTCTCGGGACTGAAGAGATAGCTTAGTGGCTAAGGCACTAGCCTGCAAAGCCTAAGGACCCAGACTCAATTCCCCAGGACCCACATAAGCCAGATGTACAAGGTGGCACATGCAGTCTGGAGTATTTTTGCAGTGGTTGCAGATCCTGGCACACCCATTCTCTCTCTCTCTCTCTATCTATCTATCTATCTACCTCTCTCTCTCATAAATAAAATAAATTAAAAAGGGGGCTGGAAAGAGCAGTTAAAGGGGCTTATTTACAAAGCTTGATGCCCTGGGTTTGATTCCCCAAATACTACTCACGTAAGTAAAGTCAGATGCACAAAATGGTACTGGTATGTGCAGCTAGAGTTCATTTGCAGTAGCAAGAGGCCCTAGCATGTCCATTGGTTCCCCCCTCCCCCCTCTCTGCTTTCAAGTAAATAAAAATATAATTTTTTAAAATGAGTCAATCACATTCTGTTATGTTATGGTTGTTGACTGCTGGAGTGTTCAATACAGAGTGGACCTCCAGGCCAATGGGAAGAAACAGATGGTGCTGGAGCCAGTTGTAGGATCGGAGAGTGGAGAACAGTGGGTCTTCACTTCCCCAAGCCAGGGATGTCTCTCTCCTGGACAGTGGGCCAGGACATCCTGGGACCTTGGGTATGACAGGACCACCCAGATAAATATAAGCCCTCTCCCTCTCCCTTTCCTCCCTGCAGACCCCCCCCCCACAAACACACACAGACCACAGACCTGTCTGGGTAGGCCTTCTCTAACAGTGCTAGGGGTCATGTGCACACTTGCGCCTGGGCAGGAGTGGGGGAGCTGGGGGACAGAGGAGAGTCACAGAAGGAGGCCTCCTATAGAAACTCTTCCCAGAGCCTCTCACTGATCCTGGGTCCCTCAGCCTCAGCAGTGATCAGAAGGCACTGGGAACCCAACTTGCCAGCCCTGTCCCTCTCGTCTCACCCAACACAGCGAGCCCAGACCTACTGTGTGCATCCCCGCCAGAAATGACTGTCCCTTGCTCACAGCAGCAGCGCCATCTACCAGGCTGATGATTGGTTCTCTCTTCTTTCCTACAACTAGCAGCAAGTACTCTCTGAGCATGCCCAGGGCACCAGGCACTGTGACCCTGTCTGGAGGGGGAGAGGTCTCAGCCCAGTGACTAGTATGAAAACAAGCACCCAGCCAAACATCAGTGGCAGACACTGGGTCCTGGGAACCTAGCAGGAGTTCTTTAAACAGGCCAACGGGTGGGGGGGGGAGTATTATGCTACCATGTGTCTGTGGTTGGACAAAGAAGGAGTTGAGGGAGGCTGGAGGGGTAGATGGGGGCTGGATCACTGAGAGCCTTAGCAGGTGCTGAGATGTTGGCAAGGGAGCTCCAGTACAGATGGATGGCTGTGCACAAATGTGTGTTGTGAGTGCATTGTGTGCGGACATGTGGTATGTATAGGCACAAGTGTGTGTACATATGTCCACGGGCAGGAGTTTCTCAGCGAGCTGAAGGCGAGCCCTTCCGAGAACCTTGAGCACTTCAGTGCCACCTCACACACAGACCTCCAGTCTCTTGGAAACAAGGGAGGCACTGAGCTGGGTGAGCCCATGAGGCTCTCTTCCAGTGTCCTTAGGTATGGCTTCTCTTCTAAATTCCCTAGACACTCAAGGATGACCACAGTGCTCCACCCATGGTCAGGGGGCAGCCATTAAAATTCATGTCCCCAGGGCTGGAGAGATGGCTTAGCGGTTAAGCACTTGCCTGTGAAGCCTAAGGACCCCAGTTCGAGGCTTGATTCCCCAGGACCCATGTTAGCCAGATGCACAAGGTGGCGCATACGTCTGGAGTTTGTTTGCAGTGGCTGGAGGCCCTGGCGGGCCCATTCTCTCTATCTGCCTCTTTCTCTCTCTGCCTGTTACTCTCAAATAAATAAATAAATATGGGGCTGAGATATGGCTTAGCAGTTAAGCACTTGCTTGTGAAGCCTAAGGATTCTAGTTTGAGGCTCGATTTCCCAGTACCCATGTAAGCCAGATGCATAAGGTGGCACATCTGGAGTTCCTTTCCAGTGGCTGGAGGCCCTGGTGCACCCATTCTCCCTCTCTCTCTCTCTCTCTCTCTCTCTCTCCCCCTTTCTCTCTTTCTCTCTCTGTCGCTCTCAAATAAATAAAAATAAAACAAAAAATTTTAAATAAATGAATAAATATGAAAACAAAAAAAAATTTTTAATTCATGTCCCCAACACACAGGACAGGAGGCGGGAGGATCTTGAGCTCAAGGCCAGCCTGAGCAACTTAGCAAGAGCCTGTCTAAACCTAAAAATAATAAAAAGAGAAGGGATATAGAGATCCTGTCTCAAAATAAAAATAAGGTGGGGCTGGGAAGATGGTTCAATGGTTAAATCACTTACTAGCAAAGCTTTCCAGCCAAGGTTCAATTCCCAAACTGCTTATGTAAGCCAGACACAAAAAATGGTACAAGTGTCTAGTGTTTGTTTGCAGCAGCAAGAGGTCCTGGTGTGCGTGCATACACACACACATAAATTAAATAAATAAATAAATAAATAAAGTTTTAAATAATAATAAGCGCAGGGAACTGGCGAGATGGTTTAGCAGTTAAGGCCTACAAAGCAGTTAAGGCCTACAAAGCCAAAAGACCCAGGTTTGATTCCCCAGCACCCACATAAAGCCAGATTCACAAGGTGGCGCATGTGCCTGGAGCTCATTTGCAGTGGCTAGAGGCCCTGGTGTGCCCATTCTCTCTGTCTCTCTCCCTCTTTCTCTCTCTCTCTCAAATAAATAAATGAAATATTAAAAAAATAATAGGGCTGGAGAGATGGCTTAGTAGTTAAAAGGCATTTGCCTGCAGAGACAAAGGACCCAGGTTCAATTCCCCAGGATCCACATAAGCCAGACGCACAAGGTGGCACATGCGTCAGGAGTTCATTTGCAGCAGCTGGAGGCTATGGCACACCCATTCTCTCTCTCTCTCTCTCTCTCTCTCTCTCTCTCTCTGTCTCTTTCTCTTTCTTTCTCTGTCTCTTTTTCCCTCAAATAAATAAATAAAAATAAAATATTTTCAAAAGGTAAACCTCTCTCCAGAGGCAAACCATGTTAGTAATAACAGTAATGGCAGGGATGTAGGTAAATGCTAGAACGCTTGCCTAGTGTAAGGCCTGGGTTCAACCCCAAGTACCTAAAAAATGAAGGCTGAGGAGATGGCTCCCCACTTGCAAAAAGCATGAGGGCCTGAGACCACCTGAGTTCAGCTCTCCAGGACCCACGTAAACAGCCACAACCATCTCTAACCCCAATCCTGTGGGAAACAGAGACCAGAGAATCACTGGGGCTTTGGCCTCCATGTACACATGGTGCACACATCTGCACACGCATGTGCATATACCACACATATACACATACATCACACACACACTTACACAAAAGTCAGGCTCCAAGGTAGAAAGGAGCCAAGGAGCCGGGCGTGGTGGCGCACGCCTTTAATCCCAGCACTCGGGAGGCAGAGGTAGGAGGATCGCCGTGAGTTCGAGGCCACCCTGACACTCCATAGTGAATTCCAGGTCAGCCTGAGCTAGAGTGAGACCCTACCTCGAAAAACCAAAAAAAAAAAAAAGAAAAGAAAAGAAAGGAGCCAAGGACCATATTCCGAGCCCTGGGGTGAATCACCCTGACAGGGAGTCAGTCAGCAGTGAGGTGGGAGAAACAAGCAGCCACAGAGTGCCACCAGGCCACAGTCGGAAGCCCCCACACCAAGGATCAAAGGAGATACGGATGATGCTGGTGGATCTCACTTGTTTCTTTCTAGTTTATGCTGCACTTTCTAGAGCAGAGCCTCTGAGCCAGGCTTGTTTTTATACTCAGGAAAAACACATACATGAGAAGCAGACATAGCACTGGTGAGAAATCCCAGGGGGAGCGTATATCTGAGCACACTTTGAAGTAGGAAAGCCCCCCGGGAGACACTCTTGGCCCCCAGCGAACACATCCTGCATGTGAATACTTGTGCCTTTCCCCTCTCTCAGCCTCACAGCCCAGACTGAGCCATCACAAGGCTGCCCGCAGCCCTCACAACCTGAGTCTCATTTCCCTGGCACCTCCAGGGGCAAGGCGGGCCACATATACCATCGACCCCTGGAGAGTATCCATCTCTGACCACTCTGCATGCCAGATCCCTCCCCAGGTCAGCTATGCCCTCGCTCCACCAATGAAGTGGAAAGCCAGCTGTGTGCACCTGGGTTAGCAGTGGACAGGCCGTCTCCGAGGGCCCTACCGGTTCATCTGCACCTGAGCACATGAACAGCTGAGGCTGAGGTCTGAGCAGAAGGAGCCCCATGGAAGGAGGCGCTCCCTCAGCATCACTGGCTCAGTTTGGGGGATGCAGCTCAAACACCCCCACCTCAGAATCTCATTGGGTCCATCCACTACAAAGCTATGAAGTTGCCATTTCCTCCCCAAGAGAAGCGGGACCCCATCTTGCAGGGACACACATAGTCCAGCCACAGGCAGGCAGATAACAGATCAAGCAGGTCTGTTACCTCTCCCCATCTATCCACTGGGAGGAAAAAGGAGACGCGTGCTTGGGGCCCCAGAATGTGAAGGGAGCAGCCACCACAGCCACTCTTGGGTCTGGCCTACAGGACTGCATCTCTCCAGATGACTGCTGTAACAATTCCCCAAGGCTGGTGAGCCAGAGACTCTTTCCCCATTTTGGGAAGGCTATGGTGTCTTTCCTACACAGCATACCCCAAGTTCTGACCTTTCACATCTGTCCCCTGAACCCCAGTGGTCTAGGTGGAGACGGAGTATAGGGACCAGGAGGGTGCCTATCATTGAGCCTACAGGGTGCTCAGTCACCGCCTCAGAGCCAAGAAGGTCGCAGCTGAGGGGCTGCACAGGTCTCAGCATTCCCCAGCACAGCCGCCATACCTCAGGTCTCTGGGAATGGCAGGCCGGTGCCACACCCAACACTGCAAGCCTCTGGCCCAGCCCACGCTCCAGCAGCTCCAGCAGCTCCAGCAGCTCGTGTGCATCCCCACCCCTCAGCCTGTGAAAATGGATTGGTTTGCTCGAAATGAAACCTGTTACCACGGATACATGGGAATCAGGGTGGGACAAATGAATGGGGGAGTTGTTGGCCATGAGGGGCCAATGGGCCCGTAGGGAGAGGCCTCTAACACTGTCTCACTGTCCAAAGCCCTGGGTCTGGCCCTACACTATCCATCTTCCCTGGTCCCAGTCAAGAAACTCATTTCTTGTCTCCACCAGTGCTCTCTGCTCCAGGACAAAGGGTCCGAGGTTAGGAAAAGGGAATCTCAGCCTCAGTTCCAGCTCCATCATCTTAGAGGCCTTGCTACCTTGTCTGAAGAATGGGACCTGGTCCCCTGTGAAATGCAGAGGCCAGAAAGCCAAGAGGCAGTGAAGAGTGGGCTTGAGAACTGTGGCGGGGTCTTGTGTAAGCTACTCATGTATAAGGACCCCAAATTCAATGTGCCGAGAATAACCCCAAAACAGAGCTCCAGCACACACAAGTTGGAGCTCCTTGCTAACAGCTCCATTCTCACACTTACGTGAGGCTGCAGCTCACTTGGGGAGGCTACGCTGGCATCAGCTAGGGCAGGTGCTAGCCCAGAGAACTGGGACCCACTGCAGTCTGAACCAAGAACCACCTCACATGGACAGGTAATCAATCGGCTGATAGCTGATGCCCTGGCCTGGATAGCTCCAGGAGACACCTGGTATGCCCACGTTGCCGTGACCAGTACATGAGGAACACCTCTGCTCTACCTTCTCATCTGGGAAACCCTCAATTGTTCCATGAGGTTACCTTAGGGAACCTCCCAGAAAGACCTTCAGGCCAGACCAGGATCCCCTGCCCTCCCTCACCCTCAGTCCAGACAGAGCATAAAACCTGCCTGGCCTCATCCGCAAAGAAGGCATGGGCAGGAAAGGAAAGGGAGATGAGCAACGATGAAGGAACAGTGAGCACAGACTGGGGCTGGCAATGGAAGGAGACCCAGCCCGAGCTCTCTTTCCTGGGACTATCACTCCTGATCCACTCTCATTTCCGCACCTGCGAACTCTGGCTGCCCCATTAGGTTTCTGCCTGGGGTTGGGGCTCTGGGGAATTCTGGGGTCCTGAGAAGCTCCAATTGCCTCTCCTCCACATTCAGTCACCCTCTTCCCTGCTGTCCATTCCACATAGGAACCCAAGCACAGCAGGGGTTATGCACAGCTGAGCAGACAGAACTCCACCCTTGGACGGGAAGGCCTGTTCAGGCACATCTGGAGAATGTGGTGAACACGCTGGAGCCGGCTCTGTGGGACAAAGGGGTGCATGGTGTGCACACACACACAGGTGCAGGCACATGCCTGTGCACACCCACAGACAGAGGCAGAGCTGCTTCTGTACAGAGTACCCAGCAAACGAGAAACCCAGGAGCAGAGAATCAGTACCCCACACTTGATCCGGAAGCCTCCTCGCATCAGAGACCTGTGCCCTTCTGATTGGACCTGGGACCAGGACCAAGATGCATGGGACAGAGAGCTGGTCCCCACGATTTAATTCAACTGCTCTTTCAAATGGGCCATAAAATTCACTCCGCCCAGCCAGAATCTGCCAGGGCAGGAACAGGACACATAAGCTGCCCTTCACACTGTTTTAAGCTCCCTGGTGTGGCAGAACCTCTGTTTGGGGGGAGCAGAAGATCCTCTTTCTCTCCAGATGGTATCATGGGGATCACATCACCCTTGGGCTCTAAAGGACAGAGACACGTAGCAGGAAAAGAACCAGGCATAGACAAGGCCTCTGACTCACCCACAGGCAGAACATTGGCACTTAAGAAAAGCCATCTGCTGTCCAGATCTGGTCCTGGGTCCTCAAGTGGGGGAGCAGGACCAAGGGAGTTGTCTGGTGGGGGAGCCATCCTGAATGGATAGGGGCTCTCTGGGGATTGGGGATAGCCAGCCTGGATTAGCAGAGAGGCCTGGCCATCAGCAGAAGGCTGCTCTGAGGTCCCTCTGCTTCCAGCAGCTGTGATGTTCCTCGGTGGTATGAAGTCTAGGCTTGCCACTCATTGCATACCTAAAGAAAGCAAAAGAAAATGGGGGGGGGGCTTAGCGGTTAAGGTGCTTGCCTGCAAAGCCAAAGGACCCAGGTTCAATTCCCCAGGGCCCATGTAAGCCAGATGCACAAGGTAGCGCATGCTTCTGTAGTTTGTTTGCAGCGGCTGGAGGCCCTGGCGTGCCCATTCTCTCCCTCCTCCCCCCCCCCTCTGTTTTTCTCTGTCAAATAAATAAATAAAAATAGGGCTGGAGGGATTGCTTAGCAGTTAAGGCATTTTCCTGCAAAGCCAAAGAACCCTGGTTCGATTCCCCAGGACCCATGTTAGCCAGATGCACAAGGGGGCACATGCGTCTGGAGTTCGTTCGCAGTGGCTGGAAGCCCTGGCTCGCCCATTCTCTCTCTCTCTCTCTCACTCACTCTCCTCCCTCCCTCCCTCTTTCTCTGTCAAATAAATAAAAATAAAATATTAAAAATAAAATTTAAAAAGATAAAATATATTTTTAAAAAAGGGGGGGCAAAGCCGGGAGTGGCGGCGCACGCCTTTAATCCCAGAACTCAGGAGGCAGAGGTAGGAGGATCACCGTGAGTTCGAGGCCACCCTGAGAATACAGAGTGAATTCCAGGCCAGCCTGGGCTAGAGTGACACCCTACCTCGAAAAACCAAAAAAAAGAAGAAGAAGAAGAAGAAGAAGAGGTGGGACAGAAAATAGGTGAGGAGGTCTTTGCAACGGGCTGGCTCCCAGGATGGAAAAGCAGCGGTGCACCACATCGCCCCCTGCTGGAGGATGCTGGAGGATGGTAGCGCAGTCCCACTGCATCTTGTAAACAGACTACCAGAGCCAGTGCAGGGCTGAGCAATGAAGGAGTCAAGAATGAAGAGTTGGAGCAAGAAGGACCAGAGGCTGGCTGCAAAGCCTCATGTCACTGGTGAATAGCAGAAGCAGATGACAACAGAGCAATGTGGCCAAACCACAGTTTCCTCCCCAGAGTATACAGAATGCCCGTGTGAGGACTTTTCCAAAGCTCCATCAGAGTAAAAAACAAAACAAGGGCTGGAGAAATGGCTTAGTGGATAAGACGCTTGCCTGCAAAGCCAAAGGACCCGGGTTCAATTCCCCAGGACCCACATAAGCCAGATGCACAAGGGGGCACACGCATCTGGAGTTCATTAGTAGTGGCTGGAGGCCCTGGTGTGCCCATTCTCTCTCTCTCTCTCTCTCAAATAAATAAAGAAAAATAAAATATTATTTAAAAATAAACAAGATCCACTTCACACAGGACAACCAGGCTCATAGGAGCAAACTTTGCAATGTACCTGTGACATCTCAGAACCTGTAGCCCTGTGGCTCCGCTGGATGCTGGAGCTACCCACCAGCCCATAGCCACATGGGAACCCAGGAGGCCCCAAAGAACCCATGTGAGTACACTTCACCCCTGTTCCATCCCTGTCGTCTCATGGAAGCATTGCTCTGGGTCTAGGGTTGGAAGTCATATCAATGTGCTGTGCTGGTCGCCCAGACCACAGTCTGCTCAGGGTAGCTCTGCTTGGCTGAGCTCCAAACCCTGGATTCTCAAGGTGTCCCAGGTTCTAATCAACCTCCTTGTTCTGCCCCTGCAGCCCATCCCCCAGCCTCTGCTTAGCTCCTCCCTGGAATCTTCCTTCCAACACCTCTTGTCTGGACCAGCTCCCCTCCCCCACAGCCTTCCTGGCCACCTCTTTCCCAGACCTGACCATCCCCACCACACACACACCCTTCCAGGGGCCTCAGAGAGACTGACAGGACCACTGAGCCCTGGAGAACTTAGCCATTGAGCTACAACATGCCCAGGACAGATCCTGTGGGCCTGACCCCAAATGGACATCAAATACCAACACCTTCCAAATACCCATAGCCACGCACCGCCCAGGTAAGAAGACAGCTACGAAATGTGAGGCCCCTCATGGCAGGAAAGGTTCGCACCTCTGCCTCAGCCTTTCTTCAAGCTCAGACTCTTAGGTCCTTCAAGGCCCCTTTGGACCATCCCTTACCCATATTCTCCAGACTGTAAACTCTCCAGCCTGATACAACTCTTCTAGGATCAGCCGGGATTGGCCAGCTACGATTCCTGGGACCTGGCCTCAAAGCAGCATGGGCTCACCCTCAGTCTCCCTCCTCTCCCTGGTAGTCCTCACCTCACCCAGCTCCAGGTTCACCCACAGGGATGGGGTCTCACAGGTCCTCCTGAGGCAACTGAACTACGGCAGCCCCTCAGCCACCAGCCCACAAGGCAAGCACCAGCCTCAGCTGCTGCCCTAGCTGGCGCCCGCCGGGTGCCTGACAGTCAGCTTCCTGCCGCAGTGGGAGCTGAAGCCATGCCTCAACATGCCTGCGGGAGTGCGGGCCAGGCGTGGGGCTCCACTGGGCTGGCATAGTGGAGCCTAATTAGGCAACAGTACCATGCTGACCGCCTGAGGCCAAGGCGTGGTCCCTGAGGACCATGAGGTCTGTCATTGGCACGAGCCCTACTGCACCTGGCACAGAGAAGCCCTTATCTTCCTTCTCCTGCCATGCCCGCCCTCCATGGCACCCCTCTCCTCCATCCATGTAAGCCCTTCCGCTCTGGAGGCAGCAGGAGTAGTGAGGGGCCTGCATCAGGGTGGACCACCGTGTAGGCAGAGGGTTAGAAGTAGCAGGAGCTCGGGCTGATTTTGCTGTGGAGTAAAACTGGTCAGATTTGCTCCCACCTCACCCTGGGCACAGGGCCTAGCTGACCCTCAGACCTAGAACAGACAAAGAAAAGGACACCTCTTATCTCAGACTCCGGCCTGTAGATCGACCTGAAGTCTTTGGGAAGTGGCTGCTGTCATGGATGAGGGCTCACTGATGGCCTTGTGCAGGGCCAGACTGGGCACAAGGCAAAGAAGTCCACCTGCCCCTGGAGCCGTTTCATCAGAGTCCAGTTCAAACTCTGAGTGCCTGACCAGTGCCACACCCAGGCAGGAAGACTTTCCTCCACAAAGTAAATAGCCCTCCATTCCCAAAGCCCCTGAAAACCAAGCGGCTCCTGCCGAGTAGCCTTCCACAGAGCTAGGCCCCCACCTTGGGGGATGTCTAGGGAACTTGCTCAGGGTAGCTTCTATCCTGCCAGACTCGCTAGGTGCTTCCAATGGCTGTAGTGACTTTCAAGAGATGAAGAGTGCTGGCCGGGCATGGTGGTGCACACCTTTAATCCCAACACTTGGGAGGCAGAAGTAGGAGGATTGCAATGAGTTCAAGGCCACCTGGAGACTACATAGTGAATTCCAGGTCAGCCTGGGATAGAGTGAAACACTGCCTTGAAAAACTAAAAGAGAGAGAGAGAGAGAGAGAGAGAGCTGGCCTGCCTGGGAGCCTCAGGGAGGCCCACCACAAGCCCCAGCCTGTCCTCTCTAAGTCCTCCCCCTCGTGCCTCCCACCTTCTGCGTCAGAGTACAGGAAATGGAGCTGCCACACCCTTGCATGCCTCCCCTGGTTCTGGAAGCCCCCTTGAGGGACAAAACCCTGCCTCTGGGGAGATGTCAGAGTGTAGGGGCCCTCTCCCTCCTAGACTACAAACCCCAATGCCTGAAGAGAGAAAATGAGGCCCAAAGAAGACAAAACCCTTATCCCACTTCCACCAATAACCCAGCTCCCTTAGTCTTGGTACCCCAAGCTCCCCAGGTCTGACCACCTTCAGTACCTGTACAGGAAAAGGAGCATCCACCTGCCCTACCCTCCTCATGCCAGGCACCAGCAGCCAGTATCCTCCACTATGGCACTTTGATGGCCCCAGAGTCTGTCCAGTGGGCCTCTTAATGCCCACTCAAACTCAGACTCCATTTATTCCTGCACCTCTGTGCCCTGACTTCTGTTTCGGCTGGTAGCATTCTCAAGATGTGGAGACTCTGGCCCAGAAATGCTAGTGACAAGGAAGCAAGACAGGGCCCTGTTGCATGATAGGTGAGCCTATAGCCATACCTTCTTTCTCCCCAAGCCACTAGCTACACTGAGCCCCTACCTTTCTGAGACTGAGACCCACTATGTGAGGCCCTGCTACCCCACCCTGGACTTGGTGGATGTAGAGAACACAGAACTGGGGCTGGCCCTACAGAGCCACAGGTTCAGGCAAGCTTGACTGCCACAGCAGAGCCGGTCTAGCCAGCCAAAGCCCAGCTGCTCAGCCCGATGGTCCTCAGTACCCATCCCCCTCCCAGACTGCTTAGAGCGGGGCAGGTCCCGGGGCTGGGTCTCACAGGGAGTAGGACCTGCCTTGCTCACCAAAGCACTAGAGACAGAGATGCACTGTCAAAGTAACTGGGTCCCAGGTGAGTGGGTCACTGGATCCAACAACTTATATGGCCTGGGAGTGGCCCCTCAGCAGGAGCAAAACCACCCTGCCTGCCTCCTCCCCCCCCCCCAGAACCGTTCACTATAGCCTTGGGAGGCATGCATGCAGCACCCACCATTGGCAACAAGAGGAGTCTGGCATGGGATGAGGACAGTGTTTAACCAAGAAAGTAAAGATCAGAACAAGGTCCACTCTGGGCACTAGGCCACAGAGTACTGCTTCCAAAAGTGTGGCCCGCAGAACCCAGAGCCTTTACAGGTCCACAAGCCTAATAAGAGAAGTCTTTGCCTGTGTCTAAAATCCACATGGACAGCGAGTGATGCTACTGGCCTTAGCACTGTTTTCCACCATCATGTGCTCAGAACTAAAGCAAATAGCCACTTCATTCCTGTCTTTGATGAGGCAGGAATGATGGCTTGCACTGAGGAATGGCTTGCACGGGCTCAGGACTCCTGCCAGGCAAAGCACAGGGTGTCCCAGGAAGAATGGAGGACTGGCTAACTACCTGAGCTTTGTGGTACCCCGCCGTGCCTGAAAGGTGACAGTCGGAGCATCTGACAGAAGTTTTCTCAAAAGTAAAGTGAGGGCTGGGGGCAGTGGTATATGCCTGTCATCCCGGCTCTTTAGGAGGTTGATTTGGGAGAGCGCCTGAGCCTAGCAGTTTAAGGCCAGCTTGGGTAACATAAAGGAGACCACAGCTCAAAAAAGAAAACAGAAGAACAAAGTAAGCCTACCAGTTTAAAAAAAAAAAAAAAAAAAAGGAAGCCGCAGGATCTCTGTCAATGATAAAACTGAAGCGCAAGTGAAAATTAGTGCTTTGTACAACTTGTATCCACCACTGTGAGCCAGTCAGCTCTCAAATACCACAAGATCAGAGATCAGTGGAGGTGCTATAAAGACTTGAATAACATGAAATGTGTCAACATGGGGGAAATTTACATAACAGAATGAACCAACACCTTCAAAGTGACCAGACATACGTTCTAAAATCACTGTAGTGACATGGGCCACAGATTCCATAATGCAACCACCTCTATCTAAGAAACCATCCAGGAGGCACACCCTCAGTTAGGCAAGAGGCAACAGAACTGTGTGAGGCCAGGTTTCTTCAGTTCTTTCAACCAAAACAACACATTGTGACAGATGGGGTGCAGAAGCGGACAGGAGGATCCAGCTGTCTTTCACACACCAGACGCTGGAGAGATTTGCAAAAATGCAAAATATGTCATTCTTCTCGCTGAGATTTTTTTTTTTTTTGCCTTGAACAAGTACAGTTTATTTGTCATCAAATGTTATAAGTGTTATTTATATTAACATATAATTCATTTCTTGATGTTATTTTTAACAAGACTTCATGAATATTCTTATGTTATCACTTTGTGTTTATTTGTTTTTTGAGACAGGGTCTTGCCATGTAGACCAGGCTGGCCTCGAACTCAAGATCCTCCTACCTCAACCTCTCAAAGGCCTGTTCCACCAGGCCTGGCTCATTTTGAGTTTCTAATGTAGTAAGTATTCAATGCCAGAAGATATAGTGGTCACACTTTAGCAACAAGCCTCCATATGCAGCATCTGCCCACTTCCAGGGTACAAATATTCTCGCCAGAGCCTATTTCAAGTGACTGACTGAACAATCACAGAATATGGAGTTGGGGAGAGATGGAGATGTCTGTCTGCAGTGTTCCCACTACACAGACAGGATCAAGTCGTATCTAGACAAGAGCAGAGATAACAGCAGGGTGTAATTAGGAAGTGATATGCTTTAAGTGTTTATTACCTTTGTGTTTTATGTAATTTATATGTCTTACATGTGTAATTAGTTTAATTTGATTTTAATAATGGCTGTGTCCAACATCCAGCTCACAGAATTACTGGAGACTTAACAGCTGGCTCAAGCAGGCTCCACCAGTACACCCTTGGATATAAATTCTTCTAAACAAAAAGCTCTTTGAGGTCCTCAATGATTGGTGCAAAGGGGTCCCAAGACCAAAATTTTTGTGCAATGATATTTATCTAAAATACTTAAAACAGAATAACAATTGCATTCTAAGAAATAAAAAACCCAAAAGATACCCACTAAGCATACTTCAGATGAGGGAGTGGGGCGCTGATGGGCTAAACCACTGTAGAGATCAATCTATGCGACCTGTCAGTCAAGAGTGGGGTGCTGAGGAAGTCTCCACAGCCCTTCCTCCTTAGCCTGAAAAGCAGACTTGGAGAGGTTAGAGTCCCTGGGACATAGCTCAGCTTGAAGCCTGTCCTATGTAACTGTGAAACACCCACAGCCTAGATTTCCTCATCTGTGAAGGAGAGTGAGGAACACTCCACTCCCCACAGGAGGTCACAGGTCTATTCACTCTGGGGTGCAGAGAAGCCAAGCTTGAGGGTGGACACATGGCCTTTCCATGTGGTCATTCAGGAACTTCAACTTTGGTGCCTTTCCCTGCCCCTCAGGCACTTTCCAGACTGTCCAAAATGCATACAAATGCATCAGGGCCACCATGGCAGTGTGCACCCCCAAAAACAGAAGCTTTCACATCCCAGTGGCATATCTGGTCCCTATCCCTCCCTGTACCCCGTCTCACCCACTGTGCTTGCTTCTCTAGGGCCAGCCAACAGCTCTGAGTTCTGCCCCACAAGGGGTGGAGGCAGGAAGACAAGAATTTCCTGAGCTCCATCTCCAAGCCTCAGGGCAGAGTCCAAATTAGAATCAAAGAAAGGAATGCAAGGAAGGGCAGGAAGAGATGCTCAAGGGGACATGCGCTCTTAGGGTCACCTCTTGCAGCAGGCTGGATGTAATCCTGAGTACGGGCCCACAGGGTAAGTTATCACAGGCAGAGGTTTGTGCAAAGAAGCTGTGGCTGTCCCTGCGACCTCGGCACTTACTAAGCTCTTCCCCAGTGACCGGACTCTGCGCCTGCTCCCACCCCAGAGAAGCTGGTGGGAAGGCAGTGCGTGGCATAGCAGAAGGCAAGAAGGGGCTCAGAATGGATTCAGACCCTGCTGAGCATGGACGTCACCTAAGGAGCCCTCAGGGAAAAGGATCTGCCAGACTGGAAGGACAGCATGTGCAAAGGCCTCAAGGCAGGAAGACTATCACCTCCACAGGAGCAGGAGCTAGCAGCTGCCCTTCGTGAACTAGAGCCACCAGCGGCAGGGGAAGGCTGCAGAGCTTTGGAGCACCATCCTTGCCCCTTCCTTCCTTCCTTCCTTCCTCACTGCCCTCCTATCCCTAGAGGAGACTGGCTGTCAGCCTTGCCACTTCCGCTCCCTCCCTCCCTCCCTCTCTTCTTTCTTTCCTTCCTTCCTTCCTGTCCTCTTGTCCCCAGAGGAGAATGACTGTGCCACCTTGCATTCCACTGCTGGTGAGCTCCTCAATAATCAATGAATTGAAAATCCCAGGCACCTAAGGGTCTCAGCTGAGAGCAGGTGCCATCAGAAGCTGGGCAGCATCAAGTTCTGTCTCCCGCTCTTACCCACACAGCCTGGCCTCTGCAGAGAATAAGTGCCCAGAGGCAAGGAAGGGCAGCAGGCAGCGGAAACTTGGTGACAGGCAAAGAGAACACCTAAGGTCAACCAGGACCTGGGATGGCTGAGTCGGGGACAAGTCCTGGGTCTTGCTGAGCAGGCTGGCTGTCAGGAAAGGACAACACTGAGACCTCGGGGTGAGGAGAAAGCAGATATCACCAGACAGCCTCCTACCCATGAGGCCAGGCTCCAGGACAGGGTGGACAGCCTGCAAGGTGGGGTGAATGAACAAGAGCAAATGGCTCTCAGCCTGTGGATGGGCAAGGTTCTCCTGGTGATAGTCCCCAAGCAGGGAACAGGCAGAGAGCAGGGCAGGAGGCATGGGGACAGCCATGGCTTTCCAGATGTGGGGTACATATACGGATAGCCTTGGACAGGGAGCCAAGCCAGTCACAGTAAGGAGACCTAGGGGGAAGGCATCAGGGTGGAGGGTGGGGAGGGGAGATCTAAGGGACTGATAATATGCCTTCAGCCAGCTCATGCTCTCAGACTGCTGAACACCAGCTGGGTACTGGGTCAGGGCTCCCTCTGCCCAGCCTCTGCCCAGCTCCACGAGTGAGAAGGAGAACTCTGAAGCTCTACCTAGTCCTCCTTCTCAGGAGCAGCTGTTTGGGGGGCAATGTCTCGCCTATCCTCAGCCCAACTGGAAGGTCAGTAATCCTTTGCCTATTTATCGAGACAATATCTGACGTCCTCCAGGACAAAGGGAGAGCCCAGAAACTTCTCAGGGAAGCACAAGGAGGACAATTCATACCATGCATTATGCAGGGCCATGCCTGCAAAGACATGGCAAGTAGAGTAGGGTGTGGGGTGATGTTTTAACAAGGTCTGAGGATAACCTCGAGGCCATAGAAAGCCCAGCTTTAGGAAAATCCAGGACACATCTCCTAAGAACTGGGGCAATGTTTGCCTGACTGAGCATCCTACCCAAAATTGTCCATTGAATGCCAGGTTCTTGGCAGAACTGAGGAGTCCCTGAAGATTTCAGAACAGAAGAGTGAAAGCAGGGAGAGACATGGCCAGATGCTATCTAGTCCTGTTTCAGGAAAAAGGGTGGCAAAAGGCAACATCAGAGACCTGATACTGAGCCTGTGACTTCAAGAGCCCTCTCATTCCACATGGGGCACACCACGGGGCAGAAAGGTCCAGAGCCCACTCACTCAAGCCTTGTCTGTAATTGCTGGCCTCCAACAGACCTAGAAATGAGGGGAACCAGCTGTTGTCTGACAGGGTGTCAGCACCTCTGCTCTCAGCAGAGACCCTGTGGCTGACCCAGTCCATACTCCATGGACCCAGTGTGCATCTGCCTGGCAGTAGCTCCTTCGAGGCCATTGCAACTTCTAGACAGCAACTGTGTGAAGCCAGCCATTGTCTGTCGTTCTTAACTCTCACATTTTAAGGCCAAGAAAGCATCCAGCCTTCCTGGCATCTCTCTGGGAATCCAGGGGTCACTAGAGGTCAGAAGCTGTGGTTCTCCCCTCACTCAATTGGCACATCTTCACACTGCTATCTGGCAGCTCCTTACTTAGTCCTGTGTGTGCTGCATGAGCCAAGCTCTGAGCAAGGTCCTAGTATGAAGGGAGAGCAGGACTCAGAGATGCCCTGGGGCCCAGCCTTGCAACATCAGAGTCTCAATGAAGAACCCATGATGATAAAGGCTGGAAGACTCCCGTCCTGCAGTGGAGGTTGCAACCACCCAGTCACTACCTCTCAGCAGACCCTGAGTCAGTAGATCCACACTTGGTCTCCTGAGTTGTCTTATTACCTGAAAGGTGGAACCTCTACTCTCCCATTTGACATGAGAAAGCTGGGGCCCAGGAAAAAAAAAAACAAAAACAAAAACAAAGACACAAAATCAGGGCTGGATAGATGGTTTAGCAGTTAAGGTGTTTGCCTGCAAAGCCAAAGATCCCAGGTTCAACTCCCCAGTACCCACGTAAGCCAGCTCCACAAGGTGGCACATGCATCTGGAGTTCATTTGCAGTGGCTGGAGGCCCCAGTGTACCCATTCTCTCTCTCTCTCTCTCTCTCTCTCTCTCTATCTATCTATCTATCTCAAATAAATAAATAGTTTTAATTTTTAAAAAACAAAATCATACTGCAGTGCAAGTGCAAGCCCTTCCCCTTCTCCCTAGACCCCACCCCATGCCACAGGAGGCTGCTGGGTGTAAGCAGCCCCGCATCAGTCAGCTGCACTGACCCTAGCCCTGTCCATGCAGAGCCCCTTAGACCTGACGTTCCAGCTCTATCCAAATACCCACTCCCAGAACGGATCCTGCTCCCAGCCTGAGTTTCCCTCAGGCCTTTCTGGCCCTTGCTCTGTGTTCCCTGCAGCCAATGATCACTCTTTGGGGTGCCCCGCCCTATGGTATATTGGGCCAACAGCCTTCCGGCCCTCCAACCTATAAGTGAGGGTGGAATGTCAGCCTGGAGCCCTGCTCAACCACAACCTACCCATCACCCCTGGCTTGCATGAGCCTGCACTGCCATATCTCCCACATGGACAGAGGCCCCTCTTCTTCTAGGATGTCTTCCCAAATATCCTTTCTCTGGAGACCTTTTTGCCAGACCCTTGTTACCCAGCTCAGCTCATGATGACTGTCACACATATGTGGGGACCCCTCATTGCCCCCAACCAAGATCTTGCTGCCCAATGCCAGACCCCACACCAGGAGGTGAAGGGACGCAATGCAGAAGTGGGGTCAGCCAGACCTGGGCTTACCCTCTGCCCGTCTCTGAACTGAGATATGCCACCAGGACCAAACCTCTCCCTCTTATTCCTCACGTTTCCTCAGGCTTCTGTTTCTGGCTCACATAAAAGTTCTGGGAGAAACAAAATCCCCAGAGTCCCAGTCTAGCTCAACACTGGGAATCTGAGTCCCCTGGACAGTACAGGAACCCCGATGTGGCCCTAGCCAAGGGCAGCAACCCAGCACCTGCATGTGTTCCCAGAACTGCCCAGCATCCCTCCCTAGGGAACACTGCTCACCCCAACCGAGACCTGGCTCCTTTGCACTTGGTTCTACCCTCAATGTACGCTTAATGGGCATGGCTGGAGGTCTAGAGGACCTCCCCCTGGAGGCTTCTGCCCACCAGCCAGAGCTTCCCCAGATAAGTTATGTTCCTCAAGTTCCATCCCAGTACCCTCGCCCTTTCTTGGTGCCCACAGTACCTCCAGGGCTCCCATCTGCAGCAACGATGGTGGCTGGTGTGTGCTCCTAGGTCCTCCCACCACCACCCTTGGGTGGAGGAACCTGTTCTCCGGGTTTGTGGTGTGTGCTGAAGGGCCTCCTTCCCCAGGCAGGGCCCCACCCTAACAGTTCCTGTACCTGGGCAACTTCTGGGCGGGCTCTCTTCCTTAGCCACTCCACCCCTTTGCAGCTGGAGAGGGAGGAATGGGATGCTTGGTAGCCATACAACTGGGCTGAGGGGCTCCCATGAAGAAAGCCAGTGCTGACCCCTGCTCCATGCCCCAGGTGGTGGGGCAGGTCCCCAAGGATTCATCACCCAGGTGTAAAATTTAGGCAGTCTTCCCTTTACCATCCCTGCAGACAGTCATCTTGTTCCTCCTGTAGCTGGTAAGCCAGGCCAGATGGCCAACCAAGGCAGGGACTACAGGTGCCCATTAAAAGAATACTTGGGCTGGGTGCTGGATGCTTCCATATGATTGAAGAGTGCTGGCCAAGCGAGGTGGCTCACACCTTTAATCCCAGGACTTGGCAGGCAGAGGTAGGAGGATCACTGTAAGTTCAAGGCCAGCCTGAGACTACATAGTGCTGAATTCCAGGTCAGTCTGGGCTAGAGTAAGACCCTACCTCAAAAAAAAAATCACATGGGAGCACCCCATTCCAAGGCAGGTATATACCCCACAGTGCAGCCCCACTTAATACACTTTTCCTTCTTTGCTGCCTCAATGCTATTTTCCTTAGTGGAAGCTTGTGGTAGGATCCAGCCCAGGACTGATGAACACAGCAGTCACCACAACAGAGAATCCCTGCTCTGGTGGAGCCTACCTATGTTGGCTCACTGGCTCACCCATTAGTCTGCTACATGGTTCTGGGAGGAGCGATGTGAGGAGGGGGACACAGAGCAGATGCAGCAGAGCTGCCCACCAGGCTCCCTCTGGCTTACTCTGTCCCTGGCCTCCTTGTCAGCAGACTCTGTTAAAAAGAGCCAAAGGGCTGGACAGATGGCTTAGCAGTTAAGGTGCTTGCCTGCAAAGCCAAAGGATCCAGGTTCAATTCCCTAGGACCCACGTAAGCCAGATGCACAAGATAGCACTCCCATTCTCTCTCTATCTGCCTCTCTCCCTCTCTTTCAAATAAAAGGTTTGAAAAAAGGAGGGCCACCCATTCTCTCTATGTATCTGCCTGTTTCTCTCTGTGTCGCTCTCAAATAAACAAATAAAAAAAAATAAGCAAGCTTTTCTTTTTGGCAGTCCGTGGCTGCAAGATGGCAGTGCAGATTTCCAAAAAGAGGAAATGGAGCTGAATGAGTTTCTCACACGAGAGCTGGCTGAAGATGGCTACTCTGGAGTGGAGGTCTGAGTTACACCCACCAGGATGGAGATCATTATCTTAGCCACCAGGACACAGAATGTTCTTGGGGAGAAGGGCCATCGCATCCAGGGATTGACTGCAGTGGTCCATAAGAGGTTTGGCTTTCCTGAGGGCAGTGTAGAGCTTTCTGCAAAAAAGGTGGCCGCAAGAGGGCTGTGTGCCACTGCCCAGGCAGAGTCTCTGCATTACAAACTCCTAGGAGGGCTTGCTGTGCGAAGGGCCTGCTATGGCGTGCTGCGGTTCATCATGGAAAGCAGGGCCAAGGGCTGCAAGGTTGTCGTGTCTGGGAAGCTCCGAGGACACAGGACAAAATCCATGAAGTTTGTGGACGGCCTGATGATCCACAGTGGAAGTCCTGTTAACTACTACGTTGACACCACTGTGCGTCATGTACTGCTCAGGCAAGGTGTGCCGGGCATCAAAGTGAAGACCGTGCTGCCCTGGGATCCAAGTGGCAAGATTGGCCCTAAGAAGCCCCTGCCTGACCACGTGAGCATTGTGGTACCCAAAGATGAGATCCTGCCCACCACCCCCACCTCAGAACAGAAGGGTGGGAAGCCTGAGCCACCTGCCATGCCTCAGCCAGTCCCAACAGCGTAACAGGGTCTTGTTGGCAGCTGCATCTGGAAGCCGAATGTTGCTCTGTAAAGACATTTAATAAAATCTTGCACAAAGACCTAAGGCCTGACTGGATTGTCTGTCCAAGAATCTGACTGAATTATGTTGGCCTGTGGAGTGCTGCTCATCCTTGTTTAGGCCAGAGTGTCCAGGCAGAGCTAACCACAGGCAGCACCTTGATGAATTGTCCTGTGGTTCAGGGTTATAGGGTGAAGAGTGATTGGGATTTTAGTTTGGTTTTGATGCTGGAGATGGAACCCAGGTCCTTGCATGTGGTAAGCATTATACTACTGATACACCCCCAGTTGGGGGGGGGACAGATATGTGATGTTTATTCTTCCTGATGTGTAAAGAAAAGTCTAGCACATAGAAAGTAAATGGCATTCATTTTGTTGTCCTGTTAAAAAAAACAAACAAACAAAAATCTAAATCTAAAAGGGCTGGAGAGATGGCTTAGCAGTTAAGCGCTTGCCTGTGAAGCCTAAGGACCCCAGTTTGAGGCTCGATTCCCCAGGACCAACGCTGGCCAGATGCACAAGGGGGCGCACGCGTCTGGAGTTCATTTGCAGTGGCTGGAGGCCCTGGCGCACCCATTCTCTCTTTCTCTCTCTGTCACTCTCAAATAAACAAACAAACAAAAAACAAGGGCCAGACCTAGCATCCCTGGCTGAGGATTTCAGGTGGAACAATGAACTACCTGGAATGTAGCCACAGCTGCTGGGAATAGAGCTGCAAACACTGTCCTTAGAATGGGTGGCCTCTACTTCAGCAGCTGCCCATCTCCTGAGTTTGTCAGGGATGTAGAAGTCTAGCCTGCCCCAGACCCACTACCAACATGCATCTCCATATGGACCCAAGGCTTCCATGTGCTTGGCTCTGGCATGGGGGGTTCTTAGTAAAGAACAGCTGCAGTATAACCCAGTCCACAGATCAGAAAGCTGAGGCCCATGGTGTGAGGATGGAATGCGCAGGACACATGTGTCGATGGCACAGGACTGGTGAAGGCCCCAACGAAGGAGGCAGAGGCCAGCTCAGAGATACTCTAGTGGAGTGTCACCAAAGAACCCATTGAGCTGGGTGTAATGCCAGCACTCGGGAGGCAGAGGTAGGAGGAGAGCCATGAGTTCAAGACCACTCTGAGACTACATAGTGAATTCCAGGTCAACCTGGGCTACAGAGAGACCTGACCTTGAAGGGGGAAAAAAAAAAAGAAGAACCTCATTGCTATTGGTTAACATGTGGCTCAGAGATTGCGGCAACCCTCAAAGGGCCCCAGGAGGTGGATATGGGAGCCATAAGGCCAGAGCTGGACCTATTAGCAACTCAGACCCACACCTGTGATACCTTCCTTAAAATCAACAGGTGCCTGGCCTTCCCACCTTTTATTCTTGCAGCAGAGAAAAGGATTATAAGGAGTCAACAGGCTCAGGTCTAAGATCCTTGTGGCTCAGGCAACGGAGAGCCAAGGGGAGGTGACAAGGAGCAGATGCCCCCTCTCCTAGCAAGACCTCTCACACCACCAACACCCCAGAGTCCTAGAACCTTGAAACACTGCAGCAGGCAGAGACACAAGGCTGTGGTCAGCCAATCCATCCTGCCCTCCACCCTCTGGCCCCTGAAAGTCCCTCAGGGCTGCTCTTCCTTCCTCATTTGCCCACTTGTGCACTGAGGACCGAGTTCTACCCCAGGCTTTCTGTGGAGTGATATTCCCTAGCCCCCTGAAATTTTGCCACCTAAGAGATCAGATGGGCTAATAGCACCATCTGCTGGCCATCCCGGATTCTAACTCTTAGGAGGAACCAGAAGAAGCTGGAAGTGCCCTGTGATCAGTGCCCACAAATGAGGAAACCAAGGGTGAGAAGGGCTGAGATTTGAATGAATGGGGAACCTCGGGCAATTTCAGACTCTGTTTCTTGTTTTCCTCCCTGTTGCAGTTATCCTCTCATTGCTGAAACAAAACAGCAGCCCAGAAACAGCTTATGGGAAGAAAGGATTTATTTCAGGCTTACAAGGTTTTTTGTGTGTGTTTTTTTTTTAATTTACTTAATTTAACAGAGAGAGAGAGGGGGGTATATAAAGAATAGATGCACCAGGGCCTTCAGCCGCTGCAAACAAACTCCAAATGAACTCAAGACGCATACACCATCTTGTGCATCTGGCTTATGTGGGTACTGAGGAACCAAACCTGGGTCCTTGCAGTCAAGAGCCTTAACTGTTAAGCCATCTCTCCAGCTCCCAGGCTTACAGTTTTAAGGAGAAGTTCCATGGCAAAGCAGCAGCTGGGAATCAACAAGAGTGAACTGGGTAGCACAGGCAAGCTGGGCTAATAAACCTTAAGGTCCACTCCCAGTGACACACCTCCTCCAGCAAGGCTTCACCTCCCAACAGCCCCACCAGCTGCGGACTAAGTAGGAAGCCTAATCACAAATACATGAGGCTATGGGGGACATTTAACATCCAAACTACTACACTCCTCAAGGCTGGGATTTAAAATTCATTGCTCAAATAGGAATAGAGAAAAATCTTGTCTGTGAGGGAGACCCAGAGCAGGTCATAACTCGTGGTCTTAACCTGTTACTGAGTTCATGAACCTGAAGGGGGGAAAAGCTTGTGGACACGCAGACCATGACAGCCTTGGATTAGCAAAGAATTCTTGGAGTTTTCCAGAAGCTTCTACCTTTGCCTGAGCCATGCTGAGGCAGCCTGGCAGCGGCCAAAGAATCCACCTGGGGCTGCCCAGCCCAAGCGGAGGAAAGACGTGCACCGGCAAGAGGAGACGATCCAAAGGGGCACTTGGTGGCTTCAGTAGTCAGGAGAGATCTGTGGCCATCCTAAGAAGGACCAGGCCTACAAGTGCTGGTGCTCTAAACTCCACACTGGTCATCCGGGTGGTGCGCCTCTACCACCACAGGACTGAACCAGGGTGGAGACATTCGCATGGCTGAGCCACACTGCAGCCTGTCCTGCCTGCAGCCTAATGTCAGGTCAGCAAGAACCCAACGCCTTCCCCCTTCCTTAGGTCCTGCCTTGTCCCTTCAATCCCACGCGGCTTTTCCACCCAACAGGAGAGGCTGATTCCGTTAGCTGGGCACTGCGCACCCCAACCACCGCGGGGAGCTACCGATCTCCAGCCTGGCCCCTCCACCTGACTCCTCCCTGCCCTGGCCATTAGCCCGTCCCTTCCGTCCTAACCCCTCCCCTGGCTCCACCTCCACGAGGTGGCCTTATGGCCTCCACTCAGGGGCTGGGGACTGCTGCTGGTCAATGTGTCAAGCACCCCTGACGTCCGTCCCTTTTCCTGGAGCAGAGCAGCTGTGACTGGTCGTGGTCCCCAAGGCCTCCCTAGTGCCCAGAGAACCTACAGCACGTCCGGCGTAGGACGGGAGACGCCAGCCAGCGGGGAGCACCCACCACACCCACGGACCCGCCTCCGGCCCGCCCCGGTCGGCCGCGCCCCTCCAGGCGGGTCCTGTGTCACGGCTCCAGCCACGGGCCCTGTCCGACGCGCTCCTCCCTAGGCCCCGCCTTCCCCGCGTGACGCACGCAGCCTGCGCCGCACGTCGAGCCACGTCACTCGTCATCAGGCTCCACCCGCGCCGTCGCGGGCTCTGAGCATGGCGCGGGCCAGCCCCCCAGAGGTGATCCGCGCGGCGCAGAAGGACGAGTATTACCTTGGGGGTCTGCGGAGCGCGGCGGGCAGCGCGCTGCACAGCCTGGCTGGTGAGCGCCCCAGGACTCCTGGGAGCGGGTGGGCGCCTCCCCAGGACTGAAATGGGAAGCCGGCGCCGCTCTGGAGGCCGTTGGGAAAGTGAGGAGCAGAGGAGACGGCTTAAGGCGCTGTGTTGTGCAAACACTGCGCTCACCGTGCGCCGGGCCGTGCTTAGTGCTCCTCAGTCATTTACCTGTTTACTTCAGTCGTCCAACAGGTTGGACTTGCTACTACTCTTGTAGATGGGCGAATGGGAAGATCTTGTGGCCAGAGAGTTAGAGCGGAATATATATATAATTTTTTTTTGACAGAGAGGGTAGGCGCGCCGGGCTCTCCAGCCACTGCAAACGAACTGCAGGTGCGTGCGCCACCTTGTGCATCTGGCTAACGTGGGTCCTGGGGAATTGAACCTGAGTCCTTTGGCTTTGCAGGCAAACACTTTAACAGTTAAGCCATCCCTCTAGCCCAAGAGCAGAGTTTTGATGGTAGGCATGGATGGTTCCTAGCCTGTATGCTTAGCACCACCTACACTGTCTTTCCCGGAGCCTTCTAGGCCCTAGGATAGTTTCCACGTAGATCCTTGGCTCAGACCACCACAGTCAGGAGGCTCTCGGGAGATGACCTTGAGGATCAGCCCAACCAGGTGGAGAGGGGTGACACCCGACTGGGGAGTCTAAGAGAGAAGATGGTTGAGAGCCGCCCTGGAAGAGGATAAACTGGACCTTAGCACTTGGAGTAAGATGTCCATAATTCTAGTGGACCTTGTCACCTCGAGTAACTTTTTTTTCTTTCTCAGGTGCGAAGAAATGGCTGGAGTGGAGGAAAGAGATTGAACTGCTCTCAGACATAGCCTACTTTGGCCTCACCACAATTGCAGGTAGCAGTGCTCAGCAGATCCTTGGCACTGAGAGGCCCACACCCCACTCAAGTCAGAGGAAGGGATGCTGAGGGCTTCTAGGCAGCGAGAAGCTCCTGGGACTCAACTACATACATAGTCTCTGGGAAGGAAGGACACTGGCCAGAAAGAAGGCTCCACCTGAGAACCCCTAAAGGCCAGAGCTCAGCCCTCAGCCAGGTGCTCTCCTTTCATCTGTGTCCCTGGAACCCTTCAGGACTTTCCCAAGGTTGGGACCCACTTATCAGTGCTGGCTTTGGTAACATGAATGAGACTTCTGTCACTGGTACTGGCCATAAAACCCTGTTAGGGTGGAGGAACCAAAACTGATAGACCACCTTTGGAGAAGCTGCAGAGAGGGCCTCAAGTCACTGACCCAGCTGAACACCCATCAAAAATCACTGAGTACATGTGAAGGACTAGCCAGTCCTACATGAGAGGATCATTAAAGGTGTCCTGCCACAACAGGATGTACTCTGGGTGGTGGGAGACATATAGCACCAAGTGACAGCATTGTGAGCAATCATGGGAGGTAAGGAGCTCTTCCAGACAAAAGGCCAGGCCTGAGTAAAAAGTGTTTTTCATACAGGCAGAGCACTCAGCTGGAGCCACTGAGCAGATGTTGGGCATTGTTGGCCACAGACCAAGGAGAAGCTGACTGCTGGGGTTATGGGTGGGACTAGCGCAGCCTGCACTGGGGTATAGAAGCTGACTGAGGACAAGCTAGCTCAGGAGCCCATCCATATGTCAGGCCCTCACCAGTGTGCATCCATCCATCCTCAGGCTACCAAACACTTGGCGAGGAGTATGTTGGGATCGTCCAAGTAGACCCATCCCAGCGACGTGTTCCCTCCAGGCTTCGCCGCAGTGTGCTGGTCACACTACATGTGGTTCTGCCCTACCTGTTAGACAAGGCTCTGCTGCCCTTGGAGCAGGAACTGCAAGCTGATGGCGACAGCACACGACCCTCACAGGGAAGCTCGGTGTCTGGGCGCAGCCGGTCAAGGGCTCGGCGGTGGGTGCGTCACCACACAGCCTCCTTGACTGAACAGCAGAGGAAGGCACTCCAGCGGGCAGCCTTTGTCCTTCGACAGGGCCTCACCTGCCTCCATCGGCTCCACATTGCCTGGTTTTACATCCATGGTGCCTTCTACCATCTGGCCAAGAGGCTGGCAGGAATCACTTATGTAAGTAGCAGTACCAAGGGGGTACTTTGTGGTCTCAGCCTTTTGGGGCCCGTGCTGATGACATAATCACAGCTGAATGTTCCATTTTCAGGTTTGGACCAAAACCCTGTACTTGGAAAACAGCAGTGTTTGTTCAATTACATTTTGCTAAAAAACCTAGGAAAGTCCAGTTTCAAAGGACTTTGAGGTGGAGCTAGTCTGTATTGTGTCTGCCTACAACCAGCATGTGAAGGACATGGGGTAGGGGATTCTTACCCAGGGGACCTTGGTCCAGCTTCATGGCCAGTCCCTCACTCACTACAGGTCTATGGTTCTGTCCATTTTTACTTATTTAAGGAATGAGTACCTGGTCCCAGAAGGTACCAAATGTGAGCTCCAGCCCAGCCCCTGGCCCTCCACCACAGAACAGCCCTGGCAAAAGGCAAAGTCTTGGAGCTTGGTCCAGGGAATTTTCCCACTGGTGATCACATGGCCTTGCCACCACTGGACCCAAGCCTCCTTGGTCTGTGCTTACCTGTTGCATTCTCTCCACCTCTCATACCCTGGCTTTCCACTGACCCCTGGCTCCTGAGTCATCCAAAGTCTCCCCTGTGGTATCGTCACCATGTTCTCAGCCCACCAAGGACGTTAGGACTGTTCAAGTTCCTTTCAGAGGAAACCCACCCCTTCTACCTTGCCCCCACAGCACTACCCTGGTCTCCTCCCAGGCCGCTCTCCAGTCAGACACCCCTCTCACAAGTGCCTCCCAAGGAGCCCTTGCACAAACCTGTGCACTGGTTTCAGTGCCCCCAGACCTAGAGTATCCCAACAAGATCTTTGCCCCCAGCAGAAGTTGGCTGAGTGGCTGTTCTCCCCTTAAAGGTCACCAGTGTGGGCACAGGGCAGCAGAGCCAGGCTCACTGTGAGACCTGCCTCTTGTCCCATATGACCTGATTTTCTTCCTTTCCCAACCAGTGGGAAGGGACACAGGAAGTAGAAGACAACAGGCTTTTTTATTTTTTGCAGTGATCCGGGAAGTGAACAGTAGTGTGTCACTAGCTACAAGAGTGCCCCTGAGGCCGAGTTTGACAGAGTTGGTAAAGTAGGGGAGTAGCATCTGTCTGTCTAGGGTCCCTTGCTATCCCTGCCTCCACTCCTCATGCTCCTTTGGTCCTTAGGAGGTGGTCCCCAGACAACACCAGAATCCTCACTCATTTTTCTGGGTGTTCAGCCATGGCTAACACGCAGAGGTCAACCGGTACTAGGGCTCTCCCTCACACTTCCTGAACCCATCTCCCTGGCTT
The DNA here is from genome assembly GCA_036346955.1 of Dipus sagitta. Taxonomy (NCBI): domain Eukaryota; kingdom Metazoa; phylum Chordata; class Mammalia; order Rodentia; family Dipodidae; genus Dipus; species Dipus sagitta. The sequence goes on from CM070773.1 coordinate 135,410,715, forward strand.
GGTTTGTTCTCTAAGCACTCCCAGTACCAGGGGTAGACTTGGGCACAACTGAATATGGGACCTTTGGTAGACACTGAGGCAAGGTCCCCTGCGGTTCCTGATAGTTGTGGGGACCACCTGCCTTGACAGCTACACACTCGCCACCTGTCTGGAGAGGACCAGAGGGCACGGACAAGCTACAGACTGCTGGGGCTCATCTCCCTGCTGCACCTGGTACTCTCCATGGGGCTACAGCTGTACAGCTTCAGGCAGAGGCAGCGAGCCAGGAAGGAATGGAGGCTGCACCGCAACCTGTCCCACCGCAGGTACACAGGGAGCTCAGGTATCTCAGTATACTGTGAGGGTTGTAGAAGGAGCTCTCACTTGAGCTGTGTCCTGACTTCTCCAGGAGTTCCCTAGATGATAAAGCTGTTTGCAGAAGCCCTTTGTGCACCCTATGCTTAGAGGAACGTAGGCACTCCACAGCCACACCCTGCGGCCACCTCTTCTGCTGGGAATGCATCACTGAGTGGTGCAACACCAAGGTGTGTATGCCACTGGGGTCTATGACCATTAGTAACTGCTAGCCCCAGCCCAGACCTTGATTTTGGGGTGGAGTGGGTATCTTTTTTTAAAGCTCCTTATACATGGAGCCATACTCAGGGTTGAAGTTCCCCACCGTTGCCTTTTGAGGCTTGACTGAGAGTACAGGAGAAAAGCACAGGACAGTACCATGAATCACAACCCCCCATAAGCCTGTCTTGCATACCAGAGCCTTTGGCACACTTGGGACCCTGGTACATTTGCATATCCCAAGTTGTCCTTATGCCCCTGCTAAGCCAGCAGGACAGGTGCACAGCCTCTCCTTGATGGACATGCTTAGTTGGTAAGCTGCCACCCTGGCTAGGAGCCCAGGCTGCAAGTGATAGGGGATTCCATGTGGCTGTAGTCCTGCTGACCCTTGAAAATGGTTACCCTGAGCTTAGTGTGACAGAGCACAGGCATTCACGCTCCAGAAATACTGCTGAGTCAGCAGTACAGAATGTTTCCCAAGTGCCTAGCATGGCCAACTGGAGACCAAATGTCCTTTTTCTCAGACACAGAGTAAGTCGTCTGGAGAGGTAGCACTGTGGCTCATGAAAAATCTTATCTGGTAGAACGTTCTAGAAGAGGGGTCTGAATAGCATGCATGTTGGGTTCTGCATCCCCACTCCCACATAGTTGCTGGCCCAGGGGTGCTCTATAAAGACAAAAATCCAGGCAAGAGGCCCCAGGTGCCCAAGGCTTATATATGCTGACAGGGGAAGGGCACAGCTGTACTGAGCCAACACTGCCTCCCTCCCACCCCCAAGACCTCAGGAAAGGTTATTTTTTGACCATGAGTTGAAAATAGCATGTGTGTGGAAGGGAGAGGATGGCAGTGGGGGCTGGAGCCAGTCACAGTACACAACCAATGTGACCCTCTTCTTCCTTGCAGACAGTGTGTCCCCTGTGCAGAGAGAAGTTCCCTCCCCAGAAATTGGTCTACCTACGGCACTATCGCTGACTTGGCACGAAGTCCTCTCCAGACAGCTCCAAGTAATGGAGAAAGTTCAAGGAAGAAGCTCCTCAGAATTGACTTACTGCACAGAAATTACAAAATTCTTACACTTTGTTTCTTGTCATATAAGCTACTCCCAGCTACTGGATAGAAGACAAAAAACTGAAGCTGGTCAGATGCCACGTCCACATGGACAAGTGGACTGTGTTCTACATAGGGAGTAGCTCATCTTCAGCAGTCTGAACAAGGTCTTAGCTTCTCCTTCCTGACCCACGTATCTGAAAACTGCTTCTGATGTCAGCCATCACAATGTAGAAGCAGAGCTAAGTGTCTGGTTGAGAGTAGAATGGTATGCGCAGAGCCCTCTAGGTTACCCTTCCACACAGCGAGACACTTGGGATGTACTTAATGCATGTTACTTGCTTGCATCTTAATGAGGGTTTTCATCTTGGCTGTTATGGAGGGGCTTCCCAAATGGCAGGACCAGCTTAAATGAGCAGTTTTCTCCTAATCGGTCTCTCGTGCTTACATACTGTCTTTTCCAGGAGCTGAGTTAGCTGTGCCTGCCTAGAAGCCCAAATGGGCAGGCAGCCTGTTTACCCAAGGTCACTACAATATCTAATGCCCTTTTGGCTTGTCCTTGGCCTACTTCTGCCTCAGTTTGACATTTCTAGGTTTTTCACATACTCATTCCAGTTGGTGCTCATAAGGACAGAAAATAGACCTGAAGGGATTTCATAAAACATGGTGTAAAGGTACCCCTGCCAAGACCTCTGGCCTGTGAAAGTGAGCAGGGCCAAAGCCCAGGCACCACAATGGTGCTTGACACCTCCATATTCTTGGCCAAAGTCAGCCTACCAAGATCACAAACCACACTACTTGGTAGGTGGGGGAACGCCACAGGAAAACTTGCCTGTGGGAAGCAAGCACAGCTCTCTACACAGCCATCTCCAGCATCCCATATGTAATTCACACTGCTCTGGGCAGGGTGCTCGGAACTTCCAATCACACCTTGGACATGAGCACCAATGAGGAAAAGAATGAGGGCTAGAAAGATAGCTTAAGTTAAAGCATTTGCCTAAAGTCTAGGAACCAGGTTTTATTCCCCAGTACCCACATAAGCCAGAGAGGCACATGTGTCTGGTGTTTGTTTGCAATGGCTAGAGGGCCTGGCATGCCCATTCTCATTCATGCTCTTTCATAGTAAATATATATATATTTTGCTTTTTGAGGTAAGGTCTCACTCTAGCCCAGGCTGGCCTCAAACTCATGGCAATCCTCCTACCATTGCCTCCCAAGTGTTAGGATTAAAGGTGTGCACCACCATACCCAGCTAAACAAAAAAAAAAAAAAAATTTTTTTTTTAAATAAAAAGGTTCAGCAGGGCGTAGTGGCCCACGCCTTTAATCCCAGCACTGAGGAGGCAAAGGTAGGAGGATCACAGTGAGTTCGAGGCCACCCTGAAACTACATAGTGAATTCCAGGTCAGCCTGAGCTAGTGAGACTCTACCTTGAAAAAACCAAAAAAAAAAAAAAAAGAGGTTCAGAGTATGACCAGTCAGGTAAACAGGAGCAGCTCATTGCCAGGCACAGGTTAGCAAAACAAAATCCCAACAACTGATATATTTGGTGTCTAAACGAGGATGAGGAGGCACGGTTCTGCATGGAGCTTCTAATCAAGCCTGTTTCCTCTGGGTAGCACCTGCGTCCCCACCATACCTGTGCTGCTTCCTGTCCTGTTACCAGCAAAACAGTCCCCCTCCCACAGCTGCAGAGAACAAGCTGGGCTTCAGTGCAGTGACTAGTTTTGAGATGAAGACTACACAAGCAAGGGGAGACTTTCTTTAATAAATTTGGAATTAAAAAGTCAGTAAAATGTTCTAGAGTATTGTTTTTATCACATCAAAAAGTTGACATGCGGCAGGTTCCATTTTTCCCCATAGAAAGTGAAAAGCCGTGTGCCAAACCCTCAAACCTGGTGTGTTCTAGCCAGTTGTTTCCTCAAAGGGGTTGTTGCATGAGAACAAATTGAAATTAATTAAAAGCAAAACAAACTTTATATATCAAAGGAATGTGTCAAAATAGTCTCAAACAATTAAAATATAATATATATTTATAATTCCAGGCCCTCAAAGCAATCATGGTAGTTAAGAACAAAGTCTTGAGTCATTACAATAAAGGCCAATTCGAATCATCTCTACTGAGATGAGATTCAGAAACTGGCATGAGAACCCAGTTACGTAAGATCACCCTTAAAGTGTCACATCCTTCACACATAGGAATCGGGCTGGCATGTCCCTCTGGCACAGAGGAGTGGCCTTGGCGTGGTCAGGAAGGCAGCCTGGGGGGAGGGGGACTCCAGTTTCATTCCCGTTCTCGCTCTCCCTTAGGCTGCCACCCAACCTGGCCTCCCAAGCCTGCAGTTTACTACAAGTCTGTCCATTTGAACACATGAACACCACTGAAAAAGAAATCAATGCAATTTGGTTTAAATGCCAGTTTCTTCAAGAACCTGATAGTTCAGATACAAATCATTGAGGCTCCTTTTAAAAAGAAAATTAGACTCCCTCATAATCAACTACTTTATGTGAAGAAAAAGGCATTGTTACAATGGCTCAAAACCGTTCTTGAATGCGTGTGAGATTCAGTCCAGCTTCTAACTAGCAAATGTCTTGCCCACGTCCTCCTTCCCCTTGTATCTCCTCTTTCCATGTGTGAATGGTATGTACCGGTATTTAATCATGTGCTGGGAAAACAAACACACAAAAAAATTGAGTTACTTCAAAACAGTTTCCTGCCCAACCATTTTACCCTAGTTCTGTAAGTTCTGAACAGCCAAAAGTACTCCCTCAATTGTTTCTGCCTGTCACAAATGTAATCGGGACAACAACAGTGTACGTGCTTGTCTCCCCATTAATACAGAAGAACCTTCCTTGCGTTCTCATCCGCTGGAAGCCTGAATGAAATCCTGACATCTGAAGTGTTTCATCAGCCCCCACATAGGCAGAACTGCAGGGCACATAAGAGATGCTCCTGCACTACAGTCATATGGAGTATGGCAGCTACCTCAGTACCTTGAGTTAATTTGGATGAGCTACTGGGGCACTACAGGCACAGGAGTGACCTGGTTCTACACAGGGCTTTCCTCCCCAGCTCCCAGCAATCTATGAGGAGCGCCTGCTTGCTGCCAGACAGGGCTTGAGGGTGTGTACTCACTGGCCTTGGCACAGGTCAGTCATCCCACACAGAAGACAGTGCCCAGCACCAGGCAGACCCACCCCTGCTGCTTAACACAGACTCCCCAGGGTTACTGCAGTAACAGGCTGGTAACTATCATCTCAGAGCACAGCACAGTACTGCCATTTTTACCTTTATTTGCCTCTTCATTGTGATACAGAAAAGCATGATGAAGTACATCACCAGGATTGGCCAGAACACTGGGACGTTAAAAGCCTCGAAGAAGGTACAGACCATAGCCACAAGGATACCCTTCGTAGCCGCGTGCCTTAAAGCAAAGAGAAATTAACACTGTCTGTAGCAAAACAGTAGGCACCTGTCAACCACTTCTGGCCTCGGCATCCACAAGATGGGATCCCCGCTTAGGAACAGCATGGTGGCTACACGTAGTTTATGTATACACTATATTGAAAAACAACCATAACCTACTCTTGGTTCCTTGGGAGCTAGGTCTTTTTAAACTCATGTTAAATATAAAGCACCCACACTGAAGCCAAATGTACCTCACATGTTTTTCCATCTGGTGCAATCCCCTGGCCCTGTATCTGACACTGGGAAGCTGAGGACAAACCAGTACCCTCCCACCCTAGGACACAGCCCTGCTAGCAACATGACATCCTCTAGCCAGGCTCTCTGCTCCCTAATAAAATCTCTCATAACTTTTTCTTACAGATCAAAGCCCAGGTTCCTCAGGGGAACCCTCTGCTCCCGGTCTTGCCCACTTTCCTCTTCCTCTCTCAGACCCCCCCACCCCATGCTCCAGCACCTTTAGCAACTCACACTGTGTCCCCTGCACAGCTTCAGAATGCAAAGTTAAGGCATGGAGCTCGAAGAACACAGTTTGCACACTCAATTTACTGACTCAACAAAGACTTTGGCTCCTCCTGCCCTGCGGAGGGGTGGAAAGTGTAAGAGACAGGAGAGGAGTCCACAGTAACAGACTTCCTGTTCTCTGTACCCACCCACCCATCTCTCTTCTGTTCTCTCATCACCTATAGGAGGTCTGGTCTGCTGAAAGTCAAAGGCCCCATCAATGGGCCCTGGGTCTGAACCAAGAACAAATACTGCTGTTCAGGTCTTCTCAAGAACTACTCTGGCAGAAAACTGGTCCACCTTTGCTGGCTATAGGAAGCCACAGGGCCTGCAGTACAGCTGTCCAGCCTACCCTCCTGAGGCCTAAGCTTTAGACATGCCAGCACCCTCCAACCTGGAACTAGCCCTGTCTGATAGCTCCAGACCATAATGCCAATCTAAAATCCAGAAAACATTGCAAGGTGGCAGTCACCCCCACCCTCCCCGGGTGAGCCCTGTGACCTCCATGTCTAGCCCAGCTGTTACCTTTTCAGTGAAAGCACATCGTAAGCAAGTACAATTTCCAAGATGTCAAAAGCGAATGGAAACAAAAACAATGTCCATTCCTGAGTGGCCCTGAGCACAAATTTCTTTTTCAAATGCCTTTAAGAGCTACAGAGAGGGTTTAGCAGTTAAGCACTTGCCTGTGAAGCCTAAGGACCTTGGTTTGACTCTCCAGAACCCATGTAAGCCAGATGTACAAAGTGACACATATGCACAAGTTGTGCAATGCACAGAAGGTGGCACACACATCTGGAGTTCATTTGCAGTGGCTAAGGCCCTGGCATGCCAATTTTCTCTCTCTCATAAATAAAAAAAAAAAAAGAGGAGTTAAATGTCTGACTGGATGGGAAATGACTTACACTATACTATTCTGTAACCCAGGAGAACAACAATTCAGTACCTATTTTAAAAAGAGCTGAGAGGGCTGGGGAAATGGCTTAGTGGTTAAGGCGTTTGCCTGCGAAGCCTAAGGACCCTGGTCCAATTCCCCAGGACCCACGTGAGCCAGATGCACAGCAGGTGCATGCATCTGGCGTTCATGTGCAGTGGCTGGAGGCCTTCACATGCCCATTCTCTTTCTCTCTCTCAAATAAAGAAAGAAATTAAAAAAAAAAAAAAAAAAAAAACAAAACTTAGAGGGAATTTTTAGTGTTTCAACAAAGAACAGTGATGGGCTCCTGCACTGACAGACATGCCAATGACCTGGCCAGACCATTATACACTGTACACGTGCACTTAAATATCATTCTGTATCCTATATATATGTACAATTACTATGTGTTCAAAAAAACTGTTTTAAATTTTTTTAAGTTGAATAGGAAGATGAGCCTTGCCTTATATTTAAAAAAAATGCACTTGCCTTTAATCCCAGTACTCGGGAGGCAGAGGTAGGACAACAACTATGAGTTCAAGGCTACCGTGAGACTACAGAATGAATTCCAGGTCAGCCTGGACTAGAGTGAAATCCTAACTTGAAAAACAAAAAGAAAAAAAAATTGTTTTCAGTTTTTTTAAGTTGAATAGGAAGCTGAGCATGTCTTAAGAGGATCTTCTTGAGTTACAGGCTACCCTGAGCTTCATAGCTTTAAGTTGGCCTGGGCTAAACTGAGACCTTACCTTAAAAAAGAAAAAAGAAAGGCATGGTGACACACGCCTTCAATCCCAGCAGAGGTAGGAGGATCTATGAGTTCAAGGCCAGCCTGAGACTACATAGTAAATTCCAGGTCAGCCTGGGCCAGAGCAATATCCTACCTAAAAACAAACAAAAAAAAAAAACACTTTAGCCAGGCATGGTGACAGTTTTAGCCCTGGTGCTCAGAAGGCTGAAATAGGAGGATGTGAGTTAAAGGCCAGTGTAGAAATATAAAGTGAGTTCCAGGTCAGCCCTGAGCTAGAGTGAAACCCTGCCTTTAAAAAAGAAAAAAAAATAAAACCAGGCATGATGGTGCACACCTTTAATTCCAGCAATCAGGAGGCAGAGGTAGGAGAATCACCACGAGTTCAAGGCCACCCTGAGACTACATAGTGAATTCCAGGTCAGCCCTAAGCTAGAGTGAAACCCTACCTCAAAAAAAAAAAAAAAAAAAAAAAAAAAAAAAGCTCACCAAAATTTGAACTCTGGAAGCCTTCGAATGAAGGGACGAAATTCCTCATTCTGTTTGGTTGGTAACGAAGGGCCATCATCTGAAAAGTAGAATATTAATTGGAGATAAAGCATATATCTCATCTTTTATTCTTATCTACATATTCAGTTTTCCTTGAAGACTTTTGAACCAGTAGACCTCATACATGGGAACACAGACTTACATCATTAATCAGAGTTAAAGTGGGGCTCAGCAGCTAATTTACAAATCAATTTCCTGCTTTGAAAAACTGAAGTTAAGCCCAGCATGATGATGTACACCTTTAGTCCTAGTGCTCACGAGGCTGAGGTAAGAGGGTCACAATGAGTTTGAGGCCAGCCTTGCACTACAGAGTGAGCTCCAGATCAGCCTGGACTAGTGTGAGACCCTGTTTCAATAACAGTAACAACAAAAAAAGTTATAGATGTAGACGTTCTTTTTTATTTTAACAAAATTTCTATTTTAAATGCATAAGAAGAATTCAGCTTTACATATATTTTTAACGACTATATTAAAGACATGTTAAAATAACAAGGATTGGAGGCCAGGGGTGGTGGCACATGCATTAAATCCCAGCATTTGGGAGGCAGAGGTTAAGAAAACAAGAAGAGGGCTGGAAAGAGAGCTCAGCAGTTAAGATGCTTGCTTGCAATGCCTAAAGACCCGGATCTGACCCACATAAAGCCAAGATGCACAAAGTGGTGCATATATGCATTTGAAGTTTATTTGCAGTGGTTAAAGGCCCTGGCACACCTATTCATATTCTTTCTCTATCCTTGCAAACAAATAAATAAAATATCTTTTAAAAAGAAAGAAAACAAGGGGGCTGGACAGATGGCTTAGTGGTTAAGGCGTCTGTCTGCAAAGCCAAAGAATCCTGGTTCAACTCTCCAGGATCCTCGTAAGCCAGATGCACAAGGGGGCACATGCATCTGGAGTTCATTTGCAGTGGCTGGAGGCCCTGGCATGCCTATTCTCTCTCTCTCTCTCTTTCTGTCTCTTTCTCTCTCAAATAAATAAATTTAATTTAATTTAATTTATTTAATTTAATTTAAAAAGGTGTGCACCACCATAACTGGAAGAAGAGAATTAAAAAACAAGGATGAATTGGTATTTACACAAAACAAGCAGTAAAGAATGAAGCCCAGAACTGAAGAGGCCGAGGTAGGAGAGTTGCTGTGAGTTAGAGGCGACCCTAAGACTACATAATAAATTCTAGGTTAGCCTGGGCTAGAGACCCTATCTCAAAAAAAGGAAAAAAAGCTGGGCGTGGTGGTGCACGCCTTTAATCCCAGCACTTGGGAGGCAAAGGTAAGAGAATCACTGAGAGTTCGAGGCCACCCTGAGACTACACAGTGAATTCCAGGTCAGCCTGAGCTGAGTGAAACCCTACCTCGAAAAAGAAAGAAAGTAAGTAAGTGAGTGAGAGAGGCTGGAGAGATAGCTTAGCTAAGGTGCTTGCCTATGAAGTGTAAGGACCCAGGTTCAATTCCCCAGAACCCACAAAAGCCAGATGCATATGGTGGCACAGGTGTGATACAGGCCTGTAATTCCAGCCATTTGGGAAGCTGAGGCAGAAGAGTCAGGAGCTCAAAGGCCTGGACTATACAGCAAAAAAAAAAAAAAAAAGAGCCAGGCATGGTGGCACACACCTTTAATCCCAGCACTCGGGAAGCAGAGGTAGTAGGAGGATCACCATGAGTTCAAGGCCATCCTAAGATTACACAGTGAATTCCAGGTCAGCATGAGCAACTGCGAGACTCTACCTTGAAAAACCGAAGGGGGGGGGGGAATACAGGAACAACTGTGTGTCCTTGGTCCACAAAACAGTATAGAGGCCAGGCATGGTGACAGAGGCCAGACATGGTGGTACATGCCTGTAACCCCAGCACAGATCACGAGTTCATGGTGTCAACCTTAGCTACAGAGTTTGAGGCCAAGCTGGGTTATGTGATACTTTGTCTCAAAAAAAAAAAAAAAAAAAAAAAAAAAAAAGCCAAACAGGGCCGGAGAGATGGCTTAGCAGTTAAGGCGTTTGCCTGTGAAGCCTAAGGACCCATGTTCGATTCTCCAGATCCCATGCAAGGCAGAGACACAAAGGTAAGGCAAGCGCAAGGTTGCACATGCTCACTAGGTGGCACAAGTGTCTGGAGTTCAATTGCACTGACTGAGGCCCTTCTCTCTCCCTCTCTAAGAAGAAAAAAAAAAAAAGACCAAACCAAAACATGATGGAGGACAGCTTTGTACATCAGAACTCCCAAGTGCTAGGCCTGCTGACTGTCATTGACCAGTCTATTTAAAGAGTCTTAGTTACTCTTTAGATTCCCTCACACAGTGATAGGCTTTTGGCCTCCAATTTGAAGTTTCAGAGCCTCTCCCCCAACACAGCAGACATGCAAAGGCCACCATGCCTGGCTTTCTAGCAGAAGCAACAGGCATTCCTGGATGGAATGACTCACTGTCTGTCACACTCACACAGGCTGGCCTTCACCTACTTACCTAGCCCAGGTATGGCTAGGAGCAACATGAGCCTCACACACATGGCATAAAAACACACCAAGAAGGGGAATAGGGAGATGATGGCTCAATGGGTAAGAACACTTGCTATACAAGCATAAGGGTTTTTCACTGAGAAGACCTGCTTCACCCTGAGTTCAATCCCCCAGAACCCAATGGGCGTGGTCATGCATACCTGTAACCCTAGTCCTATGGTAAGCAGACACCAGAGAACTGCTAGGGCTTTCTACACAGCCAGTCTGACCAAAAAAATCAGTAGGTCTAGGACAGACTGTCTCAACAGGAAGCTGAGCAATAAATAGAGAGGACATTCAACATTTCTCCTCTGGCTTTTTGCAGGTTGTGCACATGTTCACGCATGTGTGCACACACATACACACACACAAAGGAAGAAATAAGGGCTGGAGAGATGGCTTAACAGTTAAGGCACTTGCCTGTGAAGCTTAAGGACCCAGGTTCAATTCCCCAGTATCCATGTAAACCAGATGCACAAACTGGCACATGCATCTGGAATTCATTTGCAGTGGCTGGAGGCCCTGAAGTACCCATTCTCTCTCTCTCTCATTAATAAATAAATTAATTAAATTTTAAAAAAAGAGAGAAAGAGAGAGAAGATGTCAACCCCTCAAAAACCAGGGAGGCCCACTGCTCTAGGTCTGGCCTGGCTGCCTGCAGCCACAGTCTCAGTGCTCTGTGCTGGCACCTGAGTATGTCTCTGGTCACATGAGAAGGGGCCTACTGCTTCCAGGCCCTTTGGCTAAGATCAAGTGGAGAAGGGGCCTAATGGTGAGTCCTGAGGCAGGAACTGGAGGGGCAGATCCTGCCCTGCTCATCTGTTCCATGCTCACAATATGACCTTGAACATGTTACATAAAGCTGTGTACCTCAGTTGCCTCATATGCAAAATGGGGTATCAGAATGGATCCTTTCATAGCTATACAAGGGTTTAATGAGTCATTCTACGGATAAAGTAACTCTGATCCTGATGTCACAAGTACCCATAATAACCACAAGGCCAGCCTCAAATGTCCCCAGGCCAATGGAGCCAACCCAAGAAGGACAAAGAGCCACAGCAACCCAACAGCCTCTTCTCTACCTGAGTCTTCCATCAAGGAAGGATCCACTTTGGGAGAAAGGAACGCTATGAAAAGGTTTAGGTGGTAGATTCCCAGGGCGTAGGTCACGATGTACCAACCCTGGAAAAGAAGGAAGCACAGCATCAGTGAGTAGCCCCACGGCCACTAGCCCAAAACAGTTCACTGAGCCCACGCCCATGACCTTCACAGCACCAAGAAGCACATGCCTTACTCAGTGAGGGGACATAGGACTTAAATGAATGCTCTGATTGTGGGTCTTGGTATGATACTGACAACCTAAGGCCCAAACAACAAAGACTTCAAGGGATCTAAGTCAAAATTTCAGCTTACTATAGACATGACGGCTGAAGGTTCTCTTCTAGCAAACAACCACACCACATTACACCTAGAATGCTAATTTTCCCAGAAGAAATGCAGAACCAGGAAATCAAGAAGGAGGCTTACAAAAATGAAGTCAAGTCTTCCTGTGGAGACACAAAGAACTGGAAAGCCTTGGCAGCCCCTACATGCAGCACCCCAAAGCATCAGGTTTACCCAATTAGATACTAGAACTTTATCACCAATCTTAAAGGAAGGCCTGTGCTTTTTCACACTAACAAGAGGAACTTTTTCTGCCTAAGGAGTTTCAAGTCAGACAACTAAAATCTAGATGTAACAAGTCAATTTAATGCACATGTCATCATGTTGCAGAGCCAAGCCTTGAGGGATGCCAGATCAGGCATAAATCGGGTTCAGAAAAGAATGCAACCAACCTGCCTGCTATGCCCCACCCCACTCCCAACACAAGGCTGCTAGGCAAGTCTTTCCACTGGCGAATGAACCAAGTTCCAATTAACACATCCCAGGAAGATTAAGTCCTGCTATAATAAACCCACCACCCCTTCAACGTAGAGTTTACTTACAGAAATAAATTCAACAATAAAAGTCTCTACATTCAATTTATGTGAAAGGTGCACACAGTAGATGCATTAATGAGTAGATGCATTAATGAATCCTCCTTTTAAATCTTGGAAAACACCAGCAAGGAAAGTATGAACTTATATGAGGAAGTATCTTTTCCAATTCCAGGGGAGAAAAGCCTCTAGACAAGGTCTTTGACCTGGCCTCCTCCTGCTACAAGCACTGAACAGCCTCCACCTCAAGTCTGTAAGAAATCCTTGGAAATTAGGTGTGTCACTAGGAACAAGTGCCAAATGACAAGCCTGAGAAGACATCACCTGCCCAAGGTTTCCAGAGACAGTCTTAGGGCCTGCACAACCCCCTTAAGTCATCCATCTCTTACCCCACTCAACATTTCAACCTCACTCTCCTCTTCAGCCTCACAGAAGAGGAAGCTCAGAAACTGCAAAGCCCTTGTGAGTGCCAAGTCTGTGACTCTGGCAGGGATTGGCTTGTGCCAGAATCTCTGCCCCAGGAAGGTAAACAGCAGGCTCAGAGGGATTCCAGAGGGTCCAATGACCAGTGTAGGACACTTGAAGGGAGGACATGGACAAGGTCAAGACCAGCCTGGGCACACTGGGAACTCAAGCTAGGAAATATGACAAAGACAGGATGAACTGTAAACAATCCTCTTTAAAAAGACAGTCACTACAACTTTCCTTATATTTGATGCTGACCTGAAAAAGCGCTTGTTACAGGTCTTGTCCTGTACATCACATCAGCATCTACTAACAACACATTCAGACAATACAGAGACAGCTGAGTCTTGTCATTCAGAACACACCTACCTGTAACAAGTAAACTCTAATCATGTAGACAAAACTCAGGCCCAGTGTCACGACCCACCGCACAGCTGTGTAAGGGGTGGATTTGTCCAGCCAGGACTGATAAATCTACAAGACATGAGTTCAAAGGCATGACATCAGCTCAGAATTCCACTGTACCCACTGCATTATAAAGTGCACTTTCTTTTATTTTTTAATAATTTTTTATTTTTATTTATTTATTTATTTGGTTTTTCAAGGTAGGGTTTCCCTCTAATCCAGGCTGACGTGGAATTCACTACATAGTCTCAGGCTCATGGAGATCCTTCTACCTCTGCCTCCTGAGTGCTAGGATTAAAGGCATGTGCCACCATGCCCAACTAGAAAAAGGGTTTACTCTATAACCCAGGCTTGCCTCAAACTCATAGCAATCCTCCTGCCTCGGTTTCTTGAGTGTAATTATAGTACTGCATTCTCATGCCTGGTAGGAATGAAGCTCTGACCCCTGCCACAATGTGGATGAAACTTGAAAATACAGAAATCAACTTCACCCAAGCAGAGAGCTTGGACTTAAAAGGAGAAAGCATACATCTTCAAGTCTCCATCCCACATACTCACATTCATGTTCCAAAGCTCACTCTTCCCAGGCAGTCACTCTCAGTTCCTACCCTCACCAGCTATGCTTCTCTTAAGACACTGGAATACTGCACTGGCCCAGCAGGCCTGTGCTGGCCCTGCCTCCACTGGCAGGCATGGCTGGCCATAGCCAACTCCTGAACCAGAGTACGTGTATGGATATGCCAAGGTAGCTGTGGACATTACTGAGTGAACTCTTAGTTTTTCTAAAAACACATGCTTCATATAGATAAATGTTTTAACTTTAATTTTAAAATTTAGTTATGAACATTTTCAAACTCATAAAATATAAGCCTATACATACCTGTCACAGCATCAATAATTATCAACAGCTTGCCATATATATATACACATATATATATATATATATATATAAAATTTTTTTTTTGAAGCAGGGTCTCACACTAGCCCAGACTGTCCTGGAACTTAACTCTGCAGCCCAGGATGGCCTCAAGCTTAGGGTGAGCCTACTTCAGCCTCCCAAGTGCTGGAATTAAAAGTGCGCACCACCATGCCCAGTTTACCATATGCTTTTTAATGAAAAAGTCTGATATATTTTGAATTGAGCCAAAATATTAGCACTTGTAATTACTCAATGAATTAGACTTCTAGACACAGGCCCCATCACTCTGACAAGCAACCTCATATGCAACCACAAGCATGGTGACCTACATCTTCCTGGACCAGTGTGACAATATTTTTATACTCAGGGAGTATGTGCAGATAAGGGAGAGGTGAGGCTTGTGCAGACCTTGCTAAGAAAAATGGAAGCAGGTGGCAGGACAGAGAGTGTCAAGAACAAATTAAGTTAGGTGCACAGAGGAGGCGGAGGTAGAAGAACTGCTATGAGTTTGAGGCTACTCAGAAACTACAGTTCCAGGTCAGCCTGGGCTAGAGTGAAACCCTACCTCGGGAAAAAAAAAAAAAGAGCTGGAGAGATGGCTTAGCAGTTAAGCGCTTGCCTGTGAAGCCTGAGGACCCTGGTTCGAGGCTCAATTCCCCAGGACCCACATTAGCCAGATGCACAAGGGGCGTACGCATCTGGAGTTCATTTGCAGTGGCTGGAGGCCCTGGCGCGCCCATTCTCTCTATCTGCCTCTTTCTCTCTCTGTCTGTAGTTCTCAAATAAATAAATAAAAATTTAAAAAATTTTAAAAAGAGCAAATCAAGGACTACCACCTTGTATGCATTGCCAAAAGCTAACAAGTATTTATGTATTTTTAAAGATAATTAAAATATAAAAAGAAAAAAATAAACAGAGCTAGAAAGATGGCTTAGCAGTTAAGGCTCTTGCCTGCAAAGCCAAAAAGACCTAGGTTCAATTCGCCTGAAATGATGTAAGCCAGATGCACAGATGGCAGATGCATCTGGGGTTTGTTTGCAGCAGCTAGAGGTCCTGGCATGCCCATTCTCCCCTCCCCCTCTCTCTCAAATAAATAAATTAATTAAAAATTTAAAAAATCCCTCCCTCCATGTGGGAGGAGATAACCACATCCCAGAGAAGACAAAGGACCCAAGTAGGAAGACCCAGTACCCCCATAAGCCAGATGCACAAGATGGCACATGCATCTGATGTTCATTACAGTGGCTGAAGACCCTGGCATGCACATTCTCATTCCCTCTCGCCCTCCCTCTCTCTTGCTCACTTGCTCTCAAATAAAATAAAATAATAAAGGGGAAAATAACCAGAAAACACATGTAGCCAAGACTACATGTGACCTCCATCATCTAGAGCCCTCTATCTGACCCTTCTGTAACAGGTGGGACGTACTCACTGTGAACAGAGCTAAACTTTGAGAGTGAGAGTGTCCACCCACAACAAGCTGTGGCTTAGCTTCTCTTTTGGAAATGCAGCAAACTTACCCTTCAGAAAGACCTATTAGGAGCCCACAATTTCTCTTTCAAATATTTATACTAATCATCGATAAATTCACTAACCTGTCCAAGCCGTGTGAAAAATCTGTACACCACTGATGGCTTCCCATGGACAGAGTCTCCAACACTGTCTCCTTCAGACATTCTGTAACTAAGAAAAAGATGATACTTTAAAATAACAATGACAAAAAATAACATTCAATGCCAGACACACCTTTAATACCAGCCCTCAGGAGGCAGAGATAGGAAAATCACTGTGAGTTAGAGGCCAGCCTGAGACTACATAGTGAATGCCAGGTCACCCTGGGCTAGAGTGAGAGCCTACCTTCAAAAAAAAAAGCAAAAACAAAAACTTTAAAGGAAGTGAAATTACTGCCCTATAGATACCAATCTGTCAGGCAGGCTTTTTGAGTACTCCATATTACCTCCAAACAAGTTCTTTGGGCTTTTACAAAGCACTCCATCTTCTCTGCGCTCTCCCTGGGTCTGTGCTCCCACAACCAGACTTCTCCTCCATCTATCCATGTCCCTATTTCTTATCTAGCAACTGAAGGTAACCCTGTCTGCTCCTGGCTATTTCAACATGCTGTTAAATCCCAGGAAGAATTCACTTGTGGCTAACCTTCACTCTTCGGCAAGCCTTGAGCTTGGTCTCAATACTCACACTTAGATGCCACAGCCTTAAGTCAACTGTAAGAAATGTTAAGTGACACCATTTCCTGGATCCACAGAGCAGTGTGCTCAGAGCTGTCCAGGAGACTAAGAAGTGCCCTTTGGTCTCAGGTGAGGCAAGTAAACTAAAGGCACACCATTTAACTAGAGTCCAGTGTCAGCTCCCAGGTGTCCCAGCTCTTCCAGCCCCCTTTCAGGAAGTGCACTGTGAGCGTCATGGGGGATTCCATATTTAAATAGAGGTCACAACAGAATTCACTGCCCAAAATGGCCACGGCCACCCTATTTAGGCCAAAGCCCAGCCTGGAGAAAGCTGCTTTGGTCTTACCTACACTCTATGGTGCTTGCAAATTTTCCCTTATTTTACAGTACCCAAAGAGTTTACCACTAAAACATTTTTTGCTTGAGTTGAGACAAGATCAACATTAAAAGGAAAATATTCTGTCTCTTTAAGTATGTACTCTAAGTGGCTTAAAACTTTACTCTTCAGCTGGTGTATGGAAAACCTACCAAAAACATATTAGCCATGTTCTGATCATAACAAACTGCTCTACATCTTAATTACACTCACTGTCAACAGTCACTTCAGAGAGCAGAGTAACATTATTGATACTGTACTTTGAAGTCTCACTGCCTACTTCGGATCCACACTCTTCCTAGCGGTATGACCTGGGAGAGCTAATTAAGAATGCCTGGGATCAGGATCTAGAAAATGGGATAATAACATTTCAATACCTTCCTCAAAAGGTTCTTCTGAGGAGCTAATGGCAGTCTTCAGTGAGCCCTCAGAGCCTGGCTCCAGAACGTGTGCTGGCCCCTCAACATGTCAGACTTGTTCCTGAATTAGGACTGCCCTCATACCAGCTGTTCCATCTGCAATCCTCTTCCCTCCACTTGGACTAAAGGTCAAAACGGCCCTTCAAGACTGTCCACACTGACCACCATTTTTGTGTCATATCACCCGGTTTCTATTTTGTGTAACAACCTATCTTCTGATCCCTTCCTGGTTATTTCTCAATTTCCTACTAGAATACAAGGTCCCTGAGGGGCCCTTGTGAGGTTCTTGAATGGGCTTCACCACCTGCAATGCCTGTCATATAGCAGTCAATCAATCTCCTACTGAATTACCTACTGAAACTGCTGTATGTTCAGCCACAGCGGAAGAAGATAGAAACCATCCTAGGTAGACAAGTATCACACCAGCAGTTATACAAAACATTCTTCCAGTTGCTTACTGTAAAGCCCATAGTTAACTAACTGTGCAAATCCATCACTTCTAACCTGGGAACACAAGAAAGAAGATGAAGCTCTGCCCAGCATCTGGAGTCACTGCCTCCCGGCCAAGAAACAGCCCCAAGATCTGTGCATTTGCATACCCGTGGAGCTCATCCTCCCTGGCACAACCTTCCTCCAGATCTTACCTTTGTTTCTTCCCAAAACCCACAGTCTAGCCTGGGCTCCTCCTTCCACTAGGCCTGACCATCTTAGATCTCTACTCAGCCTTTACTTTACTTTATATTGCACACTGCAGTTAACCCACACACATCAGGATCCAAGGGAGAAGCCTGGATTCCTGAGGACCCTTTGCTCACTCTTGGGGAAATTCCGTCTGAGTGGTAAAGTCAACCCAACAAAGTACAGAACAGTTCCAAGACAGCCAGTCCTCTACAGTGAAGAAGAAAGGAGGGTTCTTAGAGTGAAAGTAGCCTTCCACCCTTAGATACCCAGCCAAGCAAGACAGCCTTGAGGATGGGGATTTGCGGCCTTAAATGTCACCATATAATCTTGAGCCATTTAACCAGCTCCCATTCAACCGGTTCAATGTCTTGGCCCTCTGGCTTAGTTCCGCATGCTACAGTGAGTTCCGAAACCAAACGCGGGGGACACCGCACACACGCCCGGACCGATTGTCGGAGCAGTGCGGGCGGCGACAGGCCCCTTTCACGGAGGCCACTAGGCGGATATGAGCGTGGCCTGGGCGGGCCGGCACTCCCCGGCCGAGCTCGACCGGTCCCCCTGGCGGCCCCTCCCCGACCCCGCTGCTCGGCCTGCCTGCCCATGGCCTTGACAGCCAGGAAGAAGACGGGAGTGCGCCTCCCGGCCAGCCCCGCGCCACCATCCCGCCCCCGGCACCTCGCAGCTCTGCTGCGGCCGAGCTGCGGTCTCCCTCACGGCTGCGGAAGGAGAACGGCGGACAGGACGGCCGCCAGCACTCCACTCGGGGTCCGGGAAGCTACACGGAAACTTCCGCTCGGTCCTACGGCGCCGCCTCCAGCCCCCAAGATGGCCGCGGGGCGGGGCCCGAGCTCCAACCATTTCCGCTTCCGGTATGGACGCTGCGGCCGTTGGCGTGAAGGCTTTTGAGCGGAAGGGGCGGGTCGACGGAAATAGACCGTGGTGCACAGGCGCATTGGTGTCTTCAGGGGCCAAGCCCAACGTCCCTGCTCCAGATTGAGTCTTGCCACGCCCCGCAACAACCAATGGCCAATGACAGGCAGCTTTGCGGTTGCTAGGGAACCGCTGGTGGCAACATGGCGGCTGCCAGCGAGTGGAGTGGGGCTTCGCTCCCGCAGGGCCAGGAGCGGTCACGGCGGCCGCCACGAGATGGTACGACCATGTGCCCCACTGAGGGCTCGGTCGCCCTTGGAGGACAAGGCTGGGGACCCGTGGCCGCATAGGCGTACCTACAGGGGTGGGGGTGGCTTACAAGCGCTCTGGGCTGGCCGGCCTTGCTCCGGGGTCGCTGGAAGAGCCGAAGCCGGGCTGGCAGGACGGAAACGCAGGGCCCGAGAATGCAGGTCACACTGCATTCTGATGGAAAATTATTCTACAACTGGAAAACTAGGGCCAAAATAAGTCTAGAGTCCACTCTACTGCCACAGGCATTCCCCTGACGCCTGTCTGAGCAGGCGTGGTGGGGCGACCTGCCTACCCCAGGAACTTGGAGTTGGGCATGGCGTCCCAGAGCCTCGCGGTAAAAGATAAGGCTGGCCACCTGGTCTTTGGAGTAAAGGGTGGATTTTGTTCCGAGGAAACAGGAAGCCACTGAAAGATTCATCAGGATGGGCTTTTCTCTACCCTCACTGATGCTACTCTGCTGCTACCACCACCTTTAGAATACCTGCTCTCAAAAAGGTCTGCACCCGTGTGGGGTCCTAGTCCTCTCCCTAGGCCTACCTTTTTCTTGAGGCGTGTCCATGCCGCAGAAACCATGAAGGAGTGGGCCGGCAATAAGCAGGAGAACTGTACCCCACACACCTTCCAAAGTGAAGCTCACAGGGATGTGCAGACTACTGTAGACCGGGATCCACTCAATCTCCATGTATCTGTTGGCTTCAGGTAGTCACTGTGTTCATCTTCTTTTCACTATTCAGGCTATGGTGTATACGTGTACCCAAATTCTTTCTTCCGATATGAAGGACAATGGAAGGGAGGGAAGACACACGGTAAGAAGCGTCTAGTCATTTCCAAGGCCACACTCTTCCAGCTCACACAGCCAGTGTTTTGGGGAAGGTTGGGTGGGCTGCGCCCAGCATAGCATCATCATGCTGGAACCAATGTTAGACTAGCTCCT
Organism: Dipus sagitta; assembly: GCA_036346955.1. Taxonomy (NCBI): domain Eukaryota; kingdom Metazoa; phylum Chordata; class Mammalia; order Rodentia; family Dipodidae; genus Dipus; species Dipus sagitta. The sequence goes on from CM070773.1 coordinate 135,430,523, forward strand.
ATAGGCTAGGAGCTCAGGGCATGCTAGTGCTACCCAGCTGGTGGGTGACAGAGCTGGGCAGGGGCAACAGATCTATACTGACAAACCTCCACAGCCATCCTAGTTTGCCAGATGTTTGTCATCGAACAGCCAGTTCCATGAGGTGCTGCCTTGGTTTCCCTGTATTCCAAAGCAAACTAGGAAACAATTGGTAGAGGAAGATAGGTTTATTTACAGTTTGACCAAACAAGGCGGGGGGGGGGGGGATCCAGTTTCTCTCCAGCAGTGTTGTAATATATAGAAAACCACAAGCCAAAATCCAGAAGATAGGATTTTTTTGTAAATCATTTCCCAGGGAAAGGCAGCTTGGCCCCAGGTCAAGTTGTCTCCCTTCCCAGCAGGCCACCTCCTGCTGCCTCTGTTACCTGCATGGAGGGTTTGTAACAGTTTTACAAGTTAGACTTACGAACTCACAAGCAAGAGAAGTTGGTTTATTTATAATAAAGAAATTACCTATTTTTGTAGAAAATCCAAGCAAGGAGCTGGAGAGATGGCTTAGCAGTTAAGCGCCTACCTGTAAAGCCTAAAGACCCAGGTTCAAGGCTCAATTCCCCAGGACCCACATAAGCCAGATGCACAAGGTGGCACATGCATCTGGAGTTCGTTTGCAGTGGTTGGAGGTCCTGGTGCACCCATTCTCTCCTTGTCTCTCCCTCTTTCTCTATCTCTTTCAAATAAATATTTTTTAAAAAAGAAAAAAGTCCAAGCAATAGAGGAAAGAAGTATAAACATTCACTGGGATGGCCACTGCACATAGCAGGCGAACTCTGGACATTTCTGGGTCTAGACTTTCCAAGATCTGTGCTCACTGTCTTTATTTCCCTTTTTGAATTCTGCCTGCTTATTACCACCCATTTTTCACTGAAGGGTTTGCTTTTCATATCTATCACTACCAGTATTTTCTTTTGTTTTTTGTTTGTGAGACATCATCTTTCTGTGTAGCTTAAGCTAGCCTGGAACCTGCAGTCCTCTTGCCTCAGCCTCCCAAGCACAAGGATTATAACCTTTACTACTACACCCAGCTGCTACCAGTATTTTCCTTTTCTTACATTCTTTTCTTTCTTTCTTTCTCCTTTGTGTTTGTGTATGTGTGGTACTAGGGATTGAACCCAGGGCCTTTAGAATGCTATGCAGGTACTGTACCACAGACCTTTGTCCTTAGTACCTTTTAGCTTTTTTTTTTTTTTTTTTTTTTTTTTTTTTTTTTTTTTTTTTTTCTGAGGTAGCATCTCACTCTAGCCCAGGCTGACCTGGAATTCACTATGTAGTCTCAGGCTGGCCTCAAATTCACAGCAAACAGCAATCCTCCTACCTCTGCCTCCCAAGTACTGGGATTAAAGGTGTGCACCACCACATCAAGCTCTTAGCTTTGTTTTCACCACACACATGCTTCTTATTTTTGTGTCAACATCAAGGATTCTGGAGGCAGGCACAGAGGCTCTTATCTAAGGTTGTCTGAACTACTTGGAAAGTCAACACTTTTTAGAATTTGTCTCCCAGGTGCTCTGTCTCCTGTCTTCATGTGGACAGTGGCAAGGTGATCCATGTTCTCTGAGGTCAGGGGATAAGGTCTCATCTGCATTCTCATACTTCTATGGTCATTCCAGCAGAAAAAGAGCCCATGCAGGAATGTTCCAGTGGATGGTTTTCTTTTGTTGAGAAGAGTTTCTGTTATGTTGCTCAGGCTGGACTCCTCCAGCTTCAGTCTCAGCCTCCTAAGTAGCTGAATTACATATATACATACATATGGTGGTACATATGTGTACCACCACAGCAACTGAGGTCTTTACTCTGGAAAAGGAGCCTAAAAGGAGGGCTTGTCATCAGTTACTCCTATTCCCCAGCTGACTGCTTACTGGCTTCTCTTACTAGGTCATGGGAAGCTGCTGTTTAAAGATGGAAGTTATTATGAAGGCGAGTTTGTGAATGGAGAGATCACAGGGGAAGGCTACCGGCTGTGGGCCTGGTCAGGTTAGCATTGGACATAAATGGACTATTGACTCTGTTCTTATAAACGCCCTCAAATGTAAGTTGGTTCTGGACATACACAGCACTATGTACATAGGAGGGTCCTTAGATTTCCCCTAACAGGAGGAACAGCAGTGTTACAGGCTAGGGCATGGTGTATGGAGCCCACAATTTGGATGATGAAGAGCCTAGTCCACTGAGGGGTTCCCTAGAGACTCCTGTTTGGAGCTCTACACTCAGCTCTCCAGACAACTCCCTATAACACCTGGTTGAAATAAAGATCATCCCAAAGCTACGGTTTCCTTTTACTTTGAAGCTATCTGAGCCTCCTTATGTCCTGAGATGGGAAAACTGCTCCATGGCCTCTATGCTGGGGCCCACCAGGAGGAGCCTCAGATTACCCAGGCTAATGCTCAGGAGAGCTTCTTTTCCCTCAGACTCAGCTTTCAGATGTCCTTACAGAGCCTGAGAAGGAACACACTATTCCTTATTAGTGCCTATGGGGAGGGTTACTATTGCAGTCAGGTTCTCATTGCTGGTAGAAATCACCCAACCAAGACCAGCTTGTGGGAAAAAGAGGTTTATTTTGGCTTACAGGCTCGAGGGGAAGCTCCAAGATGGCAGGGGGAAACAATGGCATGAGCAGAGGGTGGACACCACACCCTGGCCAACATAAGGTGGAAAATAGCAACAGGAGAATGTGCCAAACAATGGCTTGGAGAAACTGGTTATAACACCCATAAGCCCGCCCCCAACAATACATTCCCTCCAGGAGGCGTTAATTCCCAAATCTCCCATCAGCTGGTAACCTAGCATTCAGAACACCTAAGTTTATGGGGGACACCTGAATCAAACCACCACATTCTGCCCCTGGCCCCCATAAACTGATAACTATACATGACGTAAAATACAATGCATGCAGTCCAACTTTAAAAGTTCCTATAATCTTTATCAATTCCAATGATGTTCATACATCCCCATAGTCCAAGGTCTTTTAACTGAGCCATAATACCAAAACATCCCCAAAAAAACCCATAATGGCACAGAATAAACATTCACACTGCAAAAGATGGCATTGGGCATAGCAAAGAAATACTCAAGCAATACATGATTTAAACAGGGCAAACACCAAACTCTGTTCCAGTCCAACTCTAGTTAGTGACAAATCTCCCAGTCCAATAACTGTAACCAACAAAAAATCTCTGGACTTTCAATTCCACCCCTCCAGCTAAGCTACTCACAGTCCTGGAAAACTTCATCGGGGGGAGGGAGGGCTGGAGAGATGGCTTAGCGGTTAAGGCACGTGCCTATGAAGACTAAGGACCCAGGTTCAATTCTCCGGGTCCCACATAAGCCAGATGTACATGGTGGCATATGCATCTGGAGTTCATTTGCAGTGGCTAGAGGCCCTGGTGTACCCATCCTCCTCTCTCTCTCTCTCTCTCTCTCTTTCCCTCTATCTGTCTCTAATAAATAAATAAGTAAATGAAAATTTTTTTTAAAATCTTAAAAAAAAAAAACTTCATCAGGGCCAGCAGCTCTCCTTGGCAGCTATCTTGTGGTCCTGGCATCTCCACTGGGTCTCCACTGCAATCCACGGTTCATCCTCATGGCCCCATGGGGTCTCCATGCAGGCATCCAGCAAACCTGCTTCTCACTACCCATGGCCACTTCCAAAACACAAGACCATGTTGCAAATCCAATGACCCTCTCTTTCCTACATTTCTTATACTCCATAATACCAAGTAGGGTGCCAATTTGTTAATCCAGGGGGGAATAAAGCAGACTTTGAAGAACAGGACACTTCTTAAGCACTCAGGCCCCTTCAAAAGAGTCTACATTCTTCCTGTTGCCCCAGTGCAGGTCAGCTAGCCCAATCTCAAAGGTTGTAATCTCTCAGTTGCAGCTGAACGGGCAGCAGTTCACCCAAAGATTTCACTTTTTCTGTGCCATATCCCTCTGCTCACACCAGTTCATTTCTATGCAAAGCAACCCTGCACAACTTCTCAGGACACTGGCATAACAGCAAGCTTCCCACACAAACAGCCAAGCAAAGCTCTTTCTCATAAGCCAGACGTCACAGTCCATAGTTCTTACTGCATTCAGGTCTTTCAACTCTGACCAGAATAGTCCAATAAGCTGTACTTAGAGCACTGCAAGGCCTCTCTTAAGCCAAGGTTTCAAATCCTTTCACATTCCTCTTGAAAATCAGCTTCAAAAAGCCAAAGCCACACAGTCAGGTGTCTAGCAGCAAATGACACCGCTCCTTGGTACCACTTTACTGTTGAAGTCAGGTTCACATTGCTGGTAGAAAACACCTGACCAAGAGCAGCTTGTGGGACAAAGAGGTTTATTTTGGCTTAAGGCTCAAGGGGAAAATCCATGATGGCAGGGAAAACGATGGCATGAGCAGAGGGTGGACATCACTCCCGGCCAACATAAGGTGAACAATAGCAACAGGAGAGTGTGCCAAACCTGGCTTGGGGAAACTGGCTATAACACCTATAAGCCCGCCCCCAACAATACATTCCCTCCAGGAGGTATTAATTCCCAAATCTCCATCAGCTGGGAACCTAGCATTCGGAACACCTAAGTTTATGGGGAACACCTGAATCAAACCACCACATTCCGCCCCTCACAGTCCATAGTTCTTACTGTGCTCGGGTCTTTCAACTCTGACCAGAATAGTCCACTGGCTAGAGTTGTTGGACTTGAAGCTACAGAGTTTGATGTTTGCCCTGGTTGTTTTAAATCTTGTATTGGCTGAATGTTTCTTTATTATGCCCAATGCCATCTTTTGCAGTGTGAATGTTTATTCTGTGCCATTATGGGTTTTTTGAGGTTATTTTTTGGTATTTTGGCTCAGTTAAAAGATCTTGGACTATGGGGATATTTGAACATCATTGGGATTGATAAAAACTAATGGGGACTTTTAAAGTTGGATGACTGCATTGCATTTCTTAAATTTTTTATTTATTTATTTGAGAGCGATAGAGAGAGAAAGAAGTAGAAAGAGAGAGAGAGAATGGGTGCACCAGGGCCTCCAGCCACTGCAAACAAACTCCAGATGCATGCGCCACCTTGTGCATCTGGCTTACATGGGTCCTGGGGAATCGAGCCTTAAACCAGGGTCTGTAGGTTTCACAGGCAAGTGCTTAACTGCTAAGCCATCTCTCCAGCCCAAGTTGGATGAATGCATTGCATTTTACATCATGTATAGTTATCAGTTTATGGGGGCTAGGGGCGGAATGTGGTTGTTTGATTTATGTGTCCCCCATAAACTTAGGTGTTCTGGATATAGCTAGGTTCCCCAGCTGATGGCAATTGGAAATTAAAGCCTCCTAGAGGCAGTGTATTGTTGGGGGTGGGCTTATGGGTATTATAGCCAGCTCCCCCTTTCCAGTGTTTGGCATGCTGTCCTGTTCCTATTGTCCACCTTATTTGGGCCAGGGGATGATGTCCACCCTCTGCTCATGCCATTGTTTTCCCTGCCATCATGGAGCTTCCCCCTTGAGCCTGTTAATCAAAATAAACCTCTTTTTCCCACAAGCTGCTCTTGGTCGGGTGATTTCTGCAGCAATGCGAACCTGGCTGCAACAGTTACCTAGGGCAGTCTACCATACCAGTGGAGGCAGGAAGCACCAAGCTACCTCATGGTGTTTCTCCCTTACTGTGCACACTAAGGAGTAAGATAAAAAAGACAGGAACTTCCATTTGGAAACAGCGCATGCCAGCACCATTGATCAGGGAATGGGGTGGGGAAAGGCATAGGAAACAGCCTAATCCTTTCCTCTTATCCATGCCAGGAAACACCTACTTTGGACAGTTTGTTTTAGGAGAGCCTCATGGACATGGCATCATGGTGTACAAAGCCGGGGGCTGCTATGAAGGGGAACTCTTCCACGGCATGAGAGAAGGTCTGGTTCCAGGGTCTTGGGCAGGGCATTGTGGGGGAGCTGGGGCATGATGCCTACACAGAGGGGAGAACCACTGACTCAGCCTGTCTGATAGAAGCTGAAAAGAGGCAGAGGTTGATGCCTTCTTTTCTGCCCCTATTCCGTGTGCAATGCAGTTTAGCTCATTAGTATACAGGGATCTGCCTGCCATGTCCTAGGACATGGGTCATACTTGAGCTGTCCACTACTACATAGCAAGTAGCCCAAGCTGACCTGACCTGGAACTCACTCTGTATTCCCAGGCCGGCCTTAGACTCACAGTAATCTCCTACTGCTGCCTCCTGAGTGCTGGGATTGAAGATGTGGGCCACCACACCCTGCCTTTTTATTACTTTTTTTTTCAATTCTGGTTTACCTGGGGCTAGTCTTCTGATTTCACATGAGGTCACTTCTGCAACAGCTTGATGTTCTCCAAATCTTGGTGGTCTTACAGCTCCCAGGAGGAAGCTATAAGTCTTTCTGGGGCTTTTGGTCAATTACTTCCTCCATGATATGTTGGCCAAAAAGGGTTGGAGGCCGATTGAAGGGGTACCTGTCCATTTGGGCCAGATATTGGTAAAAAGGCCAACCATACCCTAGAAGTGAGCCTGGCAAGTTCTAGTACATCTGACTATATGGGGCAACTTTTTCTCAAGGTTTCCTTGTGATAGGGTACAAAAATACCCTTATGTTTATGAATTGTCTAAAACCTGAGAGTACCAACAGTTGAACAAAGCCATATCCTCATTCATCTTCCCCTGGCCTTTCAGATTGAAGTGCCTTGCATGGGCAACTCTGCTCCCTATGAATTGGCATTTAGAAACCTAAAAACAAGTGTGCAAGTAGACCATAAGGTACTACAGGCTTGTCTACCAGATGGTAGAGCATCTTTGGTCTGAGATGTCAGCTGAGGGGCACTTCTGTAGGTCCCCCCCCCCCATACACACACACTCACAACCTATGAGAGCTAGACTGGACCATGTGTCATCTTTGCTAACCTGGGAAGTGGCAGCTGTCAGTGTCCCAAAATGCATCTTCTATTCCTGCCTGGGCAGGACTGATACCTAGGAGGAAGCCCAGCTTCAAGGGATAACACTGAGACCTCATCCTTCTATAACTCTACCTTCCTGCCTGAGTAGACCCAAGCAGAGTCCCTCCAAGAGGCTGGGGGAGTGGAAGCAGTCATCCCTGGCAGAAGGCATGGAGTGTAATTGGTGTCTTTTGGTTCCTTCATTAGGACAGGGGGTTCTGAAGGACAAGGATGGGCAGGTGTACCAAGGGTCCTTTCATGACAACAAGCGACATGGCCGTGGGCACATGGTCTTTAAGTAAGTATAGGTCTTGGAGATACAAGCTAGCACTTGGGAGGAGGAATGATCCCCATAGCTTCTGGACCGCTAAGGGTTGTTAGCCATGAGGCAGATCTCTAGAAGGCCCCAGGCAGTGTCCGAGCCTTAAGTACATTCTGGATCCTGGTCTTTGCTGTTTCTGTACCTTTCTTTCCCTCTGTCTCTCCCACCCAGAGCCTAGTACCCTAGTGTCAGGCTGGTACAAGGGTAGACCCATCCACCATGGGTTTGCAACCACTTTATTGTTTTTTGTTTGTTTGTTTGTTTGTTTTCTGTAAGGAGGGAGGGAGGAAGAGAGAACACAAGCGAGTATGGGTGCATCAGTACCTCTTGCTGTTGCACACAAACTCCAGACACATATGTCACTTTGTGCATCTGGCATTACATGGGTACTAGGGAATCAAACCCAGGACATTAGGCTTTACAAGCAAGCACTTTAACTGCTGAACCATCTCCCCATCCAGGGTTTCAACAAGGTTAAAGGACACCTGGCCAGCAGAGCCACCCACCTCCAAGCCTGTGTTCAGATTTCCTGGGTGGATTCTTACCTAACACTTGTCCTTGAAACAGAGTCACCTCTCTTGTTTTTTCCTCTCTGTCATTTCCCATTTTGAGCAGCAGAAGCTGAGCATATCCTGCACAGGGCTCAGCATGCCCTGGAAAGTGGGTCCTGCCACAGGGGGTAGGCAGACATGTTCCCTCCTGTCACTGGTCCTCCCAAGCCAACTCTGGCAATGCAGGAGCTCATAGGCCATCTGTTCAAGGCCTATTTTTGCCTTGGCCCTGGTGATGCGTGCTGAGCCCAGCTAGAGGAGCCAGTCTGAGTCACCATGGCCACCTGGCTCCCAGCTGAGGGTTCTGTGCTGTGCCCTCAGGAACGGTGACACATATGAAGGCGACTGGGTTCGAGACCAGCGTCAGGGACATGGAGTGCTCTGCTGTACTGACGGCTCCACATATGAGGTATCTGCACTGTTACCTTGGGAAAGAGTTGTGAGGCCATGAAGGGGCCAGGCTTCTTTGGGGCATCAGCCTGTGCTTCACCTGACAACACCCTGGAAGTGATGAACCCCCATATCCATGCACTCCTCTCCTTTTCCTCCACACTCAAGGAGATGACTACCCTTCTACTTTGTAAGTCCTCTGTTGAGATGGACCCTATACCAGAAGTCAGGTTGCCAAGGAAAATCAAGGTCCATCCACACATGTACTCTGCATATGTGACAGACATGAGATAAGTAGGTGTCATGAGCAGGAGTCAACCATGCTGGTGCTGTCCCTGAGAAATATGATGTAGTTATTGGTCAAGAAAAGTGGCAAACCAGCCGGGCGTGGTGGCGCATGCCTTTAATCCAGCACTTGGGAGGCAAAGGTAAGAGGATAACCATGAGTTCAAGGCCACCCTGAGACTACATAGTGAATTCCAGGTCAGCCTGGATTAGAGTGAGACCTTACCTCGAAAAACTAAAACAACAACAACAAAAAAAAAAAGTGGCAAACTACCAAGAGAGCACAAGAAGAAGTTCCAAGTTGCAGTGCAGGGTGGTCCTAAGATGCAACTAGGACTGGCTTGGGCATTCCTGGACTGTCACTGGTCCTCCCAAGCCAACTCCTTCCAACTGGAAACGTGACATTCAGTGATCTCTGACCACATGAGTTGTCACTGAGCTAGTTGTGAGACTCTCATGGAATCCAGTGCTGGGACCCTAAGCTGTACAGCTTGCAGTGGTGGTGATGGAGAGGGCCATGGCAGCAGGGGCTCGGGGATCCCTGGGTGTCCCATGGCTCCAACAGGAAAGAGTGACACAGGCCTCTAGACTCTCAAGAGTCAGAACTGCCACTGCCACCTGGCTTCCTGTATCCTCAGTATGGGCACTTCTGAGAATGGCATTGCTGCAGATCCACCATGGCCATTGGATGCACACTCTTGCCAGGTTTCTCATATGGCAGATAGAACAACACGTGGAACAAATGGGCCCCTGGATATAGGAGAGGCCTAGTGCTTCATTCATACCTGAGTAGTGGGAGAGCTGTTCTGGAGGAGATGACCCAAGTACAGGGAACTCAGGAGAGTGATGCTGCTGGGCCCCTGTAGGCCACTGGGCTCTAGGATAAAAGCCATCTGGGAGTGAAGCCTCCTCTCCCCACAGGCCCTACAGCACCCTCTGCTGACAACTGGCATTGAGCCCACTGGCCAGGGAGAAATGTTTAGGGCACAGATTCCTGGTGGAGAGACAGGACAGAGAAGGGTGGTTGAGGGATAAAAGTCATGGGCATAGGGCCCTGGTGGGGATGGAACTAGGAGGGTGGTGGGGGAAAGGTTTCCACAGCACTCACTGTTCTTGAGGTGATGGGATGTGGAGTGGCAGAAAACTCAGCATAAACACCTGCTTAAAGAATGAAGGGATGCTTTAGCAGTTAAAGTGCTTGCCTGCAAAGTCAAAAGACCCAGGTTCGATTCCCCAGAACCCACGTTAGCCAGATGCACAAGGGGGCACACGCGTTTGAAGTTCATTTGCAGTGGCTGGAGGCCCTGGCACGCCCATTCATTCTCTCTCTCTCTCTCTCTCTCTCTCTCTCAAATAACTAAATAATACTTTAAAAAAAAAAAAAAAAAGAGGAACGGAGAGTTCTGCCTGGGTGGAACTCAGCACAGGAATCCTCCTGTGGCAGAACATTGACCATAGGTCAGCGTCCTCATGCTCCTGTAGGAGTCCATGTAGACACTGGTACGGCCCCACTGGCCTACAAGGTACCTCTTCTGCACCTGAGCCAGTCTGCATCTGTACATACTGCTGTGACCAGCTGCCAGTCCCCCTCTCCATGGGTAGACGGATTCATGTCTATCCTTGTAGAACTTGCCTTTACAGTATGTCCTAGGCTCCAATCAGATGTGCAGTGGGAGAGTGTGAGATAGGAAGAACCCAAAGGATTTGTCTCCTTTCTTCCCCATTCTGTGCCTGACAGAGTTCTAGAGTCAAGAATCAAGGCTAGAACTGTCAAATCATGGCACTTGGTTTCACTTCCTACATTCCAGACACTATTTCAAGCCCTTCACTTGTGGATCCTCATGAACCTCACCATACCTCTGTGAAGGCTGTTGGCCTCATTTTATAGATGGGGAAACTGAGGCCCATATATGCTCTCCTAAGCCAGGAAGTGGCAGAGCAGCTGTTAACCCCAGTCCATAGCCTCAATCTTCCTTTCCCTGGGATTCGAGAAAGGTGCTGCCCTATTGGGTCCCTCCAGGGCCCATCCCACTGCTCAGGGACAAAGGAGAAACTGTACCTACTAATAGTCCAGAAAGATACCACCACAACCACGTAGGGCAAAAGTGAGGGTGAATCACAGAGGGCTTTGTGCTCCCCAGCCCAAGTCTTAAAGTGGACCAGAACTTAATTGCTGGCCATGGCTGCCCAATGTCCACCATGGCTGGGGTTTATGTAGGGCCCTATCTAGGCCTCCCCTACTGTGACTTGAAAATTTTAACAACCTGGTGTAGACAGGACCATGAATGCTGCCTTACCTTTACCACCAGGGGGCAGCGCAAACCTGCTCACTGACACTTAGGCCCATGTTCTGAGTTTGGATGGGAAATGCCCTGGGCCCAAGGCTTCCAGGCCCTATGGCTGGTGGCTGAGGCCAGAATACTTAAACTGTGAGCACAGGCCTCAAGACTGTGGCACTAGCACTGGCCACTCAGATTGCCATGATTGTTGCTCCTGGGGCTAGAGCTTGGGACTCCACAAGACAATTGGCAAAGGCTTACCCGCTGTGTGGCCTGCCTTCAATTCAGTGTGGCTTGGTGCTTTCCACTCCCCAAGAGGTGGGGCTGGGAAAGATGCCCACCCTGACACAGTCTGCATAGTCTCATAGCCCTGAGTACTGTCAGAACCTCAGCACCCTGTGCCTCATCCACAGGAGCAGAAGCCCTGGGCAGTGTCCAGGGGAGAAGACGCATTGGCCTCTGGCTCAGACACTTAAGAAGCAATAGCGTGGAGTAAAGCTTTCACAGTCAGAACTCAAGTGGCCAGAGGACCCATACCTGGACACCCAGGCCCTAAATTCCACATCCCTCTGGCCATCTTTTGTGATGGCCTTGGCAAGGCTGAATTAAAGCACCCATGGACAGTGAACTTAGAAGGGTCCCCAAGCCTAAGAACAAGGCAACAATCCAGAGCCATCTAGGGGTCAGAGCTCTAACCATCAACGCTTAGAACCACCTGTGCTTCTGAGGCAGCAAGAGGTTTCACATGCCACTCTAGTAAGAAAAGATAATTACCCAGTCTGTCACTTGGTCCTCACTAACCAGGAGAGGCAGAGGCTCAGCTGATGACCATCTCTACACTGGGATCTCTGTAGAAGGTGCCACCTCCTGCATGGAGCGGAGAGTGGAGACAACAGTCGTGAGGCCTACCTCTCATGAGGCACCACTATTCCTTTTATTGTCATTAATCAAATATTTTGCCTTCCCTTAGAAAATAAACAAAATAGGAAGTTTTTGTAAATGTTCAGTGGCACTAAGCACACTCATTGTGCAGCCATCACTACCATCTGTTCTCAGAAATTCCTCATACCCCCAGACTGCACTCTTGTCTCCCCATTTTCCTTGAGTCCTTGGCAGTCACTTTCTCAGTAAATCTTACTACTCAAGGAACCTCATGAGTAGACTCACATAGGGATTGGCCTTATCTCACTGAGATGCCATCCTCAAGGCCCATCCTTTACTGCATTGTGTCAGAACATCCCTTTGAAAAGGCTGGGCAGCGTTCTGCTATGTGTCCTGTTTCCTTGCCCATTTTTCTGTTAGTGGACACTTGGCTGCTCCCCATATATGCTGTTGGGAATAGCACTGCTATGAGATGCATATTCAGGTCTTTTGGTGCAGACCCAGCAGTGAAATGTCTACAATATATAGTATAATATAATATATATTATAATATATAGAGACTATATATATTCTAATTTTATTATTGACAACTTCCATAATTATAGACAATAAACCATGATAATTCCCTCTCCCTCCCTACTTTCCCCTTCACAACTCCACTGTCCATTATATACCCTCCCCTTCTCCATCAGTCTCTCTTATATTTTGATGTCATCATCTTTTCATCTTTTTCTCCTATTATGATGGCCTTTTGTAGGTAGTGCCAGGCACTGCACTGTCATGGATAGCCAGGTCATTTTGTGTCTGGAAGAGTGCATTGTCAGCAGTCCTACCCTTCTTTTGGCTCTTAGATTCTTTCTGCCACCTCTTCTGCAATGGACCATGAGCCTTGGAGGGTATGACAGAGATGTTTCAGTGCTGAGCACTCCTCTGTCACTTCTCAGCACTATGGTGCTTTTTTAGTCATCCCAGAAGTCACTGCCATCTGAAAGAAAAGCTTCTCTAACCAAAAGTGAGAGTAACATTAATACATGGATATGAACATTAAGAGAACTGCTTTCCAGGCAGTTTGGTGAGCATAATATATGCATTTAGCGAGATACCAGCAGGTGTTACACCTCTAGGGCTCATGACTTCCTCCCTCATAGGTTTTTCAGTATCAGGCATGTATTCCCTCCCATGGCCTCTAGTCCAATTAGAGAGCAGTTGGTTTCCCCCATAACAGACATGCCACTGTTGTGCCCATTGGCTCATTTGGCCTAGCTGGCCCAACTTAAAGCTTTCAATGTCCACTGTTGTTTATCTCCACTGATGACTTCTTTCTCTCTCATGGTGCTGCATGCAGTGTGGCTTTTTCCAGCTTTCTGTCATTTGGTCTACAGGGGGGAAGTTTTCAGCTCAGCTCCAGCAGGATTTCTTAGTGACCTTGCAGCCCAAGCATGTGGAGTCTTCAGCAGTAGGGTCTTACCACCTATTCCTGCTGGAAAACCAAGAGCCTTGGCAATGGCCTGTAATGTTTTGGGGGCATAAGGCACCTCCCTGGCCAACAGCTCACTGGAAGGTATCCCATCCCTGGCACTGAAATTTTTCTAGTAACAATCTATGGCTTTTGGGCACACATTGTCCAAAAAGGTAGGTTTCCGTTATGATTTATTTATACCCTCTTAGATTTTTTTTAAATTTATTTTTGTTTATTTGAGAGAGGGATAGAGAGAGAGAGAGAATGGGTGTGCCAGAGCTTCCAGCCACTGCAAACAAATTCCAGATGCATGTACCACCTTGTGCATCTGGCTTATGTTGGTCCTGGGGAATCGAACCAAGGTACTTTGGCTTTGCAGGCAAGCACCTTAACCACTAAGCCATCTCTCCAGCCCACCCTCTTAGATTTTGATTAACCCTCCTCCAGCCCTTCCTTTACTCAATCTCTTCCCTTGACCTCACTTAGGCCTTTCCATCCCTTATATCCCAATATTTTTAATTTTTTAAACTTATTTACTTATTTGAGAGAGAGAGAGAGAAAGACAGAGAATGGGCATGCCAGGGCCTGTAGCTTCTGCAAACTCTAGACACCTGTGCTACCTTGTGCATCTGTCTTATGTGGGTCCTGGGGAATTGTACCTGGGTCCTTTTGCTTTGCAGGCAAGTGCTTTAACCACTAAGCCATCTCTCCAGCTCAGTAATTATATTTTTAATTATTTATAGATCTGTCAAACTTTCCCATAGTGGCTCCACTAGTTGAAATTCCTAACAGAGAAGCAAGGATTCCAATTTCTGCATTTCCTAACCCATAGTTATTTTCTGATGTTTTTAAAGCTGCCCTCCTAGTGAATGTGAACCCCACACCCTATCCTCTACCACCACCAGCAGTGAGCACTTAAGACCTGAACCTCATCTACCATCTTGTCATTACTGTGAAGAGCTGGCTGTCATTCTCTTGCTAATGTTTCTGCAGCAGGCCTCAACACTGTCTTTTCAGTGTATATAGCCCCATAACCTAGGGACACTTGCCTGTTAGCATATGTCCACTTCAAGGCCATGTAGCAGTCATTACTGGGGTGCATCTGACCTTTTGATTTTGACCTGCAGACAAGTGAGGCTGTAGGCAGATGCTTAATGCTTCAACATTTCAGGTGTCTCCAGAAAGCACCACTTCCTGATGGACCTGCATTTTGCTTTCCTCTTATTCCAGAGCCAACTGCATTCTAAAATGTGTGGCGAGTGGTCAGCCTTTCCCTAGTCATAGTGACCTGCTTTTCTGGTCTTGGATTCATTCCCGTCAGTTTCCTCTCAGCCACCTCTTACATCAGCCAGCATTTCTATCTTATGGGGGAAAAAAATCCAGCTCAGAGCAGATGTTCCAGGAGAAATCTATGGTTACTAAAGGGCTTCTGGACACCCCAGAGTAGCTGCTATGGCAGGTTTAATGAGGCACACTCAGTGTCCATGGTGGATGCCCAGAGTGGTACACTGAGGAGGCCTGTGGAGTAGACATGAGTCTACATGTGGGAGTGGCTCTGTGCTAGTCATGATGTGTGCTGCTGCAGCTGCTGGCTTCCCAAGGTCCCTGGGGTGGTAGCTCTGTGAGCATTGGCTGGATTTCCTATGTTAGGTAGCCCACTGTTTGGCACACCTGTGTACACATGGAACAGGTGGTCAGTCTTATAAGCACCTTCAACAGCCACAGTCCCCTTTCTCTTCCATACCTGACATGTTGCAGGAATGCCAGTCCAGCTAGAGGCAGAGGCCTGCTTGTCATCCTGCAGCCACTTCCTGTATCCCATGCCTGCCCTCCATGGACCTGAAGGATTCAGTCTAGGAAGGAAAGGTCATTGACCGTAGGCATGTATCGAATATGGAAGATTAGTGAGAAGAGCAGTGGAGTACTTGGGCCCAGTGGTGGCCTTTCAGGAGCTCAGCTGTTCTCCATGTTAATCCTCTGTGTGCTACTACAACCAGCACAGGACTGGTCAGTGTTGTACTCGTATGGGCTTAGTGCCCCTGCACAGTCTGGGCAGAAACTTCACAGTACGCTCTGAAATCCTAGGAAGATATAGCCAGGACCAAGAGGCCAAACACAATGCCCTGTGGGCCTGCTGTTCATGGGAAGGTGATGGAAGCCACCTGCTATCCCTGCGGGCCGGGAATTCTAGTCCCTTACTGTTGTGTGTAGCCAACCCCACCTGACTTCTCACAGGAGCATCACCCAAGAAGGCTGAGAGGCTGTGACCTCAGCAGAAGGCCTCACATGTTTCCTGTCCAAGGCTTGACATTGGCCAGAGACAGTTACTTCTTCTAGATCATAAACCTATCAAGGCTGGCTCTGGGCAAAGATCTGGAGCTTGCATTGCTCACTGCTGCACCCTTCCTATCACCCCAGCAAGGACCAAGGTATGCCCAAGGAGGTAAACTTCTGACCAAAATGGACATGCAACCAAATTGAGGGAGTGTGGCCACCAGAGAGTCACTAATAATGGAAGTATAGGACAGAAACAGCATTGGCTGACTGGAATGTACTTTCTGCCATAAGAAAGGGGACAAATGCTTGCTTCTAGTAGTATATTAAACTCAGTTTGCTGAGCATGGTTTCCAGCCATGGCAGAGCAGAGCTGGGATGAGGTAAAGCTCCGTCCTTCTGATTCTGAGGCCACTGTAGCAACTGTAGGGAAGATTCCACTTAGCTGTCATCTTGGGCACCCATTTGCTGATGTTGGATTCCTGTTTCCTTCAGGCTTGCATTATTTTGGGTGCACATTTGGGCCATAAGTGGCCCTCCTCTGGCTGGCTGTGTTATCATCACCAATGGGATAGGTGTATGTGGATGTTCATCCATGCACACCCATCCTGCCCTGTGTGTCACACAGCAGTGGTGTCTCCTGACCTTGGGGACTTGTAGCAATTAGTCCCCTACTCTACCTTTCTGTGGCTGAGGCTCCCATACCCTAGACCATGCCTGAGTAGTCCCTGGACTCCTGAGGAGCCAGAGGTCCAGGCAGGAGGTGGCAGATACAGGCCTTCTGGCTCTCAAGTCCAGACCAGTGCTACCTTAGACTGCTTCAAGGTGATCACAGGGCCACTATGGAAGGGTGTCTTCCATAGGAGGCTCCAGAGGTTAAGACATACTTATCAGAACTCCAGAGGTTAAGACATACTTATATGTATTTATTGATGATTTGGGTGCAGAATGTTCAGATATAGGCTTTATAACTTCATTCAGGCAAGACCACACTCCAGGGATTTGTACCATCCAAGGGCTGTCGTGAATCAGGAGCACCCAGCCCCAGCTCTGTCAAGTGCAGTTCACCAGCTGCCCACTTCAGGGCAGGTGGTAAATACAGTGGACATTGAACACTGTTACCCACACTGGAGTAGATGCCAGGGACCATACTGAGAGACTCCTACCACAGATTAGTGCCACCCATGCTTGTCAACTCACCACTGCATGGACCATTGGCCCCGTGGGCAGGCAGCCTCCATATCACTGTGTGTTTATCATTTCTGGTGCCTGAACACTCCTTCCTGGCCATCATGATTAGACCTGCCCACAGCTCCACTTCCCTTCTTCATAAAAGCCCACTCTGGAACTTTGAAGAGTCCTAAATGGGCACAACAGGCAACGAAAGAAAAAAAAATTACCATTCATTCAGCCATATCCAAGGTAGACCCTCCTGTGGTATCCCTTCATAGTGTTTATCATCAGTAGAATGTGTAGTCACCCTTGGGAGAATTGGAAGGAAAGCAGTTGCAGGAGGAATGGGAAAAACTCTAAGGAGAAGACAATAAACTACAAGGCTTTGGCCCACTTGATGGGAAGTCTGCAGTAACATGGTGGAGAAAGCCAATCCAGGGGAGGGTCCCTCATGCATGTGGGATATATACAGGCCTCAAGCAGTGCTCCTGAGGCTTCACCACAATGGGCGCAGCCTGGGAGCCCTGAACCTCAAATCCCTGTTGTCTAAGCCCTGTGTGGCCTGGCTTTTGGCCTCCACCCATGTCTGTACAGATGGGAAAGGACTGTCATGATCAGTGCCAGTGGCAGCTGCACATAGGGGAGAGTAGAAGAGGACTGAGGAATCAGGGATGGTGGGCCAGACCACATCTGCTGGGATGGGAGGGAATCAGTTGAGCATACAGCACCCTATGCTCCAGGAATTCAGCTGGTGTATGGCTTCAGGCAGCACAAGCTGTCCTGGTGCTAGGTAGGCTCAGAGCCCTTACTGTCTTCCTTCAGTGACCATATATGGCCCAGAGGCCCAGGATGCATACAGAGGCCTCAGCTGCTCTGGTGGGCCAGACTGAGCAAGACAGCTAGAGCTCAATTAACTTCCACATAAGAGTGACTTGAACCAAGCTTGCCTTTGGCCCATTTCCTCCCAATACAAGTCATTCCTAGTCAAATAGAACACCGTCTGATCTTGAGATTTTCCATAGATGTAATCCTCCTCCTGCTTTCATATAATTGTTCCACTCTGCCTTGTGTGATTTGGAAAGCCAGGTATACTACGGAGAAGGCAGAGCAGAGCATGTGGTGAGCAGGAACCTCCCCTGGTGTAGGGTGCATGGACTCAAGCCAAGCATTCTAATTGCCTTTTCCTTTAGAAGCACCAGGCAACCGAACAACTGCACCTTGGTGCTGGCCCCATTATAGTCACGGGTTCAGATCTCCTCATGATCCAACCCACAAGTGCTGCATCTTTGTATTAGAAGGTAGTTGTGCTGAATGCCTGTGTGAGCGTGTTCTGCTTGCTTGGTATATGCTGTGCCTTTGTTCCCCTACTTCCTGGCATCATTAACATTCAAGGGGAGAATACTCAGCAAAGCAAATTGAATCCCTTCTAACAAAACACAGTGCTCTGCCGCCAAAGCAAAGGCTCCATCAACCTCGGGGCCATGGGGTTTCCTGCAGTCTTTGTCTTGGCCAGATCCCTAGAGTCACCCTCTGAGATCATTTTGTTCTTCCTGCAGGGACAGTGGCACAGTGATGTCTTCAGTGGGCTGGGCAGCTTTGCCCACTGCTCAGGAGTCACCTACTGTGGTCTGTGGATCAATGGTCACCCAGCGGGTAGGTGTCCGTAGTCTTCCCATTGGCCTTATAAGGACTACTTTGAATTTGTGTCTGAGGCTATCCTCACCTACCAGGTGGCCCTGGACAGTCACATGGGACGTGGTAGAGCATAAACATACAGGCAGAACTGGGATGGAATGGAATCAGGAGAGCATGTTCTAGTTTAATTTCCAAGGAGCTTGTGAATATACAGGCCTTGGGGCCCAAGTCCTACTGCAAACAACCTTTCAGCCTAAACTCCAATCCCCAGCCACAGGCGTTCCTTAGCCATGGTATCTCTTAAACTCAGGGGTCTAGGTATTTGGAGTGCCTGGTCATGCTCTGCCAACACCCTCCCCCATGTGGCTTCCATCTAGATCCCCTGAGATCTCTACATTGGCATAACTACAAGGTGGCCCTTGCCACCTCCACTGAGAGCCACCTCCCTGGACTATCTTGCTCGCTGTGGTGTTCCTAGTGGCCTCTCCTTAGACACAGAACAGTGGTTGGAGCCTAGCCAGGAACAAAGTCCTTCCTCTAAACTTTCAGCCAACTCTGGAATGTCCCACAGGTATATGGGAGGCCTCAGCCCAGCCTCACATGCCACCTTGGTTCATGTGCTTGTGTCCATACTATCACTGTGATGAGTGCTGTCCTTTGAGAGCATCTCTGACTGGGTGGGATAGGGCTGGAGCTTCTCCCAGCCACTAAAGCCTTGCTCTGCCTCCTCAGCGCAAGCCAAAAGGATTGTGGTTCTGGGTCCAGAGGTGCTGGAAGTGGTCCAAGGATCTCCCTTCACACTGAACATACAGCTGCAGCAGGATGATGGGGAAGTTGCCAAGAGTAAGCATCTCCAAGAAGGTATCCTGACTCTTCCAGAAGATAAATGGGCCTCAGGCCATTAAGCAGAGCAAGCCCAGGCGAGGTGCCTGGTTGGCTCCTGGGATGACTTTGTACAGAAGTTCTTGCTTCCTGGAGCCTGGCAGAAGGCTTAGGAGGCATGCAAGTCCTCCATCTCATTGGGACCACATGCATGTGCATGCAATGTGTGTATACTTTTGCAGGGAGTGTGCACGTGTGTCTGTGGCACTTGCAGACTCTTATCCAATGGCTAGCATGCATCCTATAGAACAGAAAAGATGCTGTTGGCTTGACTGAGCAGGTGTGGGCCACGACTCAACTAGCCATAGGCATTCTCACTTTCCCTCTGGGATAATCAACGAAGGAAAAACTGACTCCTTTTTAGTCTGCTGAACCCCATGCCATGACAAGGTATGTGCCTGCTGACTTCCCAGAATCCTTCCTACTCTGCTGACCTCCAGTATGCATTCATTCACCCCAGTTCAACAGTGCAACAAAGAAACCATGGAATGAGTTACATATTTAGTCACAAGTTTCTGTCACCTTTGTTGAGATATCATTTACATACCATAAAATAAGTCTCTAATATCTTTAATTTATACTTTAAAAAAATAGAGCCACATTTAGCCCACACTGGCTTCAAAGTCACTGTGTAGCTGAAGGTGGCCTTGAATTCCTGATCCTCCTGCCTCTCCCTCCCAAATGCTGAGGTTCTAGGCATGCACTCCCACACTGGCTCAATTGCATGATCTCTAATAAGTTTGCAGGTCTGAGCAGCCACCACCACAGTCCTTTTCAGAATAGTTCCATTTCTCCATAAAGTTCCTTTGACCTACTTACAGCCCTGTGCCCTTCCCAACCCCTGATGGCCACTAATCCATTTTCTGTCTCTATAGATTTCCTCTTTTGGACATTTCATACAAGTAGAATCATATCATGTGAGGTCTTTGATTCGCTTCTCACTTGCATTCTGTTTGGGGGCTCATCCACATTGCAACATGTATTTCCCTTTTTTATTTAACTATTTTGGCATGTGTAGTATGTGATATGTATACGTGTATGTGCAGATGTGCACATAGGCAGAGGAGAGTACCCAGTGTCTTCTATTGCTCATCTGCATGTTTCCTGGAGATAGAGTCTATCTCTGAACAAGGGGCTAAGGTTTTTGTGAGCCCCAGTGATTCTCTTATCTCTGCTCCTCACACTATGGGGATTTCAGATTTGAGGAATGGAACTTGGAAGGTCTCAGTCCCTCGTGCAAGTACTCTTACCCACTGAACCATTTCCCCAGCCAGCCCTCCTCCTTACTGAGCAGTAATATCCCATTGCCTGTATAGATCACACCTGTGTGCCGTGCTCTTTAGCAGCTGACCAACATTTGAAATAGCAGGAATGGTGCTAAGATCATTGTACAAGATCACATTTTCTCTTGGATATACCAACACATAGAAGTGCTGGATCATGTGGTTGACACATTGTAAACTTTCAAAGAAGCTTCCACTGTTTTCCAAAAATTTTAGCACCCTTTCACAGTCACGCAGCAGTGTATACAGGTTTTGATTTCTCCTCCTGCCAGCACTTGGTGTTCGCTTTTGGAAATGACCATGGCCATCCTGTGGGCATGCAGTGGGGTCTTCTTGCATTTTTTATTTGCTCTTCCCTAATGCCTAATGACATTGAACAACTTTCCACTGCCTATCAGCCATTCACACATCTCCTTTGCAGAAATGTCTAGTCAGATTTCCACTTTTTTTCTAAATAAGCTGTTGCTCTTATTTGTGTTCTAAAAGGTCTTTGCGTGCTCTGGCTGCAAGTCCTTTGCCGGATTTTTTTTTTTTTTAATAAGAGAATTGGCATGTCAGGGCCTGCAGCTACTGCAATTGAACTCCAGATGTGTGTGCCACCTTATGTGCATGTGTGAAATTGTGATTGAGCATCACTTTGTGCATCTGGCTTAAGTGGGTTCTGGGGAGTCAAACCTAGGTCCTAAGGCTGTGCAAGCAAATGCCTTAACCACTAAGCCATCTCTCCAGCTTGGATTTTCTTTTTAAAAAAAATGTTATTTATTTATTTTCCAGCAGAAAGATATAGACAGAGAGCGAGAGAGAGAGAGAGTATGGGCACACCAGGGCCTGTAGCCACTGCAAAGCAACTCTAGATGCATGTACCACTTTGTGCATCTGGCTTTACCTGTGTACTGGGGAATCAAACTCAGGTTGTCTGGCTTTGCAGGCAAGTTCCCAAACCTCTGAGCCATCTCTCCAGCCCCGGATCTATCTTTCTTTCTTTCTTTCATTTTAAATAAATGTCTTCTTCCAATCTGTGGCTTCTCATTTTCTTTTAATATTTTTTTATTTTCTTTTTATTTTTATTTATTTGAGAGAGACAGAGAGAGAATGGGCACACCAGGGCCTCCAGCCACTGCAGATGAACTCCAGATGCATGTGCCACCTCGTACCTCTGGCTTACATGGGTCCTGGGGAATCAAACCTGGGTTCTATGGCTTTGCAGGCAAGCACCTTAACCACTAAGCCATTTTTCAAGCCTGGCTTCTTGTTTTCTTAATGCTGTGTCTTACACAATGAAAGATTTAACTTTGATAAACCTTTATCTTGACAATTTTTTCTTTTATGGATCATAGTTGGGTTTTTTTGTTTTTTTTTTAAATCTCTTACATTTAGGTCTATGATCCATTTTGAGCTAATTGTTGTGGGTATGATAATGGTCTGAACCCATGTGCCAGCACTGTTTGTTGGGAAACTATCCTTTTTCCACATTGCCTTGGTACTTTAGTCACAAACTCCATAGCCCTAGGAATAGGATTAATGCCTAAACTCAGTTCTGTTCCACTGATCTATGTGACCCTCCTTATCAGGTAAATCCTGTCTATGCCATACCATGTTATCCTAATCTTAGCCATAAGTGTGCTTTGTAACTAGGGAGGCCTCCAAATATATTATTTCTCAAAACTTGGCTATTTAGGGACCTTTACATTTCCACATACATTTTAATATCAGCTTGTCAGTTTCTGCAACAATAACCAAAAGCCTGCTGGGGTTTTGATGGGTTCAAGTGAGTTGTCAGAGGAGAATGGTCATCTCTCAGCATTGTGTCTCTAGTCTGTGGACTCCAAACTCCAGTTAGCTGGCACTCTGTCTTCTCACCAACACTTATTTTTCCTGCACGTCTTGTGCTACATTTTGAAAAATATTTTATGTATTTATTTGCAAGGAGAATGGGCATGTCAGGGCCTCCTGGCACTGCAAGCAAACTCCACATGCATATGCCACTTTGTGCATCTGGATTTACGTGGGTACTGGAACTCAGGCCATCAGGCTTTGCAAGCAAGTGCCTTTAACTGCTGAGCCATCTCTCCAGCCTTTGTACTGCTTTTGTTAAATGTATTTTTTTGCATGTGTGTATGTAGTATGTGTGGCATGGTGTGTGTGGTGTATGCACATGTATGTGCTGATGCAGTGCCCCATACTCTCATCTGCAGTGCTCCATGGGCTTGCCTGTGGTGGCCAGAGGAGAACATCAAGTGTCTTTCCATCACTCACCTGTCCATTTTTCCCCAATCTAAGAGTCTTACTGAGTCCAGAGCTTGCCATTCATGAGCCCCAGTGATTCTCTGGTCTCCACTCTCCATAGGACTAGGGTGTGCCTGTCTAACCCAGCTGCTTAAGCGGATTCTGGGGACTCAAACTCAGGCAGTCTTAGGCCCCCCCAAGACGCTGATGCTTCTACAAGAAGTACAGTTAACTGCTGAGCTAGTTCTCCAACCCTGTTAAATCTGTTAATAAATTGCCCTCAGATGTTTAGTTATAGTACTGTTATTACTATGATTTTTAATAATTCATGGTGAATTTGTTAATATTATTTATTTTTTGAGACAGGGTCTCATGTATCCCAGACTAGTCTTCCTATGTCTACTCCAGAGTACTAGGGTTACAGGCGTGCACCACCACACTTGGCTTATGCAATGCTAAGGATTGAAGCCAAGGCTTTTTCATGCATGCTAATCAGATACTCTACCAACTGAGCTATATCCCCAGCTCTTGTTATATTCTTTTTGTGCTGTTATTAATTTGTGAGGAGAGAGAGAGACAAAATGTACCAGAGCCTCCTGCCCTGCAAACAAACTCCAGATGCATGCACCACTTTATGCATCTGGCTTTATGTGGGCACTGGGGAAATGAACCCAAGCTGTCAGGTTTTCAAGCAACACCTTTAATCAATGAGCCATCTCTCCAATCCATAAATGGGATTTTCTTGACTTCATTTTGAAGTTTCTGGACTGCAATTGACTAAAAAAATTATTATTATTATTGACTTTTTATATATTGATCATATATTCTTCTTTTGTTTGTTTGTTTTGTTTGAGGTAGGGTCTTGCTCTAGCTCAGGCTGACCTGGAATTCACTATGTAGTCATAGGCTGGCCTCAAAATGATCATATATTCTTCACTTATCTGAATTATTTATTAGTGGTGATATTTTAGAGGATTCCTTAGGACTTTGTGTTTACACAGGCTCACTCTTGTCTCCACATCAGTTCACTCTGACATCTTCCTTTTCAGTCAGAATGTGTTGACTTTCTTTCCACTGCTCTATGTTCTACTCCTATGAGCCAAGAGTGGGGTTCCACTTGCTCTGCTTTGTCAGCAGCGCTTGTTATTTTCTGTCCTTTGGATATAGCCATCCTGTGGGCATGAGTCCTTTTCTGTGGTTTTGGTTCACATTTCCCTAAAAGTTAATGACATTGAACATTTTTCGATTTGCTTGTTCGCCATTAGTGTGTCCTGTGAAGAAATATGTATTCTGATACTCTATTTTGTAAGTGGATAATCTTTTTATTTTGAGGTAGTAAAAGCTCTTTATATAGTCTAGATTCAAGTTCCCTAGATAACGGCTTTGTAAGATTTCTCATTTTGTTGGCTAACTTGAAGTTTCTCGGTGGCATCCATTGGACCCCAAACATCCATGTTGACTGAAGCCTAGTTTTTCAAAACCCAAAACAAATGGCTCTGGTGCCCACATTTGAGGACACTGCCTAACCCATGGTCATGAAGATTCATGCCTTGGTTTTCTCTTAAGAATTTTTCAATAACCAGGCATAGTGGCACACACCTTTAATCCCAGCACTTGAGAGGCAGAGGTAGGAGGATTGCTGTGGGTTTGAGGCCACCCTGAGACTACATAGTGAATTCTAGGTCAGCCTGGGCCAGAGTGAGACCATACCTCAAAAAATAATAATAATAATAATAATTTGGGCCTGGAGAGACGGCTTAGAGGTTAAGGCACTTGCCTGTGAAACCTAAGGACCCAGGTTCAATTCTCCAGGTCCCATATAAGCCAGATGCACATGGTTGCACATGCATCCGGAGTTCATTTGCAGTGGCTAGAGACATGCCCATTCTTTCTCTCTCTCTCTCTCTCTCTCTCTCTCTCTCTCTCTCTCTCTCCCCCTCGGTCTCTGTCTCCAGTTAATTAATTAATTAATTAAAACTTAAAGAAATAAAGAATTTTGCAATCCAGGCGTGGTGGCACACACCTTTAATCCCCAGCACTCAGGAGGCAGAAGTAGGAGGATCGCCATGAGTTTGAGGCCACCCTGAGACTACATAGTGAATTCCAGGTCAGCCTGAGCTAGAGTGAGACCCTACCTTGAAAAACAAAAAAAAAATAAAAATAAAAATAAATAAAGAATTTTGCAATAATAGGTGCTAGCAATGTACCTCAGTTGGTAGAGTACTTACCTAGCATGTATGAAACCCTGCATTGGGTCCCTTTGATCTTCCTCAGTCACTTTCATATTGTTTGAAATCGGGTCTCTCATTGTACCTAGAGCTCACCAGTTCAGCCAGACAAGCTAGTCAGAATGCCCTGGGGGATCATCCTGTCTCTGCCTCCTGGGATTATACATAAATGCCTCCACCCAGACTTTTACATTAGTGATGGGATCCAGACTCAGGTCCTCATGTTTGTGTGGCAAGTACTTTTCTGACTGAGCCATTTAACCCTAGAATTCACTATGTACTCTCAGGGTGGGCTTGAACTCACAGTGATCCTCCTATCTCTGCCTCCTGAATGCTGAGATTAAAGACATGGGCCACCATGCCCAGCCTAATTATAACTCTTAAATCTTGTGTCTTGCCGGGCATAGTGGCCCACGCCTTTAATCCCAGCACTCAGGAGGCAGAGGTAGGTTTGAGGCCACCCTGAGAATATAGAGTGAATTCCAGGTCAGTCTGGGCTAGAGTTAGACCCTTCCTCGAAACCCCCCCCCCCAAAAAAAAGTCTCTTTACTCATGTCGTCACTACTTCTGGTTCTCCTTACCCTCCTGTAGATCCAAGTCTCCTTCAAGTATCCTTTTCCACAGCCTGAGGACTCATGCTTCAATAGTGCTCACAGTGAGCGCTTGCTGTGGATAGACCCTTTCAGCCTTTGTATGTTGGAACCATCTTGATTTTTTCCTTTTGATGAATAATTCCCTGGCTGTAGGATTCTAGCTCTTTCTCAGTACTACTGAGTTACTGCTTCTTCATCTTCCCATGCACTGTTTTTGGTAAGAGGTGTGCTGTACTCTGGATGTCTTCTGGGTGCATTTAAGATTTTGTCTTTGTCAGTGGTCTGAATAATTTGATCATGATGTGACAACAAATCATTTTCTGTATGGTTCTTTTGCTTGGGATTCATTGAGCTTCTTGATCTGTGGACTTATAGTCTTCATCAAATTTAGAAATTTTTCAGCCTGCATTTCTTACAGTAGTCTTCCTGTCACTGCCTCTCTGTGTATTACCCATATATCAGATTGCTTGAAGTTATCCCAGTTGCAGATCTCCCCTTCCCTTCCTTCTTCCTTTTCTCTCAGTGCTTCTACAGCAAGATTCTTTTTTTTCTTTTTCAAGATAGGATCTCACTCTAACCTGGGCTGACCTAGAACTCTGTAGTCCCAGGCTGCTCCTAGACACACTTCATTCCTCCTACTTCTGTCTCCTAAATGCTGGGATTAAAGGCATGAGCCACCACGCCCAGCTCACAGCTCTGTTTTCAAGCTTACAAATCTTATGCAGCATTGAACATGTCATAGATCACATTGAGATGTTTTTCATCTTGTTCATTAGTTTTTTTTGTGGGGTTGATTTATTTGTGTGTGGGGAGTTGTCGTATGTGATGTATGAAATATATGCATGTATGAGTAGATGTGTGCCCCATGCACATGCATGTGGAGACCATAAAAGAACATCAGATGTCCTTCTCTTACTGTTCTTTCATGTATTTCCTTGAGACACGGTCTCTCCATCAACCCAGAGTTGCTCTCCATCAGTGGACCCCAGCAATTCTCCAGTCTCTGTGCTACCACATACACATACACTTCCTGCAGAATGGGGTTATAGACATGTGTGGCCATGCCCAGCTTTTTATGAGGGTTCTGGAGTTGAACTTAGTCTCTGACCCAAGAGACCCTGATGCTTAAGAAACAAGCACTCTTTTTGTGTGTGTGTGTGTTTTAGACATGTTTTATTTATTTATTTATTTGAGGGAGAGAGAGAGGGAGGGAGAGAGAATTTGCCATGCCAGGGCTTCTAGCCACTGAAGATGAAACTCCAGATACATGCGCCCCTTGTGCATCTGGCTTTATGTGGGTACTGGAGAATCAAACCGGGATCCTTTGGCTTTGCAGGCAAATGCCTTAGCCACTAAGCCATCTCTCTAGGCCGAAACAAGCACTCTTAACCACTGAGCCATCTCCCTGCCCTGTTTGCTTGTTTTTGAGACAGGGTCTCACTATGTAGCCCAGGCTGGTCTGGTATTCAATATATAGAGTAGGCTGACCTTGAAATTGCAGCTAGTTCTCTTGCCTCTGCCTTCCAAATTCTGGGGCTATAAATGTGAGCCACTATGCCCAACTACCTTGTAGTTTTCACGTCTCACTGTTTTATATTTATTTAGCTGCTAAGCACATAGAACACAGTTGATCCCCCTTTTTTTGAGACAGAGTGTTATGTAGATTCACACTCACTATTTAGTCAAGGATAACCTTGAAGTCCTAAGCATCCTGCCTTTACTTCCTTATACTATTGGCATACACCACTATGCCCAGTTTATAATAATTTTCCTAATGTCCTTGATTGCTAATTCTACCACCTATGTCACATCTGGGTCAGTTTCAACCAATTTGTCTTTCTCCTCATAATGCACCATTCTTTCTTGCATTTTTTTTTTGCATGCCTCGTAATCTTTGATTGAAAGCCAGATACTGTAAATTTTAACTTGTTGAATGTTGGATATTTGTGTATTCCTATAAATATCCTTGAGCTTTTGTTCTGAAGCAAAGTTAAGTTACTTGGAGACAGTTTAATCCTTCTGGTCTTGTTTTCATGATTTGTTAGGTCAGGAGGAGTGCTCCATCTTAGACCAGCTATTCCCCAATACTGAATCAGAGCTCTTCTGCGAACCTCACAAGTCTTCTGTAACTTCTGAGTCTTTCTTTTTTTAAAAAAAAATGTTTACTTATTTATTTATTTAAAGGTAGGGTCTCACTCTAGCCCAGGCTGACCTGGAATTCACTATGTAGTCTCAGGGTGGCCTTGAACTCACAGCGATCCTCCCACCTCTGCCTCCCAAGTGCTGGGATTAAAGGAGTGTGCCACCACGCTCGGCACTTCTGAGTCTTTTCACCTAAGCTACCTCCAGGCCCTTTTCCCAGCCTAATAGAGTCTCCTTGCATGTGTGTGCTGAGCTGGCTTATAGTACTGAAGCCCTGTACACCTCTACTTTTCCTCCTCTCTCTTTTCCCAGATTCTAGCTCATTTTCCTCTGAGCTGACCTCCCCTGCCACCTCAAATGGGAGCCCAGATAGTTTCTGCTGCTGGATCTAAGTTTATCCTCAGTTTGTAGAAAACAGGCACTTCCCAAATCCTCGGTAAAGCAGGATATTCACCCCAGAGTTCCACATAAGCTCTAGGAGCGCAAGACTGTCACCCCCTCCTCACCCTCCAATCACTAGCACAACCATGCTACCTCTTCCCACAGTGCCTAAGTTGCTGCCCAACACTCCTCTCTGCTGGATTCTCCAGGTGTGGCCATGTGCTCAGTTCACCACCTCAATTTGCCTCAGAAGTATCCAGTGGATCTGTGTTCTCTTACGTAGAGGGATAGTACTAGTGTCCACTCTAAAGTCCTGGTGCACCAGAGCCACTTGTACCTGGAGTGCCTGGCCCATCAGCATGCATGTTCACTCAGCAAACACTTTCTGGACTTCTGGACACTGACTATGTGCTAAGCACTGTATTTGAGACTAGGAAAATGGATGGGGAAGGCTAGTCCATCTCCCAGGGTCAAGGTGGAAGATGAGAAGGAAGAGCAATGATGTATGTCCACTCTAGATGACAAGGGCTGTGATGGAAACGGACCTTACTGCAGACACTCGTCTCCCTGACCTGCCAGGCTTTGCCACAGTAAGAGCTGGTCAAGTCCTCCCAAGGCATGTACATGATTGGCCAATACAGGATGAGCTTTGAGGGAGCTGAATCCCAGAATCTGAGATTGGGGTCCAGGGTTCAAGGAGGAAGGACAGAGGTGCTAAATGAGAGAAAAGGCCCCAGAGGTGCCAGGATCAGGAAGAGACCTTTACCAGGGATAGACCCAAAGAAGGCAAAGTAGGGTCCCTCCAAGTGGCCAACCAAAGTTGAACATGGTCACACTGAGGTATAAATGGAACAGGACAAGTACCTGCCACCTTGAAACCAAGTGCAGGTTATAGTCCAGATGCACTCAGGCCTGGAAATGGCATTCCTCACACAATCTAAGATGTGTGTCTCCCTTCCGGAAGGTGAGAGTGGCCGGATCCTGAAGATCTCTGCAGGCGTCAGATATGTGCAGCTCCCAGCCTACTCAGAAGTCAGTTTTTTCAAGATGGATGAAGACCACTTGGAGACACCCATTGAGACACCATTGTAAGGGTGATGCCTCTTGCTGGGGTCACCTATGGGGAGGAGTGGACTAGAGGGAGGCTCACACAGCTCTCTTGACCACATGCTCCTCTATACCATAACTGATGCAGGTCTTGTAGTGCCAACCAGCCAGACTTGAGAGGTAGCAAGGAGGAAGAGGCAGCCAGGCTGTGGTACCAGGGGAAGAGAGCAGGAGAGGACCCACTAACTGGTCCTCTTCTCTGGGCCTCAGTTGACTCAGTCTAGCAGACATTTCAGGATGACCCACACAGCCCCTCAAATATGACTGAATAGGGTGATTACCTAAATGTCTTGCCTGGGCCAAGTCCCAGAGTCCAGGGCCAGGATTTACTGCATGATGTAGCCACTTCAGCACTGGCCCCTCCAGCAACACTGTGGTGTTTATTTAACCTTCCCAGTGGGTTCCAGTGTATCTCTTATCCTCTGGCCATCCCCACACCCTGGGAGCTGGAGCCCAATTCTGCTATGAAACATGCTGAAGTCAACATACCACTCTCAAAAGGAGAGCTGGAGCCAAGGCTGGACTCAGAAGCCTTCAATGACCAGGAAGACACCCCCAGGCCCCTACCTGGTAAGTAAAACCAGCTGGTGATGGGTAGCACTAGCACTCAGGAGTATTCAAGACAACAGGGTGCCCAGAACCTGGGTAGGAGGAAGACAAAGTAACCCTTGTAGACAGAGGGATAGTGGATCAATCGCTTAGGAAGATGGGGCCAGGCCTGAGCTGCTCTTAGAAAAAAGCAAGCAAGACCCCCTCCAACAGGGAGTCAGAGCTACCCATTCTGAGTGATTGTGTGGTCCACATCTCTGCCATGTAAATTCAGCACCAACAGGAGACAAATAGTCCCAGACTGGCCGAAGCTGTACATGCCAGCCTGGCTCAGCATGTATAGTTGGGTTTGTGGGTTCTGAGAGCCCAGGTAGGTTCAGCCCTGGTGAGGTCTTCTCAGGACTGCAGACTGTAGTTCAGGGTCTGTCAGTAAGGGATGGCTCAAGAGGAAAGCAAGTAAAGCAAGGCCATGAGGTCTTATGGTCAGCTTTGCAGGACACCTAATGGTTCCCACTGCATTCAAGCTCACTGTGGCCATAATCCGCTGTACTCCAACCAGACCTTCCTGGGTTCCAAAGGGAGATGTGGTCCTTCCTATCTGTTCACATACTATGTGACTTTCTAGCTGGTTCTGCCCCATGTGTGTTTACCTCACATGTCTTCATGGAGATGCAGCACCTACACCCAGGCCAGGCAGGTGGACCTGCACCCTTGAAGAGTGTGTGACCAGATTTACTACTGATCATTCAGGAATTATTCATGCAAGCAGGTGTTAAACTCTGGAGTTGAATCTAAGTTTAATCACTGCATTTTATTGTGCCTGGTAATATTAAGTCCTCTTATATCTCCATAAATGCTCTGCTTCCATCTTAATGTGGTCACAGGGACAACGTGGCTGGCACCCTTGTTCATGGAGACATCTGACTGGAGCTAGGCTTTACAGGCCTGGCAAGTAGATGAGGTGTCATTTGGGGACCTCATGGTCACATGTGCCTTCTAATGGCCTCCTTGCCACGGCCCTACACCCTGACCCTTCTGGATTCTGATATGAGTGAAACAGTTGGGTAGCTTCCACTCTAGGCCATGCTGCTAACCAGTGGTACCTGAGCCTTGACGATGCCCTCCAAGGCCCTCCTGGGAGTCCCATGGCTGCCCCTCTGTAGATGGTGGTCATATTTGGTTACTGGGTGTGTGGTTGTCATTCATATAACAGAAGAGGGGCAGAAAAGACAGTGAGATGGCAGTTCGGGGTCTCAGTGGCACAGGTCTTTGGGATTCTTGAGCCCCCAACTCTCCCAGGAGTCCCACTGTCTGGTGACCAGAAACCTCTAGAGTGTGATGGGTCTGTCTTTGCAGGGGTAGCTAGTATCTCTCTGACAAGGACTTTTCCAAACAACCACCCTGCAAAAAGTAAGACCATGAATTCTCCCATGGGAGTACAAGGGTCCTGAAGGGAGGGCTCACATTCTTTCCTTGAGAGCCAGCTGCAGGCTCAATGTGACCAGACCCTATAGACCCCTGGAAAAAATCCAGGCTAGTCCAGCCTGGGGGCTGCAGGTTCAGCGGGGCCCAGGGTGGGGGCCTGGCCTGTCTCCCACTTTGTCTGCCTCCTCTCTAGTCACAGGAGCAGTTGCATGCCGCAGCAGCAGAATAGTTCTCATATTTCTGTGTAAAAATACTCACTGGGCGCCACGCCTTCCGTTTAGAGAGACTTTCACAGCCAAATACCGAGGTCTCGATGGAAACCAGGCCCTGGAATGCAGGGCCTGCTATACACCACCAAGCGCCTGCCCTGCCTCCTTCAGGTGGCTCCACAGTGGGGCTCAGTGTTTGATTCTTGTGGTAATGTTATCATAACAGAGCCTGCAACATCACCATGAGGCACAAGTCTTCAAGGGCTGCTCCCAGCATGCCCAACAGTTTCACTCAGGAGCCAGGCCCAGTTTTCTTCTAGGAGCTGTAAGGTATGAGTCCACTATAGGGTCTCAGACATCTGGGGAAGCTCCTGGGAAACTGCAAGGCGCATAATTACTTTTGGGAACTATGAGGCTTTGAACCTAGCATCTGGGGTCTGGTGTTGATTTGGTTTGAACTTGGGGCCTCATGCATGCTAGACAAGCAGACTACTATTGACTCCCAGTCACTGTTCCCCGTTGGGAAATCCTTAAGGCCAGGAAGCCCTGGACCTGACTATATGAGGCTGGGCTGTGGCTTCCCCAGTGTTTCTAGAGAAACTCTGTGTCTGCTTCCTCTTCTGTAAAATGAGGGAGTGGTCCCCACCTCCTAGGCCGCATGCTGGCCCCATCCTGGCCTGTGCAAGGAGGGCTAGACTAGAAGTAGGATTGCCTTAGCCTCCTGCTGCTCTCCCAGCATTTGACCCAGTTAAGTCCAAACTGAACCAAGTTGATGGCTTCAGGCCTCAGGAGATGGCTTTCTGCCCATTTCCACTTTCCTTCCCAGGGATCTTATAGGACAGCTATCTTTGCTTTATCTGTCTCAACTGGCAAGGTGGAGGGCCCAGAAGTAGGTAGGTGGTTCCAGACCCTTGAGCCACACCAGAGGACAAGCTACTCACTGACCAACTTGGAGCTCTGACGGCCACAGCCCTTCCAAAGGGCTACATAGACTCCCACCGTTCTCTGAGTCCCTTAGCTCCTAGTGGCCTGGGATAAGCACTGGAGTACACTCCTCAGAAACATGTCCATCTGAAAAAACATCTCTCCCGATGCGTGTGTGGCACACATGAAACCCAGATCCCTGGCAGGGAAAGTGTGCAGGCCCATCCTTGGTGGGGCAGTTAGGGCCAGGGAAGGTGTTTCTCTTTCACTGGCTAGTGATGGACATGAGTGGCATGTAGGCTTCTCTCTCATTTCTTCAGTCTTTTTCCTCTTCGCATGATCTCATTTAGGGAAGATTTATTGAACCCTGACTAAATTGAACTGGTTTTCCTTCTTTCCATATAACATTCAGAATAAACCTCTTCCAGTTTCTTTTGCCATACACCCAGTTGTGAGGACACGGGAGGGACTTCTTGGCCCTTTACTCTGCTCTGGTAGCTTCGGGGCTCTGTCAGTAATCCCCACTCAGCACCTAGAGCTCCATCCTGTGCCCCACCCTTGAGCCCTTTGGAAGGTGAGGGGTCCTCCCCAAGCATTTTGCAGAATCCTGAAATCAAGTCAGAAATTCAGCTGTGACCTGTGGCACAGTGCCCACCTGTGAGCACTGGCAAGCTCTGAATGAACCCCTTCAACTAAAAAGCAGTGTGTTCACCTGTGGCCAGGAGGCCTGGATGTGATACCCTAGGACAGAGAAGCCTTCCCCAACATTAGAGACTGCTCCTGGAATCCCTTCCTCGGTCAGCAGGCAGAGGCAGAGGGAGGCACAGCCTACATGGCTTAGCCTGGCTGCAGGGAACTAGAAGGCAGGCTCCACTTAAGCATCACGTATTCAACTGTGCCAGACGCTTTAGCCAGAGGGGACGCTGGAGACTTGAAGGAAGGCAACAGGACGGAATAGACCAGGAATTAGGTCTTTAGAGTGGATTTTTGTATTCTCAGAAACAAATGGAGACCATGGCCATCCTGCTATTGTCCCTGTCTCACTGGATCCCTAGTGCCAGCATCCCTCCCTTTAGCTAGACCCTTGCCAAAGGCCTGCAAGTTCTCGTCAAACCCTGTGGTTGTAAATGCTGTGAGTGAGCTCGAGCTGTGCCTCTGATAGCCTGAGAGGGGCTAGGAACTGCAAGCCCCATAAACAAAGATATCCTGATTGCATGTGGTCAAACATCTTGGGAAAGGTCCACTCATCTCACTAGCCATCAGACAGAATTTGTCACTCAAGAGCAGAGACAAGAGCTCGGAGAATTGCACATCAATAGATAATTCAACAGAAGGCCTGAGATGAATGGCACCAAAAGCTGCATGAGGCATGGGCCAGTTGAGGCTCCTTAGCCTGATGCTTCTGGGCAGAGAAATGTAAGAAACATGCAGCAGCCCACATATAGGCAGGTATCTGTCCCCCACACCCAGACACCAAGTACCAGAGACCAGGATGATTCCACCACTCCAGTTACCTGTCTCTCCCTAACTGATACAGATGTATAGGGCTGGCATATGTACCTGATCATTATGGTTTCATCAGGTTGGGGAGATGGCTCAGTGAATAAAGCACTTGTCATGCAACTATGAGCATCTGAATTCAGATTCCTACAGCCCATGTAAAAGCTGAACATTGGACTCAGGGACTGTTGCAGAAGAGGGGGTGTGAAGATTGTAAGAGCCACAGGGAGAGTAAAAGATCCTAAGGCACATTTCTTCCCACAGAGACTGATGGAGGCCCTAAATACCCCAAGGACCCTACTGAGGAGGGCCCTCAGAGAACTGGAGACCGGGGGTGAAGGGCACAAGACTATAACCTATGTATAATATATGCATCCATATAGATTAAAAAAAAAGGATTCAGTGGAAGGAGGAGGAATTGGGA
The DNA here is from genome assembly GCA_036346955.1 of Dipus sagitta. Classification (NCBI taxonomy): domain Eukaryota; kingdom Metazoa; phylum Chordata; class Mammalia; order Rodentia; family Dipodidae; genus Dipus; species Dipus sagitta. The sequence continues at coordinate 135,464,618 of CM070773.1, forward strand.
GGGGGAAAAGAGGATGGTGTGGGAGGTGAATATGATCATGGTTTACTGTTAAGATTTATAGAAGTTTCCAATAAAAGATCAAAAAGGGCTGGAGGGATGGCTTAGTGGTTAAGGTGTTTGCCTGAAAAACTAAAGGACCCAGGTTCAATTCCCCAGGATCCATGTTAGCCAGATACACAAGGGTCACACACGTCTGGAGTTTGTTTGCAGTGGCTGGAGGCCCTGGCACACCCATTTTCTCTCTCTCTCTCTCTTTCTCTCTCCCCCTCTATTTCTCTGTCAAATAAATAAATAATATATTTTTTAAAAAGATCAAGCCATTAAAGAAACTGATCATTGTAGCACTAGTGTCTGTAATCCCAGTGCACCTAGGGCAAGAAGGAAGGCAGAGACAGGAAAATTAAAGGCCCACAGGCCAGCTAGCCTGACAAATACTGTGGTGAACAAGATGGATAACAAGTATGGACACCAGGACACCGGAAGTTATCTTCTAACCTTCAGATGCATGCTGTGGCATGTTAGTACTCATACTCACACACATAAACACACACACACACACACACACACACACACACACACGGCTTCATTCTTTATTGGGAGCAGGTTGTGTGCTTAGGATATGGAGTGGCTGCTTTTACCAAACCACAATAATGGCTTCAATTCCATTGACGTTTACTTCTCTCTCATAGCCCAGAAGGAGGGATCAAGTCTAGCCCCAATCACTGTTTCCTGTTTTACTACTATATCATCTTCACTTACCACCTCATGGTCCTAGGTGGTCCACAAGCTCCAGCCATCATGCTGTATTCCAGATGGCAAGAAGAAGGAAGTATAAAGACAGAATTTGGTTATACAGCCATACTGGCCTCATGGAGATAAGCACAGTATACCAGCTGTGTTATCAGAGGAGAAGGATAGAACAGACTCTGGCCATCTTTGCCAAGTAGAAATTCCATCAAGGTACACTTCCCAACCCTGCAGGGTACATAGGTATACCTCAGACAAGGTCCCCAGCCACAGGCTGAACCTGGAGAGAACCAAAGGCTACATTTACGCTCTGTATCTGTGACCCCTACAAAACTCTGTGACCTATCCTCTGATACCTCAGGACCATGGGACCATGATGGACTTTACCATTTTGCAATGGGGCTGGTAGGGAGCAGAGGAAGATATACTGCCCAGCTGCCCCTCATGTACTTGCTGGAGGACAGTGTGTTCACCCAACAGAAGGATCTCCACAACTTCCCTGTCATTGCCTTTGGGTACTTAGGGGTTTCCATTTGAAGCGACCCAGCCTGGAGGTCAGGCTGCCCCAAGAAAGAGGCAGGAGGAAGGCTCCAAGTAGCACTGGAGTGAAGTGCACAGTACACATGAGTCAGACCTAAAATTAAAGCAGAGCAGGCAGTGGCAGACACTGTGAAGCAATTATCAATGTTTCAACATGTTCCTGAAGCCTAAGTGCTGACAGCCAGCACAGAGGGAGCCCCATTGCCAAGGCAGAAGCAGCCCAGAGCCTCTGCAGATGGCTGGTGCCCCCCAGTCCACCCTCATTTCCTCTAGACTGAAAGTGACCATGCACTCCCCTGGCCTCTGCTTCATGGCCTTGTGTGTGACACAATGGCCTTGTAAAAGGAGCTAGACAGTTATGCAAGAGTGGTCCGAGGAAGAACACTCTGCTAAGTGGAGGCCACTGGTCTCCCAGGAGCCCACTGTCAGCAGAGCGGGCAGGACTCAGAGCTCCCCCAGCTCCTGTCTGTAGATGGACTCCCTGCGGCTCATCTGGCACCTACTAACCATAAGATCTGTGGAAGCTACTCTGGACACTGCCCGGTCTCCCCCATGAATCACTGGCCTCAGCCACCCAACTGGGGACTTAGGGTCTTGGGTATCCTTGCTCCAGAATCCTACAATAATTAAGAACACAAAGCCTTCTAAAAATGTGAGTTTTACTTACACAAATAAGTGAAATAAAGTGAAAAAAAATGTGTTCTTCTGGAGGCCTAATGTCAGTAGTATGTAATTGCAAAATGCAGTATTTCGTTATTCTGTTGATACGAAATGTTTCAGTTTTTTAATTGTTTTTAAGTTTCCAATGGACTATTTGCATTTCGATGAGCAGAACCGACAATTCCTAGACGTGGACTATTGCCAGATATTGCCAGCCCTATTTCGGGTAAATTACAGCACCCAGATTTTAGCTACAAAGCACATTGATTTTATATTCAAAGGGCTTTTATATTTAGTCCTTAACCTTTTGTAATTCCCACCCACAGCTTGAAGCACGGAGCCCTTTGTATTCCTTGTTCTCGGTGGGGCGTCCACCGCGCCCCGCAATTTGGGTCCATTGACTCATGCGGCAGGTGCGGATGATTGCGGGTGGACTCCGTGGGCGCTGGTCGGTGATTGCAGGCTGGACGAGGTGGGCTCTGGGCCCTGTGGCTTAGACAATCCCTTACAAATTGGCTTTGGGAACCTAGAGGAGCCACCGCAGTGAGAGAAGGTCAGCTTGCTTTGCTTTTCTTTCTTTGTTTCTTGCTCTCCCACCCCCATGATGCACAAAGCCCTCCTCATGAATGTGTTCAATTGGTCTGAGTGGTCTGTCAAGATTTCTCTTTTTCACATGTTGGACAAATGGTTTTGAGCATTCATCACATGTGATCTATGAAGAATCAACCATTATTGTATGACGATTTTAAAAACCAAGGTGCCCTCTGCTGCTAATTCAATCTTGCCAATAAAGTGGTGGATTGTGTAGCAGAGAATTTCTAGAAATTTCATTCCTTTGCAGGGTGATACCACATTTTAATATTAATTGTCTGTGGTTAATTATGGCAGGGTATCCCAAGAGAGCCATATTTTTAAAAGGAAATTTGTGCTATAAATTCTTTTTCTAGGAATCATATTGTATAGAGGGACTGCCCCAGAAAAAATATAGCATAAAAAGATGCTGTCTTGCTTCCCATGCCAAACAGTGATAAGCACGGAAGTTCACATAGATTTAGGGCATCTGTCCAAAGCTACGCAATAGGTGTGTAGAGTAAGCAGGGGTCCCCAGACATTGTCCCTGAGGGTTGAGTAACTGCTCTTCTGAGTGAAAATTGAATCTCTCAGCTGGGCGTGGTGGTGCATGCCTTTAATCCCAGCACTCGGGAGGCAAAGACAGGAGGATCACCATAAGTTCAAGGCCACCCTGAGACTACATAGTGAATTCCAGTTCAGCCTTGGCTAGAGTGAGACCCTACCTCAAAAAAAAAAAAAAAAATTGAATCTCTCACTGTCTCTCTTCCTCCAGGAGTCTTGCTTCTCCAAGGTTCTCTTTCATTTCCTCCCTTCCTGCCCTGAACAATGCAGTCCTAAAGCCATTAAGTCTGACCAATGACTCTAGGATAGGGTACAGGTGAGGGGCCTAAGCAAGGTGAGGAAGGCACCCTTCAAGGAGTAGTTTGCCCGAGGAGTTGAAGAACACTCTGTGGGGACCTGGTGGTGAAGGAGAAGGGACACTGGAGAGGCATACGGGGCAGGAGATCAAGTCTGGAAAATGGGGATGAGATCTGTGAGGCTTGGAAACCAAGTGGTGTGCATGAGTGTGACACTTGCGTCATAGGCAGATATAAAAGTAAACATAGGTGAGTGTATGTACCCCCATGTACAAGCAGTTAGGTATGTAAGTAGGGCCCCAACAGCAAAGAACAGGCTTGGTACCTGGAGCTGGGCTTCTGTGAGAAAAACTGGAGACCCCACCTTGCAGAGCTGGCTTGAGATGAAGTGCTCAGAGCACTACTGTTCCCTATAAGAGTGTGTGGGCACTGGATGAGTTTGGATATCATCCTGATTCCAGGCCCATCTACCCAAGTGCCAGGAGCCCTCCTGTGCCAGGGTCCACACTGGGACACAGGTGGACTTCTGTCCCAACCTGGAAGAGGTCCAGAACTCTCTGTCCACTCTGGCCCCATTACCTCCACTCGTAGGCACTGCAAGTTCTTTTCCCTCTGGCAAGGCACAAACTAGAAACCCTCCCTCCTTTGGCTGGACACCAGGGTCACCTCAGCTTTGAGAGCCAGAGCCCCACCCCCACCCCATGCTGCTGCTGTTGCCCTATAGCTCCTTTGCAACTGTGTGTATACAGCAGCCACACCTGATGCCCCTGCCACTCACCATCTGGAATTCAGCGCAGGTTGCACTTGGACTGAGAAGCCATGGGCAGAGGAGGAAGCATACCTCATGCAGCCAGACACACCCAGGACCTCAAGTGCCCATACTTTTGCAGGTCTTTGGCAGCCATTGAGCAGAAGCTCCTTGGGCAGAGCAGCCCTAGGATCCTGGAGACAAAGAAGGGTCATGGCCACAGATTGTGCACCTGGGCTCTGCTTCTGGGTCTTTTTCTTTTCTTTTCTTTCTTTCTTCCTTTCTTTCTTTCCTTCTTTTCTTGTTAGTTTTTGTTTGTTTGTTTGTTTGTTTTGTTTTGTTTTTCAAGGTAGGATCACACTCTAGCCCAGGCTGACCTGGAATTCACAATGTAATCTCAGGGTGGCCTTGAACTCACAGCAATCCTCCTACATCTACCTCCTGAGTGCTGGGATTAAAGGTGTGTGCCACCACACCTGGCTCTCCGGGTCTTTTTCTTTCTTTTGTTTTTTGTTTTTTGAGGTAGGGTTTCGTTCTAGCCCAGGCTGACCTGGAATTCACTATGTAGTCTCAGGGTGGCCTCGAACTCACAGTGATCCTCCTACCTCAGGCTATAGCCACTTGGGTGGGGCAGGAAATCAGGAGGGTCCGAGGCTAGGTTAGCACCCAAGCCCAGACCTCAATTTGTTCTGCCACTGCTCCTCTCCTCTCACCATGCAGCTGTCCCACACTGCGGCTGCTTCAGAGCAAAGTTGCCTGCAGAGCATGAGAAAGGTGAGCAGGCACCTGGGGAACCTCACAACAGCCTCTCCTGGGCTGGGGCCCCAGAGCGTCCTCACCGGGGCCCTGTGCTCTCCCTGTGGCCCAGCCTTGCTCTGTCGTGCTGTATACAAACAGCTTGGCTGGGGGGAGCCTCCTGGAGGCGAGGAGTGGGTGGGGTGTCAGAAACAGACTCAGAAAGAACCTCGAATTAGCCCAGTCTTGGAAGCTTGCCAGCAGAAACATGCCGGCTTCCATGTTCCAAGGCAGTTCTGACATTGAGCTCCAGAAGGCAGGCGTGGGACAGCCTCGTGCTGGAGGCGGCGGAGTTTCACAAAAGGGGTTTCCAGGCAGCTTAGGTATGGCACAGAGCATGATCTCTCCAGAAGACAGACCACACGGACCAGGTGTGGTGGCTCATGATTGTAATCCCAGCACTAAAGAGGCTGAAACAGACGGATTGCCATGAGTTTAATGCTTGTGGAACTACATAGTGACTTCCAAACCTGGTTTGGCTAATAGTAAGATCCTGTCTTAAAAGAAAGAGAGAACTGGGCTGGAGAGACGGCTTAGTGTTTAAGCGCTTGCCTGTGAAGCCTAAAGACCCCAGTTCGAGGCTCGATTCCCCAGGACCCACATTAGCCAGATGCATGTATCTGGAGTTCGTTTGCAGTGGCTGGAGGCCCTGGTGCGCCCATTCTCTCTCCCCCTTTCTCTCTCTCTCAAATGAATAAATAAAAATTGAATAACTTAAAAAAAAAAAAAAGGAAAGAGAGAAGCCAGGCATGGTGGTACATGCCTTTAATCCCAGCACTCGGGAGGCAGAGGTAGGAGGATCGCCATGAATTGGAGACCACCCTGAGACTACATTGTGAATTCCAGGTTAGCCTGGGCTAGAGTGTGACCCTGCCTTGAGAAAGGAAAGAAAGAGAGAGAGGGAGGGAGGGAGGGAGGGAGGGAGGGAGGGAGGGAGGGAAGGGGAGGGGAGGGGAGGGGAGGGGAGGGGAGGGGAGGGGAGAGGAGAGGAGAGGAGAGGAGAGGAGAGGAGAGGAGAGGAGAGGAGAGGAGAGGAGAGGAGAGGAGAGGAGAGGAGGAAAAGAGATCATGCAGACTAGGAATAGCCAAGATGCTCAAATGCTCAGGCTGGACATGTGGGTCCCCTCAGTTCCAAGAGCCAGAGACAAGTCCTCTGTTGAATGTTCGGAAAGGGTGTGGGAAGCAGGGCAGTGGCTTGAGTTGAGTTCCATTTTCTATGCTTGGGTAAATAGAAGGCCACGCTCCTGGTAAGAAGTGTGCTATGGGTTAGAGGCAGATTCTACAAAATCACGGCCCCCAGCAGCCACATTGCCACATCTGCCTGTGGTCCCTAACCCACCACAGCCCACCAGTGAGCCCAATGTAGAAAATAAATGTCAAGGCTGGAGAGATGGCTTAGCATTTAAGGCACATGCCTGCGAAGCTCCCAATTTTAAATTTGTGATTAAAAAAAAAAATCCCAACCTCTGGGATGCAGACTTAGTATACCAGCTCTCTTCTTTTTCTTTCTTTTCTACCCAATAAAACTTTGCCTCACAAAAAAAAAAAAAAATTCAAAGCCAGGTATGGTGGTGCACACCTTTAATCCCAGCACTTGGGAGGCAGAGGCAGGAGGATCCATGAGCTCAAGGCCAGCCTGAGACTGCAGAGTGAGTTCCAAGTCAGCCTGGGCAAAAAAAGAAAAAATTCAAACCTGGCGTGGGCCAGGAAGGACAAGGGTGAAACTAGAGACTCAATTTGTGTGCAATGAATATGTTTCCAAGATGGTTCTCAGGCCAGTACCATGTTCCCAGGTAAGATGGTATGGCCCCAGAAAGGAACAGGTGGCACATAGGTGCAGCTTGCTGGTCTTCTGAAAATGATACAGGGAGATGGGCTTTGGTAGTATACCTGGTATACACAGCTCAGAGGAGGAAGGATTTGTTTTGCTTGATGGTTTCAGAGGATTCAGTCCATGGTCATTTGGCCCCATGCAATCAACAGATCTCATGGTGGCAGGACCATGTGACAGAACAGTGTTCACTTCTTGGTGGGCAGGGGAATAGGGACTTGGTATAGCCTTCAAATCTAAGTGACCTGCTTCCTCCAGCTAGGTCTCACCTCCCAGAGTTTCCACAGCCTCCCAAAATAGTGCCACTGGTTGAGAACCAGATATTTAACACTTGAAACTTTAGGAGGCATTTCAAACTATCTAACATCCCATCCAGAAGGGAGGGTGTATCCTGAACCAGGGCACCTGCAGCAGTGTGGCACCTCAGTTAAGTGGCCGGGCCTGTTTTCTCATCTGTAAAGTGAGCATGTTAATCAATGTGTGCAAGCCATGTGAAAAGTGCTTCTCAAGGCTCTGGCCCCAGGGTCCTCAGGGAGCCCCACATGTTAGATACATTCCTGCTGGTCCCTGGAAGGCTAAGGTGTCAGAGAGTTCTGTGACCTTGTGTATAAGGAGGCTTGTAGAGAGGGACTGGATAGAGATCAGGTCCTGTTACCCCCTGGCTGGCAGAGACAGCACTTTGGCTGGCTGATGGCCGACCCTTTAGGCCAGCCACAGCAACTTCAAGGTGGAAGGACAAGAGTGTCTCTAGATTAACAGGGCTGCCTATTGGTGGCACAGGAGCCCTCACTTAGCTGCTTGAGTGGGCCCTGAAAGCTTGGACTGCCTGTCTGCCTTGGCAGCATTGAGATCCACCTCCAGGTGTCCTTCTGACAGGGCGCCCCATCAGCTCACTTCTCCTGGCACTGCACAGCTCCTTGGCTAATGGAGTGCACGCTGAAGACTAATGCAGTGTGTCTGGTCACCTCCAGATGAGGCCATTCTCGGCCCCTCTGGTCCAGTAACATTTTATTTTTTGAATTCACTTACATGAAGAAAACATCTTGGCCTGCAGCCTGTGCTCCTCTGGGTGAGTTCTGGGCCCACAGCGGCCATTTCATGGTGGGGCCAGTCCTCACAGTCTTGTTTATTCTGGCAATTTTTCTGCCTTGTGCCTCGGTGTCCTACACAGGTGATTAGGGAGTCTAATTGGTTAGGCTGTAAAAAGATAATTAATTGACATTTCCTTCCCAGAGAGGTCAGGCTGCCCTCTCAGATCCCTGGTACAGCCTCCTGTCTCCAGAGTCCTCTCCCTTGAGGTGGCCCTGCAACCTATATCCCACTGATAAGGCTGTAATTGCCATCAGTATAGACATAGGTCATGGGGTTGGCTCCCAGAACTGGTGCCTGGCTTGTGGGTCTCCTGGCTGGGGAGGTGGCAGTATGGTTGCCAGGGCTGGCAGTCCCTAGAAGTGCACCATGAACAGCCATAAGGGTACCTGGTGGCCAATGTTGAAACTATCAGCCACAAAGTCCCCCACCTCAGTACTGGGGCAGGTGGGATGCCTCTCAGTCAAGAGTGGCACCCTGTAGGGGTCAGATGGGGTACAGAGTTGGAATACTGCCCCAGAGTGTCTCCTCTAATATTTGGAAGTGGCCCCCACTCCTGTCATGTCCCTGTCTGATGGCGGCTCTGGAGCTTCTCTGCTCAGTCAGATGTTAACACCTTTGGGAGACTTATCCTTTTCTCTCCAGTGGCTTGGCCATTATAATGGGACCAAATCTCAGAGTAGATATGATTGGAGCAGTGCCCTGGGGCAGACGAGCAGGGAATCAGCCACCTTGCATCAGAGGCACCTGGCCACAAGCCCTCCAGGATCCCCAGGTGTTGCTCACATGGCTTCATAATACAGTACGTGGGGGATGATGGAAGGGCACAAGCAGCCAGAGGCATGAGGCAGGTGGCTGAGAGAGGCCTTATGGCACCTGAAACCCTGGGACCACTGCCCCAGACAGGAAGATGAGGAGCCCCAGGGTGCAGAGGGGGAGAGGACCACAGGCAAGGGGCCAGTTCAAGGGGATGGAGGTCATTCTGTGGCAGAGCTGTGGACAAGTGACACAGCTAAAGGTTGTAGTTCATGCCAGGTCTCTGCCAGGATTCACTTGGGTCCACTAGGCAAAGCCCCTAGACATTCAGAACAGGTGATCCCATGGACATGGTTTGAGCCAGATGTGTGCTGGCAGGGGAATAAATGGGTTACAGAGCAGAATGGGAGTGAAAAGGCCATATAAGACTATCACAGTCATCCCAGTGGTTGTGGTTTGGACCCCAGGACATGGCTGTGAAAGGAGGATGGAGAGAGGTATGGGGAGACCTCATTGGAGGAAAGCATCTGTGAAAGGAAGGGAGGAGTTAAGCAACCCGGTGGGGAAGGGGAGGGGGACCAGGTTCGAGGACACAAACTCCCATGGCTGCAGTCTGTTGGTGGAGACAACATACAGATGCTGCATCCAGTACCCCCCAACCCCAGGAGGCAGGAGGCAGTGGTTCATCTGTATGAATGTTGCACTCACCTCCATGGGAAGATAAGAGTTGTGGCCAACCACAGAACCTCATGCTCTTACTCTCAGCCAGAAGTGAAGGTGGGATGGGGCAGAGGGAGTGACGTCAAGCCACATATTCAAATGCCCTAGTGTCAACTCCATGTGGGCTGAAAGAACTGGGCTTCCAGGTCCTCAGCATTCCATGTCCCCATCCAGCCAAAGAGGGGCTGTGGGCAGAAGAGCAGAGGCTACACCAGGGATGCCGGCAGCAGGGCCAAGAACAGAATGAGGGTAGACAGTAGCCAATGACACCTGTAGGGGAACCCAGGTAAAAGTGACTCTGATGCTGGGGGTAGAGGGCATGGGCTGTGTCATTATGAAACCTGGACTTCCACCCACTGTGGAGAAGCCTTGTGCAGGAGTAAATCTGTTTCCAGGTGGATGGTACCATGAGTAGACTTCACCTCGTGCTCCTGGTAAGACAGCACAGCCTTCCCAGAGAGGTCAGGCTGCCCTCTGAGATCCCTGGTGCAGCCTCCTATCTCCAGAGTCCTCTCCCTTGAGGTGGCCCAGCAACCTGTATCTCACTCATAAGGCTGTAACTGCCATCAGTATGGACATAGGCCTCTTCCAGGTGTCTCCTGTCCTCCAGGGGAGCTGTAGGCCTGTGGGCCTCTCACTCTACCATGCAGCCACCAGCCTTGCACCTCCCATTGTAAAGCTCTGACCAAATTCCCACAGGGCTGCTATAGGAGAGTTATCTGGGGCCCATGGGCAGCCTGTCTGGATACCACCTCTATAGAGCAAAGACTTGCAAGTAACCGCTGCTGTGCAGTAGAGAACAAAGAGATGAAGTGGGGAGTAGGAAGACCTCCCAGGAAGGGTTAGCATGTTCTGGGAGAGGCAGAAATGTGCTTGGTATACTGGAGTCCAGCCTGGCTACCCAGGGGATGAGGAGTACAGTTTAACTAAGGCCACACAGACACCCATGTCTAGTGAGTTTGGTGGGACAGAAGGCCGTGGTCTTGGGTCAACTTCAGTGCACACATGCTGGGAAGGCAGAATTAAATGTCCTTAGCTGCAGTGGTGGCAGGAATTTTGGGGATCAAGGAGATGGGTGGTGTGCCTGGAGCTGACTCCCCTTAGCCTCTGGGTTGAGTTCCTGGGGTGAGATACCAGTTACTGGGACGGGAGTGGGCTGATCTGCGGCTGCACCTGAGATGAATGTGCGACCAACAACATCGAGTGAGCTGGCAGGATGGCAAGCCCAGCTCAGCAGCATGGTCTGTGGAGAATGGTATCTGGCAAGTGAGTGGGAGGAGGCAAGCTTTGTCCTTAGTGTCCTTTTGGTCCTGGCTCCAGATGATACACTGCTACCCAATCTGTTGCCATCCATCATCCTGAGGGAAGGATGAGAATCCAAAGGAAAAGGAAGTGGCAGGGACTCCTGGACCTGGGTCCTCTCCTAGGATGGGGTCATAGTTCTCTTTTGGTTTAAGCCACTTCTTGCTGAATTTTTCTCATATGTGATGATAAGGATTGTGGCCAACCAGAGAGCCTCATTCTCTTATCCTCAGCCAGAAATGATGGTGGGGGGGTGGGTGATGTGTCTCCTTACACGTCCAAGGTGCCCTAGTGTCAACCCCATGTGGGCTGGAAGAACCAGGCTTCCAGGTGCCTAGCACTTCATGTCCTCTTCCTTGCAAGGTCGATGTAGTTAGCTTCCGTCTGCTTCCAATGTGTGTGCTGTCTGGGGGACAGTGTGGTAGTTATCACTTGGGCTCCCACTCCCCCTGTCTGAGCCTCCTTTCCTCAACAGCCATGTGGCAGTAAGGATAGACTTTATTCCACAACTTCATCAGCTCTGACTGCAGATGCTTGGCACTGAGCTGGTGCACTGTAGATGCCAGCTATGGTGATTCTGGGAAAGTCCCTTTAAGGTCATGGCCAGAAGCCCTCAGCCTGAGGCAGGCAGACACTATTGGGCTTGGTCTGTATGTATTTATATGCTTGCTGTGGTTTTTTTTTTAATATTTATCTATTTGCAAGCAGAGAGAGAAAGAGAGAGAGAGAGAGAGAGAATGGGTGCACCAGGGCCTCTAGCCACTGAGAATGAACTCCAGAAGTATTTGTCACTTTGTGCATCCAGTTTTACCAGGGCACTGGGAAATTGAACCTGAGTCGTTAGGCTTTGCAGACAAGCACCTTAACTGCTGAGCCACCTCTCCAGCCTTTGCTGGGCTTTTAAATGCACCTCTACCCTGCACTCCTGGAAAGCCAACCTGCATGGCAAATCGAGGCCTGAAGTACTGCTCTGGTGTGAGCCAAGTGTCCTTAGTGCTTCCAATCAGGGACCACCCAAAGGTTCTCCTGTCCAGGGCACAAGCTGCTAGAACATGAGGACAGGGCCAGCATCTTCACTACCTAGAGTTGTCCATAAAGGAGGCAGAGTGTTTGGTGCCCACAGTCTGTGGGGAAACCATCAGTGCCCAAAGAGCTGGAAACCATACCATCAGCAGAGTGGTTCCCCATCATTGCTCAGGACATTAGCAGTGCAGGGACAGCAGAGCTGCTAGGAAAGGACATTAGCTAAGGAACGTCCTTGCAGAGGATAGGCCTTCTTTTTTAATGCACCCATAAGATGAAATTAAGACACCTCCGAGAGAGATAATTCCCCCACCTATAATTTGGAAATACTTCAGAGACCTTGATCCCGCAGAATCTGGACTCTGGGGAAAGGACATTAATACCTCTGGCCCTAGTGCCCTGTCCAGCACACAGATGAAAGATGCTCCACCAAGGGGGCCAGCACTGAGGGCTGAGCCTGGCTATACTGCCTGAGGAAACATCAACATGGGACATCACCTTAGTGATGCTGAAGCCTGGCTTCACCTCCTGCCCAGGACCTGCCCCCTTCTCCACTCCTGCTGCCTTCCCTGTGTCACTACCTTGATCCTCCCCCCCTCAGAACTCACAGAGGCCCATGGGCTTCTGCTTGTGTCTCTTCCCTGATAGTAGGACCCTCAGGACAGGGGCCATAGAGAGGGTCCCTGAGCCTGGCTTCAAAGGAAAATGGGCTCTGGCGTATGCTTGTTTGGGGGCTCCAGGAGCCATGCACAGCCTAACGTTGAAACTGTCACCTGCCGTCCTAAGCTGCTGACTGCTTAAAAGACAGAAGGGTGGATGCTGGGACTACAGCCCCATCTGTAGGTGGTAGAGCCAAAGGGAGATGCTCCTCTCCCTCCCACTTTGGGACCCTAGAAGAGAAGGGAGCAGGAGCCAGGGTGGGTAAGGGTCTGTGCAAGAAACCAGCACTCCACCATTCTCAGAGCTTCTTGGGGCTGTTGCTGGAGCAGGGGCAACCAGCAATTCCTGCACCCCAGGCCTGGTGTGGTTGGGGCCAGAAGGGGGAAATTTCTCTCCTATGCTGGGCTGAGAAGAGACCAAGGAGCATTCTGTATAGTCTGAGATCCTAGAAAGTAAAGTCCTCTGCTGCCCAGGCTTGAGGTGGACAGACCTCCCAGCCTCCAGGCAGGGCCTGCTAATTCTGTGCCAACACCAGACAAGCCCCAGAGCCCTCACTGCCTGAATAATGAATACTGAATACTGCCTGGTCCTCACTGCCACCTGCTCTGCCTGGTTCACACTCCTCCATTTATGCTGCCCTGCCCATATGGTTCTGTCATGGGCTTGCTCAAAAGGAGTGGCTAAGACAAAAATGCACCCTAGCCAGGCTCCACTTCCTGTCCCCTGCCCACTTACCTGGTAACAGCCCTCTCTGGAAGGGTGGAAGGCTCTTGGTCTGCTCAGGGGTCACAGGGCCTCTCTTTGCTTCATTTTTCTGGGCAAATCTGCTCAGCCAGGGTGCAGGAGCCCGCCTGGCCTGCCGCGTGTCAGCGAGTGGAGCAAGGCTGCGCTGAGTTTGTGGACATCCTCCTGGAGCCCCCTCCACCTACACTTCAGCCCTTCCTGTTCCTGCCCAGTGTACCTGAGGTAGGCCCTGAGACCATGAGGGAACCTCCTGCTGTCCCCAGCAGGCCCTTCTGAGTCTCCTATCTATCTCCTGCCCATCTCCGGTGCTGCCAGAAAGCCAGGCCTGAAGATGACCCATGTTCCCTGAGGATGCCACTCACCACCCAGGAGCAACCAGAAGGCAGCAGGTAGGAAAGGTGCATTCGGTGAGTTCAGCTCCAGTGAACACTGTTCTCAGTTTCCCTAGACCTGCCTCACAAAGGGCGCAATCGCAGGGGTGTATGGGGTGGTGGCCAGGAGGCGCCATGGGGTATCTAGAAAGGCAGAGCTCCTGCTCGGAGGGAACCTGTCTTTGGAAGGTGAGCAGTCCAACACAGCCCTCAACTGGGTCCCTGGTGACCATTCCCCCAGTGGCCCCCAGTGTAGCCTGAGGGAGTGGAGGGGAACAGTCTGCCTCCTATGGCCCTGTCAGTGCAAATGCTACATCCATCACCCAGGGAGTCCAGGGTAAAGCCCAAGGAAGCCTGTGGCAGTAGGGGAAAAGCTATAGGTTCCCCAGAGGTAGACAGTGGTCCCATGTGAGGGAGGGGCATCTGTAGTGGCATTCATCCCCCAGTCATGGGCATCTGCGCTGTGGGTATACCTATCAGGTATTGTACCTACTCCATTTCACAGGAGAGGAAGCTGAGGCAGAAGGACTAATCCAGCAACAGCTCACCCAAATTGTCTGAGCTTTTTAGAACTTTCAATATTTTATTTTTAGCCGGGCGTGGTGGCGCACGCCTTTAAACCCAGCACTCGGGAGGCAGAGGTAGGAGGATCGCCGTGAGTTCAAGGCCACCCTGAGACTCCATAGTGAATTCCAGGTCAGCCTGGGCTACAGTGAGACCCTACCTCGAAAAACCAAAAAAAAAAATTTATTTTTATTTATTTACTGAGAGAGAAAATATGAATGAATGGGCATGCCCTCGCCTCCAGCCACTGCACATGAACTCTAGACAAATGTGCCACCATGTGCACCTGGCTTACATGGGTTCTGGGGAATTGAATCTGGGTCCTTAGGCTTTGCAGACAAGCACCTTACCACTAAGCCATCTCTCTAGCCCCGCCTGGGCTTTTGTCTGACAAATTACTGTGGGTAGGTGAGGAAAGAGTCCTTCCATGACCCAGGAGGACATGGCAAGCCAGGGCCACTCACCCCACTGAGGTATAGGCACTTTGGGAAGGATGGGCCCCCTCCCAGCCCTGTAGCACCTATGAGCTACAGAGGATGTGGCAGGACCCTCAAAGAGTGGTCTACACCCACATGTGAAGTGCTTTCTGGAATCAGCTGGTATAACCCTTGGAGTTTGGGACCCCACTAGGCCTAACTGGAGTGGGAATCCTCCCCAGGCAGGGCAGGCAAGGGGCCAGAACAAGGCAGGCTGTTGGTGGACTGTGTGAGAAGGAGATGGCCAGAGGAGAGCTTTGGAGGCAGATGAGGAGCACAAGGTGCCTCCAGATGCCCACACAACACCAGCAATCGTCTGCGATGCCTAGGTCCTTGTCAGCTTTGTGTCCCCTACAGAAGATAGGAGCCAAGTGTGCTGCCTCAGCCTGAGGCTCCCATGAGACGCTCAGAGCAGAGCCAACAGTGAAGAAAAGAAACTTGGGAGGACGGAAGGAGGGCCTGCTGCCTGCTCAAGCTTCCCCTGCTGAAGCTCCTGCAGTGAGATTGCTCATCGATGATGACGTGGTGGGCGTGGGAAGAGCCAGGAACACTGGAGGCTGGTGAAGTGTTGGCGAGTTGACAAGCCTTTGATTCCCCTTGTGAGGCGGTGCTGGGACCAGAGCCACTTCCAGCAGGAGGCGTGTCCTATGCTGCTCTGAGTCAGGGCTTGTGAATCGAAAATGAAGATTTCTTGCACAATAGCTGAAGCTGACTTAAAAATATAACCAAGATCCGGCCAACGTGGAGCTCCCTGCCCGCCCAGTGTTTCCTCTCAGAGCGGATGTGAGAGTTGACAGCTGTACACTGGAGTCACTCGCACTGATAAACCCAAGGACCCAAGGCAGCACTGCCACTGTGTTTGGCACTATCGTAGACACCTCTCCCACTTCAGCCAAAGGCTTTTGCTGCCTCACCCTGAGAAGATGGAGAGTGGTCAACTCAATCCTCCTGCCTGCCACTCACTAGCGGGCCCCAAGGTGCCTAAAATTAAATGTCTACAGCCTAGGATTACCCAGAGAGACACAGCAGCTGAACCAGAGCATGTGGTTTTGAAATGACCAGTGACTGTGTGCTTGTAACCAGAGGCTGGTCACTTCCTCCTCCACTTGGCCTCCACTCTGTGTATTTCTTGCGGCATAGGGGTTCTGAGCTGTGGAGGCTCACAGGCCCCTGAGGCCCAGACCCAGACCTTATACTGAGACAACCCAGACTCCTGGCCTTGCCACCAGTAATATCTTTAAAGTTTTTGTTTTTTTTGGTTTTTGTTCTTCAAGGTAGGGTCTCACTCTAGTCCAGACTAACCTGAAATTCACTATGTAGTCTCAGGGTGGCCTCGAACTCACAGCAATCCTCCTACCTCTGCCTCCAGAGTGCTGGTATTAAAGGCGTGTGCCACCACGCCCGGCAAAAGTTTATTTTTTTTAATTTTTAAACTTTATTTATTTATGAGAGAGACAGGGAGGACAGAATGGGCACACCAGGGCCTCTAACTACTGCAAACAAACTCCAGATGCATGTGCCACCCTGTGTATCTGGCTTATGTGGGTACTGAGGAATCGAACCTAGGTCCTTAGGCTTCACAGGCAAGAGACTTAACTGCTGAGCCATTTCTCCAGCCCACCATCAGTAATATCTTAAGGACCTGTGACCAGATACTCACTTTCTTCCAGGATGTTCTTGCCAACTCAACTTTATCACACAGTCACTGGCTCTCAGCTTCCTAGCCCTGCCAGGGATGCCCAGGAGGCATCTGGCTGCCATCGTTGAGGCTTTCTATATTTTTGAGTTAAGCTCCTGTGGAGATAGGCCTTTGGGGGCCAGTCTGTCCCTGCCCTACCCAGCCTGGCCAGCTGCCACACTTGGATCATAGTTCATAATTGTCCCTTCCTCCCTCCCTTCCTTCCCTCCTTTAACTCTAGTCCTGACTGAGTTCCCTGGAGGCAAAGAGCATGGGGTTGGGGGACAGAGGCAACCTGGTACCCTCACTCTGTATCGTTTAACTAAGCTCAGCCCCGGGGATGTAGCTACTAATCCAAAGACTGGACTCACGAAAGCACAAAGGCTATGGTTCTGCCCCTCTTGTTTCACTGTCTCCCACCTTCATGGATCTGCATAACCAAGCTGATTATATACTGTCTGAGCGTACCTCAGTCGTAGGCCATGTGGCAAAGACATGTAGCTGAGGAGCCAAGGTGAGAACAATTTTAGTCAGTGAGGGAGCACATGATTACTTCTGTGTCCAGACACACTGGCCATTTGATGCCACCCTAACAGCCAGGCACAGCTGAACTTGGTGCCACCTGCAGCTAACCAGGAACCTTCCCATCCCCAGCTCAGAGACCTGGTTCCTAGAAGCCTGAGTGAGGAGGCTACCTTATTCCATTGGTGAGTTCCTCTGCAGCCAAGGCCCACCATGTGACCACACCAGCTGGGCAGAACTGGTGGTGGCCTGTGTGTTGGCTAGCACTGGACAGAGATCACAGCCTCTGGCTATTCAGCTACAGGTGGCCCAAGGTTGGGAGGAGCAGAGAAGTCAAGTTCATGTGGCTGTCATGCCACCTATGGTGACTCAAATGTGGACCAAGAACAAGTGTCATTCCTTCTGCTGCTAGTGTCCACGAGCAGTGGTCAAAGGTGAGCATGATATGGGGCTGCAGCACAGGATGTACTAAGATTGCAAGCCTGAGGAGACACCCACCCCTCATACCATAGGCCCCTGCCCACATCCTTGTGACCTGCAGGCAGGAGGTGCCCTCAGCACCCACCCAAGCTGCTAGGTGCTGGGGAGGGACTGCCCCTGGACACCAGCTGGTGACCCTCACCCAAGTCAGCAGCTACTATTGTCACAGAGAGGCTTCAGATAATAGGAATGAGTGAGGAAGGAGCCCCTCCACCTCTGCAAAAATTGAGAGTGACATACCACCCTGTAATTTCAGAGCAGGCAAGCATGGGGTCTAATTTACATAATAAGAGTAGAGCACTGGGAGAACCTGCTTGCCTGTTACAACTTTCAGGTATAATTCTGGAACATCGCATTTGACTAAGAAAAATTTCCTTTGTGTTCCCTAAAAACAGGCACTTTGGGAGGAAAGGGAGGCAGAGGGTCCCACCAACACTAGGTTTGACAAACGCTATGAGCCCTGAGCCTAGCTCTGTGGGCATAGAGACTAGTACCAGCCTCACTTACCTGCCCTTAGCAGACACAAGGGCCTGGGGCAAGCCTGCCAGGGTCTGAGCACCTGCATGAAGAAGGATAGCACCTGCCTGGAGGGCTCTGTGTGGACAAACAAGTACAGAGCCAGTTCCCAGCTATAAGGAACTCCTTACCACCAGGCTCCTGTACTGTTGCTGGCATCTAACGAGGCTGGGACCCAGGCCTAGAAGGCTGGAGGCTGTCATGATCTGCATTGTCACAACCACATGACAGAGGTGCTCTGGTCTTGAGTAGAGTCCTTGGGCTCAAGAAGGGAGTCCCTTCTATTCTGTAAGTGGTTTCTTCATGCTATCAAAGTCCAGTATCTAACTTAGCATGTATCATGTAGCCACCCAACCCAGACCTGGCTGATAGTGGGGGGAAATTGAACATGGAGCACCCTCAAGAGGCAGGGTGGAGCAGGCAGCAGAGGTGATGGCCGTGTAGGCGCCAATTGCCTGCTTCCCTGGGAGGGAGCATGTTTCTGTGTTTCCATTCAGGGCCCCTTGCTGCATTCCTGCAGAGACATTCCAGGCGTGTTACAGAATTTCACAACACGACAAAGGGCCCTGTCAGTCCCTGCATGATGTGAAATTGTGTCAGCTGCAAAAGATGGACTTGATTTAAGAAATGTGGCTGTGAATTTGTCCAGCCACACATAAGCATTTCACAGAACGGGGGGTGGGGAACAGCTCTGGTTACATCTCCCCCAGAAATCCTAATTGTGTGCTTTGTGATCGGAAAATGCAACTGCCTGCCACTCCATAGGTTGAGAGTCTGAGACATGATCCAATTGTCCTGTGATATATGCAGGAAGTTTGGGAGGGTGACCTTGGGCCTAGCTGCTCATTGGTGGCTCTCAGTGAAGGACTCACTTGCCTTGTACATTGCACACACTGGGGGCCGTTAGAGCCCCTCCCCCTCCTCAGCCCAAAGAAAAATGGGTTTAATTAAGACTTCCATGATTAGTCATTTAATCAGTCATTAGGCCAACACAGATGGAGTCAATTAATTTTTTTTTAACTTGAAAAGATAGTTGATATTCGGCAGCCCGCACAGCTCCTCTGAGATGGCTGTGTGTGACCACTGTGCACCTAATGCTGGTCTGGTCTTTCATCCCCCTGAAATTCTGCCTGCAGCAGGAGCACCACGAGCATCATAGTGAGGAGACGCCAGCACCCTGGCTTCTACCCGCTCCAAGCACTTCGGGCTACAGGATGCCCCACCAGGCAAGGCTGTATCACAAGAACAGCCCTGGAATCAGCCTCCAGCTGGCTACAACCCACCAGCACTCAGAGAGCCTTTGGGTAGAAACCCAGTCAACCACCAGGCCTACCAGGCTCAAGGCCTGAAAGAGGACAGGGCAGCTGTGGCACTGAGCCCTGGCCAGTGTGCTGTTATCAGCTAAGGCAGGCCCAGCCTATAAGGCAGCTATTAAGCCACAGAAGACACGTCACACCTAGCTGACAGAGCCCATAGCCCATCCACCCACAGCCATGGAGTACAAGACCCTGTAAATTAGGGTCCCAGACTATGGAGTCTGAATGTGGCACAGAGAAGCAGTCTCATGACTCATCACTGCCCCAGTGAACACTAGGACAGGACAGTGGAAATAGTCAGCCCCAATAGGCACAGGCCACGGGGTCCCACCTTGCCAGCACCCCCAGCTTCCACCAGGCTCACTCTGCGGCTGATGCTGAATGTGCTGTGGGAGCCTCACTCCCTTCTCATCCTCACAAGACTCCTGGATTTTTTTTATTGGTTTCTCTCTCTCTCTCTCTCTCTCTTTCTTTCTTTCTCTCCTTCTTTCTTTCTTTCTTTCTTTCTTTTTTCAAGCAGAGAGGGACACAGAAAATGGGTACACCAGGGCCTCTAGCCACTGCAGTAGAACTCCAGACATATGTGCCCCTTTATGCATCTGGCTTTATGTGGGTGGGTACTGGGGATTTGAACCTGGGCAGTCAGGCTTGCAAGCAAGCTCCTTAAGCACTAAGCCATCTCTCCAGCACATGTTTATTTTTTTAATAATATTTTATTTTATTTATTTGCAAGTAGAGAGAGAGAAAGAGGAGACAGAGAGAGAGAATAGGTGCACCAGGGCCTCTAGCCACTGCAAATGAACTCCAGATGCACGCACCCCCTTGTGCATCTGGCTTATGTGAGTACTGGAGAATTGAACCTGGGTCCTTTGGCTTCATAGGCAAACACCTTAACCATTAAGCCATCTCTCCAGCCCCATGTTTACTTTTTATTTGAGAGAGAGAATAGGCATCCCCAGGGCCTCCTGCCACTGCAGACAAACCTCAGATGTATGCTCCACTTTGTGTGTCTAGCTTTATGTGGGTACTGGGAAATTGAACCCTGGCAGGTGGGCTTTGCAAGCTAGTGATTGTAACTACTAAGCCATCTTCCCAGCTTGAAGCATCTATTTATTTATTTACTTATTTGCAAGCAGAGAGAGACAGACAGAGAGAATGGGCACATCAAGGCCTCCAACCACTACAAACTCCAGATGCATATGCCTCTGCTTTGTACATCTGGCTTTACATAGGTACTGAGGAATTAAACCCGGGTTGTTATGCTTTTCAGGCAAGCACCTTAACCTCTGAGCCATCTCCCATCCCTGACTTGTGTCTTTAAATGGACTCAAAGGGACTTAGGCCCACAGGATACAGTTTGTGACACCACAGACCCCAGCACAACTCCTGCTTCAGACCTCCTACAGTTCCCCTATACCCTTCTGTTTGGAGATAGAGGTAGGGACCCCTGATGCCTGAGCACAAATGGACAGGTTTGTCATCACCAAATCTGCTAACCCCACTAGCGAGTGCCCCACTCTGCAGGAAGGTCCCTATGTGAGGGAGATCAGGGAAAACCAGAGGAGGGGTGGCCTGGGTTCTCTGCTTCTCTAGAAAGTTTTAAGAATTGAAAAGTGAGCCCTGTCTTGTCCAAACAGGAATAATAAACTGAAGCAGGTGTGAGGGCAGGCAGGCGCAGCTGGCCCTCGGATGTGCCTGGGCGCCCTAATCCCCAGCACAGCGGGATGTTTCCCTCCTGACACAGTGCTAGAATAATGATCCCATGGCAGAATGAGAAGGTACAGGGCAGCAGCCTTAACCCTTCACGTGCCCACCACAAGGGCTTCAACCCTAGCTGAACAAGTGCTCCAAACAGAAAGTGGGTTGCTTCCTGGGGACAGAGCATATAGGGGTGGAGAGTCATCAAGTCCCTACTCTGTGGCCTGGGGAGCAGCCATATAAACCATCTGTAAGAATGTGGCAGTGTGACTTCAGTGTTTGGCCCAGCCTGGGTGTCAAGGGGCCCCCCCTGCCTGGTACCCTGGGACAGACACGCATAGTGCTGTCCCCTAGAGAAGCATCAGCCCCCCCTCTGACTGTGGGAACCCAGCTGTCACTTGCCAAGCCCTTAGGTCCCTGAAGCTCCTTTTCCTCTCCTTTAGGCTCAGGAAGTGACAGCCGTTTCCAGTTTATCCCCAGTCAGGGCCCCCTGCTCTGGCTGGCAGTTCTAATTTTGGAACTTGGATATGAATGAGCTCCCAGGGGGCTCCCAAAGTCCCAGGGCTGGCATCCTAGAATGGCTGTGAGAGCTTGGGCCAGCCCTTCTGGGAGCTGCCCTCGGGTGGCAGTTTTCCCCAGTTTGTATCTTGATTGGCTTTTAACTCAGAGTCTCCCTAAGCCAGCATGCCCTGTTAGTATGAGGGCTTAGCTAAGTGCAGCTTGCAAGCCCCAAACAGCCTGAGGCAGAAATATCAGTTCACAATCCTGGCCTTGACTTGGAGGCACAGGTGGACTCTCTTCAGAGACCCAAGAACCTGCTGGGCCAAGAAGGGATCCCCTCAATGTTGTACCCCTATGACAACCCTTCCTCTGGCCTGGAAGCTGGGTCACCTTGGATCCACTAGGCTCAGGCCCCAATCTGTAGATTCCCCACCCAGCCAGGATTACTCAAGGCTAGACATGATGAAAGTGGCATGTGTCTACTTCATAAGCTCTACCACCAGGGACAGAGAGGGCAAGCCAAGCTCACCTCAGCACCCCAGGATACCTGCAGGGCCAGAGGCTATGGGCTTATGAAACTTGATATGCAGCCACAATGGTCATGCTGTCCCATGCTATCCTGAGTGGAACTGGTGTGGTCTCTCAGCCAGGGTCAGACTGAAGCCCCACGACCAGTACCTTGTCCTGCTCCATTTCTGCATCTTTGTAAGCTCCAGTCATGCACACACATCCACAGCACGAGCCGGACCTGCAACTACTACACCCAGGGTCCAGTGTGAGGGCCAGATGATGTGGACTGTAGGAGCAAGTTACTGCACATCAGCAGCAGGGGGAGGCAGGAAGACTGGGAATGAGGGTAGGTAGGACCTGCCAGTTCTTGGGCTGCTGGCACAGGAGACAGCAAGAGTATCAAAGAGGCTCTGTCCTGTGTCTGGCCCTCCTGGTCCCAACCTCCTGTTATGCCTCGGACTTATATACCCTCCCAAGGTTCCCCCAAATCAACAGCCTCCATGTGCCCCTGGTGTCCTGTGCTCCCAAGCAGAGCCCATGTGGTCCTAGAATAAAGATGGAAGCCTTCCTGCCCTTAGGGGCATTTCCCAGTCACCATGCCTCATGGACACATAACAGCTCCTGGATCTGTGACCTCCTTCAGTCTGGGAGAGGGACTTCTCAGGAAGCCAAGTCTGTCTGGCTAACCCCCAGATCCAGTGCTCATTCTGGGTGTGTGAAAGCATGCTCATTCTGTGGCCTCCGGAGTGAGCATCAGAGTTTCCCTCTTAGCAGGGAAGCATCTGCCCTCAGACAAGTGGAGGATGGGCAGTTCTGCACCTGGTCTCCACCAAGGGCTGGGACCCATCTCTCCTGATAGACCACTGAGAGACAGATTCTTATTAGCCGGGATTCTGCATCTGCTGTTGGTCTGTAGGTGTGGGACCATACTGCTTCCAGCCAAGATGAAATATGTGAGACAAGACTCATCCTCTCAAAAATGAAGAAACATCACACTTCAGCCAAGCCCCAGCTGAAACTACAGAGGAATGGGGAGACGACGAGCAAGAGTGCAGCTTCCATGGTAAACCTGACAATCAGCGCCAGCATGAAGGAGACAGACACAGAGGATTCTCAATACCTACCAAAACAGAAATCCAGGGGCTCCTAAGAGCTCATCATTGAAGTAGACTTAAAACATGCCCAATCCCTGATGCCCCCAAAACATTATAGGCCATTGCCAAGGCCCTTGGTTTCCCACCAGGAAGAAATGGTAAGACCCTATTGCTGAAGACTCCACATACTTGGGCTGCAAGGCCACTGAGAAATCCTGCTGGAACTGAGCTGATAACCTCCTCCATGTAGACCAGCTGAGAGAAAGCTGGAAGAAGCCATTCTACATGTAGTTCAATGGGAGAAAGAGATACCACCAGTGAAGATACTCAACAGTGGACACTGCAAGCCTTATAATTGGCCAGCCAGGCCAAATGAGCCAACGGGTGCAATAGTGGCACGTCTGTCATGGTGGAAACCAACTGCCCTCTAATTGGACTGGAGGCCCGCTCCATGGGGGGGAATACGTCCCTGGTACTGAAAACTTAAAACAGGGGTAGTCATGAGCCCTAGGGGTGTAACATCTACTGAAGTCTGGAAAAATGTATATACTATGCTTATCAAACTGCCCAGTAAGCACTTCTCTTAATATTTATACCCTTATATTAATGCTACTCTCACTTTGGGTAGAGAATCTTCTCTTTTCAGATGGCAGTGACCTTGGGATGACTCAGAAGGTATCACAGTGCTGGAAAGAAGGGACTGGAGTACTGAGTAACATCTCGATCACACCTTTCAAGGCTCAGGGTCTAATGCGGAAGAGGTGGCGGAAAGAATGTAAGAGCCAAAGGAAGGGTAGGACTCCTTACAATGTGCTCCCTCCAGACATAAAATGGCCTAGATATCCATGACCTCATAGTGCCTGACACTACCTACACAAGACCATCATAAGAGGAGGAAAAGATCATGACATCAAAATAAAAGAGACTGATTGAGATGGGGAGGGGATATGATGGAGAATGGAATTTCAAAGGGGAAAGTGGGGGGAGGGAAGGTATTACCATGGGATATTTTTTATAATCATGGAAAATGTTAATAAAAATTGAGAAAAAATGAAAATTAAAAAAAAAAAACATGCCCAACATGGCTCAGGGAATTCTGTGGAAGAGGGGGCATAAAGATTGTAAGATCCACAGGTTGGGACATCATATTGCCTTCCCTCAACAGCTGAGTGCTGCTCCCACAATGCATAACCTATAACCCCAAAGAGAATACCTGAAACCCCACTGAGGAAGGCCCCCAACAGAGGGGCAGAGATGAGGGAAAGGATGGTACCAACTCATGATGTATCCATACTAAGTATGCCTGTAATTAATTAAATTTAAAAAATGAAAATATAGTCGGGCACGGTGGTGCATGCCTTTAATCCCAGCATTTGGGAGGCAGAGGTAGGAGGATAGCCATGATTTTAAGGCTGCCCTGAGACTAAATAGTGAATTCCAGGTCAGCCTGAGCTAGAGTGGAACCCTACCTTGAAAAAAACCATTAAAAAAGAAAGAAAAAAAGAAGGAAAGAAAAAGAAAAAAAAGCCAGGCATGGTGGCGCACTTGGGAAGCAGAGATAGGAGGATCGCCGTGAGTTCAAGGCCACGTGAGCCTACATAGTGAATTCCACATCAGTTTGGGTAGAGTGATACCCTACCTTGGAAAAAAAAAAAAAGGAGAAGAAGAAACAAGTGAAAACGGGAAAATTACAGCAGATGCTGGACATTGGGCAGGAAGGGCAGGGAGCTCCAAGGGGCAGAAGACAATTGAGGTGAGCCTCTGGGCTGCAGTGCCTGCAGAAGGACCCATGGGATCCTGAGTTCTATTCTCAACATCATGAAAAAACCAAAACTGGCAGGGATGACAACTGTCATGTCGGAAGGGAAAACCTGCTGGGACGAGGAGCCCGTGAGCCTTGTGAGAGGAAGCTGCACAGAGCTGGTGACAGCCACTGAAGCCATCCAGCATGAGCCCAGAGAGACAAATGAGCAGGGGAGGGAGCACTGGCCAGCAAGAGCACCAGAGCAGTTGAACACACTTGAAGTTGGAGACCCCAAATGAGGAGGGAACAGAAACAATATTTGAAGAAACAATGGACATTTTTCATGTGTATATGTGTGTAGTGTGTGTGTATACATACTTGCACACGTGTGTGTGGGTGCTGGTGCACACATGCAAAATTTGTGTTGAAGCCAAACCTCCATATCAAGGGTCTTTTATTGCTCTCCACCTTATTTTGAAACAAGGTCTCTCATGGAACCCACAGTTCACAGATTTGACAGCAAGCCCCAGGGATCTGCCTATCTGCCTCTCCACTGCTGGGATTTCATGCACATGCTACCCATCTGGCATTTTACGTGTGTTCTGGGAATCTGAATGCAGATCTTCATGCATGTGCTGCAAGTGCATAATTCACTGAGTCTCCAGCCCTGTTTATTTTTTTTTTTGTTTTGTTTTGCTTTTGAGACAGGATCTTATGTAGCCCAAGCTGGCCTTGAACTGTTCCTCCTTCCTCTAACTCCCAAATGGTGGATTTCACAATTTTTCTTTTGTTTTTTGTTTTGTTTGTTTCCTGAGGTAGGTTCTCACTCTAGTTCAGACTAACCTGGAACTCTGTAGCTCTAGGCTGGCCTCTAACTCATAGTAATCCTCCTACCTTTGCCTCCCAAGTGTTGGGATTAAGGGTGTGTGCCACCACAACTTGGCTCAACCTTTTAAATTAGAACAAAACCTTGGGCTGGAGAGATGGCTTAGTGATTAAGGCGCTGGTCTGTGAAGCCTAAGGACCCATCTTCGACTCTCCAGATCCCACGTAAGCCAGATACACAAAGGTGAGGGAAGTGCAAGGTCACACGTGCCCACTGGTGACGCAAGCATCTGGGGTTCAATTGCAGTGGCTGAGGCCCTGGCATGCCAATTCTCTCCCTGTGTATGTGTCTTTCTCTCTCTAAAAGAAATTTAAAAAAATTAGAACAAAACCTTTAATTTGATGGAAAGTAAAAATTCATCAAAGAAACTCCATAAGCTGCAGTCACAAGAGCATGAAGAAGCCAGGCATGGTGGTAGTTACTTGGGATCTAGCACTCAGTTAACTGAGACAGAGGGGTTTCTAGGCCAGCCCAGGCTACGCAGTGAGACTCTTATTTCAAAACAAAACAGAACAAAACAACAACAAAAAAAAAAACACAACAAACCAAGCAAAACAAAAATGAAAGAGGAGAAAATCTTAAAAGGGGGCATGCAGAATGGAGGGGGTCCAGAGCTCACCCAAGAATGCCAGCCCAGCTCACAAGGTCCCTCTCTGCCCTGAATGGGCATGGCATCATTGTCTGCTCAGCTATATTCCAAGATGAGGGCCACGAGTCACCTGGGTCTGGACCCTTCTGCTGAGCTAGTGCTGTGCACATTGTTTGTGCCTATTCACATCTGTGTGGCCAGTGGGAGCCCCTCCCTCGCACAGGTGCTCCAGCATTACCCTTTCCATGCCTCAGTCACTGCCCAGTCTCCTCAGGACATAACCTCCGGCCTGACCTTGTGCTTCTCTCCATACATGCCTCCTCCCTCTTCTTCCACTGCCCCATTAATCATCAGCTGCAAGGGCTCCCTCCCAAAGACGCCAGCTCCTGCCAGGCTCTGTCTCTCATCCTCAAAGCCCTGGGGGTCTCTAAAAACTCTCAGGATTCTTGTAACCCCCTTTATTTCTCTTAAAGCTGGCAGTCTGACAGACTGTAGTTATTCTTGCTGCTAAATTATTTATCTCCTCACCCGCACTTCAGTCTTTAACATGACTCCTGGGGCCCAGCCCAGGCCCGTTTACCTCACTCAAAATGAAGTCATTTTAAAGTCTTTTGTCTTTAATTTTTTATCACTTGAAGCAGACATATAGTATTTAAGTTTGTCAAGGGGTCAGAACTGGCTGGTCACTGAGCTGCATCTGGACAGGGACCCTCCACACTGCCTCCAGCTCTGCATTGGCTGTCAGCTACCTCAGGCCACAAGTGACAGGAAATTGCCTGTCCCAGAGGGTCAGAGCTTTAACCTCCCCCAGCCCATGGGGACCCCGTCGTTCAGCAAATAACCCAGCCCTGCACACCCCTGCACACTCAAGCTGGTTCTCCATACTGAGCCAGCACCCTTGTCCCTCCCACTGGGAGGCAGGAGAGGCTAAACCTGTAATCAGGAGACCCAAACCCACTGGGCATGCTGAAGGGTCCCACTTGGCCTCACACACTGGCTCTGAGTTCTCTCCCCCGGCCCCACCCCCAAGTAGGTCTCACTCCAGCCCAGGCTGACCTGGAATTCACTCTGTAGTCCCACACTGGTCTCAAACTCATGGTGATCCTCTTACTTCTGCCTCCCCAGTGCTGGGATTAAAGGTGTGTGCCGCCAGCAGGGTTTTGCTAGATCCAAATGACCCATCCAGACAGCTGGTCCTTTGGGGTGTGCCTGCACAGACGAGATCAGCTCTCACGGCTGTTTTCAGAACCCGAAGGTATAGGCTGAGGACCTTTCAGACTTGGGCTCAGGTCCAAAGCCTGTGCCAGGCAGGAGCTGCACCTACCTCAGGAACATGGGAGAGTCCTCACAGACCCTACGGCCAGCAGTGAGGGTCCTCAGACATGGGAGCCACAGAAGAACCTCTAGGTAGGGCGGGGGTGGGTGGGATCCCTCCTATGTCTTTCCTGTCCCTTCTCAGGAGACTCCCAGGTGACACTGCCTTTTTTTAAAATTACTTTTTATTTTTTATTTATCTATTAGAGACAAAGAGAGGGAGAGAGAGAATGGGCACACCAAGGCCTCTATCCACTGCATACGAACTCCAGATGCATGTGCCACCATGTGCATCTGGCTTATGTGGGACATGGAGAATTGAACCTGGGTCCTTAAGCTTTGCAAGCATTTGCCTTAATCACTAAGCCATCTCTCCAGCCCACACTGACATTTTTTTTATATGAGAGGGAGAGAGAGAGCACACATGTGCAAAAAAGAGAGAGAACTGGCACGCCAGGGCTTCCAACCACTGCAATCAAACTCCAGGCATGTGTGCCACCTTGTGCACATGTGCAACCTTGCATGCTTGTGTCACTTTGTGCGTCTGGCTTATGTGGGACTTGGAGAGTTGAACATGGGTCCTTAGGCTTCACAGGCAAGTG
The DNA here is from genome assembly GCA_036346955.1 of Dipus sagitta. Taxonomy (NCBI): domain Eukaryota; kingdom Metazoa; phylum Chordata; class Mammalia; order Rodentia; family Dipodidae; genus Dipus; species Dipus sagitta. Next base: position 135,492,524 of record CM070773.1, read on the forward strand.
CTTTAACTGCTAAGCCATCTCTCCAGCTGCCTCAACCCTGAGTTTATTTTGTCTTCCTTCCTTCCTTCCTTCCTTCTTTCTTTCTTTCTTTCTTTCTTTCTTTCTTTTTTCAAGGTAGGGTCTCACTGTAGCCCAGGCTGACCTGGAACTCACTCTGTAGTCCCAGGCTGGCCTCAAAAACTCATGGTGATCCTCATACCTCTGCCTCCCTAGCACTGAGATTAAAAGTGTGTCCCACCACTCCAGGACCCATAACAGTTTATACTGGACACAATGAACCTCCAGTGTCCCCAAAGCCAGACCTTAATTCTGAGGAAGCAGCACTGTCCAGGGTCAGGTTGTCGCACTCCTGCCAGCATCCCTGAGCTTGTTAGGCATTAGACAGGGTTTGTTCAATAGGACCTGGAGGGCAGAGAACTTGGGAACTCTTCAAGGTTGAGTATCACAGCACAGCTTGGGGGCATGGGCCCACCACCTCAGAAGACAGAGGGAACCCTTAGAGAAAGTGTGACACATGCAGGTAGGGACTGTGGTCTCTGCTATCCTAGGTCACCATGTCTTCCCCAGAGCTGCTGGTCCCATTTTGGGTGGATACAGCACACCAAGTGAACAGGACAAGACACTCAGGTGTCCCTCCTCTTGTTTCTACAGGCCTGAGAGAACCACAGAGGAGCCACTGGCAACTGCATTCCCAGGTAGGCATTTAGTTGTGACTCACAGACCCCATCTCTAACTGCAGAGGCAGGGAGAGTCTGGCGGAGTAGACATTTCTTCCTGCCATCTCAGGCCCATGAGTGGGGCACAGGGAGGCTACACCCCCAGGTACAAAGAGGCTGGTGAAGGCATATGGGTTGGGATAAGAGAACATCGCAAGCCCCTCACAAGCTTGGATGGGGAAGGGGTGAGGCTGAGGCTCAGCAGAGGTTAGAGTCCAAAAGGATATGAAGAGAATGTTCTAGAAAGGAGGGAGCTGCGTAGGAGAGACAGAGGCCTTGGGTGGCTGAGGGGATGGTCTCCTTGCCATCTCAGGAGGGAGCAAGAAAGCTGGCAGTGGCCAAACTGGTGAAGGACCACAGTGAGAGGAGGGTGCAGGATGGACATGTCTCAGGTCTAACACCAAGTTGTTCCTTGTTGGTCTGCCTGACCCCAGAAACTATATAGGGCCAAAGACAATCTTGGACCAAAACCTTTGGACCATAGACCCTCTTGCAAAGTTGTCCTTATTGCTGGGGCTCAGCAGAGTTAGGCCTGGGCCCCACCCTTCATTTGTCAGAGGGGCTCCTGACACAGAGAGTCTGAGGGGCTGAGTCCTGTGGCTTCATCAGAGAACAGGACAAAAATGCCTTTGCTAGACAGAGTTCTGTCCCCTAGAAGGGCCCAGGCACTGGACAGCTAATGTGGATCCAAAGGAGAATGGGTGCCTCTCTGTCTGCTTGGCCAACAGCAGTGACTCTTGTCCCAGCATCTCCAGGATCCTGGTGGAAGGCCAACAAGGCTGTGAGATCCAAGCCCATCTCTCACAGGGTCATGGGCAGCCTGAGGAATCAGCCATTCACAGAGCTGGCAGGGCTCTGAGGTCAGGGTGAGGCAGCTACCACCTGCCTTGGGCCAGCAGCCCCTGCTGGTGGACCTTGCCAAAAAGTGCTTGTACAGGGGGAGGAGCCAGAGCACTAGGCAGTGTCCTACCCATCGTCTTGGCAGTGGCCTTCACATCCACTGCTGAGCCAATAGGTTGGGCCCTGCGGGGACACTCATGTTTGCGGCTAGCTCTTGGAGAGCAGGCAGGAGCCACCCTGCTCTTGGAGAAGCCATACCCACTCCTGAGCAGTGACAGGACTCTGTGGATCCCAGAGCCCCTACCAGTAGAGCTTTGGGCCCGGGAGAAGGGTCTTTGGCCTGGGGCTTACTTCCAGGGATGAGACAGCCCCAGGGATTGAGGGCACCACACAAGGTAAAGCCAGGTGACCACCAAACCCCTGGACAAAAGCTGGCCTGAGGGGACACTAAGCTTAGTTCACACGGCTAGACAACATGGTATCGGTGCCAGGCCTCCAGCATGCAGCCATCATCCATCATCCCTCCTGCCAGTCTTCTGCATCTGATGAACAGGCCACAGAAACAGGGTCAGATCAGGCCTATGGCCTGGTTCTGCGGCTGTGACCCGGTTCTGTGGTCACAGCCCGCTGAGCTCACCCAGGCTCCAGAGCCAGCGCCCTTGGCTGAGGCTGGTGCAGCTGTGTTGTTCCTGGGAACGCCTGGAGACGGGCTGCTTGGGAACACTGTGGCGTCGCTAGGCTCAGCTTTTCCTCCAGTCTGCCAGAGAGACTGGCCTGCTGCTGCTGGAGGCCAGGCAGCATGCGTCCCACTCCCCAGGTTTCCCAGCCCCAGCCTGGAGGCCTCCCAGAACCATAGTTTCTCTATGGAACTGACTCAAGACCAAAAAAATTCCTTAGGTCCCAGGCCCTACTCTTCCTACCCAGGAAGGGGCAGCATCAGCCCGGCCAGGGTTAGGGTAACTCAGCCCCTGGAATGTCTGTCTTTGGGCTCTCCTCTGCTGGGCGGTGGGAGCTGGCTCCAGCCTGGTTTCAGCTGCGGCCAGCCGCATTCCTGGTGTGAGCCCAGGCCAGCCAGGGAGCTTTTTCCACACTCCGGTGCCAGCCCCGGCGGGCTCAGGGGAGGGAAAGAGGACTGTTTCTATGGCAACCTCCCTTTTTGTTATTTCTTATTTTCTTTTTTATGGTTTCTCCAACTTTGAAGCTCTCCAGACAGTTTACAGACTGCGGAAAGGAAAAGTGCTTTGCCTCCCCCCCAGCCCCCAGCAGGGCTGCTCAGCCATCACTGCCTGGGCCTGCCCTCCCCCACGGGGCCTCAGTGCCCAACCAGGCACCTCAGGCCTTTGGAGGCCCAGCTATGCTTTAGAAATTTAGAGGAAATGAATGTTTTTTTTTTCTCCAAAAAATGTAGGAAAATATTTCCAAAAAGACTTTCCTGGCCACACAGTCCCGTCAGCAGTTAAGAACAGAACAGGGGTCTTTGCAGCCCGGCCCCGAGAGCTGTGGCACATTCACCCTCTCCCACATCACAGCTTGGGCTTGGTCTCTAGGATGCCTGGGTCTGAGGAGCTGGTTTCCTTTGCCCCAAACTCACACCTTTACCTCGCTGACCACACACCCAACAACAGGCCTGCAGCCTGGCCCTGGAGTCCTAATACAGGGGCCTAAGAAAGTGGTGGCAAGCGGAGAAGATGACAGAAGCCTGAGGACAACCTTGCCTGTCCCTTACAGGGGAGTATGTGCTTATGATCTGTGACATGACCACCCCTCCATTCCTGGGCCACCGGCTGCCCACTGCTTTCCAACACTTACGAGTCTTGGCGAAGGGGGACAGCCAGCAGCCCCAGGTCTCTGAAGAAGATCCAGATGAGGAAGCTCAGCAGCTGAAGCTAGAGGCCAGTATGACCACACTCCCCTGAGTGGAAGTTCGTGCTGCCTCCTCCAGGGGCTTTGTCCTCTGCCACAAAACAGCTTGAGCAGCCTGGGAGCGGAGTGCCGGCCCACATGAGCCCCATGGCCACTGACTTCAATAAAACTCTGCACACCAAGTCTGAGTGGTACCTTCATGGGTTCCATCCCTCCCTCCCCTACACATTCTTGTGAAGGCCAACAGGCATGGCCCATGTCCTTCTTTAGTCAGCATTGAGCTTGGTCAGCGGGTCCTGTAGAACACAGTTGAGGGCTTATCTTAGCATCCCAGTGCTCTGCTGTTTCTAGGCCCAAGCTCTGCACTGGAATTCTGTGCAAACGGGGCTGGTGTGGTCTGACTGATTCTGCCCAGCATGTGGGTCAGGCTCCCCCAGAGCATTGCAGTCAAAAGTGCCTCTTCCCTGGGTGGCCAGGTGGTCATCTGGGGAATCTCACAGGTAATGCTGAAAGGCATCTTGGATATTGACCTTGACCTTCATGGAAGGCACCCCTGAGCTGGCTTGCTTCATTCCAGAGACCTCTACCTTCTGTCTCCAGTGCAGTGGCCCCAAGCTCCTGGATGGCTCTGTCTACCTGGCCAGTGCCTGGACCTGTCTGGCTTAGTGCAAGACATGGGGCTGCCTAACTGTGGCACATCCACTCCTGGCCTCTCCTAGCAGTCACATACCAGCTGTCCTTCTGTCATCACAGCCCATCCACATACCTGGTTCTTCCTTCTCAAGGAAATGAAGCCCAGCTCCCATACTCGTGCCACACATCAGGTCTGTGTCCAGTGTACCATCCATGTGTCCAACCTGAAGATCCCCTCAGTGACTTCCCCTCTGCACATGCTGGCCAGTCTGATGCCCCAAGGATCCCATGCCCTCCTTGGCCCCATACCTGCCCATCACCTACCTGGCACAGCAACCTGTCTGGAGACACCAGCATCTCTTAGGCCCTGAGATGTGGGAATCTGAGCCAGTGAGTTCTCGGGGCAGCCAGAAAGGTTCCCTTGGGAGCAAGACAGGCAGCTGGCCTCTTTGTGCCTTCCAAAAGTCCCAGGTCGAGGCCAATGTCCTGGTGTCAGGTGCAGCTCCCAGCCCCAGGGCTGTCCCTAGAGCTCATAACCCTGCCTCACACTGTCTAAAGCCTGGAGCCAATAGGAGCTTGGGCTGCTGAGACTGATGGCCTATGGACACAACAGTTCTATCTCAAGCTCTTGGGGTCAGCCTCCAGCCACTTTTCCCTGAGATCAAGGGGGACTGCGGATCTGCCTCTGCCTTCCTGCTTCTGGGGCAGACCCTCGCAGGACAGGGCCTTGTGGGGGGTGGGATCACACCATGGCCTAATCCTCAAACTGTTTCTGAGCATGAAGGGCTTTGAATCTGCCCCTCTGATGCAGCAAAGCACTTTGTAGCTCTTCTCTTTCCTGTCTCAAGATGAAACCACATTTCTGTCAAAAGGAAAACAAAGAAAATGATGTTTCAATTTAGGAAGGAAAATCGCTGGGAACGAAGGGCCGCAGCTGCCGTTGTCAAACATCTTTCAGTATTTAATTCCCCAAAAGCATGCTCGGCTTTTAAAGTCACAAAACCCATCCTGCAGCTCTACTCAGGCAGGATGGCTTTCCAGCTACAAAACCTTTGCAGACTCCTAACACCTCTGCCTCCTACTCAGAGCTTGTGAGCACCCCCCTCCCCAACAAGCTGATCAGTGTATGGTGGCCCAGGCAGGACACCTGGTGGGCCACTGAGGGCCTGAGGTGACATGTTGGACTTCCTGCCTTTGCCCCAAGGTGTCAGGCACAGCCATGCTCCCGGGACAGGCAGTGCCTGTCCTGCCATGTGTGTCTGTACCAGTAGACACTGGTCTTCTGGGGAGGTGGGGAGGTGGCCCATGGGACTGGCCCAGCCTTCCATGAGGACAGGGACAGAAGCAGATGCCACATGTTGCCATACTCTTCCAAACACATGAAACTAGAACACTCACAAAAAAACTGAATTCTAGAGCCAGGCATGGTCATGCATACATCCAGCACTCAGGAGGCAGAGAGATGATCATCAAGAGTTCAAGACCAGCTGAGTCTACATAGTTCCAGGCCAGTCAGAGGTACATAGCCAAACCCTATCTCAAAACAATGAAAGGATGAGTTCAGTGGCACAGGCCTTGGTGCATACACTAGCCTGAAGTGATGGTAGGCAAATGGCAGGCCCAGCCCAGGCCACAGTAGAGGACGCTCAGCCACTCAAGCCTCGTGCAACAGGAGAAACTGGCTTCAAGCCCACAGGCAGTGTGTGCCTCAGGGCTTGGGGAGGCAGTGGGGCCCCATGCTGGTCCAGTCAACCTTTGTGTAGTCCTAAAGCCTGGAGGTCCCTCACTGTCCTAGGCTTGGAGTGGCTAATTCCAAGAGGTGAATGAGAGTGCAGCCCATACTGCTCAGGCCCTGTCAGCCAGTGGGCCCTACTCTAGGGTTTGCCCATCCCCTGTGAGAACCCATACCCCAATGTCCACCTCAAGCTGGCCAAAACTAGTGAGCCAACACAGCCTGGGCTGGAGGCCCGGCAGGAACACACATCCAGAGGGTGGTCTCAGTCCAGCTGACTTCTGCCTTGGTCTGGGTACAAACCACTGGGGAACCAGGCTGGGGCCAGAGTGAGTGAACATGGCTCTAGCTGCAGCTTCCAGATCGCGTTGGAACAGCCTCACTGATATCCAGAGACCTGATGCCCAATACCATGACAGCTACACTCTTTGTCCCACCTGTGATGGCTGGGCTCCATGACCTTGTGACCATCAGCACTACTGGACAGGAGCTATGCTGACTCAGTCTCTTCCCAGGTGGACACAGCAGGGGCCTCTGGCCTGGAGACCCTGGTGGGGGTGTGGCAAAATCTCTGGGCACCGCCCCTGGGAAACAGTAGCCCTTAGGCTAGGGAGGAGGCCTGGGACCCCAAAACCACCATTTGGACATACTCTTCCCACCCTGGGGACAGACAGAGACAGGCAAGAGTGTGAGGCTATTCAACTGAGCAGGCATGAACCACCCTCCCCACCCAAATCACAGGTAGGGGGCTCCAAGCCAGCGCCACCCACTCCAGCTAAAGCCCTTCTCTGTGCCATCTCCTCAACCATGATCCGAAGGGAGGGGACGAGCAGTCTGTTGGTCTGTTCATGTTCATTTGATAGGGAGATTTTGACCACCAGGCCAGGGCATTATCATGAAAGAGGTTGCATGTATGTGCACCCGTATTTGTGTTTGAAAGCGTCAGAGATAGAGCTGGGAGCTGGAGGGAGAAAGACTCAAAGGCAGGACAGAGGGAGAGTCTCCTGCCTCTTGCCACCTAAGCACCAAGAGGGCCCTCATCCAGCATGTCCTTCACCCAGGCCACACATGGGGGTCAGAAGAGGACAGCATGGCCAGGATATCACCTGGAGCTGGGCGAGCCGGCTTGGTCTGTGCCGCCCTCCCCCCAAGCCTGTCTGGCGCAGGTGGCTGTGCTCCTCCCAGTCTCCTGCTGGCTGGGCCCGTCACCCAGGACACTCCAGGGGAGGCCTTCTCAACCCTCTCTTCAGCCTGGGCAGGTTGCCTGGTCTTGAGGCAGGTGGGTATGAGACCAGTTGTGCACAGCCTGGGCCTCTCCCAGCTACGGCTTCCTGGAGGTGCTAGGGCCTGGCCTGCCAGACTGGTTCCTGGTTCTTATGTAGCCTGGCCAGCCCTGCCAGCTCATAGCCTATCCTGGGAGCCTCCAGTCTTAGGTGGTGTTACGTGCAGCACCCAGGCCTACCTAAGCAAGACCCCTGCCCAGCAGATAGCTCTTAGTGATGGTCATAGGCCTGCCACTTTCTGTTAATATCTCTTCAGGAATGGCCACTAAGAGCCAGAAGGAAAGAGACCTGGGGATGGGGGGTGGTGACAAGGGAGATGTGGAGGCCAGGGAGGGCAGGTAGAGAGACACCTGCCCATGGGCTCTGAGTAACCTGGGCTTTGACTTCAGGCTCAGAAGGAAGCCCTCTGGGATGCTGGGGACATCAGGGATTAGAGGCCACTTGGCAATAACCCCACCCCCCCGACAGTGGCTCTTGGCATGAGGTCTAGCTCTCTGAGGAATGGGCAGGCCACCCTGTTGTAATGGCCAGGGTCAATAAGGCTGTCCCTGTTCACTGAAGCCCTGGCAGAGTGTAGCCAGCTAGACTAGGCCTCAGCCCTAAGCCCCACTATCCTTCCTACCCATGCCCTTGGCCTAGCATATGGCATCACTCTCCCTCCTCCCCAATACCAAGACAGAGGCTCCAGGAATGCAGCTCCAGAGAATCAGGTTGGCAGCACAAGTGAGTCAGGCCTCTCCTGAGGTGACCTGAAAGACCCACTCCAGACCCCTTAAATCTCCTTGGCTCCTGGGTCAACCACATCTCAGTAACATGGCTCCCAGGCCTACAGGCCCACTGCTCTTGTGCAAATAGGTAAGGCCAGAACTCAGCCTTGACCAGACCCACTGAAGCACCCAGTTTCCTGCATCCACCCAGGAGCAGCGTCCTAGGAAACACACCTTGATACAGCAGGTCCCTCCCTCTTAACCCCCTTGAGAGCAGAAGGGCTTCCAGGTTGCAGGAGGGTCTAAGGCTACCTTCCAGGACACCAATAAACTTCCCTAGGAACCTTGTAGGTGACCTTCACAGACCTCAACTGCTCAGTCTGCCCCTCCAAGGATTTCTTAAGACAATTCCTAGTGAATACCTGTAGTCATGTGGGGTCAGGTGCTGGCAAGAGGAAGTGGTACAGGCTTGGCCTGGGGACTCCCAAAGCCAGCTTCCAACAAGTGGGCCCTAGCCCCAGATGGGGACTGGGCAGTGCCTTCCAAGGAAGCAGGCAGGAGTGGGAAGGGAGTGACCCAGGCAGCTGAGGACAGGGACCTGGATGCCAGTTGGATAGAGGTCCAATGGGCAAAGAAGCCAAGAGCTCTATGCTCTGCTTACAAACAGAAAGAAGGGGGAGGCCGAGCCCCAGTGTGGTGTGTCAGGCAGACTGTTCAGGGAACGGGTGTGGATTGAAAAAGGGGGGTGAGAGTCACAGATCTGGTGGCATGTGAGTAGTTCCAATGGTGGATTCAGAAGAGGAGGAACCATTGTGGAGCAGGGTTAGGGCAAAGCAGGTTACAGTGCTGAGGTACCCGTTGGCCTACTGGGGACAGGGAGCAACTGGGGTCGTGTCCACAACTAAAAAGGGGGAGGCCAGCTCCCAGCAGTGACCTGGAGCTAGGCTTTGCAGCACTGCGCGCTTCGTGGGGCTCTGGTTGCAGGGTCCTGAAGACAAATGGACTCAAACTGAAGTATCAAAGAGGCTATATACCCTACAATATGCTTGGCGGGAATGCCTGAGCTGCAGCCGGTAGCTCCCCGGGTCGCGCGAGCGCCCATCCCATTCCGCATGCCACACGGACTTCTAGGCTTCCGACAGCGGCCCCAGGATTGCCACCCGCCCGCCTCGAAGCCACGCCCGTCCGGCGTGCCCGGATGGGGTCGCTCCGCGGACTCTCCCCAGGACCCCGCGAGCCACCACTCCCGGGTGGGGTCCCTGGGGCCCGACGCCGCAGGAAGCCGGATGGTGAGCTGGGCGGCCGGAAGCCCCGGGTCCAACCCGTCGGAATCCGGGGCGGGGCCGAGCCCGCTTTGTGCAGCGGGCGGGGTGGGCCTGGTCGGTGGGCGGTGCCTGCCGGGCAGGACTCCTCGGAAGCTCCCAGCGCCGCCTTCTGCCCTCGGAAGACGCCTCCGACTGTGATCCTGTGGTCCCTCGCAGTTCGGGACCGAGGCCGGGCAGCTGGAAGGCGCGCGGGGTCACCTTCCCCCGCAGCAGGCACCACTGGGGCCCGCGATGCCCGCGGCAGCCAGGCCGAGTCCCCGCCGGCCGGAAGGAGCGGCAGATCCTGGGAGTCTCTAGGCCTTCCCTGCTCCCTGGGGCACGCTGGTCAAAGACTGGGGCAGCCAAACACGCCACAGGGCTTCGGTCACCTCTAGCACCGCAGGGTGGGGGAAACCTCTTGTCTATCAGACTTTGGGCAGCCAGCGCAGGTCTATGGTCACTGCAGAATGCAGACTGTGTCCAGTCCGGGAAGCCACCATGCACCATTGTGGGGGATTCTAGACAGACTGCCACACGGGGACTCTACCTGTTCTGTCCTTTGTACTCCTGGCCTGCAGGCTCTCAGTCCAGCATATCCCAACCCCAGGCCTTAGTGGGGCAGCTCTTCCCAACTACCAGAGCCTTTTCTGGTAGTTAGAAACCACTAGAAACAAGAAATTGGGACGAAGGCTTCGTGTCCATCAGGCCTATGCAAGGTCAGTAAGGTGGGCCTCCACAAGTATGCCTGGCTCTGGGCCTCCTCCCCAAGGGTTCATGGTGGCACAGGTAGCTCCAGGGCCTGCTAATGCCCTGGTTGCATCTCCCTCCTCAGTCTGCAGCCTCACACGGGTACATGTGTGGACATACATAGTGCATATGTATGCTGGACCAGACTCAGGCCTACCAAGTATAGGAGTCCCCTGCCTCCCACCCCAGGAGTGGGAAGACTGGGGTCCCTTGTAATTTGTCATTGATGGCAGCTACTTTTGCCTGGGGTTCCTCAGAGTCCTGAGAGGCTCCCTTCCTAGTCACCAAGTGGGCATAGGGGCTGGAGGGTATATGTTCTTCTTTGAGCGGCCTACGGAATTATCTCCATTGAAGAGTCTGCCAGGCAAAAGGATACACACACCTGGGTGTTGGGGACAGGATGTAAACTGGCTAGCAAGAGAAGTGGCTAGCCAACTGGGAGGGGGCACGACAGGCTTGGCCTGCCCAAAGCCTTGGAGTGTGAAGCTTTGGGTCTAGGTTGGAGGCCCTCACCAAGTCTGGCTGAGCTGGACATTGTGTGCGCACACAGCATATGCACACATGTGCCAGTGTGCATGCCTTGTGTATGCATGTGGCGGTCACTCCACATCCTCCTCTACTGCTCTGAAAGTCTCTCACTGATCCTGCAGTTATTTTATTTTTTTGGTTAGACTGACTGGGTGGTGGGGGCCCCCCTCCACTAGGGTTACAGGCATGTGAGGCCCCATGTGTACTAGGGGAAGGAACTGAGGTCATGCCTATGGAGCAGCATTCTTACCCACTGGACTGGCCCCCCAGGAGCGGCTTTTTGCTGGGACTGAACAGTGCCCTTTCCCCACCCTCACATCTGACAGGCCCCCGGATGAGGGAGGGAAACAGCAAGCTTCTGGGGTTTCCTCGCTGAGCTCCTTCTGGTGCACTAGCCTAGGTTCTTTTTTTAAATTTTAAGACAGAACAGAGAATGAATGGGCATGCCAGGGCCTCTATCCACTACAAACGAATTTCAGATGCAAGTTCCACCATGTACATCTGGCTTATGTGGATGTGGTTCTGGGGAATCAAACCTGAGTCCTTAGGCTTCACAGGTGAATGCCTTAACCACTAAGCCATCTCTCCAGCCCTCAAACTATCCTAGTTTCTAGAGCAGGTCTCCTCACGGTGAAAGAAATGTGGGCTGCAGCCTGGACCCAGCCTCCTGCTGACTGAGAGTTGACAGGCTCAACCTTGGAAGCAGGAAGCTCTATCCCACCCTGGCCGGACACCTGGCCCAGCATAGGACACTGCAATAACAAGCCAGGCTGGATAGCTTATTCTGCCTGTCCCACCCGCTGTGGGCCACCTGCTCCAGGGCTGGGTGCCCCGACGCCAAGACTCCCACCCATTTGGCATAGTCCTGATCACAGATGGCCTTGTGCGTCACAGAGACCATGGGGTGGTAAAGGTGGGCAAGCATCCAGGCCCCAAATGTCCTAGCCCCACCTCCTCCCTAGAGTAAAATAGCCTAGGGGACATATGCTGGTGGAATCTATGGAGGGATTGGGGACCCTCGAAGCCTGGCTTCTCACCAGCTTACAAGACACATCCCTACCTTTAGGGCCAACTGTACAGGCTATCCAAAGCAAGACCATCATTCTTGCAGGGGTCTCCTCTGTCTTGGGCCTGCCTCATGGCCAGAAAGAAGTTGGGGACCTTGGGTTGCCAGTCTATGCCAAGGTCCAGGCTGGGTGACCTACGGAATCCTCCTGGTCCAGAGGAGACATCCAGAGAGCACGGGCTGCAGTCACAACAGAGCCCTCCAACGAGCGCAGGCAGGATGAAGCGCAGGCGGGGTGAAGCGCGGCCCGGCCGGCTGCTACAGTTAACTAGGCACGCAGCCTTAGCTTCCGCTTTCCAAGGAGGGTGTCTGGCATCCGTCTTCTCAGAAAAGGGAGGGTATGCCCAGCCTGTGGTTACTCCCCTTGACCACAGAGTGGGGACACAGACATTTAGAGATGAGATAAGAGTGGGTGGAAGAGGGGTAGGAGAGGGCTATTGATGAATGAATAGAAATGAAAATTGGTGGTGGGCTGGTCACAGGGCAGCGATGGAACTAGGGATCAGCCAGGGGCCCCCAGATCTTGGAGACTTTGAACCAGGTACAAGCCAAGAAGTGGCATGTTGAGAGCTCCTGATGCAGGGGGCTGCAGCTGATGGAGGGAAAGCCCCCTACGTCTCCACAGGGGTCTTGGCTAATGTGGACAGTGGGAGTCCTACGCCAGACCTGGGGCTGGGACTCCCTGTTCCTTCAACTTCATCCTTGGCACCCACGCAGATGGGGATTTCTCCATCCTGGCTTCCCCTCCCTTTGGATGTGGCTCTGGGCTAGGGGTTACTAGAGCTCTCTAAAGCTAGTTCATATCCAGAGGTGAAACCCATGGCAACCTGGGGAAAAAATGCTGCCCCCCCCCCCCCACCGCCCAGCAGCTGCTTGAGCCTCAAAAAAGGCAGTCGGAAGCTGGGCATGGTGGCGCACGCCTGTAATCCAAGCACTAGGGAGGGAGACAGAGGTAGGAGGATTGCCGAGAGTTCGAGGCCACCCTGAGACTACATAGTTAATCCAGGTCAGCCTGGACTCTACCTTGAAAAAAAAAAAAAAAAGGCAGTAAAGCAGGATACCCAGCTCCACAGCCCTTGGTGGGCAGGGCATGATATGACCTACCCCTGGACCAGCCACACTAACAGTCACCAGCCCTTGCCTACCCACTGCCCCTATGGAGCACTTGACCCTGTCCTTCCCAGGTTTTCCTTCTGTTGTTCCCCATCTCTCATGTACCCATCCCACCAGTGGCATTCTAATACACAACTGCCCAGTTCATTGGTGGGCAAGATGCCCAGGAGTGACGAGTCTCCAAGTCATGGAGATGGCTCATGGATATAACATTCACCTATCCAAAATTCACCCCAGAAAAGAGCAAGGATCAGGCATGAGCAGACCCTTGGCGACCCAAAGTACTGTCCAGCTGCTTTTTGTTTTTCTTTTTAGGTAGTGTCTTGCTCTAGCCTAGCCTAACCTAACCTTGAATTCACTAGGTCGTCTCAGGATGGCCTCAAACTCACGGCAATATTCCTACCTCTGCCTCCCAAATGCTGAGATTAGGCATGCACCACCACACCTGGCCTTTTTATTGTTTTTTTTCTTTTGGTTTTTGAGGTAGGGTTTCACACTAGCCTAGGCTGACCTGGAACTCATTATGTAGTTTCAGGGTGGCCCCGAACTCATCACAAGCCTCCCACCTCTGTCTCCTGAGTGCTGGCATTATAGGAGTGTGCCACCATTCCCAGCTTTTTTGCTTCCTTTTTTAAAGGAAGGGTCTCATTCTAGCCCAGGCTGGTCTTGAACTCACAACAGTCCTCCTACCTCTGCTGGGATTCAAGGTGTGTGCCACCATGCCTGGCCTTTCTTTTTTTTTGAGGGGGGGGGGAGTAAGCAGAAAGAGATGGAGAAAGAATGGACACACAAGGGCCTCCAGTCCCTGCCTGGCAAACTCACTCCAGATGCACGCACCACTTTGTATCTGACTTTACTTGGACACTAGGGAACTGAACCTGGGTTATCAGGCAAGTGCCTTAAACACTGAGTCATTTCTCCAGCCCCCTAGCTTTTTTTTTTAAAAAGATAGGATGTCACTCTGTAGCCCAAGCTGTCTTTGAATTCAGTGATCCTCCTGCCTCAGCCTCCCAAATGCTGAAATTGTAAGCATGAGCCACTACATCAAGCCTTAACTGTTCTCGTCTGTACTCCACTATCCCCCACTCTGGTCTGGTCTAAAAGAAACCCAGCTAAGAATGGTGGACTTTCCCAGGTTCCGGCCATGTATGCTCCCCTTTCCCTACAGCTCCTAGAAGCCCTTTGGGCCTCATGGCAAGGCAGGAGGAAGCCAAGTCTGCCAGAAGGTAAGGAGGGGGGGGGTCTCTCTCGGCCCAGGGGTCCCACCAGGAGGGACAGAATTTGGTCAACAATTTTTTGGATAATAGGTTAAATGCTCTGTGACCAGACTGAGCGGGGATGCTAGACTTGTGATGTGGCCAAACGAACAAAAAGACTTGAATGGCATGGCAGAAGCAGGTGCCCAAGCCCCCTGGCATGGCAGGGTTCTGGCTCCATGAACTTAAGAGCTGCAGGGAGGGCAATTTGTTGGGGACAGGGTAGTGTGACACTTCCCCTCCATACCACATAACAGAAGTGAGAGGTGATGCCCTGTCCCTGGAGAACTATGGCCCCTTTGGAGTCCCAGGGAGGGGGGATTGACTTGAACAGGACCTGGTATAGGCCCCACCAGGAAGGGTTCTTGGCCAGGGCTATCCAGGCCAGGGCACCAGGTAACATTCACAGTTTCAAGTGACCAGTGGCCCAGGCTTACAAAGATGCCCTCCCCACTTTCCTGAGGACCTAACTGCATAGGGCTGCGGGTGGGCCCAAGCACAGCTGCCCGCAGTACTCTCAAAGTCCTTTATTGTACAATGTCATCTGTTTCCAAGGGGGGAGGGGGGCAAAAGGACTAACAGGTACACAGAGAAATAGATAAATATGCCAAGCTTTTTCTTTTTTCTTTTAAATCAGGCATTTATAAACAAGAAAGCATACATTAATTACATAAAAATAGTTCTCGAGTAGCAGAGTAAGCCATCGTATTGTCATTAGCAGCAGCGTCATGGGAAGATGCAGGGGCTCGGGTGGTCATGAAGGTTCAGGTGAGTTTTTTTCCTTAATTGATGAAAATGTCTTTTGAGACTCCTGACTTAAAGCAAGAGCCTTACCCTCAGCCCTGGGATGGGGTGTGTGTGTGTGTGTGTGTGTGTGTGTGTGTGTGTGTGTGTGTGTAGGGGCCGCAGAGGACAACCTGGGTAGGAAATGGGGGGAGGCGGCCATAGAGGGGAGGACACCACATGGGAAATGTCACAAGACACCTCCATCCCCTCTGGCAGATGAGCACTTTTTCCTCGGTTAAAAACAACCCAGAAAACAAGACCACCAGGTAAGAAAATTTTCTGGAAAAGGAACCACCATATACATGTATAATACAATGATGTGAAATGGAATAAGTATTTACATGTGAGTTTTTACATTGCTAGTTCTGTACGAGAAGCAGGGTGTCGTGTGTATGAGTTAGCTGCTCACCGATATGAGTGTTATTGCTGTTGGTTTTTCCCTTCGTTAAAAATCTTTCCAGATAGAAATGATGAGTAAACTGATAAAGGGTTTAACAAACAGGGAGAGTCAACAGCCAACACGATGGAAAACTCTTCTTTCTTTCTCTGAAAAGAAACTTGCAGCCTCACTAACAGATAGCCAGGCACATAGTGTCTGGTGGCTCTCAGTCCAAGGGAGGCGCTCCAAGGAAGCAGCAAGAACTACCTGGGTGCCCCATCAGCTTTACCTAGGCCAGGGGTCCAGGGACCAGACAGAAGAAGCAGAATGGCCTGGAAGGCCCAGAGTATAAGCTGCTGACAAATGGAAGCCTGTGGGGCCTCAAAGGAAGTGGTGGGAGGCAGGACCTGGGGGGTAGGGGGAGAGCAACAATAGTGAGATGAAAGGCCCTTCCCCAGCCCAGGTCATGCTAGCACTTAGAGGGGAATCCCCACTATAGACATAGCACTTCCAATACAGGAGCAAGAACTGGGCCAGGGAGACCTGGATACATGGTGACCAGAGGTGTGGCAAGGAGAGGCTCTGTGGAGGACAGTGAGTTCCTCTGGAGCCAAAGGCTCCAAAGGGGCCTGACTCACTGCAATCTCCGACTAGGCAACAAGGACAGCCATACAGAAGCACGCCAACACACTTAAAGCTTTGCTCCAACTAAATCATTTAGTTTCCCTTGAAGAAATGACTGAAAAACACAACTCTAGAAAAACAAGGCATTCTGCATGTTGCGTAACAAAACTGACCCTTTAGGAGACACGGTCATAATGCCCATGGGTGGGTCTAGCTGTGGAGGTGTGAAATCCATGCATACAGGTTTCATAACTGCAAAAGAGAAAAAAGAAAAAAAAAAAAAGAAAAGAAAAAACTCCAAATAAATGCTGCATATACGACGTCCCTTTTGCATTGCACTTCAGAAGGGAGGGTCCCAGCAGCAACTGAGTCCCCCCTCAGTAAACCAAGGGCAAAACCCTGCAAGACGACCTCGTCACTACATGTCAGGGCTTAGCAGTCTCAGGTCGCAGGCAACAGTCCTCAAGGTCATTTGTACCTGCACAAGCCATCTCCACCTCCCTCAGCTCATGGTTGCCCCGGAGCAAAGGACTCTTGTATGATCTTCTTAACACCACAACCGTAGGATGGGTGGCGGCCTCTTGTCTACTGGGAAATCATTTTTCAAGCTTGGGCATAAGAAACCTTATACAATTTGCATAAACAGTTAAGAGTAAACGAGATTATTTGGAATAAATGCAAGTAACGTATTTTGACAGTGGCAGATTCAATCGCTACTGAAGACGCTATTTTGGGGGTAAGAAGACGAGTCAGGGTTTGCTGTACAAGATGCTGGAAGGCACAGAACGACCCCCAAGTTCAGTCTCTGCTTTTCCTTTTCTTGTGATTCCCTTGTTCAACCAAGCACCAGAGGGGATTCCTAAGCACTCGAGCACTTAGGGTTTGAACTGCTCTAGAAACGGTAAAAACTTCAGTTAACGGGGGAGTAAAAAGAGAAGGGAAGGTTTCTGACAAAGTGCAGTTCTAAATATACGTTTAAATGAAAAAAAAAAAAAAAAAGAAGAAGAAAGAAAAAGTGATATAATGCTGTGTTTTGTTCCAATGCTGCAGCCTCAATCCCAAGATGAGAGGAGCGATGTCTGCTGCACTGAAGAAGGGTCGCTGTGGTCAAGCAGCGCATGGGGTAAGGGTGAGGGGAGGGGGATGACATGACACTGGACCATGGCCACCGCCTGACACAGGTCAAACCCCTTGTGGCGTAGGCAGGCGGGGGACATCCCGGGGCTTGGTGCATCCCAGAACAGTCCACTCCTATGCGGCTCAGGCATCCTGGAGCCTGCGGGGCGGGGCAAGTGGTGGTGTTGGTGGGCGGGGCAGCGGCGGTAAGGCGGGCAGTGTTGGGGCTCATCTCGCACGCGGCACTCTCCCTGCTCTTCCTGGCAGCAGCAGAAAGAGTGGGGTCCTTGTTGCTGAAAAAATAGACTCTGAAGAAAACCCTTGCTGTCCTCTTACAGCCGCGGGCACAGATGAGCAGTGATGGCTTCCCAGGGAGGGAGGTGGTAGGCACCACTCCCACCAGAATGGGTGTCCAAATGGCGTCACGTGTTGGGGCTTTAAAAGTTAGTCATTAAAAAACACATGTTGGTTTTCTGAATATCAAGTCTCCTTACTGGTTTTAAATAGCTTATAACAAAAGTGTAAATGTTAGAATGTTCTAGCAAGCAGAGGACCAGCTATGAACCATGGAGCCAGCCTTGACTCTGGCTGCAGCTGGGGACATGGCTTGCTCACTTGAACTTGGCCAGTAGAAAATTTTGCAGTGGATTCCAAAAGTATGTGGTTACAAACACTTGCTTGGTAATAGGCACAGTAGAGACGTTGTGCTGTGTGGCTTCAGAGGCGTGGGCTGGGCCTGCAGAGCCACGCACCCGCCACCCTCTGCACCCGCGTGTATGTCCGCACCGCAGTGGTAGGCGGTGCCCAGGCTAGGGCTCCAGCTCTGCACTGCCCTCACCACCCGCATTCTCAGGCCGCGGCCGCGGCCACAGCTGCTCCTGAAGCTCCTTCACCACTTTCTCCAGGTGTTCTCGGGCTTCTCGTTCCCGCAGCAGGTCGGCTCGCAGCTGCTCACGGTCGGCCTCTGCATGCTGCAGCTTTGCCTGCAGGTCCTCGATCTGAAAGGGATGCTAAGTAGTCAGTAGTGGCCACCTGCCAGCACCTACCACTCAGGCCCCCATCTTTCTACTTGAGCTCCTGCTATCCCCCAGTGTCACATCTGTCCTTCCTCTGCCTTTGGGCTCACAATGGAAGAAGGACCTGGAGACCAAGGCTTGGGTGAGCACCCTGCACGGCACCAGAATGTGAGTCTCTCCATACCACCATGCTGCCCTCCAAAGCATGAAAAGCCAGGCATGGTGGTGCATGCCTTTAATCCCAGCACTCGAAAGGCAGAGTAGGAGGATCGCTGTGAATTTGAGGCCACCCTGAGACTCCCTATTTAATTCCAGGTCAGCCTGGGCTAGAGTGAGACCATACAACCATAACCACCCCCCCCCAAAAAAAATCAAACAAAAGAACGCACAAGAGGCTTCCTTGCCTTCTTGAGCCCAGGATTGGGGGGGGGGGGTGCCACTCTGTGCAGCTACCACTGTCCATCTGTTTAACCATGGCTGGGCAGATCCCAGCCTCCCCAGATGCAGGGCTTCCTTTTAGCCCTGGGCCTAGCTCAGTGCTTGCTTCTTTCTTTCCTTCTTTTTTTTTTTTTTGGTGGTGGTGGTTGTTTTTCAAGGTAGGGGCTCACTCTAACTCAGGCTGACCTGGCATTCACTATGTAGTCTCAGGGTGGCCTCGAACTCACAGCGATCCTCCTACCTCTGCCTCCCAGTGCTGGGATAAAAGGCGTGCGCCACCATGCCTGCAAGTGCTTGCTTCTTAAGCCAGGAGCAGGAGGGAAGTTGGGGTCAGGAAAGGGATTTGAGCCACCACCCATGGTATGTGGAAGACTGTCCTATGCACTCAGACTCAGGTCTGCTGGATACTCCCCATGGCTTCCTAAGTGTTGCACAGTGGTTCAGCTATCTGCTATCCTTCATTAACCCACAGTGACCGAGCTCAACTGGTTAGACAGAGGACCTAAACTGTGTGGCTTGCAAAGCCTATATCTATCAGCCCAACAACAGGACCATCCTCCATGAAGTCTTGTGAGAAGTAGACCCTGTCCACCACCCACTCCAGTACCTGGGCTGAGTACTTGGCTCGAAGGCGGCCGGCCTCACAGCCCTTGTCACACACCCGGACCTGCCGTGCTTGCTCTAGCTCCCGCCTCAGGCGCACCCGTGACTCGTTGGCCTCTTTCATCTTCTTTTCATTCTCAGCTCGTAGCCGCTCAATCTCCTTCCTCAGGCTGCGTTTAGCCTCTGTAGCTTCCCGCAGCTTCTCCTTCTTGGCCACACGCAAGAACTCTAGCTCCTGGGAGGGGCCAGTAGCAGTCAGGCTCAAGGTCACTGACAGCCCCAACAGCTCCCCGCCCGCCTGCAGACTGTTAACCTAGCTACCAGCCTTCATTCCTACTGACTGTCACAGTGCCTGGCACTACAGTCAGTTGCATCAGCCACATCAAAGCTTCAGCAAGGCCTTTACACACCCCCTCTTCTTCTCAAATGTGCCACCACCCGCAGGGAAGAGGACACCACAGGTAGGCAACTTCAGACATGGCACCTCAGGCCTGAGGTTGCCAGTCAGATGAAGCCCTTTGCCCTTGGTGCTTCCTACAGGCCCTCCCCCCATTTGTTAGAACAGTAGCGTGACTCACACCCACCCCACACACTCCTCATGAATACTCATGTGGGAAATCACACCTCCACCCAGAATGGGGGCAATGGAGCTGGGAGGCTGGGCAAATGACTAAGACACATTTCTGAGAACATCTGAAGTCTTACAGCCCTGAGGACTGACACGGCTGTGTTGTGCTAAAGCCCACGCACGTGAGGCTGTCTCCGCCCCCGGCCCCCAGCCGCTAGACACAGGCTGAGGTGCGAATTCAGCAGAGATTGGGCCTGCAGCACAGCACCTCAGGGCTGAACTCCAGTGAAGACCAGCTTGCTCCTCACTCCCCAGGCGGTGTCTGCAAACTAGGCCTCCCTCATTCATGTCAGAAAAACAAAACAGTGTGAAAAGGAGGCACAGGAGGAGTGGCTGGAGCCCAGGAAACAGTGGCAAAGTGAGACTCAGGCAGCCAGCAAGTGAGCAAGTAAGTGTGCATACACATGCGTGCATGCGCACACACTCAAGCTTCCCAAGCATGTACTCCTACAGGTCTGTTGCTCTGCTTGGTGCCTGCTGGTTACCCCCCCCCCCACAACCCCCAGGACACATAGCTTCAGAAGCCAACCCAGCATCCCAATCATAGAGCACAAGTTTAGCTGGTGTCTAAGACCCACTCATGGGACTGGGTGATGGGCTATCCCAGCACAACCACTCCCCACTCACAACAGCCTGGCCTATGACACCCCAGAAACGTGACAGTTCTGTTTGAGGACATCTGTCAGGGAGAACTATGACTGAGACCACTGTAGTGGCCTCACTGGGACTAGGCTTGTAGGTGTCCTGGGCAAACCCATCAGGGCTTTCCAGCTGAGAAAGGAGGCCCATGGTCCTGCCTCACCTGGTGTAAGCTGCGCTTGGCCTGCAGGGCCGCTGTCAGTTTCTCCTCCTGCTTCACACGCATCTTGACTACCTCATGTAGGAACTTCTCTTTGGCTTCCTTAGTGTCCAGGCCACCCTCCAGAGCCTGCCGTAGGTGCTCCAGCTCCGACTCCAGCCCACTTGGAGCATCAGCATGGGCTGTGGCATCAGGGGCAGCCACAGGCGGGACATGTACACCTGGGGAGCTCAGGTCCTTTGCAGAGCTGGACGAGGTAAAGGATGGAGAAGACAGCGAGGACAAGGAGGAGGTGACTGAAGATAGACAGAGAGATCAAAGTCATTAGGCACACTGGAGAGGAGGCCACAAATAAAAGAGACTTCCCAGGGTGCACATGAGCCTGTGCCCAAGGCTAGCAGGCAGCAGAAACTGATCCACACTTACATTCCTCTCTGCTTTCAACTTCGACCTCAGCCTCTGAATCTTTGTCCTCCTCTGGAGCAGCTACAGGTGCCAGCATCTCTGGGGCTCCAGGTGTGTCCACAGTCAGCTTCCGCTTCCGTGGCTGGATACAAGTGGTAAGAGGCTCAGGGGCCCGGGAGACCACAGTGGTACATGGCGGACTGTTTATGACCTTTTGCTGAGTTGGTGGTGCTAGAGCCACATTGGGGGCCACAGCTGTCTCGAAGCTCTTGTAGGAGTAAAAGCTGCAGAAAAGTGCAGGTGTTGAGCCAGGCATGTCTGCCCTATGAGCCCCTACCAGAGCTGTGAGGTGGGCCTCTCTCTCTCTCCCCCTAACAGAACACAAGGAAACACCACTTCTCCCAACTCTGAATCCCTTTCTAATGACTGACACCAAGCTTCCCCACAGCTGGGCCCAGGGTGGGCTGGCAATAGATGGACCACTGTGTCCACAGTTCACCCTGTTGTCAAATGAACCAGAACCACACTGCTTACTACATGTGTGTGTGGCCCTCCTGAGCACACCTCCTTCACTCACCTGTCTCGAATTAGGGCTGGGAGGTGTGGAGAGATCTCTTTTTCACTTGTTGAAACAGCAGGGGACCAGGGTCGGAACGCAGAGAGGCGTTGGCGAGGGTGAACACAGCCAAGGCTCTGTTGAGACAGTCAAATAAGTAAGTGACTATAGAAAAACAGGCCATTTTGTGTTGCTGAGGCCAGGCTAGGCCAGATACCCAGCCCCAGGTAGTGGGCGGGTCAAGTGCTGAACAGACTCAGTTCCAAGAAAGGCCCAGCACCCACCTCCCCCAAGACCCCAGACAGGTTCCCATGTAGCACCTTATTAGAAGAACCAGCCAAGGTCCGCAGCCAAGTGGACTGCTTGTCCTTCTCAGAAGACGCAGGGGACTGGGAGGAAGTGTCGTCTGCTTTGGGTCTTATGGAGGCTGGGGGCTCTGAGACCTGTGATCAACACAAAAGGCCCTGTTGGCATTCCTGGTGACCCAAAAATGTACTCAGCCATGCACACAGCTCATCATTCTACAAAACCAGTCCATGTGGCCCTGTGCAGAAAGGTAAGCCTGATGCCGCCTTTGCTAAGGGGCAAGACATCTAGAGAGAATAGAGCAGAAGCTGTGCTGCTATGAGGTGACCTCACCCACAGCTGCAGTGAACTCTGGGTGGAATGCCAAGACCCGCTTGGGCTTCCACAATGCTCTGCCTCACCCTTGAGTTCCTTGCCTCTAGTGCTTCCCACTTCCCTAGGTCTACTTCTCTAGGCTATTGGGGGACCTGGAAGAGACCAGTCCCAACCCATGACCCACACTCAGACATGGGCTAAACCTGCTGCCAAGGACAACAGGATCAAGTGTGAGCCAATGAGTGGCTATGCTCTGGATCAGAAGGGACCTGGGAGGGCCGCCCCCTGGGTGACCATTATCCTGTTTTGTTAGAGAGCAGTAGGTGTAGTCAACCCCTTCCCAGAGGAAGAAAACATTCAATATGAGGGACCTAGTCATACCACAGAAACCAGGCTTTATCAGACGTCACATACCGATTGTATGGTCAGAAGCTTGTAAAAGCCACCTGACCCTAAAACTTGTCTTAGGCACCAGCTATAGCCCATCCAAGAGCCAGGCACATCCTCTCAGAACCAAGTGACACAGGCATGGCAGCCAGAGTGGGAAAGCCAGTGACCTTCCTTCCACCCTTAGGGGATATTCCCTTCACAAGACAGTCACAGCACGGACCTCTTCCAGGGCATATGGACAGAATAGCCTGTGGAAACCAGGCCATCCTCAGCTGGGGCCCAAGCAGCTGCCAGGATTCACAGCTCCGTCCCATACCCAGCCTCCACTCTAGGATGAGGAATGGCCTCAGGAATATGAGGCCAGGGCTCTTGTCATCTTCCCCAACACTTGGGGGAAACGATCTGATCATGCAACTGGCCTTATGGAGTTAGGGCAGGGGCCAATGAGACAGGCATCAAGTCCAGGTGCCCCTTAATAGGCTTGTCACCAGGAAAGCTGGACAGGAGGGCAGAGGAGGGTCTAGACAATGTGCAGGCTGTGTTCCCACACCTAGCACCTGTGTCTGGGAAGCCTAGACTAACTCCTTCCAAGAATCAGCAGGGTATTGGGGCCAGAGAAGAAGGAAGCATCTCTACCTTTGGGGCCCAGAAACAAGGTAGGAACCTCTACATGCAAAACTTTGGGGCAGAGGAGCCAGCAGAAGGGCCATATTGGCCTTTGTCCCCAGAAAGCAGCTCCCCAACAAGGACAGAGCTGTTCCTGAGGCAGTTTCAAAGATAAAGCCACAGGCTCAGACACTGAAATGACCTAATCTGCAATGTAGTTTTCTTCTGAGAAGGACAAGCAGTCCACTTGGCTGCAGACTCAGAGACCCTTCCCACAGAGGCCACCTACAGAGGCAGGTCTCAGGATGCCATTTGGGGCAGCAGAACCCCTTTCTAGAACTGTATGGACCACCTCCTACAGTGAGGTCAGAAAGGCCAAGCAAGCAGGCAGGCAGGCAGGCAGACACAGACAACACACCACCAGGGTGTGGCTTCCTGTCTGAACAGACCCTGGAGCAGGTGTGGGAAGCGAGCTTCATTCTCACCCTGAGAAAGCTACAAGTCCCAGTGCCATGGGATGCTGCTTTGAGAAACCCCAAAGAATTAAGGGGAAGACTGTGCAAGAGAACTTTCTTGAGCTGCCCACCTTAGACAGTCCCAACAAGCCAGACTATGACCCTGCAGAAATGATTGGTGAGGTAGGTGAGGCCAGTTCCTGTTCAGAGCAGTTGTGGTGGTGAAGACACCAGACTAGATAAGTCTCCTGAGGTGGCTGAGGAGTGGGTGGGGTGTGGTGAGATGAGGAGGCAGTAAGGGTCTGGAGCTAGTACAGCCATCTGCAGGTGCTGGATACCCTTCCTGGGATCCTCAAAGAAGCCCCAAAGGCACACAGTTCCTCTAAAGAACAGCGCAGGGAAGCCTCAAAACCAGGCCACCACAGGGACTCACTTATAACAGCAAGTTGCCAAAGTGAGTGGGAATCACAAAGGGAAATTTGTTAAGCAGGAAGAAAACACATCTGCTAGGAGAGCCCCAGAAAGGTTATCTGAGAAGTGTCCACTTTTCAAAGAGCAGGAAAAAGGACCTCCTTCCTTTGTCAGTGAGGAGGCTGGAGGCCCTAGAGTCAGCAGTGAGGAACAAAGCTATACCTGGTGACAGACCATAACAATATCTCCTTTCTGGGAGGATCAGCTAAGACCAGTCACTTTTGGTGTTTGACCTTTCTCGAGCCTCAAAACCAGCCCACAGAACCTAAAAGCCACAAAAGCTGGGAGGAGTACTCTGGGCCTTATATGATGAGGCCAGGACCTGGACAAGGAAAGCTCTGTCCACCAAAGCCTCATGCTAAAAGGCCATTATCAGCTTTCACTGGGATGGGACCACAGCAGTGTCCCATGGCCACTTTTCTAGGGTTCCGAGCAGTGGGTGTTTGCTCTCCCACACACTCCAAGGACAAAGACACCCTGAGGAGCAGGTGCCACTAAGTCTAAGCTTCCACACCTCTGTAGAAAGGACAGGACCAGGATTGTAGAGATCTTAAGCCAAGGGATAGCCCCTGACTAAAATCCATTACAGTGTAGATTGTCTGAGCTGTAATAGTTCCAGAGCAGGTAAAGTGACAGATGTGGACACTTCTGGAATACAAGCCATTGTGTGATCTGTGCTGACCCACAGGAAGCTTGAGAAAGTCTCACCTCCCACTTCCAATCTACCTCACAAGGCATGTCTGAGACCAAAAGACAGAGGCAGGACATCAAGCACCCATGGGATACATGGCATTTGGAGGGGAGCCACACATGGGGTCAAGGTGTCTGTTATGGTTGAGCTCAACCCTATCCCCAAGCCAGTGTAGAGAACAGCTAGGTAGAACCTTGGAGACACATGGCCAGCAGGAGCCACAGCACCTAAGCAAACACTACAGCTAAAGAAACCGACCATGGGGCACAGGACATGGCAACTTGGAGAAGGCAGCAGAGGGAAGGCTTAAGGTTCTAAGGGTCCTGCTACTGCAGGCTGTGCTCAGACCAGGGACGCCCTAAGTGGCACCTGTTCACCCCACAAACTACAGAAGGTCCTGGCATTCTCCACCCACCTCCATTTCTGGGGGCATAAGCTCACTGCCATTCTAACTCCAAGGACTGTGCCAAATGTTTTTGGCAAGCTTTACCACTACAGGTGCTACTGAGTCAGCCCCCAGGGCCTGCCTGGCCAGCCTTCCAGCGTGTGCAGTGCAGGGTGGGGCAGGAGCGTGCAACTTAGCTCCAGTCACTGCACTAACCAT
The DNA here is from genome assembly GCA_036346955.1 of Dipus sagitta. Taxonomy (NCBI): domain Eukaryota; kingdom Metazoa; phylum Chordata; class Mammalia; order Rodentia; family Dipodidae; genus Dipus; species Dipus sagitta. Next base: position 135,517,500 of record CM070773.1, read on the forward strand.
CCTTCAGTGGCAACCAAGCCGCACACAGGACCACAAGGGGCCCAACTGTGTGGCCCTGGTATGTATGAAGGCAGCACCCACTCTATTACAGGGCACAGCCCAGGAACAAGTGTCAGGAAGCAAGGCTGGTCAGGTTCTAGCCAGATTTTCAGCATATACAGTGCCAGGGCTCCCAGCACACAACCACAACAAGACTGATTCTGAGGGAACACACAAACTCAGCAACGAGGCTGGCCACATGGAGGGCTGTGACATCTGGAACCCCACACTTGTGCTGCTAGTACAAATTGGGGTAGGGGTCAGTGTGCTGGAGATTTGTGGGAACAAAGCCACTTTCTGTGTGCATACCCATCCGGGGTGCTTCTTAAGGAATGTATCCAAGGCTGAGAACTAAACACCAAGTGCAGGAGAGACTTGGGATTCTGCTTGCAATAAGAACTAGGGCCACAGACAGCTCACTAAATGAAGTCTTCCTAGGTGGGATCCAGGTCTACTAGCAAGAATGACCGTCTCTCAGGAACAATCATGGCAAGGTGCTCACCTCAGAAATACTGCCAGCAGCCAGGCATACAAAGCCACATGAGCCTTGACTAGCCAGGCATCCCAAGAATTCAAGAAAGATTCAAGTAGTGTGGACCTTGACGCCTGCAAGTGTATCAGAGCCTGTCAGCAAAGCTGGGAGTAACCACAGTGCAGAGGAATGACTGTTTCTTTGGTTTTCTGGCTACTCCAAGTGCTGACCCACATCCTGGTACCCTTTGACTCGACTATTCAAGGGTGTCATAGCTTGGAACCCAGGATGGAGCATCACCACCTAGTGTAGTCTGGCAGCACCTGGGTGTTTTGCCAAGAGGATGGCTCTATGCAATGATCAGTTTCTGCTCACAACAGTCGTCTGCTGCCCTCAGCTGCACAGGACAGGGCTCACAAAAGCTATAAGGCTAGGGGCCAGTCAGTGCGGTTCTGGGGGTGGGGTGAGAACTCCTCCCTGGCAGTAGTCAAGATACTAGGGGACAGGGAATTGTGCTGGTCCAGGGCAGCAAAGACAGATGAAATGAAAGCCTACCAAGTCAAGGAAGCATGGGGAAGTGCTGGGAAACAAAGACCCACCAGGGCCTAGAGAGATGGCTTAACAGTTAAGGCGGCTTGCCTGTGAAGCCTAAAGACCCAGGTTCGATCCCATGTAAGCCAGATGCACAAGATGGCGCATGTGTTTGGAGTTCATTAACAGTGGCTAGAGGCCCTTGCATGCCCACTCTCTCTCTCTCTCCATGTCCCAAATTAAAAGAAAGAAAAGAAAAGAAAAGACCTACCAGGAAGATCTCAAATGCTCTTTTTTTGGTAGAGACACTGGAATTGGTCTGGGGTTCACAGCTGAATTCTGGCCTGTTGTTTGGGAATCAACAAAGGAAATTCAGCCACAATTTCATCCCCCTTCTGAGACCTTGTCTCACTGTGGGTAAGATGCTGGCTGTTCCTTCCCAGACCTCAAAGAGCTAGCAAGGAGACATCAACACTCTACAGCAAAGAAAGCTGCACCTCACTGGCCCTGGCAGGAGCTGGCACATAGGTAGAAGGCTCATCAGAAGCTTAAACCTAGCTAAGCAGTGGGTGTATAGTGGTCTGTGCCCGAGGGCACCAGGGCTGCCCTGCCACAGGTATACAAGAGACCCTGAGATAGACTGGGCCCACTGAAAATACTCTGTTGCCCTGGCTTGGCCCATAAAACGCTGTTGAACCTACAGTTTTATCTATCATGTGGTCTTGAGGCTGGGATGGTCCCTCTGGTGCTAAGTCTTAGCCTGGAAGAGGAGTGTCCTCATCCACCTGGGGTCTGTCAAAACCCTCTGCTAACGTGGGGCTACTGTCAATGCCTTGAATCTCCCGGCAACTGGGATGAGATGGTCTTTGCAGAGACTATCCACACCTAGATCCAGACATGCAGCCCACCTGTGGGTTTCATGGTCTCTCCAGTATGGGATAAGCACTGAGGGGCCCTTGGTTTGTCACCTCAATTCTGGAACCAGGTAGGATGCCAAGTGATCTCACTGCAGCCAGGGACAGCACACTGGACATTCCTCAAGGTGGGAGCACTGGTGGTGTACCATGTTTGGAAGTGAGTCAAAGCTGGGGACGTGTGTCTTGGCATAGGGGGATGGCTGTGGGTTGGTTGACCCTGTTCATGATGCCTGCCCCTAAGAATAAAATAAGGCCACAGAGGAAGCTGTGAGGCTGTTCCAGGTACTGCTGCATGGATATGTCTCTCCTGAGCCTGGAGGGCTGGCACAGACCAGGAAGATGAGCCTTGGGGGAAAGTTGAGGCTCCAGTGAAGGGGGTGTTTTTGAGAGGCTGTCAGGGTCATAACAGGGAGCAACAGCTGAGCCTAGGAAGAAATGACTGTGGGCCAGTGGGCTGACAGCAAGGGCATGAGTGTCCCGATTCCATGTTATATGCTTTTTTTTTCCTCTGGAAGGGAGGGTGCCAGATAGCTGTTGGGATGATGTGCCAGGGCATTAGCCCCCAGGAGGGACCTGGAGATGCAATTGTCCTAACCAGGGTTAATGGTGCTGGGCAGGATCTGTAGCACAGATGCAGTCTAGAGGTATAGGGCACTGGGGCAGCCGGCCGAGGACCTTGCTCACCCGGGGCCATGAGGCTTTGCAAATATTAAATGGGCTCCATGTGGTAGGCAGATCTATGTAGCAGCCAGAGCCAGCATCATCTGGTTCTAATGTCTGAGCCTCACACTTGACAGAGACCTCAAGACCCACTGCTGGGCTTCGAGGTCAAAGACTCCTCTTGAGTGGATATCTTTGCTCTGGTTTTTAAACAGGAACTAGCATGAGAGTCAATGGACACAACATGGCAAACAGTACGAACAGTGTGTGCCCATCTACATCCCACTCAGGTGGCTTCAGGAAGACCCTGGAGGAAGCTTCCTGAACAGATGGACAAGCCTCAGCCATGGCCTAACCACCTCTAAGAAGAGCCAGCCTGGGAGACAGGGATGGTGTTTGTTTTGAAAGAAAGAACACAAAAGGCCCCATACTGCTGTCTGCACACTTCCTCCAGCACACTTCATAAGCCGGAAGAACATCTTCCTGATAAATTACAGCCTGTTGATGTACTACAAGTGAGTACACTCACTGCCCATGGCCAGCATCTCCCACCAGGTTAGAAGAGATGAATGACAAGCCAAAGTGCACCCCCCACACCCTGGTACAAAGACTGCTCTCCAGAGATCACCAAGGCCAGAACACTGTGGATCCAAGACTACACATGTGCACGTGTGTATGAAAATACCACATGGCCAAAACCATAGTCACAGCAGGTACTAGGCAGGATGGTAGGAATGCAAAATATGGTAAATGTAAAGTAGTATAGCCACCATGGAACTACCTGACAGTTCCTCACAGAGTTGCCAGGGTAGGGGGAGACATAGCCCAGTAGCAGACCGCTGCCCAAGCTAGCATGAGTTCCTAGATTTGATCTCCAGCACCACAAAAACAAAAAACAAATGAGTAACCATTTCATTCCCAGATAAGTATCTAAATAACTGAAATCAGGGGAGCTGAAGAAATGGCTTAGTCAATAAAATGCTTGCCATGCAAGCATGAGAACCTGAGATCAGATCCCTGAAGAAAGCTAAACATGGTGGCATGTACATACATGCAGTGCACACTCCCTATCATGTATACATGCACTCACATCATATACACTGGGGGGAGGGGGACTGAAAACCTGAGCGTTTGTGCCACATTTCAGCAAGGTGCTGGCCTGGGGGAACTCAGGTGCAAACAGGGAATTTCTGTGCTATCTTGTATTTCTTTCAAGTGTTGTAAATCCGTTATTGTTTCATGATAAACATTTTAAAAAATGGTTTTTTTTTTATATTTTATTTGAGGGCTGGGGAAATGGCTTAGCAGTTAAGGTGTTTACCTGTGAAGCCTAAGGACCCCTCAATTCCCCAGGACCCACGTAAGTCAGATGCACAGGGGTGCGCGCATCTGGAGTTCGTTTACAGTGGCTGGAGGCCCTGGCGCACCCATTCTCTCTTTCTCTCTGCCTCTTCCTCTCTCTCTCTCTCTCAAATAAATAAATAAAATATTTTAAAAATATTTTGAGAAAGCAAATGGAACACCAGAGCATCCAGCCACTGTAAACCAACTCCAGATGCATGTGCCATGTGCATCTGGCTTACGTTAAGTCCTGGGGAATTGAACCTGGGTCCATGGCTTTGCAGGCAAGTGCTTTAACAATTAAGCCATCTCTCCAGCCCTAAAATATTTGTGATTATGTGATATATATATATGTATATATATATATATATATATATATATATATATGTATATACATATATATATAGAGAGAGAGAGAGAGAGAGAGAGTGTGTGTGTGTGTGTGTGTGTGTGTGTGTGTATGTGTGTAAGGGTGCACCAGGGTCCATGATAAACATTTTTGTTTTCAAGGTAGGGTTTTACTCGAGCCCAAGCTGACCTGGAACTCTCTTTGCAGCCCTAGGATGACCTTGAACTCACTTTGTCAGTCTCTTGAGTGCTGGGATTAAAGGTATGCCCCACATGTGGCTCTTTCTTTTTCTTTTTAATTTTATTTATTTGTGTGTGGGGGGAGGGGAAGGGAAGGAGGAAGGGAGGAAGAACACAATTGCACCAAGGTCTCCAGCCACTGCAAATGAACTCCAGATGCATGTGCCACTTTGTGCATCTGGTTTTACATAGGTATTAGGGAACTGAAACCAGGCATTAGGCTTTGCAGGCAAGTGCCTGAACCACAGAGCCATTTCTCTAGCCTTTTTTTTGTTTTGTTTTGTTTTTGTTTCTCAAGGTAGAGTCTCACTCTAGCTCAGGCTGACCTGGAATTCACATTGTAGTCCCAGGGTGGCCTCGAACTCACGACGATCCTCCTACCTCTGCCTCCCGAGCGCTGGGATTAAAGGCGTATGCCATCATGCCCAGCCAACCCTTTATTTATTTATTTACTTATTTATTTATTTAATTTATTTATTTGAGGCAGGCAGAGATAACAGGCGCGCCATGCCTCTAGCCACTGCAAATGAACTCCAGATGTATGCACCACCTTGTGCAGCTGGCTTACATGGGACCTGGAGAATCGAACCTGGATCCTTAGGCTTTGCAGGCAAGCACCTCAACCACTAAGCTATCTCTCCAGCTTTTAAAAAAAATTCTTTTTATTTTAAAGATAGGGTCTACTCTATCCCAGGCTGACCTGGAACTCACTCTGTAGTCCCAGGTTGTCCCCAAACTCACAGCAATTCTCCTACCTCTGCCTCCTAAGTGCTGGGATTAAAGACATACACTACCACATGTGGCTTGGCTCTTTAATTTTTTTAAAAAATATTTTTATTTGCAAGCAGAGGAAGAATGAAAGAGAGGGAATGGGCATATCAGGGCCTCTTGCCACTGTGAATGAACTCCAGATGCATGGACCACTTTGTGCATCTGGTTTTTCATGGGTACTGAGGAATCAAATTTGGGCTGTTAGGCTTTGTAAGCTAGCACCTCTAACCACCAAGACATCTTCATCATTCAGTTTTTTTTTTTAAATAAGCATTTTGATTAAGAAACATAGTAAGGGGGCTGCAGATATGGCTTAGAGGTTAAGGTGCTAGCCTGCAAAGCCAAAGAATCTAGGTTTGATTCCCCAGAACCCACGTAAGCCAGATGCCCAAGGTGGCACTTGTGCTTGGAGTTCATTTGCAGTGGGTAGAGGCCCTGGCACTCTATCTCAGCCTCTCTCTAAAATAAAACAAAATAAAAATTGTAATAAATAAATAAAGGCTGGAGAGATGGTTGAGGCAGTCTATTCCCCAGTACCTACACACAGCTTGCATCTGTAGTTTGTTTGCAGTGGGTGGAAGCCCTGGCACACCCTTCTCTCTGATCTGGCCCCCAAATAAATAATAAACTATTTTTTAAGATAAAATAAATAAAAATAAGAGCCAGGCATGGTGGCACACGCCTTTAATCCCAGCACTCAGGAGGCAGAGATAGGAGAATTTCCATGAGTCCAAGGCCACCCTGAGACTACACAGTAAATTGCAGCTTCAGCCTGAGCCCGAGAGAGACCCTCCCTTAAAAAACCAAAATAAATAAATAAATAAATAAATAAATAAATAAATAATAAAAAGAGGACTGGAGAGATAGCTTAGCAGTTAAAGTGCTTGCCTGTGAAGCCTAATGACCAGTGCTTGATTCACACACAAGGGCTGGGAGACAACTCGGTGAGCAAAGAACTTGCTACACAAGCATGAGGCACTTGCCAAGCAGCATCTGCATAAATGTTGGGCAGGCATGGCAGCACTCTGGGGGCAGCGGGAGACAGGGATCCCTTGGACATGCTGGCTGGCTACACTAGCTGAATTGGCAAGCTCTGGATAAAGCAAGACCTTACTTCAGTAAATAAAAGTGGAGAGCAATGGAGAAAACACCCAACATCAATCTGTGGCGTCCACACACACCTACACAAACATGAATCCATATGCATATGAACATACACACATGCATGTATAACACACACACACACAAAACCATGGTGAAAGATCATACTGCTCCCATTAGCATGGCTGTAATTTTAAAAAGATGAAGGTGGGCCAGGCATGGTGGCGCACACCTTTAGTCTCAACACTCAGGAGGCAGAGATAGGGGGACTGCTGTGAATTTGAGGTCAGCCTGGGCTAGTGAGACCCTACCTCGAAAAACAAAAGTAATGGTGTGGGTACATTGTGCACTGCTAGCAGTAAAGTACAACAGCTTAGTTGTTGTGCAAAGCAACAGTGGTCAGTTCCTCATACAGCTGGGCTTGGTGGTGCATGCCGCCTTTAAGCCCAGCAACTGAGGGCTGAAGCAGGAGGACCATCTGAGTTTCAGGTCATGTCTGGCTACAGAAACACTGCCTTTAAAAAAAAATAATAATAATGGAATGTTATTTATTTATTTCAGAGACAGAACGGGTATACCAGGGCTTCCAGCCACTGCAAACAAATTCCAGACACATGAGCCACCTTGTGCATCTGGCTTTACGTGGGTAGTAGGGAATCAAACCTGGGTCTTTTAGGCTTCAGCAAGCTCCTTAACCAATAAGCCATCTCTCCAGCCCCTGTTTTTTTTTTCCAAGTCACATGACCCCCAAGCAATCCTTCCATTAGGCCCTTCCCCAAGACCATAGGAAACACAACAACCCCAAAACACAAATGTTCAGAACAGCGGTGACTGTAATAGGCAAAAGGTTTAAGAGTCACAAAGATATCCAAAGTAGATGTCAACTCCAATCATCCCTCACAAGAAAATACAGTTAAGGTGCATGACCACTGAAAATATTAAGATAAGTGATAAAAGCTAGCCAAAGAAAATCATATATTCTGGGCTGAACAGATGGCTTGGTGGCTAAAGCACTTGCTTGCAAAGCCCGACAACCTGGGTTTGGTTCCCTAGTACCCACATAAAGCCAGATGCACAAAGTTGCACATGCATCTAGAGTTTATTTGCAGCAGCAAGAGGCCCTGGCACACTCATTCATTCTCTCTTTCCCTCCCCTCTTGCAAATAAAAATATTTTAAAAAAGAAAGTCACACAGTTTATAGACATTCTATGAGTTAATCTTTACAAGATGTCTACAACAGGAAAACCCAGAGACAGAACCAGTGATGTGTGGGAATTTGGGGTAGGACTCTGGGAAGTGAGAGCTAATGAGACCAGGTCTCTTCTTGGGGTTATGAAAATGCCTCAAAAATTAAGACAGTTGTGATGATTGCAGAGAGTGAAAACCACAACTGTGTAAGATGACACTAATGTTTTTTAATGTATTTTTAAAAAGCGACTTCTTGGTTGAAAATCAAACCCTGAGGTTGAGGTTCACAGACTTTGCAGCGTTCAGAGACCAGCACAGATGTGGCAGGGTCCAGTACCGGCAGGATTTAAAAAGGCTACGAGACATTCTCATACAACAGTATGAAGGGATTCAAATAAAATTTAGTACTTAAAAAAATACCATATCTAGAACTTTATTTACTTTTTATCTATTTGGAGACAGATCCCCAGTGTGTATCTCAGGCTAGCCAGGATCTCTGCCTCCTAAGCTCGTGTTACAAGTGTGTGCTACCTGGCTTAGGGGAGGGAGGGGGGAAGAGAGAGAATGAACATGAATGTGTGTACCCCATGCACACATGTGTGGAGGCCAGAAGGGGAGGGACATTGGCTATCTTCCTCTATTGTTCTGTCCATCTTATTTCCTTAAGACAGAATCTCTCATTGAATCTGGAGCTGCCATTTTTTCAGACTGGCTGTCCAGTGAGCTCCAGTAATTAGCCTGTCCTTGCCATTCTCAGCACCAGGGTTACAGGCACACATGCTTTTTACATGGCTGTAAGGGTTTTCAAGCTCAGGTCCATATGCTTCACATAGCATTCTTACCTGCACAGACATCCCCCAACTTTCATCTAGGAATTTTTTTTTTTGAGGAAGAGTCTCACTCTAGCCCAAGCTGACCTAGAATTCACTGTAGTCTCAGGCTGGTGTCAAACTCACAGCGATCCTCCTACCTCTGCCTCCTGAGTGCTGGGATTAAAGGCGTGTGCCACCATGCCTGGCTCATCTAGGAATCTTAATAAAGCACCTATTTCCTAATTCAGACTCTTTTTAAAATATATTTTATTATTTGAGAGAGAGAAAGGGGGCAGGCGGGAGCAGGGGGAGGAGAATAGGCACGCCAGGGCCTCCCGTCGCTGCAAACGAACTCCAGATGCCTTGTGCATCTGGCTTATGTGGGCCCTGGAGAATCGAACCTGGGTCCTTTCACTTTGCAGGCAAGTGTCTTAACTGCTGAGCCACCTCTCCAGGTCCCCCCCCCCCAGACTCTTTAAAATGACTTCTTTGGGGGCTGGAATGGTGGTTGGCAGCATCCTCTCCCCCATATGGGTCCTCCAAACAGCACCTTAACAGTTTTGTAAGGAGGGGTTGTTTTGAAGGGCTTAACCTTTCTGTTCAAGGGGACATAATATGAATAGTTACAAAGCAGACACCCAATGTTGGACTGATTGAACAGAGAAGGCCTTCCTTGAGGATGTCATGGAGGGTGAGGCTGTCATAAGGTGTGCAGCTAGCCCTTTGTGTCCTCTGCAGGCATCACACAGCTGAGGACACACACAACATGCACGCACAGCTCTGGGAAACCTTGGTTGAGAGTGGTGTGACAAAAATTTTCATGAGTTTTTATTCACAAGAAATCTTTGGGTGATAGAAATGCTGGGTCACCTCAGCTTCTAAATGAAAGATATTGCTGAACTGAACTCTGTGGAAATTTCTGCCTTTAAAAAAAGGAGTGGGGAGATGGAGAGATGGCTTAGTGGTTAAGGCATCTGCAAAGCCAAAGGACCCAGGTTTGACTCCCCAGAACCCACATAAGCTAGATGCACAAGGGGGTCCCTGCATCTGGAGTTCATTTGCAGTGGCTGGAGGCCCTGGCACGCCCGTCCTCTCTCTCTCTCTGCCTATTTCTCTATCTCTCTTTCTCTCACAAATAAATAAATAAAAATAATTTTTTAAAAGAGGCTAGGTGTGGTGGCTCACGTCTTCAATCACAGCACTCTTGGGAGGCGGAGGTAGGAGGATTGCTGTTGAGTTCAAGGCCACCCAGAGACTATATAGTGAATTTCAGGTAAGCCTGGGCTAGAGTGAGACCCTACCTGTGCAAACCCAGGAACGCAGAAAGATAATCTCTTCCACAGGGAGCTTGGTAGAGGATGGAGCTACTAGAAGTGACCAGGACACCTTGTAACCTGTTAAGACCATTCACTGTCTTCTACAGGTGAATCCTACATTGTCTCACTTGCGGACTGGCTCAATTTGAGCTATGGATCTATTTTTTTTTTAAACTCCCCTTAGTCCTAGAAGTTAAAAAGCTATTTTTCTAAGTACCATGAATGTTTTTACACGCAACAATTCATGTTTCACATCATGTTCATGTTAACCTGTTTTCTGACCACTGTGCTACAGAAAACTGTCTGGGTTCATAAAATAACCCGACCTCCAAATGAGGTACAAGTACCAACTGTGAATACTGATTCTGATTTTCCTTCAATTTAAGTTGGTCATTTCTGTGGGTACATCAATGCTGTGGACAAGTCTCTTCCAAGGAAACGGAGTCACCAAGAACCTGCCTTCACTTTCCTAGAAGAACCCAGAGGGCACTCTTTATGCCCCAAGGACCCCCTCCCCACCCAGGGAGAAAGTGGGGGGAGTTATATCTTGACCTGCCTGCCAGGCCTGCAGAGAGAAGGAACTAAGAGCAAAGGATCCCAAGGTGTGGCCAATACCTGGGCTCGAGCCTTAAGGACACTAGACATATGTCCTGACCCTGTAACCCTCATGACACAAGCCTGGGTGCTCACCCTGGCATCAGCCCTAATGACACCGAGGTGCCACAAACCTTTTTCAGAAGCAGAGAGTGTATGGCAAGTCTCCAAATGGACCCAAGGTGGAAAGTCTTTAAGTAAAGACTTAAAGACAGCCACAGGCTTTTGTGCACCGTGGTCTGCAAGTGAGAGATATGGGCATGCTTCTGCCTAAGAGGGGGCAGGGCAGAGGGACTATTCTTTCCAGGCGTCCCTCAGCTGCTCCCAGCAGACATTCCATCGAGATGACTCGCCAGAGGGCGGGTGTCGGCCTGTAATGGCTGCCTGGCAGCCTGCCACCCCTCACCAGAGATCTATAAAGACAAACAGGCCTTCCCATGCAGGGCTGGAGGAAATACTGCAGAGTATGGAATGAGAGATGCAGGATGCTGCAGGCACTGTTCTTGGAAGGCTGATCACCAAGAACTGGGTTTAAGAGTTTTCCCCAGACCAGAAGGAGGGAGGCTTCTTTCCCCAACTCTGTCCCAAACAGTCCCACTTCACACAGGGCAAGGGGCAGTTGTGGTAAGGAGCTCCAAGTTTAGCATGGCCTTGCTCTCCAGCTTCTGGAAGCAGCATGCTGGTTCTAACCCACCTCACATAGCCAGGAACATGCACAATATGCATTTGAAGTGCTATGGCCTAAGGAAGGGCAGCAGAGTGACCCAAGCCCTTTCAACCAGTAAGTATCCAGCCTAAGCCCAGAACAGTCAACTTTCAGCCTGCTCCCCTCAGGCACAGAGCCTCAGAGAGCTGTCAGGGGTCCTGCTGGCAGTATCTCCAAACCTCCTATACAACCCCACCACCTCAATGTCCCACAGCCACAGCACCCAATCTCACTCACAGGCAAGTCCTAGCCCCAACACTAAACTCCCAAAATCTAGTCTCCTCCCAGGAGCTAGTGTCCTGCCTGGGCTGGGCCTTGCAGTCTGTGTGGGACCCCCAGGGCGCCCTTACCTACTTTCTGAATCTGCACGCACTCATCACTCTTGACTGACAGATACAGCGACAAGTGGGGCCTTCACTGCTTATACAGTCCTAGGCCAAGGTGTTCAACTGGGTTTGGAGGTATATTGTCTTCTACACCAAACCATGAGAGACAATGAGCTGTGCCCCACCTCTCACATCCAACACAGCCTTCCTTCTGCAGGAGCAGTGTGAGCAGAAATGCCCAGCCCAGGCTAACCACCTGGGAATCACTTCTAGAGAAGACAGCTAGCCCAGTAACTAGTGAAGGGAAAAGACAGCTGTCGTGGGCTGGACCTAGGGCTGCAGAAATCATGGCTGTGCTGAAAGGAGCACCAGATGCACATGCGAGCCTCTGGGACCTGCAGCCTCTGGCTGTCCTGCACCCTTACTTGTCTGTGTCTGTCAGTCAAATACCACAGCAAAGAGGAGCAGAGCCAAGTATCTGAAAGCACAGGAGGGGCTGCAGGGTTGAGTCCCAATGGAGAGTGCAGGAAAGATCTCTTCCCTGGCCAGTGTCTCCCTCTAGAGAATGCCTAGCATTGTCCTCACCTTCTCTACAGGCAATCATTCCTCAGAGGGGTAACCCCAGCCCATCAGGTTTTCAAGCAACCACAGCCTGTGCTGAACTTCAAGAACAAAGGCAGAGTTAGTGCTAGTGACAGGTTAAGCTCAAAGCTCAATGGCAGGACATGTAGTACTCAAGAGTCCTGCAGAAGGTGACAAGAGGGCACCTAGGGACCTACAGGAGGTAGCAGACAGCTTCAGCCCAGATCATACTCTGCCACCTGGAGGGGACTTGTCACTCCACACCCCTGTGAGGCCAAACTCAGTGTGGGGGGCCACTTGTACACGTGACTGCTTCATGGGCAGCAGATACATAAGGCTGGTTTGCTTGATCTTTGGGTAAAAGTCCAAGGTGAAAAGCTGCCCACACATCTCAACAGTTGCATGATTCCCGAGGGCACTGCTATGACCCCTGTGGGCTAGTGATAGTCTTGACTACAGGCTAGACAAGTCCTACCTCCAGGCTTAGCTCACAGACCGACCCCCCCCCCCCAAGAATCTACTCAGCGTAGGAGAGTGAGTGCTGAACATCCCACCTGGGATAAGCATTTACATACACATAGATGAATGAAAACATGCACAGGGGAAACTGCCATTCCCATAGGCCATTATTACAAATGTGCCTCCATATCACAAAATAAAACTGAACTTAAGAACCTACAGGCAGTCTGGACAGATGGCTTAGCATTTAAGGTGCTCACCTTTGAAGCCTAAGAACCCAGGTACGATTCCTCAGCCACTGCAATTGAACTCCAGACACTTGCGCTACCTAGTGGGCATGTGCAGTTTTGCACTTGTCTTGCCTTTGTGCATCTGGCTTATGTGGGATCTGGAGAGATGAACATGAGTCCTTAGGCTTTGCAGGCAAGTGCCTTAACCACTAAGCCATCTCTCCATCCCTCTTTTAAGAAAAGCCAGGCATGGTGGCACACATCTTTAATCTTTAATTCTAGCACTCAGGAAGCAGAGGCAAGAGGATCACTGTGAGTTTGAGGCCAGACTGAGACTACATAGTGAATTCCAAGTTAGTCTGTGCTAGAATGAGAACCTACCTTGAAATAAAATTTAGTATCGTTTGGGGTTTTGTCATTGTTGTGCTAAGCTAGCAGTCTGAACTTGCCCAGCCCTAGAGTGCTCATGATTAAAGAAATGACCCAGAACCAGGCATAGTGGTGCATGCCTTTAATCCCAGTACTCAGAAGGCAAAGGTAGGAAGATTGCCATGAGTTCAAGGCCACCCAGAGACCACACAGTGAATTCCAGGTCAGGCTAGGCTAGAGCAAGACACTACCTCACTCCTCCTCCCCCCACAAAAAAAGAACTGACCCAGAGAACACTGCTATGCAGCACTGGAGCTGACTGCTGATGTTCCTGTGCTCAGAAAGGTTCCAGCTACCCAGGAAGCTCATTTATCAAGGGACACATGAAGTCCCTAGGAAGGGGACCTATATCTGCCCTAGGTGAGGGCAGTCCTTATAGGTGGATGGATGACCACGAGCACCTATGACACTCCCAAAGAGAAGATGACTGACTGTTGTCAGACTCACACAGAGCACCCCATGTGTATGCATGCACCTACTCTGAAGTGAGAGCACACTCCTCACACCTCAGTGCAGGTAGATCCCATGGGACTCTCCTGAGGAAAGGATCACCTCCCTGCAAGGCAATCTCACTGGTGAGATGCCCCTGTGGGAACAAAGACTGCTCAGCAGGAAGACTTTTGTGTGAGTCAGACCCTTGACAAGGCAGGTCCAAGGCAGACCCTCACCTCAGAGCCCCAGTACCTGCACTGTCATATGAGCCTCCACCACCAACACTGTTCTTGGTCTCAGAACGAAACATTTGGAGATTTCCATTTCTCTCCACATTGGAAAACAAAAGGCTGTATTTCCCGTACAGGGCCAACACCTTCCTGTCTCCAAAGCCTGAATAAAAACATTCCCATGTGGCCCTGTATCTCTACACAGACCAGGAGCAGGAGCTTTCTGACACCTGCAAAGCCAACACCAGCTACTCACAAGCTGGGTCCCTGAGTCTGGGAAGAAAACAGACCACCTCAGATGTAAGTAAGTCATATGCAAACCTACTTTTTTGGACAAGGAAACACAAGAGACATAGATTGTTACTAAAAAATTTTCAGTGCCAGGGATGGGATACCTTCCAGTGAGTTGTTGGCCAGGGAGGTCCCTGATACCCCCCAAAACATTACAGACCATTGCTGAGGCCCTTTGTTTCCCATGACGAGCAGATAGCAAGACCCTATAGCTGAAGACTCCACATACTTGGGCTGCAAGGTAACTGACAAACCCTGCTGGAGCTGACAGAAAGCTGGAAAAAGCCAAACTGCATGCAGTTCACTGGGAGAGAGAGAGAAATCAACAGTGAAGATACTCAACAGTGGGCACTGCAAGCCTTATATTTGGCCAGCCACGCCAAATGAGCCAACAGGTGCAATAGTGGAACATCTGTTATGGGAGAAACCAATTGCCCTCTAATTTGACTGGAAGACCGCTCCATGGGAGGGAATATATTCCTGATACTGAAAACCTACAACAGGAGTAGTCATGAACCCTAGGAGTGTAACATCTGCTGTTGTCTGGCTAAATGTATATACTATGCTCACCAAACTGCCCAGTAAGCACTTCTCTTAATATTCATACCCATATATTAATGCTACTCTCACTTTTGGTTAGAGAACCTTCTCTTTTCAGATGGCAGTGACCTTGGGATGACTCAGAAGGCACCAAGGTGCTGAGAAGAAGTGACAGAGGAGTGCTCAGCAGCGAAATATCTCAATCCCACCTTCCATGGCTCAGGGTCTAATGCGGAAGAGGTGGCAGAAAGAATGTAAGAGTCAAAGGAAGGGTGGGACTCCTTACAATGTGCTCCTCCAGACACAAAATGGCCTGGATATCCATGACCTTACAGTGCCCGACACTGCCTACACAAGACCATCATAATAGGAAGAAAAGATCATGACATGAAAGTAGAAGAGAGACTGATTGAGAGGGGGAGGGCATATGATGGAGGGTGGAGTTTGAAAGGAAAAAGCGGGGGACGGAGGGAATTACCATGGGATATTGTTCACAATTATATGGAAGTTGTCAATAAAAAACATATATTATAAAAAGATAAAAGAAAAAAATGAAACAGACCTCCTCTGTATTTACTTTCATTAAAAATATCCCAGTAAATAAATAAAAAATAAAATATTTAAAAAAAAAATTTAATGGGCTGGAGGAATGGCTTAGCGGTTAAGGTGCTTGCCTGTAAAGCCAAATGACCCAGGTTCAATTCCCCAGGACCCACGTTAGCCAGATGCACGAGGGGGTACATGTGTCTGGAGTTCATTTGCAGTGGCTGGAGGCCCTGGCACGCTCATATTCTCTCTCTCCTCTTTCCCTTTCTCTGTCACACAAATAAATAAATAAAAATAAAATATTTTTTTAAAAAACCAGGACTGGGGCTCCATGGCAGGCACCTTACCACTGGTCTCAAGCCTTGGCTACTGGAATAGCATTACCTACCCAGGCCTACCACCCCAGGCCACCTGTGTGCTGAGCAACTGTGATTCCGGAGTCAAGTCCCAAAGCAGGTTGGAGGAGTCCCACAGGCAGTGCTCACAGCCACAATGTCAGGCTTCTTCAAACAGACGGCAGCAGAGGAAGTGTGATGCCTGCAAGACATGCACGGCAGGAAGGCCATGTCCTGACCACTCCAGTGACTTTCCCAAATTGGCCAAGAACTGGAGATTTAAAAAACAAAAACAGGGCTGGAGAGATGGCTTAATGGTAAAGGTGTTTGCCTATGAAGCCTAAGGACCCAGGTTCAATTCTCCAGGTCTCATGTAAGCCAGATGCACAAAGTAGCACATGTGTCTGGAGTTCGTTTGCAGTGGCTAGAGGCCCTGGTGCACCCATTCTTTCACTCTCTCCCTTCCTCTCTGTCTCAAATAAATAAATAAAATCTAAAGAAACAAACAAACAAAAACAAAAATCCCATGCCAGGGTGATGGAGACAGATACCGAGGATACTCAAAACCGACCAAGCAAAAATCCAGAAGCTCCTGAGAGTGTAACTCTTAAGTAGAATTAAAGCACACCCAGCACAGCTCAGTAAAATTTTTTGCCGAACAGGGAGTACAAAGACTGTAAGAGCCACATGGTGGTAGGGAATATCCAGAGGCATTCATTGACCCCCCCCCCACACACACACACAATGACTACTGCTGCTCTCCCAACTCATAATCCACAACCCCATGGTGAATACCAGCAATCTCACTGAGGAGTGCCCTCAGAGGAATGGGAGCAGAAAGGTAGGAAATGATGGTACCAACACATGATATGTCCCTACAAAGTTTCTATTAAATTTTTTAAAAGCCGGGTGTGGTGGTGCACACATTCAAGAGGTAGAGGTAGGTGGATCACTGTGAGTTAGAGGCCACCCTGAGACTCCATAGTGAATTCCAGTTCAGCCTGGGCTAGAGTGAGACTTTACCTCAAAAAACCAAAGAATAAAAAATAAAAAAAAAATCCAGGCATGGTAGTGCACACCTTTAATCCCAGCACTCAAGAGGCAGAGTGCAAAAGGTTCTGAATTTCAAAATGGAATGATCCAACATAAGGCTGAACGATGAAACTTACATTCCTGATAAATCTCACCACCACGACCAGCTGAGAGAATATGGAAGGGCCACGGGTACGTAGTTCTCAGGCTAAACTTTCCTGTTGTTTGGATGAGGGCCCTCAAGACACT
This sequence comes from Dipus sagitta, assembly GCA_036346955.1. Classification (NCBI taxonomy): domain Eukaryota; kingdom Metazoa; phylum Chordata; class Mammalia; order Rodentia; family Dipodidae; genus Dipus; species Dipus sagitta. The sequence goes on from CM070773.1 coordinate 135,534,218, forward strand.
GCTGGGCTCACCTCCCAGCACACTGCTCCTTCAAGAGGCACCTGCACAGCCTGGGGTTTGGGCATCCTTAAGAATGGTTCCTGAGTCCTGTGACTCTGACACTATGCGATGGTAATGAGTCCCCAGTCACACATCCCTATGTAATTCAGGCAGAGGGCTATAAAACACAAGTTCTTCAGAACTTCTCTCCGTGTCCCAAAATGTACTGGTCTATGCCAAGCCAAGGAACACCACTGACCATGGTCCAGCACTCCAGGGGACAAGGCCAAACAAGGCCCTGCCCTGAGGGCTGGGCTCACCATCACTCACGCTGGCCATGGGAACTTGGAAACAATTTTCTGGTCTGTTAGAAAAAAACTGCCAAAGGAAGAGTCTTAAGCTCGTTTGTTAACACCTTCCACATGCATGTCAAAAAGCCAGCTGACGTCAGGGGAGATGGAAATTCACTGGGCAGATGGGGATGTAGTGCCTTGGCCACACTGGAGGACAGTTTCCACACTAATTGCCCTCAAAGCATAGCTCCACACCAGGCCCCAACACACATCTATCTGCTGGGCACTAGGAAAACCCAGTGGGCCCCTACACCCAAAAGCTACTTTATTTTGGGGTGCAGAATGAAAGTTTTCTCCGCTAATTTAAATTACAATAAAAATAGTGTTTGACTTATCAAAAAGATCCTTAGCTTGTCTTTGCACACTGGTACTTGAGCAGGCAGGTCCAGTGGAACCACTACATGGGTGATGACTCCCTCATCAGGGCCTCAGCTTGGGCCTGAGGTAGGCCCGCTGACCACCTGTGGACCAGGGGCCTCGTCTCAGCCTTCGGAAGACTATAGCTGTGTAGGCACACCTCAGGGACAGTACTGGGTGCATGGCTGCATCCATCTACTTCTTCCAAGTTTTATTGGGTCCATGGGGGAATGGGTTCTCCAGGTATTCAGACACCACTGGATAAGTCTGAGGTGTGTGGTCCCTGAACCCCAGCATCTACCATATCTTCCCCACTCAGTGACATGTGGACAAATCTCTTCTAGACAATCTCTACTTGACAGGAAGAAGCAAGCCACAAACAGGTCATGAGACCCAAGTCACAGGCTACCTAGGTTCAAAGGGCAGAATAATGCCAGAGGAACCTGGAGTCCCCAAGGCCTCATACCCAGGGATTTCCCCCTCGAGCCCCTGGCCAGTGAGACCATTGTGTCCAGGCCTTGACTCTAAAGTATCAACTGTGACAAGCAGGAGATGCAGATCTGGACACCAGGGCTGACAGTATGACACCTCTGATAAAGCTGCTGTCTCCAAGAAGGGACATCTGAGACAAGTCAGACCCAAGTCTGCTACTGTTTGCTTTGTTTTTTGAGGTAGGGTTTCACTCTGGCCCAGGCTGACCTGGAATTCACTTTGTAGTCTCAGGGTGGCCTCGAACTCTCGGCAATCCTCCTATCTCTGCCTCTCGAGCACTTGGGATTAAAGGTGTGTACCACCACGCCTGGCCTCCAAGTCTACTACTGTGAACAAAGGACATGGGACCCAGACCCTGGGAAAATGGCATGGACAGAACACCTGCCCATATGCCACCTGGCCCCACCCTGAGCACTAGGCCTTGAAGATGGCAGTTCTGAAGTACCGACCCTGGCTCCACCAGAAGAGGAGGAAAAGCCAGTCCCACACTCAGCTAGCAGCCTGCTTCTCTTCCACAGCCTCCTCCTACCCCAGCTGACGCTCACGTTGTTTTCTCTCCATAGAAACCGACACAACACTGGGTGGACAGCTCTCCAGGGCAGCAAGCAGCTCAGAGCTGGTGTGGCAGCTGTTCAACTTCATGGTGGCAGGCAAGACAGCACCCCAGCCCAGGGAATTATCTGGAGCACCCCAGTACCATGGGTTGAACACTACTCATAGCACCCAAGGGCATGAGCATGTCCTAAAGATAGGGACTCCCAAGACCATAAGCCTGGTCTGCCTTGCAGCATCTGTCTGAACAGAAGAATCTGCTGCCAAAACCACAGGACAGCTCTGTCACATCCCGAAAGATAAGGCGGTGGCATCAGACACCCCTGAACAGTGATGGATTCTCCAAGGCAACTATTGTCCTAGGAGACAAAAGCACTCCAAAGAGGCCCAGCCCTCCCATCTGAGGTACCAAATTAACTGTCCCTGTTAAGGTGGACTGAGGGACACACACCAACTGCCTCCACAGCTGATGACCCAGAAGGCAACACCAGGACTTTGGGGCACGTGGCTTCTCACAACCCTGACTGCCAGCAGGCCCTTCTCTGACCTGTAGAGCTGCTGTCCCCCAAGACCTAGAGCCTCTTCTTAGGGGCAAATGTGGCTCAAGGTATGGACAAACTTGCCAAGGTGACTTGAGTATGCCAGGGGGCACAGTGGATTTAGCTGCCCTGGCTAGGACTATAACCACCAGCCTTGGTGTGGAGAGCACATGCCACCATGCCAGGAACCCCCTCCCCCCTCCCGAGACTACTCTTTGGCCATGGGTCTGGCTGCTAACTCTCCTGTCCTGATAGAAGCTACGTGGTAAGCAGTTCCTGCACTAGCAGGCATATACTCTGCCCACTTCCACTCTTTCACTTAAGGCAGCAGAGCCCCTGGGATACACCCACACCCAACCATCATGAGATGGGCATTTCTGAAAACAGCCCTGTTGTCCCATGACTAAGTGAACAGCACCCATAAAACACTGGTGCCATCAGGAAAGAACAAGTACACTTGATCCCAGGACATGGGAGGCAGAGGTAGGAGCATCACCATGGCCATCCTAAGACTACATAGTGAATTCCAGGTCAGGTCAACCTGGGCTAGAGTAAGACCCTACCTTAAAAAAAAAAAAAAAAGCAGCAGCAGCCGGGTGTGGTGGTGCACACCTTTAATCCCAGCACTCACGAGGCAGCGGCAGGAGAATCGCCATAAGTTCAAGGCCACCTACATAGCCTGGGCTAAAGTGAAACCCTACCTCGAAAAACCAAAAAAAAAAAAAAAAAAAAAAAAAAAAAAAAAAAAAAAAGGAGGCCAGGGTTAGGGTCAAATGACCAACTGATGTCCCTGGAAGTCAGGCTTCCCCAAGGGCTGGAAGGAGCCAGTCAGCCACCCTAGAGTGGTCTTTCGGGGGTATAAATTTGGTTTAAGAAATTGACCATCACATGACAGTTCCCCAGTTGTCTCTCACAGGCAATCCCAACAGAGGTTCAAAATGCAGTAGAAAAAATTCCTTTGTCTAGGGCTGAGCCCAAAGCCTTGGCCACCTCCATCTCTCCCACTTTCCCCGCCCTCTACTGCCTGTCCCTCCCCCATGGCTGAAGCAGAGCCAGAGGGAAGGAGGCACTTCCTGTATCCCCTCCTCTTAATTCTCCTGCATTCTTGGCAAGCCCAGCAAGAGGCAAACCAGAACCAAGGAGAGACAGTGGGAGCTAGAAGCCAGGCAGCCACATGTGCAAAGCAATGCCAGGAAAGAAGTGGGGGTCAAGAAGAATGAGATGGCCAGACAAGAGCCAGAGGAGATGCCTGTCATAGACAAGAGGGTAGTCTCTGCCAGGCACACCTACACCACCCCCAGCATCTTCCATTATGGTTTCCCTCCTTCAAGGCATCCATGAGGCAACGCACTCCCCTCAAAAGACTGAGAAGATAGAAAGGCTGGGCAACAAAGGGGGTCACTGCAGGCAGGAGAGATTCCTCCTCTAAAGGTACACTGGGGGCCACAAGCTTCCAAACAGCTGTCAAGTGACAGTAAGGGGAACAAGTCCCAATCATTGTGGCCAGTGGAGAGGTATGGTAAAGGCCCTTCTGGGATATGGGGTGGGGTGGGAGATGCCACACATTGGATCCACTGTCCACTCACTGGCTACATAGCCCCTCACAGCTGATCAACAGGCCAGCCACACCCTTCCCTGATGAAGACTGTGGTCTGGAGAGAGGAAAGAAGACAGCAAGCTGGCTGCAGAAAGAGCGCCGTGGACCTCCAGTTCCCCATCACCACAGGAAAACAACCAACCTCCCAAATCATAGAAGTCAATAGTCCCTTCTCAACCTGGATGGGGTCCTCAGTGGAACCCAAGCTTTGTTCAGGGATGGAACCCAGGGACCACGCATACACAAATGGCCTCTTATAAGTCACCAGCCTTCACCTTCAATCTGGAGGCTAGTCTCCGCAGTTGGGAGAAGTCCTGTTTTTGAGCAGTCTCTGGATGGTTATTTCACTCTTAACATATTTCCCCATGCCAAATCTCATCCAAAGTCTGGGGAGATAGTTCTACTCAGTGCTGAAATCAGCAGGCATAGCTCTTTGGGATCCACATGGCCACCAGCTCGGGGGGGGGGGGGGGGTTGTGCACAGCAAAACTGCACTCATAAGCTATATCTGTGACCTTCAACAGAGGCACAGGTCTTGAGGACAGGCTGGGCCCACTCTTATAGGTGGGCTGGGGGAGGCTTGAGACTGACAGGAGTGGTCCTGGTTCAAAGTGAACAAACCAAAAGGCAGGCCCCAGGCAATAGCACTGCAGGGCAAGAGGCTAGGGGAACACTGTATAGCAACATGGGAGCCTCTGGTTGCCTTGTCCCAGAGTTACTAAGCGACAAGAAGTGAAGGCAGAAACAGCTGTAAATCTAAAGGCTGAGGGGCAGCTCCTTGCCCATAGAGTTCCTTTCTAGGTACTCACAGGCTCCTGACCCAACTTGCCTTACTTTACAGTTTTATCTTTTTTTTTTTTTTTTTTTTTTTTTTGAGGGGGTAGAGGTAGAATCTTGCTCTAGCCCAGGTTGACCTGGAATTCAGTATGTAGTCTCAGGCTGGACTTGAACTCACAGTGATCCTCTAGCCCCTTGGCCTTCTGAGTGCTGGGATTAAAGCCATGTGCCACCATGCCTGGTAGTTTCATCTAAGTTTTCAAATTATTTTGAGGTGCTGGCAATCAAATAAAGGGCTTGTACTTCCCAAGCACATGTTCCAACACTGAGCCACCCAGGGCTGGGCATGCTAGTAGCCTTTGGCTCATGCCTATAATCCCAGCACTCACAAAATAACTGTGAGCTCTGGGGGCCAGTCTGGGCTACAGAATCTATATCAGGTTAGGCTAGAATGGGACCTTGCCTTAAAACAACAACAGCAAAAAAAAAAAAAAAAGTTTACCTTGCCAGGCCTTGGGCCTTATGAAGCAGAACTGTAATCCCAGCTACTAAGGAGGCTAAAGAAAGAGAATCTAAAATTCAAGACATCCTGGCCTACACAACCAGTTCAAGGCCAGTCTGGGCAACTTACTGAGACCCTGTCTCAAAATGAAAAGTAAAAAGAACTGGGGGAGATGGCTTACTCAATAAAGTGTTTGCTGTGCAAATCAGTGAGCTCTAGGTTCAGTGAGAAACTGTCTCTTTTTTTAAACAACCAAGAGAGAGAGAGAGACAGAGAGAGCCAAACAGTCTTAAAAAATAAAGTGGGCTGGGCATGGTGGTGTACACCTTTAATCCCAGCACTTGGGAGGCAGAGGTAGGAGGATTGCTATGAGTTCAAGGCCACCCTGAGACTACACAGTGAATTCCAAGTCGATCTGAGCTAGTGAGACACTACCTCCAAAAAAAAAAAAAAAACCAATAAATAAATAAATAATAAAAAATAAAGTGGAGGGCTGGAAAAATGGTTTAGTTAGGTTAAGGTGCACATCAGCAAAGCCATAGGACCCAAGTTCGATTCCCCAGTACCCACATAAACCCAGATGCACAAGGTGGCTCATGTGTCTGGAGGCTCTGGTGTGCCGATTCCATATCTGCTTCCCTCTCTCTCTCAAATAAGATGTTTTCAATATTTTATTTATTTTATCATTATTCTTATTTTTTGGTTTGTTTTTTTGAGGTAGGGTCTCACTCTAGCCCAGGCTGACCTAGAATTCACTATGTAGTCTCAGGGTGGCCTCGAACTCATGGCGATCCTCCTACCTGCCTCCCAAGTGATGGGATTAAAGGCGTGCATCACCACCAGCAATATTTTTTTTTTTGAGGGAGGGTGGAGGACAGAAGTGCAGGGGGAAGGGAGGGAGAAAGAATGGGTGCGCCAGGGCCACTAGCCACTGCACAAGCACAAGCCATAGAGTGTATATAGAGGTCAAAGGACAATCTCAAAAGTCATCTGCCTTTAATTCCAGCACTAGGGAGGCCGAGGTAGAAGGATCATCATGAGTTGGAGGCTAGCCTAGGGATGCAAAGTGAGTTCCAAGATCAGTTCCCTGCTAGAGTGAAACCCTGCCTCAAAACAAAACACAGGGGGAAAAAAAAAACTAGGGACCTCTCCCTCTACTGGCAAGATACCAAACTCATCTGGAGATATGCCCACCCAGAAGACTAGAGGGGCTGCCGCATGGGACCCAGCAGTATACCCATAGCAAAAGCCTCTGATCTGAAGGCTCAGAGCTGTTACCGGGTCCTGTGGCAAACCAAGTCCTAACGTGAGGCTTCTCCATAATGGTAGTCAACAACATGGACACCTGAAGCTTGTCTGGGGCTCACTACGCCCCACAACCTTCACCCAGGACCACTCCCATCAGCCCTCATGCAACTTGGTTTCCTCCATGCCCAAGGGGTCCCAGCATGGCCTTAACAGGCAAAATCCATTCCCAGAGCCAAATGGGGGCCAAGACACCAGGAACTCTACCACCTTCAGGGACCCACTGCTCTGACAGAACACTTTGTGGCTTGCTGGGGGGGGGGGGGGTTGAACATAGTATACCTTTCTGTCCAGCAAGTGACCAGACCACATTTCCTCAGTAGGTGTGTCACTCTCAAATCAAACCTCAGACTGCAGGCCTTACCTTGGCTCTTTATAAAGGACACTACTTTGTACCCAAGACTGGGCTCTATTAGGGTCATCAATTACTTCCCTTACAAATCTCAGCCATGGGACTCCAGCCTGTGCATGAAGATGCTAGAGTAGCCACTGCAGACCACACCTGGGCTCCTGGTGACAGGACCACTGCCCCAACCTCAGTGCCCATCTCCAGGTTTCACTTACCCTAGCAAAAAAACAAGCACTCAGCTCTTGGAAGTCACCAGGATATATATATGGCCCTTACTGGAAACCGTCTTGGGAGGCACAGGGTACCTGCCAGTGTGGACAGAGTAAAGGAGGCCACAAGACTCAATCTGTTCAAGCATAGCAGCTTAACAGTCCTTAAAAAACACCTCTCTGCACATTCCTTCAGGTCTCAGAGCCCATGTTCTTCTAGTTCACTGAGGCAGCAGCCTTGCCCTTTGCACAGACAGTCAAATAAGACCTCTTAGCACTGTTCCTTCCCACCCCACCACTAAGACCCAGTCCAGCCAGGAAAACAGCCTAGGCTCAAAGGCTCATGCACTCATGACAAACATGGCAGAGACAGCTGGGACTTGAGAACCAAAGGAAAACCCTTGGGACAGACCCAGATACTAGGACAGAAGCTGTGCTAAGAGTTCATGTCTTGTGGGTGAGAGCAGTGATGTTGACACGAATGTCTGGTTTTTGGTTTTGGTGTCGGGAATGGAACCCAGGACCCCATGTGTGCCAGGAAAACAATTTATCACTGATCAACAGCTGTTAAGAATTACAAAAGGAGAGGCTGGAGAGATGGTTTAGTGGTTAAGCGCTTGCCTGTGAAGCCTAAGGACCCCGGTTCAAGGCTCAATTCCCCAGGACCCACGTTAGCCAGATGCACAAAGTGGTGCACGTGTCTGGAGTTCGTTTGCAGTGGCTGGAAGCCCTGGAGTGCCCATTCTCTCTATCTGCCTCTTTCTCTGTCTGTCGCTCTCAAATAAATAAATAAAAATGAACAAAAAAAATTTTAAAAAAAGAATTACAAAAGGAGGGCTGGAGAGATGGCTCAGCAATTAAAGCTTGCCTGCAAAACTTAACGACCAGGGTTTGATTTCCCAGTACCCACACTAAAGCCAGATGCACAAAGTGGTGCACGTGTCTTGAATCCGTCTGCAGTGGCTGAAGGCCCTGGCTCTCTCATTTTTTCCCTCCCCCCATCCCTAGCTCGCTAGCTTGCGCGCGCGTACTCGCTCGCGCGCGCTCTCTCTCTCTCTCTCTCTCTCTCTCTCTCGGGAGTGGTGTGGGTGTGGCGGGGGGGGGGATGTTTAAAAATAAAAAATTTAAAAAAAAAAGAGCTAAAGGAAGTGGCTCATTCTAATAGCACTGAAGGGGGTGGGGGGAGACAGGATCCCAGCACAGTTTCCCTAGGCCCAGCCCCAATTTCCCCACAGGCTCTGGGGCCTGTAAAAATTCCTTCATAAAGGAATGGCTGGCTTAAAGCCAGGTCTACCCCCTTCCCAACCCCAGAAGACACTCCCATGGGAGGGGCAGGGGAAGAGGCAGGGTCATTTCAAGACCAAGTGGTGTAGCATTTATGGACAAACCTCCTCTGCCGAGGACTGCTGTCTTACAGAGTACAGCTGTAATGCTTCCCAGGTGCAGGAAGATGGATCACCCTCAGGAGAGCCTCACAGGCCCACTGCACAACACACAAGGTAGTGGTCACCAAGACCCGTGCAAGGACTGCCTGCTCCTTTCAGGACAGATCAGAGGCCAGGACACATCAGGATCCCCCCAGGCTAGGTATGATCTCTCAAGACCCTTCTCAAGGAACAGCAGCCCTAATGGGAAGGAACCTCAGACCAGTCCCATTTAACCTTTGGTGCCCCTCTCATGGGTCCCCTTCAACCCAGGCAAGCCAGCCTCCCTGCTCCCACCCAAGTGAGATAAAACATACAGCCCAGGGGGCACCTGGGAAGATCATTAAGAGAGCAGCATCACTTGAGCAGACCCTGGCTGTGCAGGGAAAGTGTCCCCAGCCCACCTTCAAATGGCCATCTCTATGGATGACAAGGAAGTGGACAGAGTCAGGCACCTGCTCAAAGTCACAATGGGGTCTGGCATCAGGGCCTTGGGACAAACCATGAGAAACACCTGGGCTAGAGGTCAAGAGGGATACAGATTCTTTAGAGGGACCTAGGCATGGACCAGCATGGTGTCCATTGGCGCAGAAACTTCCCTGACCAGAGCCATCTTCTTACTTCCAGAGGGGGCTTTACACCAAAGGAGAAGGAACATGTGGCTACCATCAAGGAGACCTCATGACCCAACTTGCATCTTAACATGGTGGCTCTCTCCCAGATCACCAACGCTTTACTGAGAAGAAAGGTACCAGAAAGGGCTGTGGGTTTATGCCAATAGCACCTCTAAGACCTGAAATGGTTAAAAAAAAATTTTTTTTAATTAACTGCAAGCAGAGAGAGAGAAAGTGAAAGTGACAGAGAACAGGTGCTGTCTTCTCATTGGAATGTATGTAGACCAGTGATAGAGTGCCTGCTTAGCATGTACAAGGCCCTGGATTAACCAATAGGTGGGTGTCTGTCACCCACATGCACACACGTTTCACTGGCTCCAGACTAGGTGAGGACAATTAACTGAACCTGTTAACGTGCAGGGAGTGCTTCAGTGTAACAGATGAGCATAACCCCATTGTGCCAGGCCTCAAAGCTGTCATACCCAAGATGCTCTAGCTAGCCCTTCCTTTCCCAGGGCAAGGGGTCAGGCTGCAGCTTAGTATCTGCGTGATGACCCTCAAGACCTTACACAACCTGGGGCACCACAATGCTCTTCTTGAAGAAACTGCCAGAGTCCACAACCCACTTGCTTCCCTGCAAGCTCAGTACCCACTCCAATAGAAAGCCAAGATCACCAGGATCTAGCTGTGATGGTAACTTTTCAGTTCTTAGATACCTCTACTGCCTACCTAGCCACACAACTTGGCTTAGGGACTCTTCTCTCACTCCAGGTCAAGGAGTTGAGGAGGACCAACTGTCACAGTAGCTTGTATCCATTAGAGGCGGCAGTGATAGGGACTTCCGTGAGGAAAGAACAGCATTGTTTTTGTTGTTGTTGTTTTGTTTTGTTTTTTCCTGCCTTCCCATACCCAGCACTATGGCTCCTAGACAGGCCTTAAAAGTAGTCTACCTTCTGAGGGTTTCTAAACCATTGAAGTCCTGGGTCTACTGGGACCAGAATCACAGCAGCTATCTTCTAGCAATCCATTGGACTGGTGCAGTGGGCAGAACGTGGAGGAGATAGCCAGTTCCTGCCACTTGGCATGTGTAAGGTCCTAGGTTAGCATATAGGTGGGTGTCCATCACCCACATGCACACATGTTCCACTAACTCCAGACCTGGTGAGGACAACTGAACCTGTAAATGTGTAGGGGCGCCAGCCTCTAGAGCCATCAACATAAATGATGGCCAGAGCACAAGCCAGACACTTCAGTGCATCCCTGGGGCTAACTGAAGAGCCCTCTCCCTTCTTCTGTCACCAAGACAAAAGGCCAAATGGCTGCAGGGTCACCTCAGGAAGAAAGTGCCCCTCAACATTTGCACTTTGAATTGGTGGTAACCTAACAAATGTCTGTATTCTCAGGTGTTCTCTGGCTAAGTGATTATTTTACTACAGCTGAAACCATTTCCCTGATTTAGGAGTCTAGAGAGAAGAGCACTCCCAACATTTACAGCACCAGGGAGCCTCAGGGCAGGAGGGGATTCACACATGTCAGCAAGGGACACAGACACAATACTGCAGGCAACAAGTTTCTGGTCACAATAAAACACATAATTCCCTTAAAGATGTTATTTGTGAGACATATTTCTTTTATTTTTATTTTTTATTTATTTGAGAGCAATAGACAAAGAAAGAGAGAGAGAATGGGCACGCCAGGGCTTCCAGCCACTGCAAACGAACTCCAGATGCATGTGCCCCCTTGTGCATCTGACTAACGTGGGTCCTGGGGAATCGAGCCTCGAACCGGGATTCTTAGGCTTCACAGGCAAGCACTCAACCGCTAAGCCATCTCTCCAGGCCTGTGAGACATACTTCATCAAAGGGAGCTCAGGGGTAAAAATATGAAACAACTTACCCTTCATTACTTAAAATATTAATCACTAAGGGTTTTCCTCAGGTTTACCTTGGACAGGTCCTGTGTGGTTACAGTGAAGACAGAGACCACAGGCTCCAAGTACAGCCATGTCCACTAGGCACCACAGAAGATAAGGCTGCCTCCCATAGTAACTGAGGACTTCACTCTCCATGGTTCTGGCTCTGTTGGCCCTGAGCTTCTTATGCACACACGAGTTTGCTCAATTTTGAACAGCATTTCTAAGCTACTGAAACACTTAACCTTGGTGGCTTCAGATTTGGACTTTTCAGCAGGTTTTTAATCCCCTAAAGGCTGGGCCCTGTCAAAGCTCCATTCCCAATGGTCTGTATAGGGGGCAGGAGGTCGTGAGAACTCAAGAGACACAATAAAAATCAGGGTAGTGACCTTTTGAACCAGCTCTTCACAGGGTGAGGGCCTGGAGAGGATGGCAGCCAGCACCTCATCCTCCTCTACTCTTATGTGGCACTAGGCAGCCTTAGCACCTGCAGAGGGGGGTATGGGGGTGCAAGTCCTCACCCCAGAGAAGGAAGCAAACAGATGCAGGACCCCCCCCTCCAGTCCTAGGGACACTGCCTGCTGTTTTGGGGACCAGGTGTGACTTGAAAACCACTCTGAAGATATCAGCAGCAGGTCGGCCTCTAGAGCCATCAACACAAATGTTGCCAGAAACTTCCAGGCCCCTCAGGGACTGACCTGCATGTGGAGAAAGGGATACCTGAGATACCCAAAGCCACCAGAAGTCCCTCCATAAGACAAGTGCTTTGAATCCTCCCTGTGGCAGGTCTTCAGAACAGGTCCAAGCACTAGCGGGGCTCACAAGGGTGACTATTTTAGTGACGACAGAGTTTAGGCAGAAAGTTTACAATGTAGTCAGCACTTTGGGTGGCTGAAGCAGGAGGATCAAGAATTCAAAGCCAGTCTGAGCTAAATCCTGAGACCTTCTTGTCAAAGAAAAAGAGGGGGAAGGGACAAACAATAGCCATACACACATTGTGCCCCTCCAACAGGGTCAGGGAGACAATCCCTACAGACTTCAATGAAGCAGAACAGGACAGCATGAGGGCTGGCCTGGGTGGAAGTGAAGCAAGTCTGTGGTCTCCCACCACTCATCAGAAGGCTCCCAGAATGGTAGGGTGGGCTCAACCCTTGCAAGCCCAGGCCCTGGAGCACTGAGACAGGAGGGGGTGAGGGTGAACTTATCTAGCCCATGCTGGCACAGCTGACAAGTCTTGCAAAGTACCAGCCCTGGCCTCCAAGGTACAAGAAAGCAGGAGGAAGAACTGTGAGAACAGCCAGCAAGACTCCCATGGCAAGCCTGCCCCACCGACCCTTCCAGGGACTGGACAGCCTGAACTTTTCACCTTAGGCACAGACACTGCTGGAAGAAAGGCCTAGAGGTGTCTGCCTGGGAGGTGCAGGGGTGGAGGGCCCTCCAGACCGTCTGCAGTTTGTTCTCTACCATCCCCCACCCTCCAAAAATGTGGATTGCCCCTTTTACAACTGCCAGATGGCAGCCCAGGGGCCACAGGCCTCCCTCCCCCAAGTGGCCGCCTGACCTCCCATAAACAGAACAAAGCCCAGGACTCCAGCCACACCTCCCACCCTCCAGGGATCAGCCGAGGACACTCAGGTCACTAGGGTTGCAACTGAGACAGCACCATCCCTGGGCTGCCCAAGCCCCTGGCATCTGGGTGGTGTGATTAGCATCTCCCAGGCTCCCATGGGAGACCCTCAGAGGGTGGAGAAACCCCCACCGATAGCTAACCCCAAATCCTAACATGACCAGGCAGCTTGCCTGTGCAGCACATTGGCACTCTGCAGAGGAAACCTCTCTGTGCACCTCCAACAGTGAGCAGCTGACAAGACCTGAAATGCCTGGCCACAGGGGAAAAGGGTGCAGTCACACCTGTGCTCAAAACCTAGAGCATGGCTGCTACATCACAACAATCCCCTCATGCCCAAGGCCACATAAAAATATAGAGAAAAAAATGCCAAGGATGGGGGAGAGGCTCCGAGCTTGTTCCTTATCAGCAAAACAGATTCAGGCTCACCAGCAATGCCTGCTGGCTCCTCCTTCATGAGTATCACTCTCTGGGCCAACAAAACTCATCACACCACAAGCCCCTACGCGCCTGTAACACAGACATCTCAGCACATTAAATGCCAAGGGTAATTGCACCAGAAAACTGACATTGTAGTCTGCTGGACCCCTGGCTGGAATCACAGAGAGTTTGCTGAAACCATCTTTACCAGGTCACGCTCTTATAACTGTAAAACTCACTACTACTGTCCAGAACAGGATTCTTATTCTTTTGGTTCATCTTGCTAGGCAGTCAAAAAAACAGGCTCTTCCCTCCTGTGGCTCATTCAGAAAGAAATCAAACACAGCAGTGGGGATTCTGAGTGCTGCCATGGCCAGTCTCTGACACCTCCTGCTGTGGCCTCTTCCTCAACTATGCCCATCATTCCAATCCTTTGCTCTGCAGCCGTCAGGAAGAAAAAAAAAATTAAGTAATATTCCACTTATGGCAAGGTATAGTACAGCCTACAAACCAGAAGTAAACCTCCCCCTAAGAGTCAAGTCTGATAGGAACTCCCCAAAACCCAAACCAAAAGTGAGCCCCTTGTACCATACAGCAGGGACGGAATCCCTGTGAGATGGAATCTACCTCCCAGGCATTTCTGAAGCCTACAGAAGGGGCCAGAGCTTAGACTGTAAAGCCCAGCAAGGGGCAACTCAAGGCATCTCACCTAGTAATACTGTGGCACCATGTGAGCAGTACACATTTACAGCTTCATTCCACACTAAGGTGTGTTCTGTGGTTCACACTGGCCATCTAGCTGACTCCAAGGAGGGGGAGAGGGACAGGCACATGAGAGGTTGCAGCATGCAGCCACCATGCATGTCAAGACAACCACAGCTTCATGGAAGTAGGATGCTGAGGCAAGTCAGTCACCCCGAGCATGGCAACCAGCTCCATGCAACACCATCAGAAAGGTCCTGGGTTCTGGCCATGGAAGGAGCTCCTAAGAATAACACACCACAGGGTGAGATGGGAATGTGCAGGGGCTGCCCAACCTGCAAGGTCTCAACCTAGAGATCAAGCAGTTGTAACACCACAATGGCTTGGGGTCATCAGGCCCCAGGCAATTTGTTAGAGCTCCACCCTCTCACTGCAGGTGGCCTCAGGTTCAAATGGGAAATGGAACCATATTGTGACCTCTGGCAGGTTTCTCAGGATAGGCAAGGTGTATCTGTTCATTAGAGAATCAAAGCACAGACAATGTCACCACCACAATACCCACTCAATGTCCCAGAACAGTCTGCAAGCAGAAAACCCACAAAAGACAACCCTCCACCTCTCCAAGCACAAGCCATCAGGTTTTCCTAAATGCCTACAGCAGGTTTGGGGGCAGAACTGGGGTATCAAGCACCTCATGGGGCACCGGTCCTCAGAACAAGACCTACCCCAGTGCTCTGGCCACTACCTAGCTGCCCATGAGAGCAGAGCATAGTGCTGGCCAAGTGATCCCAAAAGTGCTTGCTCCCCCAGAACACCCCATCAGAATATAGCATTACTAGCATCAAGCCTTGCCAAATACTAAAACTGCCAATCCTGGAGAAGCCTCTACAATGAACAGGAGGGCCAGGCCCACCCACCCTCTGTGCCACTCTGCACCGTGGATGGTACTCTGCCTTATCCTGAGAGGAATTGAGCTGCTGGAAATTTTTGCAAACAAACCAAAAAAAATTCAATTTTATTTCTGCTCAAGCTGAATTCTGAGTGGCCCTTGGTGATCACCCTTCCTGATCACCGGCTCCTCCACGTTAGCACTGCCTACTCCTGCAGATGTTATTAAGAGCTGTATGAACCCCACACTTGTTATAAAACCAGCAGCATGCTGGCTCAATGCAGAGTCGCTAGTTTGAATAGTCAAAATCACGGTACTTTGTTCATAATCAATCCCGGCTAACGCTGAAAAGGCAGTAATGAAGATGTTAACAAAACGAATTTAATGTAGCCAAAATTACTGCAAAAGGAAAACACATCCGCTCACAATGGATGTGCCAGTCAGCACAATTCAGCCAACTCTTTAAACCTGCTACTGCAGAGCATGACTTACTCACCTTCTCCACATGAAGTCAAGACAACCCCATGGTCCTACCACTCCAAAATCTTAAGATTATTTCTGGTTTTTATAGTCTTTACTACAGCAAAGTTCTCAATACAAAAGAATGGGCACAGAAAGAAAGGCCTCATGAATGCTTATGTCCAGACAAGGAGAGGTGACAGCAAAGGAAGGAATGCCTGGTTAGAGCTGGAAATGATCACTGGATGTGACACCATCACACTGGGGTGTGTGTGTGTGTGGGGGGGGTGTTGAGAGGGCCACCTGCTGCCAAGGGGAGTTGTGAGCTAAGAGTGCCACCTGCCATTTACACAATGGAGTTCTACTCAGCAGTAAAGAAAAATGAAGTTATGAAATTTGCAGAAAAATGGATCTGGAAAGGATTATACTTAGTGAGGTAACCCAGGCCCAGAAAGCCAAACATCACATGTTCTCTCTCATATGTGGATCGTAGCTACAAATGATTGGACTTTATGCGAGTTGGAATAAAACTCAGCAGCAGAGAAAACTCCACATACTTGGGCTGCAAGGCCACTGAGAAATCCTGCTGGAACTGAGCTGATAACCTCCTCTATGTAGGCCAGCTGACAGAAAGCTAGAAGAAGCCATTCTGCATGAAGTTCAATGGCAGAGAGAGAAATCACTAGTGAAGATACTCAACAGTGGACACTGCAAGCCTTATATTTGGCCAGCCAAGCCAAATGAGCCAATGGATGCAATAGTGTCATGTCTGTCATGGTGGAAACCAACTGCCCTCTAATTGGACTGGAGGCCCACTCCATGGGAGGGAACACATCCCTGATACTGAAAACTTAAAACAGGGGTAGTCATAAGCCCTAGAGGTATAATGTCTGCTGCTGTCTGGCTAAATGTATATACTATGCTCATCAAACTGCCCAGTAAGCACTTCTCTTAATGTTCATACCCATATATTAATGCTACTCTCACTTTTGGTAGAGAAGCTTCTCTTTTCAGATAGCAGTGAGCTTGGGATGACTCAGAAGACATCAATCATGGTGCTGGAAAGTGACAAGAATGCTCAGCACTGCAATATCTCTATCACACCTTCCAAGGCTCAGGGTCCATTGCAGAAGAGGTGGTGGAAAGAATGTAAGAGCCAAAGGAAGGGTAGGACTCCTTGCAATGTGCTCCCCCGGACACAAAATGGCCTGGATATCCATGACCCCACAGTGCCTGACACTACCTACACAAAACCATCATAATAGGAGGAAAAGATCATGACATCAAAGTAAAAGAGACTGAGATGAGGAGGGGATATGATGGAGAATGGAGTTTCAAAGGGGAAAGTGGGTGGAGGGAGGGCATTACCATGTGATATTTTTTATAATCATGGAAGCTGTTAATAAAAAAATTTTGAAAAGAAAAAAAAAAAAACTCAGCAGCAGAAGCCAGTTAGCTAGAAAGAAGATATGAAGGGAACGGAAAGGGAGGGAGAAGGGGCTTAATAGATGGTATTCTATATATATAAGTAAAAGAACAGATTAATAGAGATGGAAAGGCCTAAGTGAGGTCAGGGGAAGAGATTGAGTAAAGGAAAGGTGGAGGGAGGACTAATCAAAATCTAAGAGGATATAAATAAGTCACATGGAAACCTACTTTTTTGGACAATGGAACACTCACTCACTCAGAAGCCACAGATTGTTACTAGAAAATTTTCAGTGCCAGGGATGGGATACCTTCCAGTGAGTTGTTGGCCAGGGAGGTCCCTGATGCCCCTCAAACATTACAGGTCATTGCCGAGGCCCTTGGTTTCCCACCAGGAATAAATAGATGGTAAGACCCTATTGCTGAAGACTCCACATACTTGGGCTGCAAGGCCACTGAGAAATCCTGCTGGAACTGAGCTGATAACCTCCTCCATGTAGACCAGCTGACAGAAAGCTGGAAGAAGCCATTCTGAATGCAGAGAAAGAAATCACCAGTGAAGATACTCAACAGTGGACACTGCAAGCCTTATAACTGGCCAGCCAGGCCTAAGGAGCCAACGGGTGCAATCAGTGTCATGTCTGTTATGGGGGAAACCAACTGCCCTCTAATTTGACTGGAGGCCCACTCCATGGGAAGGAATACATCCGATACTGAAAACCTACAACAAGGGTAGTCATGAGCCCTAGGAGTGTAATGTCTGCTGGTGTCTGGCTAAATGTATATGCTATGCTCATCAAACTACCCAGTAAACATTTATCTTAATGTTCATGCCCATATAAATTGCTACTGTCACTTTTGGTTAGAGAACCTTCTCTTTTCAGATGGCAGTGACCTTGGGATGACTCAGAAGGCACCATGGTGCTGAGAAGAAGTGACAGAGTAGGGCTCAGCACTGCAATATCTCTATCACACCTTCCAAGGCTCAGGGTCTATTGCAGAAGAGGTGGCGGAAAGAATGTAAGAGCCAAAGGAAGTGTAGGACTCCTTATAACATGCTCCTCCAGGCACAAAATGGCTTGGATACCAATGACCTCACAGTGCCTGACACTACCTACACAAGACCATCATAATAGGAGGAAAAGACGATGACCTCAAAATAAAAGAGATTGATTGACAGGGGGAGGAGATATGACGGAGAGTGGCGTTTCAAAGGGGAAAGTGGGGGGAGGGAGAGAATTACCATGGGATATTGTTTACAATTATGGAAGTTGTCAATTTAATAAAGAAAAGGCTGGAAAGATGGCTTAGTGGTTAAGGCGTTTGCCTGCAAAGCCTAAGGACTCCTGTTCGATTCTCCAGGTCCCATGTAAGCCATATGTACAAGAGGGCACATGTGTCTGGAGTTCATTTCCAGTGGCTAGAAGCCCTGGCACGCCCACTCTCTCTCTCCCCACCTCTCTCTACGTATAATAAATAAATTAATTATTTACAATAAAAATTTTAAAAAGCCAGGGATGGTGGTGCACGCCTTTAATCCCAGCACTTGGGAGGCAGAGGTAGGAGGATTGCTGTGAGTTTGAAGCCACCCTGAGAATACAGTGAATTCCAGGTCAGCCTGGACTAGAGTAAGACCCTACCTTGAAAGACCAAAAAATATAAATAAATAAATAAATAAATAAATAAATAAATAAATAAAGAGTGCCACCTGCAACCAAGTAGAGCTGTGAGTGAGATGGCCTCCTGCAGCCAAGTGGAGCTGTAGGTGAGAAGGCGGGCAGGCAAGTGGACCTGCGCAAGTTCACTACCCTCTCACCTGGAACAGTAATAAATCCAGCAAGACACAGGAGGCTGAGAGTGTGAGGGGTGGTGCCACTAGACACTGAACACTGGAACTGAGCACTGCAACTGCCCCCGCTCCAGGGGATTTCTGGTCAGTAAGGGGGGGGGGGGAATGAGGTAGTGAGGGCAGAGCAGGACTGACATGATTCAAAGCCCTCCCACCCCCACTTGAGCAGGAAGGAGCAGAGGATACCAGAGTAATAGGCAATGAAGTTCACAGGACCTAGTGGCAGACAGGATACACAAGGGGCCCCAGATCTACAGGGCCCTTAAGGACTCAGCACCAAGCCCAGGGATGTGAAAGAACTTCACAAAGTCAGAAAAGACTGAGTAGAGGGTTAGAGGGAACAGACCCAGAGTTCTCACAGACTGAAAGGCCAGACCCTACCCAGAAGACAGGAACCACCCTCCCCCCCAAATTCACAGGGCAGTGATCCTCTGAAAGGTTAACTGTGATCATGGAAAATAGCCTTAGACCAAGTCCTGCTCTGGACCCTTCCAAAAAATAAAGTCATAAAACAACCTCCAAATAAGTGCATCCCAAGACAAAGCTCAAGAGATTTACAGGAATGAAAGGCATTCAGCATGGAAAGAGGTAAAATCCAAAAAGCAGGAGCCAATAAATCATAATAAGAACTGTCCACTGGCTGACACAGACCAAAGCCAACGGACAGACAGGTACAAAGTACTGAAACTCTGCTTTTCAGCTGTGTCCTCAAGTACAAGGTCAGCGTGACTATTGAGTCTCAAATCAAATATGTGGAGATGAAGTTAACAGCAGAGGAACACCACAGAAAAGATATGTGACCTGGAACACACAGCAACAAAACCACCAGAACAGAGGGATAGGACACAGAAGGAGAAAAAATATTTCTAAACAGCCAAACTGACAGGTAACTAAGGAGTTTGAAGAAGAGGGCGCAAGAGGCAGAAATAGTACCCCAAAACTTTCCAACTATAATCGAAAACTATAAACCTGTAAAGTTCAGTAACCCTAAGCATGCAACCTGGAGGAAATCATGATCAATGTTCATGGTGGTTGGTACAGAGCCAGGAATGAAGAGAGGATTGGAGCATGAGAGGGGTGTCACTGCAGAGGGGCAAGAAGATGGAAGGATCCAAGTAAAAGACAAGTACAGCAAACCTTCAAATGCCCACGTGCACACACAGTGTACCGGCTGGAATAACCATGCTTCTATGCCACAAAACAAAGTCTCAATATATTCAAAAGGATTCACACCACATGAAGTGTCATCTGACCACAGGGAATTCAATAAGCAACCAATAACAGAAATATCTCTGAAAAAACTCTCAAGTATCTGAAAACTAAGTAGTAACACATTTGTAAGCAAGCCACATAAAAAAGAGGAGACCAAAAGGTATTTAGAAAAGAGCCTTGAAAGGGAAAAAAAAATCCCCATAACAGAACTTGTGGGATGTCACAGAAACAAGACTTAGGAATTAGTTACTAAATGCTGCATTAGAAAAAAGAAATCTCAGGCAGAAGAGATTGCTTAAGCGGTTAAGACGTTTGTTTGCCTGTGAAGTCTAAGGACCCAGGTTGGATTCCCCAGTACCTTTGTGTCACGTAAGCCAGATGCACAAGGTAGTGCATGTGTTTAAAGTTTGTTTGCAGTGATTAGAGGCCCTGGCCCACCCATTCTCTCTATCTGCTTCTTTCTCTCTAATAAATAAAGTAATTTTTAAAGAAGAAAAAAGAAATCTCTCTTAAATTACTCAATTTCCAACTAAATACACTACAAGAGGGGGCTGGAGTTATGGCTCAGCAGTCAATGGCACTTGTCTGCAGAGCCTGCCTACACAGATTTGATTCCTCAGACCCCACACAGAGTCAAGATACTCGGTGGCTCATGTGTCTGAAGTTTGCAGTGGCAATTGCAGTGGCAATTGCAGTGGCAAGAAGCTTCAGCACAGCCATTCACTCTCATATTCTTCATGCCACTCTCTTTACACACACATTTTTTAAAATATTTTAAAATGCCAGAAACATGTCAAATTCACCCCAAAACCAAAGAAAGGAAACTATGGAGATGAAAACCTGAGTCTGTAAGAGACAGGAAAACTGAGAGACAATCAATGAAATTAAAAGTTGGTGTTGAGGCAAACTTTTGCCTTGGAGAGACGTAGCCACATACCTTCACCCCAAATAGGGCTTAGATGGCTGACCAAAGTACGATTACACCAATACCAATTCAGTGAACCAATGAATTTATTGGGGGGGTCACTTACACAGCATAAAGAGGAATACTGATAGGGACATGGGGTCCCCAAAGTGGCAACTTTGATGAGGCTTCCTGTGTCAAAATTACTACTCCCTCAGCCTCAGGATAAGGGCTTACTTACAGAGTATCGGGATCCCAGAGCAGCCACACCACCCTGAATGACAACTTCCCTGTAGCTGCTTCTAGAAGTTCCTTGTCCCTGTCCAGGAGTATGGGACCACAGAGCAGCAAGTCAGTGGGGCTCACTAAGTGGGAATTACCCTTACAGATGCTCCTCCCTCAGCCTGGGGGTGAGGACCTACTTACAGAGCATGAGACTCCAAAGCAGCACTTCAGTGGGGCTCACTGTACAGGGGCTACTCCTGTGAATGCTCTTCCCCGTCTTGGGGTGAGAGTTTGCAGGGAGACTCCAAAGAAACGGCTTAGATGTAGCTTACTGCCTCTAGATCTTTTCCTCTCTATGTACTCTATTTCCCCCTGAGGTCTTGAGATCTTGTGACTTATTGTATACAGCTGGCAGGGGGGTGGGTCTAAATCTCAGGTGAGGGTCTGATGACCCTACACCTTCTCTGGTGAATTGGTTCAGCTGCTTTTTATAAAGCCAATAATAGTTGTTTACACCCTTCAATATGGAGGAAATTTGTCATCCAACAGCTGGCTTTTTTAGAATATCACTATGCTTAGAAGCCTGTGGCAAACTGACAAGGAAAGAGACAGAAACCAGCATAAAACTCCAGCTCCACTGCAGCCAGCAGGTGGGGTTCATATCAGGCAACACAGTGGCATGAGGAAATTCCCCTCTGCTACAGCCTAACTTTGGGAGAACAAATACCTAGGAGCCAAGAAATTGCAAACTTGCCAACCCAACTTTCCTGCTAACCTCTACCAAACACACAGAAAAGAAAAGCAATCATTTATTGACCCTTATAAGGAGAGGACACTTCCCAGTCATCCCATAAGTCCAGTAATGCTGACACCAAAACCAAGAGAGTCCCCACCAGCTACAGAACAATTAATGTCCTTAAATAAAAATTATTTTAAAATTCTTAAGAGAATTTAAGCAAGTAAAATTCAACAATTTTCGAACAGAATAATGGACCATAGACTGGGGAACAAAGCTCAGTTGACAGAGCAGGTGCAAGCCCCAGGGTTCAATCTTCAGTGCTGCAAAACAATCAAGTAACAAGTAAGCAAGATGTGGTGGCGCACGCTTTAATCCCAGCTCGTAGGAGGATGGCTATGAGTTCCAAGCCAGCCTGAAACTACATATTGAATTCCACGTCAGCTTGGGCCAGAGTAAAACTCTACTTTGAAAAACCAAAAGGAAGGGAAGGAGAGAGGGAGGGGAGGGGAAGGGAAGGGAAGGGAGGGGAGGGGAGGGGACAAGGGAAGGGAGCTCTAAGACAGCCTAGACTACAAAGTGAGATCCCATCATAAAAAAAAGTAGGAATGTTATTCTAGTGGCTTATTTGATCTAATAAGGGGCATGGACAAAAAAACCTAACAGGTTACATCAAACAATGCGTACTTTCCCTCAAGATCAGAATGTTAGGGCTCTCTATACCTCTACTTTACACTGTCCTGCAGGCTCTAGCCAGCACCATCAAGCCAGACTCATGTCATGTGCAGGTAACATAGTCATCTATACAGAAAACCTGACAGAATATACAAAATTACAAGAACAAGAGACCTGAGCAAGGCTGCAGGCTATAAGATCAACATATGAAAATGAACCGTACTTACAACTTATCATGAGAACTTTAAAAACCGAGAGAGAGAGAGAGAGAGAGAGAGAGGACCAAAGATGTGGAAGTGAAAGACCTGTATGCAGAAAATTGCAAAACACTGCTGAGAGAAATGGAAATGAGGAGACAGGTAGGTGCCCCAACCCCATCACAGGCCAGAACACAGCTCAGATGTCAGTGCTTCCCAGATTAACACAAACTCCATGAAATCCAACCAAGGTTATTTTTCACAGAAATCAACAAACTGGCCCTAAAATTCACATGGAAATTCAGAGGTCCTGGAGTAGAAGCTAGGGTAATTGTGAAAAGAGTTGGGGCTGAAAAACCATGGTAATCTAACATCACAGACTGATTAAACACAGAAAAACAGAGGACGAGAAAGCACACACACCACTGCCTGATGCAGGGTGAAGGAGTGATGTACCGCACGCACACGCGCTCAAAGTGGGCCCTAGGCCCAAGTAGAAAACCTTAAGGCTTTAAAATTTCTACAAGAAAACCCTGAATACTCCCTGCAACCTTGAATTATAAAATGATTTCTCAGCTAGGAAACTGAAGTCCAAGTAACAAGAACCACCTGGAAAATTATACTGGGGAAAACAAATTTGCCAGGCATGGTGATACATGCCTTTAATTCCAGCACTCAGGAGGTAGAGGTAGGAGGATTGCCATGAGTTTGAGGCCATCCTGAAATGTCATAGTGAACTCCAGGTTAGCCAGGACTACAGTGAAACCCTACCTCGGGGAAAAAAAAATTTATACATACATACATATACATATATACATATATACATATACATATATATATATATAGAGAGAGAGAGAGAGAAGAGAGAAAAGGGAGAGATAGGGAGTGTGTGTCACTGAAAAAAAATCACTAAAGTAAAAATAAAATCAGGGCTGGAGAGGTGGCTCAGTGGCTAAGGTGTTTGCCTGCAAAGCCTGAAGACCAAGGTTCAATTCCCCCAGTACTCAAAGGCAGATGCACAAAGTGGCATATGTGCCTGGAGTTCATTTGCAGTGGCTGGGGACCCTGGTGTGCTCATTCTCTTTCTCTCTCTCTCTCTCTCTCTCTCTCTCTCTCTCTCTGCTTGCAAATAACAAAAATAAAAAATAAATTTAAAAAATCTTAAAAGGGGCTGAAAAGATAAGATAGTTCAGGAGTTAAGGCATTTGCCTGCAAAGCCTAACTGACCTGGGTTTGATTCTACAGTATCCACGTGAAGCCAGATGCACTAAAATGGTGCGTATGTGTGGAGTTTGTTTGCAGTGGCCACAGACCCTGATGAACCCATTCTCTGTCTCTCTTCTATCTCTCTCTACTCTGTTTGCAAATAACTTAAAAAAAAAAAAAAAGTTGAAGCTGGGCATAGCATACACCTTCAATCCCAGCACTCAGGAGGCAGAGGTAGGAGGATTGTCATAACTTCGAGTCCACCCTGAGACTGCATAGTGAATTCCAGGTCAGGCTGAGCTACACTGAGACCCTACCTTGAAAAAGAAAAAAACAAAAATAAAAATAAAAATCAAGAGCTATGAAGATGGCTCAGTGGTTAAAGGTGCTTGCTTGCAAATCCTATACTGGCTGAGGTTCAATTACCCAGTACCCACATAAAACTAGATGTGCAAAGTACATCTGAGTCCATTTGCAGTGATAAGAGACCCTGGAATGCCTATATTCACTCACCTACCCACCCACCCACCCTCTCCCCTATCCCCTAGTAAATTAAATATATATATATATATATATATATATGGATGGAGGGATGGATGGAGGGATGGATGGAGGGAGGGAGGGAGGGAGGGAGGGAAGGAAGAGAGGGAGGGAAGAAGGAAGGAGAGAAGAGATGGCTTAGCGGTTAAGGTGATTGCCTGCAAAGCCTAAGGACCCAGGTTAAATTCCCGAGAACCCATGTAAGCCAGATGCACATGGTGGCGCAAGCATCTGTCTGCAGTAGCTGGAGGCCCTGACATGCCCGTTCTCTCTCTCTCCAACAAATATTTAAATGTGGGCTGGAGAGATGGCTTAGCAATTAAGGCACTTGCCTGCAAGGCCAAATGACCTGGGTTCAATTCCCCAGTACCCACGTAAGCCAGATGCATAAGGGGGCGCATGCATCTGGAGTCAGTTTGCAGCAGCCATAGGCCCTGGCGCTCCCATTGTCTATTTCCTCTCTCTCCTTGCAAATAAATAAGAAAATAAAAAAAAATTAAATGTTAAGGAAGGGAGGGAGGGAGGAAGGAAGAAAGGAAGGGAGAGAGAAAGAGAAAAAAGCAAGAGCTGGTGAGATGACTGTGAGCAAAAGTGCTTGCTGTCCGAACCTGACAACTTGAGTTTAGATTACCATAAAGCAGTAGTGATCAACTGTAATCCCAACCCTCTTATAGTAGAAATGGGAGAACCCAGAAGTTTATGGGCCAACTAGCCTGGTGAACACATGATGAATGAGAAACTCTGTCTCAAGGTGGAAGGCATGGCACACATCACACATATACATACAAATTTAAAAAATAGAAAAGAGAAGCCAAGCGTGGTGGTGCAAGTCTTTAATCCCAGCACTCAGGAGGCAGAGGTTAAGAGGATCACCATGAGTTTGAGGCCACCCTGAGACTACATAGTGAATTCCAGGTCAGCCTGGGCTAGAGCAAGACCCTATCTCGAGAAAACAAAACAAAACAAAAATAATAATAAGGGTCTAGAGAGATGGCTTCGCGGTTAAGGCACTTGCTTGCTTGCCTGCGAAGCCTGAGGACCCAGGTTTGATTCCCTAGTACCCATGTAAACCAGATGCACAAGGTGGCGCATGTGTCTGGAGTTTGTGTGCAGTGACTAAAGGCCCTGGTGCACCCATTCTCTATCTGCCTCTTCCTCCCTTTCTTTCTCAAGTAAGTAAATGAATGAATAAATAAAATAACTTTTAATGAATAAAAAGGACTAGAGAGACAGCTCAGCAGTTAAAGGCACATGCTTGCAAAGCAACATGTCTGGTGTGCATGCATGTGTAAAAAAAATTAAAACCAGGCATGGTGGCTCACACCTTTAATCCCAGCACTCGGGAGGCAGAGGTAGGAAGATCACTGAGTTTGAGGCCACACTGAAACTACACAGTAAATTCCAGGTTAGCTGCTAGAGTGAGATCCTACCTGGAAAAAAATTTTAAAAACCAAAAAATATACATATATATGCATAGCCACCCTTTCTTTCCATGACAGGATTTTCAGTTGTTCTGTAGCTTTAAGTACTCTCCACTGGTCAAGACCAATATAAACTAGCAGAAAAAGGCTACCATTTCTTCTGTACAGAATAAGTATAAATACATCTTTTTCCATAGCCTGTTTCATAAAATAGGGCAGTACTTCATTACAGTCATTTCTTTCTCTAGATCACCCTGAAGGGCCAAACAGACATGTGGGGTGGGGGCAGAGGGGCAGTGGGGTCTAACTCCACTACAACTCTGCTAGGAGCACAAGAGCAGCCATATACAGCACATGCAGGCACAGGCATAGCCATGGGCCTCTGAAGTATTATTTATGCGAGCAAACTGGGCTGCAGTGGCCCAGAGACCTGTAAGCTTGTTAGAAATAGACATTCTCTGGGGAGGTGACTTAGCGATTAAGGCACTTGCCTGAAAAGCCAAAGGACCCAGGTTTAATTCCCCAGGATCCATGTAAGCCAGATACACAGGTGGTGGATGTGTCTGGAGTTCTACGTTTGCAGTGGCTGAAGGCCCTGGCATGTCCATTCTCTACTTCTCTTAAATAAATAATTATCTCCTCCTACTAAATGGTTATTTGGTTCTTATCGTTTCTTTTTGTTTGCTTTTTTATTTATTTATTTTTTATTTTATTTTTAGAGAGAGAAGACAGAGAATTGGCATGCTAGGGCCTCAGTCACTGCCATCAAACTCCAGATGCTTGCGCCACCTAGTGGGCATGTGGGGCTCTTCCCTCACCCTTGTGCATCTGGTTTATGTGGGATCTGTAGAGCTGAACATGGGTCTTTAGGCTTCACAGGCAAGCGCCTTAACTGCTAAGCCATCTCTCTAGCCCTGTTTGTTTGTGAGGTAGGGTCTTGCTCTAGCCCAGGCTGACCTGCAATGTACTATGTAGTCTCAGGCTGGCCTCACTCTCAAAGTGATCCTCCTACCTCCACCTCCCAAGTGCTGGAATTAAAGGTGTTTGCCACAATGTCTAGCCTTGTTATTTCTTTTATTCCACTCTCCCATGGCAGTACTGGGGATGGAACCCAAGAACTTTGCTCATCTTAGGTAAGCACTCTACATCTGAGCTACATCCAGCCACTAGCTTATTTCATCTCTTTACTGGCAAGTGTTACAAACCTTTTCATGAAACAATTCCCAAAGTATCTGACTCTAGACCATACTCTACAATTATCACTTAGTTACCCTCTGGGGACTGTTAAATCTTAGAATCCTAGAATCAGGTATATGAATCATTCCCAAAATGTCAGTCAAGACTGCACTTGGCATAGATGCTAGGGTCAGAACACAAGGGCCAGGAAACCTGTGTGTACAAGCAGACTAAGACATCTTTAAAAAGGGGGGGGGGGGAACTAGAGAAATGGCTTGGTGGTGGTTAAAGTGCTTACCGGCAAAGCCAAAGGACCTAGGTTTGACTCCCCAGGACCCACGTAAGCCAGATGCACAAGGGGGTGCATGTATCTGGAGTTAGTTTGCAGTGTCTGGAGGCCCTGGCAAACCCATTCTGATTCTCTCTCTCTCTCCCCCTGCCTATTTCTGTATATCTCTCTCTCAAATAAATAAATATTTAAAAAAAAACAGAAGTCCTGGTTGTCTGAGGATTACTTCTGGTTAAAGTCACAAATGACAGTACTGTGATTTCCTTTTTAAAGTAGCACCTCCTTCCTCAATGCTTAAAATGCTGACACCTACCTAAAACTTTTGCAAATCAAAAGAAATGTGATGTAATTCAAGAACATCATCAAAGAAAACTAGCTTCAAAATTGACGTATAAGCTGGGCATGGTGGCGCACGCCTTTAATCCCAGCACTCAGGAGGCAGAGGTAGGAGGATCGCTGTGAGTTCGAGGCCACCCTGAGACTACATAGTGAATTCCAGGTCAGCCTGAGCTAGAGTAGAGACCCTTACCTCAAAGATACCAAAAAAAAAAAAAAAAAAAGGTTGACGTACAAATGCCATTTCACCTCATCAAACCAAATGGGAAGGGGAGGGGGAAGGGGAGGAAAGGAAGGAGGGACGGAGGGGAAAAGATCACCACAGCCCCTGCTCTCCAAAGGACTGTCTCAATATCAATAGTACAAGATTCCAGGCCAAGCAGCTTCAGGGAAAGGTGTCCAGCCCTCCCTCAAAGAATACCAATGTGGGGGAGACATGCTTCTAAAGTTAAGGCCCAAAACCAACCAGAAAAAGGAATGCTGACAAACCAGCAAAATAAACTGCTGGAAGAGAGGAAAGGAGAGGGAGAGAACAAGAGACAAAACTATGGCTAAAAACACACACCACTGATACTAGGAGACTAGAGAATCCACACAAAACAGGTGGAAGCTTTAACAAAGAAACAAGGAACAACAAAAAGACATCTCAGAAACTGAAACAAAATTCCAGAAACTAAGTAATCATCTAAAAAGAAGGTATTAGATAATAAGGCTAAGGTGATCTCCAGAAAGTAACACCAAGAAATAACGAAGTGCAGCCATGCAGAAGGACCAAGATCTCACCAGAAGTGCGCCAAAGAGAAAAAGAAATGACAGGCTGGCCAAGCATGATGGCACACACCTTTAATCCCAGCACTCGGGAGGACAGAGGTAGGAGGATCGCTATAAGTTCAAGGCCAGCCTGAGACTACATAGTAAATTCCAGGCCAGCCTGAGCTATAGTGAGACCCTACATTGACAAAAACAAAAACAAAAAGGAAATGACAGGCTGAACATGGGATGAAGCCTCTATGCCAAGGGTCAAGGGTTAGCACAAGAGGCCCTCTGTGGTGATTTCAGAGATCAGTTCAAGAAAAGATCCTGGGGGGGCTAGAAAGATGGCTTAGCAGTTAAGGTGCTTGCCTGCAAAACCTAAGGACCCAGGTTCAGTTCTACAGGACCCACATAAACCAGTTGCACAAGGTGGCATGTGTCTGGAGGCTTTGGTACACCCATTCTCTCCCTCTCCCCAACCTCCCTCCCTCCCCCCCTTTCAATTAAATAAAAACAAAAATTTTTTTAGAAAAAAAGAGCTGGGCATGGTGGCACACGCCTTCATTCCCAGTACTGGGGAGGCAGAGGTAGGAGGACCACTGTGAATTTGAGACTATATAGTGAATTCCAGGTCAGCCTGAACTAGAGTGAGACTATGGGAGGCAAAGGTAGGAGGATTGCCATGAGTTTGAGTCCGAGGCTATCCTGGGACTACATAGTGAATTCTAGGTCAGCCCAGGCTAAAGCAAGACCCTACCTTGAAAAACCAAAAACCAAAAACCAAAAAAAAAAAAAAAAAGAAAAGATCCTGAAAGTTCCCAAGGGAAAAAAAAAATTAGATCACATGTAAAAAAGGACCAAGTCAGATGGCACTGGACTTCTCTATGGGGAAAACAGAGGCTAATGCTGAGGGGAAGGGTCAGTTGAGCATTCTCTCCTAGCTCAACCAACCCAGGGTAGAAAATTACAAGTGCAGCCACTCAATTCTCAAGGCCTGATCTCCCAAGCCTCCACTGGGAGAATTCTGTATACTCTGTTCACTCAGATGAGGACCCTTGAATTCTACTCCAGGAAGAGGCAAATGCAGACAGACGTGGGAGAAGCAATTGGCAGATGGAGGGGACCACAGGCTATCTAGCCACTGAACTACAGTGAGAATTGTGTCAATAGCAAGGGAGGTTGCTACAGCAGGGATGGAGTAGCCAAGGATCCTGAGAAAAGCAAGTGTGAGCCAAAAAAAAAAAAAAAAAGAAGGTAAGATGACCAATCCAGAAACACATACAAAGTAGAAAGGAAATGAGATCACAGCTCTAGGGTAGAAATTGGTCCAGACAAAAAGTGAAGCCAAGCCAGGCATGGTGGTGCACAGCTTTAATCCCAGCACTCGGGAGGCAGAGATAGGAGGATCTCCATGAGTTCAAGGCCACCCTGAGACTACAAAAGAAGTTAAGCCAAACACAGCAGAATAGACAGGAGTGAAATCAAGACAATGTTACAAACAAAAAGTGAAGTCAAGGGCTGGAAAGATGGATTACAGGTTGGTGCACTTGCCTTCAAAGCCAAAGGACCTAAGGTTCAATCCCCCAGAACCCATGTAAACTAGATGCACAAGACAGCACGTGTATCTGGAGTTCGTTTGCAGAAGCCGGAAGTGCTGGGGCGCCCATTCTCTCTCTCTACCTGCCTCTCTCTCTCAAATAAGTAAATAAAAATTAAGGTTGAAGAGATGGCTTAGTGGTTAAGGCACTTGCCTACCAAGCCTAAGGATCCAAATTCGATTCTCCAAATCTCTCTTAAGTCAGATGTACATGGTGGCACATGCATCTGGAGTTCATTTGCAGTGGCTAGAGGCCCTGTATGTCCAGTCTCTGTCTCTGACTCTCTCTTTATCTCTCGAATAAATAAACAAATAATACAATATTTTTAAATTTTTTTTTTTAATTTTGTAAGTGAAGTCAAGAGCTGGGCATGCTGGCACATGCCTTTAATCCCAGTATTTGTGAGGCAGAGAGAGGTAGGAGGATCGTCACAAGTTCCTGATCATCTTAGGCTAGGGCAAGATCCTACCTTAACAAAAAAAAAAAAAAAGATAAGTTTCCAGACAAGTAGTGACATAAATAAAGGAAATGACATCAGGACCCAAAGACCATCAAAAGAAAATGAGAAGCTGGTGATAGAGTGCTGGCATGAAAGTGGGCCAGAATATTCAGATCCCCAGCTACATGGTAATCCCACTGCACACAGGACAAAATGGGAGGCAGAAGCAAGAGAATTGGAAGCTCACAGGCCAGCAAATCTGGCAAATCAGTGGTCAACAGAGACCCCACCTCAAAACAAGTGTCAAGGAACACAATGCTCTTCGCTCAGAAACATGGTGTCAAGCCAGGCATGGTGGTGCACACCTTTAATCCTAGCATTTGGGAGGCAGAGGTATAGGAGGATGGCCGAGAGTTCGAGGTCACCCTGAGACTACATAGTGAATTCTAGGTCAGCCTGAGCTGGAGTGAGACTCTACCTTGAAAAAAAAAAAAAGAAGTGGTGTCAAGAGAAGCTATAGCACAAGCAGAATGTACCTACCTGCCTGAGGCCAAGTAAGGTGGACAGAACCTAGCTGCTGAGTCTTGACCTTTGGCACTCTAGGCCGAGACTAGGTCATGTCACAGATTCCTTAACTAATAATGAAACAAACAGAAAACTGTATTTATACAACAAACCCAAATACAGAGGCTGATCTAACAGGCATACAGAGTGTGGGGGCCAGTTCCATCCAACATCACATGGCTACTTAGGTAGTGTGCCAAGTCTGCCAGCACAGAAAAACCACCTGTGTCCAGTCATCTTGTCACTGCTGTCACAAAATAGCTGAGGGAATCAATTTAAGGAACAATTTAAAGTTTATCTTGAAGCCAGGCATGGTGGCACACACCTTTAATCCCAGCATTTGGGAGGCAGAGGTAGGAGGATCGCTGTGAGTTCAAGGCCACCCTGAGATGACATAGTGAATTCCAGGTCACCCTCAGCTAGAGTGAGACCCTACCTCAGAAAACCAAAAATAAAATAAGATAAAATAAAGTTTATTTTGAGGGGCTGGAGAAATGGCTTAGCAGTTAAGGTGTTTGCCTGTGAAGCCTAAGGACTCCAGTTCAATTCCCCAGGGCCCATAAGGGGGCACATGTGTCTGGAGTTTGTTTGCAGTAGCTGAAGACCCTGGCATGACCATTCTCTCTCTCTCTCTCTCTCTCTCTCTCTGTCTCTCTCTCTCTCTCTCTCATTCACACACACACACAATAAATACATTTAAAAATAATACAGTTTATTTTGATTCATGGTTTCAGAGATTTTGGTCCATGATTGGACCAAAGTACTCTCCCGTACTTTTAGGCCTATAACAAAGTACAAACAAAGGAAAGCTATTCACCTCACTGTGGTTAGGAAGCATGGAAGGAGGCACCCAGGACCAGGACACAGACAAAGAATATACTTACGGGAGCATCCCCAGAAACCCATTTCCTCCAACTAAATCTTTCCTCCCAGTAAAGCCACCAAATTATGAACCCATCCATGGACTGCTCCACTGGTCCTGCAGAGGAGGGTGAGGTTCACCTCATGATCCAATCACTTCTCTCAAACCATCAGTTAGAAATACAGCCTTTAACATGCAAACTTTCAGAGGATATTTTGGATTCAAAACATACCAACATTTCTGCTTTGTCACATGCCTAAAGGCAATAGAACCAGCCAGCTTTGGACTAGAACCTCTGAAATAATTCTATTCCTTTTTGTCTTTGATTTCTCAGGTTTTTTGTTTACTTAATTTGGGTTTTGTTTTATTTTTAGATTTTTATTGACAACTTCCATAAATATAGACAATATACCACGATCAAAATCCCATCCTACCATTCCCCTTTTCCCCTTCCCAAATTCTCTTGTAATAGGATCTCATGTAGCTGAGGCTGGCCTTGAACTACTGATTGATCCTCCTCGCCCCCATTTCCATCCCGAGACCTGTAAGTTCATCCGAACCCAGGGCCCACAAGGGTGTAGCAGAGGGGTGATGGCCATGCACTTCAGAAGATCCAACAGCATCCATTTCTACTCCTACCACTGACTGCACTCATCAATGAGGAACAAAGCAGTTTGATGGCCAAGAGCTATGTTGCAACATGCTCAGGCGGAATATCAAATCAATTAAGAGAAAAAGCAGCCAAGTAAACATAAATAGAATCTTGAGGGTTCAGTTTGGTGATACCTGGGATAAGGCAGCATCATCATAGGCTGCTTGAGGGACAGAAGAGAATGTAGTAAGCTGGAGGCTAGTGGGTGAAGGACAGAACCAAGTCCTCTTCCCAGTCCACTGGCACAGCAGAGACACTGCACTCCACTCAGGTACATTCTCTCTACTCCTGCTGGCCTTTTGATACTTCCGCATCAATGTCTGGAGATGAGCAGGCAACTCTCTTACGCGTCAAAACCTACACAGGGGAGTGCTGCCTCCATGCTCCCTCATCACCGTGAGCCCACCTAGACCGTTTAGAGTGCCAAGGCAGTGCAGCCCAAGGCAGATGGAAAGCCACACACACTTGCCACCACCCCCCAACACCTCTCAAAAGATACTGCAGCTGGGCCCTCCTCCATCCACACACAGCCTGGGCCAGGGTGCTTACCTGCTATAAAGGCAAGCCCACAGTCATGTCAAGGTGGCTGCCCACACCTTAACAATTCTTCCACCATAGCAGTCTCCTGAGCTGAGCAAGGTACTTTGTGCAGCAAGGTGCCAACCAAACCTGTAGCTGCACTTTTCCTCCTGCGAACTGTATAAACACAGGACCATCTTCCCAAGCAGGAAACTGCTCTACCGGTGAAGTGCATGATGAAACTAAATCACCAATAACGCATCTGCACAAGCCCTCTAGTATGTGGTGCATAGCACAGATATGAACAAAGGTCTCACTGGCCAGGTCAACACTAAGGGATAGAGGCACATCCTTAGCAGCACAGGAATCTAGGGGTGGTAGCCTAGCCTACTCTCAGAACATGGCTTTGTCAGATGAGGATAGCAGAACTGACCTAGAGCACCAGTTCTAATCTCCTCCTCCTTCCAGAATGGAATACTACATTTTCCTCTACTCCATACCATTTCTTTTGTTGTTTTTCAAGGTAGGGTCTCAGCAAGGTATGATGGCTCATGCTTTCAATCCCAGCACTAGGGAGGCTGAGGTGGGAGGATAGCTGTGAGCTCCAGGCCACCCTGAATTTCAGGTCAGCCTGGGCTAGAGTGAGACCCTCGCAATAACAAAAAAAAAAAAAAAAAAAAAAAAAAAAAAATTAGATTGATGGGTGGGAGGAGGTGGCTCAGAGGGGTTAAAGGCACTTTCTTGAAAAGCCTGATGGCCAGGATTCAAGTCCCTAGAACCCATGTGAAATCAGATGCACAAAGTAGGGCAAATGTCTGGAGTTCATTTGCAGTGATAGGAGGCCCTGTTACACCCATATTTATTGTCTGTCTCTCTCTCTCTCTCTCTCTCCCTCCCTCCCTCCCTCTCTCAAATAAATAAATAAATAAATATTAAAAACTAAAACTAAGCCAGGCATGTGTGGGTCACTCCTATAATTCCAGAAGGAGGCTGAGGCAGGAAAATCACAATGAGTTCATGCTAGCCAGTGAATTTTTCTTTAGCCAGGTGTGGTGGAGGCAGAGGTTGGAGGATCACCATGGGTTCAAGGCCACACTGAGACTACATAGTGAATTCCAGGTCAGCCTGGGCCAGAGTGAGACCCTACCTCAGGAGGAAAGAAAAAAAGGGGAGGGAAGGGAGTGGGACACCCAATGTTCCACTCCAGCCAATGCAGGTGAGCACACCATGCAACAGACAAAAACATGGTGCATCACATGGGCACATACATGTGCATACATTGCATACACCACACGCACACATAAGCAAAAACAAAAAACTAGAAAGAAAAAAGGGGAAGTTATAAAACCCTCAGCCTCTACTCACCAGTTAGCCATACCCACCACCCTGAGGACCCCAAGGCAGCCCAAGTGTTATGCAAAGCATGGCACATGAGCCTTGTGTGTCATGGCACGTCTGGGCAGAGCTCCCACCAGGAACAATGTAATACCAATGGGTACAACAGCAAGGATGGCTTCCACAGACAATGACAAGTAAGCCATCGCTTATTTGTGCTGCTCACACACAGGGCCATGAGGAAGTACAGGGAAGGGCGGAGGTTGCATGCTTCTGACCAACAAGAATGGGAAGACAATCCAGGCGTGGCTGCGCACGCCTTTAATCCTAGCACTTGGGAGGCAGAGGTAGGAGGATCACTGTGAGTTTGAGACCACCCTGAGACTACATAGTGAATTCCAGGTCAGCCTGAGCTATAGTGAGACCCTACATCAGAAAAAAAAAAAAAAAAAGAATGGGAAGACAACCAACAGTCACAGGCCGAGTCTCTGTCACTCATTTTTCTAGAGAAAGCCATCTGTACAACCCAAACTTGGTGATGGAGACTTCAGAATGTGTCAGTAACCTGGGCTTCAGCAGCAACACAATACAGGCTCAATAAATAGCCTGGCATCAGCCCTCATGGATGATAGTACCTATGGATGACAGCCCCTGTGGAGGCCACACGGGCTTCAATAGGGAATAGACAGTGTCCATATCTGAGGACGAGTCTCAAGGAGTTAAACCATCTAGCCTCCCACTCAGAAGTGAGCTCACAGTATAGCCCAAGACAAGGGCATCTAGTACCTACAGGTGATGGCTTTGCTTGTTTTCTAAAAACAGCAGGGGTGGCCAGAGACACACGATATGGGCATCAAAATGACAAAAACGGACTGTAAACTGCCATGTGGTAGGAGGACACATACTCTAAGCAGCAGAATGCCACACCTTGAGGTCAGTATGACTAGGTTACACAGGATCACAAAGGCCTGTCACCCACTGGGAGAAAGTTCACAGGGACAGAGGATACATGAGTTGAAAGTCTCTCCAGGGATTACTTATTAACCACCAATGGAAAAGACTCCCATGGAGAGTATACCGAGTCTGCAGGGCTATGCTCAAAATACCTCAAGTGGCACTGAGTCCCTACACACCTGGCCTAACAAGGCTCATGAGAGATGTGGGCCATAGGACAAAGCCTGGACAGATAAGGATTCCTGAGGCACTGCCAGGCAGTGGGAGGGACAGCCTCCTACACTTGGTCACATGCCCTTGTCTTGAGGGTTTAAAAAAGACACAGCCTGTAATGTATGCTCTGCATTGACGACCCCAAAACTACAAAGAAACGATCACATGGAGGATGAGGACACAGGTGGAACACAGCACAGGCAAATGCTGATCCTAGCACACCACGTTCACCATGGGTTATCAAAACAGTTTCAAGGTTTTTCAAAACAAAAATTCCTAAACCAAGGACAAGAAGGTTCACCAAGAAGACAATCTCCTCCTCACAGAACCTTGGCTCAGCACAGCTGGAACAGCAGCAGGTACCCCCCATGATATACAAGAGGGGACATCAGGACCTGATGATGGCCAAGCAAAGCTTAACAATGAGGACGCTTTACATGGAAGGCATTCAGCAGTTTTTCTTAAGGCAGAACTGAAATGGCAGCACAACACCCAACTGTAAAAATTCCCAGTTTTCTCAACTGTAACAAATCCTGGCTATAAAAACAGATCTCAGTCAGGCATGGTAGCCCATGCCTTTAACTCCCAGCACTTAGGAGGCTGAGGTAGGAGAAATCATGATGAATTCCAGACCAGCCTGTGCTAGGAGGAGACCCTGCCTCAAGGCAAACAAGGACTGGGGTGATGGCTAAAGGTACTTGCTTGTTCAATCCCCCAGCACCCATGTAAAGGCAGACTCAAAGCTGGTGCATGCATCTGATGTGTTTGCAGTGGCGAGACCTTGATGCTCACATACATGTGCACACATACAAATACATAATAAAATATCTTCTTAAGGGCTGGAGAGAGAGATGGTTCAGCAGTTAAGGCTCTTGCCTGCAAAGCCTAAGGACCCACATAAAACCAGCTGCACAAGGTGGCGCATGCATCTGGTGTTCGTTTGCAGTGGCATAGAGGCCCTGGCACTCCCATTCATATTCTCTCTCTTTCTCTCATAAATAAATTAAATTAAATTAAATATTTTAAAAATATCTTTTTTTAAGCCGGGCGTAGTAGTGCACACCTTTAATCCCAGCACTCAGGAGGCAGAGGTAGGAGGATCACTGAGAGTTCAAGGCCACCCTGAGACTACACAGTGAATTCCAGGTAAAAATCTTTTTAAAGCCGGTGTGGTGGCACATGCCTTTAATCCCAGCCCCCAGGAGGCAGAAACAGGAAGATTTCTGTGAGCTTGAAAGCAGTCAGGGGCTACAGAAGTGAACTTCAAGTCAGCCTGAGCTAGACCCTACCTCAGAAGAAAAAAAAAAGGAAAAGTCAAACAAAAAAAATCTCAAATTCCAGCTCAGGAATCAATACTATAATATACTGTAGACCTGCCCAGAAAGCTGGCAGGAGAGCAGGTCCCTACAACCCATCTAGAACTTGGCACCAGGGGTTCTGCTCTCTCCTGAAGCTGCCAGTCCCACTGTAGTAGGAACCCGTATCTCCAGGACAGTTCTCCACACACCGCCTTGTTCCACGCAGACCATGGCATGGTCATTTCCTAGACTACTGCTGTTGAGTTGTCAAGAGGCTGCACATCAGAGATACATCCTACAATCCCAGCTCTGAAACTGTCCAGTGCCATCTGAATTCAGCACAGAAATCATTCCCTTTACCAGAAACAGGGCCCAGCAACACCTACGCATGGTTAGACCCCAGAGCTCCGCAATATCCTCAGCATGTGCCCGTACCTGCCCCCATCAGCAAGGACAGCAATGGCCCAAGTATCATGACATATGCAAGTCCCAAGTGCACAATCCTCACAACCCACCAAGGACACAAAATGATAGCAGACACTCAGGGGGGTGGCTGGTGCCTTGTGGCACCAAGAACCACCAGCAGCCCAAATGTGCAGAAGAGACTTTGGTCTGGTAGCCTTCCTGGCTGCCTAGTGCTCTCCATGTGTCTCATCACAGCACCTGCTAGTGTCCATAGTGACCAACTGGCCCAGCTGGCTGTGGGTCATATCGCTGGCACTCGGCCAGCTGTGTGCTCCTGAGATGGCTTGTGAGGCTCAGCTGCCTCTCCTAAATAGGAACAGCCCTAAAGGTCTTCAAGATACTACACAGCACAGTGTTGTCTACATCTCCACAGATCTATATAACTCCCCTGGTGCAGATGAGAAAACTGGGATCCATAGAAAAACCAAGGCCTAGCACAAAAAACTGCTGAGCCACAGCACTCACAGAGAAGGTGGGGAAGAACCAAACCTAGTCCTGGATGACAAGAGGGGTGACTTTCACTTCACCAAGGGCCAGTATAAGGCAAGGCAGGTGAAAAGGTGCTGCCCTCTCTTACCAACCCTCCCTTTCTTTAAGCCCAAACACAAAGAGCCACCTTCCCTGCTGTGGGTCAAAGGCTACCCATCCCACTGCAGGCCCCAAGCCAGCCTTTTGAATCCAACCAGTAGCATCACCCCCACTGAGGAGCAGGGGTCCCAGGCAATATTTGCAAAACAAAAAGCAAGGACCTTCTTTTCAAGAGCCTCCAAGCCTGACCTCCCCCAGCCCCACTCATTAATATTCAACAGTTAACAAAAGGTCCATGTCACGTCAGCCAGGAACTAGGCTTCCAGGCCAGACGTGCTCAGATGCAAAAGGCCAAGACAGGCATTTAGAAACCAATACTAGGAATGGCTGCTGGCCTGGCTGAGTCAGTCATCAGCTTGGGCAGCACAACCCTGGGAATGGGAGCCAGGGTGGCATGGGCACTGCCTGTACAAGCCCCAGAAGCTGCCCCCACAAGTTCTAAAGGCCCTGCTGCCTTGGAGACACAGCTGGCTAGGCTTGTCAGGCTCCAGGGAAGAAACAAAGGGGCTTCTTACAAGGTCCCCAAAAAGCATGCCCTTTAAATCTATTGGTCACTAAAACTCACACACACAGACTTCCTACTTTGTCAGTGTTGGAGCCCAACAACAGATATAACCCATCAAGACCACCCATCACATACAGCCTCCCTGGAACCAACAGCCAAGCATGGGACAAGATACTCTGTTGAACAGCTCTGATGAAGGGGGCAGGTGCACTGAAGCTCTAACCAGAAATGGCATCTGGAGGTGGGAGCCCAGCGCTCCTCTCCCATTTTCTGGAAAAGTGACTGAGCTGAGGTGGTCCTTGCAGAGTGGCCACAAGAATAGCAACTTGCTGGATCCCCAGGCAGCCCACATTAGGTGGACATTATTACAAAGGAAGGAATACAGACCTGTGTGGTGATAAGTATGCTCTAGTGGGACTGCCTTTTTTCTTAAAGCACTTTCTCCAGAATGCAGCCAAAACATAGGCTTCAGAGCAAGCAAGAAGGTACAGGATGCAGGGTGCGGTGGCGCATACCTTTAACCCCAGCACTTGGGAGGCAAAGGTAGGAGGATCACCCTGAGTTCGAGGCCAGCCTGAGACTACAAAGTAAATTCCAGGTCAGCCTGGGCTAAAGTGAGACCCTACCTTGAAAAAACAAAAAGAAGGTACAAGGTGGCGGGCTCACCAGCAGCCCTTGGAGCCTTTCCTTTTGCCAGGGCACACATCCACTTCATGATTCACACATAGGCCTCCAGGCCTCTGAGGAGGCAAAAGCAGCCCACTGTACATTCTCACATGTCACTGCAGGCTCAAGCCTGCCTGCCTCCTGCCACCTTTCAAGTCTGTGCTCCCAGCCTGTCACCTAAATTCCACAACAAGCAGAAACCCTGTGAGGCCCAGCCACTGACAGTGTAAGGACAAAGAATTGACAGTTGTAGACGGACCATCTTGGGCACTGAGGCACAGGGTCCCCTTGACACAGATGAATCCTGAGTAGAGATGGTCCTGCCTGCTAATAATACATAGGGGATAAATGGGATGTCCTACTGGTAAGAGCATGATGGTTAAACCATGGCACACTCCAGAAGAAATGACTAATACAAAATAGGTAAGAACAACAACTAAAAAAACCTCAAGTAAGTCAACTGTGGTGGTGCACGCCTTTAATCCTAGCACTCAGGATGCAGAGGTAGGAGGCTCACCATGAGTTCCAGGCCAGCCTGGGCTAGAGAGAGACTCTTCCTTGGGGGAAAGAAAAAAAAAAAAAACAGCCTAACTTATAATGGAAAAAGAGACCTGAATGGACACGGACAGGCAACACATGACAGGATGCTCCCCCATCATCAGGGAAATGCAACTGTGACCTCCAAAGGTCCCACCTTACATCTGTTAGGATAGTCACAGAAAAGCCAGGAGGTGGAAGCAACCCCAAGAATCCATTGGCAGGGGCTGGAGAGATGGCTTAGCGGTTAAGCGCTTGCCTGTGAAGCCTAAGGACCCCGGTTCGAGGCTCAGTTCCCCAGGACCCACGTTAGCCAGATGCACAAGGGGGCGCACACATCTGGAGTTCGTTTACAGAGGCTGGAACCTCTGGCGCGCCCATTCTCTCTCTCTCTCTCTCTCTCTCTCTCTCTCTCTGCCTCCTTCTCTCTGTTGCTCTCAAATAAATAAATAAATAAACAAAAAAAGAAATAAATAAAAAAAAAAAGAATCCATTGGCAGAGGCATGGAAAAGGAGTATGTGATATATCCATGACAGAATTTTGCTCAGCTTAAAAGGGAAACACTGGGCTGGGGAGATGACTTAGTAGTTAAGGAGTCTGCCTGCAAAGCCAAAGGACCCAGATTCGATTCCCCAGAACCCACGTAAGCCAGAGATGCACAAGGTAGCACATGTATCTAGAGTTCATTTGCAGTGGCTGGAGGCCCTGGCACATCCATTCTCTGTCTCTCTCCATCTCACTCTCGCTCTGCTTCTCTCTCTCAAATAAATAAATAAAATATTAAAGAAAAAAAAAAGGAGGCAGGTGTGGTGGTAATAATATTGAATTGGGCACAGCATGTGATAAATACTAGAGTACGCACGCTGTCTATCATTGATCCAGGTGATTCTACATTATTAGAAGCATGCCAGAGTAGACTGGTGAAAAGTAAACCATGTAAAATTTTTCTTTAATAAAACTTGCCAGACGCTTAAAAAAAAAAGGAACAGGCAGAAGAACACATGGGACATGCGCACACATGCATGCATGCAAAAGAAAAAAATTGTCTGGTGTGGTAGCTCACACCTTTAATCCCAGCACTCGGGAGACAGAGGTAGGAGGATCACTGTGAGTTTGAGGCCACCCTGAAATTAGTGAATCAGCCTGGGCTAGAGTGAGATCCTACCTTGGGAAAAAAAGAAAAAGGCCAGGCAAGGTGGCGCACGCCTTTAATACCAGCACTCAGGAGGCAGAGGTCAGAGGATCACGAGTTCCAGGCCACCCTGAGACTATATGGTGAAATTCCAGGTCAACCTGGGCTAGAGTAAGACACTACCTTAAAAAAAAAAAAAAAAGCAGAGCCAGGCGTGGTGTCGCACGCCTTTAATCCCAGCGCTCAGGAGGCAGAGGCAGGAGAATCCCTGTGAGTTCCAGGCCACCCTGAGACTACATAGTGAATTCTTGATCAGCCTGAGCTAGAGTGAGTCCCTACCTTGAAAAACAAGGGGAGAGGAGAGAAGGGGAGGAGAAAAGAAAGAAAAAGAAGAGGAAGTAAGATGAAGCAAAATGAGCTGCTAATAAGGCACTTGAGTGGTACACTCTTGACTTCTGTGTAAGCCTGAAAGTCCTCGCATAAAACTGCATGTTTACAAATCCACAGACACACTCAAGCTCCAAGTTTATGACAATGAAAGACTTGTACCCATGAGGGTCCAATGGAGAACACAGGGGCCCTAGGGGCATTCCATAACCTATGCATCCGTTACAGCTAAAGCTGAAAGAGCGGAGGCTAGGTATGTGGGTAACCTTGTAGTTTCCACAAACCCTCACTAACGGTCACCCAGAGCACCCAAGACCCTCAGGAGTCTGGGCACAGCAGAAAAGGCTCACAGCTAGGGAGCTCTACCTGCTCTAAGTCAGAGTTGTACAGGGCTGCCCTTCAAGAAGAGGGGAAGGAAAGGGGCCATCTCTCCAAGGAGGCAAGAGGAGCCAGGAATGGCAGAAGTAACCACAGACGGCCTCCAGCCTGTGCTTCTAATGCTCTCAGCCTTTACCTGATGAATGAAAACAGGATGCTGTAGCTCCCCAACCCGCTGGCAATGAAGTCTACAGCAAGGAGTACAGGTGGTCAGGCCCCAGAGATGCACCATGCCCAAGTTCCTTTATAGGATCTACGATGGTCTATCTAATAGGAGGACTTCACTTCTCACAACTCCACTTTGCTTTTAGTAATGGACAGTCCCTTTTAAGTTCAAGAACCCTACATCATAAAATCTACTGGCTATGCCCTGTGGGCTTCAATTACCCCATGAGTCTTGCCCAATGGGCCAGTCCTACAAGTTTCTCCCTGCGCCAGCACAGTGGCCACATCTGACAGGACAGCCAGGTAGGGGGAGTTGCTCAGCTCCTCTCACAGTCATTTGCTTTTGGAAACTACCTGATACACTGCCAGTCAGAGGATCCGATTTCTCCTAACCACAACCATGCTCTCTCCATAAAGCCTCCCTGCCTTATACACAAATGGATGAGGGTGACACCAACCCAGGTGCTGCTCCCAACCCTCCTGCACCCCTCATACTCACCACCACCTCCTGTGCTAGTCCACCCTCCCAGGAGCTTCACTGGCTAA
The DNA here is from genome assembly GCA_036346955.1 of Dipus sagitta. Lineage (NCBI taxonomy): Eukaryota > Metazoa > Chordata > Mammalia > Rodentia > Dipodidae > Dipus > Dipus sagitta. The sequence continues at coordinate 135,576,024 of CM070773.1, forward strand.
GTTCTCAGAAGGCTAAGACCCCCTGAACCCCCAGAACAAAGCAGAACACTGGAGATAATACTGTATGTTGCCAGGACACCCTGCTGAGTCCTGGCCCACCAACTTCAATCCACAGAATAAAGTAGACTTAACAGAGAAAAAAGATAGAGGCCTCCATTTAGAGTCATTAAATTACCTCCTCCCAAAACCACAATTCAAACTTTAAAAAAAATTTTTTTTTTAAACACAGAGTCTCATGTATCCCCGACTGGCCTCACACTCCGTGAAACCCAAAGTTGAACTTGAACTTCTAATCTTCCTGCTCCCACCTCCTGAGAGTGTGGTTTTACAGACATGTATTACCACAATGGCTTTATGCACTCCTGGGGAATCAAACCCAGAGCTTCGTGCATGGTAGGCAAGCACTCTACTAAATGAGTTACAGCCCCAGTCCAAATGAAAAATTTTAAAAAACCTCCTACCTACACTAAGGCTTCAAGTCCTACACCATACGTTCACATTTCAGCCTGACAGACCACCTGCACAGAAGTAGTCCCACAAGACCATGACTATTATTAAATCCAAGGGACACCAAACCAGAGAGGTCACCCCTATACAGAGATGACTTTAACAGCACCAAGCACATTAAAGCAACTTCTTTTTTCTTAATTTTATTGTTTGAGAGAGGAGAGCGTATGGCCGCACCAGGGCCTCTTAGCCACTGCAAAACAACTCCAGACGCATGTGCCACTTTGTATGTCTGGCTTTACATAAGTACAGGGGAAATCAAACCCAGACAGCAGACTTTGCAAGCAAGCCCCTTTAGCTGCTGAGCCATCTCCCCAGCCCAAAAGCAGACTTGAAATCCAACCAAAGGGCCATCTATCTACACCAACTACCAACCACCCCATCCACACTCAAACATCCTGGCAGAGAGGGTGTTAGGATCCAGGCCCAGAGGTTGGAAAGGACAGATGGCAAATAGGGCCAGGACACAGGCAGGCCTTATCTGGACCCCACCAGTGTCATGCAAACCTCTCTAAGGCTCAAAAGAATGAGGAAAAAATGTTGCTAGCCTGAAGGTGTTCATGTTACCAGGCAAACATCAAAATTAGGAATTCTCACCAGGCATGGTAGTGCATGCCTTTAATTTCAGCTCTCAGAAGGCCAAGGTAGGATCACTGTGAGTCAAGAGGCCAGCCTGAGACTACAGAGTAAATTCCAGGTCAGCCTAAGATACACCAAGAACCTACCTCGTAAAGAAAAAAAAACCAAAAGGAATTTTCACATCTCAAGTGGAACTGTAGCCCAAGGCTCTGAAAACAAATGTCCAAAGATAGCCAAGTACAAGCATGAGGGACCTTGGCTAACAAGACACAGTGGATCCTCAGGCCCAGGCTCTGCAATCAATGGTGCTGAGGGCTGGCTCCAATCCTCCCAACTCCATTCCAGGCATCCAGCAGTCCCAAGGCAGAACACATGCCCTTCATTAGCATCAGGCCCAAATTGAGAGGAAAGTTCTTCCAGTCACCCACCAGGGGAGCCCGGGCCATAGGCTCTGCCAGCCAGCACTGGGAGACCGAGGAATGTGGCCTAATTCCCTAAGCTACATCAAGTTGACCCATGAGGTCCACCGTGTTTTCACAGTTTAAAGAGCTTTATAAATTAAGATGAAACCCACTAGGGTCAGACAAGCTGGGCAACACTTATTGCATACAAGGATGCTAAAAAAAAAAAAAAAATCACAGTTTTGATAGTTCTGCAAAAAAAAAAACTTAGCAAATTTACAACAAAACTGTCAAGTAATTAAGGCAAGGCACTTCACACATGAACTTAAACTGCTAATTAAAATCCCCTCGCTTAATTGACTACATTTGCATATCATTCAACTTGGGAGTATAATTTTTTTAATGGTTTGGGCAACACGGTTGCAACACCAGGAAGCAGGAGGCAGCAGGTGAGGCAGAGTTAAGGCAGCCAACAGATCAAGCACCAGGTGGCGGCCACAGCAGTATGACAAGGAGTGTCCCCATGAGCACCCAGTAAGGACACAGTTGAGGTCTTAGAACATTATGTCAACCAGGTGAGGTCTGAGCATTTCCCACTCAGGCCCCCATCTCAAGAGGGCCAAACACATCTAGGCCTCAAGTGTGGGGGGAGAACAGCAGAATCTCCCAGAGCTGCACAGAGATTCGGTAGTGGCCCAGGACAGGGACTGCAGATTCCAATGTGCATCTTAGTCCTTTGCTGGTCCAGAGGTTAATCAAACCCTCAGCACCACATATGGACACATACGCTTGTACACAGCTTGTCAGTGTGGCCCAGATGCCCATCTTCTATAGCCTGGTCGTCCTCCTGCTCCACCAGAGGTCAGAGTCCAGACCCCTGTACTCACCTTCAACAAGCAAACACATCAAACAAGTGTGGAAGAGCCTGACTGTAATCCCAGCACTTGGGAGGCTCAAGCAAGATCACCTCAAGTTCGGGACCAGCCTGGGTTACACTGCAACACCCTGTCTAAAAGAAAAATGTCAAGCCTCTCAGACACAGTCCAACTATGCCACTTCTGGGTGTCAGAAATGGCATGGAGAAAAGAAAGCACAGCGGCCTAAACAGCACTGGAGCACTAGAGGCCAATGATATCAAGAGCAGCCTGTCCTATGCACAAGTGAGATCCAAACAGGGCCAATCTTCCAAGGAAGCAGGGTCCAAAGCAAACTTTGTGGCAAATGCCAGGGTGGCCTGTGGGCTGCCGGCTTGCTGTTCCCCTCCCCCCAACACACACACACAGGTACCACTGCTCTGCTCTACACTTCCAGGTCAGCTCACTCCCAGTTTTTCTCTGGTGTGTAGGCTGCATTGGCTTGCTAAACAAACATCCAGCATAAACTGAAAAAGGGAAGAAAAGATGCTCTCCAAGAAAAGTCTGCATTCCCTTCTCCACTGGAGGCTGATGCTGCCTTACACAGAACCCCCTGGAGCCAGCAGGGAAGGGAGGGCCAGGGATGCCACCCTCAGACTGCCTTCACTGCATCATCGCCGCACCAGGAGGGAACCACCAAGTTGGCTCTGGCACAGCGCATGGTACAGAGAAGCCCCAGATGCCACTAAACATGGGCAGCAGGAGGGCTCCTATGTAAGCACATCAGCCTTTTGAAGGGCTCCAGCTCTTGTGGGTCACACCCCTACCTCCTGTAGCTGAGGACACTCAGGAACAAGGTCTCCTCACATATCCTGGAGAAGGAGCTTGCTACCTGACCAGCTTTACCTGCACCTCAAGGAAGGCCACCACAACACAGTAGGAGGAACTTAATTGGCCTCATCTTTAAAAACAGACACCAAGAAATTCTGTCTACAGGCGAAAGCCCACACTTCATAGTCAAAACAAAGACATTCCCTTGTTACTTTCAGTGACGAGCCCACATGGACTCTACCAGCAACCATGCACAAAACTGGCCTTCCCAACAAGGGAATCAGCAGTGTCTAGTGCAGGCTGCAGGGTCTATAAGGAAGACAGCCACTTCCTGATCCAGTCACAGACTTGTGGGCAGACAACAACACAATTAGCAAAAACACCTGACTTTGCTGGCAATGGCTCTCATAATCACAGAAGTGACTTGGCAGCAAAGGGACCATTAAGCAGACAGTGTTCAAAGACCAGCAGCCACAGCTTCAAGGAACCACAGCACCATGTGGAACAGCACCAGGGTGCCACAAGTGGGTCCAGAGATGGGCCAAGTGTGTCCAGAGACAGTGAGATAGTAAGTATCATTTGCCTCAGGACATGCACTGGTCTTGCCTGAGGTGTATGCCCATGACTACTCACACTAAATTGGTCAGCCTGTCCTGGATCAACTTCACACACACCCCAATCATCACTTCATATAGTGTCCCTGCCACTGTCACCCATACACAGCTCAAAGTCAAGAAGGGGGAGAGCCACACATCAGATCAGCTCCACCATTCATCCTACAAGTCTCCACAGGACACTTCACCTCCATCGGGCCCTGACATGAAGGGGACAGCAACTGACCGCCTCCCCCCCCCCAACACTCATGCTGCCCACAAGGCCACTGAATTTTCCTGAAAGAGGCACTGCAGTGGAAATTGCAGGAAGCCATTCCAAACAAGAGCCGCTTCTTTCAAAGTGACCAGCGGACGTTCCAGCGGAAGCCACAGTCAGCGCACAGAGGGCTGGGAAGAACATCAGCACTCACAGCCCAGCCAAGGGAAACATTCCAGAGCTTTCCGAGCACTCCAACGTGGAAGCAGGGTCCAGGCATCCCCAAGCCAGACATGAGGGGAATACCTTCAAAGCAACAATGGGATGGATGGATGAGCAAAGTAAGGACACCAAGGAAGCTTCCATCCAACCTTCCCTACCCTCCCAGTCAGACAGACCTGGGCTGCTGGAAGCCCTGCCAACAGTGGTTACAGTCACTGAGTCACTCCCCATGGTTGCCCAGCTGTGATCAAGCCCTCACCCAGCCCCATGAGGCCAAAAACAAACCACACACCCGATCCCCAGAGACAGAACACAGGGGCTCCCACAACACGCACAGCCGAGTAGGCCAAGCTGCTACACCTTAAAACTTCCCAGTGTCACTAAAGCCACAGCATTCTTTCAATTTTAGAAGTCAAAAGAGTAAAATCATAGATGGCACAAATACCAAACACCAAGACAGACTGTGGGTGATTTCAGGCTCCTATCAAGATCCCTGTATGTTTCCACTCCAACACGAAGACAACTCAAAAGAATGGACAAAGAAATGAAGGCCAAAGTGGTACAAGGGACATTTTGTAATATCACTGTGTGACCAGAAACATGTGTGCCCTGCAGGCCACAAACAGTGCACCTGGTCGCTTCTTCCTTCTGGATGCTCTATCGACCCAAACAGTACATTTGGTCTGGATATTACTACTATCTCCAGTCTCAGAAAAACTCACCCAAATCTTGGTCTTCAGCTTCAAAAATAAGGGACATAAGCAGCAAGTATGGACACTAAAGATCTACAGGCAACACATGCTCAAGGGCACAGCTCTTGCAGAGCCTCTTGTCTACACAGAAAGCAGCATTCAGCTCCTTTACTCCACTACACCCATGGAGAGGTAGGTACCTCAGAAGGTGACCCAAGATAAACTGGATGGGCAGCAAAGTCAGCAGCACAACACCTGGTCTAGAGGAGGGACCAGCATCAGAAAAGGTAGGGGTAATCATGCTGTGTTCATGCTGGCAAAGTGGCATCACAGGACCCTCCTTAGGGTGCTATAAGCATCTGCAATGGACACTGACCAAAATCTCCTCCCAAACATGTCAGGGCACCAAGGAACAGTATATAGCCCCAACCCCAATTTGGATAGCAACTAGCTCCCAACCCAATGATCCCCTTCCCAGCCCAGTGACTGACAGCTCAGAGAAGTGTAAAGGCAGCTCCCCTCCTTTCAGATCGCCCGGAAGTAATCTAGCCTCTGTGTTTTGACTCAAAACAAAGAAAGTTTTTAAAAACATTTCAGTTGAAACTTGCATAATTCTTGCAGTGGAGAAACCCTCCCTCAACTTTCGCAATCCTTAGAAAGAGACACATTATTGCCACAGAGTCCAGCCATGGTCATGGCCACCTCCTGCCAGACATCTTGGGAACCACAGCCTCCTCCTGGGACTGCTGCAGCAGCTCAGACCTGGCCCAACCCCCCCCCCCACACACACACACACATTGGGCTGCAGGGTGGGGCTGGGTTCACACTTAGCCCAGACTTCCTCAAGCTCAACATCCTGTCTGCCCTTAGCGACACTTCAGACAGACGTTACACAAACTGGCTGTAGGGAGGTTGAGAAACACTGCCAGAGTCAATGACCTTACTCGTGGAAGCTCCCTGCTGACTGCGGGCCTGGGGGGTATGGCAGCTGGGGACAGAGGCAAGGCCCCTGCTACCCACAGATGGCAAGGCACCAACCAACTCCCAGAGGAATCCACGTACCTGGATGGATAGATGGACAGACAGACAGGCTATGCCAAGAGAACAGCCTCTATGAAGCTTGGCCCTCAAAATGGAAGCAGGCACACCTGGAGCAGGCAGGGCTACGATGGCACACCAGGCCCCATTCCCACCCTCACTCACACACAGCTGGCTATGGTGTGAGCAGAACCCAGAACTCACTCTCCAGCTGCTGTTCGTTGAGAAGACCCACCAGGCTTCCTGGAGCCCCACCTAAGTGTACCAACCTAGACCCACAGACCCCGTCCATCTGCAGGGGCTCCTGGTCTAGTGACTTCAGAGTGCAGGCACCACCCCACCTCCTTGGCCCAAGCATGTGGAGAGGAAATCACTACTGACCCCAAGAAAGCCCGGCCCAACCCAGCACAGCACATGCTCCCAGGGAGCACTCTTCAAAAGGAAGCCTGAGGACAGTTGACCCTCAGAAGCACCACTCAGACCTGAGGGTGTTCAGGCAAGTGGGTCCCAGGATTTAGATGTGACAAACCCGGTTTAAGAGCAATCTACAGCAAACATGGTTGTGCACACCTGTAATCCCAGCACTCAGGAGGTGAGACCCTGTCCCAAAAAAATAAATGAATAAAAGAACATCCTCATCAAGGGAATCCTGAGAGCCCAAGCTCTGGAGGACAGAGGTGCAGCAACCTAAAATGACCTGAGTTCCTCAGGCACCACCACAGCCCACTTCTCAGACACACAGGCTACAGCCCTGCTCTGGCTAGGCGGCAGCACATTACCTATAGGTGGCGTGGAAGGCATCCTTGGATAGATATTCTGTGTCACAGCAACCATGTTCCAGGAAGAGGGCCATGAGGCAACTCGAAATGCCACTATCTTCCTTTGGAAGAGGTTGTATTATTGACAGACTGAACTTTGTGTAAAGCCCAACAGCTATTAGACAACCGAAGAAGACAGGAAAGCAGGCTAGGCAGAAGATGGCAGATGACAGAGAAGGCTCAGAGGCTCCCATTCTCATGTTGCTAACAGGAAAATGACCATAGCATACCATTTAACACACAGCATCCAGAGGATCAACAAAGTACGAGCCTCAGTTTACATGAGGAAAAATAAGGCAGAGAGGTTAAGCAACTTGCACATAGTCACACAGCCAGTGAGGGACACTGTGAAAAATGTGAGAGCAACCCTATGAGGTTTTACAACAGGACTGGCTCACTAGAAGAGGCTCATAAGGACAGCTTGGGGGGGGGGGGTTCTCTAGGAGTGACTCAGTGAACATCCAAGCAGCCTGTTTCTCTCCAAGGTACACTAGTAGGAACCTGGGCCTAATCACCACTAGGGAGAAGTTTTCCTGTCTCCCCATGACATTAGGGGGCATCACAGAGGATGGCCAGCAACTTTCATACTGTCACAGCAGTGCTGACATGCCAAGGCCTCGGGCACAGCTGCCCGCACAAGTGTTCAGGCTCAAAGCTAAAAACACCTCCTCACACACTCAGCAGACCACAGGAGCCTCAGCCCCACCTCAGCCAGACTGACACCACTTTCACCAGGCTGCCCCAGAGCAAGGTGAGCAAAAATCATTGTGGCATCAAGGACTCAAGAAAACCACCAACCTCCCCTACTATGAGTGCACAGCAGCACAGATGCCTGGCCCTCTGGCAAGAGTACAGCCTTCCCAAGCACAGAGAAGGCACTCTACTCAAAAGGCACTCACTTCAATAGCCAGCCCAGAAAAGCACTGCCTGCAAGGTTCCAATGCACTTTGTTCTTCCTCCCCAGTAGATCAAAAATATTAAAGTCAGCTCTAAAGAAGTAAGGAAATCAAAACATCCAGTAAATAAGCTGTCAAGAAACAAGTGGGAAGAACCAGTGAGCAGGCCTTTCCCAGGCCACTCCTAGGACAGGCAGGGTCCAGGGCATGGGTCCAACACCCACTGGACTGACAACCCCTTCCTGGATGTTGCCCATGGTGCAAGCATAAACAAGCACTTGGCTGTCCTGGGGGGACTGAGAGAGGGCAGCCCAGCCAGAACTCCCACCTACAGGGTCACAGAGCCAAGGGAGCAGCAGCACTGAGGGCAGTGTGGGGTCACCCCAGACTGGGAGCGCCCCTTATCAGGGAAGCACACAGGAACTGGCAAAGGTGTAGGAATTCCGACTAAGGCCACCAATGCCTGAGCAGGGCTAGAGACACGAGTGACAAGAAATTTCTCTTAACTCAGCAAAGGAGGCGTCAGAGCACTGCTAGGGCGGGTATAAACAGGGAAGGGCAGCTACACACCATGGCGGAAATGATCAAAGCACATGACCATGGCTCAGGGCACCATTCTGCCTTCTAACCCCATCAAGCTGAAGTCTCCCAGAACCACAAGGCTTGAAGTGAAGGAAGAACATGGCAGCAGCCCATCTCTGAAGCAACTGGAACAAAGGGGGCCTTGCTGCACACGCACCCCCAGGCCGGGAAGACAGAAAGACCACAAATATGCACATGACCCAAAAGACACAAAAACAGACACACCCAGCTCAGACAAGATCTTCTGTGCTTGCTCAGAGAAAAGGGACAGGAAAGCTTCCTGGAACCTAGTCAGTCCCACACCTCCACAGTGGTGGGAGCAAGCCCACCACAACTGCTATACACGTGACTTTGTCAGGCCATATGAGCTGGCAAGGTGCGAGCACCCCAAATGGAAAGACACTGATAGCAGTACCCTTCAGTCTGCCCACAGCCAACTCTCCATCCAAAATGACCTGCCAGCAACCTCTCCACCCCACCAGTGCAAGCAGCTACACCAGGCACTGGGCTGCCTAGAAGCACCACACAGCACATAGGCGGGCGCGCGCACGCACACACTCTCTCTCTCTCTCTCTCTCTCTCTCCCCCTCTCTCTCTGCAGCCCCCGCAGAACGAAGAGACAGTCCCTCTTCAGCCCCTCCCCCCATGACTCTGACACTCCGCTGGAGGGGCGCCCAGAGAAAACCGGGCTGCAGCATCTATTCACAGATTTAGAAAAAAAAAAAAAAAGTTTGATGCAATAGCTGAATTAATTAGGCCTCCCAAGAATAGCTGAGCCAATGCAGCATTCTGTGTGTGCAATTCAATAAGCTTGGATATTTAAAAGTTACAGATTCTTAGAATGTGTGCAAAGAAAGTTCCTGTGGACCCCGTGAATGGTTTCAGCGCACCTAGTGACATAGGAGGAGTGGCCCAACCTAGATGCTACTGAACCTTTGGCTGCCACAGAGCCATCAACAGCCCCAGAACCTTCAACTTGTCCAACAGTGCCTGGGACAGCAAACCGCCACACCAAGCCCAAGAGGAACAAAAGGAAATAGATTAGTCCAAATAAACTACAGATCGTTAGCCGCTGATTAGGACTAGTGGCCCTTGCCCCACGTAAACGAGGGACTCTGGGATTCACTCTCTATCTGACCCAGGGAGACAGGAGACTGGGCTAGATGTGCCAAGTCTCACATGGGACACTTGGCTTCATTTGTATCTGTGTCCTAGTATCCACCAGGCTGTCTGCTGGAGACCACATGCAGGCACCCCTGTCAGTCAGTATTCCTGGATAAAGGGAGTAACCTTCACCCTCATCTAGAGGCTTCATGAAAGGCCAGTGGAGACCAGGTTAGAGCTCACAGCCTGGGTCCAGGAGATCTAACCTTTGGGAGCTTCGAATAGTCCCTTTCTTGGACCCATTTTAGGCAGGCCAAACTGGGCAAGGCCTTTTACATCCCACCTACACACACTAGCTGTGTACTCAGCACAAGCGACGAAGGCAAGAGGGCCTTCTTCCTAAGCTGCGCGGCGCTATCGAATCCCAAGAAGTATTAACCACAGATCCCAACCTTTGGAGCTCAGAGTCCACAACCCAGAAGGGCCCCCATCCTGCACACGACCTGCCAGCCCCAGACCTGGAGACACTCACCCGGGGCACCCTCCGTTTGTACTTGTTAGCGTAGTCAAACTTCTCCTTCACGTCGTCCAGGCAGCGGCCGAGGCGGGCCTGCTCCTCCTTGCCCGTGTAGTCCTGGCTTAGCAGGATGTAGGCCCGCCAGTTGGCCGAGTCGAAGCCCCAGTGGCAGGTCCGGTTCTCCAGGGCCTTGTGCGAGTGCACCACGAACTTGTGCGGCGGGTACATGAGGCGGCAGTCGAGGCACTGTATGCAGGCGGCGCTGGGGCTGCTGTACAGCTCGGGCACCAGCAACCCCTTGCACTTGCCGAAGCACTCGTGGTACACGCGCACGCTGCGTTCGCTGAGCTCCAGGCCCAGCGCCAGGCTGGCGGCCAGCTCCTTCTTGCAGGGCGGCGGGTAGGCGCCACCGTAGAGCAGCGCGTTGCACAGGCGCTCGGCGTCCGTCTTGGTGATGAGCCCGCACGAGGGCGCGGAGAAGGGCAGAATGCCCATGACTTTGAGGATCTCCAGCTGGTCGGCGGTGCAACGTGAACAGTAGATGTGCAGTTCGTCGCACACCGAGTTGATCTGCTGCAGTGAGAAGTCGCGCAGCACCGAGTTGAGGATCTGGGGCAAGCACAGGCGCTTCTCGCCTCCCACCACGAAGCACGAGATGGTCTCCCCTTCCAGCACAGTCTCGCAGCGCTCGGTGGAGCGGTCCGACGGCATGAAGAAGGGTCCGGGTAGCACAGGCGGCGGCGGCTGGATGGCAGGCAGGTGCAGCACCGGGGGCGGCTCGGTGGCCGTCGGCACCGGCGCCGGCACCGCGGCCGCGCCTGCTTCCTTGGCGCTCTCTTTCTTGTAGGCCTCCTGCGCCCAGCGTGCCGAGAAGGCGGCCGGGCCGCCCAGTGAGCTCATGGAGCTCAGGTGGAACTGCTCCAGCGTCTTCTGCAGCCCCGGGTGCGGCTGGAAGCCGCCACGGCCGCCCGCCGCCGCCTCCATGGCGCGATCAGGCTCCCCGGGCCGCTCCCGATCCCGCGCGCCCGGGCCCCCACGGCCACCGCCGCCGCCCCGCGCGCCCCGGCGGCGTCCGCGGCCGCGGCCCCGGCCGCCCCCCGCCCCCGGCTCCCGGCCGATCACGGCCGCGGCCTCGGCCTCGCCCGGGGGAGCGAAGGCGAAGGCGGGCGGGGCGAAGGGGTCCCGCCGCTGGAGCCCGCCGCCTCCCGGGCCCGGCGCCACATCCACGCGCCCCGCGCCGCGCCCGCCGCCGCCCGGGCCCCCCGCGCGCCCCCCGCGCGCCCCCCGGGCTCTAGGCGCGGGGCATGCCCCGGCGCGCGCCGCCAACGCCAACGCCAACGCTCGCGGGCCTGGGGCTCGCGGGGGGCGCGCGGGCAGGTGCCGGCGCCGCGAGGCGCGAATCGCCGCGGCGGCCGAGGCCGAGGGGCCCGGGAGGAGCGGGGGCGCGGGCGCGGGGCCCGCCGGGCCGTCCTCGCGCGGCGCGCCGCCGCCGCCCCGCTCCTCCCACCGCGCGGCGCCCGCCCGGCTCGTCCCGGCGGCGCTGGCTGGCCGCGTCGCGCCCGCCGCCGGCCCCCGGCCGCCCACCCGCCCGCCGGCTCCCAGCCGCCCGCCGGCCCGCGCGCGCGGCTCCTGGGGCGGCGGAGGCGCCTCTGGCCCGCGGCCTCAGAGCGCGGCGGCGGCGCGGGGTTCGGCGCGCTCCGCGCACATCCTCCCGGCGGCTCGCTCCGGCTGGGACTGAGCGCCGGGCGCTGAGCTCACGCCGCCGCGCGCTGCCCCGCCCCGTGCCGCCCCGCCCCGCCCGCGCCGGCTCCGCCCCCCGCGCTGTTTGTTGCTGTGCGTCCGCCTCAGCCCGAGCGCCGGCCAGGAATATGACCCGCTTCGGGGCTGGCTCTTCCAGGAACGCGCGCTCCCCCTCACGGGCTCGGCTCCGCTCGGCTGTACTCGGCTCTGCCCGGCGCGGACTCGGCCAAACTCGGCTCGCTCCGCCCGCACCTCGTCTCAGCTCGACTCCGCTCGAGCTGGTCGGCCCGCAGCTCGGCCATACTCGGCGCCTCTCGGCCCCGCCCTGAGAAGGCCACTGGAGGCGGCCACGGCTGCGGCGCCCGGGGGCCCCCCTTCCGGCCGAGGCCGCTTCCTGCGCGGCTGGGAAGGCGCCGGTCCTACCGCCGCCGCCGCCCCAAGGCCCAGAAACCCACAGCGCCCCCACCACAACCGCAGACCAGCTGAGTGGCGGTTAGGGACTGATGTGTGCGGCTACCACCACTCATTCCGGGGTCCCCAATCTACAGAGACTCCCCTAAACACCCCAGAAAGCCCTTTTGAAGGGAGAACGCCACGAAACATGCCTACACGACGCCGGGGTTCTTCACCCCGCGAGACACCCCAGAGGTCCACGCATGATTAGAACTCCACAAAACAATCCATAGGCTGCCACTCATAACAATGCCACAGAGCCATGGGTGCCGTACAAGAGGGGCGTCACGAAGCACATCTTGGGGTCTCCACATGATGAGGATCACCAAGGCACATCCCAGGAACCCCCCAACCTCACATGATAGGGACACCACCACAAGACACTCCCAAGTCCCCATATGATCCAAGGACACCACAAAACATACCCTCTCCCCAGGATGTCATAAAACCCTGGGGCACTCACACAACAGGAATCACCAAGGTTTCCACTGGAGAAGGATGCCCCAAAGCGCATCCTAGGTTTCCACATGCAGCATGCCATCTAAAACAGAGCTCCATACAGTGACCTAGGAGGGATACAATATAGTACAGAATGCTACGCAAGACAATGTGCGGTACTCCACAGCCAGGATTGCAGCCCTCAGAAGCACAACATTACTTGGGGATACCAAGATGGAAACAAGGCACAGTCATTCCAGTGTCAGTATGATTGGCAGGCAGCATTGACCACCCCAGGACCCTGGGACCACAGCCAGTGTAGGACTCCCTCTGGTCTATGAGCTGGGCGCTTTGGGACATGGTACCCAGCGAACCATGCCCTGTGTGTGATAAGCAGCCCACTGCACCTCCTTGAGTCACGACCAGGCCAGCTCCTGTGAGTCTCAGCTTCAGGGCTGGGAACCAGGTATCCTGTCTCTCCATTAGGCATCCAGGTTGTGGCCAGTATGAGAGACACCATTGTCTATCCATTGATGTACTGGGTGCACTATGAGAAAGGCAAGCCCTAAAAGGCTAAAAGGAAGACATCCTGGCAGGGTGGCACCCAAAGGAGGCAGCATATAACAGAGGCCTAGCACAAAGGCTCAAAATCAGAGGCCAGGGCTAGAGAGATGACTTAGCCATTAAGGTGCTTGCCTGGGAAGCCTAAGGATGCAGGTTCAATTCCCCAGTACCCACATAAGCCAGTTGCACAAGGTGACACAGGTGTCTAGGATTCTCATTTGCAGTGGCTAGAGGCCCTGGTATACCTAGTCTCCCTCCCTCCCTCTCCCTCTCTCTCCCCCCTTCCCTTTCTCCAGTGAACAAATAAATAAAATATTTTTTTTAAATCAGAAGCCATGGAATACATCCCTGATACTGAAAACTTAAAACAGGGGTAGTCATGAGCCCTAGGGGTGTAATGTCTGCTGCTGTCTGGCTAAATGTATATACTATGCTTATCAAACTGCCCAGTAAGCACTTCTCTTAATGTTCATACCCATATATTAATGCTACTCTCACTTTTGGTAGAGAATCTTCTCTTTTCAGATGGCAGTGACCTTGGGATAACTCAGAATGCATCATGGTGCTAGAAAGAAGTGACAGGAGTGCTCAGTACTGCAATATCTCTATCACACCTTCCAAGGCTCAGGGGCTATTGCAGAAGAGGTGGCAGAAAGAATGTAAGAGCCAAAGGAAGGGTAGGACTCCTTACAACGTGCTGCCCCAGACAAAAAATGGCCTGGATATCCATGACCTAGTGCCTGACACTACCTACACAAGATTATCATAATAGGAAGAAAAGATCATGACATCAAGATAAAAGAGAGACTGATGGGGGGGGGGAATATGATGGAGAATGGAGTTTCAAAGGGGAAAGTGGGAGGATGGAGGCATTACCATGGAATATTTTTTATAATCATGGAAGTTGTTAATAAAAAAAATTAAAGAAAAAGAAAATCAGAGGCCATTAGCGGGGCATGGTGGCACACGCCTTTAATCCCAACGCTCGGGAGGCAGAGGTAGGAGGATCGCCATGAGTACAAGGCCACCCTGAGACTACATAGTGAATTCCAAGTCAGCCTGAGCTAGAGTGAGACCCTACCTTGAAAACCAAAAAAAAAAAAAAAAATCAGAGGCCAAAGGACGGTCCAAGGAAGCTGAAAAGTGGTGCCTTTCCCCCCACAAGATTAGAGCCCCAAGCTGACCTAGGTATAGGTGGGGAGAGGCCCTTTGTGCTTCATGGAAGTGAGTGAAACTCAGCCTGGGTGACCTTCAGCTTGTGACCTCACCTCCTGGGTGAGGTTGGAACAGGCCCCAAACCAGAGCTCCTGGATGCAGTTCCTGCCTGGGGGCTTGACAGGCAGCTCTAGGCTGGCCTCAACTGCCCCTCCCTCAGGGGCAGATGTCCGAAGAAGAGACTGCCAAGGCAAGACTTGAGATTCAAGGTGAGGGGTTCCGTGTCTGAAAATCCCATAGTTACCATTGTATACATACATACACATCAGCCCAGTACAACTGATCCACCAATACCAAGCTGGGGGAGGGTGGGAGACATGGAGGGGTTCCTCCTTCCTTGTCATCCAAATTCCTGCTCCTCCCCTTCATTCTTCTGGCCCCAATAATAGGTATTCCCCACCTCTAGGCATCTCTTCTGTCCATACCTGATTGGTAGGAAGATTGTTTTAAATTTAAAAAACAAAAGAGGGCTGGAGAGATTGCTTAGCAGTTAGGGCATTTTTCTGCAAAGGGAAAGGATCCCAGTTCGATTCCCCAGGACCCATGTAAGCCAGATGCACAAGGGGGCACACACATCTGGAGTTTGTTTGCAGTGGCTGAAGGCCCTGGCATGCTCATTCTCTCCCTCCCTCTCTCTGCATCTTTCTCTTTCCCTCTCTCTAAAATAAATAAATAAATAAGCTAAAATAAAAAAGAGACTTATTTTAGCCTGGTGGCGCACGCCTTTAATCCCAGCACTTGGGAGGCAGAGGTAGGAGGATCGCAGTGAGTTCGAGGCCACCCTGAGACTACATAGTGAATTCCAGGTCAGCCTGGACTACAGCAAGACCCTACCTCAAAAAAAAAAAAAAAAAAAAGAGAGACTTATTTTTACTCCTGGAGAGGGCTTTGTTGGCCCACATTTAGACCCCAAACAAGTCAACATTGCACTTAAGATATTTACTTCTTTCCATGGAATTTGAATCCCATGTAATTCAGGCATATGGGCATCCAAAGATGGTGGCTAGAAAACCCCAGAGCGTAAGTCCCCAAACAAGCAAACACATTCTCTTGTCCTTTGCCCAAGCAGGGCCTTGATCACCAGCTGAGGTAGACAGAGCCCCCTGTGTCACTGTGTAGACAGATGCTGCATGTGCCTTGTGCCTCTGGCATGGCAGGGCCTGAGCCAGGGGCCAACACTAGCCCCTAGCTGCAGAACCCAGGGGAGTAGCCATGGCCAGGCTGCAGCGACAATACTGGTCCCAGAAGGGCATGTAGAGGACAGGGGTCACAGATCAAGCGTAAAGACCCCTAGGAAGTAAGGAGGGCCTCAGGCAGGCCTCTGTAGCTTCTACCCTCAGCAGACTCTGAGGCCTCCCCTCCCCCAAGATGATAGGGTTTCTAAGCAGCCCAGCCCAGACCACAATGACCAAATCAGTCCTGACAGAGCTCACAGGGTCATGTTCTCCCTGATCCCAGTGGAGGGGTTCCACCTGATGGTCTTCTTCTCTCCAACTTCTCTCCCACAGCTGCTCTGACCCATCACCCACTCATGCTAGGGGCTAAGCCACCACATGGGTAGGTGGAGGCTCTAGACCACAGGCATAGCCATATTGGGTGTGAGAGTGGAGGCTTAGGGTCTGCCTAGAACCCTGGCATGCAGGTAGAAGCAGAGACCCTACTGTACCAGGACCCTTCCAGCTTACTGCCTGGGTGTTGCCACACTGGTATGTTCAGGCAGCCAGTAAAATACTTGTCCTTAGCCAGGCATGGTGGCGCACGCCTTTAATCCCAGCACACAGGAGACAGAGGTAGGAGGATTACTGTGAGTTCAAGGCCACCCTGAGACTACATAGTGAATGTCAGGTCAGCCTGGGCTAGAGTGACACTCTACCTCATAAAACCAAAAACTAAAACTAAAGTAAAATACTTGTTGGGATGGGGAAATGGCTTAGTGGTTAAGGCATTTGTCTGTGAAGCCTAAGGACCCTTTTTTGATTCCCCAGGACCCACGTAAGCCAGATGCACAAGGGGGCGCATGTGTCTGGAGTTTGTTTGCAGTGGCTAGAGGCCCTGGTGCTCCCATTCTCTTTCCCTCTGCCTCTTCCTCTCTCTCTCTCTCTCTCTCAAATAAATTAATTAATTAAATAAAGGATGAGCCTTTAAAAAAAAGCACTTGTCCCTCTTCCATATGTACATGCTTGCTGATCTCTCTCCACTGTGGGTAGGAGCCAGGGACTGGGACCAGTGGGAAATAAGCCAAGTTCTAACCTGCGTGGCTTCCATTCTTGTGCGAGAGACTGACAATGAAGCATCAGGCCTGCCCAGACAGGAGCAAACACATAAGGGCCTGAGGAGCAAAGAGCTGGCTTTAGGCAGGGAAGGCCTTTTAGGGGCTGCTTAGGAGGAAAGAGCCAGCAGCTTGGAAATAGGCTGACCACTCCAGGGTCAGAGAGATATCCAAGACTCTAGTATTTATCTAGGGGAGTGTGGGCCCAGCTGAGGAAGTACTCTGAGGGTCACACCAACAACTCTGTAGACAACTTCCCACTCAGGACCAGCTCTGCTCTTCCTGGCCCTATATCTATCACCTCTCCTTGGGATAAGAAAAAAAAAGACCAGTAGCAGCCAGGCACGCTGCCATTGTCAGTGCAAAGTAACTGCTCCAAAGCCTTTACCATGAGCCAGGTGTAGTGGTGGTTTATGCCTATAATCCTAGCACTCTGTAGGTTGAGGTTGGAGGATTACTGAGAAGTCAAGGCCACCTAGGTCTACCTAGCAAGATCTAGGCTGGCCTGAGGGTTACAAAGTGAATCCTTGTCTCAAACATTATATACATGTATGAAATTGTCAAAAATAAAGGGCTGGCTGGGCGTGGAGGCGCACACCTTCAGCACTTGGGAGGCAGAAGCAGGAGGATCACTGTGAGTTCCAGCCCACCCTGAGAATACAGAGTGAAGTCCAGGTCAGCTTGGGCTACAGTGACTCTACCTCGGAAAAAAAAAAAAAAAAAAAAAAAGATAATAAAAGGCTGGAGAGATGGCTTAGTGGCTTGCCTGCAAAGCTTAAGAACACAGGTTTGATTACTCAGTACCCACCTAAGTCAGATGCACATAGTGGCACATACATCTGGAGTTCCTCTACAATGGCTAGAGACCCTGGTGCAACCATTCTCTCTCTCCCTCTCTCTCTGGAGAAAAATAAATAAAAAACTTTAAAATATCGGCTGGAAGCCAGGTGTGGTGGCACACGCCTTTAATCCCAGCACTCAGGAGGCAGAGATAAGAGAATCTCAATGAGTTTGAGGCCAGCCTGAGACTACATAGTGAATTCCAGGTCAGCCTGGGCTAGACAAGAGCCTACCTCAAAAGACAACAACAACAACAAAAATATGGGCCGGAGAGATGGCTGAGCAGTTAAGATGCTTACCTACAAAACCAAAGGACCCATGTTCTATTTCCCAGTATCCATGTAAAGCCAGATGTACAAGGTGGCGCATGTGTCTGGTGTTCGTTTGCAATGGCTAAAGGCCCTGGAGTGCCCATTGTCTGTCTGTCTTTCTCTCTCTCTCTCTCTCTCTCTCTCTCTCTGCCTCTTTCTCTGCCTTTCAAATAAATAAATTAAATATTTTTTTAAATATAGAAAGAATTAATCCCAGCACTCAGGAGGCAGAGGTAGGAGGACTGCTGTGAGTTCAAGGCCAGCCTGAGACTACATAGTGAATTCCAGGTCATCCTGGGATAGAATGAGACTCTACTTCAAAATATATATATATACATATGTGTGTGTGTGTGTGTGTGTGTGTAGAGAGAGAGAGAGAGAGGAGGAGCTGGGCATGGTGACACACACCTTTAATCCCAGCACTTGGGAGGCAGAGGTAGGAGTATTGTTGGAGTTTGAAATCAGCCTGAGACTACAGAGTAAGTTGTTCTGGGTCAGTCTGGGCTAGTGTGAAATCCTGCCTCAAAAAAATACATATATACATACATTTTCATATATATTTTTTCATATATATTCAAATATATATGAATGAGCTGGGCATGGTGAAGCACATCTTTAGTCCCACCACTCAGGAGGCTGAAGTAGGAGGATCACTGTGAGTTCAAGGACAGCCTGAGACTAGAATGAATTCCAGGTCAGCCTGGGCTACAGTAAGACCTTACCTTGTAAAACATAAATAAGGGCTGGAGAGATGGCTTAGAGGTTAAGGCGTTTGCCTGCCAAGCCAAAGGACAAAGGTTTGATTCCCCAGGACCCACGTAAGCCAGATGCATAAGGGGTACATGTGTCTGGAGTTCGTTTGCAGTGGCTACAGGCCCTGGCATGCCCATTCTCTCTCTGTCTGTCTCTCTTCTCTCTCTCTCTCTCTGCTTGCAGATAAATAAAAATAAAAATGAAAAGCATAAATAATGATGTAGTAAATAAAAGTACGGAACTGAGGGCTGGCAAAATAGCTCAGTATAGGGCTGGAGAGATAGCTTAGCATTTAAGGCACTTACCTGCAAAGTTATTGCAATAAAGCAAGAGACACACATAAAAGGGATACAAATTGGAAAGGAAGAGATCAAGTTATCATTATTTGCAGATTATATGATTCTATACATAAAGGACCCTAAAGACTCTACCAGCTGATAAACACCTATAGCCATGTAGCAGGATATAAAATAAACACATAGAAATCAGTAGCCTTCCCAAATGCTAACAACGAACATACAGAAGTTGAAATCAGAGAATCACTCCCCTTCATAATTGCATAAAAAAAAAATAATAATAAAGTACCTTGGAATAAACCTAACCAAAGAAGTAAAGGATCTCTACAATGAAAACTTTAAAACAATCAAGTGAGAAATTGCAGAAGACACTAGGAAATGGAAAGACATCCCTTGTTCTTGGATCAGAAGAATCAATATTGTGAAAATGGCAATCTTACCAAAAGTAATCTACACATTTAATGCAAGTGAGTTTGTTTATTTTACCCTGTTGTTTCTTTCTGGACCATCTTAGCAAGGAGGAGCTTCTCCCATAATGGGAGCCTCTGTGGGGGTCAACTACATGGCCCATATAGGGCCACTTGTTTTAGGAGGCCTTTGATGTGTGTCTGCCACCCCTGGGGTGGTCCCTGAGCCAAGGCTTTCTTGGGGTCATTTGTGGCTTCCAGCATCCTACAGGCAGTCCTGAACTGCCTCCTGGGGGTCAACTGAAGTGGTGCACAGGACGTGATTGCAGAGGGCCTATCCTACAGATTGTCCTGTATTTGTGGCCAGTGGGAACCAGAGGACAAGTGCAATGTGCTGCAGCAGAGCACAAAACAGCCAACCATCTCGCCCCAGCTCCTGCCCACTGCCACTTATGACAGCACCCTCAGGAGCTTCCCACTGCTCAGAAGCTGCCCTTGTCTTCCTACAGGTAGGAAGAAGGAAAAATAGGATACCCAATCCTTTCCTATTCCAAACAGGGGTGCCTGTTTGCCTACCTCACTATTTCCCAACACTGTCAACCTGGAGGCTTCATGCCAGGCTGCTAGACAAAGCCTGGTGGGACAATGATGGTGTCATCAGCCTCCGGGGGCTGACACAGGACACTGGGCAGTCCTGAGAGTCTAATAGTAGAGACCACGCTGGAGAGGGAAAGTGAGGCCCTGGATTTTTCCCTGTGAAGGACTCCTTTTGGTCCTGCTTGTCCATCACAGGGGTCTCAGCAGCAGGAATGAGGGCCTAACCTGAGGCCTGGCTCCATGTGTCCAGAGCTTGTGAACAGCTTTCAGGGCACTCTAGCAAGGGCTAGCCTGGAGGAGTTGTATGCTGAGTCTAGAGGAGAGATTGTATGGGCATCCTGCCCTGTAGCCCCACCCCTGCCTGCTGGACCTTGTCCCCCAAGCGTCCTGTGCTACTCTGGAATGTGCACTTAGCTGGCCACAGCCTACCTGGGCCTCCAGCCACACTGCGCTGATCATAACCTAGCCGCCTCATCCCAATGGCCTGCAGCATTCTGCCAGGCCCAGGCCTCAAGGCCAGAGCTGCAGTCCTGAGTGGATAAAGAGGTCATGTGTAAAACATGAGGACAGGAGGCCCAGGGGCTGCAGGGCAGAGGAGGTGGGGACCAGGCCGGTGCCTGTTCATCCCTACCATCCTCTGAGCTGTCTCTGTGTCCCTTTTATATCTGGCACACAGGTGGTAGTGGTGCCATCCTTGCCACAGGATGCTCCTTAAGAGATGGGGCCACTGCTGCCCCAGGAGCTCAAACCTGGGATGCTATTGGGAATAACTATAGAACCTCATGTGCCACAAACTCTGAAGGATGCTTGCAGTGTCAAGGTTGGTGAAGTCACTATCTCCACATCATGCCAAGAACTAGAGGACACCAGCTAGGAAAGGGTGGGGAGCTCAGGGCAGGCAGTCCTTGCAGGGCACCGATAGGTGGGCATTTCCAAGAGGGTGTAGGGTAGGGTGGGCCTTACGGGGTCCATACAGCAACTCCCACCCACCAGACACACCCATTGTGCCTCCTCACAGCCAGATGAGGGCCTGAGATGATCCACCTCCCCTGATGCAGAGGCAGGCCAGCCCCAGGTCAAGCCCCTTCCATCCTGCTCTCTGCCTTCCCCCTTAGTAGTTTGTGCCCCGTGCTGGACATCTCAGGCAGCCCCTACCCATTCCCACTCTCCTGCTTCAGGCCTATAGAGAAGAGCCCAAGACCCTTCTCAGAGGCTACCTACCTCTCAAGATCTGGCCTCTAATCATGTAAACTGCTCAGGCCAGTAACCCATGCCTAGAGTTGTCTCCCTTCTGCCTAGTGCACTTCACTGTGTCTTCTGGTTTGCCCCTTTCCCTGTCAGGGTCTGCTGGCTTTCCTGGCTATGAGTAGTCAGGAGACTCATTATCTCTCTCTCTCTCACTTTCTCTCTCTCGCTCTCTCTTTTTTTCTCCTGAGAAAGGATCTCACTTTAACTCGAATTGAACTGACTGTCCCAGGATGGCCTTGAACTCATTAGTGACCCTTCTACCTCAGCATCCCAAATGCTTGGATTATAGGCCTGAGACTCCTCACCCAGCTTCTCATTACATCTTGGTGAGCAGCTGAATGCTCCAATGGAAGCTTGCCAAGGTCAGATGGTGGCTTCAGGCATAGCCATTGCTTGGGAAGAAGGCCCTTATGTGAATGGAGGCTACTGCCTTAAGAACCACTGTTCACCCAGGCCTCAAGAACTGTCCAGTGGCCCTTATCACAGCCTTCTGGAGGCCTTCTCCATCTTCAGACCTGGGAATCCCCCTCTCGAAGAGATGGAGGGTGTATTAAGCTGGCTGCTTTGATCTATAGAAATAGGGTGATACTGTGTACACTCCAGGGAGGCAAAGAGGGAGCCTTTGATGGGGCCAGGTCTCCAGAAGGGAAGAATGGGAAGGCCAGGCAGCTATGGGGCTTGGGGTCCAGTCCTTGTCAGAGCCACCCTTTGGGCCCTAGCTGAGGGTGGAAGGGCAGGAGGCAGAGGACAGCTGGCCTGTGGAGAAAAGCCTTGCCTGTTTGTATGCCCCTTCCCCCATGGTTCCCAGAGTTGCTCCAGAGAGGGTCTTAGGTGAGTTAGGAGGGGCCCCCTCCTCTGAATCATGGTGCTTCTGGTGCCGGGCTGTGGGGCCAGCAGGGTGGACCTGGGCCTGTGGCTGCTTGGTAATCGGCCAGCACAACCACCTGCCACACGCTGCATCTCGGGCCCGCCACGACACCATAACCCCTCCTTTACAGGTTCTGGGGTCCCTTCTTACTCCCATGAGAACTCAGTCTGCACGCCTGTTGCCCTAACACTCCTGGGCTGGCCCAGTAGCCCGTTTCCTTGCACAAGCCCTAGGCCCCTCGCTCCCGGAGGCAGGGCCTCCTCGTAAATCTGAGCCACGCTTGGTTCCTGAGCAGGCCCCCTCCTGCCCGCCCACCCTCGTTCCGTCATGCCGTCATTTCTGGCAGGCCCTTGCAGTGAGCTCACGCATTACATAAGGCATGCGAGCTATTTCTTGGGGAAAGAGCTTCCCCTTTTGTGGGGCTCCATTTACCCTTGCCCTCTCCACCAACCAACCCCCAAGCTGAGGGAGGTCTGAGCATGGGAAGACAGACCTTGTTCAGGGAAGGGGCTGCCCTGCCCCTGGGTTCTTGCTCAAGGGCTCCTGCCACCCAAGAACAATGGCATTTGTGACAGATGCCCAAGACTTGGCACCTCAGGGAGTAGAGGGTAGAGATGCAAGAAAAAAATGGATGAAAGGAAGAAGAAAGGGGAAGGGAGGAGAGAACAGGGAAGGAAGGAATGAAGGAGAGAGGAAAAGAAGGAAGCAGCTCCTCAGGCTACCATGGCAGCATGGCTTCCTGAATGGACAGCCAGCCACCCCCTCCAGGATGGGCTTTTGTCTCTGGTTCTCCATGGCGCTCCCCAAAGGCTCTTGGCTCATCCTCGGGCCCTGAACCAAGTGTTATCTAGCAGCAACTAGATTTCACTTTGGTCAGAACAGAGGTTCCTAAGGGACCCCAGGAAGCACCTGCCAGGGGAAGAACCCCCAGGTGCTAACCCTGCTGTCTATTGGCGGCTAGGAGGGCCAGCTCAGAGAAGCGGGGTGTCCTTACAAGCCTCAGCCCCCGGGGAGCGATGCTCAGGGCTCCCAGACTCCTGCTGCATTTCTGTGGCCTGGGAGCTAGTGAGGAGACAGCAGACCCCAGCCGTCAGAATGCAGCTTCAGGGACACGTAAACAGTATGTGCTGGTTGTTTTGGGGGTACTGTGAGGGAAGACAGGCACTGTCTTAGCCAGGTCTAGAGGAAAGTCCTGGTTTCTCACACAGTCCCTGCTCCAGTCAGGGCAGGAAAAGTGTCCCTGGACTCAAGCCAAAAGCCTGCTCTGTGTCCCCCCCACCCCACCCCACAGACAGCCCGAGGCAGGGGTTTAACCTGAAGGGACAGGAAGTCCAACGCCTCCAGCAGGCTGGCTGCTTCCCCTTTCTGAGGAAGGGACACCCCAGTGGATCAGGCTTCTGTGCCCCAGCAAAGCAAAACTATGTGCCTGCAGATGACCCCTGTTGAGAGTCTGTCCCACAATACAACCCACTGGGGACAAGCTCATGGTGGTGGCAGTAGGCTGGAAACATCAAGCAGCCCCCGCCTACTAGCCTCCTTCCTGGCCAGAGCCTCTGCCCTCCTGAACAAGAACATGTATTCCTCTCTTTTCAGACTTGGGTTCTTGGAACTTTGCTATTTTTACCCACCCTGAGCCTTCCGGTTTCCATGGCGACGCCTCCAAACAGCAGATTCCAGGCGGCAATGACGTCACCTTTCCCTTTCCTGCCGCCCAGGCCTCTAGGCGCTGCTGCTTGGGGCCCAGGGGCGCAGAACTTCCCTGGGTCCCATTCGGCGCCCCCTCGGAGCTCCCCCAAGGCTCTGAGAGCCACAGCTGTGTCTCTCTGCTTCTTGCTGTCCTAGTAGTTGGGACCCTAAGAGGGCAGCGTCCATCTTTTTTCTTGCCCTTTGGAGTGGCTCTGCCAGAGCCCCTTGGCAGAGGGCATTGGCCCAGGGGAGGTGACCCAGAAGCAGCCTCCCTTCCACTCCGGGATCCCTGCCATACTGGCAGACATACTCTATGGAGTCCGCCACAGGCCCTAGCAGCTGGGGAGGAAGGGGCTGGCTGGCGCCAGGCTGCAGCCCAGTCTGGCCTGGGAAGCTCCTCATGGCCCCTGTATCAGAAACCTGTTCCCAAGAGAAGCCACTAATTCAGCGAGGGGCTGAGGAGCCTACAGATGCAGTTGGAGCAGGGGACAGCCTATGGGCTGGCCTGCCAGGGCCTTGCTGGGATGCTTGTGGGTCTCCAATGCCCTCAAGTGAGGCTGCAGCTGGTCTTTCTGCAGGCCCTGGCTAGGCTGAAGGCCAGGCTGCAAGGATGGCCACATCCCTCCACCCAGACCATATCTCCTGCAATCAGCTTGTCTCTGTTAGAGGCCACCCTTTACCTAGCTTGGCCAGCCCTCACTCCAAACTGAGGATGGGAACAGTCGAGACCAAGATGAGGTAAGAGGTGGACCCCTGCACCCTGGTCCTCTGCAGAAAGGAAATCAGGTTTTGTTGGGACTCAGATATTTGCTGAAATGACTGAGAAGTCTTGATCCTGCCTGGTAGAATGGATAAGGGTGGCTCAGACAGTTCGGAAGCAGGGCCCTGGCCAACCTCACCCTCTAAAGCAGGGCCAGGACAGGAGATGGGTGGAAGAGTGTCCAGTAGGGCTATAGGGCATTCTGGGGTTGGGGCTGGAGTCCCTGGTGTGGGACCCTATTCTGTCTAGCTGCACCCCCATGGAAAAAGAGGAGAATCAGAGATCCAGCAGGAGGCGGAGAGAAGGTGATTTTAGTTTCACATTCCTGGCCTCCCGCTTGATTCCAGGTAAGAAGTCCCAACTCGCCTCTGTCTGACATCGGGCAGGCACACCCACAGGTCTGGGCACGAGGCAGGCGGGTGGGTGGCTGTCTGCAGAGCCCCACAGAGACCCAGTCACCAACCAGGTGTGCAGAACTTGTTGTCGGTGAGCCTTTCCAGCCAGCTTGGCACTCGAGAGCTGCATCCCAAGGCTATATCTGGGGTGAGGAGCTAGGAGAGAGACCTCTTGAGACAGGACCAGAGATCCAGCAGAACAGATGATTGTGGAGGGGGTCTGAGTAGCTCAGCAGGTAACTAGGTTCTCAAAAGTGGACTGGTCACTGTAAGGAGGAAGATGTGGTGTGTGTAATACAGTGCCCACTTCAGCAAGCTGTCTGGAAAATGGGCAGGAAAGAGGCCAACGGGTCCCAGGAAACGGTGGGGGGAGGGGATGCAGAAGGAGAGGGTTCATGTTGAGTGTGTGAAGCTCATGGGTGAGCAGCTCATAATCCAGAGTGAACTGAGAGACCACCCTATACCAGCCCCAAGAGTAGCCCCTGGGCTTTATGTGCCTATGTGCCTCTATCCCAGCTCTACACGTAGGGCTTTTTAAAAAATATATATTCTATTTATTTATTTGAGAGACAGAAAGAAGGAGGGAGAGAGACAGAGAGAGAGAATGGGTATGCCAGGGCCTCCACCCACTGCAAACGAACTCCAGATGCATGCGCCCCCTTGTGCATCTGGCTTACGTGGGTCCTGGAGAGTTGAACCGTGTGATCCTTTGGCTTTGCAGGCAAATGCCTTAACCGCTAAGCCATCTCTCCAGCCCTCACCAAGGGATTTTTGTTTGTTTGTTTGTTTGTTTTGTTTTGTTTTTCGAGGTAGGGTCTCACTCTAGCCCAGGCTGACCTGGAATTCACTATGTAGTCTCAGGGTGGTCTTGAACTCATGGCGATCCTCCTACCTCTGCCTTCCCAGTGCTGGGATTAAAGGTGTGCACCACCACGCTTGGCCTTGCCTAGGACTTTAAAATTTTTTTTATTTTTTGAGAAAGGGGACAGAGAGAGAGAGAACACCAGGGTTTCCAGCCACTGCAAGCGAACTCTAGACACATCTACCACTTTGTGCATCTGGTTTTATGTGGTTACTGAGGAATTGAACCTGTATCCTTAGGCTTTGCAGGCAAGCATCTTAAGTGCTAAGTCATCTCTCCAGCCCACAAAACAATAAAAAATTTAAAAAATGGCTGGAGAGATGGGTTAGCAGTTAAGCGCTTGCCTGTGAAGCCTAAGGAACCCTGTTCGAGGCTCCATGCCCCAGGACCCACGTAAGCCAGATGCACAAGGTGTCACATGCATCTGGAGTTCATTTGCAGTGGCTGGAGGCCCTGGAGCACTCTCTCTCTAACTGCCTCTTTCTTTTTCTGTCTGTCTGTCATTCTCAAATAAATAAATAAAAATAAACAACAAAAAATATATTTTTAGCTGGGCATGGTAGCACACACCTTTGATCCCAGCACTTGGGAGGCAGAGGTAGGAGGATCACCATGAGTTCGAGGCCACCCTGAGACTAGTGGACTAGTGAATTCCAGATCAGCCTGAGCTAGAGTGAGACCCTACCTCAGAAAAACAAACAAGCAAACAAACAAAATAAAAAAGAACACTTTTATTTATTTACACCAGATGCATGTGCCACTCTGTGCATCTGGCTTTACATGAGTACTGGTGAATCCAACAGGGACCTTTAGGCTTCACAGGCAAACACCTAAACCACTGAGCCATCTCTCCAATCTCTCCAACCCTTTGCCTAGGGCTTTTATGTAAGGCTCTCGTGGGTCACACAGTTCTGCTTAGCTCTTCTCTCACACCCTTGGTCAGCTTGTGTCTCACTAAGGCAGAGGCCCCATGAGAGTGGAGGTCATCGCCCTGAGGGGAGGTGAGTCCGTGAGTGGACCCCAGGCCAAATGAGCATGCAGAATTGATTGCTCCCACCAAGCTTACTGAGTGCTCACCTGGAGCAAGCAGAGCCAGGCAAGGGTTCTTGTTCTTAAGAGATCACATTGTCCAAGTATAGTGGCTCATTTGTCTGTAATCCCAGCATTTGGGAGACTGAAGCAAGAGGATTTCTGTGAGTTCAAGGTCAGTGTGGGATATAGAGTGAGATCTTGTCTCATAAACAAGCAAGCTCACAGTTTTTCAGGTGATGGTGAAGTTTCCATGTGTTCTCTTTTAGACAGGAGGAGTCTATGCTCATAGGAAGAGTGAAAGGGAGAAAGATCCTGTTGATGAGTCTGAGGTGAGGTGGGGGCTCACTCCTAGATCCATCTGAGCAATACTTGAAAGTGGGAGAAGGGTGAGCATTCTAGGTAGGGGAAGAAGCAGGGACGAAGGCTCTAAGGCAGGAGAGCACTTGGTTCCTGCATGGTTCAAGCAGTGGGATGGAAGTTGGGGGTGAGAGAGAGAGGAAATGGGAGGGTGTTAATCAGATGATGCATGGCCCATGTGTTGTTGGCCCCTAGCTTTCCATCCTGGGTGAGCACTACTCTAAGACTGACCCTAAAAACTACAGCTCTAGGGCTGGAGAGATGGCTTAGCGGTTAAGGCGCCTGCCTGCAAAGCCAAAGGGCCCAGGTTTGATTTCCCAGTACCCACAGAAAGGAGGTACATGTATCTGGAGTTTGTTTACAGTGGCTATGGGCCCTGGCAAGCCCATTCTCTATCTGCCTCTTTCTTCCTCCCTCTGTCTCTCAAATAAATTACAGCTCTAGTGGACAGGCTGGGTGTGGAGAGTGGGGGCTTGGTCCTCATGCTTGCCCAGATTTTGGAGCTTTTCTGCCAGGTCCTTGAGCCAACAATACCTCCAAACTTCCATTTCCCTGCTAAGAAAACCAAGGGGCAGCTGGGAGTGAGGGTGCATGCCTTAAAAAACAAAACTAAGCCAGGTGTGGTGGCACATGCTTTTAATCCCAGCACTCCGGAGGCAGAGGCAGAGGCAGGAGGATTGCTGTGAGTTTGCGGCCACCCTGAGACTACATAGTGAATTCCAGGTCAGCCTGGGCTAGAGTGAAACCCTACCTCGAAAAACCAAAAAGGCAAAGGTAGGAGGATCCTCATGAGTTCGAGGCCACCCTGAGACTACATAGTGAGTTCCAGGTCAGCCTGGATCACAGTGAGACCCTGCCTCAAACAAACATAACTATGTAAACAGAAAACCAAGAAGCAGTTGAGAAATAATATGAAGTGGACGAGGCTACTTTCTGAACATTTTGTTGTTTTTTCAGCTTTGCCCCTAACTTGGCATAGGATTGGAGTAAACTGCTAAGGGGAAAGCCCTCACCTGGCCCAGTCCAAGCCCTTTTGGGGCCCTGTCCAGCCCCTCCTGCTTGTTGAGGGAACCAATGCCCACTGCTTTGCAAAACAGAGGGTGGGGGTTAAGCAAACAGACGCCTTAGCAACTTCAAAGTGCAGGGCGGAGGCCAGAGAGGGCTGGGTGTGGACCCTGGCTCAGGGTGCCCCTTGCTCCACACCCACCAGCTCCCTCACAGATGCTGCAAGGAGGGTCCTTGGAGCTGCAGGCCTGGCATCTGCATTTACCCAGTACCTTCCTGAGATCAGTCCACCTCCAGGCTGAGTTCTGCCCAGCAGGCTCCCATCTCCATGAGTAATATTTAACTTGGAAGGGCCCTTGGACAACTGCAGGGGAGAAGTTAATAACAAGTTTGGATTGCAATCTGCTTGCCAGGAAAGGAGAAAGGGGGAGGCATGGAGAGAGGACAAAGTTGAGAGGAAGAAAGGAGGGCAGGAGGCAGGCCAGGGAGACAGGGTTTGATGGACAGCTTGGGCCAGGGACTATAGGGCAATGGTCTGTGTGTAGTTAAGGCCCTGAGCCTCCAAAAAGCTCGGCCCTAGAGCCATAGGATCCCTTTATCCTTGGGAGTGGGAGCTCTTAGGGCAACTAGCTGGCAGACAGACACCAAACATGTGGCAGGGCCCCAAGCCTCAGTTTCCCCTGCAGAAATCACCATGAATCAAGGAGGGATCTGGGGCTCCATCTCTGGGGCAGAGAACATATTACACACACACACACACCCCTGTCTGTAGCACAGAGGCCTCAAATCAAGGCCGGAAAAATCCATGAGGCTGGAGCAAGGATGAGTTTCCAACAGGTGTGTGTGGGGGGAGGGGAGGCCTGGAGAGCTGAGACAAGCTCACCCCAAACAGAGGCCCCTGCAGAAAGCCAGCCCCTACAGGGTTGACTGCCACAGGCCTGGGCTGCACAGAACCCCAGCCATGTACCCTCATCACAGGAAGCTGTATGGCCTCTCTTGGGGAAAAACCTGCTGTATTGATGTCTCCAGCACTTGTCTGGCTCAATGTGCCCCTGAAATGCACAAAGGAGGAGTATGAATCAGGGTCCAGGCCAGGCAGACAACACATGGGTGTAAGGGGAAGGGAAATCTTGTTGAGGGGTCCAAAACTCTAAATTCTTTAGCTTCCAGCCAATCTCCTCCCTGGCCTTGGAGTGCTTTCTCACTCAGAAGAGAGAAAGGAGGCCTGTGCTGTCCTCCAGTCTCCATCAGACCTCCGCTGCAAATGTGATAGTCCTGTCCTAAAGGGCTAAGGAGACAGGATGTCTTCGGTCCCTGTACCACTTGGCTCTAGACCAGGTCCCCCCCACCCGCCCACCAAAACCCAGTTCTTCTAGCAGCTTGAGAGTCAGTCCTTGGTCCTAGTTCCATCGACTAGGGTGAAGCCACTCTAACAGACTTGCCTCTATTCCACAATGTGGCATATCTAGTGTTCAAGTTAGCAGCCAACTTCCCATGTAGCTGAGGATGGCTCTGAATTTCCAAATCCTTCTGCCTCCATCTCTCCAGTGCTGATATTACAGGCTTGTGCAATGAAACTTGTGGTTTTATGCAGTGCTGGGGCTTGAACCCAAGATTGCATGCATGCTGGGTAAGTACTCTGCTAACTGAGCTACATCCTCACCCCACATATAGGTTCATATATGTGGTAGTTTAAATAGATGGCCTCCAATATATTCAGTATTTTATTAGTTTGTAGCTTGCATCTGCAGCCACCTGGCTGGAGGCAGTGTCACTGAGTGCATCTTAAGGTGTGGTGGTGGGTTTGAGATTTCAATCTAAAGATATACAAAGTGTGCCTAGCTGGAGTTCCTGAAGTGTGCTGTGCTGTGTGGCTTTTGGCTTTTAGTCTTGTGCTTCTGTCTGTGTGTTTGGTCCTATGAAAGTAGGCCAGCTTCTTCTGCCATTATGGAACTTCCCCTGGATCTGTAAACTTCAATAAATCCCTTCCTCCATAACTGTGCCTGGTCTGGAAGTTCATCTCAGCGAACCTGAAGCTGTCTGCTACAATGTAGGTTCCCCAACAACACTTTTTTTTTTTTTCACAAATGTGCACTTTCACAGGGAAAAGTGTACTTCTCCCCTAACTTTGGGCTGTTCTTGATTTACCATAAGCACAAAGTCTGTCCTGTCCCTGTTGGGTACATCACTGGAGGAGGGAGGGACTTCGCTCAGAGAAGGGATGCTCTGGGGCACCTAGAGCCTCAGTGTCACCAAGTTACGTCAGCTGGATGGAAGATGCTCTAGGGATCCTTTTCCCACTTTTTGTACCTGCCCTCTGCAACTAATCTCAAAAGTTAACTGGCCGGGTGTGGTGGAGCACACCTTTAATCCCAGCACTTGGGAGGCAGAGGTAGGAGACTCGCCGTGAGTTGGAGGCCACCCTGAGACTACATAGTGAATTACAGGTCAGCCTGGGCTACCTCGGAAAACCAAAAAAAAAAAAAAAGAAGAAGAAAAAGGTAATGGGGCTGGAGAGATGGTTCAGCAGTCAAGGCGCTTACCTGCAAAGCCTAAGGACCTGAGTCCCCAGTACCCACGTAAAGCCAAGTGCACAGGGTGGCATACTCCTCTGGAGTTTATTTAGCCAGGTGTAGTGGTGCACACCTTTAATTCCAGCACTCGGGAGGCTGAGGTAGGAGTATTGCCATGAGTTCGAGGCTACCCTGAGACTATACATTCCAGGTCAACCTGGGCTAGACCAAGATCTTACCTCGAAAAACCAAAACAGACAAACAAAAAGAGTTAAACTGTTTGGAGTGCAGAGATGGCTCAGAGGTTGAAGGCACTTGCTCTTAAGGCCTGGCGGCCTGGGGTTTGATTCTCCAGTATCCACCTAAAGCCAGATGCACAAAGTGGCCTATGTGTCTGGAGTTTATTTATAATGGCAGGAAGCCCTGGCACCCCCATTCTCTCTCTCAAAGAAATAAATTAAATTAAAAATAAATAAGCCAGACCTGGTGGCACATGGCTCCTCCCAGCACTTGGGATGCAGAGGTAGGAGGATCACTGTAAGTTCAAGGCCACCCTGAGACTACATAGGGAATTCCAGGTTAGCCTGGGCTAGAGTGAGACCCTACCTCAAAATAAATAAATAAAAGTTTTTTTGTTTTTTTTTTTTTAAGTTAAACTGTTCCATTTTCAACTTCCCAGTATGGGCCTGGGCAACTCAGTCACAGCTTTCTAATCTATCAGACTGGAGCTTCTGTGGGATCCATAAAAGGTTTGAATGAATAAGGGCCTTCCCTCCAAAAGGTGTCTTTGTGGCTAGTCAGGTGTCTCAGGGCCCTTCTCTCTCCTTCCTTTACTTGTTTCTCAAGGACAAAATCAGCCACCACTCCCAAGCCAGTGACTGATCTCTGACAAGGGAAGTCTGGAATCTTCTGCCAGTGTGTAGTGGTCTTCAGATCAGGCTGAAAATGAAAAGGATAAACAGACAGGGGCCTCTCATTTGCCCTGCAAGATAGTTTTCTCAGGGCTCCTGCCGGGTGTGCTGATAGGTGAAGCACTGAAGACTGGAGCTAAGGGGTGGGTGGGCAGCAGGCCCTCTGGAGACTTCTGCAGTTCTGTGACACTGGGGGAGCATCAAGGAGAGACCCAATGGCCAGTGAGGTAGCAGAACGAGCCCACATGGAGGACCTTTTGGACCCAGGTGGGGGCCCCTCATCCATCTGACCCTCCACTGCTTACCCACTTACCACTAGCTCTGGCCATTGAGTTTTAGAAATCTGCCCAGGCCAACATGAGTTGCACTGTACTTGCAAACCACACCAGATTCTCAAGAGCTAGGGTGAACAAAAGCATGGCCAGGAGCGGGCTGGTACACGGGTTGCTTCGTGTTCCGTACTGTGTCCAGCATGTACTCGAGGAAACAGAAGTTAACTTCATCTACCTCCTTTTACTTTTTCATGGCCAGCTACGCTACGTTTAACATGACCCATGCGCGCTTTCCGTTTCTGCTGGGCAGGTGTCCTGGGAACGCTTCCGACTGGGAAGTCTTCTGACCAGCGGAAGACGCCAGGCTCAGGATCTGAACCTAGAGGAAATTGGAGCTGCGAGATCGCAGTGTGCGGAACTGCCCCAGCGGGCGGGCGGGCGACCCAAGGGCGGAGAGGGCCGGGGTGGGACGAGGCCTGGTGAGGGAGGTGCTTGGGAGGGGAGGGGCGGGGGAGGTGTTTGGGAGGGGCGGGGCGCGGGAGACTCGGAATAGGAAGGGGAGGCAGATGGACAAAGGAGGGGAGTGAGTGCTGGTCGGAAGAGAAGGGTGAGTCTGGGTGCGAAACCTGCCCAGCCAACAGAAGGCAGCATCTGCACATGACCAAAAGGGAGAGGCTGGCCAAGAGCCCCGCTACTCAGCGCCTGATTCCATTGGTCTGCACCCCACAGGACGTCACAGGCTAGTTTAGCACAGGTCAGTCACTTTCTGGTCTAGAAAAGGCTGGGCACTGGGTACAAGTTAATGGGAAGGAATCTACCCCACTTGACCTCCTTGCTTTGTGTCCACCAACCCCTGGACACACTGGGTGGTGGGCAGGCCCCGGAGGGAAGGCAAGGCCTTCTCTAAGTCCCTGCCCACTTGGCCTGAGGTTTTTTTCCGGGTGCTCCCACCTCTTGCAGCCAGGAGCTCTCATGATGTGGAGCAGGGAATCAGCTATTTAGGGAGTTGATCTTCCCCAAGGAACATCCCAGTGGGGCTGGATCTCTCAAAAGAGGGGGGTAGGGGCAGAGGAGATCCAGGGGTGGCTTCCAACTAGCACAGTTCATTCAGTGTATGCCAAGGTTACAAGCTGCAGCTAGAGCCAGGCGCGGGCTCACAGGATCAGTGGTGTGCCAGAGAGCCAGGCCTGGGGACACGAAGGGACACCAGCCAGTGTACTGGCTGCAGAGGTAGTGGACTGAGGGCATCTGGGGTAGGTAGGTTGGCCTATCTGTGGGAGATAAGAGGTGGCTAGGAGCCAGGCCTGGTGGCGCACACCTTTCATCCCAGCACTCCCCCGGGGGCAGAGGTAGGAGGATCCTTGTGAGTTTGAGGCTACCCTGAGGTGACATAGTGAATTCCAGATCAGCCTGGGCTAGAGTGAGACCCTACCTCAAAAAACAAAACAAAACAAAATAAACTAACAAGAGGAGGCTAGGTGTGGAAGCAGAGTCAGGACGGACAGTCCTTTCCCTACAGGACTTTGGGGCCTTCCAGACCCTGGGAGACAGCTCATGGGGCACACAGAGACTCTGAATAGCAGGACTTGGCCACACTAGCTGCCCAGCCTTGCTTGGATTTCTTAAAATGAAGAACCTATGTCCATGGGGTTCAGAGGGCCACTTTATCCCATGACCCCCTGCAGGAGGCCACTTGGTGCCACTAAGTTGGGAAGGCCTGGTGTTACTATAGTCAGCTTGGTTAATCACTGTCATATGTAGTGTGACAAGCAGACAGATGCCCTGGCCTTAGCTTTCCCATCTGTATATAAGGCCAATGGACATCATCTGGGTGTGGTAGGAAACAGTGGTCCTTTGGGAGTAAGTAGCATGCCTCCAGGGGACCATGCAGGGGTAAGGGCTGAGGTCCCAGACGAAGAGCATTGGGAGGTGGCTCAGAGAGGACAAGCCTAGCTGGCAGCCCCAGCCTGTTGTGTCCCACCTGCTCAGACCCCAGATGCAGACTGCTAGTGCCTTTCTGAGAAGTTAGGGACTTGTCACTTCCTCTGTCCCAGGCAGGGCCTTGGGGCATTGACCAGCTCCAGAGCTGGAAGGTGAGGGGCTACTTGGACTCTAGCTGCTCACCATCCCTGGAGTCAATGGAGTCAACTGGTCAGCACCAGGCTAAGAGCCATGCTGAGTAGACCTGGCCACACAAGCCATGGCTTCCAGGAACAACTGGCTTGGCTACATCTAGTTCAAGCCAGGACAGCCTTCAGTGGGGAGCTTGCAATGAGCCACTGGCTTCGCAATCAAGTAGCCTATGGGAGAAAAAGAGGTGTAGGGTTAGAGAGATGGTTCAGCGGATAAGGCGCTTGTTGGGTTCGATTCCCCAATACCCATACAAAGCCAGATGCACAAAGTAGCACGTATGTCTGGAGTTTGTTTTCTCTTTCTCTCTCTCCCTCCTTACATATAAAAAAAAAAATACAAAGAGGAATAGAATGGGACTGGGCTGGTTGGTATCTCATGGTGACAAGAGACAGCTACCTGCCACCCTCCAAGGAACATCTTAGCCCCATCTTGAGGGGGCAGCTAAGGGTCTTGGACTGCTCTGTGGCCTGAAGGAAGGTCGCCAGGCCTTGGGAAAAAGCCTCAGTAGATCCCTGCTACTTAGCTCCACTGAGCTACCCACAGTTCCTGGCCAGCTGGGTACGTAGCTCCACCAAGGAGGGCCCCAGGGAGGGGGACAGCTTCAGGCCTTCCTCACATAAGAATGGGATGACATGGGGCTGAGGCTCATGTAGTTGGAGCTCCACAGTTGCCCATGAAGGGTAGAGGTGAGGGAAAGAGAGCACCTCCTTTTTGGGTACCCAGGGAGAGAGAGGTGGCTAGGGTCATGAAGGATAGTGGCTGCAGTCTAGGCTCTGGGAAGTTCTGGAGTGCCCAGCTTTGCTGGAATAGTCTTAAGCCAAATTCTCCAAACAGTTCACAAGGGAGTACAAAGGCAGGGAGAGAAACGAAATATTGTGCCAAGGTGTAGCACTGGTAACTTGCCCATGCTCCAATAAATAATCCCCACCCATGCTCATACAAGCAACCCTAATTAAACTTAGTGGGTCACAAAAGATATCAAAGTAATGAGCCTGGCGTGGTGATGCACGCCTTTAGTCCCAGCACTCGAGAGGCAGAGGTAGGAGGATCGCTGGCCACCCTTAGACTACATAGTGAATTCCAGGTCAGCCTAAACTAGATTGAGACCCTACCTAGAAAAACAAAACAAACAAAAAGATATCAAAGTAGGGGCAGGAGAGATGGCTCAGCAGTTGAAAGCACTTGCTTGCAATATCTAGCCAGGCATGGTGGCACACGCCTTTGATCCCAGCACTCGGGAGGCAGAGGTAGGAGGACCGTAGTGAGTTTAAGGCCACCCTGAGACTACAAAGTGAATTCCAGGTCACCCTGAGCTACAGCGAGACCCTACCTCGAAAAAACAAAATAAATAAATAAATAAATAAAGCACTTGCTTGCAATATTTGACGGCTTGGGTTCGATTACCCAGTACCCATGTAAAGGTGATGCACAAAGTGTGAATGTGTCTGGAGTTCGTTTACAAGAGGCCATGGTGCACCCATTGTTTCTTTCTCTCTCCTACCACATAAAATAAAAAATATTTAAGGGGCTGGAGAGATGGCACATCAGTTAAGGTGCTTGCCTACAAAACCTAAGGACCCAGGTTTGATTCCCCTGTACCCACATAAGCCAGATGCACATGGTGGCACATGCATCTGGAGTTCTTTACAGTGGCCAGAGGCCCTGGTGTGCCCATTCTCTATCTGCCTCTTTCTCTCAAGTAAAAATAATTTTTTTTTTTTTTTTTTTTTTGGTTTTTCGAGGTAGGGTTTCACTCTAGCTCAGGCTGACCTGGAATTCACTATGGAGTCTTAGGGTGGCCTTGAACTCACGGCAATCCTCCTACCTCTGCCTCCCGAGTGCTGGGATTAAAGGTGTGTGCCACCATGCCCGGCTAAAATATTTTTTTAAAAGATACCAAAGTAAAAGGTGGACTAAGTAAAAGGACTTCTGTTGGAAACCTATGCCCCTCCTGGAGGTACAGGGGCCTAGAAGGTTAAGGGACAGCCAACATCTGGGTCAAGGGCCTCCCCATCAGCAGGTTTCCTGTAAGTGCTCTGGATCAGGGTCAATGCTGACTCTGCTGAAGCTGAGAAACCACACCCTCCCTGGGGAGTCCCCTGGGGCTCCTATTCACCCCCAAACCAATAAACCTTGGTTTCCACTTGACTTACTATCTCCATATGGGTGGACCCTGAGGGTCCCCCTTCCTTGCTGCCCCTGGCTCCTCTGAAGCTCTGGGGATGCAGTGGGGACACAATGTACAGGACTGCCTTCAGGGAATTAGTCTACAGTTCCCACATGTGCTACAGGAGCAGCTAGAGAGGTGAGAGGTGGGGACTAGGGAAGCATCGTGTCAGGGCAGGGCCTGAGGGGTGTAGGAGCCCCCTGTGGGGAGGGCCAACAAGGTAGAGGCCCTGGACTGCAGAACAAAAGGCCCAAGTCATAGGAGGGTTTGGAATGGGAGGAAGAGTTCCCTGAGTGTCTAAAGGGCCACTGTGAACAGACAGAGGTGGCCAGGAGGGTAGCCCAGACTGGAGCTTGGAAATGGGGTTTGTTCTGCCGAGCCACAGTGCCCCTTGGCTTTTGGGTATTTGGTTGTCGGCTGGAGGCTTGCCCCTTTCCTGTTTTCAGCCTGCTAACAGGTCCTAGTCATGACACTTCACCTGAGCCATGAGGAGGTACCATGAGGGAGCTGAGCTGCAGTACCCTAACATCCCCTTGCTCCCATACCTCACGTGTGGGCCCAAATAACCACCCTGCTTACTGGTAGATCCTGCGATGTTTCCCAGGCAACTGTCTCATACAGCCTGTCTGCCTGGCACTCCCACATCCCGTAAATGCTGCCGTGCCTGGCTCCAGGCAGCCTTGCCTGCTTGGCACACACAGGCCAGCAGGTGTGGGGAGTGCAGCCCTCTGCCCGGCTGCGTCAGAAGGTCACTTGGGCAGAAAAGCCAGCCCAGGCCTCGGCCATTCTCACCGGCCAACAGGCACTGCTGGGGCACCCTGCGTGGATGTCATGCTGTTTTGCCACACGGTGAAGATGGAGATAGCCAAGTGCCATACGCATGTGCCCAGGAGTGCCCGCCTACCACACGTTCCACTTGGAAATTAGAGGACTGGGCCACTTTCTGGGCTTGATCATGCTGGCTGGCTGCCATTATGACCCATTTACAAGATAGCTCAACAGCAGGTCCATCCCCCAACTAAGCAAGGAGGATGTGGGGGAGCCAAGTGGGATTTGGATGGCCTCCATCAGCTTCAGGTTGGAGTTTGACAGGTTCACTCAGCCCAGTGGTTGACCAGCCTCTTGCAGGGCAGAGACCAGTCAATGGCCCAGCCTTGCCACTAAAGGAGCAAGGAGCCCATTCACGGCACTCTGAGGACGCAGGTTACTGAAACACCAATCTTTTCCTTTGCAGTGCAAGGGAAGGGGGGACAATCCTGCATTGTTGGCTGGCAGATGTTCATTTCTGGAACCAGCTTTGGGGAGATGGAGTTTGGACTTTTTGTTGTAAAGTGTATCATCTAGTGGTGAGCAAAGCCAAAGAGAGGAGGGTACCCCTCCAATCTAGGCCAGTCTGGTGATACAGGGAGTCTCCAGAGCCCCACACACTTGGTACTTTATGCTTCACTCAAATACATCTCCTCCAAAAGGCTGTAATAGTCTTCATTTCTCTTTTGGTTTTCCACGGTAAGGTCTCACTCTAGCCCAGGCTGACCTGAAATTCACTCAGGGTGGCCTGGAACTCATGGTGATCCTCCTACTTTATTTTTTTTTAAAAAATATTCTTAGCGCTAGAGAAATGGTTTAGTGGTTAAGGCGTTTATCTGTGAAGCCTAAGTACCCATGTTTGACTCCCCAGAGCCCATGTAAGCCAGAAGCAAATGGTGATGCATGTTTTTGGAGTTTGTTTGCAGTGGCCAGAAGCCCTGGCATACCCATTCTTTCTCTCTCATAAATATTAAAAAACATTTTTATTTATTTGCAGAAAGATAGAGGGGGAGAGAGAGAGAATGGGCATGCCAGGGCCTCCAGCCACTGCAAGTGAACTCCAAATGTGTGTGCCCCCTTGAGCATCTGGCTTACATGGGTCCTGGAGAGTAGAATCTGGTTCCTTTGGTTTTGCAGGCAAACACCTTAACTGCTAAGCCATCTCTTCAGCCCTTAACATTTTATTTTTATTTATTTATTTGACAAAGAAAGAGGGAGGAGGGGAGGGAGAGAGAGAAAGAGAGAGAGACAGAGACAGAGAATGGGCGCTCCAGAGCCTCTAGCCACTGCAAACAAACTCCAGATGCATGCGCCCCCTTGTGCATCTGGCTAATGTGGGTCCTGGGGAATCGAACCCCAGGTCCTTTGGCTTTGCAGGCAAACGCCTTAGTTGCTAAGCCATCCCTCCAGCCCCCTAGTGCCCTGTTTTATGTAATGCTGGGGATAGAACCCAGGGCTTTGTGCATGCTAGGCACTCTACCCACTGAGCTGCATTCCCCAGTGCTGTAATCTTTTGTAAACATGAATTTTGGCTCACAACAAACTTGTTTTTGCAGTACAAGTGTCAGTCCCAACCAGAAATAATTTTCCAATAAAGTTAACTCTCTGTCACTGTAGCAGATGGCACAGGGAACGTGAGTCTTTTCATCAAGTTCAATTTTTAAAAATATTTTATTTATTTGAGAGACAGAGAGAGGAAGAGGCAGAGAGAAAGAGAATGGGTGTGCCAGGGCCTCCAGCCACTGCAAACAAAACTCCAGACGCGTGTGTCCCCTTTGCATCCGGCTTATGTGGGTTCTGGGGAGTTGAATCAGGGTCCTTAAGCTTCACAGGCAAACACCTTAACCATTAAGCCATTTCCCCAGCCCTCAAGTTCAATTTTTAAACCCTGTCTTGCTCCTCTTGGAGAGAGCTGGACAAAGTAGGTATGTTGGGGGTGCCTGGCACCTCATTTCTACTTCCTTAAGATCTTATTTAGTTTTGTTTTTTTGAGGTAGGGTCTTGCCCTAGCCTAGGCTGACCTGGAATTCACTATGTCTTAAGGTGTCCTCAAACTCACAGTGATCCTCCTACCTCTGCCTACCAAGTGCTGCCGATAAAGTTGGTGTGTCACCACACCCAGCTTTTTTTTTTTTCCCCCTTTTGGGGCAGAGTGTCACTCTTGCCCAAGCTGACCTGGAATTCACTGTGTAGCCCAGGCTGGCCTCAAACACTCACGGCTGGTTATTCTCCAGCCTCCTGTGTGTTGGGATTATAGGCATGCCCAGTGTTCAAGGGTTTTGAAGTGGCTGGTTCCTCTAGGCCCAGGTGACCCAGCAGCCAGAGGGACAATGGTGAGCAGAATGGGAAGAAGCAGGCTTCCTGACAATTACTGGCACCTGCATGATAATGGGAAGGGTTTCCCCAACCAGCTCCATCCTAGGCTGCAGGTTGCAGGGCCTGCCACCCAGCCCAGCCACCTTGCCAGTGATGGCGGGGGAGGAGGTATATTAATCCTGAACAGTGAATGAAGACAGGAAAGCCCCAGTAGGACAGCATTCACACTTTCTCTGAGAGCTCCAGGCCCACAGGACTCATTTCTGCAGCTGGTACAGTCTGGGCTGGGGTCAGTGGCCCTCTCCCGTGACTGCTAAGGATAATTAAGGTCCATTGGAATGGCTAAGGCCAAAGGAGAGTGGGAATCCACCTTCTGTACCCCAAGAACCTGCACCTCCCTAGAATCAGGGCACTTTGGGAGAACTTCAGGAGTCCATAGCCTTGGGACAAGCCCTTGGGCCAATGCAGTCCGCTTGGGCTAGCTATAATATGCTCCTGAATAGGAAGTCAGGGCATCTGAGCTTTGTAGATGAGCAGGGCAGGGAGGGTCAGGGATGCTGAAGACCCCAAGAAAGCCCTGATGCTCAGGTTCCAGGGAATGGGTAAGCTGAGACTTCCTACCTAGAAAAGCCTCTGCTAGGGCATTAGCACCCACATAGAGCCCTCCAGTGCTCTGCTGAGCACTGTATGGTTTTCTTCAGGCCTTCCTCCTGCCTTGGGAGCTGATGGCAGACCCCCTAGTCTCTAAGGTCCTGGAGACCAGGCCAGTGGGGACCAGGCACACAGGTTGTTCCATCACTAAGGGTCTGCAGTGTCCTAGGAGTCCTCATACCTGGCTCCCCGCCTGGGCAGCTGAGCCCCAGGTCACTCCAGCTCCAAGGACCAGAGGGCCTACTCTGCCCTTGGCAGTTCCTCCCAGTTTCTAGTGCTCACCCTTAAGGAGTCTGCATCCTAGCACAGTCAGGGTCCCATGCTAACTGCAGGACAACCCCACTCCTCTGCAGGACAGACCCTGGGCGCAGGTGCTTGCTCTAGGAACATTTGAGGAATAAGATTGCTCATCCCCTTTAAATCTGCACATTAAAGACACCTCAATTCCAACGCCATCCTTAGACTTCAGCCAGGACACACAACTTCCAGGATAGACCACTAGGAGGATGGGCCAAAGCGGGTGGGGGAAGTGGATCAAAAGGAGAGGGAGGTGGGGTGGAGCTGGAGAGATGTCTTAGCGGCTAAGGAACTTGCCTGTGAAGCCAAAGGACCCAGGTTCGATTCCCCAGGACCCACAAAAGCCAGCCGCACAAGGTGGCCCATGTGTCTGGAGTTCGTTTGCCGTGGCTGGAGGCTCTGGTGTGCCCATTTATCTGCCTCTTTCTGTGATAAATAATTTTTTTTTAAAGGAGACTGGGGGGAGGAGAGGACAGAAGACAGACAAGCAGTCAGGGCTTGGAGGGAGGCAGGATTCTGAGGGAATTAGGGCCAGTTTGGGAGGGAGATGGGGCAGGAGGGGCTTTTGGAACCCTGATGAGCCGGCGCCTGCACAAAGGTGTCTGTGCGTCTGCTGCCACCAAGCGGTGGACTGCGGGGTTGCCGGCGGGAGCGTCAGGAGGGCAGGAACAGGGATCAGGGCCACCTGGACTTCGTAGTTTCACTGCGTTTTTCCTTAAGGAAGGAGCTCATTTCCTTGTAAAGACGGAGCCGGGAGCCTTATCTACTCGTGGAGACGTCCTGGGAAAGGTCGCAGAGCTGGAAACCGAGGCAGGACTGGTCTGTTACAGCTGGGAGATGGCAGGGTCACGAGCCAGGCCGAGCCTTCCAGCCCCGGCACGCCTTGCACCCCGTCCCGCCTCTCCCTAGAGGACGACAGCCGCCGAGTTTCCCCGAAGGCCTCGGGCTTCCAGAGTCACCGAGGGGGGCTGGCGGTCCGCAGGGGCGGCGCCCAACGGGACGGTTCCGCGGCTCACTTCCGCCCGACGCTCCCGAGCAGGATGGAGGAGGCGCCGAGGCCTAGGGGGAGGCTGAGCCGCCGGAGGCCGCCCCCCGGGGCCGGGTGAGGGGGACGGAGGCGGTGTGTGTGTATGTGGAAAGGGGGGACGGGGCCCCGCGACGTCCCGGCAGTTCCTTGCCCCACGTGCTTTCCGGAGCCGCCCCGCACGCCGCGCTCCGCTCTCCACTGCCAGCGCCCGCGCCCTTCCGCTCCCGCCCGCTGATTTCGCCTGCCCCTTCATCGTCGCAGTCTCCCCCACCAATAAAGCCCACTATCCCTTCACTGTGGACCCCTCCCCCATGAGCCCCCTGACCCAGCCGGGAGCCCCCTCCTCCATAATTCCCCACTGTGGGGCCCCTCCCGGTTCCCTCCTCGTGGAGCCCCTCCTCTTTGCTCCCCACTTTGGAACCCCTTTCTTAGGATCGCCTACCATGGAGCTTCCGCCTCCTGACCCTTTCTGTATTTCTCAGGTCCCCTAGCCACCACTCCTGGTTCCTCCTGGAGGGCAGTGAGAGTAAGCCATGGGCTGCTCTGCTGCGCATGGCCCTGGACAGCCAGCCACTCCCACCATTGCTTGCCTTTCCTGACCAGGTGTGTGCACAGGGATCCATGGGGGTGGGCTGGGAGGGGGTGTCCAGGCCCCTGAGTAAGTCACCGTGTTGCTACCTATGTTCTCGTGTTCCGCTGTTTTTCAGGATCCTTCACCTGACCCAGAGCCCACTGTACCTCCTGAGGTCTTCACTGTGGGACACAAGGTCTTCTCTTGGACGCCATTTCCATCTGCTCTTGAATTTTCTGGCAGCTCCTACCACCTGTTCCATGGAGCTGGGGATCCCATGTGGTCACCTACACAGCCCCTGAAAGAGCACCCAGCACCCGAACCCTGTGGGACCCTCAGTATCCAGGAGCTGTTACCCGTGCAGAGTCCACCGGATCCCTGCGGGCCCTCCAGCACTCAGGAACAGCTGTCAGCTCAGGGTCCACTGGCCTTGCAGAGCTGCCCAATGTGCCAGAAGGAGTTCCCTCCCACGTGAGTGCCCCACCCCTGACCCTAGGCTCAGGACAGCCCTGTGTGAAACCACCTGCTTAAGGATAAGAGGGTGCCCAGAGGTAGCTCTGGCATTTATTATTTATTAATTTTATTTATTTAGTTTTTCTCATTCTAGCTCCAGTCTGATCTGAAACTGACTATGAAACCCCAGGCTGGCCTCAAACTTATAGAGATCCTCCTACCTCAGCCTACCCAGTGCTGGGGCTTAGGGAATGCACCAGAACGTCTGGCTACCCTCTCTGGCCCTTTAAAGCCGTATGCAACAGAAACTCGCAGATCGTAGGTCCTGCTGTTGCATGTTTGGAGTCTACTGCTCTCTACCTATGAGACCTTCCACAGATAAGGGCAGGGCACTCACTCTGCCCACATCAAGGTAGCTGTCATGTGTACTACTACCCAGAGCTGGCCTCCACAGCCAAGCCAGGCTTCTAGACTTCTAGTCTCTACAGTCTTGTTTAAATAGTCACACATATGCCTTCCATGGCACAATTGGGCTTTTCAGAGTGAAGTCTATTTTTTGCTCATGAGGTTTATTTTGTTTAATTTTTAAAATTTAGGAATTGGATATCATTGTGAAGTATTTCTTAAATATTTGTACTTATTTGCAAGCAGAGACAGAACATGAGAATGGGCACGCCAGGGCCTCTAGCCACTGCAAATGAGCTCCAGGCACATGTGCTACCTTGTGCATCTGGCTTTAAGTGGGTCCTGGGGAACTGAACTCAGGTCCTTAGGCTTCACAGGCAAGTGCCTTAAAAATTCCAGGTCAGGGATGGAGAGATGGCTTAGTAGTTAAGCGCTTGCCTGTGAAGCCTAAGGACCCGATTCAAGGCTCGATTTCCCAGGACCCATGTTAGCCAGATGCACAAGGGGGTGCATGCGTCTGGAGTTTGTTTGCAGTGGCTGGAGGCTTTGGTGCACTCATTCTTTCTCTCTATCTGCCTCTTTCTCTCTCTGTTTGTTGCTCTCAAGTAAATAAATAAAAATAAACAACAA
The DNA here is from genome assembly GCA_036346955.1 of Dipus sagitta. Taxonomy (NCBI): domain Eukaryota; kingdom Metazoa; phylum Chordata; class Mammalia; order Rodentia; family Dipodidae; genus Dipus; species Dipus sagitta. The sequence goes on from CM070773.1 coordinate 135,619,124, forward strand.
CAATAAAAAAATTCCAGGTTGGGGAGCTGGAGAGATGGCTTAGCGGTTAAGGCAATTGCCTACAAAGCCAAAGGACCCAGGTTCATTTCCCCAGGGCCCACGTAAGCCAGATGGACAAAGGGGCACATGCATCTGGAATTCACTTGCAGTGGCTGCAGGCAGTGGCACACCCATTCTCTCTCTCTCTCCTTCCCTCTCTCTCTAATAAGTAAAAATTTAAAAAAAAATTCCAGGTCAGTCTCACTCTAGCTCAGGTTGACCGACCTGGAATTTACTACGTAGTCTCAGGGTGGCCTTGAACTCATGGTGCTCCTCCTACCTCTGCCTCCCAAGTGTTGGGATTAAAGACGTGCACCACCATGCTTGGCTGCCTGGCTGTTTTTTAATTATTTTTTTATTTATTTATGTTTTTTTTGAGGTAGGGTCTCACTCTAGCCCAGGCTGTCCTGGAATTCACTATGTAATCTCAGGGTGGCCTCCAACTCAAGGCGATCCACCTACCTCTGCCTCCCAAGTGCTGGGATTAAAGGTGTGCACCACCACGCCCAGCTTGTTTTTATTTATTTTTTAAAATTTTGTTTATAGTGGCAGACAGAGAAAGAGGCAGAGAGAGAGAGAGAGAGAGAGAGAGAGGAGAGAATGGGTGTGCCAGGGCCTCCAGCCACTGCAAACGAACTCCAGATGCATGCGCCATCTTGTGCATCTGGCTTATGTGGGCCCTGGGGGATCGAGCCTTAAACCGGGGTCCTCAGGCTTCACAGGCAAGCACTTAACCACTAAGCCATCTCTCCAGCCCCTTGTTTTTTATTTTAATTTAATTAATTCAATTTTTTTTGGCTTATTTCCATTTATTTATTTGAGAGCGACAGAGAAAGAGAGAGAGAGAGAGAATGAGAATGGGCGCACCAGGGCCTCCAGCCACTGCAAACGATCTCCAGACACGTGCACCCCCTTGTGCATCTGGCTAACATGGGTCCTGGGGAATTGAGCCTTGAACCAGGATCCTTAGGCTTCACAGGCAAGCGCTTAACTGCTAAGCCATCTCTCCAGCCCCTAAAGTAATTTTTTTTTTTTAAGGTAGGGTCTCACTCTAGTCCAGGCTGACCTGAGAAACCAAAAATAAAAAATAAAAATAAAATAAAATTAAAAAAAAAAAAAGGAGGACTGGAGAGATGCTTAGCAGTTAAGGCCCTGGGTATAGGGCAGAAACAGCCTGTGAAGGGGATGGAGCCCCAAGTCAGCTGTGAAAAACAAGAGTAAAGTTTAAAGCAATCAAAGTAGTTATTAGAATGCAGGCAGATGGAGCCCTAGTCAGAGTCTATCAGGATCCTTCAAATTGCGATACAGAACCAAGCCTTTATCAGGTCTGGGTGGGAAAACTCAGTCCTGTCCCTCAGCAGCCCCTATCTCCACGCATGCCCACACAGCTCAGCCAAGGGCGTGTTGAGTGTAGGTTGCCTTGAGTCAGATCATGGCTGTCCCCTGTTGAGGTCTCTTCTGTATGACAGTGAACATTTTGTAAAGCTGACATGTTCTTGCTTCTTACCTATGGGGGGGGGGTGCAGAAGCTGCAGTTGGGAGGCTGGGAGGAAAATTCATCCCTCGCCTCCCAGCCTCTTAAGATTCCTGATGTTTCTAGGAAGCCCAGCTCCCCTCGTATTCCAAAGGGCCTTTTGTCTTTGGTGCACTTGTATTTCTAGCTCGTCTAAAAAGAGTTTCCCAAAGACAGGGTCATTGGAGAGTGAAGCTCTGCCACTTGGGTGCTTTGCAAGCGGTGCAGGTCTTCATGTGTCTGTAGTACTTTTAGCATGTTCTTTCACTGGACTGTAAAGATGACTTATAACACTTGACAGGATGCAGATGTTATGCAAGCAGTTATTACACTATGTTTACAGAGTAATGACAAGGAAGTTTGTATATGTTCAATAGAGACACCATTTTAAATAATGCTTTTTATCATGGTTGTTTGAATCTGCAGATGTTGAATCCCCATATAGAGATGCCACTCTATTTTCTGATATCCACACGTTAGACAGGCAGCCAGATAGCCAGCTAAAATCCAGAACACTCACTTAGTCCTCACTGATATAGGGAGCCTTCATGGTTGATTATATTTTTTCTTTATTTTTATTTTTTTTAATTCGGACAACTGTATTTATTAAGACTTATGTAAGTAAAATATCATATGAAGACAAATATTTTTGCTTTTAATATAAAAAAACACTGGTTACGTTTTCATCATATTTTGATTTTTGAGACAAAGTCTCCTGTAGCCCGGGTTGGCCTCAACCTCCTGATTTAAACATTATTATTATTAATTTATTTGTGAGTGTGTGTATGGGCACTCCAGAGCCTCTTACCACTGCAAATGAAATGCCAGATTCTTGAGTCACTTTTTGGGTTCAGCTTTATGTGGGGAAGGTCAGGCTTCTTTAGCCTTTAGGGTGCCTGCTCCCCCTTGCACTGCAACTTCAAGGCTCAGGGAGTTTTACCTTCTGGCCATCCATGATGGCTGGGGGTCAACTAGGTTGCCATGTGTGGGAGGCCTTTGAGGGCAGAGAGTAGGCAACTGACCTGGCCAGCCAGGTCTAAAACTCTAGGGAGTTGAAACTGGGATAGCAGGCTTTGTAAGCAAGAATGTTTAATTGCTGAGCCATCTTCCCAGCCCTGTTTCCCTTCTCTCTCTCTCTTTTTGGGGGGTTTTCAAGGTAGGGTCCCACTCTAACTCAGGCTGACCTGGAATTCACTTTGTAATCTCAGGGTGGCCTCAAACTCACAGCAGTCCTCCTACCTCTGCCTCCTGAGTGCTAGGATTAAAGGTGTGCGCCACCATGCCCGGCTCTCTCTCTTTTTAAAAGAAAGCCAGGCATGATGGCACACATTTTAAAATGTTTTATTTTTATTTATTTATTTGAGAGAGAGAAAGAGGCAGAGAGAAAGAGAGAAAGAGAGAGAATGGGCATGCCAGGGCAGTCAGCCACTGCAAACAAACTCCAGACAACATGTGCCACCTTGTGCATCTGGCTTACGTGGGTCCTGGGGAATCAAATGAGGTCCTTTGGCTTTGCAGGCAAGTGCTTTAACTGATAAGCCATCTCTCCGGCCTCTTTTTTTTTTTTTTTTTTTTTTTTTGAGGTAGGGTCTCGCTATAGCCTAGGTTGGCCTGGAATTTAGTATGTAGTCTCAGGGTAGCCTTGAACTCATGGCGATCCTCCTACCTCTCTGCTTCCCAAGTGCTGGGATTAAAAGTGTGCATTATGCCTGGCCCTCTTTTTTTTTTCATGGTGGTGCTAGGGATTGAACCCAAGGCTTTGCACATGTTAGACAAGGGCTTTGCCATTGAGACTCTCTTTCTCTCTCCTTTTTTTTTTTTTTTTTTTTTTTTGGTTTTTCAAGGTAGGGTCTCACGCTGGCCTAGGCTGACCTGGAATTCACTATGCAGTCTCAGGGTGGCCTTGAACTCAACAGTGATCCTCCTACCTCTGCCTCCCGAGTGCTGGGATTAAAGGCATGCACTACCATGCCCAGTTCGGTCTCTTTTTCCCTCCCTCCCCCCTCTCTCTCTCCCTCTATCCCTCTCTCCCTTCCTTCCCTCCTTTCCAGATGGGTGTCTCGCTATATAACTCAGACTTTGAACTGCTGGGCCCTAGCAATCTCTTCCCTTAGCCTTCAGAGTAGCTGGGAGAATGACAGGTATTGCCACGCCTGGATGGTGGTGGTGATTTTTTATTTTGTATGTATGCACACATGTGTGCAGATGCATGTGCCTCATGAACACACATGGGAAGGCAAGAGAACATTGAGTGTCTTCCTCTATTGTTCTGCTTTGTTTCCCTGAGACAGTCTCTCATTGAACCTGGAACTCCCCATTTTTCTGTCAGACTAGCCTGCCAACAAGCCCTAGTGATCCTCCTGTATCTGCTTCTGTCCCCTCAGCACTGGGGTTATAGGCACAAGCAGCCATACCCACCGAGCTTTTTACATGGGTGCTGGGGACTCAACTCAGGTGCTCATGCTTGCGGAGCAAGCACTCTTATCTTCTGAACTCTCTCCCCAGCCCCTGCGGTTATGGCTTTTAATCACTGGGCATTCCCGCAGCCCCCATGGCTCTGTTCACATTCAAAAACTGGGGAGTATTTTGCTAAAGCCATTGCTGGCTAACCACACCCAGGGCTCAGCTGCATCTGGGAGGAAGCAGGAGCTCAGCCAGTAAAAGGTCAGGCAGACATAGCTCTTTTGCTGTGGAGCAGGGTGTAGAGGAATCTCAAGGACCCCTGTCTGAAGAACCCCCTTAGAGTCCCCTAAGAGATGGTCCAGATCTATAGAGAACCATTGAGCAGCTTAGCAGAAGGCATACGGGAGGAGGGAGGGGCTAGTGCTAAGGCTGGGTGGGCTGAGGGGCTTCAGAGGGGCACTGTTTGAAATCTCCTATGGAGAGAGCCACTGATGGCCACCAGGAGCAGCGAGGAGCTGGCTGTGGGCTCAGGTTGGGTGAGGGGCTTTGTGGGGAAGGTTGGGCTTCTTCAGCCTTTAGGATGCCTGCTCCCCCTTGCATTGCAACTTCAAGGCTCAGGGAGTTTTACCTTCTGGTCATCCATGATGGCTGGGGGTCAACCAGGTTGCCATGTGTGGGAGGCCTTTGAGGGCAGAGTAGGCAACTGACCTGGCCAGCCAACAGGGTGTCCAGAGGGTCCTAAAGATCTGCAAGGGTTTCACCCAGCATCTGGGTAGGCCCACCAGCCTGTACGTATACAAGGCAAGCTCACTACTGGGAGAGCTGCAGGGCATCGTGATGAAAGCCTCAGGGTACCAGAGCATGTTCTGGAAAGAGAGAGAGAGAGAGAGAGAGAGAGAGGGAGAGAGAGAGAGAGAGATGTGGCAGTCCTGCTTCAATAGGCTCAGGTAGGACCATGTAGCAGTGGTCTAGGAAAAGGGACTTGAGGGCTGTGGTAGCCACATGGGTAAAGAAGGTACAAGAACTACAGGGAGGGATGCAGGGCAGTCAGGGGAGGCGTAACAGTGCTTGGACTGCTCCATCTGAGGGCCAGGCCATAGGATACCAGGAGGACAGCATGAACCCTAGAAGCAGAGTAGGGACCACAGGCCTGTGGTTTACAGCTCAGTGGACTTGGCCCCTCTGAAAAGCCATGTTTCAGCAATAGTATGCAAGGGACAGCCATTCCCAATAGGATGTTGGCTCATAGCCTTTAGCAAAACCTGGGCCCAAGTCTGCTCAGCGTCTAGGTGTAGTGCTGACAGCCTTGCTGACCAAACACCCCAGCCGGGTTGCACCCTAGGAGTCACGGCCAGGATGGTCTTTCCCGCCTTAGAATGCTGATGGTCAGATGAAGTCAAGGGTTCAAGTGCCTGCTTGTTTGTATGCTACCACTGTTCTCTGGCCTTGATCATCTCCCTAAGGCTACTTGCACAGTACCATGCCTTCCCAAGGTACAGGGTCAGCATGGACATTGTAGAATCAACAGGTCTTGAATCCAGTTGATTGAATCTTGCATTGTGGAGCTCGATCCTTCTACATCAAGAAAACCAATTCCAAAGCCCGAGTTGCAGGGCCTCCTCAGTGCTCTGTCTGCCTCTTAGAAAGTGGCAGGCACTTGTCCTACAGAGATTCCTGCCTCCATGCCTCTTCCTTCCTGATAGCCCAGTGGGCTGGTTTTCACTAGAGGAAGAACTTCCCTGGCCAATGGGCATACCCAGGGCATGAGGGCTTGTTCTGGACCTGTAGACCTAATGTGGAACCTGCAGCCTCTGCACTTTTTTTGCCTGTAGATGGGCTTTTGACATGAGCCAGGGTGAGGGTATACACTAGCTGGTTGATGGGTTCCAGAGTATCTCAGGTGGGAACCAATTAGACACTGCTCAGGGCAGGAATCTATGGGCCTGAGAACCTCTGGCCTGGAGAAGGGCTCTCAGGCAGCCAGTCCTGACCAAGCCTATTAAAGTTGGGTTGATACCTCCCCACCCTTCCCTTGTGCTGACCAGTCACTGAGGAGTCCAGTGCTCCTCTCTGGCTCAAGAAGGTATGGAGGTACCCTTTCTGTGGCCAGCACTATATGAAGAAGCCTTGTGACTGTGTCTCCTCCTCTCTGCAGGCTGACCCAGCTGGATGTGGACAGCCACCTTGCTCAGTGCTTAGCTGACAGCACAGAAGACATAGTGTGGTGATGGGCTGGAGAGATGACTTAACGGTTAAGGCACTTGCCTGCGAAGCCTAAGGACCTATGTTCGACTCTCCAGGACTCACGTAAGCCAGACGCAAGGTGACACCAGTGCGCAATATTGCACATGCACACTAGGGTGAGGTACACGTCCGTAGTTCGGTTACAGTGGCTGGAGGCCCTGGTGTACCAGTTCTCTCTCCCTCTCTCCCACTCTTACTCTCTTGCATAAAAAAAAAAATAAGAAGGGCAGTCTGTTGGGCTCACCTCAAAAACAAAAGAAACAAACAAAAAAAGACACAATATGTTCAGCTGCCAGATGGCCTCACTGCCCCTGCTCAGCTTCCTCTCCTCGGCACCCAAATCTACACTATCAGGATGTGGCTGCTGAGGTACTTCTCCACGTGACCCCAGAGCGTGAGCATTGGGACAGAGTGCTCATCACTGGCACTGTCAGAAAGCAGCAGGTCTGCCACGATGGCTCATCTTCACAGCTTGACAAGGTCAGGAATCATTTAGGAGACACACTTCCGAGGAAGTTTAACTGAGGAGGGAAGAAGACCCACTTTGAATGTGGGCAGTACCACACCATGGGTTGGGGGGGTGTCCCACTGAATAAACAAGAGAAAAGGAGAAAGTGAGCTGAGCACCAGCATTCATCTGCTCTCTTGACTGAGGATGCAGTGTGATTCATGCCGTCACAGCTAGAGTTGCTCTTGCTGTCATTTCTCCCCTTGATGGACTGTGCCCTTAAACTATAAGTCAAAATAAACTCTTCCTTAAGTTGTTTTTGTCAAGCATTTTGTCAGAAAAAACTAATATATTTACCCAGGCAGGGGAGCCAGGATCTGTCCACAAGGCAGAACTGGGGTCTGGCCTAGTGCAACACATTTTCCTAACTACAGACCTGACATAGTGGGTCCCATTTCACAGCCATGTTTTCTCCCAAGTTAATTTTCCAGTGCATTCACCTTTCCGCATTTCAAATAAGCACAATGCCTGAAGAAGGCCTTCTGAAAAGGCTGCTGTGTTAGGGTTCTTCTGACAGGTATTCATCATGGGGTCCCAGATAAGTTGCCTGTAGGCTAGAGACTCAGATGCTGGTACCTGATTCAGTCTGAGAGAAAGGTCCCAGAACCAGGGAAGCCAATGTTCTCTCTCTCAGTGAGAGACAAGGTAAGCTGGGGCAGAAGAGCTGGCCCAGGAAAGAAACATTCCCCTTTTCTGGTTTTGTTGTCCGGGGTATAGTTCTCCCTACTTGGTTCTGTCTCTGGAAATGCCCTTAGAGACACTCCCCCCCCCCCCCCCCATGATGCTCTTCCAGCTTTCTGGGAATTCCTAATCCAGTTAGGCTGGCAGTACTCCATACTGTGATTCCAGTACTACAACATCCTGAGAAAGGCAAAGCTACAAGGCAGTACAGACCAGTGGTTGCCAGGAGAAGGAAGGAAGGAAAGAAGGGATGGAGGGGGGTGGGTACAGTAGAGTTTTAGGGCAGTGAATAGCCTCTATCTGACCCTACAGTATTGGACAGGTGAGTCCATGTCTACCCAAACCCACAGAATGCACTAGAAAAACTGTGGGTTCTGGGAGGAAGCTCTGTGAGCTCGACCGTAAGGACAGATGCATCTCATGGGGATGGTGATAGTGGCAGGGATATGAGACTCCCGCCCGTTGTGCTCTGAGCCGCAATCTGTTCTAGTAAGGAACTCTAAGAAAAAATGGCTTCAAACTTTTCCCCCACCAAACACCTACTTTAAACAAAAATAATAACAATAAAAACATTTTCATCAAAGTCTTTAATAGATGTGCAAGAATACGAACGACCTTGGCCGTGGAGGGTGAGAACATCATCCACAGAAGGAAAACCGGCCGGCAACGGGCTCCACGGATCAACCGTACAAAACCACATGGTCATATTACTGCTTTACAATCAATCAGGAAGTCACCAGTTTTCATGAACCATTTTCAAAAGACAGGCACTATCATGCCTGGAGCCGATGGCAAATGGTAGGGTTTTTCTTCCAAGCCACACTTCAATACATCCTTCACTTTCTTTAATTTATAAAACAAATTGCTATATATAAAAATCTCCCCCTTCTGGTGGGCACAATGTTATTCACATGTTTGTACATGAGTAGCCAAACTGGTAACCAGCAAGTCATTTGGCAACAGGGCAGTATTTGAAGAAACACCTCCAGTTCTAACAAACGAAGGGCCCCTGTGCTATTTGCCAAAGGAGCTGTCACTGCCCCAAAGCAGCACATCGAGGGGCTCCCAGGAGCTGGTTTGCTCTTGAACTACTTGTGGGCGTGGGCTTTCTGTGTCCCAACAGCTCTGCTTGTGGGCAGGTGTGACTGCACAGCCCTCACAACAGGGCTCTGGCCACCTCAACATCCCCAGGCAGGGCTGGATATCCCCAGGAGACCCGGAAGCCAGCTTTGGGTTCAGTTTGTGTTTTTTGACCAGTCTTTGGGGATAAGTCTTAATAGCAGACTTTGGGAGTGCACATGTCCATATTTAACAGAAGCTACAAGGTCACCTAGAAGCCCAGACTTGAAATAAGGTGCCAGAAACTTGGGCTGCCTCAGGGGCCTCTGGAACGTGGTTCTTGGTGTTCTGTCCCAGCACCTTGAACCTGGGTGTGAGTCTATGATGTGTTCAGTGCCAGATATGGCAGTGCCTGAGAAACCTGAGTGCTGGGGTGAGAGCTGTCTTAACAACAGCGCCTCGTAGTTCCGATTTTCTCCCATCTTTCCCAAGGCCTAAGGCATGAAGCAACTGTGACGGGAGACTGAAGTCCACACTGCCTGACACAAAGGCGCAAGGTCTCACACTGGCAGGGGAGGGGGTAAGGGTGGTGCAGGTCATGTTCCCAACATGGGCCAGCCAGCTCAGGTGGCCAGGAGCACTCAAATCAGTGCAGTCCTCTTGCTTGCACACTACCAGATACCCAAGGTACTTAGAAGATGGCTCCTGCCACCCCGACCTACTAAGGACTTAAATGACTTCTTTTCAGAAAGCCTTACTTGCTGCCCCAAATCTAAGGAGGAGGAGAATGGTTGAGTGTGGCAGTTATGGAAGCAAGAGTGCTTCCTCAGAAGACTGTGGGATTGTAGGTATTCTGTCACTTTAAGGCTAGGGTCCATCACACACATTTTCTAATCTGGAGTATTTTGATAAAAATATTTTTCAAAAATCTAATGTATAACACAAAACATCTTGGAGGCACTGGCTAGTGTTTTCAGAAATATATTTTGTGCGGATTTAGTTTTCAATTTTGTTCCCCCCCTTTTTTGGTCTACTGGTGCTTTGGTGAGCAATGTTTAGAATCTCTGCAATCCAGTTTTCCCCATCAGAGTCCAGTGGGCTGGTGGGACCAGCTCTACCAACCTGGCCAGGGTGTCACTTCAGCCTAGGACCTCCCACGGCTAGCTGCACACTCGTATGAAAATACTTGTTAAATATTAACAACAGGAACTTACCGGGGTTTAGAAATGTTCCGAATCTGTAACAATTCTTGCTGCAGTGCATCCCTGCAGGCACTTAGATGCCCGTCCCCACCTACGTTCTGCCTGCTGGGAAGGTGCAGCTCCTCCTCATGTGGCTGCACTGGGGACATCACACTGGGTGGGTGCCACTCAGAAAAAAGGCATCAGAGGAAGTTCCACATCATCGGTACATTTTATTCCTCAGGACATTACACGCTAACTTTCCTGGAGCGGGTCAGTGCATTAAGTTCTGTTTCTGCGGAAAATGTGCACCTTCGAAATGGCATGACAGTCTTGCCCTCCAGCAGGGCTGCCTCAGGCATAGGGAATGATTCCTCCAGCACAAAGTCAGCCTCTGGGGCCCGGACGCGAGAGGCTGCTCTGTCCAGAAGCACCTGCCAGGTGCTTCCCTCTGCGGTCTAGGCGGCCAGCGTCCCTCCCAGGCTGCTTGGAGCCTCGTGCCCAGCCTGACATGCATATGCTGTGGTTAAGGGAAAAGTGACAGGGTCATTCACAGGCGTGTCCACGACAGAGATGCTCGCAGCCTCACACGGACTCCTCAGTGGAGAGCAGAAGCGGGTTGATGTACTCGAAGCCTTCGAACTCAGACTGGTCGATTCTCTTTATGACGTCCCTAGAAGCACAGGAAGGGGATGGAGAGTGCTGGCCATGTTCCTTCCCTCAGGTGCTGCCCCTCTCACCTAATCCACTGCAGGAAGCAGGGACTCCAAGCAGGAGGCCAGGTGTGGGTCTGGTTACAGACTGCCCGTGGCATGGTCCCCAGGGCTGGGCCATTCAGGACATGCTCCATTCTGATTGGTTGTTGGGGCATCCAGATGCTTACAGTGTTTTTCCCAGGACTTACTCATCATCTGGGGTGAGCTGCACAGGCTCGCTGGTGAACTGCGTGTCAAAGTTGTCCAGGCCATAGTCGTCCGTGATCTGCGGCTGGAAGGGAGGCAGGGCCTGCTTCTTCTCCAGCTGGGAAAAGCAACATGGGAGCAGCGTCAAATGGGTGTAGAGCATACACTGCACCCACCTAGTTCTTTACATGCAAGTAAGTCACAAATGAAGTGGGAAGCTCAGCTGATACTTGAATACCAAATGTTTTCTTCCTAAAGCACAAAATCTAGGAGACAATACCCAATGCCAGAAAAACTCTACTTGGGCTAAAGACTCCTGAAGTGCAAGCCCTGAGGATCACTGTGCCAGGGATGAAGAGACCTCTGTGCCAGCTGGGAATCTGTGCCTGGGAAAACACTGTCATGTGCCAGGAAGCAGAGGCTGTGGCTGGATGTTTTCTTTTTGTTTAAAAGTTTTAGAGCCAGGTGTGCCACAAACCTTTAATCCCAGTTCTCAGGAGGCAGAGGTAGGAGGATTGCTGTGAGTTCGAGGCCAGCTTGAGACTACATAGTGAATTCCAGGTCAGCTTGGGCTAGAGCAAGATCCTACCTCAAAAAAACAAAAAACAAAACAAAACCAAAAAAAACCCCAAATAAATAAATAAAGATAACAAAAATTTTAAAAAGGGCTGGAGAAATGGCTTAGCAGTTATGGTGCTTGCCTGTGAAACCTAAGAACTCATGTTCAAATCTCCAGGTACCATGTAAGGCAGATGCACACTGATGCAAGTGTGCAATGTTGCTTATGCGCACAAGGGGTACACACATATTGAGTTTGTTTGCAGCAGCTGAAGGCCCTGGTGCACCCATTCTCTCTCTCTCTGCTTCTTTCACTTTCTCTCTCTCTCAAAAAAAAAAAAAAAAAAAATACAAAAAAATACAAAAAAGCCAAGTGGTGGCTCATGCCTTTCATCTCAGCACTCAGGAGGCTGAGGTATGAGGATTGCTCTGAGTTCTAGTGGGCTACAGAGTGAGTTCTTTTTTTTTCTTTTCTTTTTTTTTTTTCCGAGGCAGGGTCTCATTCTACCTCGGGGTGACCTGGAATTCATTATGCAGTCTCAGGGTGGCCTCAAACTCATGGCAATCCTCCTACCTCTGCCTCCCGAGTGCTGGGATTAAAAGCATGAGCCCCCACACCTGGCCAGAGTGAATTCTAAGTCTGCCTGGGCTAGAGTGAGACCCTACCTCAAAATAAAGAAAAAAAAAGGGCTGGAGAGGTGGCTTAGCAGTTAAGGCACTTGCCGGCAATGCCAAAGGACCCAGGTTCGATTCCCTAGGACCCATGTAAGCCAGTTGCACGAGGTGGCACATGTGTCTAGAGTTCGTTTGCAGTGGCTGGAGCCCCTGTTGTGCCCGTTCTCTTTTTCTCACAAATAAATAAAAATAAAATATTTAATTTTTTTTTAAAGTATGTGCTGAAAAATTGCCCTCTGCCCTCTTTGGTTGGGTCCTCTCAGGGCTTTCCTTGTGATAACTTGTCATCTCTAGTTTCTTATTATTTAGAAAGCAACCCTCCAGTCTCCCAGTGCTGCTCAGCAGAGAATGTACCAAAGGCAATAAGGGTTGTTAGAGGCTGACTGGCTTTTATTTCACCTTGGAACAGGACAGTACACAAGAGGAGGGACAGCTGAGTGTCGGCAAAGGTGCCAAGTGGTACCATGATGCATGTGGGCAAGGAACCCCCCCCCCTTCAGTCTCATTCTTACACCCATTCATGCTTGGTGACACAGCCTCTTGCACTTGCGAATGCAGGCAACCAAGTGCTTCCCTAAAGTTTTGTTGGGATCTGCTAGGGGGTAGGCAAGGTTAGGTCTGGGTTAGTGCTTCTGAGAAAGGCAACGCTGCAGGCATGGGTTCCCTCTTCTGCTCTCCTGTGAGGAGCAGGGGTTCCCTGCCTCACCGAGGACAAGGGTTCAAGGTGCTACCTTAGAGGTGGGAAGTACCCCCAGACCACAAAGATAAACTTGTTCTTTATAAATTAAGGTCTCATTGGGTCTTCTGTCATAGATGCAGGTCTAACTAGTGCATTCACTTGCCTTCATTCATTAATTCACTTTCTCTCTCTCTCTCTTTTTTTTTTTTTTTTGAGTTAGGGTTTCTAGCTCAGACTGACCTGGAATTTACTATGTACTCTCAGGGTGGTCTTGAACCCAAGGAGATCCTCCTACCTTCTGCCTCCTGAGTGCTAGGATTAAAGGCGTGTGCCATCACACCTGGCTTAATTCACTTTCTTTTTTTTAAAAAAAATTTGTTTATTTTTATTTATTTGAGAGCAACAGAGAGAGAAAGAGGGGGGGGGGGGAGAGAGAGAGAGAGAGAGAGAAAGAGAGAGAGAATGGATGCACCAGGGCCTCCAGCCACTGTGAATGAACTCCAGATGCATGCGCCCCCCTTGTGCATCTGGCTAACGTGGGTCCTGGGGAATCGAGCCTCTAACCAGAGTCCTTAGGCTTCACAGGCAAGCGCTTAACTGCTAAGCCATCTCTCCAGCCCTCAATTCATTTTCTTTATCCCTTCTTTCCTCACAGATCTGCTGCTCTACTGTGCTGGATCAGGCTTGTTCCTGAGGACTGAGATCCAGCTATAAACCAGCTGGCTGATCTTAAATAGCAAGAACAGATTGGAAACCTGGAACTGGACTCTGTCTAGAGCTCTGCAGGCCTTCTTGCTGAGAACCGATGCTGCCTTAGTTCTGCTCTGAGGACCCCCACAGGCCAGGGCCACCTTCTCCTCACTTCAAGATCCCCCAGCCCCCAGTGCCATTTTCATAGATCCTTTTCAGCCACCAGACCTTCAGACTGGGGCTGTCTGATGCTTTTCCTTAGTAGGCCTGCCCACCCTTACTCTTCTTGGAGCAATGCTATACTGGTGTCAGCTCTTGACCTAGGCCAAGAGGACAGATAGCAGGTACTACCTTGGAATTACACCCACAAGACCACTGATTATAGCAACTGGAGGAGGGGGTTAGGCTGTGCTATGCATGTTGAGGGCCTTGGGAGCCCAGCCTGAGACAGGCACTTGGGCAGGTCACAGCTATGCAAAGGCCCTGTGGCAGCAGTATGTTTGGTGTGCTGAGAGCCAGAGGAGCTTTGAGAAGTCTGAGAGGAAGAACTTAGGGAGACAAGGCAAGAGGCCCCTGGCAGAAAAAAAAAAAAAAAAAAAAAAAAAAAAAACCTCTATGCTTGGACAAAGATGCTGGGGTACAAGTGGAAGTGGGGACAAGTACATAAGGATGGGAGTAATGGGGGAAGTCCTATACACTGCTAAACATCAGGTGTGATGGGCAGAGGGGGATGACCTTGTTGTGCAAACCTTAAAGAGTAGCAGAGGCGGTCCCAGACCCAAGCACCTAGATACCTGGGTGACTTCTGCGGTTACACTCATGTAGTTGATAGAGCAGCTCTGGGTCAGTGGGTCCTTCTAGTACTGCCTCAGAGTCTCATAGTAGGGGCAAGTACCAAGTCTCCTTGCTGCCCACATCTATCAGTATCCTGAGTCCCATGGTCAAACCTCCAGCCTTGTCCTTCACCTCTGAGGGACTTAAGCTGTACTCACTGAAGCTAGTACTGGGCTTCATAGCACCCAGGAGACCCCAAGTGACACCAGAGTGCAGGTGCTATGGGACAGAACTAGGCAGCCCCTTAAGGGGCTAGGCAGAGGGACAACCTGACCCTCAAGTTACGGAGGCATGTCCCCACGAGAACTAGAGACACGTTCCAACAGACTTGCTGCAGGAGCCTCCAAAAAGCCAATTACAAATGAAAGAAGGTGGAGATGACCCAAGTGACCATGCATGGGTGAGTGGATAAATAGAAACAGTCCATCTGTGTAACCAACACTGAGCTGCAACAGCTATCTATGACAAGGACACATCTTGAAGACACTTCATCCAATGAACCACCTACTGAATAGGGTCCATTTTTAGGTAGAGTCGAACAGGCAAGTCCAGAAGCAGAACACAGATAGGCATGGTTAGGGTGGGGGAGGGGAAAGGGTGACCACCAATGTCACAAGCTCTCCTAGGCTAGGGACAAAAGATTCTGCCAGGTGTGACAGCACATGCCTTTAATCCCAGCACTTGGGAGGCAGAGATAGGAGGATCACTGTAAATTCGAGTTCATCCTGAGACTACATGGTGAATTCCAGGTCAGCCTAGGATAGAGTGAAAGACCCTACCTCGAAAAACCAATAAATAAATAAATAAATAAATAAATAAAATTCTGGATGTGAATGTAGTAATGGCTACACACCTCAGGGATGTGCTCAAAATCAATGTGCTGTGTGTATCAAGGGGTCACAGACCTCCCTGACCCCTCACATTACTCAGAACCACACAATTAATATCATGTCCACCCACTCATGGTGAAGCAAGAGTGGTGAGAGATGAAGTGAGGGCCTGGCTGCTTCTGAGACCACACTGGTGCCTAAGGTCAGGGGTAGAGGAATGGATCAAGCTCTGCTGGGTCAACAGTGGACCCCAGAGTGGCAAACTCAGAAAAGGAGAGATGGGGCAGAGCCTAAACCAAGCCAAGCCTATCAAGGAAGGGCAGTGTGGAGATGGCTGAGAAGGACAATATGGGGCTCTCTCTCCCTGTATTATTCTGAATGCCTGAAATGGTTCTGCTAGGTTAGTACATGGACTGCTGCTTGGCTGGCACAAGGACCACTCAGTGTCAGTGTGAGGGGCTCTGAGGATGGCTTGGGGCAGGGGTAAGTCTACAGGGCATGTTGCTATAACTGGGCCCAGCCAGGCTAGGTATTGTGAGAATCTAGGTTAGACATTAAATTGATTGCTTCTCTCTCATGCTGCCAGAGCTACAAAAGTAAATAAAAAGCTCACAGTTAGTTCTCAACAAGTGCCAATGTTCTGAATATTGACTAAGTATCTGAGCTCCACAGGACAGCACATCGGGTTCTGACTGTAATAATGCAGCCAGCTCTGGAAGAGCTGTGGGTTGGGGACAGTGACTATCCTGACTACCTGCTGTTGCCCGGTCAGTCTAGTTCCTTCCCCACCTCCTCTCAGGGCCCACACATGCAGAGGACAGCCATCTAAGTAGAGTGGCTGGCCATATGGACAGGATCCCTCTCTGACCCCAGGGATGGAGCGTGCCCATCAGCACTGACTGTGGGCTATCTAGAAAGCACAGGGTGAGATGGGGGAGGTGCACCTACTGCACGGAGCTGGGCAAGTTCCACATTTACTCAATGAGCTAAACTATTTTTCCTTCAAAAGAATGTATTTTACAGATTGTGCTTCAATAATTCTGCAGCTGCTTATTTTGAAATGAGTTATATTCCATTTTCTTCTAATATCAGTAATGGACTGAAGTTAGAACCTTGAACCTGGCACTTGCCACTCTGCTCAGTAACTGGGGACAAGACAGATGAAGACCAGATTTTTTTTTTTTTTTTTTTTTTTTTGGGAAAACTATCACCAAAGAAGATTCCTTTGGGGCCCAGACCCACACAGCAGGAACCCAAGCCCACACACCACATGGGGATAGTGAGGGGCCTTTCAACACTTACCAGGTCCCAGTCTATGCTGCGGAAGAAGGCATGGGACTTGATGTCAGAAAACCCAGTCTGTGGCCGGCAGCCGAGCCTCTCTTTGGGGTCCTGATGTCAGAGTTCAAACAAGGATGAATCAGGCTCCCCAAGGAAGCCCTTAATTCAACCTGTACCCAACAGGGTGACCCGGCTTCCCATATGGGAGCACACCACCTCTAGCTGTTTTCCTGTGTCCAACCGAGTGTGACCTTCTCTCAGTTGGGTTCTCTTCCCAATGGGGTTCTTTCTTATTTTCATATTCTTAAGTATCAATAAAACAGGATACTCAGAATGCAGAGTGCCAATGTCAAAGTGGAAATTCAAATTCACACCTGGGAAGGCTGGCAGTTGACAAAAAACAATGGCCAGAGCAGTGGAGAGACTGCACCCACCCACCTCATCCCAAGGACAGCTTGGTATCAGGGAGCCAACCAATGGAACATTCTGTCACCATGACCAGGGCGTACCTTATTTAAAAATCCTTTCAATACGTGTGAGGCTTTGACAGAGAGGAATCGGGGGATCCGGATCGGCTTTTCCAGAATAACTGTAAGGATGGGAGCAGGTGAGAATCCTCCTCAGCCATGTTTGCTCTGCTTGGTAGCCTGCAGGGCCCCTGAACTCTTTCTTTTCTGGGATAATCTCACTATACAGTAGCCCTCTTGGTTTTGAATTTGAGACTAGCCTGCCAACCTCGTATCTGGGATTACAGAGGCATGTCATCATACCTGGTATGGACTCCATATCTGAGCAGGAGCTTTGGGTACTCAGGCTTGTGGCCCTGAAGCCCTTCCTGTCCCAGAGTCTATACTGGTTCCTCTGGCTCCTGAACAATGAATGGCTCCTCCCTCACCACCTAGGGCCTCAGGCACCTGGAAACCCCTGCACACTGGCCACCAGAGGGCGCCAAGGGACAGCCTACACACCTGCCTTCACTGGGAGTGTGCTTGGCAGGGCAGAAGGAAGTTGGGGCTAAACAAGTGTGTTCTCTTTCCAAGTGACCCACAACAAGGTGAACCCTACCCCCACATTCACCTCTTGCCCACTTCCAGCATCCTACAAGCTACTGTGGGCACAGGCTTCCAGAGAAATGGCTCCACTTGTATTTTTGATGGCTCTGAGGTACCAGCCCAGGTTGAGAAGGGAAGAAAAATAAACTAAGGGGCAAGGAAGGAGCTGGGGACCCTGGGCTACGCACCTTGGAAAAGGTAGTCCTCAGTGTTCATGTCAGGGTTGTCAGTGATGATGTCGAAGGGGGAGCGTCCGGCCATCATCTCAAACATGAGGACGCCCAGCGCCCACCAGTCCACGCTGAACCCTGGGGAGCAGGCAGATGTCAGACGGGAAGAGTCCATGCAAGTTGGTGGTCAGTGAGCCATCTTGGTTTGGTTTGTCTGACATGCTCGATCATCACAAATATGAGTGTGACAGAGGGAGTCAGTGTCTGTCTCTCTGGGCATCTGGGTTTGCCTTCATCTACTGTGCCAGTCTGTTTCCTTCTGAGTTGCAGAACTGCGCATGTAGGCCATGACTCCTCCATGTGCACTGTGGGCTTCCCAAGCTGTTACCTGGCTCTTCACCTCTGTTGGGACGTCTTTGCTACACAAACACATAGAATGGATCCAAGAATGTTCCCTCCCTTGGTCTTGCCTTTATTTACTTATTTTTTTGAGACAGTCTTGCCTTATATTGGCCTTGAATTTGCAATCAGCCTCCTGTGTGCTGGGATGGTAGGTGTATGTCACCATGCTCTGCCTTGTTTTTGCTTTAAAAAATTATTTATATGTGTGTGTATGGGCATGCCAGGCCTTGCTGCTGCAAATAAACCCCAGACATGTGTGCTACTTTTTGTGTCTGACTTACATAGGTGGCTTAGGAATTGAACTTGGGCTGGCAGGCTTTGCACACAAGTGTCTTTAACCACTGAGCAATCTTGTCAGGCCCCAGTCCTTTTTTTCCCCCAAGATAGGGTCTCACTCTAGCTCAGGCTGACCTGGAACTCACTCTGCAATCCCAGGCTGGCCTCGAACTCATGGCGAGCCTCCTATCTTTGCTTCCCAAGTGCTGGGATTAAAGGTGTATTCCATCACACCTGGCTTCCTGCTTATATAATTTATTTATTTGAGAGAGGAGAGAGAGAGAGAGAGAGCGAGCGAGAGAGAGCAAGAGATGGGCATGCTAGAACCTCTACCCATTGCAAATGAATTCCAGATGCATGCACCACCTTGTGCATCTGGCTTACATGGTTACTGGGGAACTGAAACTGGATCCTTAGGCTTTTCAGGGAAGCACCTTAACTGCTAAACCATCTCTCCAGCTCTGTTTATAAGTTTATAATCCCCTTTTTCTTCTTTGGTTTTTTGAGGTAGAGTCTCGCTCCAGCCCAGGCTAACCTGGAATTCACTATGTAATCTCAGGCTGGCTTCGAACTCACTGCGATTCTCCCACCCCTGCCTCCCAAGTGCTGGGATTAAAAGCATGTGCTACCACGCCTGGCTTAAAAACCCCTTTTTTGAGATAAAATACTTTCTTGTAATTTCTTCTCCATTCTCTGTTTTTATTTTTTTATTTTATTTTTTATTTTATTTTATTTTATTTTTTTTTGGTTTTTTGAGGTAGGGTGTCACTCTAGCCCAGGCTGACCTGGAATTCACTATGGAGTCTCAGGGTGGCCTCGAACTCACAGCGATCCTCCTACCTCTGCCTCCCGAGTGCTGGGATTAAAGGCGTGCGCCACCACGCCCGGCTTTCTCTGTTTTTATTTTTGAAAATATTTTATTTATTTGATGGGGGATGAGAAAGAGGCACATAGAGAATGGGCATGCCAGGACCTCCAGCCACTACAAAAAAATTCAAGAAACATGTGCCACCTTGTGTATCTGGCTTATGTGGTTACTGGGGAATTGAACCTTAGGCTTTGCAGACAAGTGCCTTAACTACTAAGCTATCTTTCCAGCCCTGCTTATTTTATTTTTATTGTTTTGGTTTTTCAAGGTAGGATCTCTCTCTGGTCCAGGCTGACCTGGATAACTATGTAGTCTCAGGGTGGCCTCGAACTCATGGAGATCCTCCTACCTCTGCCTACTGAGTGCTGGGATTAAAGGTGTGTGCCACTACGCCTGGCCCCACCCCTGTTTTATTTTTTAAAAAATGTTTAAATAGTAAGTTTGTGAAGAACATGATTAGAGGAGTGGGAGATGCTGCTTTCAGCTTTGTGGGCATGCACACACAACAAAATAATCTGTATATATACTTATATGTATACACATGCAGAGATCAGCTTACATGCACAGCAAACTTCATACCCCACACACCACATGCTGATGTATACGCCCATTAAGCTATGACACATATCACACACAGAGATGCACATATTCTTCATGCTGCACACACTACATACAGAAGCACATATCCCTCTCATATCCCATTACTGTTTTCATCCAGAGGAGGAATAACAGAAGCATGCTCTACTACTGTCTGAAGGGCATGCTAGTTGGCCTTGTGTTAGGCCCTGAGACATTTCTGTCATTCCCAGTGATACCTCATTTCTCTCACAGATGCACAGCCAGTGCCCACTGGCTTAGCACACCCTGGACTTGACCTTGGGGTCTGTTTTTGCTTCATGTATCTTTTCTTCCTCCCTGGCCTTAGAACTAACTCCTTGGTAATAGGAACCTGTCCAGGGTCCTCCAGGGAGGTTTGCATAGGCTCAGAGACTGATGAAATAGCAGGGGGTGTGTGAGTGTTGATTTGGTTGTAATATGAAGTATTTGGGTGTCAATTTCTCCCTGTCTGCTGGGCCAGGACCCTCAGAATGGTGGGCTAGGCAGTCCCCGCTATAAGTGAGCATCACCTGTGAGGGAAGGCTTCTGGGAGGCGTCCATCTGCTTCTCAGTGCCATGTACTCACCATATTCCTCTCCCCGCAGGATTTCCGGGGCAATGTAATTCGGGGTTCCACAAAAAGTGCTTGTTGTGTCGCCAGGGCCCAGGCCTTCCTGTAGGGACAGAGTTGGGTGTATGTGTGTGAATCTCATGCAGGGACCCCATTGCAAGGAGACATGCTACAGGTAAAACTGACTTAGGACAGTTGCAGGCAGAGGTCTTCCATGCCACCACTGAGCTGGATAGAGTCAGTGAGACAAGGGCAGGCAGGCATGGTGGGGGACTAGTGAGGCACACACCTTGCACATGCCATAGTCCGTCAGCTTGATATGCCCATCTGCATCAAGGAGGACGTTGTCCAGTTTCAGGTCCCGGTAGATGATACCCCTTTCATGAAGGAAGTTGAGAGCAATACAGATCTCAGCAGCATAGAACCTGGGGTGGGACATTCTGTGATCAGCAGGACAGTGGCTGGCAGCCAGCCAGGGGCTAGTGCAGAAAGAGCCTCACAAGGTGCCCAAAATCCTGGTCATTAGGGAAATGCAAATCTAAAGTACAGTGAAATTCCACCTCTCACCCTCCAGGATGGCTACTACAAAACAACCAGACAATAAATGAGGATGTGGAACATTGTAACCCTGTGCACTGCTAGTGGAAATGTAAGTTGGGACAGCTACTAAGGAGGAGAGAGCAGGGCGGCCCCTCAAGACATGAAAAATAGGAGCTGGGTGCAATTCAACGGGAATTGCTTGCTTAGCATGCACAAGTATGATCTCCAGCAACAGAAAAAAATCTAAACATGAAAAGTAGAACAAACATATGACCCATATTCAATTTGTGCATTTACACCTGAAAGAACTGAAAGTAGGAGAGGAGGACCAATAAGAACAAAGCCTAAGCCAGGTGTGGTGGCACACGCTTAATCCCAGCACTCGGGAGGCAGAGGTAGGAGGATCACCGTGAGTTTGAGGGCACCCTGGGACTCCATAGTGAATTCTAGGTCAGCTTGGGCTAGAGCAAAACCCTACCTTGAAAAACCAAACCAAACCAAACAAAATAAAACAAAAACAAAAAACGAACAAAGCCTAACTACCTACACAAGGCATTCATCATAGGAGGAAAAGATGATGACATCAAAATAAAAGAGAGACTAATTGAGAGGGGGAGGGGAATATGATGGAGGGTGGATTTGAGAAGGGGAAAGTAAAAGTGGGGAGGGAAGTATCATGGTTTATTGTCTGTAATTATTGAAGATGTCAATAAAAATGTTAAAAAGAACAAAGTCTATATGAAAATGTACAATGAGCACCATTATTTTTAATGCTAATTTTAAAAAACTCAAGAAAAGGGGTGAGGAGATGGCTCAGCAGTTAAAGAAGATGAAGAGTAATTGGAGGAAGAAGATGATGATCATCTATCCATATAACTGAAGATTATATGACCCCTTTTTTTAAGGCAGAGTCTCACTTTAGCTCAGACTAATCTGAAACTCACTTTGTAGCCCAGGCTGGCCTTGAGCTCATGGGAATTTTCCTACTTCAACCCGAGTACTGAGATTATAGGTATGAGCTACCATGCCCAGTATATCTAACCTTTGAAAGGTAAAAACTTCCTTTTTATTTTATTTATTTATTTGACAGAGAGAGAGAATGGGTACACCAGGGCCTCTAGCCATTGCAAATGAAATCCAGGTGTGTGTGCCCCCTTGTGCATCTGGCTAACGTGGGTCCTGGGGAATCGAACCTGGGTCCTTTGGCTTTGCAGGCAAACACCTTAACCACTAAGCAATCCCTCCAGCCCAAAATTTCTTTTTAAAAAATTACTTATTTGCATATGTGTGTGCATGTGGTGTACACACACATGTATGCATGTGCACGTGTGCATGCCAGGGTCTCTTGCTGCTGCAACTGAATGCATGCCCAGTTTTATGTGGGTGGCTGAGGAATTAAACCTGGGCTGGTAGGCTTTGTAAACAAGTACCTTTTAACTACTGAGTTATCTTCCCAGGCCCCAAGAAGAAAGCATTTCTGACACAAATTACACAGTGAACCATGAAGACATCATGCCAAGTGAAGCAGATACAAAAAGGCATGATTCCACCTAGGTCCCTGGAGTCAGACAGAAGATGGGTGCCTAGGGCTGGGAAGTTAATGGGTTCTGTGTGTGTGTGTGTGGGGGGGCGCTACAGTGTGAATGGCTTACACCACTGAGCTATATATACTTAAATGGTTGAAATGGTAACTATTATGTCAGGTGTATTTTACCACAAGTTTTATAAAAAGCAAGTGAGTGGGCATGAGCTGTTCCTGACTTGCCTACCTTTCCAGGAAGGAGGTAAGGTGACTCACAGAACCTCATGGATTTTTTTTTCAAGGTGAGGAAAAGGGAAAGTTAAGGAAAACTGGAAGGGACCATCTGAGTTGAAATCTACTCCACTAGCCTTCATGTGAAGCCCTGGGCAGCAAGGAAAATATAGGGACAGACAGTAGTCACCCAAGAAGTGACATCCGTAACAATTCTCTCATGATGCCTGCCATGCTTTATCACTGAGGTAATTTCGAACTTGCTCTCACATTTTGGAAGCTTGCAAAAGGATAAAATCAAGATGTGCCTGTAAAAACAGTCCCAAAAGCCGGGCATGGTGGCACACGCCTTTAATCTCAGCACTTGAGAGGCAAAGGTAAGAGGATTGCTGTGAGTTCGAGGCCACCCTGAGACTACGTAGTGAATTCCAGGTCAGCCCAGGCTACAGCGTTACCCTACCTCGAAAAACAAAAAGCAAACAAACAAAAAAGCCCACAAAACAGTAACAACAACAAAAATAGCCCAGAAAGCCTGTCGTCTTGGTTGGATGGCTTCAGAGGACAGGGCCCCTCAGAGGCTTTGGAATTCTTCACACCATAAGAGAAAAAGTTGCATGGTCTTTGCCATTTTCTCCCCAATCTTCACCTCCTTCCTTTTACTGCTGACTTCCTGAGGAAGGTCCCCAAGCCACCCCTGCCTGGCACCCCATACTCACCTGGCATGCTCTTCTGGAAGCTTCCTCTGCCTCTGCATGTGGAACATGAGGTCCCCCCCATTGACATACTCTATGACCAGGAACAACCTGGCAGGAGAGAGGAGTGGTCAGGGTTCATGTGTTAGTCTCACTCTAGACCAATACTCAAGTTAACACTGCACAGCATGTTTCAGCCTCACTTTAGACCAACTTGATCAATGCTGCAGAGCCAGTGGAAGCTCCCAGAAAAAAAACATAGGCTGAAAGGGAGGCTGAGCTTTGTGCCTGGCTCGGTAAGGCATGAGGTACTGTCTCAGAGCCCAGTATCTGCTCCTTGTGGTACAAGACTGTAATGGGTGTAGCTCATTATGTGCACACTTGTTTTTGGAAAAGAAGAAACAGATTTAGACATTCATTCACTCATCATTTGTGCTCCCAATGGTGCTATGAATGTCTCAGGGTAAAAAAGTTGAGATAAGGCCCACTACAGTCAGAGATGGTGGACAGGAGATAAGGGAAGGAGCAGAGGCCTGGACTGAGCATGGGATAAGGAGAGAACAAAGCAAGCCCTGGAAGCAAAGCAAGTCTGGTTCAAATGGGCCAAGGGAACCTATGGGAGCAGGTAGTCTGTCCCTTTCTGTAGACCAACACCAGGGAGGTAAGAGTGGGCAGTCCAGGCACAAGGGGACTGATCCTCTAGCGAGAGAGGGATGGTGTAGATCACAGATGAGGCAGTGAGGAGGGACTGGGTTGAACAGAACAGACTTGCCAGTGAGTTGGACACCAGGCAGGGACACAGAAATTCCAATGTGGGACAATACTACAGGTCCACAGGGGGTTGGCTACAATGAGTCTAGATGCCACTAGCCTTCTAAGTCAGAGAGAGGTTGGGCAGGAGGTCGGGACACAGATCAGGGCAGAGAAAGTATCCAAGCTTCATTGATACAATCACGTCAGTTTGGGAACTGGGAGTGTTCTGAACACTGACCACATGGTTTCTTTTACTGATAAGATCTCTTCTGTATTTAGTAAGATTCAGTTTTCAAAATTTAGTTCACAAACAATTTCCCAGGCATGCCCTGTTAAGGGTATCTTGAGGACATCTGGGTTAATAGCTTCCTTCTGTCTAGCCCGACTTTGCTGCCTACAAAGAACCTCCAGCAGGGAGGGGGAGACAGTGTGGGAAGGATAAGGCTAATCTTCCACCTCCTGGTTCCTGCAAGAGCATGCTGGATTGAACCTCTCTGGCTAACCATGAATTCACTGTGAGTGAATTCCCAACTGTCCCATAAAAAAGCAAACTGGAGGGCTGGAGAGATGGCTTAGCGGTTAAGCGCTTGCCTGTGAAGCCTAAGGATCCTGGTTCGAGGCTCAATTCCCCAGGGCCTATGTTAGCTAGACGCACAAGGGGGTGCATGCATCTGGAGTTCATCTGCAGCAGCTGGAGGCCCTGGAGCGCCCATTCTCTCTGTCTGTTTGCCTTTCTCTCTCTCTGTCTGTCTGCCTGCCTTTCTCTCTCTCTCTCTCACTCTCAAATAAATAAAAATAAACAAAAAAAATTAATAAAAACAAACTGGAGCCAGGCATGGTGGTACATGTCTTTAATCCAGGAGGCAGAAGCAGAAGGATCACTGTGAGTTCAGGACTGGTCTAAGACTACAGAGTGAGTGAATTCTAGGTCAGCCTGGGTTGGAGCAAGACCCTACCTCGAAAAACCAAACCAAAAAACAACAACAACAACAAAAAACAACAACAACAACTGGGGATGGAGAGATCACTCAGTAGTTAAGGCAAAGCCTGATAATCTGGGTTCTATTTCCTAGTACCCACATAGAGGCACATTCATCTGGAGTTTGTCTGTAGTGGCTAGAGGCCCTGGTGTGCTCATTCTTTCTCTCTTCTCTCTCTCCCTACTTGCAAATAAAAACAAAACAAAACTTGGGTTAGAGAGAAGGCTTAGAGATTAAGGCGCTTGCCTGCAAACCCTAACGGCTGGAGTTTGATTCCCCAGTACCCACATAAAGCAAGATGCACAAAATGGTGCATGTGTCTAGAGTTTGTTTGCAGTGGCTAGAGGCACTGGCATGCCGTTTCTCTCTCTCTCTCTGCAAATAAAATAGAATAAAAAAAAACTTTAATTGGCTGCAATGCCGGGCATGGTGGTGCATACCTTTAATCTCATCACTTGTGAGGCAGAGGTAGGAGGATCACAGTGAGTTTGAGGGCACCCTGAGACTACATAGTAAATTCCAGGTCAGGCTGGGCTAGAGTGAGACCCTACCTCGAAAAAAAAAATTGGCTGCAAATCATATACTACTTTTAAAAAATTATGTATTTATACAAGAAACAACTCCAAAGATGTGGAAATCAAAGCCCCCAATACCAGGTATTCTGATAAAAATCCTGAAATGGGGCTGAAGAGGTGGCTTAATTCTCAGCAAAACACAGTGTGCTGAGAATTAAGAAGTAACAACATAAACCTGGGGCTGGCTAATACCTGTTTGTTGAACTGAAATTCACTATGTAGTCTCAGACTGGCCTCAAACTCACTGTTATCCTCCTACCTCTGCCTCCGTAGTGCTGCGATTAAGGGCTAACGGTGGGCACTACCACACCCGGCTCTCCCCCTCCTCCGCCCCCACAAGGTAGGGTTTCCTAGCCACTGCAAACGGACATGCCACTTTGTGCATCTGGCTTTTATTTGGATACTGGGAAATTGAACTTGGGTTGTTAAGCTTTGCAGGCAAGTGCCTTAGCTGCTGAGCCATCTCTCCAATCCTGTTTTATTACTTTTTTGTGCACATATACTCATGTGCTTGTGTGTGTATGCCTGTGTGTGGAGGACAACCTCAGGTGCTATTCCTCAGGTACTATCCACCTTCTTTTTCTCCCTAAGGTAGAGTCTAACTCTAGCTCAGGAGCCAGAACTCTATAGGCCCAGGATGGCCTTAAACTCATGGAGAGCCCCCTGCTAGTCTCCCAAGCACTGAGATTAAAGGTGTATGCCACCATGCCTGTCTACCTTTTTAAAAATATTTTTTAAATAGATCTCTTCATATTTTATTTAGTTAAGCGAGAGAAAAAGAACCAGATATATAGAGAGAATGGATGCACCAGGGCCTCTAGCCACTGGAAATGAATTCCAAACATATGCCCCACCTTGTGCATCTGGTTTACATGGGTACTGGGGAATGAAACCTGGGTCCTTAGGCTTCTCAGGCAAACATCTTAACTGCTAAGCCATCTCTCCAGTCCTTAAAATATTTTTATTTATTCATTTGCAACGGGGGGGGGGGGAAGAGAGAGAGAAGAGGAGACAGAAAGAAAGAGGAAGAATGGGCATACCAGGTCCTCCAGCAGCTGCAAACAAACTCCAAATGCATGTACCACTTTGTGCATCTGGTTTTATGTGGGTACTAGGGAATCAAACTCAGGCAGGTCGCTAGGCTTGTAGGCAAGTGCCTTAACCACTGAGCCATCTCTCCATCTCTATCTACTTTTTTTTTTCAAGGTAGGGTCTTGCTCTAGCCCAAGCTGACCTGGAATTCACTATGCAGTCTCAGGGTGGCCTCGAACCCACAGCGATCCTCCTACCTCTGTCTCCCAAGTACTGGGATTAAAGGTGTGTGCCACCATACCTGGCCCTGTCCACCTTTTTTGAGACAAGTTCTCTCATTGGCCTGAAAATCTTCAATTAGACTAAACTAGCTGGTGAGTCCCACGGATCCTTTTGTCTCTACCTCCCCAATACTGGGACTATAAGTGCACCATCATGCTTGGCTGCCACGCACATCTCTCACACCTGCCTGTGCTTGCTTTTGTGCCATTACAAGTAGCTGCAACAAAGACCATATGGCCTGAGAAGGTGAAAAGATATCAAAGATTTAGCTTACCGATAACTGTGGGCTAACTCCACAATGCATGACCCATATACCTCAACAAGGAGGGGCCAAGGGGAGGGGGTAGGTCATGGATGAGCCTAATAATGGTACCAAACTGACTGTATTTACTGAATACAAAACTAACTAATAAAGAAAAAAAAAAAGATATCAAAGAATGCAAGCCCCAAACTCTTCCTGGACACAGTGTCTGACAGAAAAACAAAGTGACTCAGGAAACAGCATGACAGCAAAGCAGCCACTAAAGGGCTCAGGAGAATATTACTACTCAGAAAATTGACCTGGGTTCAATTCCCCAATACCCATGTAAAGCCAGATGAACAAAGTGGTGCATGCATTTGGAGGTTGTTTTCAGTGGCAGGAGGCCCTGACACACCAACATTCACTCTCTGTCAAATAAATAAGTAAAAAGTTATAGCTGGGCGTGGTGGCACACATGCCTTTAATCCCAGCACTCAGAGGCAGAGGTAGGAGGAACACCTAGAGTTCAAGGCCACCCTGAGACTACATAGTGAATTCCAGGTCAGCCTGGACTAGAGTAAGACTCTAACTCAAAAAAATTATTTATTTATTTATTTTGGTGTTTCAAGATAGGGTCTTGCTCTTGCCAAGGCTGACCTGGAATTCACGATGTAGTCTGAGCCTGGCCTCGAACTCACAGTACACCTCCTATCTCTGCTTCCCAAGTGCTAGAGATAAAGGCATGCACCACCATGCCTGTCACATTCAACATTTAAAAAAAATGTATTTTTGCTAGGCATGGTAGTGCACACCTTTAATCCCAGTACTCAGGAGGCCTAGGTAGGAAGATTGCTGTGAATTTGAGGACAGCCTGGGCTAGAGCAAGACCCTACCTCAAAAAACCAAACAAACTATTGAATGGGGTCTGAAGAGATGGCTCAGCGGTTAAGGTGCTTAACTGCAAAGCCTAATAACCTGGGTTCAATTCCCTAGTACTCACATAAAGCCAGATGCACACAATGGCATGCATCTGGAGTTAGTTTGCAGTGGCTAGAGGCCCTGGTGCACCCATTCTCTTTCTCTCTGTTTGAAAACAAATAAATTAAAATATATTTTAAAATGTTGAATAGGGCTGGAAAGATGGTTCAGTGGTTAAAGGTGCTTGCTTACAAAGCATGAAGACCTGGGTTTGAGTCTCCAGTACCCACATAAAGCCAGACACACAAAATGGCACCCGTGTCTGGTGTTTGCAGTGACAGGAGGCCCTGGTGTGCCCATACTCCCTTCCCCCTTAAATAAATACATATATTGAATGTGATACTGTGCACTGTAATCACAGCATTATGAAGGCAAAGACAGGCAGATCCCTGGGACTCACTGGTCTGCCAGTCTAGCCTACTTGGTGAGCTCCAGGGCAATGAGAGACCCTTTCTCAAAATAAAGATGGGGGTGATGAGATGGTTCAGTGGATAAAGCTCTTGCTGGACAAATGTAAGGACCAGAGTTCATAAATACCAAATGGGTACGGACCCATTTGTAATCCCAGCTCTCAGAAAGTGGAGACAGGATCCTCAGGGCCAGCTGGCTAGTTAGGTTAGCTGAGTCATCAAGGTACAGATTCAAGTAAAAGACCCTGTCACAGCAAATAAGGCGAGAGTGAACGAGAAAGAAGCCTGACCTCAACTTCTGGCCTCTTCATGCACACACATACATATGCATGAAAACACATGCACAAACACATACATACACAAGCAAGAAAAAGGTAGACAGTTTCTTACTGTCCTTTGGCCTCTACATGCATGTGTGCATAAGTGTAGCTGCACAAACACAAACACATGCACACAAACATTAAAAAAATAAAGGGGATTGGTGAGATTGCTTAGTGGTTAAGGTGCTTGCCTGCAAAGCCTAAGGACCCAAGTTTGATTCCCTAGTCCCCACGTGAGCCAGATGCACAAGGTGGTGCATGCATCTGGACTTCGTTTGCAGTAGCTGGAAGCCCTGGCACATCCATTGTGTGTGTGTGTGTGTGTGTATCTTTCTCTCAAATAAATAAAATATAAAAGGGCAAATTATTTATTTAGTTTTTTAAAAGAGAGCTGGGAATATAGCTCAGTGGTAGAGAGTTTACCTAGCATGTGTGAGGCCTAGGTTCAACTCCCAGTACACAAAGAAGACAAAGAGAGAGAGAACACATAATACATAGGCATACTTTCAGGGCTGATCCTGAAAGTTACTTCAACAGTAGGAACTCCACTTCCCAGTGGAGCTTGTGGAACAAGGTACTGTCCCCAAGACAAGGCATTTCACTCCAGAGGGAGCTGCAACATACTGAGCTCATGCCCACCTACTATGACCCAATGACCTTTAGAGGGGAGGCTACCAGGTCCTCACACAAGGCTGAGTGTGACCTTAAGAAAGTGTGACCTCCACAAAGCAATAGTACACCCAAACTATCTTATCCTTAGAGTACTCTGTCACCTCCTGATTGGGAATAGTAAATCCCTCTCACTAGAGTGTTCTGTGTGGTTCTAGGCAGTGGAGGACATGCCCTGAAGTGGGCTACACCTCTGTGGACAGAGGCAGAATCCTCAAGTGTGCCCCTCGTTGCACCAACAGCTGCCCTTAGGGACCCTAAAATGGCAGAGTCCACATTTAACAAAAACACCCATCCTTGAAACACCTACGCTCCCCAGTGAGCTGCAATTCACATGCCTTGGAAGAAGCCATCTTCAGCTAGAACCTACCTGGTGGCTGGAGCCGACCTATAGCTGGGGCTGCTCTGGAACTACTTAAGGCACTTCAGACAAAAGTGAGCAAAATCAGGCTTTTGAGCCGTCATGCTGTCAGAACTAAGGCTGACATGGCTCCCACGCTTAGCTCCACAGCTGCCACTCAATGTAAGCTCTTTCCATTCTGGGCTCACAGCGTGATGCCAGCAAGTGTGGGGGTATCTGATGGAGCCTGATTCACCTACGCCAGGAGGAAGGCACCTCCCTCCTCAGAGCCCACTGGGTACTTCCTGCCAAGTTTACAGCCCATTTGATCCTGCCAACACTGAGGTTACTGTGAGAATCTGTTTCCCTCCAACACCCTTGTCTGTACCACCTCAGACTCAACCCCCTGAGGGGTGGACCAGGTACCCTCTGCTCACTATCAGGTCACCCTTGCTGGTTCTCATCATGTTGAGCTCACCTGCTTTGTCCACCACACCCACTGGATGCTCTCCATATCTAGCCCAGCCCAGGGGGTCCCTGGTCCTACCTTATTCACTCTTGGGAGACCATAAAGGCTCTCTGAGGCTAGGGGACTCAGGTCCTCCTAGCTGCTATTGCCAAGAATTTATTCTTCACCCCAGACCCTCCTGGGAGTGAGGCCAGCACCCCTCCCCACAGACTACCTTTCTATAAGAGCCCCTGCGGCTGTTCACATCTGACATACCACATGCCCCTGACCTAAGCTTGAGCTCCTTGCCCATCAACCTGCTGACACACACTGGGGCCTGTTTCAGTTGTTACCACATCCAAAGCTGGGTGCCAGTCCTCTGAGATACATCCGATACATCTGTAACAGATTCTGTGGAAGTCACTCACTGCTCTGAGGAAAAAGTGCTCCCCTCGCAGCACTGTCACAGATTTTAAAGAGCTGTTTATAACAAATGGCACACAAAGGACAGTGTGATGAAGTGGCATCTAACACCTAGAAGCCATGTTAGCAGGCTGGGTTTCAAGTGTCTAAGGGTACCTATGGAGCCCCCTCCAAGAACACAGGGTAAGCAGGTTTTACCCTTTGTAAAGACTGAGAATCTGCCAGGCATGGTGGTGCACGCCTTTAATCCCAGCACTTGGGAGGTAAAGATAGGAGGACTGCTGTGAGTTTGAGGTCAGCCTGAGACTAATTCCAGGTCAGCCTGGGCTAGAGTGAGACCCTACCTCAAAAAAACAAAACAAAACAAAACAAAACAAAACAAAAAAAAGTGAGAGCACTCCATGCCACGCCTGTAAGCGAAAGAAAAATAACAGCAGCAAACAGAAGGAAAAGTTAACTAAATGCTATTTTCTTTCTGTTGCCAGGGGTCAAACCCAAGGCCAGTACATGTGAAGCCCATACTCCAGCCAGCTGTGACTATTTAAGTGACAGTTTGCTCCTCTATGTAAAAATATCCCCAGGCCACACTTTAATCAGAGAGACACATTAGGGGCTTAAAAGGAGTCATTTTGGTTGGCAATTTAGGTCAACGTTTTTTCTGGAATAGCTTGAAGCAAAGCAGTTTGTCTAATTTGGAGATCTGTGGCTAACTTTAGTTATGGCTACTGTTTGTAAGTGACTAAGCACAGATATGGGTAGAGCTACCCTATACACAGATGCTTACTTTGTATTAAGTACTCCTGCCCTTGTTTCACACTGTGCTAGACATGTGTTGAAGTCCATGCTGACCTGAGTGATCAGTTCTGTGGGGCTGTCCAGAGAACATAGCATAGCTGGCCAGAACAGGCAGCACTGGATTTGGGGAAGAAAGAAAGAGATCCTTATACCTGCTCAGAGGCCCCTTTATAGCCTGACTTGCCCATGTGGAAACTACTGTGTTTTCTTTACCACATTTCCACTCTTGGCTGCCAGTGAGCACCAGCTTCCTGCCCAGTTTCATCAGTTTCCTGTTGTGTGGGATTCTGCTGGGAGTTGGAACACAGTGACATTCATCCAGCCCCTAGCAACAGGCTTGTGCAAGACCTCAGGGTGAGTTTCATGGAGAAAGTCCTTGCAAATTCTACAGTGATCGTGCCAATGGGGTAAGGCAAGGCATCCAGGCATAGCTCGCACCAGAGGGAAGCTATCCAGATTTTCTGTTATGGCTGCCCTGGCACCTTCAGGATTTTCGTGGGCAGTGGCATGGGTGTCCTGGTAGCTGTCTTTCCCCCTGCACAAGGTTGGTGAGGGCTTCTGGGCAGTATGAGCAGCCCTCCAATCATGTCTGACTTAGAGAGCAGCTGGTCTCCCTTCCCTCAGACTACACAAAGCTGCCACTTGCTGGTACAAAGACACAGTACCAAGATGAAAGGCTTTTCACAGCAGAGCTCAGATTTCTCAGATTTCCTGGAACTGGCTTTGCTATAAATTTCTGCTAACCCCACAGCACCTTTCAGAACATTCTGCCCATCCCCAGCTCTGGGTCTGTTCAAAGTCCACTGGTATTCCTGGCTGCCTGTATCTTAGATCAGGCTGCAACAGTTTACTGGTTCCTATATTCACTCACAACTTACAACTCACATGAGATCTCACATGAGTCAGGTTTGCATTGCTGGTAGAAATCACCCAACCAAGAGCAGTTTGTGAGAAAAAGAGGTTTATTTTGGCTTACAGGCTCGAGGGGAAGCTCCATGATGGCAGGGGAAAACAATGGCATGAGCAGAGGGTGGACATCACCCCCTGGCCAACATAAGGTGGGCAATAGCAACAGAAGAGTGCCAAACACTGGCATGGGGACACTGGCTATAACACCTATAAGCCCGCCCCCAACAATACACTGCCACCAGGAGGTGTTAATTCCCAAATCTCCATCAGCTGGGAACCTAGCATTCAGAACACCTAGGTTTGTGGGGGACACCTGGATCAAACCACCACAAAGACGAAAGGTTTCTCACAGCAGAGCTCACATTTCTCAAATTTCCTAGAACTGACTTTGCTATAAATTTCGGCTAACCCCACAGTACCTTCCAGAAATTCTGCCCATCCCCAGCTCTGGGTCTGTTCAAAGTCCACTGGCATTCCTGGCTGCCTATATCTTAGATCAGGCTGTAACAGCTTACTGGTTCCCATAGTCACTCACAACTCACATGAGATCTATACATGTTCATTTTATATGTGTAGGAACCATGATTTTACCTCTTTTTAAAAATGATTTTACCTTTTAAAAAAGTTTGTTCATTCATTTATTTGTAAGCAGGGAGAGAGAGAGAGAAAGAGAGAGAGGGGGGAGAAAGAGAGAAAAAAAGAAAGAATGGGTATGCCAGGGCCTCCAGTCACTGCAAAGGAACTCCAGACACATAAACCACTTTGTGCATCTGGCTTTACGTGCGTACTGGGGAATCAAACCTAGATCATTAGGCTTTGCAGGCAAGTGCCCCAACCTCTGAGCCATATCTCCAGCCCTGATTTTACCTTTAAAATTTTTCCCCTTAAACCATCACTTCAGGTATTAACCAAATGTACTGGATACAAAATTACACAGCATAGCCTTCATGTCTAGAAGGGGAGACAGGCATATATATTCATTGAGGGCCAGAGCAGATGTATATAAACATCTGGGGCAAGACACAAAACTCAGCCAAACTGTCAGATATTTCCAGAGTCAGTGACAGACTAAGAGATTAGGTGTGTTCAGGGTGGTATGGCTATAGATCAGATTCAGATAAAAGAAAAAAGGCAAATAAATTGATATGCACAATAATTATTTCTGGTGGACATTGAAGGCTGCTGCATGTAAGTTGTTCCAGCACTGTTCCTGTACCTGGGCCCTTGTGTAGGGAGCTCTCTTTGGGCCAGGTGCAGATAGGCTGCACTTTGGGTGACCTGGGTGGATGTGAAGTTGGAACAGTTGGCCCTTTTTATATCAGCAGCATCCCTGCAAGTTTATATCAGAACAAAATCATTTTTTTCCCTTTGGGAACTCTAGGGCTAGGCTAGGCTGAGCTGGGCTGCCTTCCCTCAGGCATGTTCCTACTCACAGGAGATGTGGTTAGGGCCAGGACAGAGTGGAGGCAGGGCAATGGGGATACACAAAGGAGACCATTGAGGGTGGGGAGGCAGGACTCCATCAGTTGGGATTGAGTGCAAAGAAGGCCAGGGTCTGGGCACAATAGTCTTTTCCTTATATACAGGAAGCTTGGCATCCTCCCAGGGGAAACTGGGGAATAATAACTGCCACAAAGCAGGAGGACAGGCCACAGCTTCCTACACATGGCTTAGTTCTACCCTGTGGAACCAACAATGTAGGGAGCCTTGGTGACTGGATACCCTGAGCAGGCTGTGGCCAGGCTTCCAGCAGGTGAAAGGGTAGAATCTGAGACACATTTAGAAGGCAGAGCTAGTGAGAACCAGGGAAGGGACAACTATAAAATTTCCAGTGGATGACAGGAGACAGGACAACACGGGCTACAAATCATACAGCATGTTCAGCAGGTTTGGGGAAAGACCAGCACAGACTAGTGCTTTGGACAGACAGGGGTCCATAGGTCCACAGCTGAGGAGAGGAGTGAGTCAGTGCTGGGTTGCCTGTCCTTAGGGGTCTCCCCTTCTCAAGCCTACTGACTCCATCAGCTTTTCTGGTCCCTAGCTTGTAGATAGAAGGTTGTGAACAGTCTGTTCTTTATAGTCCTAAGTAGACTGCCTGCTAAATACCTTCTGGGAGTTAGAACTTTTTTTTTTTTTTTTTTTTTTGGTTTTTTGAGGAAGGCTCTCACTCTAGCCCAGGCTGATCTGGAATTCACTATGTATTCTCAGGGTGGCCTTGAACTCACAGCGATCCTCCTACCTCTGCTTCCCGCGTGCTGGGATTAAAGGAGTGCACCACCACGCCCTACTTCTGCCTGTTTTATTTTTTTCCTTTTTTTCACTTTTTAATATTTTATTTATTTATTTGACAGAGAAAGAGGGAGGGAGGAAGGGAGAGAGAGAGAGAATGGGAATGCCAGGGCCTCCCGCCACTGAAAATGAACTCCAGATGCGTGTGCCCCCTTGTGCATCTGGCTAACATGGGTCCTGGGGAATCGAACCTGGGTCCTTTGGGTTTGCAGGCAAATGCCTTAACTGCTAAGCCATCCCTCCAGCCCTGTTTCTGAGACACAGTCTTTGTAGTCCAGGCTGGCCTCTAACTCAAGAATCTCCTGCTTTAGCCTCCTGAGTGTAGGGATTATTAACATATACCACCATACACAGCTTCTTTTGCCCATTTTTATCCT
Organism: Dipus sagitta; assembly: GCA_036346955.1. Classification (NCBI taxonomy): domain Eukaryota; kingdom Metazoa; phylum Chordata; class Mammalia; order Rodentia; family Dipodidae; genus Dipus; species Dipus sagitta. The sequence goes on from CM070773.1 coordinate 135,653,943, forward strand.
TGTGGTTCAGTAAGCCATTGTCTTGAGTCCAGGACATGACATGCCAAGTGTGCCCTGGGACTGAATCATTGATCAGTCAGGGACTTGAGGGCTAAACAGTTGAATCCAAGTCAATTGGCTTCCCAAATTCTAAGCACCATGTAGTTATTACCTTAGACTACTAGATTTCAAACATTTTTGAAGCAGAATTCTAACACACATAACAAAGCATATTATGAGTAAAGCTATTGGCACTTATTATTTCCATGCTTGGTTAAGTGGAATGAGCACAGTACCCCTGAGCTTGCTCTGGCATGCCATACCAGACCCAGCACCTGTACTCAGTAGGATGCCTTCAACAAAGATTGCACAAATAGAATCCCATCAGCTCAGATGTATGAAATTTACCAAATATGACACCAGCTAATGAGAACCACAAGTAAGTCTGATGATCTAAAGACCCTATACTTGTAATTGGGGGAGCCCTGTGGAAGACAGGTGGAACCACAGCCCAAATAACTCCTGGGTAGTTTTTAAAAAATATTTTATTTAAGGGCTGGAGAGATGGCTTAGCGGTTAAGTGCTTGCCTGTGAAGCCTAAGGACCCTGGTTCGAGGCTCAATTCCCCAGGACCCATGTTAGCCAGATGCACAAGGGGGCGCACGCGTCTGGAGTTCGTTTGCAGTGGCCGGAGGCCCTGGCGCGCCTATTCTCTCTCTCTCTCTCTCCCTCTCAGCCTCTTTCTCGCTCTGTCTGTTGCTCTCAAATAAATAAATAAACAAAAATTAAAAAAAATTTATTTAATTTTTAAGTTTTTATTTATTTGAGAGAGAGAGAGAGAGGGAGGGAGGGAGGGAGAGAATGGGCATGTCAGGGCCTCAAGCCACTACAAACGAATTCCAGATGCGTGTTCCCCCTTGTACATAAAACTTATGTGGGTCATGGGGAATCGAACCTGGGTCCTTTGGCTTTGCAGGCAAGTGCCTTAACCACTAAGTCCCTGGGTAGTTTTTAAATTTTAATTTAATTAATTTATTTTTTGGTTTGTCGAGGTAGGGTCTCATTCTAGCTCAGGCTGACCTGGAATTCACTGTGTAGTCTCAGGGTGGCCTTGAACTCACAGCAATCCTCCTACCTCTGCCTCCCGAGTGCTGGGATTAAAGGCATGAGCCACCATGCCCGGCTTTTATTTTTATTTTTGAAAGAGGCAGAGAGAGAGAGAGAGAGAGAGAGAGAGAGAGAATGGGCATGCCAGGACCTTCAGACTGCTGCAAACTAAGTCAAGACTCATGTGCCCCCTTGTGGCACATGTGTGACATTGTGTGCTTGTGCCACTGTGTATCTGGTTACATGGGGTCCTGGAGATTTGAACGTGAGTTCTTAGGCTGCGCAGGAAAGCACCTTAATCACAAAGTCATCTTTCCAGCTCAGTTTTATTTTTTCCAGCCCTTTTAAAAACACTTTTATTTATTTATGTATTTATTTATTTGAGAGAGAGAGAGAGAGAGAGAGAGAAAGGCAGACAGAAAGAGAATAGGTGTGCCATGGCCTCCAGCCACTGCAAACAAATTCCAGACCCATGCGCCACCTTGTACATCTGGCTTATGTGAGTCCTGGTGAGTCAAACCAGGCTTTGCAGGCAAATGCCTTAACCTCTAAGCCATCTCTCCAACCCCAGCCCAGTTTTTTTAAAAAATTTTATTTATTTATTTATTTTTGGTTTTTTGAGGTAGGGTCTCACTATAACCCAGGCTGACCTGGAATTCACTATGTAGTCTCAGGGTGGCCTTGAACTCACAGCAATCCTCCTACCTCTGCCTCCCGAGTGCTGGGATTACAGGCGTGCGCCACCATGCCTGTTTTTTTTTTTTTTTTTTTTTTTTTTTTTTTTTTTAATTTTCGAGGCAGCGTTTTGCTCTAGCCCAGGCTGACCTGGAATTAACTATGTAGTCGCAGGGTGGCCTTGAACTCACAGCAATTCTCCTACCTTGGCCTCCCAAGTACTGGGATTAAAGGTATGCGCCACCACTTCTGGGTGGTTTAAGATCACAAAGCAGCAAAATCTTCTGTTTCCTTACCGACTTGTTGTTTGGAAGCAAGAGTGTAAGCCAACCAGAAATGGGTTGCTGGATGCCTGCTCAAACACATGCTTCTCTGTCTGTACCCAGTCAATATCCTGAAATAGAAACCAGACAGGGTTAATGAAACTCCTGAGCATTGCTTATAGGCACCCTGGGCAAGGTTGAGGCAAGACAGGAAAGTCTTCCTTCTCTGCCAGACTGGAGCCTGGATTACACAGCAACCTGTCTCAAAAAGTAACAAAACAAAATACATCACCACTGCTATCACCAACTACCCCAACATCCTCATTTTGACACCATGTTCCCTTGTGGTCACTACCATTATCCATCCGTCCCCACCTCTACCACCATCACTGCTACTACCTCCTCCCCTACTCAAGTCATCCTACCATCCTTTGGGCTCACCATGCACTGTCTTATGTGCTCCCACAATGGTTCTTGGAAAGTGATATCATTTCCATTTAGCACACAAGAAAACCAAGGTCTAAGCAGATTCCCTGAGGTCCTCAGCTACTGAGTACCAAGCCTAGCGACAAACCATAATCATGCCTAGAGCTCAGCTTCTACCACAGGGCTGCCTCCTCCCACCTTGTGCTGCAACTCAGTGATGAGCTTTAGTCTCAGTGATTCCACAGCTTGACTCTACCCCAGTCATAGGGAGCAGAGGTAGATGAAGCTCCCAAATCCCCAGGGAGAACTCCCTCATCTTAGCATGTGGGAAAGTGAGAGGATTCAAATAGCATGGCTTTCCCTACAAGGGCTTATTTTTTTGGGGGGGGGCAGGCAGGGAGGAAACTCTTGGTGTGCCCCCACTTGGTGAGTGGAGAATGCTGCAACTGCTGCAGCCTGTCCTCTGCTGCCCGCACCCCAGGGGCTCCACCACATAGAATGGCTTCAACCCTCTTTCCATGTGGAGGCCACCCAGCCCCACCTTACCCAGTCTTCAGACTTGCTGGCCCAATGGCTGCCTGACCTGATCTCCATAGTAAGGCAGCTCACAGTAGTGACATGAGGCCATGTTACTCAGCTGCTTAGATTGAAACCCAGAGGGTGAGCTGTCCTCTATCCCTTGCAGCCTGGACTACCCTTCACCAGCAGCACCTGCCCACCCAGATTTGCGACTGCACTACTACGTCATGTGATTTATAGGAAGAGCCACTGTGTTGGGGATATCTGGCACCATACAGGCCTGATGCTGCAAAATTGGTGGAGGAGTCATGGCAGCAACTCACCATGGAACACGACATAAGGAGAATCAATGTGATTAGAATTCACTTGAAACCATCCAAGCACTGGCAAACCAGAGCCAGATAAGTGATGTCTGTGGTGATGAGATTGGTGAGCAACTGCATGGAGGAATAGGGCAAGACTGGTGGGTCCTGCTAGAACCAAGGAATAGAAAGCAGGAAGCAGACCCAAGGATAGCAGGAGGCAGTGGGTATTGGTCAATGGAGAACTCAAGGCAGCTTCTCACGCCTTATTCAGAGCCACATCCCAGACACAGCAACTAAGAGGAGGATGGCTAGGACAGACTCAGGAAGCAGCAGCTACAGTGAGCCATAAGGCAAGGAGGACCCAGGGAGGGAGTCACAGGCTGTCCCTGCTCAGTGAGTGTTAGGAGGGTTGACACCTGGGCTGGGATTGAACCCAGGTTCTCCTGTATGCTAGGCAAGAGCTCTACCATGGAGGGTAGGTCTGAGGCTTCCTGCCTGCATCCTGGCCCCTGTGGGTGAATTGAACTGCTGAGAACACACTCCTTCTTAGGCCTTTTCTTAGGGTCTGTTAGTAATTCAGGAATAACCCCGAATGCTAAAAAGGGAGTTGGAACCCTCATGTGCTGCTGGCCAGTGGTGCAACCCAGAGCCTATTTTCTCACCTGCAAGTCATGGGCACCACCATACATGGCTAAGGGACCACTGTGGCAGGCTGTGACTATACAAAAGCACATTGCTGGAGAATGAGTAAAGGTCAAACCCAGCCTCAGCTCCAAGCCAAGGTGGGGAAAGGGGACCTCTGTATGACTTGACAAGCCTCAGGCCTACAGGTGGCATCATCATCAGGGAAATGAAAGTCAAAGCCAGAGGGTCACCACATATAACTACCCAGAGGGATACTAAAAGGGAAAAAAAAAAACCCAGTAAATAAGTGCTAGCTGGGCGTGGTGGCACACGTCTTTAGTCCAAGCACTTGGGAGGCAGAGGTAGAAGGACTGCCATGAGTTCAAGGCCACCCTGAGACTACACAGTGAATTCCAGGTCAACCTGAGCTAGAGCGAGACCCTACCTTGGAAAACCAAAAAAAAAAAAAAAAAAAAGAAAGAAAAGAAAGAAAAGAAGTGCTAGAAAGGACATGGAGACATGGAGACATTGGAACTCTATGACTGTTGGTGGAAATGTAAAATCATGCCACCACCATGGAAAAAAAGTCTAGAAAGGCTAGAGAGATGGCTCAGCAGTTAAGGTGCTGCACTTCTTTAAGCACCTGGGTTTGATTCCCCAGTACCCATGTAAAGCCAGATGCACAAAGTGGTGAATGCATCTGGAGTTCATTTGCAGTAGCCAGAAGCCTTGGCACCCCTATCCTCTCTCTTCTCTCCCTCTCTCTCTTTGCAAATAAGTAAATAAAATATTAAAATAACAAAGCCTAGAAGTTTTTCCATAAATTACATCCAGAACTAGTACAGGATCCAACAATTCCATTCCAATGTGTACCCTAGCATCGATGACAAATGGACTCAAACAAATACTTATACACGAATGTTCATTGTACTGCTGTTTACTTTGGTTCAAAAAGTTCCACTGTTCCACAGAAAGTGGAAATGACACAAATTTCTAGTAGATAAGACATGGCATGATGGAATATTATTCATCCATGAAAGGGAATGGAGACAGAACACATGCTATAACATGGATGAACCTTGAAAACATCAAGCTGAGAGAAGCCAGTCATGAAAGATCACCAGTCATATGACTGCATTTGTATGAAATGTCCAAAACAGGAAAAGCCATGGAAAGCATAATGGGGTGCAGGGAGTGGAGGTGCAGGGCGAATGACAATTACTGCTGAGTGGTGAGAACTGCTTTTAGGAACTGACATGTGGTAGCTGATGATCATGCTAAACACACTTACATGTTTTAAAAGTTTCAAACAGCAAATTTTATGTGCATTTTACTAAATGGAAGAAAAAAAGTAATGAAGTCGGAATTAAGATTCCAAAAACAAGGTTAGAGGTACAGCTCAAGGATAGAGAACTTGCCACAGGGCTCTAGGTTCAATTCTGGAAACTGAAAAATTCAAACAAACTTGCTCTTTCCACCCTGGAGGAATGGGAGGCTTGCTGCTGAGAGCAGAACTGTCCAGAGTGGAGCCAGCTGAATCTATCAGGGCTCACTTACAGAAAGACTGGGGACAGTACCCCAAGGGTACCTCCACATCAAATATGCAGATCAACTCAGTGTAAAAGATTTCAAGTCACTTCAAAGATGACATCATCAAACTGTTATGAATTTGACACATACAAACTTTGGAAGTGAAAGCCTAGGACTCAGTGTATTGCTTGTGCCACTAAAGCCCAATGTTTAATTAAAAAAAATTAGCCAGGTATGGTGGTGCACGCCTTTAATCTCAGCACCCGGGAGGCAGAGGTAGGAGGATTGCCATGAGTTCGAGGCCACCCTGAGGCTACACAGTGACTTCCAGGTCAGCCTGGGCTAGAGTGAGACACTACCTAAAAAACAAAAACAAAAAAACAACCCCCCCAAATGTGATTTGGTTGTAAGTGTTAATGTGTGAGTATGGACCCACATGAGCTACAGTGTACATATGGAGATAAAAGGACAACTTTTAGGTTGGTTCTTGCCTTCCACCTTATTTGAGGCATAGTCTTTCATTGTTCACTATTCCACTTGTGAGTAGTGAATATTCTCCTAGGGATATTATCCTAGCTCTGCCTCTCTTCTTATCATAGGCACAATGTCCATCACAGTTCTGGCTTTTGCACAGGGTCTGGGGAGCTGAACTCAGGTACTCAGTTGTGCAACACATGCTTTATCCACAGCCTTTGATGACTTCTTCCTACATAGCACTGTCTTACTTGTTAGAAATCTCATGATCCCACATGATGCTTTGGAAGGACGCGCACCTACCTCATCGTCGTGGACGAGCTCCTTCTTCACCACCTTCATGGCATAGATCTGGTCATTCTTCTTCAACCGCACCAGGAGGACCTTGGCATAGCTCCCACGCCCAATGACTCTGATGAGGTCGAAGTCCTGCAGCCCAAGACCCTGAGAGATTTTGATCCCATCGACCCCATCAATGACAGGCTTAAGGTCCTAGGAAAGGGTCCAGACAGCAGAGAAGCAACATATGTCAGAGTCAAAGAACTGTGTACCCATCCTATGGAGGACGATGTAGGCCTGCTCTTCAGCTCATGTTCTAGCACCTCCAAACTCCCATCTACTCAGAGCAGAAAAACTGAAGCTGTGGGAAGGAGGAGCTAGAAAGAGTGGTTCTTGTGAGGGACATGTAGGCCAGCCCACCAGGTCAGGATGCAGACATGGACCTAAGTCATTTGGGTAGACCCTAGGGTCACCTAGGCAGGGCCTCCCTGAGGGGCATTGTAAAACTAGACCAGGAAAAACCTGCTGAGATTTGTTTTGCAGTTTCCTGGAAAGCCACCACATCAAGGTCATCAGAGATCATGAGGAAAGGGCACAGTAATCCTGCTGGGAAGGGGGGAGTCTGTCCTACAGGATAATTCTTGCCAGGAATTATCTGTGCAGGAAGGAGCGAAGCAAGGAGCTATCTGGCAGGGAGCATGGGCTGGCTGTCCAAGGGTTCCATCTTGCTATAGACAGGTGAGCCAGGTAGAAAGCACTGATCCTGGGTTTGGTGTGTGCCCATCATTGTGGAGAAAAGCCTGAACTTGTTTTGGAAGGGTGATGAAAGAGACTGGGAGTGCAGTACCAACAGACATCATCAAACCTGGGTGCAGGCATGAGGCTTGATGGAGTCAGATGGAGCCTGTTGGTCATAATCTGGGGAAAGGCCAGCTCAGGGATTGCCAGGCCAGGGAGGCCAAAGGAGGCAATGAAAGGACATAATTTATGGGCAAATAAAATGTGGCAAAAATTGCAACTCAAAAGCTAATCCTAGGGATAGCTGGGACTATAGCTCAGTGGTACAGTGCTTGCCTAGCATGTATAAGGCCATAGACTAATTTTCCAGCAATATACACATAGCCAGTCCTGGCGTGCACTGAGGTGTGGGACTTGGGCCCCAAGTGGCCTGTGCAACAGTGGCTTCTGGGGTATTTCCAAAGGATGTCTATAGGAAGACACAAGATTAAGAATGGTAACCCAGATGCCTATAAACCCATGGTCTCATGTGAGTCTAGTGACAGCTTCCTTAACATATCTAGGTCATACCAAAATTCACAAAAGAGAACACTGGAGATATCAACAAACTATTCTATATACTTACCTCAGAATCATCTTTGATGTTGTCATGTTTCCGAGATGAAGAAATATAAGCAACTAGTGGAAAGAAGAAAACAAGGATATTACATGTGTTAGGACCACAAGGATCTAGTGGGCTCACACCCCCGTGCAGGGATGCAATGGCCTAGACCAGGGCTATAGTTGCTCAGGGCAAGTCTAGGAAGTAGCTACACTGGATCCTAGTTTAGAGAATCCCATAGGCTGGGTACACGCTCAGTGGTAGACAGTGTGCCTACCTAGTATGTGTGAGGCCATGGGTTGAATTTCCCCTGTTGTCAAAAAAAAAAAAAAAAAAAAGCAAGAGTCCTATAAATGGTGTTTGCTGGACTCCAACTGATCAGCTGAGTGAACATGGGGCTGAACCTGCTCCTTGACCTACAATGAGCAATGAGGTCACAGCCTGAGAAACAAATCACAAGCTGAAAATATTACCAGCTGAAAATGCAATGTGCACAAATTAATTCAGAGCTGGGCATGGTGGCACATGTCTGTAAATATTAGCACTCAGGATAACTATGAGTTCAGGGCTAGGCTACAAAGCTACATAAGTGAGACAAAGAAAGAAACAGAGAAAGAAAAGAAAGGAAGAAGGGAGAAAAAGAGATAAAGACAAGAAATGAAGCTGGGTGTAGTGGCACACACCTTTAATCCCAGCACTTGGGAGGCAGAGGTAGGAGGATCACAGTGAGTTTGAGGACACTCTGAGACTTCATAGTGAATTCTAGGTCAGCCTGGACTAGAGTGAAACCCAACCTCGAAAAAACAAACAAAAAAAAAAAAAAAAAAAAGAAAAGAAAAAGAAAGGAAAGGAAAGAATAAAGGAGGAAAATAAGAGAAAACATATTATACCACTAAGTGTCATAATGAAGTGCTTAGAATATTTCCATTATCCTTCCTCAGCTGGGCAAAAATTGCTAAAACAAAGTGGACTTAAGAGGAAGTGTTGAAAATCAACATGGTTGTATGGAAGTACTTTTGCATCACCATAAAACTGAATATCATAATTACAATCATAATAAATCTGGAACCACCTGGAGTCCATTTTTAGTAGTATGTGGATGGAGAAGGATGCATGAGCTCATGGATGGATGGATGGATTATGGACAGAAGGATGAATGGGTAGGTAGATAATGAATAGACAGATGATGGGTGGATGGCAGGATAGATGAATGGTTGACAAATGATTGATGGATGGATGATGGTAGGTGGGTAATGGACAGATAAATGATGGACATATGGATTATGGATGAGAGAGCAGGTGGATAATGGATGGATGATAGACAGATAGGTGATGAACAGAACAATGACAGATGGGTAGTTGGTAGATAGAAGGGTGGATGATGGATGGGTGAGTAGGGAGGGTAGCTTATGTGAGGTGCTATACTAAGTGTTTCATGTTCTGAGACCTTGCTTCATCTTTCAAAACCCTAGAAAGCAACAGGCTCACTTTTATCAAACAGGAGCTATAGTGCTCACATACCATGCTAGAGCCCCCAGAAGTGTGGTGGCTTGGAGCTAAGCCATCAGTTCAACTGGTATTTGAAATCTCTAAATGTTTCCTACCATTGAAAAAGTCCTTCTTAGCCGGGCATGGTGGTGCACACCTTTAATCCCAGCACTGGGGAGGCAGAGGTGGAAGGATTGCCATGAGTTCGAGGCCACCCTGAGACTACATAGTGAATTCCAGATCAGCCTGGGCTAGAGTGAGACACTACCTCAAAAAAAAAACAAAAACAAAAACAAAAAAGTCTTTCCCTGTGATCTCCCCCACATGTCTTCCCACAAGGACAGCTCTGTGTAGTGTCCAGTATGTGGGAGGTACCTGACCTAGTGGTCATGTGCCAAGTGCTATGCAAAAAAAACTTGAAGTTAGCATGAAGGTACTCATCCCTGGTTCCCAGTGATGAAGATATTACTGCCTGGCAGCTTCCAAGAAAGGCCTGCTGCCCCATCCATCTCTGGGGGCACTGAGAGGCCCAGCACAGCAATGCCCCTAGCCCTATCTTGCTTGCCCACCTTGGAGAAAAGGAAGGATAGAGAAAGGAGAGAGGGTCAAGAAGGGAGGAAAGCAAAAAGCATTGCAGTGAAAGAAAGGGGTACCCACTTCCATCGGTCTCCTCAGAAGGAAGGTCCACACTATCATTCTTGTCATCTACTGGCGGCTCTTGGGAAGGCATGACAGAATCCTGCAAGAAACAGTCCCATGAGAATGATGGGACAGATGTTGACAACACAGGTTCTAGACTTCATGATTATGCACTGCAATAAGCATATGGGAATAGAAACATTAAATGCTCAAAAACACACTGAAAAGATAAGACTGCAAATTACTCATAAGTTCACAGGAAGCAGTGACCACTTAATACTTTGGACTGTGGCCTTCCCAGGGGTTGCATGACAAACGGTACTTTACAACATGTTTGGCAATACCTCCACACTGCACTGTATTGTCCTGCTGGCAGCTAGGTCTCTGAGCACCATTCTAAGGGTTATGGGGGTTCTGTGGAGCAGAAGTGATAGTGGAGAAGGCTCCTAGCAATGGCCACTTAGGGTCCAAGCACTGGTCTCACTCAGCTGACTGACCATGTCTCTGGGCTCATCTAACTGTCCTAGGGTCATAGGCCATATGCATCTTTACAGTTTTTGGCAGACGTGGCAGAAAGGATCACCCAGCATCAGCTTGCGTGGGCACCCCTGGTTCTACACTCTGACAATATCAGGTTGAGACTTGGATCTGAACCCTGTTGTAAGAGGTGGGGTGTGTCTATTTCTGCCTTAATGTGACAAGACACAGATGAACCAATCTTCTCTAGGGCCTAAGGCCCTAGATACAGCAGACAGGGGCAGGCCTATGAGGATTTCATGTCTAGGCCAGGGGCCTGCTCCCAATGCTATGAGACACAAGAGGACTGGCAGAAGCACAAGTGGTAGAAGACTCAGTAAACAATGCACCAGGAGACTTGGACCTTTCCAGTCTCACTGTTTAGGAACGGGGCAGGACAGTGATGTCCCACAGGCTACTCATGAGGTACTTCATTGAGGCTTCTGGTAAGGGGGAAAAATACCCAACTTTTACCTCTAAAGCCCTCAAGAGCTGCTGGGGTATAAGGAGTCCCTATCATTTTGCAGAGGATAATGGAGGCCTCCTAGGAGGACTGGGGCCCAGAGGAGTTTGGGATTAGGGGCCTTGCCCCAGACCTTGCCTGTATCATCACTATAGCATACAGGGCTTCTCCTCTGGAAGTAGGGGCAATATCATAACTCTTCAGACAGACAAGGACCAAAGGTCACCAAAGTCAGCTTGGCCAGTGGCCTGGAGGCTGGTTGCCCTCCTCAGGCCCAACTCACCATATGCCTCCTGCAGGTCAGCGGGACGAGGACGTGGCAGCGTTTATGGACCAGCAGCTTGCAGTTGATGCACCTGTAGCCCTGCCTCGCGAGACCCCATATCCTTTCGCTGCACTGGCCACAGTACGCTCTCTGCAGATGGGAATGGCAACTGTCAGGCACAACCAGCCCTCCCAGAAGCTCACACCACACTCAGGGGCCTGGGTAAGAATTTGGGCAGACTGCAACATTGCCAATTCTCTCAGAAGACAGCAGCTGTGGGGAGAATAGCCAGCACCGAATTTCTGGATGCCTGACCTGCCCCAGCTCAGTGACTCTTGGGCTTATCTCAATGCTGGGAGAGTCCTCTTCAGCATGAAGATTAAAGGTGATGAGAGCCTGCATCAAGCAAAGCCACCATGCTTCAGGGGCTGGGATGTGGTGCCCGCTGGGCTGGTTCTGTTTGGGTTGATCAGCCTAGGCTTTATAGGTGTATGATGGATTCTCCTCACTGACTCATCTTAACACTGGCCATCTTCTTTTGAAAAGGTGATTGCTGCCATTCTGACCTGTGAAAACTAAACTGCTGGAGGGCAATTATCTGAGTTAGTCACTGCTGTTTCCAGCATTTTTCAAGATTTTAAATAATCCTTTGTTTTTCATGTTTCTAATCAATCTAAATTAATTACGATCAGCTCCACTGGTGATGCTCTTATGATTTTTTGAAAAAAGAAAACATAGGGCTGGAGAGATGGCTTAGCTGTTAAGGCATTTGCCTGCAAAGCCAAAGGACCCAAGGTTCAACTCCCCAGGACCCATGTAAGCCAGATGTACAACGGGGCACATGCATCTGGAGTTTGTTTAGTGGCTGGAGGCCCTGAGCACCCATTCTCTATCTGCCTCTTTCTCTCCCCTTATCTTTCTCAAATAAATAAATAACAATAAAAATACTAAACAAAAAGAAAACATATAGCTGGGCATGGTGGTGCACTGAGGAGGAAAATGTAGGAGGATCATTGTGAGTTCAAGGCCAGCCTGAGACTACATAGTAAATTCCAGGTCAGCCTGAGCTAAAGTGAGACCCTACCTCAAAAAAAAAAAAAAAGTCCCCTCCAAAAGAAAACATGTAATATATGCTACCAATTTTAACTTTGGTACCAGAAAAATAAAAAGGTATCCTAAGACCTCACATATTGCTCAAATCAACTGTCTCATAGGAAACTCCCCAGAATGCTCTAGAACTACCTACTTGGCTAGCATTGAAGTCTTGGTTTAGGGCCAATTCCAGGAAGGAGCAGCTCCAGCTACACAGACCTAGACCCGGCCCTGGCCCCTTTTCTTCTGGGCCATAGCTTCAAGAATACTAGCTACCACTTGAACGAGTAAAAAGTCACTTTTCAAAATTTTTTATTTTTTGGTTTTTCATAGTAGGCTCTTACTCTAGCTGAGGCTGGCCTGGAATTCACTATGTAGTCTCAGGGTGGCATTGAACTCATGGCGATCCAACTACCTCTGCCTCCTGAGTGCTGGGATTAAAGGTGTGCACTACCACACCTGGCTAAAAGTCACTTTTTTTAAAGATAGAATCTCACTCTACACCAGGCTAACCTGAAACTCACTCTGTAGCCTAGGCTAGCCTTGAACTCATGGCTATCCACCTACCTCAGCCACCTGAGGTAGCTGGTATTAAAGGTGTGTGCCTCCACACTTGGCTAAAAGGTCGCATTTAAAAAATTTATTAAGCCAGGCATGGTGATGCATGCCTTTAATCTCAACACGTGGGAGGCAGAGGTAGGAGGATCACTATGAGTTCTAGTCCACCCTGGGACTACATAGTTAAAAAAAAGTGTATATATATATATATATATATATATATATATATACACACACACACACACACACACACATATATATATAACTACATAGTAAGAAAACTATATATATAATATATATATTATATATATAATTTTTTACTATGTAGTTTTATTTATTTTTTTATTTTACTTAATTTATTTGCAGGCAGAGTAAGACAGAGAGAAGAGAGAAGAGAGAAGAAAGAGAGACAAAATGAATATGAATGGGCATGCTAGGGCTTCCAGCCACTTTAAACAAACTCCAGATGCATGTGCCACATTGTGCATCTGAGTTTACAAGGGTACTGGGGAATTGAGCCAGGGTTGTTAGGCTTTGTAGGCAAGCACCTTAACCACGGAGACATCTCTCCAGACCAAGTCATATTTAAAAAAAATTTTATTCAGCTGGGTATGGTGGCTCAAAAGTCACATTAAAATGTATTTATTTATTTATTTATTTCAGTGAGAGAAAGAGGTAGGGAGGGAGGGAGGGAGGGAGGGAAGGAGAGAGAGAGAGAGAGAGAGAAAATGGGTGCACCAGGTCTTCCAGCCACTGCAAACAAACTCCAGATGCATGTGCCACCTTGTGCATCTGGCTTATGTGGGTCCTGGGTACTCGAACTGAGGTCCTTTGGCTTTGCAGGCAAGTGCCTTAACTGCTAAACCATCTCACCAGCCCCTAAAAGTCACATTTTTAATCTAACTTTTTTTATTGTTGTTTTTTGTTTTTCGAGGTAGGGTCTCACTCTAGCCCAGGATGACCTGGAATTCACTATGGAGTCTCAGGGTGGCCTTGAACTCACGGCGATCTCATGTGTAAGGGAAAGTTCATGGCTATCAGGTTCATGGCTATTTAAGAGAGAAAGAGAGAGAGAGAGAATGAGCACAGCAGGGCCTCCTGCTACCGTAAACGAACTCCAGATGCATGTGCCTCCCTGTACATCTGGCTTACGTGGATACTGGGGAATTGAATCCAGGTGGTTAGGCTTTGCAGACAAGTGCCTTAACAGCTGAGCCTTCTCTCCAGTCCCTATCAGATATCTTTATAAAAGAAATCCTTACCTTTTTTTCCTTTCTTCTTCTTCTCCTTTTTTTTTTTTTTTTTTTTTTTTTTTGCCTTTTTGTTTTCTTTTGTTGAGACAGGGTCTTGCTAGATAGTCCAGGCTGGCCAAGTTTGTGATAACCTTGGCTCAGCTTCCCAAGTGCCATGATTATAGGCCTACACAACCATATCTGGACAATGATTTCTTTTGTTACCATCCAGGGTCTAGGCCAGGATAACTTCCGAGCAAGAACAGTATGTATATATGTAAGTAGAAGAACAGATTAATGGGGATGAAAAGGCCTAAGTGAGGTCAGGGGAAGAGATTGAGTAAAGAAAAGATGGAGGGAGGGCTAATCAAAATCTAAGAGGATATAAATAAATCATATGGAAACCTACTTTTTGGGACAATGGAACACTCAGGAGCCATAGATTGTTACTAGAAAATTTTCAGTGTCAGGGATGGGATACCTTTCAGTGAGTTGTTAACCAGGGAGGTCCCTGATGACCCAAAAACATTATAGAGCATTGCCAAGGCCCTTGGTTTCCCACCAGGAATAGATGGTAAGACCCTATTGCTGAAGACTCCTCATACTTGGGCTGCAAGGTCACTGAGAACTCCTGCTGGAAGTGAGATGAAAACCTTCTCCATGCAGACCAGCTGACAGAAAGCTGGAAAAGCTACACGGTATGCAGTTCAATGGGAGTGAGAGAAATCACAAGTGAAGATACTCAACAGTGGACACTGCAAGCCTTATACTTGGCCAACCAGACCAAATGAGACAACGGGTGCAATAGTGGCATGTCTGTTATGGGGGAAACCAACTGCCCTCTAATTTGACTGGAGGCCCACTCCATGGGAGGGAATACATCCCTCATACTGAAAACCTACAATGGGGTAGTCATGAGCCATAGGGGTATAACGTCTGCTGTTGTCTGGCTAAATGTATATACTATGCTCACCAAACTACCCAGTAAGCACTTCTCTTAATGTTCATACCCATATATTAATGCTATTCTCACTTTTTCATTAGAGAACTTTCTCTTTTCAGATGGCAGTGACCTTATGATGACTCAGAAGGCATCACGGTGCTGAGTAGAAGTGCCAGAGGAGTGCTCAGCACTGGCTCAGGGTCCATTGTGGAAGAGGTGGCAGAAAGAATGTAAGAGCCAAAGGAAGGGTAGGACTCCTTACAACGTGCTCCTCCAGACACAAAATGGCCTGGATATCCATGACCTCACAGCTCCTGACACCACCTACACAAGACCATCATAACAGGAGGAAAAGATGATGACCTCAAAATAAAAGACTGATTGAGAGGAGGAGGGGACATGATGGAGAGTGGAGTTTCAAAGGGGAAAGTGGGGGGGGGGAGGAAATTACCATGAGATATTATTTACAATCATGGAAGTTAATTGTAAAAAAAAATAAGTAAAAAAATTTTAAAAAGGAAAATACACACAAAAAAAGGAAAAAAAAAGAAGGGAACAGTATATATGTGTCAACATGAACTGGACAGAGACCTCACAAATATGCTTCTTAGCAGAGACTGCCAAAACTGTGCAGATGGTGCTTTAATATCTACACTTGAATTATCAACATTTGAGAAAATGTGTCATTAAAGCTGGGTGTGGTGGCTCACACCTTTAATCCCAGCATGAGGTAGGAGGATTGCCATGAGTTCAAGGCCATCCTGAGACTACATAGTAAGTTCCAGGTCAGCTTGGGTTAGAGTAAGACCCTCCCTTGAAAAACCAAACCAAACCAAACCAAACTAAACCCAAACTGTCATTAAGAACATAGAGTAGCTGGGTATGATGGCATACACCTTTAATCCCATAACTTGGAAGGCTGAGGTAGGAAGATTGCCTCATGTTTGAGACCAGCCTGAGACCACATAATGAATTCCAGGTCAGCCTGGGCTAAAACAAAACCCTACCTTGAAAAACAAACAAACAAAAAACCAACCAAACAAACAAAAAAGAACATAAAGCAAAGCCTAAGACAAGTTGCTATTATCAGAAATTCATATGAATTAATAAGTAAATTAATTAATAAGTTAATAAATAAACGAATTGAGTAAAAGTATTTAAGTCTGTCTCACATGCTGCCAATTTGTTCCTATTTTCAATCACCTATTTTAATTTTTTTTCAAATTTTTATTAACAACTTCTGTGATTATAAAAAATATCCCATGATAATACCCTCCCTCCACCCACTTTCCGCTTTGAAACTCCACTTTCCATCATATCCCCTCCCCATCTCAATCAGTCTCTCTTTTATTTTGGTGTAATGATCTTTTCCTCCTCTTATGATGGTCTTGTGTAGGCAGTGTCAGGCACTGTGAGGTCATGGATATCCAGGCCATTTTGTGTCTGAGGGGAGCATGTTGTAAGGAGTCCGACCCTTCCTTTGGCTCTTACATTCTTTCCACCACCTCTTCTGCAATGGACCCTGAGCCTTGGAAGATGTGATAGAGATATTACAGTACTGAGCACTCCAGTCACTTCTTTCCAGCACCATGATACATTCTGAGTCGTCCCAAGGTCACTGCCATCTGAAAAGAGAAGATTCTCTACCAAAAGTGAGAGTAGCAATAATATATGGGTATGAACATTAAGAGAAGTGCTTACTGGGCAGTTTGATGAGCATGGTATATACATTTAGCCAGACAGCAGCAGACCTTACACCCCTAGGGCTCATAACTATCCCTGTTTTAAGTTTTCAGTATCAGGGATGTATTCCCTCCCATGGAGCAGGCCTCCAGTCCAATTAGAGGGCAGTTGGTTTCCACCATGACAGACGAGCCACTGTTGCACCTGTTGGCTCATTTGGCTGGGCTGGCCAAATATAAGGCTTGCAGTGTCCACTGTTGAGTGTCTTCACTGGTGATTTCTCTTTGTCCCATTGAACTGCATGCAGAATGGCTTCTTCTAGCTTTCTGTCAGCTGGCCTACATAGAGGAAGTTATCAGCTCAGTTCCAGCAGGATTTCTCAGTGGCCTTGCAGCCCAAGTATGTGGAATCTTCAGCAATAGGGTCTTACCATCTATTCCTGGTGGGAAACCAAGGGCCTCGGCAATGGCCTATGATGTTTCGGGGGCATCAGGGGCCTCCCTGGCCAACAACTTACTGGAAGGTATCCCATCCCTCGAATGCCTAGTTTTTTATGTTTCGTGGTTTCTGATTTTGAGTGCAGATGTCCTATTCATTTATTTGTGGGAATCCTTTGAGGCTGTCTTGACAGGAACTACATTTGCTTCTGCCAGCCACTGGGGCACTGCTGGGTTGGGCCCACTTAGGGGTACTAATTCTGACTGTTAGTAAGTGTGAGGCCCTGCATGAGGTTTCAAGTGTTCCTCTCTCCTCTTTGTTGCTGTACCTGGGAAGTAGTCTCGTGTATCAACTGTCCACTGAGCCAATGGCTGGACCTCTTATAGCAGTGGTGAGGTGAGGCTGGGGCTCATGTGAGGCACCAAAATGCTTCCTCTCAGGGCCTCAATTACCTAGTCGAGGGGTGGGCAAAACACAGCTGTAGTCAAAATCAGCCCACTACCTGTTTTTGTACATGAAGCTTTACTGCAACAGACACACCTACTGGCACACAGTCTGTGACTGCTTTTGAGCCACAATGGCATCACTGAATAGCTGCAATGATAGAGGCATAGACCTAAGAAACTGAAAGAATGTGCTCTGATCCTTTACAGAAAATGCTTGCTAACTATTTTAATTGTTTGGACCAAAGAGCTTAGGAGAATCCTTAGGGCCCCACCCAGTGGCATCTTCTGAGCCTGTCTCCCTGCCCATTCCTAGAGTCATCTTTCTTTGTGATCCCAGTGAGCATGATCCACTGCTTCCTATCCACTTATAATAAAAGGACAAAGTCCAGCCAGGCGTGGTTGCACACACTTTTAATCCAAGCACTCGAGAGGCAGAGGTAGGAGGATCACCGTGAGTTCGAGGCCACCCTGAGACTACATAGTAAATTCCAGGTCAGCCTGGGCTAGAGTGAGATCCTACCTGGAAAAACCAAAAAAAAAAAAAAAAAAGACAAAATCCTCAGACCATCTACTCAGCCTGCGCCACGGCACACAAGCCTGGTGTATAGCAGCAGACAGCTATTACAAGGAAGGGGACTGCCAAGTGCTATGGCTCAGGTCCCAAGTGTAAGTGGCTTTTTCATAGCAAAGGCAACCATGTTTCTCCAAGTACTATATCCACTCCTTTGCAAGAACACCATGGAATTGACCTCTGGTGGCGGATTCTTCCCTTTGGATTGACCCAGGGTGGAACACCTTAGCCTAAAGCAGCTGCTGCATATTTACAAAGCAGACTCCCTACAGCTCACACAGTGACACTGAGCAATATAGTTACTTTCAATGTTCTAGACGCTACTGCTTTTTTTTTTTTTTTTTTTTTGGTGTGCGTGAGTACAGGTGCATGCATGCCAGTGTGTGTGTGTCCTTCTACCTTGTTTGAGGTAGGGTCTCTCATTCACTGATGCATTTGTCAGGCTGACAGATGAGCTGTCAAAGGAGTCTGTCTCCACCGCCCCTATCATTATAGGTGCACTGGAATGACAGACGCCTTTCCCCGGGTGTCTGACTTTACGTGAGTTCTGGGAATCCAACCTCAGGTACTCAGGGTTGTGAGGGTTGAGCTGCCCACATGTATGAACAATCAATCTCATTTTAATTTGCCACTCACACCCTTGATCTATCCCAGGACTTACGAAGCTGACTCACAGGAATGCCTTAAACACTATCATCTATGTTGTTTTGATCCCTTATTCTTCTAATGTTATAAACATTTTTCTGCATGGTTTCTACATTTAATTTATTTAGAAACTAAAGAATGTCAAACTGTCTATGTGGCTGACTCTTAAGACCCCTTGTAGCTCAACATGGCAGCCCACTCAGGAGGCAGATGTGAGTTTGAAGCCAGTGTGGGACTACATAGTGAGTTCCACATCAGCCTGGGCTACAGTGAGCCCCTGTCTTGAAAAAACGAAACAAAACAGGCCTGGTGTGGTGGTGCAGGACTTTAATCCCAGCATTGGGAGGCTGAGGTAGGAGGATTGCTGTAAGTTCAAGGGCAGCCTGGACTAGAGCAAGACCCTACTTTGAAAACCAAAAATTTAAAATAAATAAAACAGAGAAAGAAGAAAAAAATAAAGACCCCTTGTTCTTCATGGCCAGTTTTTTCCCTAGAGATTTTCATCATTTAATAGTTTTTTTGTTTTCAAGGTAGGGTTTCACTCTAGTCCAGCTGACCTGGAATTAACTATGTAATCTCAGGGTGGCCTCAAACTGACGGTGACCCTCCTACCTCTGCCTCCTGAGTGCTAGGATTAAAAGCATGTGCCACCACGCCCTTCATTTAATAGTTCTTATAATCTTTAAAACCTCAATCTTGGGCTGGAGAGATGGCTTAGTGGTTAAGGCACTTGCTAGTGAAGCCTAAGGACGTAGGTTCTATTCCCCAGTACCCATGTATAGCCAGATGCACAAGGTGGCATATGTATCTGGAGTTAGTTTTCAGTGGCTGGAGGCCCTAGTGTGCCTTCCACTCAAATAAATAAAACCTCAATCTATCTGTAACTTACTTTGACAGCAAGAGAATTTGGGTCTTTTCCACTCCCTGGCCAATACTTAATCAACAGTCTCAGTATGACTGACAGGAGAGTTCTTCCTCCCTTATAAATGTTGGGTCTAGTCTGTCAGGCTGGCTCTGCCTACTCAGCTTTTCCCACAGACTGGACCTCCCCTATTATGCCCCATCCTCTCCAAGTCACATAGGTGAGGGTGACCATGACACTTTCTTGTTCTCTCCCTTTGACTCTTACAGTGGAACTTTTTCCTTCTGGAAGCCAAAAGGAAGTTGAAGTGAAAAGCAGAGCCAGGTGCGAGCCACAAGGTCTATGGGACTAATACCCTCATGTTGGTCCCTGATTTATCAATAGAGAACATGGGAAATTATCTCTTCTTGTGGGCATTTTTTTCTCCTTTACCTCTTGCTGATTCTCATAAAATCAAACATGCAGCCCTTGAAAACCATTTTTAAGGAACTTCTTTTTAATTTTTTAAAAGATTTATTTATTTTGACTTATTTATTAGAGACAGGAAAGAGAGAGAGAGAGAGAGAATGGGTACGCCAGGGCCTCTAGCCATTGAAAATGAACTTCAGATGCATGCGCCACCATGTACATCTGGCTTATGTGGGACCTGGAGAATTGAACCTGGGCCCTTAGGCTTTGCAGGCATGCACCTTAACCACTAAGGCATCTCTCCAACCCGAAAACCCTTTTTAAAAGTGGAGTGACACATCAAGCCAGACGGAAAAAGTGGCACAAGCATCTGGTATTCATTTGCAGTGGCAAGAGTCTTTGGTGTATACACACGCACAATGTATGTGCAAATAGTTTTTAAAAAGCGAGGTGATCTGACCACTGTTATAGCTCACATAGACTGATGGGACAGAATGGCCTCTGGTCTCTGAGCAGAGAACTCAATAGGCAGGAAACTGGACCCAAGGGCAGTGTGGTAGGAATCAAAACTAGTGATGGCCACTGGCTCCCATGCCTGCAGCATTCCCTCCAAACATTCATTACAATAAAAGACAGGCCAGCATTCAGTGTGGCCCTACTATGTGCCAGGCCTAGGAACACTAGGAGTGTCTGAATGGGGCAGTACAGAGAAGGGACTGCAGCGACAGACCTCTTCTGGGGTCTTAGTGACCTCTGTATCACTGTCCCATACCTGCTGAATTCTGGGTTTCCAGAACCTCCACTAGGCTGACTTTCTAAGCACAACCAGACATATTTCCTCTAGGAAGTTCTGGACTTTCTGGGAGGCACCAGGCTGCCTTCCTGGGTACTAGCCCACATCCCTCCTGAGTGCAGTACCTTCAACACTCCTGCTGTCACTTAGGAGCTTTTCCTCTGCCCACCATTTCTATCCCAGCACATTAGCTTTAGGGCAGCATTGAGGGTAGCCCCACTTCTTTACACATAACAGGCACTCAGCATACAGGCATGGGAGGCACAGCTCACACCCAACAGATTACCCAGGGATTCAGAAAATGGGCAGCAGGCTGGAGAGATGGCTTAGCAGTTGCCTGCAAAGCCAATTCCCCAGGACCCACGTAAGCCAGATGCACAAGGTGGCACATGCACCGGGAGTTTGTATGTCATGCCCTCTCTCTTTCTCTCTCAAATAAATAAAATATTAAAAACAAAACAAAACAACATGGGCAGCATACAGTGTGTGCTGGGTGGACCTAAAGCTACTTCAGGAGACCAGAGAGGAGCCCAAGGCTGAGGAGGATAGTGTGTGAGGGCACATGGTAATGGGATGATGTGTCAGTGGCTGCCCTGAAGATGCAGTGGCCTCAACATGACTCTCCCACCATGGCATATATCCACCCTACCTTTGTGTCCCTTCTTGCTATTCCCAACATCACCTATAGTGCAGATTTGGAAGCAGGACAGAGCAGCAGCAGGCATGGAGTTGACCCAGCAGCATAGCTGCCTCAGTTTCAATTTCTAGGCCAATGGCTACCCAGTATAAAGACACAGAGCAGGAAAAAGTGAGGTTCACTGGGCAGTAGTACTCAGGGGCTGGGGCGGGGAACTCCATGCAATGCTGCAGGAATAGTAGGCCCCCATGTTTCCATGCACCCCAACCTACTCCAAAGTAGGAAGGACTTCCTTCACTGTGGAATGGGGTCATTGCTGAGCCACTGAGTCACCTGCATGGAAGAGCCCAGGAGGGAACTAAGCTCGTGTTCCTTCAAACGGATGATCACTGGAGGGAAAGAAGCCCTGGAGGTGGGGGTACATGGGACTTCTGGAGCCCAGGGGGACCCTTGTGGCCCATAGGAAGCTTTGTGCACTGCTAAAGGTAAGCAGGCTGTGTTCGGTCACACTTAGTTGTTCTAGGTCAAGAAGCAAGCAGGCCAGGGCCTGAGGGCCAACAGGGACAATCAAGGATTACATAATCAGGGATGAGATGGGACACCCAAGACACATTTATCCAGTGGACATTGTTTAAGGGGAGTGGCTGCAGGGGAACTACATGAACCCAGGCAACCCTGTGAAGATTTCCCACCTCAGCCTATTTACATAGCCCCTGGAACTGGAGGCTCAGGAGCTTCTCCGGCCCAGCCTGGCAGGAGCAGGAAGTGCCTCCCCCTTTTGTTTCACTCATAAAAGTGACAAAGAGCTGGAGAGATGGCTTAGCCATTAAGACGCTTGCCTGCAAAGCCAAAGGACCCAGCTTTAATTCTCCAGAACCCAGTTTCAATTCCTCAGGACCCAGAGAAGCCAGATGCACAAGGTGGCGTATGTGTCTGGAGTTCATTTGCAGTGGCTAGAGGCCCTGGTGTGCCCATTCTCTCTGCCTCTTTCTCTAACAAACAAGCAAACAAACAAGCAAGCAAGCAAATAAAGTGATGAAAACAGCCTCTGTAAGGGAGAAGTCTAAGAGGCCACTCACCCTGTTAAAGCGCTTGGCTTGGAAGAGGTGGCCGTTGGCACGGTAGAGCTTCCTCCATCTTCTGGCCCCACGGCGGTAGATGGATTCTAGAGAGGATGTGAAAGAAATGTAAAGAAAAGGAGCCTCAACTCAGGAGCCTGGCTCCCCCATGCAAGGGACAGATGGGAACAGGCCATTCCTGTCCAGGTGCCTGGAATAGCAGCACTGCCCTGGCCGTGGAACTCCAGAGCCGAAATGACAGCTTCCCCAGGTTGAGGCTTCAATTTGTCTCTCCTCACATGGTTCTCATGTTGTCACAGTTGTGGCCACTGAAGATGGCAGCTTGGGTGGGAGGACAGCAATCACAGACCCTGGACAGCAGCAGGGAGACAGGGTGTCTGGCAGGAGCAGGCGGGGTCCAGAGAGAGGATGGCTACTCCCCCAGCCCAGGTGACTCAGTCTGCAGCCCTGCTGATCCCTGCCTGTTTGCCTTTACTCTCTTCCCTTTGGGCAGCTCCTGAAAACCAGCCCCCTTTTCCATACAAGGACAAGGTTCAAATGGGCCATGATATTTACATATGACCATCTGAGGAAAGAGAACGGATGCCACGCTGGAGCCACGCTGGAGTTCATGGACAGCCTGGAGGGCTTGTACACCAGCATCATTTCAGTGACTCACCCAGGCCTGAATCTCCTCTAACTGACGGACCTGGGGCAGAGGAAAGCCAAACCCACAGAGCACTAATGGAAAAGTCACCCTGAACGTCGTTTTGTGACATGCGGTCATTTATACTGGAAGAACAGTCATTCCTAAAAATATGGTGAAGCTCTGACCAGACCATCACCTAGGGCTTTTTACTCTGTGACTCCCAAACCCCATGACATCAGCATGTGGAAACAAAACCTCCAGAAATACAACATACAATGGGAAGCTTTGTGCTTTTATAAAATCCTGTAGCAAGAGCGACTTTCATGAGCCTAATGAAAGTGTGAATATTCCAAAGTGGAAATCATAACAGAATGTTTTTTTAAACAAGCAAATTACCAGATCTGTCTGGAAACCACTGAAATCAGGTCACAGCAACTACAAAACCTGATTCTCTCCCTTTAAATAGGAGATTCAGTGAGGAGCTGGAAGCTGAGGTACCTCTGGGAGCTCAGGAGGAATGTAGGCCCCACAACTAGGGGCAGCTCGGCCGCCACAGCCCCTCTGCAGGCCCCATACCCCAGCACCCCTGTAGACTCTATAATCCAGCCCCCTTGCAGGCCTCACACATGGCAAGGATACCCTTAAATGAAGCTTCAGTGACACCTGGTAGAAATCAATGTTGCCTGGTGACCCTCGCAGGTTTCTAGCCTCAGATGAGATCAGTACGTAGGCAGTGCCAGTCTTTGCCCTGTCCTACTCCACCCACCTGGGACTTTAGTTCTGAGGCCCATTCGAGGTCCATACCACTGGGAGTGGCTACGCCTGAGTCCATCTACCCCATAACTCCATGGATTTCCCAATGAGATTCTTATGCCTAGCCTAACCCACATCCTTGGGACCCTGTTCCAAACACCCACAGACCTGACCATTCTCCTATATAGCACCCACATCTGATACCTGAAGAGAAGGGTAAAGGTGTGGAGTGACCAGGGAACAGAGACAGAAACAGAAGTGTGAAACTGCATTGGCTAACTGACAAAGTGGAAATAAAGCAAGACCCATGGGCTGGTTTCTCCTGTCCTGTGTGTCCCATGATGCCTTTCAAGTTTAACCACGGCCTTGAGAAACAAAGAGCTGGCCTATAGAGAAGTGAAGGGACTCAAAGGCACCATAGCAGAACGAACTCACCAGTGGACAGGACAAAGAGGCCTGCATGGGTCCTCAGGGTCAGGATCACAGAAATGACAAGTGACTAAGATTAACAGCAATACCAGCCACCTACAGGAAGGAAGCCTGGATTTCTCTGTTGAGGGACGGAACTGACTCTGTCCCTAAGTATGCATGGTGGAGCCCTAACCCTCCAATGGGGCATTATTGTGAGACAAGGCCTCTGAGAAGGTGATTATGGTAAAAGGAGGACACAAGGCGAGGCTCCATGCCACAGAGTTAGTGTCCTCGTAAGAAGAGAATGGCACTTGTTCCCCTTTGTTACACTTTGAAAGTTTCTGTCTGGTGGCTCCTGACCCAGACTCACACTAAGGAAAAGTTCCCAAGTTCCCATGATTTATATAACTCAGTCTGGAGCACATTGTTGCAATAACCAGAATGGACTAAGACACTCACCTCACCCCCACCAACACACATATTTGGCCCTTCAGAAAGTAAGGATTTGGAGCTAGAGAGATGGCTCCATGGTAAAAGGCACTTGCTTGCAAAGCCTGATGGCCTGGGTTCAATTCCCCAGTACCCTCATAAAGCCAGAAGCACAAAGTGGCACATGCTTCTAGAGTTCCTTTGTATTGGCAGGAGGCCCTGGCATGCTCCATGTCTTTCTCTCAAATAAAGAGATAAAAATATTTTTTTTAGTTATTGAGAGACAGAGAGAGAAAGAAGCAGATAGAGAGACTGGGTGCACCAGGGCCTCTAACCCTGTTAACAAACTCCAGATGCACGTGCCACCTTGGCAGCTGGCTTACGTGGGTTCTGGGGAGTTGAACCTGGGTCCATTGGTTTTGCAGGCAAGCGCCTTAACTGCTAAGCCATCTCTCCAGCCCAAAAATATTTTTTAAAAAAGAAAGAAAACCAGGAATTGTAATCCCAGCACTCAGGAGGCAGAGGTAGGAGGATTGCCGTGAGTTCGTAGCCACCCTGAGATGACATAGTGAATTCCAGGTCAGCCTGAGCTAGAGTGAGACCCTACCTGAAAAAAAAAAAAAAATCAGGATTTGAAAATGAGCAGCAGAATGAAAGTGATCTTTCAGAAAAAAATGTGAGGACAACCTTAACCTGAAGGGAGACTCCGAAGAGGTAAGATGTCAAAAGAGGGAGGTGAGAACATGGGAGCACACACAAGTACAGGTCCCCTATGGGTCAACACAGACAAGCTGCACATGTGCAAGACAAAGCCTAGCAGTTGCTAGTGCTGAAGATCATCTATGAGCCAACAAGGGATTGGACAAGGAGGACAAAAATGAGCACTTTACAGATGGCAAATGAGACAGACAAGCCTGACTGATGAGAAATTGGAGACATTTGTAAGTTCACAAGGAGGTATCCTTCTAAGGGGGAGGGATTGACTAAATTAATTTCCCTACAATCCCTGTGGAGAAAGGTTATGTTCCTAAGGAGGAATTAAGTTGGCATAATAACAGGTTTGTGAAGAGGAGCATCTGCTCCTGTGGGACATCAATTCTATCACTCCTGGATCATGGCCTGAGAAAAACTCCCATTGGGGCTCCTCAAGCATTCAAGACTGCATTAAGACGCCAGGCACGGTGGCGCACGCCTTTAATCCCAGCACTCGGGAGGCAGAGGTAGGAGGACTGCCGTGAGTTCGAGGCCACCCTGAGATTCCATAGTGAATTCCAGGTCAGCCTGGGCTAGAGTGACACCCTACCTCAAAAAACCAAAAAAAAAAAAAAAAAAAAAAAAAAAAAAAAGACTACATTAAGGGTGCTCACGTTGGCAGCACATATACTTAAAAAAAAGGGCTAGGAAGATGGCTCACTGGTTAAAGGCACTTGCTTGCAAAGCCTGATGGCCTGAGTTTGGTTCCCCAGTACTCATGTAAAGCCAGAGGCACATGTATCTGGAGGTTGTTTGCAGAAGCACTAGGCCCTGGTATACCTATTCTCTATGTGCGCTTGTAAATAAATTAAAAAAAATTTTTTTTAGAGCCGGGTGTGGTGCTGCACGCCTTTAATCCCAGCACTTGGGAGGCAGAGGTAAGAGGATTCCTGAGTTCATTTATTTTACTTTATTTTTTTTTAATTTTTTAAAATTATTTTTATTTATTTATTCGAAAGTGACAGAGAGAAAGAGGCAGAGAGAGAAAGAATGGGCACGCTAGGGCCTCCAGCCACCGCAAACAAACTCCAGATGCGTGCGCCCCCTTGTGCATCTAGCTAATGTGGGTCCTGGGGAGTGGAGCCTCGAACCGGGGTCCTTAGGCTTCACAGGCAAGCGCTTAACCACTAAGCCATCTCTCCAGCCCCCATTTATTTTACTTTAAAAAAATTTTTTTGAGGTAGGGTCTCCCTCTAGCCCAGGCTGACCTGGAATTCACTATATAGTCTCAGGGTGGCCTTATACTCACAGCAATTCTCCTACCTCTGCCTCCTAAGTGCTGAAATTAAAGGTGTGCACCACCACACCTGGCTAAAAATTTTTCTTTTAGGGCTGGAGTGATTGCTTAGCAGTTAATGCACTTACCTGAGAAGCCTAAGGACCCAGGTTCAATTCCCCAGTACCCAATGTAAACCAGGTGCACAAGGTGGCCCATGCTTCTGGAATTTGTTTGCAGTTGCAAGAGGCCCTGGTGCACCCATTCTTTCTCTCTTTATCTGTCTCTTTCTCCCTCATAAATAAATAAATTAATTAATTAAAAAAAGATTAGAAAACAAATTTTGAAAAAAATATTTTTTAAAAGAAAGAATGGGCTGGACAGATGGCTTAGAAGTTAAGGCACTTGCCTGTGAAGCCTAAGGACTCATATTCAACTCTCCAGATCTCACATAAGCCAGAGTCGCAGGGTGACACAAGTGCAAAGCCACACATGTGCACTAGGTGGTACACACATCTGGAGTTTGATTGCAGTGGCTAGAGGCTCTGGCATGCCAATTCTCTCTTTCTCTTTCATAAAAGAAAAACAAATAATAAAAGTAAGAATGCATCAAGCCAGATGTGGTGGCACATGCCTGTAATCCCAGCCTGGACTACATAGAGAGCCTATCTCAAAGAAATAAAAAAGGCTGAGGTAGGAGGATCACTGTGAGTTCAAGGCCAGCCTGAGTCTAATTCCAGGTAAGCCTGGGCTACAGTGAGACTCTACCTATCTATTGCCTCTGTCTCTCTCAAATAAATAAAAAATAATAATATTTCAAGAGGCCAAGGTCTATGGATAAGAGTACAGATCAATAATAAAACAGTTATATGTGGGCTGGAGAGATGATGCAGCAGTTAAGGAGTGTGGTGGTTTGATTCAGGTGTTCCCCATAAACTTAGGTGTTTTGAATGGTAGGTTCCCAGCTAATGGAGATTTGGGAATTAGTATCTCCAGGAGGCAGTGTATTGTTGGGGGCAGTGTTTGGCACATTCTCCTGTTCCTTTTGTCCACCTTATGTGGGACGGGGGGTGATGTCCACCCCTCTGCTCATGCCATCGTTTTCCCTGCCATTGTGGAGCTTCCTCTCAGGCCTGTAAGCCAAAATAAACCTCTTTTTCCCACAAGCTGCTCTTGGTTGGGTGATTTGTACCAGCAATGAGAACCTGACTGCGTGGCTTTGGCCTTTGTGAGCTGATTTTCAAAAGAAATGTGGAAGGAGTTTGAACCCTTGGCCTAAGAGACGTCTTGTAGTGCTGTAAGTAAAGCTTGATCGACTATTCTGGTCAAACTCAGACATGAATGCAATAAGAAGTATGGACTGTGAGGTTTGGCTTATGAGGGTGAGAAAGAGCTTTGCTTGGACTGGGCTGGCAGTTTGTGTGAGAGCTTGCTATTATGCCCATGTCCTGAGAATTTGTGCAGGGCTGCTTTATGTAGAAATGAACTGGTATGAGCAGAGAGATATGGCACAGAAAAAAAAATCTTTGGGTGAACTACTGCCCATTCATCCGCAACTGAGAAATTACAACCTTTGAGATTGGGCCAGCTGACCTGCACTGGGGCAACAGGAAGAATGTAGACTCTTTTGAAGGGGCCTGAGTGCTTCAGGAGTGTCCTGTTCTTCAAAGTCTGCTTTATTCCCCCCTAGATTAACAAGTTGGCACCCCACTTGGTATTGTGGAGTATAAGAAATGCAGGAAAGAGAGAGTCATTGAGTTTGCAACTTGGTCTTATGTTTTGGAAATGGCCATGGGTAGTGTGAAGCAGGTTTGCTGGATGCCTGCATGGTGACCCCCATGGGCCCATAAGGATGGACTGTGGGTTGCAGAAGAGACCTAATGGAGATGCCAGGACCACAAGATGGCTGCCAATGAGAGCTGCCGGCCCCAGATATTTTCCAGGACTACGAGTAGCCTAGCTGGAGGGGCGGAATTGGAATTCCAGAGACCTGTTGCTGGTTAGAATTATCGGACCTGGAGCTACAGAGTTTGATGTTTGCCTTGTTTTAATCTTGTATTAGTTGAATATTTCTTTGCTATGCCCAATGCCATCTTTTGCAATGTGTTTATTCTGTGCCCTTATGGGTTTTTTGAGGTTATTTTTTGGTATTATGGCTCAGTTAAAAAGGTTTGGACTATGGGGATGTAAGAACATCATTGGAATTGATAAAAACTATGGGCACTTTTAAAGTTGGATGAATGCCCTGCATTTTACATCATATATGTTTATCAGTTTATGGGGGCCAGGGGCAGAATGTGGTGGGTGTCCCCCATAAACTTAGGTGTTCTGAACGGTAGGTTCCCAGCTGATGGAGATTTGGGGATTAACACCTCCAGGAGGCAGTGTATTGTTGGGGGTGAGCTTATGGGTTCTATAGCCAGCTTCCCCTTGCCAGTGTTTGGCACATTCTACTGTTCCTATTGTCTACCTTATGTTAGCCAGAGGGTGATGTCCACCCTCTTTCTGCTCATGCCATCATTTTCCCCTGTCATAGGGCTTCTCCTTGAGCCTGTAAGCCAAAATAAACCTCTTTTTCCCACAAGCTGCTCTTGGTTGGGTGATTTCTACCAGCAATGCAAACCTGACTACAACAAGGAGCTTGTCTGCAAAGCCCAAGGACCCAGGTTTGATTCCCTAGTACTCACCTAAAGGCAGATGCCTAAGATGGTACATGTGTCTGGAGTTCAATTGCTGTGGCTAGAGCCCCTGGCACACCCATTCCTTTTCTCTCTCATAAATACAATAAAATATTTAAATATAAAGCAAATAAAAAAAACACATGTACATCCAATAGACAATGATTGCTGAAAAATGGGTCTCTAGCCATTCGGTGGCTCAAATACATCTTTCAAATATCAAAAGTCAAATCCCAGGGTTGGAGAGATGGCTCAGCAGGTAAGAATGTGTGTTATGGGCTGGAGAGGTGGCTTAGTGGTTAAGGCGCTTGCATGCAAAGCCTAAGGATGTAGGTTAGATTCCCCAGTACCCACGTAAGCCAGATGCACAAGGTAGTACATGTATCTGGAGTTTGTCTGCAGTGGCTGGGAGGACCTGATGCACCCATTTTCTCTATCTCCCTCTTCCTTTCTCTTTCCCCCTCCCCCTCTCTCTCAGGCAAATAAATATTAAAAAAAAAAAAAAGAGGGCTGGAGAGATGGCTTAGCAGTTAAGCGCTTGCCTATGAAGCCTAAGGACCCCTGTTTGAGGCTTGATTCCCCAGGACCCACGTTAGCCAGATGCACAAGGGGCGCACGCATCTGGAGTTCATTTGCAGTGGCTGGAGGCCCTGGCGCACCCATTCTCTCTCTCTCTCTCTCCATCTGCCTTTCTCGCTTTGTCTGTCGCTCTCAAATAAATAAATAAAAATAAACAAAAAACTGCAGATGCATGTGCCACCTTGTGCATCTGTCTTACGTTGGTCCTAGGGAATCAAACCTGGGTCTTTTGGCTTTACAGGCAAGCACCTTAACCACTAAGCAATCCCTCCAGGTACCCCCTCTCCCCCGCCACCGACCCTTTTTTGAGAAAGAGTTTCACTCTAGTCCAGGCTAACCTGGAATTCACTATGTAGTCTCAGGGTGGCCTTGACCTTATGGTGATCCTCCTACCTCTGCCTCCTGAGTGCTGGGATTAAAGGTATGTGCCACTACACCCAGCTTACACACACTTTTTAATTTTTTTTAAATAAAGTCAAATCCTGGACTGGAGAGATTGCTCAGTAGTTAGGTGAACTTCGTGCCCAAGCAGGAGGGCCTCAGTGGGCCTGAGACTACCTGAGTTTAAATCTCCAGATCCCATGTAAAATAACTGAGAGTAAATCTAGTCCCTCAGGGGAGCAGAGCCCAGCAAGCTTCAGAAACAGTAAAGAGACTTCAGCTCAAAAACAAGACCAGGCCAGGTAGAAGATCAACAGAGGGGCGCACACCACATTCCACTCTGGCCACCATAGGAATGTGACCCTTCTCTCAAAAGCAAGTATTTGAGGTGACATAAGGGCACATACACATCCAAAATTCACCACACAATCACACACACACACCCAAAGGGTTAAATTCCAGATAGATGAGGCACTGTTAAAAAAATCAGAAAAATAAAATGAATGGTAGACTGTCTTAGAACACAGTGATAACATGAAATTGTTCTGGTCAGCGAATATCAATTCTAAGTTGCTGGCTGCTACTGTGCACTTGTCCATTGTACCAGGCACTCTGTATTCCTGATGTGCATCAAGTTACATTAAATGACATAAAATTTCTGTGGTGCTGGAGATTGAACCTAGGCCCTGCACATACTAGGCAAGTGCTTTACCACTGAGATACAACCCCAGTCTTCTTTTTGCTTTTTATTTTGAGACAGTATCTCACTAAGCTGCCTAGGATGGCCTTGAACTTAATGATCCTCCTGCCTAGGCCTCAGGAGTAGCTGGGATTACAAGAGTGGTGGTTTGAATATGAATGTATGTTCCCCATAGCGTCAGGGACTTTTGAACAAGGTTGAGCTTGTAACTTGATCTCCAGCAGCCCAGTTGGAGGAGATGTCACTGGGGGTGGATATTTGAGTCCAGCCCTGAAATGTGTGGAGAGCAGTTTTGAGCTCTATTACAGTTTTGTGGTGCTGGCTATTGGTGATGCCTCTCTGCTTAGATCTATGGAAGTGAGCCAGCTTCTTCCACTACTGGTGGTCCTTCTCCTAGAATTTATAGGCCTAAAGTAAACCTTTTCCATCTATAAGCTGCTTCGGGTCGGATGTTAGTCCAGCAACATTAAGCTAATTGCAACAGCAGGCATGTGCCACCATCTCACTTGTCTCCATCTCATATTTTTAAAATATATTTTATTTATTTATTTGAGAGAGACAGAGTGAGAGAGAGAGAGAGAGAGAGAACGAGCACGAGTGAGCGTGCCAGGACCTCCAGCCACTGCAAATGAACTCCAGATGCATGTGCCCCCTTATGCATCTGGTTTATGTGGTCCTGGGGAATCGAACTGGGGTCCTTTGGCTTTACAGGCAAACACCTTAACTGCTAAGCTGTCTTCTCCAGCTTCCATCTCATATTTTAAATTTAAATATCTTCTATGTTTGGGGTGTGTTCCCAAAAGTTCAAGAGTTGACATCTCAATCACCAAAGTCACATGTAGATAGCATTTGGAGGTAGGGCTGTGGGAGGTTATTAGTGTTAGATGAGGTCAGGAGGAGGTCAGGAGTGGGATCCCCACATGGGAGTAGTGGCTTGACAAAGAGGAGAGACCTGAGCTAGTAAGACACTGCCTCCTCACATGATGTGCTCTGCATTATGACAGCATGAGGCCTTTACCACTGTGTTCTCAGATTTATATCCTCTTGAACTATGAAAAATAAACCTGTTCTTTGTTTTTTGAGGTAGGGTCTCACTGTATCCCACGCTGACCTGGAACTCACTCTGCACTCTCAGGCTGGCCTTGAGGTCACAGCAATCCTCCTATCTCTGCCTCTCAAGTGCTGAGATTAAAGGTATGTATGCCACCATACTCAGCTCAATAAACCTGTTCTTTATAAATGGGCTTTTCCCCCTCTTTTAAAATTTTTTATTTGTTTATTTGATCTAAATGGCCTTATCTCAGCTACTCTGGGCAGTGATGCAAAATGGACCAAGTTTTCATGTGAGAGCATATGTAAAAGCACACCCTGTTCTCTATAGGCCTGGCCAGTGTCCTCCACTGGCTGCTGAAGATTCAGTCAGGGTGGGAAGCTCAGGGAGCCATAGGCATAAATACAATGGTGGCCCTTCTACCTCAGGAGGAAAAGCTGCAACTGTGAAAAGAAATAGGGATTAAATTGGTATAAAAACTACTAAGGAAGGCCATGCCCACCTACTGGGAATTGGCCAAAATGCCCAGGATTACCAGGCCCACTTCTGGGGAAAGGGTCAGTGCATAGATATATACATGGCCCCATCCTGCTTGGCAAAGTACAGCCTTATTACTGCCTTTATGTGGAGACTGAGTGTTCTTTGTTCTTAATTTTTTTAAAGGAACTTTATTTATTTGAGAGAGGGGGAGGGGCAGATAGAGGGCGAGAGAATGGGCATGCCAGGGCCTTCAGCTGCTGCAAAAAACTCCAGACACATGCACCACCTTGTGTATCTGGCTTAGGTGGGTCCTGGGGAATTGAACCTGGGTCCTTTGGCTTTGAAGGCAAGTGCCTTAGCCGCTAAGCCATCTCTCCAGCCCCCAAACTGAATGTTCTTTAAAGAAATGCATATGGGTACTAAGTTGGCAAGAGGTAGCTCTATAGTGTTCATATGTGAACTTGGATCAGCCTAACTGATCTTAATGTTTCTGTGAGATTGCAAATGGATATATAAATGAGATTAACATTTAAACCTGAGACTTTAAGTACAGCTGGTGGCCCTCCCTCCTAAGGTTAGTGGGCCTTATCTAGGCAGGTGAATCCCTGAATAGACCCGACAGGCCTCCCTGGAGGAAGTAGAACTGCAGCCCAGGCTTTGCCTTGGGCTTTGGGCTTTGGGCTTTGAGAATGACCTGAAGTTTCGGTTCCTTCCCAGATCTGGCCCACCCTGCAGACTTTGGATATCCCTGCTTCCATAATCCTATGAGCTAATTCCTTTCATGTTGTGGTGGTTTGATTGAGGCATCCCCCATAAACTTAGGTGTTCTGAATGCTAGGTTCCCAGCTGATGGATATTTGGGAATTAACGCCTCCTAGAGGCAGTGTATTATTGGGGGCAGGCTTATAGGTATTATAGCCTGTCTCCGCTTTCCAGTGTTTGCCACACTCTCCTGTTGCTATTGTCCACCCAATATTGGCAAGGAGGTGATGTCCACCCTCTGCTCATGCCATTGTTTCCCCTGACATCATGGGGCTTCCCCTCAAGTCTGTAGGCCAAAATAAACCTTTTTTCTCCCCCACAAGCTGCTCTTGATCGGGTGATTTATGTCAGCAATGTGAACCTGACTGCAACTCATGTACATGGCCTATTGGATGTTTCTGAAACACCCTGATTCACACAGGCTGCTAGGGAGGTCAGCCACAAGAAGATATTTTCGTAGCTTCTGGTAGTGGGCATACCAGGAGAAATTAGGAGAGCACCCAAGGTGTCCAATGGGCCAGCATCATTGTTGGAGGATATTGGCCAGGCAAGTGATGGAATAAGCAATATTCAGACATCCTTCACATCAAGAAATATATAACAAAAATAAGAAATATATACTCCAAGATTCTTATATTATTTTAGACTATAAAGGCAGTAGAGACAGTTCCTGTGCTGATCACTGCACAAGCTAAATTTGGGATCAGCGCCCATCCTCTCCAGCTTGGTGTTAGACCCACTCAACTTCCTTCCTTTAAAAGCTATTTTAGTGGGGTGTGGTGATGCATAGCTATAATCACAGCACTTGGGAGGCTAAGGTAGGAGGATCACTGTAAGTTCAAGGCCAGCTTGAGACTACACAGTGAATTCCAGGACAGTCTGGGCTAGGCAGAGTGAGATCCTACCTCAAAAACCCCCCTCCCCCCAAAAAGTTTTTTTTTAAAAATTATTTTATTTTTATTTATTTGACAGAGAGAAAGGGGGAGGGGGACGGGAGGGGGAGAGAGAGAGAGAGAGAATGGGTACACCAGGGCTTCCAGCCACTGCAAACGAACTCCAGACATATATGCCCCCTTGTGCATCTGACTAAAGTGGGTCCTGGGGAATCGAACCTGGGTCCTTTAGCTTTGCAGGCAAATTCCTTAACTGCTAAGCCATCCCTCCAGACCTTGGTTTTTTGTTTTGTTTTGTTTTGTTTTTTTGAGGTAGGCTGACCTGGAATTCATTATGTTGTCTCAGGGTGGTCTTGAACTCATGGTGATCCTCCCACCTCTGCCTCCCGAGTGCTGGGATTAAAGGCATGTACCACCACGCCAGACTTGTTTTTTTTTTTTTGGTTTTTCGAGGTAGAGTCTCACTCTAGCCCAGGCTGACCTGGACAGACTTGTTTTTGTTTTTTGAGGTAGGGTCTCATTCTAGCCCAGGCTGACCTGGAATTCACTCAGTTGTCTTAGAATGGCCAGAACTTATGGCAATCCTCTTACCTGCCTCCAAGTGCTGGGATTAAAAATGTGAGCCACCACACCCAGCTAAAAGAGCTATTTTTTCTATATAATTTACTGTTTATCAACATCAAATAAAAAATTACTTTCACTTGCTTTACATGTTTTCTTGACCCAGTTCTTGATTTTTTTTTTTTAATTTCTAAAACGTACTGTACTTGATATAATGAGGTATGTTTTAACAGCATGGTTAATGAACTTGGACATTCATCATCAGCTACCTACATGCTTGTTACTTGTAATTGTGGTCCTAAGTCGCTTTTTTCAGTCACCTTCTTAAGACAACTTTTTGGAAAACACTTCTTACAATGATCATATATCTTCAAAACATAAGGGATGTTGAACTGAGGCGCACAGTTTAGTGGGGACATAAAAGGACTCCAAGGTGCAGGCAGAGATCAGAGCCACAGCCTTTCCTTCCCACCCCAGAAGGCTTGTGTCCACCCCTGAGCTCCGTAGTCACCAAAGGGCACAAAGGCGAGAGATGGCTGTGCTCTCTGCTGAGCTGTCCACAGGAAGAAGCTGACTTCCCTGGAAGGACAGATACCCATGGAAGAGCTCGGTGGGTGTGCTGCACAGGAAAGGCAAAAAAGGTACTTTTTTAAAAATGTTTTATTGTCGGGCATGGTGGTGCATACCTTTAATCTCAGCACTTGGGAGGCAGAGGTAGGAAGATCACCATGAGTTCAAGGACATCTTGAGACTGCATAGTAAAGTTCAGGTCAGCCTGGATTAGAGCAAGACCCTACCTTGAAAAATAAAACAAGTGAACAACAACCAAAACAACAACAACAACAACAACAACAACAACAAAAACACACAAAAGTTTTATTGAGGGGCTAGAGAGATGGCTCAGGGGTTGCTTGGCTGCTAGCCCTAACAACAGGGTTCTATTCCCCAGTACCCATGTAAAGCAAGATGCACAAAGTGATGTATATATATATATATCTGGAGTTTGTGGTGGCTGGAAGCCCTAGTATGCACATGTGTGCATGCTCGCTCTCTCTCTTTCGTTTCTCACTCTCTGCTTATAAATATTTTAAAAATGTTTTACTGATTAATTGATTGTATGTGTGTGTTTATGTGAGTACATATGGGCATGTGTGTCAGTGTATGTATGGAGGTCAGAGGACAAAACTTGGAGGTGTCTGTGCTTATAGATACCTTCTCATTGCTGGGATAAAGCATCCAATCAAAAGCTACTGATTGGAGGAAAGTTTTTTTTTTTTTCTTCATTTGAGAGAGAGAAAGAAATAGGCGGGGAGAGAGGGAGGTAGGAAGGGAGGGAGGTAGGGAGGGAGGGAGAGAGAGAGGGAGAACAAACGGGCGCGATAGGGCCTCCAGCCGCTGCAAACAAACTCCAGATGAGTATGCCCCCTTGTACATCTGGCTTATGTGGGTCCTGGGGAATTGAACCTGGATCCTTTGGCTTTGTAAGCAAGTACCTTAACCACTAAGCCATTTCTCCAGTCCCTTCTTTTTTTTCTTTTTTGGGTTTTTGAGGTAGGGTCTTACTCTAGCCCTGGCTGACCTGGTATTCACTATGTAGTTTCAGGCTGGCCTGGAACTCACAGCAGTGCTCGGATTAAAGGTGTATGCCACAGCACCTGGCCTGGAGGAAAGGTTTTATTTTGGCTTACGGTTTTCAGGGGAAGCTCCATGATGGCAGGGGAAAGTATGGCACAAGCAGAGATTAGACATTACCTCTGTCACAGCAGGTGAAAACAGCAGCAGGAGAGTAAGCTGAGCTCTGACAAGAGGGAGCTGACTATAATACCCCTAAGCCCATCTCCAGAAATGCACCTCCTATAGCAAAGCTCCACCTCCCAATTTCCAAAGCTGGGGACCAAGCATTCAGAACACATGAGTTTATGGAGGATATTGGATTCAAACTACCACAGTGCTCCACCTTCTTTGAGATAGGGTCTCTTGCAGCTCCAAAGAAACTGTCAGACTACAAATGAGCTTCAGATTCTCCTAGCTTCACCTCTGGTTGTTGCAGGTGTGCTGGCATCACAGATGCATGTGTCATGCTGCATCCATGGTTTTTTTTTTTTAAGGTAAGGTCTTGCTCTAGCCCAGGCTGATCACTGGGAATTGACTATGTAGTCTCAGGGTGGCCTTGAACTTGAGGTGATCCTCCTACTTCTGCCTCCTGAGAGCTGGGATTAAAGGCATATGTCACCATGCCTGTCTAGCAGCCATCTTTACATGGGTGCTAGGGAACTGAACCTGAGCCAGCAGTTTTGTAAGCAAATACTTTTAACCAGTGAGCCATCTTACCCCAGAATCCCCAGTGAGGTATTTTTAATTTTATTTATTTATTTAGGAGTGATAAAGAGGCAGAGAGAGAGAGAGAGAGAGAGAGAGAGAGAGAGAGAGAGAGAGAATGAGCATGCCAGGGCATCTAGCCACTGCAAACGAACTCCAAATGCATGTGCCACCTTGTGCAGCTGGCTTTATGTGAGTACTGCGGAATCAAACCTGGGTCCTTTTACTTTGCTGGTAAGCACCTTAGCCACTGTGCAATCTCTCCAGCCCCCAATGAGCTATTTTTTTTAAATATGTATTTTTTTATTTTAGAGAGAGACAGAAAGAATGGGCATGCCAGGGCCTCCAGCAGCTGCATATGAACTCCAGATGCATGTGCCACTTTGTGCATCTGGGTTTACGTGGGTACTGGGGAATCAAACCCAGGTCTGGATCCTTAGGCTTTGTAGGCCAAGCATCTTAATCACTGAGCTATCTCTTCAGTCCTCAATGAGCTTTAAAACAGTTTTAAATTTTGGAAATCTACAAAGACAGCACACTGCTCTGTGACACTCCCCTACACTGCTCCTAAGACTCCCTATAAAGACAGAACAATGATCTCTGAGACCCCTACCCAGTTTCTACTGTCCTCATTTCCTGTAGTGTGTTACGTCACATTTGACACTATCACCAAACCAAAACAGACACTTGGCAAAGTGAAGTCTGTGCTGTGTTAAGATCCTTAAACTTCCCAGGATCCCATCTTGAACCCACATGACATAATGGGATTTTTCTGGGACTGGAAAGTTTCTCAGAGTCCTTACT
Organism: Dipus sagitta; assembly: GCA_036346955.1. Taxonomy (NCBI): domain Eukaryota; kingdom Metazoa; phylum Chordata; class Mammalia; order Rodentia; family Dipodidae; genus Dipus; species Dipus sagitta. Next base: position 135,691,619 of record CM070773.1, read on the forward strand.
TTCAATGGCCTTGCTTGTACTGAGAAGGCTGGCCAGGCACTAGAGAAGCACCCCCTGACAGTAGTTTGCCTATGGTTTCTTGAGGTAGACAGAGTTATGGCCTCTAAAGTTTCAGAACCAACTGGACCCTTCTTTGAAACCTGAGTTCTCAAGGGACTACAGCTACCCAAACCAGAATGTTCAAAGTCCTCACTGTACCAGGTTCCCTAAGAGCAGAGTAGTCCTGGACTCAGCCACACACCCTGTAGTTTTCTGGGTCTGTGGACTAGGACATTGGCAGCCATGGGAACCCAACTATCTCTGCCCCACGTGGGCCACTTGTGCCTTCAGATTTGGGTTTTTACTGGCCTGTAACAACTCTATTCCAGATCTAAGCAACAGCACTGTGAGTGTGTATTGTGAGTCTTCTGGGAACTGTGTACCCAACTGGACACCTCCACCCCCATCCCCAAGAGGAGGGATATCTGTGGAAACTGGTCTCTGGGGTAAATCTAAGCTGTAAGGAAGGGCAGGTGGGGAGTTGGGGGTGGGACACAGCCTAGCTGAGGCATTTGTAATGTGTTAGCCCTTTCTGTGGGTGCTGAACTCTGGCCGGGGAAGGTACCTGGGCCTCAGTTCAGAGCTAGTTCATTGCCACATGCCCAAAGAATATCAACCTGCCACCTCGCAGGTTATAGCAAGGGGTGAACAGCAACAAGTCACGGAGAGTGTGTAGGCCGCTCTTTTTCTCAGCCTTAATTCTGACAACCTCAAAGAGCTTTCTGCTTGTCTTTGAAATTCTATAATTAGGTTGGTCACAGGAATTTTAACAAGCTGTTTCCATGGCAATCTAACATCTTGAGCACTCTGACAAGGCGAAGAAAACACATTTTAAAAAGCTAAGCTCTGATCAACAGGCCACCCTCCTCTAGATATAGGGACAAGCAGGTGGCTGAATTCCAGGAGTAGATAAGAATGAAACTGGAGGCACTTCCTTCACTAGAAGTGACTTGGCCACATAGTGTGAAGAGCACTGAGCAAATTTTAGTGATTGAGCTTCAAGGAAAGCCCAATTCCTTTTGCAGTAGCCCCAGACCAGTGACTAGCAAAGCCAAGCAGCCAGTGAGGTGCCCTGGGACCAGAAGGGCCTCACAGAGCTGGGGAACAGCTATCACTGAGGGCCGGGACCAAAGAGCTCAGGCTCTTCCCATGCAGAGATTATGCCTGGATTCTAAATCTATCTTTCTTTCTCTCCAGTACCCAGTTCCACATCAGCTCCTCCTAGGCAAGTATTTGGCATAAAACAGCAGTGATGAGGAACACATGTTTTTTGGGGTGTAATGTTGTGTGGTGGGGAATGGGGACACAGAAGGGCTGTTTTCCAGCATCAGTCTGCCTGGACAGTGTCCAGCCCTCCTGGGAGCTGGGCTGGATATTTGGTGCACCAATTCCAGGAGTCCCTGCTTCCATTAACTGCCCATCCTACCAAAAGTTCCCAGGCTACATTCAGCTGCCATGTGACTTTGTAGATATAGGAGTTTGGGGCTTAGGATAGGACACCCCACATTCCTGGTTTAACCTAAAAGACCACTATGCACAGATCAACCTGGGCCTTCAACACAGGGCACCTGATCAAATAGGGGTAACAGTATGGACAGTATCACAGGAAACCCATGGGGAACTGCTATTCATTTGCCACTGTCTGAGTCCTCATCACCACACTTCTGGGTCTGTCTGTGTGGACAAGAATTGTTTGTTCCTTCTATACCATTAGGTGGACACCATCCCAGGTGCTGGGGGCAGCCGTGAGGATGGGAGGAACAGCCCTTAGAAGGTGAGAAGGCAGGGTGGGGCAGCACAGCTAAGGACCTTAAGGCTGGCTCAGGGCTAGGGCAGGGGCTGAGTATGACCCCTCCATCTCCCTGGGACTTTCCCATCCCAGCTTCCTGTTTCCAATCACTGATATATTCCCCAGCTGAAAATATGACTTAAATATGCCATGCTTTGAAAGGCAGATAAAGAGTAAACACTAAAACCACAAAAACAGGTCTGGGAAGAGGATGGGAACCACTGCAACAGTAAACCACAGCTGTGTGGGAGATGGGCCTGTTTGTGAGCGGCCGCCAGTCTGGGCTCCCACACAGCCTTTCTGACCTTCCTCACAGTCAGTCCATTACTAGAAGCCCAGGGAGTGTCCCTGTGTAATCATATCACCAAACAGGATGTAGAAAAACACACAGCAAAGGAATGGCTAAGGAGAGCTGACCCACACAGGGGAGCCATTCAAGCCCCTCATCTTGAAGCATTCAGGACGGTCAGAAATCATAGAAGCTGGTACCCTATGGGAAGTAACTATAGTCACAATGGGGACCTTTGCTGTACAAGTCAGTAATGGGACAGATGATGTGACATACCAGCTTTGCTGGGGACTAACCTGGGTCATAGCCACCAGATGGCAACTTGGATGAAAGTTGGAGGAGAAAAAGAAGCTGTGAAGTTGGACATGGTATCACATACCTGTAATTCTAGTACTTGGCTGGCCTGAGGCAGGAGGACTGCCATTGAGTTTGAGGCCATCCTGGGATGCATAGCAAGACCCTGAGTTTAATTCCCAGCACCCATGTGAAAATGCTAGGCATGGTGGCATATGCCTGTGGTGCCAGTGGTGGGAAGTTGGAGACAGAATTTCTGTGGTTCAGTGGCTAGCTAGTTTAGTTGAATTGATGAGCTCCAGGTTCAGTGAAAGACTGTATTAAATATATATATATATATGGGCTGGAGAGATGGGTTAGTGGTTAAGCGCTTGCCTGTGAAGCCTGAGGACCCCAGTTCGAGGCTCGATTCTCCAGGACCCACGTTAGCCAGATGCACAAGGGGGCGCACGCATCTGGAGTTTGTTTGCAGTGGCTGGAAGCCCTGGCACGCCCATTCTCTCTCTCTGTATCTGCTTCTCTCTCTCTGTCTGTTGCTCTCAAATAAATAAAAATAAACAAAAATTAAAAAAAAATATATATATATATAGCCAGGCATGGTGGCACATACCTTTAATCCCGGCACTCGGGAGGCAGAGGTAGGATCACTGTGAGTTCCAGGCCACCCTGATACCACATAGTGAATTTCAGGTCAGCCTGAGCTATAGTGAGACCCTGCCTCGTAAAAACAAAACAAAGCAAAAATAAAGATAGACAGACAGAAAGAAAGAAAAGCCAGGAAGAAGGTATTTACACAGAGTGACATCTGTGCCATTGTCAAGGTTACATCTTACTACAATTCTGATAATGTCTCGTCCATTTTTTTTTTTTTTTTTTGCCTTTTTTGAGGCAAGCATGACAGACTGGCCTTTTTTTTATGTGAGAAAGAGGGAGAGAGAGAGAGGGAGGGAGAGAAAGAGAGAATTGGTGTGCCAGGGCCTCCAGCCACTGTAATTGAACTCCAGACACATGCGTCACTCATGCACATGTGTAGCCTTGCATGCTTGTGTCACCTTGTGCGTCTGGCTTACATGAGATCTGGAGAGTTGAACATGGGTCCTTAGGCTTCGCAGGCAAGTGCCTTAACCACTAAGCTATCTCTCCAGCCCTTATTTGTTTTGTTTTGTTTTATTTTGTTTTTGAGGTAGGGTCTCACTTTGGCCAAGGCTGACCTGGCACTCACTCTGTTGTTCCAGGCTGGCCTTGAACTCATGGCAATCCTCCTACCTGCTTCCTGAGTGCTGTGATTGAAGGCATGTGCCACCACACCTGCCATGTCTCATCTGTTGTACAAGATCTACAAGAACAGGTATAGATCATGCCAGATACTACCATGCCATTTGGTGAACAGCTTTAGAAATGTATTTCTGGATCTTCATAGTGAAAGATAATTTAAACCTATCATTTCTAGTGATAGTAACTGTGCTAATTTTTAGACCTTGTCTGCTCATCTGCTGTTTTAACTTTTATCTCCTCTTGCTTATAGTCAGCTCCACTCAGATTGTCCTATGACAACCTAACTCCATATACCTGGATCCCCTTGATCATCCTCCAAGGCCTGAAAGTCTACAAGGATGAGAACCCTGAAGAACCCCAATTTACTCCCAACCTCTGGCAGTACACCCAGGAATAGCCAGGCAGAGATCCTTGAGCCTCATCAGCCCCACCTGGGGGAACATACCTTCTAGGCACTATTCCCAGCAGACAACTGGACCTGTGAGGCCTTCATTGCAGAGGTTGGGGGGTGGTGTTATCTGTGCTGCCTTCTGGGACAGCAGTAAAATGAATTCTGTAACAGCCCCATCCCCATAAGGAGAAGAGGAAACAGCAAGGCTCACAGTGGTGTGAGACAACTGGGGTGGCTCTTTTCAGAAGGAAAATCCTCTGTGGACAGGCAGCACTGAGGCTGGATCACATGGGCCCCCTGCTGGACAGCCTTGTCACTACACAGTGGCTGAAGAGGCCCTGGCCAAATTTCACTGCAAAGTCTGCCCAGGGTTGAGCCTCCCCGAAGAAAGACCTGGATTTACCTGGGCATGGTGCATGCCTCTAATCCCAGCACTCAGGAGGCAGAGGTAGGAGGATCACTGTGAGTTCGAAGTCACCCTGAGACTACATAGTGAATTCCAGAATTCCAGATCAGCCTGGGCTAGAGTGAGACCCTACCTCAGAAAAAAAAAAAAAGAAAAGAAAAGAAAGAATTGGATTTACTCTCACAAGGAACAGGAATGGAAGGCAGGCATGACAGTCAATATCGTTAACTTGACAGGATCTAGAATGACCTAGGAGACAAACCCCTGAGCATGCCTGTGGGGGATTTTCTAGACCAGGTTGAATGAGGTGAGGAGACTCAATCCAACTCTGGACAACATCATTATATAGCAGGGGCCTGGCACTGGATAAAGAGGGGAAAGTGATCTGAACACCAGCATTCGTCTCTCTCTGCTTTCTGAATACAGACACAACGTGACCATTTGCCTCATGCTCCTGCTACCACGCCTTCCGTGCCATGATGGACTGTACCCTCAAACTATTGTTACATGAGCAATGAGGAAGGAAACTAATATAGTAGGCAACCAGAGTCAGATTGAGGAATCACATTTCAGGGTCTTAAAGTGAAAAAAAATCTAAAGCCAAAAAAGGTTTTGAACTGCTGGAAACTGTGTGCAACAGGTCCAGCAAGTACAAGAATCTGATGCTCCCCTCTACCCACTGTGATCAAGCATGGGGTATAAGAGGAGGGGCCACCTCTGGGTCCCAGGAATGCTCAGAAGTGTTCTTTTGTCATCAAATACCATCAATAAGCATAAAAAAACTGACCCCCATCTGGAAGTGGTGGCACATGGCCTTTAGTCCTACCACTTGGGAGGCAGAGGTAGGAGGACTGTCATTAGTTCGAGGCCACCCTGAGACTACTTAGTGAATTCCAGGTCAGTCTGGGCTAGAGCGAGACTACCTCAGAAAACAAAAATTACAAAACAACAACATTGGGCTGGAGAGATGGCTTGGCAGCTAAGGCCTGCAAAGCCAAAGAACCCAGGTCTGATTCCCAAGTACCCATGTAAGTCAGATACACAAGGTGGTACATGCATCTGGAGTTTGTTTGCAGTGACTAGAAGCCCTGGTGTTCCTGTTCTCTCTCTCCCTCTTTTTCTTTTTCTCAAATAAATATTTTAAAAAATGACCCTGAGAAAGGTTTGGGCTCGGGCTACATTCCAGCAGTTCAGCTCATCACTTATAAGAACATTATAATGTGTTGTGATACAAATTAAGTCTTGGAAATGGCCAAGATGCTAAGTTCATAATTTCTACAGAAAGTTGTATTGCACTATCTCCCCAGCCTATGTATATTAACTTCAAAATAGCCCACTGCTAACAAATTCATGCCAAGTACAGCTCATATACACATAGGGAACAAACATACACAATATCCTGATGCCTAAAACATACTACTGTCAACCTCTGTGTGGCTACTGGACTGGACTCTACCCTCAAACCTAAAGGCCAAGGCTAGAGCTCAGGAGCTTGAATCTGTGGGACACAATGAGGCCAGCAATGGTCAGGATATGGAGCAGAGTGGCATAAGCAAGACCATGATGATGAAGTGCTGTCTACAGGAGCTCCAATTGTGAATGTGACACTGCAGGAATAGTGATGCAGCAATGATCAGTCTCACTCTCCATCCAAGGATGACCAGCAAAAGCTCAAAAATTCAAAAGCCAAGTGGAGGAGGGGGCCGTGAGCAGGCACCCTTGTTATCAAACCCTGAATGCTTTCTGATTCCTTGGGGGCTACACAGAAAGCAAGGCCTACAGCTCAGTTTGCTGATGTCTTACTAGAGTAAAAAAATTGGGGTCCAGGGCTATCAAGGCAAACCTAAAGAACTGCCTCAGTCAGCTGGGTACCACAGCAGAGCTTACCTCCCAACAGCTCTGCAGGCTGAAGGTCTGAGAGCAGGTGCTGACAGAGCCAGGCTCAAGATAGGTCTCTCACTGGCTTTCAGGCAGCTGCATTCTTACCATGTCCTTCACAGTAGATAGTGAGGCTGAGAGCAAGATCTCTGGAGTCTCTTCCTGTGAAGACACTAATCCCACCTTGGGTTCCTATCACCACGACCCTCATGTCACAAAGGCATTATTTCCAGTCACTCTACAACAAGGTCCCCAAAATTCATGTCCTCACATACAAAATACATTCATTCCATCCTGCCAGCCCCCCAAAGTCTCAACTTTCCCCTATGTTACTGCTGGAGTCTAAAGTGCTCAGTCTCTGAAATATCATGGCTTAGGCAACAAAGATTCGTATCAACCCCATTCCAAAGGGAGCCCCTGAAAAGAAGGAAGTGACAGACCCCAGGAAGGTCTAAGACCCAACAGGGCAAATCCCTGAGATTTTAAGGATGAAGACAACCACGAGCTGTTTTCTGGAAAAACAGAGTTATATAGCAACAACCTTAAACTCTAGCATGTAGCCTAAAGCATTGCTGAAGCCTAAACTGCACAAGTTCAGGACAAGAATCCACAGAACCAGGCAGAAAGCAGCTGCTAAAATTAAAAAAAAAAAAAAAAAAAAAAAAGAAGCAGCAAAAGCCAGGCAAAGATTTTTACCAACTCATAGCATTGGGGGGAAAAAGGCTAGGAATGGAGGACCTGGAAAATCCTAATCTTTCTCCATCCAAACCAGAAAAGACACACTTGCATTAAAGGTGACATGAGAAACTGACTAGACCCAAGTGTATCAAGGGTCCTATCCCAGCCTTTCCAGCAGAGCAGCTGCTGATCACATGGAGACCACCAGGAGGCAGGAAAACAGGAGCAGGTGGCCAAACAGGGAATAGAAAGCCATACCAAGGAATTCAGATGTCTAAAATACACTTCAAAAGATAGATGAAATGAGAGAATTTCAACAGTAAATTCTAAGTATATAAAAAAGAATCAAATGGAAATTCTAAAAGTGAAAAATAGAGTAATTGAAATTAATAATTTAAGAGACAGATGAGCTGGAATAAGAGCTGTCAGAAAGAAAAACCAGTGTACTGAGCTCTGTGGCATACAGCTATAGTCCCAGCATCTAAGAGGCTGAGCAGGAGGAGGATGAGTTCTAACCCATAGAAAAAGAAGCCAAGGAATGGGAATACTACCCACCTGGAGCCCAAAGTCTGGTAGGAAACACCCATCACATAGGAAGAAGAAGGAAGGCACTTTCCACACAAATAAAAACATAATTAGTTGTCAGCCCAAGTATAGTTAAAAAATAAAATCCCTCCCTCCCCAACTTCTCCGGGCAGAAGGAAAATTGCCTTAGAGACAGCACAGCCAAGCAAGAAGAATGCGAGGACATCAGAAGGAAGCAGTGCTGACGTTTTGACTTTAGATATACTCTATGTATACTAGGAGACACACATACTAGAATACTAGGAGACACACATTGGTTAGGTGGAATTGAATTGAATTGTTATAGGGTCCTTAATATTCTATTTAAGTTATGTTCTAAGACATGTTTTATAATTCCTAATGCTTATTAAAATAATTTTTTTGAGACAAGATCTCATGTATCCTAGTATGTCCTCCAACTCACTATGTAACCACAGATGACCTTGAAGTTCTGACTTCTGTTTCTACCTCCCAAATGCTGGGATTATAGGCATGGGCTACCATGCCTGGTTAATGCAGTGCTAGGGCTCCAACCCCAGGCTTCATGCATTCTAAGAAAGCACTTTACCAACTTAGCAACATCCCCAGCCTACAGTTTTTTTTTAAGCATTATTTAACAAATCTAATAATAAGGAGGAAATGGAATAAAACCCTTGATTAAACTGAAAGAAGTCAAGAAAGAAAATGGACAAAAGAAAGAACAGTTGGAACAACAGGACATCAGTGTGGCACCAAGGATAAATGGACCAAATGCTTCACTAGAGGACACAGACTGCTAGGCTAGAACAGATGCCAGCTGCTGCTGCTTAGAGCCACGTACAGAATATGGCACTGCAAGGTTGAAGTATAACCTGTCTCTCTACTGCGGGCTCTGTATCCAAGGATGTAGCAACCTCAGTTGGAAAATATCAAACAACAAGCCACTTTTTTTGCTGACAATCTAGACTTGATTTGAAGTCTGGGTTACATGCAAACACTACATACAGCATTTCATACATGGGATCTGAGCACCTGCATATTTACTCACTGAGGAGGGGGGAGGGAGGTAGAGAAAATCCCCTGCAGACACTTAGGGATAACTGCAAAAGGAAGGGAAAACAGACCACATAAACAGTAATATCCCTTTCCTTACTCCACCTGGAGCTGGAATAGCTAAACTATTATTGGATAAGTGACTTTAAGAATAGTGCAGAAGAGATGGCTTAGCGGTTAAGGCACTTGCCTATGAAGCCAAAGGACCCAGTTTCAATTCCCCAGGACTCATGTAAGCCAATGCAGAAGAGATAGCTTAGCGGTTAAGGCACTTGCCTATGAAGCCAAAGGACCCAGTTTCAATTCCCCAGGACTCATGTAGGTAGCGCATGTGTCTGGAGTTCATCTGCAGTGGCTGAAGGCCCTGGTGCGCTCTCTCTCGCTCTCTCTCTCTCTCTCACACACAAGTAAAATAAAAAATGGAGGAGGGAATGAATATAAATGGGCACACCAGGGTCTCCTGCCACTGCAAACAAAGTTCAGATGCATTCACTACTTTGGGCATCTGGTTTTACATGGGTACTGGGGAACTGAACTTGGGCTGCAGGCTTTGCAAGCAAGCACCTTTAACTGCTGAGCCATCTCTTCAGCTCTAGGTAATACTTTTTCATCTTGAAGACTGACATTTCATGAGGATTAAAGTGCTCATCAAGAGGAAGACATGGAAGTTGGGTTTGGTGATACATGCTTATAAGCCCAGCACACAAGAGGTTGAGGCAGAAGGATCATGAGGTCTAGACTAGCCTCAGCTATTACAAAGTGAGGACCCTTCAAAATTTATATAGATTCAAAAAAGAAACAAAGTTAACAGAGATAAATTTGTGGGGCACACCTAAATTATTCAGAGGAAAAACTAGCAGGGTTAAAGATAGCTAGCAGAAAGGAGGAAAGGTGAACAATTAAGGATTTAAAGTATGGATCCCCCAAACAACAGAAATCAGTAAACAGGCAGGGCACAGGAATGCACACCTATAGCCCAGAAGTTGACAGACTAATGTCTGAGAATTTAAGGTTAGCCCAATTTTGAAAAGAAAAAAAAAATAGGACAACAACAAAAACTAAGCCCAAGGTATATATAAAAAATAATAAAGAACAGAGCAGAAGTCAATGAAATAGAAACAAATGCAGAGGAAAATCAGAACCCTCTATATTTGACTATTTGAAAAGATAAGTAAATTTGACCCAGGTTCAATTTCCCCAGAACCCATATAAGCCAGATGCACTGGTGGCTCATGCGTCTGCAATTCATTTGCAGTGGCTAGAGGCTCTTGTGTACCTATTCTCTCTCTCAAATAAATGATAAAAAAAAAATTTATTAAAGTGATAAAATAGGTCAGGTGTGGTGGTGCATGCCTTTAATCTCAGCCCTAGGGAGGCAGAGGTAGGAGAACTCTAAGTTCAAGGCCACCCTAAGTCTACACAGTGAGTTCCAGATCAGCCTGGGCTACAGTGAGACCCTATCCTGAAAAAAAAAGTAACAAAACAAGTAACTAAAATCTGAAAAGTTGACTTTCATTTGAAAAACTAACCTACAATTAAAAAAAAAAAATCTGAGACTCTACATACTTGGGCTGCAAGGCCACTGAGAAATCCTGCTAGAACTGAGCTGATAACCTCCTCCATGTAGACCAGCTGACAGAAAGCTGGAAGAAGCCATTCTACATGCAGTTCAATGGGAGAAAGAGATACCACCAGTAAAGATACTCAACAGTGGACACTGCAAGCCTTATAATTGTCCAGCCAGGCCAAATGAGCCAACGGGTGCAATAGTGGCACGTCTGACATGGTGGAAACCAACTGCCCTCCAGTTGGACTGGAGGCCTGCTCCATGGGGGGGGGGGAATACATCCCCGATACTGAAAACTTAAAACAGGGGTAGTCATGAGCCCTAGGGGTGTAACATCTGCTGATGTCTGGAAAAATGTATATACTATGCTTATCAAACTGCCCAGTAAGCACTTCTCTTAATATTTATACCCTTACATTAACGCTATTCTCACTTTGGGTAGAGAATCTTATCTTTTCAGATGGCAGTGACCTTGGGATGACTCAGAAGTTATCATAGTGCTGGAAAGAAGTGACTGGAGTACTGAGTAACATCTCGATCACACCTTCCAAGGCTCAGGGTCTAATGCGGAAGAGGTGGTGGAAAGAATGTAAGAGCCAAAGGAAGGGTAGGACTCCTCACAACGTGCTCCCTCCAGACATAAAATGGCCTGGATATCCATGACCTCATAGTGCCTGACACTACCTACACAAGACCATCATAAGAAGAGGAAAAGATCATGGTATCAAAATAAAAGAGAGACTGATTGAGATGGGGAGGGGATATGATGGAGAATGGAATTTCCAAGGGGAAAGTGGGGGGAGTGAGGGTGTTACCACGGGATATTTTTTATAATCATGGAAAATGTTAATAAAAATTGAGAAAAAAAAAATCTGCCGGGCGTGGTGGTGCATGTCTTTAACCCCAGTACTAGGGAGGCAGAAGTAAGAGGACTGCTGTGAGTTCCAGGCCAGCCTGAGACAACATAGTGAATTCCAGGTCAGCCTAGGACACAGCGAGATCCTACTTGGAAAAACTGAAACAAAACAAAACAAAAGAACATCCAAAGTACTCTCCAGTTTCACATGACATCATGGGTGAACTCATCTAAAGCAAGCAGCACCTTGAACCACATGCCACCTTCCCAGCCTGGATCTCTGTTAATTTTATGATTAGCATGCCAAAAAGTAAACTATTTTTAAAATTTCTTTTTGTTTATTTTTATTTATTTGACAGTGACAGACAAAGAGGCAGATAGAGAAAGAGAGAGAATGGGCGCGCAAGGGCCTCCAGCCACTGCAAATGAACTCCAAACGCGTGCGCCCCCTTGTGCATCTGGCTAGCATAGGTCCTGGAGAATCGAGCCTCGAACCAGGGTCCTTAGGCTTCACAGGCAAGCGCTTAACCACTAAGCCATCTCTCCAGCCCAAAAGTAAACTTTGTTTTTTTTTTGAGGTAGGGTCTCACTCTAGCCCAGGCTGACCTGGAATTCACTATATAGTCTCAGGGTGGCCTCAAATTCACAGTGATCCTCCTACCTCTGCCTCCCAAGTGCTGGGATTAAAGGCATGCACCGCCATACCCGGCTAAACTTTTGACATTACAAAAAAGGGAAATTACAATCTTTCTGAAAGCAAAGTTTCAAAAATACCCAAAAGGCTTTACAGTTAAAGATGCTGTTTGCAAAGCCTACTGGCCCAGGTTCAATTACCCAGACATCCACAAAAAGCCAAACACGCATTTGTTTGCAGTGGCAATGGACCCTTGTACACACTCAAATAACAAAATTTTTAAAAAAAACCCACTCAATACAGTATTAGCAAATCGACTACTAAAGTATGAAAGGGACAATGCATTGTGGCCCAGTCAGCTTAGCATTGGAAACCAGTTCTTATAATTCACTGTATTAGTATAAAAAAATTCTATCATGTCAACTAAAGAGAAAGCAGGTGATAAAAAACTCAGTATCATTTATGACAACTTTCACCAAGGAATAGAATCTCAAAATAAATAAATAAATAGAAAAACAGACTCTTCTTCATTGATAATAGGGATTTACAAAAGTAAAAATTCTGCTAACAATATCTTCAATGGTGAATTTTGTAAGCTTTTCCCTGAAATCAGGCACAAGAGGATATATACTAGTTATCATCAGCCCTGCCCATGTTTTTTTTTTTTTTTTTTTTTTTTAAATAAACAGTGCTAGGGCAACAAGGCAACAGGCAAGGAAAGGGAGGAACAAAACTGTCATTTGAGTGCTGGGTGTGGAAGTGCAGGCCTTCAATTCCAGCACTTGGGAGGTAAATGTAAGAGGACTGTTGTGAGTTCAGGGCCACCCTGAGACTACATAGTGAATTCCAGGTCAGCCTGGACTAGAGCGAGACCCTACCTTGGAAAACAAACAAAAAACCCCGTCATTTGTTGATGGAATGACAGTACACATAGGAAACATGATGGAACCCACAGACTGACAAGCACAACAGATCTGTGAAGGTCACAAGTGGTTAACATGAAACAATGAAGTGTTTTCCATACACCTCTACAGACAATCAAATAGGAAACAGAATTTTGAAAGTAAAATAAATTAAAAAATCACAAATTACCAGCAGAATCAGTCTAATACAAAGATGAAGAACTAAGTCTACATTTATGGATTGACATCTTAATATTATAAAGGTATCAATTCTCCCATGTTGGTACATAAATTCATATGCAATACAAACAAGCTTTTTGCTTTTTGTTTTATTTTATTTATTTATTTATTTTTGGTTTTTCAAAGTAGTATCTTGCAATAACCCAGGCAGACTTGGAATTCACTATGTAGTCTCAAGATGGCTTCAAACTCATGGCAATCCTCCTACCTCTGCCTCCCAAGTGCTAGAATTAAAGGTGTGCACCATGACACCTGGCTCCTTTTTAATATTTTACCTTTATTTATTTGTGTGTGAGAGAAAAATTGGCAGATAGAGAGAGAATGGGTGTGCCAGGGCCTCCAGCTGCTGCTAACAAACTTCAGACGCATGCACCACCATGTGCATCTGGCTTATGTGGGTCCTCGGGAATTGAACCTTGGTCCTTTGGCTTTGCAGGCAAGCACCTTAACCATTAAGCTCTCTCTCCAGCCCAATTATTATTATTATTTTTAAAAATAATCTTTTTAGACAGAGCAAGAACAATCGAGAGAGAGAGAGAGGGCATGCCAGGGTCTCAGCCACTACAATCCAACTCCAGACACTTGCACCACCTAGTGGGCATGTGCAACCTTACACTTGCCTCAATTTTGTGAGTCTGGTTTATGTGGGATCTGGAGAGTCGAACCTGGGTCCTTAGGCTTCACACCTTAACCACTAAGCCATCTCTCCATCCCTTTTGTTTTATTTTTAGGCAGTGGGAGCTGAGACAGGGTCTCCATACAGCCCAGGGTGGCCTTAAACTTGCTATGTAGCTGATGCTGGACCTTGAACTCTTTTTTTGTTTTGTTATTTTTAAGGTGGGTTTCACTCTAGTGCAAACTGACCCAGAATTTACTATGTATCTCAGGGTCACCTTGAACTCATGGCTATCCTCCTACCTCTGCGCCTCCTGAGTGCTGGGATTAAAAGTGTGAACCACCACACCCCCCGGCTGACCTTGGAATTCTTGATCCTCCTACCTCACCTCTCAACTGCTGGATAGGTACGAAGTCAGGTGTGGTGGTGCATGCCTTTAATCTCAGCCCTAGGGAGGCAGAGGTAGGAGAACTCTAAGTTCAAGGCCACCCTAAGTCTACACAATGAGTTCCAGATCAGCCTGGGCTACAGTGAGACCCTATCCTGAAAAAAAAAGTAACAAAACAAGTAACTAAAATCTGAAAAGTTGACTTTCATTTGAAAAACTAACCTACAATTAAAAAAAAAAATCTGAGACTCTACATACTTGGGTTGCAAGGCCACTGAGAAATCCTGCTGGAACTGAGCTGATAACCTCCTCCATGTAGACCAGCTGACAGAAAGCTGGAAGAAGCCATTCTACATGCAGTTCAATGGGAGAAAGAGATACCACCAGTAAAGATACTCAACAGTGGACACTGCAAGCCTTATAATTGTCCAGCCAGGCCAAATGAGCCAACGGGTGCAATAGTGGCACGTCTGACATGGTGGAAACCAACTGCCCTCCAGTTGGACTGGAGGCCTGCTCCATGGGGGGGGGGAATACATCCCCGATACTGAAAACTTAAAACAGGGGTAGTCATGAGCCCTAGGGGTGTAACATCTGCTGATGTCTGGAAAAATGTATATACTATGCTTATCAAACTGCCCAGTAAGCACTTCTCTTAATATTTATACCCTTACATTAACGCTACTCTCACTTTGGGTAGAGAATCTTATCTTTTCAGATGGCAGTGACCTTGGGATGACTCAGAAGTTATCATAGTGCTGGAAAGAAGTGACTGGAGTACAGAGTAACATCTCGATCACACCTTCCAAGGCTCAGGGTCTAATGCGGAAGAGGTGGTGGAAAGAATGTAAGAGCCAAAGGAAGGGTAGGACTTCTCACAACGTGCTCCCTCCAGACATAAAATGGCCTGGATATCCATGACCTCATAGTGCCTGACACTACCTACACAAGACCATCATAAGAAGAGGAAAAGATCATGGTATCAAAATAAAAGAGAGACTGATTGAGATGGGGAGGGGATATGATGGAGAATGGAATTTCCAAGGGGAAAGTGGGGGGAGTGAGGGTGTTACCACGGGATATTTTTTATAATCATGGAAAATGTTAATAAAAATTGAGAAAAAAAAAATCTGCCGGGCGTGGTGGTGCATGTCTTTAACCCCAGTACTAGGGAGGCAGAAGTAAGAGGACTGCTGTGAGTTCCAGGCCAGCCTGAGACAACATAGTGAATTCCAGGTCAGCCTAGGACACAGCGAGATCCTACTTGGAAAAACTGAAACAAAACAAAACAAAAGAACATCCAAAGTACTCTCCAGTTTCACATGACATCATGGGTGAACTCATCTAAAGCAAGCAGCACCTTGAACCACATGCCACCTTCCCAGCCTGGATCTCTGTTAATTTTATGATTAGCATGCCAAAAAGTAAACTATTTTTAAAATTTCTTTTTGTTTATTTTTATTTATTTGACAGTGACAGACAAAGAGGCAGATAGAGAAAGAGAGAGAATGGGCGCGCAAGGGCCTCCAGCCACTGCAAATGAACTCCAAACGCGTGCGCCCCCTTGTGCATCTGGCTAGCATAGGTCCTGGAGAATCGAGCCTCGAACCAGGGTCCTTAGGCTTCACAGGCAAGCGCTTAACCACTAAGCCATCTCTCCAGCCCAAAAGTAAACTTTGTTTTTTTTTTTGAGGTAGGGTCTCACTCTAGCCCAGGCTGACCTGGAATTCACTATATAGTCTCAGGGTGGCCTCAAATTCACAGTGATCCTCCTACCTCTGCCTCCCAAGTGCTGGGATTAAAGGCGTGCACCGCCATACCCAGCTAAACTTTTGACATTACAAAAAAGGGAAATTACAATCTTTCTGAAAGCAAAGTTTCAAAAATACCCAAAAGGCTTTACAGTTAAAGATGCTGTTTGCAAAGCCTACTGGCCCAGGTTCAATTACCCAGACATCCACAAAAAGCCAAACAAGCATTTGTTTGCAGTGGCAATGGACCCTTGTACACACTCAAATAACAAAATTTTAAAAAAAACCCACTCAATACAGTATTAGCAAATCGACTACTAAAGTATGAAAGGGACAATGCATTGTGGCCCAGTCAGCTTAGCATTGGAAACCAGTTCTTATAATTCACTGTATTAGTATAAAAAAATTCTATCATGTCAACTAAAGAGAAAGCAGGTGATAAAAAACTCAGTATCATTTATGACAACTTTCACCAAGGAATAGAATCTCAAAATAAATAAATAAATAGAAAAACAGACTCTTCTTCATTGATAATAGGGATTTACAAAAGTAAAAATTCTGCTAACAATATCTTCAATGGTGAATTTTGTAAGCTTTTCCCTGAGATCAGGCACAAGAGTATATATACTAGTTATCATCAGCCCTGCCCATGTTTTTTTTTTTTTTTTTTTTTTTTTAAATAAACAGTGCTAGGGCAACAAGGCAACAGGCAAGGAAAGGGAGGAACAAAACTGTCATTTGAGTGCTGGGTGTGGAAGTGCAGGCCTTCAATTCCAGCACTTGGGAGGTAAATGTAAGAGGACTGTTGTGAGTTCAGGGCCACCCTGAGACTACATAGTGAATTCCAGGTCAGCCTGGACTAGAGCGAGACCCTACCTTGGAAAACAAACAAAAAACCCCGTCATTTGTTGATGGAATGACAGTACACATAGGAAACATGATGGAACCCACAGACTGACAAGCACAACAGATCTGTGAAGGTCACAAGTGGTTAACATGAAACAATGAAGTGTTTTCCATACACCTCTACAGACAATCAAATAGGAAACAGAATTTTGAAAGTAAAATAAATTAAAAAATCACAAATTACCGCAGAATCAGTCTAATACAAAGATGAAGAACTAAGTCTACATTTATGGATTGACATCTTAATATTATAAAGGTATCAATTCTCCCATGTTGGTACATAAATTCATATGCAATACAAACAAGCTTTTTGCTTTTTGTTTTTATTTTATTTATTTATTTATTTTTGGTTTTTCAAAGTAGTATCTTGCAATAACCCAGGCAGACTTGGAATTCACTATGTAGTCTCAAGATGGCTTCAAACTCATGGCAATCCTCCTACCTCTGCCTCCCAAGTGCTAGAATTAAAGGTGTGCACCATGACACCTGGCTCCTTTTTAATATTTTACCTTTATTTATTTGTGTGTGAGAGAAAAATTGGCAGATAGAGAGAGAATGGGTGTGCCAGGGCCTCCAGCTGCTGCTAACAAACTTCAGACGCATGCACCACCATGTGCATCTGGCTTATGTGGGTCCTCGGGAATTGAACCTTGGTCCTTTGGCTTTGCAGGCAAGCACCTTAACCATTAAGCTCTCTCTCCAGCCCAATTATTATTATTATTTTTAAAAATAATCTTTTTAGACAGAGCAAGAACAATCGAGAGAGAGAGAGAGAATTGGCATGCCAGGGTCTCAACCACTACAATCCAACTCCAGACACTTGCACCACCTAGTGGGCATGTGCAACCTTACACTTGCCTCAATTTTGTGAGTCTGGTTTATGTGGGATCTGGAGAGTCGAACCTGGGTCCTTAGGCTTCACACCTTAACCACTAAGCCATCTCTCCATCCCTTTTGTTTTTATTTTTAGGCAGTGGGAGCTGAGACAGGGTCTCCATACAGCCCAGGGTGGCCTTAAACTTGCTATGTAGCTGATGCTGACCTTGAACTCTTTTTTTGTTTTTGTTATTTTTAAGGTGGGTTTCACTCTAGCGCAAACTGACCCAGAATTTACTATGTAGTCTCAGGGTCACCTTGAACTCATGGCTATCCTCCTACCTCTGCCTCCTGAGTGCTGGGATTAAAAGTGTGAACCACCACACCCGGCTGACCTTGAATTCTTGATCCTCCTACCTCCACCTCTCAACTGCTGGGATTACAGGTATGCAACACTATGCCCTAATTCTAAATAAAACGTTTTGTTTTAATTAATTAATTTAATTAATTGTTGTGCTGGGGATGGAACCCAGGGCTTTATGTGTTTTAGACAAGTGCTCTCCCACTGAACTACATACTCAATTAGTCTTTTTAAAATTAATAAGCCAGGTAGTAGTTAAGGCAATTGCCTGAAAAGCCAAAGGACTCAGTACCTATGTAAAGTCAGATGCACAAGGTGGTGCATGCATTTGGAGATCGTTTGCAGTGGCTAGAGGCCCCAGCATGCCCATTCGCTCTCTCTTTCTCTCTCTCTCTCTCAAATAATAAGTAGATAAAATTTTTTTTAAAAATTAATAAGCTAGGGCTGGAAAGATGGCTTAGTGGTTAAGGAGCTTGCCTATGAAACCTATGTTCTCGCATAACCCAGATGCACATGGCAGCGCATGCATCTGAACTTTGTTTGCAGTGGCTAGAGGCCCTGGCACACCCATTCTATCTGTTTCTCTCTCTCTCATTCATAAATAAATAAATAAATAAATAATTAAAAATTAGTGAGCTAATTACAAATGTATAGAAGTGTAAAAGATGAACAACAAACACAATCTTGAAGAAAAATAAAACTGGAAGACTTTACAAGTTTAGATATCATGCGTGACTGATGATAAAGCTTAAGTAATCAAGCCAGTGTGGTATAGGTGAATAGAGTCAGAGATCCTACAGACTTCATTCATGGCAGGTCCACTGAACCTGGGAAAGGATGCCCTTAATAAATAGTCCCTGGGGACAGATCCTGATCTCTACCTCACATCTTATAGAAAATTCACTTATATCATTTGGAGAACTTACTAAAGCTTGCAGGGTAGGGCATGGAGATATCTACAGGACCCTGGGCTATGGAACTGTGGTGCTTTGAATGGATGTCCTCCAATAGATTCAGGAGTTTTATTAAAGCTTCTTGGATTTCCAGCTGTCTGGATGGAAGAGGTATTTAAGGGTGGATCTGGGAATTCCAGCTAAAGATATGCAAAGTGTTTGAGTTTTTCCTGCAGTCCCTGGAGTGTGCTTGCTTATGGTATTGGTGGTGGTATTTCTCTCTGTGTGGACCTGTGAAAGTGGGCCAGCTTCTTCTGCCATCATGGAACTTCCCCTAAATCTGTAAGCTTCAATAAATCCCTTTCCCCATAACTGTGCCTGGTTTGGAAGTTCATTCTAGCAACTGAAGCTGACTACAGCAGGGACATTTCTTCAACAGGATACTAGAAGCACTAATTATAAAGATTTCATTTTCTGTTTATCCAAAGCTATAGTTAGAATGAAGGACAAGCTACTGAATGAGGAAAGATAAATAAGCAAAGCCTTCATCTCCAAAATATATAGAGTACCTATGTACCAATAAAAATTATTGTGTTAGAGTTGAAGAGATAGTTCAGCAGTTAAAGATACTTGCTTGCAAAGTGTGATGACCTGGGTTCAATTACTCATTACCCACATAAAGCCAGATGCACAAAGTAGTGCATGCATCTGGAGTTCCTTTGTAGTGGCAAGAGGCCCTGGCATGCCCATTCTTTCTCTCTCCTTGCAAATAAATAAATAAAAATATTTTAAAAAGGATTACATTACCTAAACTATTTTCCAATAGCTATTAAGTAAAAATTATAGGAAGCTATAATCTCAACATGTTAGAAGGGAAAACCAAAAGTTCAAGGTCAGCCTGGGCTACATATGGTGAGACCCTGTCTCAAAACCAAATAAAATAAAATAAAATTTAAAAATAAAACAAAATAGGGCTGGAAAGATGGCTTAGCAGTTAAGGCATTTGCCTGCAAAGCCAAAGGACCCAGGTTTGATTCCCCAGGACCCTTGTAAGCCAGATATATAAGGTGGCACATACATCTGTAGTTCCTTTGCGGCAGCTGGAGGCCCTGGTGTTCCCTCCTCTCTCTGCCTCTTTCTCCCTCTCTCAAATAAATAAATAAAAACACGATATTTTAAAAAATAAAGTAAATCAGGTGTGGTGGTGCCTTTAATCCCAGCACTCGGGAGGTAGAGGTAGGAGGACTGCCATGAGTTCGAGGCTACCCTGAGACAATATAGTGAATTGCAGGTCAGCCTGGGCTAGAATAAGACCCTATCTTGAAAAACCCCAAAATAAAAAAATACAGAAGGTTGCTACATTGGACCCCAACAGAACAGACTGAAAATCAGAAGGAAATACCTAGTGCTAAAGTTCTAGCTGGAAAATTAAGCCATCCTCTTAAGTACCAAGGAACCAACAGTGACAACAGTCAGCTTCAAGTGAAGCAGGAAAGAAATTTCTTCTGCTGTTATCCTTTATCACAAAGTGACCTGAGCTAATTTGATGTTTACCAGTCTGCTCTTTTGTTCTGTCTCCATGTCCTCACTATACAAGAAGTAACTTTGAAATGACAATTACATCTTCTGTTGGGCTCTGAGGAATACATACTCTCTCATGCTGCAGGATTCCAGAAAGGCAAGTTAAGATCTCTGGAACTTGATGCCAGCCTGGGATACATAACAAGATTCTGTCTCAGAAAACCTTAGCTGCTGGAGATAGAGCTCATTGGTAGACTGTGGAGTGCTTGCCTAGCAGGCATAAATCCCTAGGTTTAATACACACACACACACACACACACACACACACACACACAAAATTTAAAAACCACATGAATCCAGGTCTTGTCAGTTAGAACTGAGGCCCCTTGAAGGAACAGGTAGGCTCTGGCTTTGGAGCTGCCAATGTCACTAGAGTAGCGCTAGTCTAGGGGCAAGAGGGCCAGTACAAGAGTGACCTTCAACTCCCTGGCCAGTAATGACTCCAAATGGCAATTCTGATTCATTAAACAAAATACACACACACAATCAAAACTGTAACTCCATCAAAAAAACAAAACAAACAAACAAAAAAATAAAAACAAAAACCAGCCAGGCATGGCAGCACACACCTTTAATCTCAGTGCTCAGAAGGCAGAGGTAGGAGGATTGCCATGAGTTCCCTGACACTACATAATGAATTCTAGGTCAGCCTGGGCTAGAGTGAAACCCTACCTCAAAATAACAAAAACAAAACAAAAAAACCCTGTAACTCCAGAGCATTTTTTGTTTTTGTTTTTGTTTTTGGTTTTTCGAGATAGGGTCTCACTCTAGCCCAGGCTGACCTGGAATTCACTATGGACTCTCAGGGTGGCCTTGAACTCACGGCAATCCTCCTACCTCTGCCTCCCAAGTTCTGGGATTAAAGGCGTGCGCCACCACGCCCGGCCTCCAGAGCATTTTAAGGACCTTTTCTTTTGTCCCTTTGCTGGGCGTTTGGCTGATCAAAGTAGCTGGTCATTGGGGCTAGAGTGATGTCTTAGCGGTTAAGGTCTGTGAAGCCTAAGGACCCAGGTTCAATTCTCCAGATCCCATGTAAACCAGGTGCACAAGGTGGCACATGCATTTGGAATTTGTTTGCAGTGGCTAGAGGCCCTGGCATGCCTATTCTCTCTCTCCAATAAATAAATAAATAAATAAATAAATAAATAAAATAAAAAAAGCAGGTCACAATGAAGGATGAAGATGTGTTCACAGCTCCCAAGCCAGGGAAAGAAAGCAGAGCAGAATGTCTGGGTTGGACCAGGAGTGGAGTCAGGTCAAAGCCACTAGAGTCTGGGATGTCTCTGAGCTCAGGGCTTCTTCCACTGTTTTATTTAACCTCACAATGACAAGCACATACAGGCCATCCAGGACTTGCTGGGCACCTGGCCACCTGCTCAGTCATGCTGCTTGTGGCTTCTGTGCATGGTGCAAGGTCTCAGCTTTAACACACTGGCTCACGTCCACCTTCCCCCAAAACACATACATTGTGTTTTAAGAGCAATTTAGGAGACTTAGAGCAAAGCCCACTTTCCCTTCTTGTAGACTCCTGAATCCTATGTGGCCATCACCATGTCCCAGATCCAGATAACAGTTGTGGGGACATGCAAACAGGATTGTGTGACTGCTTTACTGAAAAAGCCTAATATGTAAGAGAGATATGCAGCACAGTCAGTGATGGAAAACTACTCACCTCTGAGCCAGCCAACGTGACAGCAAGGCAGTAATGGTGAGGCTAGCACACTCAATGCATGCTCCCCTTCTGAACAGACACCACTGTCTTTCCTCCAACACAATTTTTCCACTGGTGAGAATGCTGGTAGACAGATGGCTGCACAGGGGTTGAGTGTACACACACACACACACACACACAAATATGTGGTGACACACTGGAAGTTTTACTGATGAGAGTAAGATGAAAAGAAACAATGAGTTTGGTTTTTTGTTTGTCTTTGAGGGTTGTTTTTTTTTTTGGGTGCTGGGCCTTGAAGAAGGTAAGCAAATCTCCTAGCACTAAGCCATACCCCATCAACAAGGAAACAATGTCTTAGGATAGGACATTGGTACTCCCTGCATCAGGTGCATGATAATTTAGTGGGAATTGTAACCAAAGCATTCCTAGTGTCCAAATAGGTGTCACCCCAAGGCACAGCGATGTGAATGGTTCTCATACAACTAACCCCTAAGTAAGGACATAGAAATCTCAAAGACTGCAAAGGTAGGGGTTAAGATCCCAATGCTTGGACCCAGTTGGCCTGACTTTCCCATCAGGGAGGAAGCCCTGCTCCCCATGATAGATTTGTTCACTCAGGTTTCTGCTGGGGTGGCCAGAGAGGAGGCAGTGTGGGTCAGCATGCAGTAATTTGTCTGGGCTCCATTCGTATGAGCAACACAATACCTGAAGCCCATGGACCTAAGCAGAGACAATTTAGGGAGTCTAGAACCTGACAGCTAGGACTGACACCAGTTCCAAACTGGTGTCCCTGGGCTTTGGCAGAGCTGGCAGAACCCTGCTCTCAGTTTTGGCATCAATGTTCTTAGTGTGAGCACTGTACCTGGTCAGGATTTTTCTGGGGCCTACAGTGGTCCTTTGGCTCCTGGTGACTTCAGGGGTCGGAGAGATGACCATCTGAGAAGTGATGGATGGCATCAAGTACATATAAGAGTAGAGAGATAGAAGGATGAAGGAAGCACCCTGGAGGCAGGACTGCAGACAGGACCAGTTCTGGGTAAGGAGACACTGTCTCCTATGCCCCAGCCAATGATGAAGGCCATCAATTTGTTTTTTCTTTTTTTGGTTATTTCAAGGTAGAGTCTCACTCTAGCCCAGGCTGACCTGGAATTCACTATGTAGTTTCAGGGTGGCCTCGAACTCACTCATAGCAATCCTCTTCCTCCCAAGTGCTGGGATTAAAGGTGTGTGCCACCAGACCTGGCAAGGCCATCAATTTTGCTAATGAGCCTATCTGGGTTTGGCCCTGATCTCTCTCCAAACCAAAGACAGGGTAGCTGCTTCCCCTGTCTCTTTCCAGCTCCTAATGGACTCCATAAAATCTAGCCATTAGGCCAGGTGTGGTGGCACTCGCCTTTAATCCTAGCACTCAGGAGGGAGTTGCTGTGAGTTCAAGGCCAGCCTGGGGCTACAGAGTGTCAGGTCAGCATGGGCTAGAGTGAGACCGTACCTCAGCCCCGCCCCCCAAAAAAAACCATCTGCCATTAATGCAACTGGCTGGTCTGTAAATAGAGAATGAGCCAAACCTCATCCACAGGGCTACAGGAGAGCTCACACTGACTCCGTCACTGCAGTGCTCCATAACACCAAGTACATGTCTGTCCCTCATCCACCTCAACCTTTGCCATTTTGTCCACACCAACTGCAGATGCTCCAGAAAACCCAGCACAAAGTTAGGCCCAGTGGGTCTCAAACCTACATATATCCTATCTTGCAACATTCAGCAAAACCACCCACAAGTCCCTTATTGCCTTGGCCTCATCTCCCATCCATTCAAGTTATTAGGATGCCAGGCCCAGTCCTCAGAAGAATGAGAAAGTTGCCCAGTTTTCAGGAGCCACCAAGGTCAATGTCTGGTTCCAGGAACAAGGGACTTACTTGTGGGAAATAGGGAGGCAGGCTATTTTCCTCTGCCAAGAGCAAGACAGGCTTCCTGGAGGAGGGATGAGTTTCCAAGGAGGAAGCCAAGAAGAGAAATTGGGGGAGAAAGGTACAGGACCACGCTGAGTACTGGGGCCTGATCTGAGGAAGGCATGATGTGTCCAGAGACCAAAAAGACTCACATAGTGCCATTTCTGATGCCCTCTCCAAAGCTCTACTGAAATGTAGGTCCCCTGACCTCAGAACTTCTACAGACATAGCAAAAGGCTAGTCTCTCAATAGTCATAAGTTCTGATGTCTGATGCAAGGGACTTGGTGGCTAACTCCTACCTACTTAGCTGGTGCATGAGGATACACAACTCAGAATGTGGCAATCTGGTAATGCTGAGGGAGGATTCAGACACCCCCAAAAGCCCTACCTCTAGAGGTTTACCCCAAAGAACCCCTTGGCAAAAGAGATTTGCTCCATGTCTTCCAAGATTCCCCAGGACAGCTGTCTATTATAGAAAATGAGGGAAGGACCTCACACCCATTAACTAGCCTAGTGTGCCATGTCCCATAGGAGTGGGAGCTTGCATGCTACAGGGTCCACACAGCAGAATGAGACCTGCATCAAAAGGGGGAGGGATGCAGTGCCCATGCAGGGTGCATGGCTAGGGAATGCACAGCAGGGCATGGGGAAGCTATCTCATCAGTGGAGCAGCTAAGGAAAGGAGCCTGCTATGAGCAGCAGCACCCTGAGGTGAGGCTTCGTCTCATGCAGGGAACAGCCAGCCTCGAAGCCCTAAGCCACATGACTCTGTTTCTAGGACATTTTGAACATGCCAGAGTTACAGAGGTGGACAGAAGTTGTGTTTGTTGGGGTGAGGGACGGTAGGTGGAGTGTGGTGACATTAAGGGATAGTAGGAGGAGAATCCCTGTGGGGATGGGACAGTTCTGTGCACTGACTGGTTACACAAATCACACATGATGACACAGACAGACATACATGACAGTGATTTTCAGGTTTTGCCATACTGCAGTTAT
Organism: Dipus sagitta; assembly: GCA_036346955.1. Classification (NCBI taxonomy): domain Eukaryota; kingdom Metazoa; phylum Chordata; class Mammalia; order Rodentia; family Dipodidae; genus Dipus; species Dipus sagitta. The sequence goes on from CM070773.1 coordinate 135,716,384, forward strand.
CACCAGACACTTGAGCTCTGAATGAAGAGCAAACGGATCTTAGTCCAAAGCTGCTCTCCTCTCTCAGAAGGCAGCACCTGTCTCCCTCTCCACACTCAGCTGCCCACGTGTATTCACACAGACTTGCCCATACTTACTTATCTGTGAGGACCTACCCCCAGCCTGTTAATCATATCTGGAGCCTGCCTCTCCTCTTGGACCCTCTGCAAAGACTGTCCTTCACCAAGTGGAGAAGCAGTGTGCCCCCAGGCTATTGCTGTACCTGCCCCACTGCAGCTCTAGGCTATCTCCTGTTCCATACCTCTGATCACGCTGCTCTTAACTGTGTAACCTTTCTCTGGGGAAAACCTGGTTTCTTCCTCCTAATTTCCCATCTCCAGCCACACTGGCTGCCCTGGGTTACTAGCTATCTGAGATGGTCCTCCTCCTCACTTCCTTCTCTCAGATCCCAGATGTGGTCCCTTTGTGGAGGGCATGGCCTCCCCAAAAATGCTCACTCCACAACCCTTCCCCACCACCTGTCAGCTCGGTGCTGCTCCCAGGTATTCATTTTCTCCCCGCAAGACACAAATTTCTTGAGGTCAGGTGATGCATCTGGCCCTTAAGCCACACACAGCCAGCTTGAGGCCTACACATAGCCCCAAGATCCAGGTGACTTAATTAAAAGAGCTCATGTCAGCCGGGTGTGGTGGCACACGCCTTTGGGAGGCAGAGGTAGAAGGATCACGGAAGTTTGAGGCCACCCTGAGACTACATAGTGAATTCCAGCCTGGGCTAGAGTGAGACCCTACCTCAAAAACAAACAAAAAAAAAAAAGAAAGAGAGAGAGAGAAAGAAAGAAAGAAAGAAGGAAGGAAAGAAGAAAGGAAGAAAGAAAAAAGAAAGACCTTACCTCATCCCCTATACCTCCAGGCTAGGTACCAGAGTCCACCTGGCCACCAACTGCGGCCTCCCTCCAGCTCTTCAGAGCTAGGTTTCAGTGGAAGAGGTCAGAGCTTGTCCCCACCTTTGATGCTTTGCTAACAGTTTTTGAGCTCCACCCTGACTCTCCAGTAACACATTATGATCAAGGCTGGGGGTCTCCACTCTGGAGCTGGGAGGTCAAACCCTGAAATACTGGGCCTACTCTCTCAAGCTGCCTTGGGTCAGCTTAGAAACCTCTGCTGTCTCCAGAAAACCTTAGTATACAAGGAAGAACAATAATAACCCTTCCCTCTCACTGTGTCTAACTCATTGTCAACATCATCCCAGAGCCAATGCTAGATAAGGCCTGTCCCCAGATCTGTGGTGATCTTGGGATGAAAATGTAACTTGGTGCCCAGTCCAGGTGTTGCTCAAATGAGGCACCACCATCATGCCCTTCCTCCTGTCATCTGGAGCTGAATGCCAACTGTGAACCCCATAGAGAAGAGCCATACCACCTATGGTGCTCTGTCATTTACGTGATAGTCCCATCTTCCCTTCTAGATCTTCTTAATGGCAGAAAATATATCTGCACCTCCATTTTCACATTGTTTTTCAATTAACATGTACTACACAGATGTCCAGCCACTCATATCTCCTGTCTGGTTGCAAAAGGCTCCAGCCTTACTGAAGATATTACATGCTTTGGCTACTGGATATTGAAAAATCAGACTTGAACTATATGCTTAAAGCCCTCTCCTTGCTGGGTAGCTGTCAGTGTTGGAAAGTGCTCTGTGCAGACTGCTGTGGGAGAAAAATCATAAACAATCTTAACCAGCATGGACCCTGCAAATTCCGCAACTGGCCAGTTGTACTTACTGGTGCAATAGTAGTAGCACAACTACTACGGGGGTAAACAACTGCACTCTAATTGAATTTGAGGCCTGCTCCATGGGAGGGAATTCATGCCTTGTATTGAAAACCTAATCAAAAGCCTGTGGCTTGGGAGGTCATAATGTCCTAAGGGGGAAGCTACTACTGTTTTTGGCTAAATGGATATGTCATAACCATCAAATTTCCCTTCCTTCCTTCCTTTCTTTCTTTTTTGAGGCAGGGTCTCACTCTAGCCCAGACTGACCTGGAATTCACTATGGAGTCTCAGGGTGGCCTCAAACTCACAGCAATCCTCCTACCTCTGTCTCCCAAGTGCCCGGCTCCAAATTTCCCTCTAAATATTTATGTTTATGCCCATAAGCTGCTCTCACCTTTGGTCAAAGAAGCTTCTTTCCTTCCTTCTTTTTTCTTTTTTTTGTTAACTTTATTTTTATTTATTTGAGAGAGAAAGAGGCAGAGACAGGGAGAGAGAATGGGCATGCCAGGGCCAAAGGAGAGAGAGAATGGGCGTGCCACGGTCTCCAGCCACTGCAAACGAACTCCAGTCGCAAGAGCCTCCTTGTGCATCTGGCTTACGTGGGTCCTGGAGAATCGAACCAAGGCTCTTTGGCTTTGCAGGCAAATGCCTTAACCACTAAGCCATCCCTCCATCCCCCCTTTTTTCTCTTTTCTTTTCTTTTCTTCCAAGGTAGGGTCTCACTCTAGCCCAGGCTGTCCTGGAATTCACTATGCAGTTTCAGGGTGGCCTCGAACTCACCGTGATCCTCCTATCTCTGCCTCCTGAGTGCTGGGATCAAAGCATGCACCACCACACCCGGCTCTTTCTTTCTCTTTAATATAAGCAAGTTACTTTATTTATTTACTTACTTATTTGAGAAAGAGAGAGCGAAAGAGGCAGATAGAGAGAGAGAGAGAGTGTGGGCCTCTGGCCACTGCAAGAAAACTTCAGGCTTATGTGCCACCTTGTGCATGTGGCTCTATGTGGGTACTAAGGAATAGAACCTGGATCCTTTGGCTTTGCTGGTAAGCACCTTAACACTGAGCCATCTCTCCAGCCCAAAGACGTTTCTTTTTGCAGCTGGAAGTGAATACTGGGGGAGCCAAAACTCATCAAAGTGCAAAGAGCAAGTGATTGTTGAGGTCTCAGCACTAAATGAGACATATGTGTCCTCCAAGACTCAGGAAAAACTGTAGAAGAGGGTCTGAAAGAATGTAAGAGCCACAAAATAGGACTACCTTCTGGACATGAAGTGGCCACTCCACTTTTAAAAGTATTTTATTTTGCAAGCGGAAAGAAAGAGAGAGGGAGGAAGGGAGAGAATGAGAATGGGTACAGCAGGGCCTCTAGCTGCTGCAAACAAATTCCAGATGAATGTGCCACTTTGTGTATCTGTACGTGGGTACTGGGGAATTGAACCTGGGTCATTAGGCTTTGCAGGTAAGTACCTCAACATTTGACCTATTTCTCTAGCCCCTGGCCATGCATTTATGATCTCACAGTGACTATTGTGACCTAAAGAAGACCTGCATATTAGGTCAATTATCATTTCATTATGAATAAAGAAAGAGGGCAAAAAAACACCACACCCATTAAAATAGAAGATTTTGTTGGAAAGAAGGTAATCAGTGGAAGGGGTATAAAAGAAGAGAGGAAAAGAAGAAGGTAATGGGAGGGGGGTATGATCAAAATTCATGTGTACATGTATGAAAATTGCAAAAAGGGGGAAGACTTCATCTGTTTGTTTCCAAGATGCTCTAGCTCCTGGAATGGACATCCAGAGAATACAGCTACAAAACTGTCATGAAGTCAAGGATTTACTTATCACATTGAATGAATAAATAATAAAAATGAAATATAAAAAGGGCTGGAGAGATGGCTTAGCAGTTTAAGGCACTTGTCTGCAAAGCCTAAGGACTGGAGTTCAATTCCCCAGTACCCACATAATGACAGATGCACAAGGTGGTGCATGCATCTGGAATTCGTTTGTAGTGGCTAAAGACCCTGACATGTCCATTCTCTCTCTTTCTATTAGCCTCTCTCTCTCTGTCTCAAATAAATAAATAAATACTAAAAATGAAATGCTTATCACATTGATGTTGAGATGGTTGGAGTGCTAGCCACTCAGCATGGAGACACTCACCAGTGACCCTTTGTTGGTTGACACAGCAAACCTGTGTGGCTCAGAAAAGTGAAACCATTCCCATTACAAGACCCCAGTCATGCTCTTCCATTTCACCAGCACAAACCCCTCTTTATGAGAAACAATACCTCTCCACCCCCTGGTTAGGCAAAGAACACAAGGGGAGGTCACACAGCCCCTAGGGATTGGTGGTTCTGGACTCTTTAGTAAGATGGGAGACTGTATATATATTTTTTCCGAGGTAGGGTCTCACTCTAGCTCAGGCTGACATGGAATTCACTCTGTAGTCTCAGGGTGGCCTTGAATTCACAGAGATCCTCCTACCTCTGCCTCCTGAGGGCTGGGATTAAACGCGTGCACCACCACATTCGGCGAGACTGTATTTTTGTAATTTCTTTCCTATAAGGTGATGTACAGTAGAGAAAACATTCACTCAGTTGTCAGTAATCTATAAGTGTCCAAAAGAACACAAAATACAAAACACAACAAAATTGGGAGGCCTTAGAAAACTCTAGCAAAACAACAACAACAACAAAAACTCAAGCCAGGCATGGTGGCATAATGCCTTTAATCCCAGCACTCAGGAGACAAAGGTAGGAGGATCTCTGAGGCATGCCTGGGACTAGAGAAAGAGAGAGAGAGAGTTCCAGGTCAGCCTTGGCTAGAGTAAGACCCTACCTCAGAAAAAAAAAAAAAAAAAAAAGCTCAAGCAAAAACCTGAGGGAATAATGCAAAATCCTACATCAGAGTGTAGGGATGTGTCTAGAAGGGTTAGGGACATTCAACTCACACTGGTGTGTCCCTCCTGACAAACATCCCTGAGGTACACTCCTCCACATATCCAGAGGTGAAAATGAGACTGAAGAGGAAGAGGAGGGACAGGAAGGAAACTGTACTGGTATCCACAACCCGCCCTTGTGAGAACAGCCATTCCATTCCACAGATGGTGGCCATCCCCATGTGACATTCATGAGTCATCATTAGCATGCACTGATCCACCTATCTGTCTGTTAAGCAATCTGCTTTGTCTATCATATACCCTCAATGTATCTTTGTATATTCATCTGTCTACAATGTATCTCTATCCAATGTATGTCTATGTATCATCTATCTACAATGTATTCACTATAACTCACAATGTATCTCTACCATGTATCTATCTATCCACAATGTATCCATCTATAAGCAATATATCTCTGCTAAGTATCTATCATCCAACCATAATGCAAAAAGCAGAAGGGTAGTAGCACAGTAGACAAGACATATCCACCTCAGTCCAAACCCCTCAGCCTGGCTAAGCCTCAGGCTTGTGCCATGGCACAGAGTCCCGGCTTCATGGAGTCCCAGTCTACTGGGGCCAAAGGACAATATCCAAAGCAAATAAGCACATTTCTTCAGGGAATGAAGGAGCCAGGACAGGAGCAGGGGAATCTCACTAGCAGATGCCAAGTGCTAGACCACCCACCAGTAAGCTAGGTTTATGAGAATTGAAATCCAGTGAACCTGCCACCTTGGGCCCTGGGTCCCAGTGGTTGACAAAGGACAAACTTAGTAGATGTCCATGGCTCATTGAGGGATGAATGAATTATGAGATTCAGTGAGTAAACAGGTGAATCAGCAAGAGCCCCTTCCTTAGAGCGTCTCCTGGTGTTCGACAAAATCAAGATGTAAAACGGGAGGTGGATGGGAAGAGGGGGATAGGAGCAACAGTGAGGCCACCAGGGACTCAGAAGGACACCCACTGGTTTCCCTTCATAGAGATGGCTTGTCTAGTGCATGGTTTTAGGTACCTTAAGTGACATGTATGATTTAAACCTGCTTTGAAGAGAATTGCTATGAGTACAAGGCCATGCTGAGATTGATTACATGGAGAATTCCAGGCCAACCTGGGTGAGAACCCTATCTCAAAAAACAAACAAGAAAACAAAAATCAAAAACAGTTTTAGAACTGAACAAAGAAAAGAAGCTGAAATCAAGGCTACCCTCTGTGATCTCTGGGCCCACCCAGAAACCCCTTCCTCAGCTAAGCTTGCTAAGGGTGCTGCCTCGGGGGTGCAGTCCCCCAGTCTAAGGTATGGGGATACCAAAGCATCTCTAGATACCTACAGTAGACACTTGAGCTGGTTAGCCTATGGTCAAGAAAGGGGCAAGTGCTGAGGACAGATGCTGCTATTCTGAGCAGATCACAGGGCCATGCTTGTCCCTTAGCTCTATCTCTACTCAGGCCAGATTTGCCCACCCGCTGTACTCCCAAACAGGGAGCTTTCTGGCTCCTGATCTGGGACTCTTCACAAAGGCCCCCCGCAGAGCATAGACTCCACTTTCTGTTTGCCTCTCTCAGAGGGAACTGGAAATGCAAATCAGCAGTAAGCTCTTCTGTTATTGTCATTGTGGTCACTGCCCACAGGACCTGACTCCTGGGAGCTAGTGTCCAAACAAGGCCATGTGAGGAGAGGCCACTTATGCCTTGGGAACAAGACCTGGACCTCACAAGCCATAGACGTGATGGAGGAAAGGGCCACCACGTGGGGCTGCCAAGCAGGGACAGAGCAGAAGTCTGATCAGCAGCCTGGTGACCACTGGGCAAGCAGGGCAACAAAGCTAGCTACACAGCATGAAAGTTGCTGCCTTGGTGAAACCCTCAGCAACCCTAGATCTCCATCCACCCAATAGGTCTCTTCATGTGGCCAACTGTGAAATAAACTCAGCAAAACAACCTCTACTGTAAAATAAAACTAGACCCAGAAAAGGTTAGCTGGGGCAGAGGCTGTCCCTCACTCTCCTCCTTAGGCTTATGTTTACAGAACTGTCTTTTTTTCCTTCCTGTGATTTCTCCTGAACACCAATGTGTAAGTCTGTCTCTCCCCTTCCTAGCCAGACTGGGAAAGGGTAAGCACTTCTTTAGTCCTGAGTATTTTCCTGCTGGCCTTCTACATGTGTTTTGCTTTGGGGTGCTTTCTCACTTTCCTTCACTATTTCTTATACCCCTCTGATTTTTTTTTTTTTTTGAGGTAGGGTCTCACTCTAGCCCAGACTGACCTGGAATTCACTATGTAGTCTCAGGGTGGCCTCAAACTCACAGCCATCCACCTACCTCTGCCTCCCAAGTGCTGGGATTAAAGGCGTGTGCCACCAGGCCTGGCTGGCCTTATAGAGAGAATGGGAGTGCCGTGGCCTTTACCCACTGCAGCTAATTAATTCTAGACACATGTGCCACCTAGTGCATCTGGCTTTACGTGAGTACTGGGAGAATCGAACCAGAGTCCTTTGTCTTTGCAGGCAAGCGCCTTTATCACTGAGAAATCTCTCTAACCCTCTCTCTGGTCTTTTATGTGAAGGGAATCTTTTGGTTCTTATGTTGACTTCCACATGTGGGTGTATGTGCTTCCTCCAGAGTCCTTTCACCTGAAATTTTTCTGTGATGGAGATTCTCTTGTCTCTCCTCTCCCTTTCCAGCCAGGCAAGGAGAAGAATCCTCCCCTAGCTTGAATCTATCAGCTGGTCTCCTCCCTGGATCTTAATTTCCCCTAAAATGAACCTCATAATTCATAATTTCTCCCTAAATAAACTTAATAATTCATAATTTAAAAAAAGAACTATGTCAAGCGAGAGGACTCTGGGGATACTTCACAGTCACAAGTCAGATGAAAAAGAACTCACAGCTTTAGCAAGCTGGGTCAAAGCAGATACGCATGTTGTACCTAGAGGTCAAGGTACCCCATCCCTGAGTTTTGCCTTTGCTCTCAGAAGCATTCTTTATTTTTTAATTAATCAATTAATTAATTAATTTGAGAAAGAGGCAAAGACAGAGAGGGACAGAATGGGCACGCCAGGGCCTCCAGACATTGCAACAAACTCCAGGTGCATGCACCCCCTTGTGCATCTGGCTTACATGGGTCCTGGAGAATCGAACCATGATCCTTTGGCTTTGCAGGCAAATGCCTTAACCACTAAGCCATCCCTCCAGCCCTCTCAGAAGCATTATTTTTTAAAAAATTTTTTGGTTTATTTTTATTTATTTATTTGAGAGTAACAGAGAGAGAAAGAGGCAGACAGAGAGAGAGAAAATGGGCACGCCAGGGCCTCCAGCCACTGCAAATGAACTCCAGACGCGTGCGACCCCTTGTGCATCTGGCTAACCTGGGTCCTGGGGAATCGAGCCTTGAATCTGGGTCCTCAGGCTTCACAGGCAAGTGCTTAACCGCTAAGCCATCTCCCCAGCCCTCAGAAGCATTCTTATCAAGCATCATTAACTTGAAAACATGCTTCAAAAATTTTTTTTCTAGGAGGACTGTTGTGAGTTCAAGGCCACCCTGAGACTACATAGTGAATTCTAGGTCAGCCTGGACTTGAGCGAGACCCTACCTTGGAAAACCACACACACACAAAAAAAATTTCCCCCTGGGAGCTGGAGGAATGGCTCAGCAGTTAAGGCACTTGCCTGCAAAGCCTAACAACCTGGGTTTGATTCCTCAGTACCCACATAAAGCCAGATGCATGAAGTGGTGCATGTGTCTAGAGTTTCATTTGTAGCAGCTGGAGTCTCTGACTTGCCTAATCTCTCCCTCTATCCCCCTTCTCTCTCTCTGTCTGCTTGCAAATAAAATAAATAAAGTACTTTAAAAAATATCAAAACAGCAAAGCGTGGTGGCACATGCCTTTAATACCAGCACTTGGGAGGCAGGGGTAGGAGGTTCGCTATGAGTTCAAGGCCACCCTGAGACTACATAGTGAATTTCAGGTCAGTCCGGGCTAGAATGAGACCCTGCCTCAAAACAAAAAAAAAAAATTTTTTTTCTGCTCCTTGCAAGTGATCCCATTTAGCTTGATAAATGACCCTTCAGCCTAAATGGAAAAGGAAATAGGTCACACACAGATTTCAATGAATTAACTCCTTAAAGCCTCACGAAACCCAAAACTAACTCCTGAGCAGCCCTAAACCCCTCCCCCCATGGCTGTCTGATTCTCCCCTTCATGTTTGCCACATTCTCCTCACCCTTCAAAAAGATGCTTCATTCCTCTCACCCCTCATATCTTCCTCATCTCCTCCCCTCTCATGGCTGTGGCATCCTCCTCACCCCTCATGGCTTCTCTGTCCAGGAGTGTCTCCCTAATTAATCCAACAGACCATGGCCCCCAAAGCCTTTGCACATGTTGCTCCAAGCCCCCACCTCACAACAATCCTCTTTTGCCCTGGTCAGCCCATCCAGTCTTCTGAGCCTCACCTCACAGTTACTCCTTGGGGCTGCCGTACCCAGTGTTTATTTGGGCTTTTCCATGGTAGCTGGTGACTATCACAACTTGGAACTTTAAATTACCTGTGTGGCGAGCCTGTTTCTTTGTATTTTGCATTGTCTGCTCCTTAGCAAAGGGTGGTTCACTATGTTGTGCCCCAGTACTGCCTGTCCAGCACCCAAGAGGACCCATGAGGGTGCATGGAATAAATGAATGAATGAGTGACAAGACTTTAGGCGGGAAAACTCAAAATGCTCCTGAGGATACCAGCAGAAAGTAAAATACTGTATCAAGTCACAATTTCATATGTATTACTGTGCCAGCAACTCAGGACAGGGTTATTACTGACCCTCTGATAATGAGGGATAAAGAATCTTCTAGGGCTGGAGAGATGGCTTAGCACTTAAGACACTTGCCTGCAAATCCAAAGGACCCAGGTCCGACTCCTCAGGACCCACATAAGGCAAATGCACAAAATGGCACATAAGTCTGGAGTTCATTTGCAGTGGCTGGAGGCCCTGGCATGCCCATTCTCTCTCTCTCCCTCCCTCTTTCTCTTGCTCTAATAAATAAATAAAAAACAACAAAAAATATATATATTTAATTTTTTTATTAACAACTTCCATGATTATAAAAAATACCCCATGGTAATACCGTCCCTCCCCCAACAAAAATATTTTTAAAAAAGAATCATCTAGGTAACACAGAGCTCCAGAAGTGGAGATGTGGTCAGGACCAAAGCACTAAAGCTGTTATCTGGTGAAGGAATAAGAACAAGGGGCGGTTTGAATACAGAGATTTTGGGGCTGGAGAGATGGCTTAGCAGTTAAGGCACTTGCCTGCAAAGCCAAAGGACTTAACGTTTGATTCTTCAGGACCCATGTAAGCCAGATGGACAAGATGGCACATGCATCTGAAGTTTGTTTGCAGTGGCTGGAGGCCCTGGTGTGCTCTCTTTCTCTCTCTGTCCCTTCTTCTCTCTCTCCCACCATCTCAGTATCAGTCCCCAGGTTTCGCTTTGATGCCAAACAGTGGGAGAATGCATCTACAGCACTAGCAGTAACTTCGGACTTGCCAGAGCAAACTGGCCAGAAGTTTCAGGGCTGGGGATGGGGAGTCTATGCAGAAGCTGAAACACCTTCCATGTTTCAGCCACAACCTGTCCTTGAAGGAAGCTCCTCATGCCAAGCCTCTAAGACCTAGGTATATCAGGTTTGTGCCCTGCTAAGAGTGAATGGTGGCATGGATATCTACACTCATACATGTCAATGTGAACATGTACACACACACACACACACACATACCTGAGCTACACACATAGACCATGTTCCAAGGGCTGTTGTTTGGAGTCACATTGCAGAACAGGTTAAATTTCGCATACTCACCTGAAACTGCATAATGAATTCCACGTCAGTCAACCTGGGCTAGAGTGATCACCTACTTCAAAAAACCAAAAAATAAAAATAAAATCAAATAAAAAAAAAATCCAAGGTTTATGTTTCCTAGGTTTTTTTTTTTTTTTTTTTTTTGAGTCAAGGTTTGAGACAGAGTCTCATGTAACCCAGACTGGCCTCAAATTCATTATGTAGCTGAAGATGACCTTGATCTAATGACCTACTCTCTCTATCTCCCAAGTGCTGAGATTACAGGTGAACACCACCACACCCAGCTAGATGATTGCTCCCCTCCAGGTCCAGAGAGCTAGTACACAGCTCCTTGATGTCTCCTGAGATGTTGGCTGCTTTCCAGCTGCCCTGCCCTCTTCCAGCAGGGCTCCTGCCCTGAGAGCAAAGAAGGACATGCTGTACCTTCTGCACTCTCATTGCCTGGTTTGTTGTGTACTTCTCCAAAGTCCCTGAAAAATGCTATGGTCCCTAGAACATGGCCCCACCCAGAATGTACCCTTCCTGATGTCCCCAGGGCTGGGCTGAACTGGATGACAGGAGGGCAACACTGAGACACTCTGGGAATGGATATCCATGTGGTCCAGCCTCGCCCTAGCCTCAACCCTGAGTTCCTTTTTTTAGTGTGTGTGTGTATGTGTGTGTGTATAAATATATATGTATGTATGTGTGTGTGTGTGTGTGTGTGTATGATGTTTTTTCAAGGTAGGGTCTTGCTCTAGCCCAAGTTGACCTGGAATTCACTATGGAGTCTCAGGATGGCCTCAAACTCATGGTGATTCTCTTATCTTGGCTTCCTGAGTTCTGGGATTAAAGTCGTGCACCAGCATGCCCTGCTAAATATTTTATTTATTTATTTATTTATTTATTTATTTATTTGCGAGAGAGAGACAGAGAGAGTCGGCATGCCAGAGCCTCCAGCTGCTGCAAACAAACTTCAGATGCAGGTGCCACTTTATGTATCTGGCTTTACGTGGGTACTGGGGAATCAAACCCAGGCAGTCAGGTTTTGCAGGCAAGAGCCCTAACCACTGAGAAATCTCTCCAGTCTATTCCCTCCTTTTTTTTTGAGGTAGGAACTCGCTCTAGCCCAGGCTGACCTGGAATTCATTATATAATCTCAGGCTGGCCTCAAACTCATAGCAATCCTCCTACCTCTGCTTACCAAGTGCTGGGATTAAAGGCATGCACCAACACACCTTGCACCAGATCTGGGTTCTTAGTGGTGACTGGAGGTAAGGGACTTCCCAAGATCCTAAATGACTCCACTGCTGCTCTCCAGAACTCCCCAGGGACAGACTGTGGCTCTGACTCTAACCAACCATTTCAAGCAGGACTCCACTCCTATCCATGCTTGAGTTGTTGGAAAAGAAGAGCAAAGTTTGAGTTTGAGCATTGGTTTCATGCATACTGGACGGCTACCCAATCTTGCCCTATGACAGTCAAAATGACACTGGGGGAATGGAGTGATGGCTCAGCGGTTAAAGGTGCTTGCTAGCGAAGTCACAAGGGTTGGGTCTGATCTCCCAATAGCTCAGAAAGTCAGATGCACAAAGAGGCACATGCATCTGAAGTTAATTTGCAGTGGCAGAAGGCTGTACTGTGCTCATATTTCCATTCACATTTTCCCTCTCTCTTCCCCTACAAATAACTAAAAACAAAATGCCACTGAGTGATATCAAAGTGACAGCAAGAAGTACCATCAGTACCTCTGCCATTACTACCTACACAAACTAATTATGTGTGCATATTATCTAGTTAACCTTTCTTATTGTTTTCTTCCATAATACCACAAAATATAACATACATTCATATAGTGGCTTCCAGCATTGAGCATGTGCAGTCCACCAGTGAGCCTACCTCATATGCATCCAGTTCAGTCCCCCAAGATCGTGTCTCAAGCCCTCCTGCAGCTGTGAGCTAACCTGGTGGGAGACTCCATGCACCACAGTGTCAGGATTGATTGCCCTTCTCCCCTCAACAGTGCCCTAGACCTTAAGTCAAGGGCACTCACGCATGGGGCAGACTCAGACACATGAAAGCCAAACAGCTGCATATGACATAGCTGCCACTCCTGAAAATCATAGCTGCCACCTCAGAAGCATCTGCCCCATAGCCACTGGTCTGCCTTTACTCTAGAAGCCTTGCTAAGCAGCTCAGAGGTTGACAGTGACAACATGCACTGGGGGCATTTTTGATTTGGGTCTGGGTGCTTTTACATGTTGTTCCAATCACTTAAGTTCTTTGGGTTCACACTTGCCATCTGAAGAAACTGAGGCGCAGAGAAGTAACTTGCCCTAAGCTCACAGTGAGAAATGGAGGAGTGGAGAAAGCTAGATGACAATACTCTTAACTGCTTGGCAGCAGCCACTTTAACCAGGAATCAACATCTGATGTCACCAGAAAACCGAGACCCAAGATGCCATCCTGTGTCTCTTAGGCACACAGCATATAATACCACCTTCTTGGATCAGAGGAATAAAGCCACATAGGTGGGATAAGGAAACAGAGCCACTAATACTGCCCCCAGGAATACAGGTTCAGGGACAGACTCAGCGCTATTATGCCTTCCTACGTAAGTGCCTGTTCTTGGAGGGAAGGGCCCTGAGAGGCTGGATGGCTATGACCACTCACCTTACTTTGGTGGGAGGCCCAGCCCAGCCTCCCTGACCCTAATGGAACTGGCCCTTATACATCTGCTTAATCAGTAAGTGCCAGACTGTACCCTAAGCTCTGAGCACAGCTGTGATGAACAGGCACTAAACACAAGGACCAGGTGAATGGAAGGAAGAACAGTGAGAACACAGGCTAAGGGTCGGGTGGGTGGGTACAACATAACATGTGCTGCTGTGGAGCCAAGGGTCTGGGAACATGCGTGGGACACCTTGCGTCTTTGGTGAGACACTACCTGCTAGCACAGGAACCCACATCTCACAGAATCACAAGTGATGATTTACCTCATTCATGTGTTTTAAGCAACCGACAGTAAGTAGAAATGTGACCAAAGTTTTCAAGCAAGAAAGCTGGGATTCAGGGGTTCAGAGTAGGTCAGGTTTGGCCACCTGCTCCAAGATGCCAACTGAAGACATAAGTAATGATGAAAAGCAGAGAAGGAGATTTAACCAATGTGCACACTGGGAACAGGAATGGATAAAGGGGTTCACTGACCCCAAGGCCATCTTCATAGATATGAGCTTTAGGCTTATGTAGGGCATTCCACAAGAGGCATGCATAGCTAAGCAGTCCTGGTCAAGGTGTGGTCTGGTTGATCATTGTCTTGGTTCTAGTTCTGCAAGGTATCCTTCGAGAAGCCAGTATTGCTTGAGGAGAGTAATCTGGCTCCCAAGAGTGATTGCTCTGCACTAGGTGCAACCTTGCCATTAAAGATAATTGCCTTCATCTGTGGGGTGGACCTTCTTTCCAGTCTCTGCTGTTCTGGAATCCAAGGTGACTGCAGGTTTAAGACAACGAAGACCTTTAAGTGCCTTTTTTAAATCAGAGACAGGACACGGTAAAAGCTGACAGTAAGATGCCTCAGGTACTCTTATCTTTGTGCCTTCACCCTCAAAGAGGGATGAGATAGTATCATGGGATTTAAAACAGATACTTCTTGAGTGATTTAACATGTCTACGTGCAGAGGCAAGCAGGTGGCTCAAGAGAAAGAGAGGTGAGAAATAAAGGACATCAGGCTAACATCGTGCTTTAGCCACCTTGTGGTTCAATGAGGAGCCATTGTTCTTTGCAAAAATAGCTTCTAAGAAACCATCATTTCTGGGAGGAGTATTGTTTCCAGATGTCATTCAGTGAGTCTCGTATGCCCCCATGCCCATAGTGGGCATCAGATTCTCAGCTACTGGGTAACAATCACAGCCTCCTATGGTAACAAGTGCTTATTATGGGCAATATACCCTTCCTTAGAGCAGAGGACACAGCAAAGGGTTTGGACCACCACCACCATGGCCACTAAACACCCACAGTGAGCTCACAGGAGTGATCACAGGAGGGCTCCAGCAAAGACACTGGGTGTCTACAGAGGGAAGAAAGCATGAGACAGCTAGGCTTGAGACATGGGCATGTCCAAGAGGATGCGCAAACAGTGAAGCCGAGTCAAGGACTGGACATTAGGGGAAGAAGATTTCGTACCAAAGGTGACCAGCAGGACCAACTGCCTAAGTTGCCTGACATCCTGAAAGCCACTGGAGGCTGGGAGCAGTAGCTAGTGTCCATACTATGCTAGACAAAGAGACAATAGAGAATGGGGGTGAAGAGCTTTTGTGCCTTTCACAAGCAGGAGAGTGTAAGAGATCAGAATTCAACTTGCGGCTGGACAGGTAGCTTAGTGGTTAAGGCGCTTGTCTGCAAAGCCTAAGGAGCCAGGTTCGACTCCCTAGAATCCATGCAAGCCATATGCACAAGGTAACACATGCGTCTGAATTTGTTTGTAGTGGCTAGAGACCCTGGCATGCCAATTCTTTCTTTCTCTGTCTCATAAAAAAAAATTTAAAAAACCCTAAACTTGAAGAAAAATAACAGTGCAATGCCATAAATGATCTGAGGCCAAGAAGAGTTAAGAAGGAAGGTGAAGCCACATGCTGCAGGACATCATGGTAGATGACTTCAAGAAGAAAATACTCCAAGATCTGACATGCGATAACCACTGCATCCACCTCTGAAGGCAAACTCCTGCCTGGTGCTCCCCACAATCTTCCACATGAAAACCAATAGAGGTAGGGATGCCATAAACCCCAGCCAGGGTCACATGGGTTGGCATGACAGTGAGGATGAAAGCCAAGTTCCTCTTAGTGTGAGTCACAGACCAGGCCCTAAGAGAGGGGACAGTTGGCAGGTGACAACACAGGACTACAAAACATGGTAGAAAAAGTGAGTCCCAAAGGTGAGTGGCTGTACTAGGACAAGACTACCTGGGACAGTCACCCAAGACAAGTAGGGGAGAGGCAAAGGGTGTAAAGAGAGCAGTTTGAACTTCAAACTCAGAGATCAGAGCAGTACCTCCTCCCACATCCAGAGCCCAGTACACCTCACACAGATATCTCCCAGAAATTCAGCATCCACTCTGCTCTGGGGCTCCTGACCCCTCATGTTGCATATTTACAGTCTTGGCCACATGCAAACATTCACATGTGAACTACCTTTCCCTACCCACACAGGCAAGCTTCACCCACCTGCTATCCTAAACTATACAGCATTATCCAGAGCAGGGGCATGACTTTATGCGCTGAGGCCATGTGAAGCACTAGACACACCTGACCACTGACAAGAGAGGCCTGAAGGACCTAGAGGACATCAGGTGCTCTACAATCGTCAGGAGCTTCCAAAGAGACTTGATGAAGCTCTACCACTAACTGTGTGTCACAGCATCCACACATGGGAAGAGGTGCCTTTCAGCAGTACCAGGACTTGGCTTAGTCTCTCTTCTGGCCAGCTCCTCGTAAGCACTGCAATCTCCTTCTGCCTTCTTCAAATAATCCCCCATGAAACATTCTTTTAACACTGATCAGTGAGTGTGTGGTACCTGACCCCAGCCTTCCCAGTACCAAGTCTGTCCCTGAAGTGGACAGTGGCCTAACTCATTATGAGTAAGAATTGATACCTTTAAAAAATTTGGGCTGGAGAGATGGCTTAGTGGTTAAGCGCTTTCCTGTGAAGCCTAAGGACCCTGGCTCAAGACTCGATTCCCCAGAACCCATGTTAGCCAGATGCACAAGGGGGTGCACGCGTCTGGAGTTCGTCTGCAGTGGCTGGAAGCCCTGGCGCGCCCATTCTCATTCTCTCTCTCTCTCCTGCCTTCTCTCCCTGTCTGTCGCTCTCAAATAAAAAATAAAAATAAAATTTTATGTTTATTTGAGAGAGAGAGAGAGAGAGAGAGAGAGAGAATAGGCATGCCAAGGCTTCTAGCCACTGCAAATGAACTCCAGACGCATGTGCCATCATATGCATCTGGCTTACATGGGTACTAAGGAATTGAACCTGGGTCTTTAGGTTTTGCAGGCAAGTGTCTTAACCATGGAGCAATCTCTCCAGGCCCACTACACACCTTTTAAAGTAGATGGTTAAGACCTGGAAAGAAGGGTCTTCCTGAACCTCTTCTGCAGAAGGGCCCAGCAGTTGCTACAGGAAGGAGAAGCTGGAGGCTTAGCCATTCTGGGGCTCTGCTGCTCAGTGCTTCACTCCAGCTAGGTGTCCTGGACTCACAGGAGCATGTGGCTGCTTCCCTCCTCTCTAATGCACTGGGCCTTTCTTGAAGGCTGTGTGACATACCCAAACTCATTTAGGGGGGAACCAAGAGTTCCCAGGGCATCTGCTCCTGGCTGTATGATGAATGAGAACAAGAATATGGGGGAAGAGATGAAATTCTCACTCATTACTTCTGTCTCATACTGTAGCTACACCATGGACAATAAGGACAAAACAACCTACTCCCTTCTGGGGACACAGTCATTCCGCAGCTGCAAAGTACCATCTGACAAGTTTTACTCCACACAAATCTTGTCCTTTCTTAAAAACTGTCATAGTGTAACTTAACCACTTGTAGTGGTGCTTAACTATGTCCCAACACTCCAGAGGCTAAGGAAGGAGGACTGTGAACTTGAGGCCAACCTGACCTGTATGGTGAGGTCCTGTCTCAAAATAAGATACGATAATCTATTACTTCATTCCTCCCTCCCTGACAAATTAAAAAATAAGCACTGACAAAAGACATGAACAAATTGGACCCCTTGTACACTGCTGGTAGAAAAGTGTTCAGTTGTGTAGCTGCCATGGAAAACATGGAGGTTCCTCACAAAATTAAAAATAGAATCACCATATGATCCAGCAGTTTCACTTCTGGGTATATACTCCAGAGAATAGAAAACAAGGTCTTGAATAGCTATTTGCACACTCGTATCCACAGCAGCAATATTCACAACAGCCAAGAGGTGGAAGTAACCCAAGTGTCTATTTACAGATGAATGAACACAGAAAATATGATGTATACACACAATGTTATTCAGCCTTAAAAAGGAAGGAAATTCTGACAGAAACTATAACACTAACAAGCCCTGAGGACATTATGCTGATATTAGGCAGCACACAAAAGGCCATGTCTTGTGTAACTTCTCTGGATGGATGTAATCCAGTTCACAGAGCCACAGTGGAATTGTGGTGTCCAGGCCTGGGTGGGGAGGTGGAGCAGTTAGTGCTTCATGGGGCAGCTTCAAGTTTCATGAGTAACAAAATTTTCAGGATTGGCTGCACAAATGCAGAACTTATATATTAAAATGGTCAATTTTAGGGCTGGAGAGATGGCTTAGTGGTTAAGGCACTTGCCTGCAAAGCCAAAGGTCCCAGGTTCGATTCCCCAAGACCCATGTAAGCCAGATCTATAAGGTTGCACATGCATCTGTGGCAGCTGGAGGCCCTCGCACACCTATTCTCCCCTCTCTCTCTCTCAAATAAATAAATAAATATAAAATATTTAAAATGGTCAATTTTATGTGTATTTTAGCACCATTAACAAATAAACATGGCAGGCTTCCACTATAGCACATCTTGGCATAACACACTGGCAATCTTAAAGAATGACATTTAGAAAGTTCAGGCATATGCTAGATTACAATGTTAAGAAAATTAAACTGTAAATTGAATGGAGGTGTTATTTAATATTGTTAAAATATTTGTAGGGAATGAAGTCTGAGAATAAATAAACCAAATGCTCAAAGCAAAATAACCAACTCCACAGCTAGGATCCCTGGAATCTCAAACTGTGAGGTCTGTCTGGGCTGGTTCTGGCTCCCACATGCTTCTGCCAATGTGGAAACTACATAGGGATAGGAATGAGGAATGATGCTGCAGAAGATGCAGGCTTCCAGTAGGGGTACAGTTCAATGGCAAAGTGTTTGCCTGCCTTGCAAGGCCTGGGTTCATCACTGCAAATAAATAAATAAATAAATAAATAAATAAATAAATAAATAAATAAATAAAACAAAGATGCAGGCTCTGTTTCTAAATACACAGAAGACATCTTTGGGTAAGCATCAGAGGGCAGACTACCCTGGTTGACTGGGACCCACTCTCAGGGCCTCAAGCTCTTTGAAATAGCTGGCTAAGGGGGAGGATGTCACAGGCAACAAACATCTTCAAGGTGGTATGAGATTTAATAGTACCCTATAGGGATATTAGGCCAAGCTCTGCCAACCAAGGCTCAGACTACACCTCCTTGGTCAGCAGAGCCCTCATGAGTCTGTTACACACTGTCTGCTACAAGCCCACCAGGTGAAACCACGGAGTCTGGTGTATCCAGGGAAGAGGCCCTAGGACAGCTGCTGACTGAAGACTCATAGACTATGAACTTGGGGGAATCCCACCAAAATTCAATCTCTCAAGGGCCAGTTATGAGTAGAATACATCAGAAAATTAATCCAGCTGTCTGTAAGCCATGGAGAAAGGAGGTAAAAAGTCTTCCTTGCAGTCCAGTCCACATCTGGATCTAATGTTTCTGGTGGAAAGAGAAATCTCTGCTGGCTCAGTACCAACCACAGGCTTCCTTTCTCAGCTGTCCCCAAGTCTTTCAAATGATCACCTCTGGAAGGTGATCAAGAGTATGGAGCCCTTAGGAAGACACTGGTGCCCTAAAAGAGGAGCCTGAGGGAGTTCACTTGCCCATTTCACTATAAGAGGACCTGGTGAGAAGGTACTATCTCTGAACCAGAAAGTAGGTTTCACCAGACACCAAGCTGCCAGTGCCCTAACCTTGAACTTCTGGCCTCCAGAACCATAGAAATACCTGCCTGCTGTTGCTAAACTCCCAGCTGTGGTGTTGTATTCTGACAGCCTAACTCCAGGAAGATGCAGACCTGACAGAAGAGGGCAACCCCCAGCCTCACCATTGTCCCTGCCATCCTCTACTCCAAGCAGCTTCACTCAGAACCTGGAGCAGGGTCTGAGTGAACAAAATGCAGTCCTCACAAAGACTTCAGGATTCCTCACTGCCATCCCTACCTCTGTGGGCAAAATTCTACCTGGGACCTTGGAGTACAGGACAAGGAGGGTTTAAACTCCAGAATGGACTCTGGCTAACAGAAGGTCTACTCGGTTAAGTTCTGTCACTCCCAGAAGACAAAAGAGATTTGGTACAAAGCGAACACTCACATGTGTTACTATGTTTTACATGTCAACTGGAGAGGTAGCCAGCAAGCTCCTGCAGCCTTGCACTCAAATATGATATCAGTGCCATGCCCCAAGCACCCAGTAGTACTGGAGAACTGAGAGGAGCTTCAATATCCCTGTCTGCTGGACTCTCCAAACACAAGCTACAAGACAGTGGAGGGGCAACCCCCAGCATCAACATGTCTAGGAGATACCACAGGCCCAGTGAACACAGAGCCTAAGAGCCACATGACCCCACGATTCTCACTGTAGCCATCCTCTCCAAATCCCCCAACATCCTCTGATGGCCCCAAGCGGACTTTGGAAGAACCGTGTTGGCTTATAACAGGCAACCCTTAGGCCCCCAGATGCAGAGGATCAGCTCTCTTTCAGTAACACAATCTGGCTCATGTGGCTTCTCTGACCTTTGCTGCTGTCAGGAGCAAGTGAAGCTGTTTTGAAGTTCAAGAGTCTTCAGTGACCCTTCAGAAAGAAACCCAGGGTATCTCCAACCTGATTTCTGTTCTGTTCAGCAGAGTGGCTAAAGGACAGGAAAGATATGAGTGATTGTGGGTTCTACAGATTGCCTCCCAGGTGCTCCACTACCAAACCAGAAACCAGGGGCTCTCAATCCTTTCCTGGAAAGATGACACCCACACCACTGGGGTTTCTACAAAACACCCCAACATGTTATGGAGCCAGGCTACCTCTTACTCCTCTTGTCTCAGTCAGGTGAGTTCCAGTCTGATTGCCTGTCCATGCAGGAGCCCTCTGGTGCAGTTCCTCTCCCCTTTGCCCACTGTTCTTTTGTGAAACTTCCCAATTACCCACCCTGAGCACAAATCATGGACCAGACACAATGGTCCTGACCTCTCCCCTCTCCTTGGTGCTCTTTCCTCAGACACTCGTATCTCTCCATTTTGCAAGCACACTGATGGGGCAAACACCCTCCGTGTCTTCCTGGTGACCCCAATTAAAGTCCCAAACCCAGATCTTACCTGGGAAGCCCACCCATCTGGCCCTACCACTCAATTGGTTATGCCCCTCAAAGACCAAATGAGGATGTGCAATTAACCCGTCAATGTCCAGTCTTCTTCCCAGCACCTGCCCACCTTCCAACCACTGTTCCTGGTTCCCAGGATCCATGTAGTCTCACACTGAGAAAACAGAAAGAGTGAGGCTACTCTGTTAAATCTTTCCCCTTGCTCCAAGGTCCATTTAGAGAACAGTCACAAGGGTTGGGTCAGACAGTGGAATGCTACTGAGGTATCAACACACAGTCCAGGCTGATCACCAATGGGAATGAAAATAAAGCAGGGGAGGTGGGCTGCAGGTGAATCGCAAGACACCATCATTACAAAGGCCAAATAAGGAAATAAGGAAACTGAGATGGACAGCCAGGTGTGGTGGTACACACCTTTAAGCCCAGCACTTGGGAGGCAGAGGTGGGAGGATCACTGTCAGCTCAAGGCCAGTCTGGGGCTACAGAGTGAATTCCAGGTGAGCCTGAATTAGAGTAAAAACTTGCCACAAAAACAAACAAAATTGATGGTGACTTCCTGGGGGCACCAGGGCCCACAGAGGGAACTGGGGTACTAGTCACAGTTTTCTAGCTTGAAGTGGGGACAGAGGATTGCACAGTATTTTGTTTCCCAGTGGACAAGTTCACCACATGTGCCCTGTTGGTATCATTCTTTCACAAATTTTTGAAAGATATAAACACACTGATATTCTACTACAAAAGTGTCTTGCCTTCTAAGATTCTGAAATGAGGAAAGGAAACGTGATTCATGACTTGGGCACAGAAAACACAGTGCACCTTCACTAGGAGAAAAGACAGTACGGTCCTCATGATGGACTTGCTTTTAGCATTCTCTTAAAAAATTAATAAGCACATAAGACTAGAACAAAGTAAAACAAAGGCATGCTCTCCAGAGAGTACCAGGAAGGGCAATTTTAATTTTGTTCTAATACTTTGTCATATATTTCAGATTTCTACAGTCAGCACATATAACTTTTACAACAGAAGCACTACTTTAAACAAAAATGTAGTTCTTTTTCTCTGCTGCATTGTGGCCCCTGGAGATGTGAGATGTGCACATGTGACCTGCTCAGGGTTGGCAACGTGGCACCTACAGCCTGACCTAGCTAGAGGAGGTGATACTGTACATGGGCTAGCAGAAGGTCCTATTCTGCTGGGCCATGGGGACCACAACTCAGTATACCATTCGCACCTAAGATGCTTAGCTTGAGCCAGGGAGCCTCTGTAGGTTTCCAGCCATGGTTTGCAGCCCTAAGGATGCAACCAAGATCAAAACAGAGGGGTTCCATTCTCAGGGAGCCTCCATGTGGACAGGAAGCACTAGGTGATGAGATTTACACAGAGAGAAGCCAGGAATTTGAGCAGAGACTACCTTGGAGGAAGGAGGGAGAAAAGAGGAGGAGAATGGGAAGGACTGCTCTCATGGACGAGCTGTCAAGGCAGAGGGTGAGGGCAAAGGCAAAGGGGCCCCAACTGCCCTGCCAGAGAACCAGGGAGAAGGGATCATAAAGTGGGGTAGGGATGGAGCCACAGCTTTGGCTCTCCTCAGGTTCAAGGCCCAGGGGAAAGGTGATCCATGGAGAGAGTAGAGCCTGAGCAGGCAGGTGAGGGACTGTGAAGTGACCATCCTAAGGCTGCAGAAGTGGAGGTCATGGAACCACCACTACAAACTTGAAGCCCTGAACCTTCCCTACGCACAGTGGGAGATAAAGCACTATTCAGAGCTGGCACTGCCATCATTATAACAAAGGATTCCTTCAATCCAAGCATCCAGGCAGCCAGCACGTGCCAGTCACCATGCAGCCTGCCCTTCACACATGTCTCCAGTATCCCCCAGCTTCAAGGCTGGGCCTTCCTGGAGTATAGGCACTGACCAGTGAAGCCACTTCTAGCACTTCAATGTCAAATGCAGGTTTTCTTCTGTAGCCTTGTGGAAAAGAGAACCCTAGCCTTGCTTTCAACAGTAGATAAATCTACAAAAGCAGGAGCAAAACATAAGCTCTCCCACCCTACCAAAAAGCTATTTTGGAACAATGAATTGGCTGAAGTAGCCACTATTCTTTTTACAAACAAATTATGGGTGACACAATTCACATTTTGTTCCTATATCTTAGGATATTACTTATGGTAATAAAATATAAAAATTTTCTGGAGAATGGGATGAATCCACAATCACTGATGCACAAGTAAAGCTTCATTAAAACCCTCTGAACAGGGGCTGGAGAGATGGCTCAGTGGTTAAGGTGCCTGTCTGCAAAGCCTAACAACCCAGGTTTGATTCCCCAGTACCTATGTAAAAGCCAGATACACAAAACAGCGCATGCATCTAGAGTTCATCTGCAGCAGCTGGAGACATGGCACACTCATTTTCCTGGTCTGTGTCTCTCATCTCTATAGACCTCTCTGCTTGCAAATAAAAATATATATTTTACAAAAACCCTCTGAGCACAGGGCTGTGAACAGCACATGAGCCATAAGAACCACCAGCACCTCAAGGATACTAGTCAAGGTCCTGGTGCTAGGCTGTGTTCTGGGCTTCTCTTATCAATGGGCTAGTCATTACCATCCCCCTCCCATGTTGTGACACTCCAGACACATCATTTTTTCTGTTCCTTCTAGAAATCTCTTTTGTTTAAAAACAGATGAAGGAGCCAGGTATGGTGGTGCAAACCTTTAATCTCAATACTCAGGAAGCAGAGGTAAGAGGATCACTGTGAGTTTGATGCAGGCCTGAGACTACAGAATGAGTTCCAGGTCAGCCTGGGCTAGATAGAGTGAGACCCTACCTTGAAAATAAACCAACCCCCCCCCAAAAAAAAAACACAGGAAAGGCTGGGGTGCAGCTCACTTACCTAGCACATGTGAGGTACCAGGTTCTAACATGAAAAGAAAAAAAAAAGCTATGCCTGGTGGCACACACCTGTAATCCTTGCATGCAGGAGGATTGTGATTTCCAAGCCAGTATGGAACTATGGAATACATAGTAAGAGACCCTATCTCAAAAGAAGGAAGGGGGCTGGAGAGATGGCTTAGTGGTTAAAGTGCTTACCTGAGAAGCCTAAGGATCCATGTTCAACTTTCCAGGTCCCACGTAAGCCAGACACACAGGTCACACATGCACACAAGGTGGTACATGCATCTGCAGTTCAACTGCAGTGGCTGAAGGCCCTGGCATGCCAATTCTCTGACCCCCCCCCCCCATTAAAAAAAGGCCAGTCTGTTGGCCTTGCCTCAGAAGAATAAAATAACATAAAATAGTGGAATTCTTGCTTACTGGGTATTTCCAGTAACCTACTACTCAAAAAAAAAAAAAAAAAAAAAAAAAAAAAAAAAAAAGAAAGAAAGAAAGTAAAAGTAAAAGAAAGGAAAGAAAATTTCCTCACCCCAATCTTATAAATTATTGGTAGTAATGACATAAAATTTTAAGATTGTTTTCAAATTTTGGGAAAATTTCACTCATTTCTCTCATTGAAGGGTCACAAGACTATAGACAATTCCAAGCTCTCCTGTGTAGTGACTAGTCTTAAACATCCTTTGAAGCATGACATGTTCTGCTGAGCCCTCACTGTGGCCCTCATTATTTTTTCACATCATGCTGGCCTTGAACTTGCCCAGGCTAGCTTCAAACTCATAATCTTTCTGCTTCAGCTTCATAAGTATTGGGGTTAAAGATGTGTGTCCTCACACCTAACTTGAAAAGATCTTCTAAATGGTCCTAAGTAGCAATATTTTCATTAACACTACTAGAACAAAACCTTGTAATTCTCTAGAGAGGTTTTTCTATGGCAAATATTAAAAAAGTGTCAGTTGAGAAAGAAACCAAGTTGTGTTTACCAGTATAAAATACTCAGGGAAAAATACAGAAACATGCCAAGCAGATAATAATAACGGGTCCCATTAGTGCCATTTTTCTGGATTTTGCAAGGCTTCTGGTATTTCTGGTATTTAAAATTGCATTATACATTGGGTACAGTGGCACACACCTTTTATCCCAGCACTTGGGTGGCAGAGGTAGGAGGATCGCCATGAGTTCGAGGTTACCTTGAGATTAGTGAATTCCAGGTCAGTCTGAGCTAGAGTGAGACCCTACCTCAAAAAAACAAAAAAAAGGGGAGGGGGCTGGAGGGATGGCTTAGCAGTTAAGGTGTTTGCCTGCAAAGCCAAAGGACCCAGGTTCGATTCCCAGGACCCACATTAGCCAGATGCACAAGGGACACATGCGTCTGGAGTTCGTTTGCAGTGGCTGGAGGCTCTGGCATGCCCATTCATTCTCCCCCCCCCCTTTCTCTGTTAAATATATATATTTTAAAAAGCAAAACCAGGGCCTGAAGAGATGGCTTAGCGGTTAAGGCATCTGCCTGCAAAACCAAAGGACCTCGGTTCGATTCCCCAGAACCCATGTAAGCCAGATGCACAAGGGGACACATGCATCTGGTGTTCATTTGCAGTGGCTGGAGACCCTGGTGTGCCCATTCTCTCTCTCAAATAAATAAATAAAAATAAAGTTAAAAAAAGAATATATGTTAGGAGCCTGGGGAGATTGCTCAGTGGTTAAAGTTGTTTCTTGAAAAGACTGCTGGCCTGAGTTCAAATCCCCAGCCACTCACATAAAACCCAAAAGGCATTTGATTGCAGTAGCAAGAGACCCTGGTGCACTGATGCGCGTGCACATGCACGTGTGCACACACACACACACAAATAAAAAAAAGAATATATGGGAATCTACACTTTATGCAACAGAAAAGTGTTACACACATACACACACGCACCTATTTTTTATTTTAAAAAGTTAAGTATAATTCAAAACATTGGGAATACATGGATTCAAGTGTATGAAAACAGTAATCTTTATTATGACAGTTCTGTATGGTCACATAGAAGACAAGGGGATCCAGAGAAGCCCATCCTGAGAACAAGCATAGTGAGGTATATTTGAGGGATGGAGACCTAAAACAATCCCAGGCAGGTACAAAGTCATGGACAGGGCATTTCTGAACCTGCTGTATCTGCCTTTGGAGCCAGGGAACAGGAGTGAATATGCTAGTGGTCAATGGCTAAGAGAGAGCAGGAGAGAGGGGAAAATGGAGGAACTGTTGGGGGGTTGTCTAGTACAAGACAGGAGGCATTAGGAGCCCAAGATTAGATACATGCTCAGCCCCAGTGTTGCTCACAGGGCCCAGCATTTTCCACCAAAGCGAAAAGAGCCAGGGTTCTTGGAGTCATGGCTCATTCCAGGGTGGAACAGACAAGTACAGGGTGATCACTGACTCAGAAAAAAACAGAAACGTGGTTGGAGGAGATGGCTCAGTCAGTAAAGCACTTGCCATGCAAGTGTGTAGACCTGACTTCAGATCCCCAGCACCCACATAAATGTCAGACAGGTGTAGTGGCCTCCCTATAATCCCAGCTCTCAGGATACAAAGATGGGATCCCCAGGGCAAGCTGACTAGCTAAACTAGCTGAACCTGCAAAATCTGGGTTCAGTAAGAGACCCTCTTTCAAAAATAAAGGGGAGAGGGCTAGAGAGATGGCTTAGAGGTTAAGGCACTTGTCTGCGAAGCCTAAGGACCCAAGTTTGACCCCCCAGATCCCACGTAAGACAGGCATACAAGGTGACACACGCATCTGGAGTTCAACTGCGGTGATAGAGGCCCTGGTACACCAATTCTCTTTCTTGCTCATAAAAAAATAAGGGGAAGAGCAACTGAGGAAGACACCTGACATTAACTTCTGGCCTCCATATGCACACACACACCACACATATGTACACGCAACAAAAAGAAAGAAAGAAAATAGAGAAACAAATGTCAAAGCACATGGGTCACAAAGGAGACTCCTGCCAACTGAATGTATGTAACCAATGGTTACATTCATGACAGTTACAGAAATTTAAAGAGAGTTAGTCATGGTGGCATACTTCTATAATCTCAACACTCAGGAAGATCGTAAGTTCAAGGCTATCTTATGTTACATACGAAGACCCTGTCTAAAAAAAAGAAGAGGAGGAAGAGAATCTTCTGGTAAGAAATGTTTTATTTATTCACTTAAAAATTATAAACCCATTACATACATATATAAATAACACTATTTGAATGAAATATGTAACTGTTGGTTACGCCATAAGCCTGGGGCCAGCAATGAGCTCAGAACAGCAAGAGGGGACAGGAACTAGCACTGAGGATCTTCAATGCGCACCTCTCCTCCCACTACGAACATCTTCTACCTCTAACCCCTGTGAAAATGGCACAGGCAGCTTATAATGTGGCTGCATCCCTACCATCCATTTATAAGCCAGGAACCTGCTGTACCAAAGGAGTTCAACACACAGTCCCTTCAAAGACCCAAATTCTTTTATGCCAGTGACCCAGAGAGACTAAGCCAATTGAGAACTGGCCCAAGGTACTTAAAACTGAGTTCAATAGCATGACAGCTTTGAAAGCAGCTTCCTGCTCAATTCCACTAAGGCACAGGGAGAAGAGAGAGCAAAGGATCAGCTTGAGGCAGACACCTGTCATTTACCTTGCTTGTGAAGCCTGGTGGCCTGGGTTTGATTCACCATTACCCAGATGCACAAAGTGGTACTCATCAAAGTAATGGACTGTCCAATAACTGGACACATTCAAAGGGAAGGAAGATGGGCTCACCTGACAGTATCACAGAACAAGTATAGAGTACAGGAGGATGCCTGTGTCCAGTAGTGGGAGCCTATCAAGCCCTACAAGGTCTATACATGCCAGGGTTGCAAGTTCAATTCAATACTGCCTGATTCTGTTTGTAAGGCAGGCATCACTCTTGCTGCCCACACATGGCTACAAAACCAAGATCTAGAGGGGGCCCACAGTTCAGTATGCTCCCCTTCTAGTTCCCTTGATTCTGGCCTGACCTTGAGGCTCCCAAGGTCTACCTCCCCACTCCTAAATCTCTGGCCCCAAACTTCTTTGAGGGTCATGCCACCTGTCCAGACATATCCATGACCCAATCACTGGTCCAGGACCCAGTCTTCCTCTGCCCAGCAACACTTATGGCCCCTTTAGCCCCCAGTCATGTCCCAAAGAGCCAATCTAGATGAGCTCCAAAGTCCAAGGTAGGTCATCTGGGGCAGTGACACAAGAATCCGAACCCAGACAAGAACACTCCTGTCCACACCAACAGATGAGTGACTGAAAAATTAATAAACAAGACTATATAGAAAACTTTTTACAGAATTTCCACAGATTCTCCTTGGAAGGGATGGTGTGATACCTGCCTCTTGAGTGTGGGATGCAGGATGACATCTTCCCCGAGTAGGAAAAGAACAGGAATGATTAGTTCTCAGTGTAAAGTCCTGGCCCACAGCTCAGCCAGGCAATCAGCATCACCAAGATTGAACTATGTGGACACTGTGCAACCTGAGATAACCTGAAGTGGCAAGAGGGGTATTCACCTCCAAGTCTTACTCCCCAAATCCATGACAAGCCTAGGCACGAGAAAGCACCAGACAAACCCAAATCAAGGGCATCACAAACACATAGTTAACACCTTCCACAGTGTCAAAAACTTCAGAAATGGGCCATCTGAGGAACTGTCACAGACAAGATGAACCAAGAAACAACTAAGTGCAACTTGGGGTTCAGGGTGGCATGCAGATTGGTCAAGGCAATCTGAACTAGCATAGACATCAGTTGGCATTTCAGTATTGGCTGTTGGTCATCACTAACATTATAGTAGTGGAAGATGCCAATAAGGACAAATGCTGAATGCTTTGTCTCAATTCTGTTAAGTACAAAAATGTTCCACAAACATTAAGACTATTTTAGGTTTTTGTTTTTGTTTTTGTTTTTCCAAGGTAGGATCTCACTCTAGCTCAGACTGACCTACAACTCACTCTGTAGTCCCAAACTGGCCTTGAACTCATAGTGATTCTCCTACCTGTCTCCTGAATGCTGGTATTAAAGGCATGTGCCACCACATCCAGCCAACCTTGAATTCTTGATCCTCTTGCCTCTACCTCCAAAGTTCTAGGATCACAGGATTACACTGCCATGCGTAGTTTTATGCAGTACTGAGTATAGAATCCAAAGCATCATTTATGCTAGGTAAGTACTTTACCAACTTAGCTACATCCACAGTCCAAAGGCCCAACACTACTTTAAATAGGAAGATCAGCAGGGCGTGGTGGCGCACGCCTTTAATCCTAGCACTTGGGAGGCAGAGGTAAGAGGATCACTGTGAATTTGAGGCCACCCTGACACTACATACTGAATTCCAGGTCAGCCTGGACTAGAGTGAAACCATACTTTGAAAAACCAAATAAATAAATAAATAGGAATATCAGAAAACAACAAAGATCACTTGGAAGCTAGAAGACAAGAAAGGGCCAAGAAGGGTAGCACATATATATAATTCCACTTGGGAGGCTAAGGTAGGAGGATAGCATGTTCCTAGCCAGTCTGTCTCACACAGCAACTTTGTCTCAAAAACAAAACAAACAACGACAAAAAAGTAGGGGCTGGAGAGATTGCTTAGTGGTTGAAGGCACTTGCTTGCAAATCCTGGTGGTCTGGGTTTGATCCCTAGTACTCAGAACACACAGTGGTGCATGCCCTTACGAGTTCATTTGCAGTGGCAGGATGGCTTAGTGTGCCCATTCTCTCTTCTCTTCTAGTCGCTTCGCTTTTCTCTCTTTCTCTGATAAACAAATAAAAAAATATTTAAGGAAAAAAAAAAAAACAAAAATGGGCTGGGGATCTAGCTCAGTGGTAGAGCATCTGAGGAGACCCTTGGTTTAATCCCTAGTATCTTCTCCCACAGAGTCCGAGTCAGGTGTAGTGCCATATGTCTTTGATCACAGCACTCAGGATGAGGCAGGAACACTGCTGTAAGCTTGAGGCTAGCCTGAGATACATAATAAATACCATGCCAGCCAAGGCTACATGACAAAACCCTGTGAAATATCAAACGAGGGCTAGAGAGATAGCTCAGTGGTTGAGGCGCTTACCCTTAAACTCTAACTGCCTGAGCTGAATTCCCCACCAACCACATAAAGCTAGATGCACAAAGTGGCACAGGCGTCTAGGGTTCATTTGCAGCAGCTAGAGGTCCTGGTACACTCATTCTCTCCTTCTGTTGAGCATAGTGACCCACACCTTTAATCCTAGCATTCAGGAGGCCAAAAGAGAAGGATTGCTTTGAGGTTGAAGCCAGCCTGAGACTACATAGTGAATTCCAGGTCAGCCTGGACTACAGCTAGACTCTACCTCCAAAAAGAAAAAGAAAAAGAAAGTTGGAGAGTAGGAAGGGGAAAGAAGAAGGAAGAGAGGGATGATGGTTTCGATGACAAAATTTGAAAACATCTTCTTGGGGGACAGGAAAGACTAGAGGACCAGTTCAGGAGGCCCAACCAATGTCCAGAGGATGCTACAGAGGACATAATGGAAGGGAAGTCAGTCATCCAAGAAAACCTGACTATGAAACTCCCTATACCCAAATTCTCTGTGTGTGTATCTTCAAAATCTACAGCACAAGAGACCAAAAAGTCCCACATCAAACGACATTATCAGGAAACTTGAGAATAGGATGAGCTTAAAAATGTTGAGAAACACACATACACCCCAAAATGCCCAACTCTGAAACCCTGTGGGGCTCATTAGGAACATGGATTCTATACCTAACTGCACTATTATCACATGTGCAGACACAGCAAGAGTGCTTTTGAGAATTTCAAGCTTTCAGAACTTCGCTACCCATTCCCCTTTCTCAGGTTTGTGGATGGTGTCTCAACATTAGGTTATGCCAAGAAAGAGAAAACAGAGGAGCAGAACCAATAGTGCCAACAGAGGGGGTAGTAGCATTTCTGAGTTGGTCCAGGGAAGTCCTAAAGAAAATATGAGGGGAGCAGAGCAATGGGGCTCCAGAGGAGGAGAAATCCCAGAGGAAGAAAGAGAAACATTGAGGGACAGTTTCCTCAGCTGCAAAGCCAGGACCTCTCAAAAAGAGGGCTGGAGAGATGGCTCAGAGGTTAAAGGCACGTGTTTTCAAAGCCTAATGGCCAGGGTTCAATTCCCCAGTACCCATGTAAAGCCAGATGTACAAAGTGATACAAGTGTCTGGAGTTCATTTGCAGTGACAGGAGGCCCTGGCACACCTGTGTTCTTGTTCTCTCTCTTTCTCTGTCTCTCTCTCCTTGTAAATAAAATATTTTTAAAAATCTGAGAGACAAAAATCAGAATGAATGTTAGCTCCAAAGAAACCAGAAGTTTCAAAAAAATGGGAATGTCAAAAAAAAAAAAATGGGAATGTCATTTGTGTGGTCCACAGATGCAATCCCAGGTCCTGTGTTACCTGCCAGCACAGAGTGGCTCCATCTTGCTAGAAAAGAACCCTATTTGGGAGGGCAGAGGATGGCAAACTAAACTGACCTGTGTAGGGGGAGAAGAAGACAACCAACCTAGATGGAAAAAGTCTAGTAATAACTATACAAATATATTACCTAGAAACTTGGAAATAAAATGTCAAAATAAAACTGCCACCATGGATATAACCCCACAAAGTAGCAAGGGTCAGGGTAGGGACCAGGGGAACTGCCCTCTTGCAGTCATATGTCACTATAAAACAGAAATATGAAAAATTCAAAATAAAAATTTAGGTACAAAAATAACATGCAATGCCAAATTAATGGCTGCCTTCCTGTGCTCAACAAAATCTCATTTGATTCCCTTAGTGCTCCCATTTCACAGTGGTATAAATCAAGGCAGCTGTCCAGGGCTTCACAACCAGGGTGGCAAGGGGTGAATGCTGGCAGCCTATTCCTCACCCTGGTCCTTCACCTATGACCAACCCAGGGTGGCCTCATCTTGCTAGAACTTGGACTTTTCCAAATCTCCGATAGAAGAGACACTGAAAAAGCAAATTTTCAGAGATCAGACACTTTCAAACCCAGTTCAAACCCTAGCACTGTGAAAACCCCATGTGCGCCTAACAAATAAGTGAGGGCCCAACAGAGGCTAAGGCTGCCTCCCATGTCACAGTGGGGTTCCAGCACCTTGAAGGCTTACTAGTCAATGGTGCAACCTGGCTCCTGGTGGCTGCTTGGTAGTGATGGGGTGCGATCTGTCTGGTTCTGCCCAGAGGCCTTAGAGACAGGAACAGGAAAAGCAGCTAGTTTTAATGAGGTGCCCTACTCCACATATTTAAGATAGTCCTAAAAATAAACTACCATGTCCAAACACTGGTGGGGGTTTCACCAAGCTGAACAGTAGAGAAGGGAGAGGCTGAGAGTGAGATGGCTTATTCTGGATAAGGCTTTTCTATCCTTTCATAAAGCAACAAACCCTGAGCCTGCTCCATGCTTGGTCCCTGAGCTAGGAGCTGGATACCTTGGGTTTC
The DNA here is from genome assembly GCA_036346955.1 of Dipus sagitta. NCBI lineage: Eukaryota > Metazoa > Chordata > Mammalia > Rodentia > Dipodidae > Dipus > Dipus sagitta. The sequence goes on from CM070773.1 coordinate 135,748,514, forward strand.
TTAGCCACCCTGTGGAGTAACAGTTGTTGGGAACCATGGCCCCAGTATCATTTATCCTGCCAGGAGGGAAGGTACAATATAAGCAAAGGCCCTGTACACAAGGCAGCAAGGAGACAAGAGGAAGTCAGTAAACAACATGAGGCCAGACTGACAGATGCCCACCATAGGACAAGTAAAAAAAGGGAATGTTCTGGGCTCTTAAGATGTCACCAGACCTTCCTGAAGAGGACACCATCTTAGCTCTAGCCCTGTTCAGTAGCCCATTCACCCAGGATGGCCCTTCTGAACAAGAAAGATCCAGGTCAACAAAGGGAACAATGGGCACCCATTTGGGAATCCCTAGCAGTTTGGAGCCTAACCCCTTAGACAGTCCACCTGACAGTCAGACCTCAGCTCCTTTTCACTGACCAGAACATTGTAGACATACCAGAGAAGATGATGTGGTATGAGAAAACTTCCAAAAACACTAATGGGAAGTTTCTGCTGGCAACACAGCCAACTCTCATGGTCCCTACCAGGTCCCAGCTGGTCTAGGGCCACCAGGATTCCCACTAACAGCAACTATGTGGGCTGATCAGGGCTCCCAAGGTCCCATGACCACTCTGAGGCACATGATCCAACAGACTATCAGGTGGCCTAGCAAGCACTTCAAGTTAGCACCTTGGGGCTCACAGGAGAAGTCTAGGAAGTGAGAGCAGAGCTCAGAGGCAAATAATACACAAGCACCCAACTCCTTACATAACTAATGATGGCTCTGAACTTCACAAAGACATGGGAGAAGGAGCCTGCTAGTGGCTGACACAGCTGAGATAGAAGTCTCTACGCACATTTGGTCAAGACCCCAAAACAGGTAACATGCAGTCACAGCCCCATCTGCCAGCATCCATAAAGATGGCCTTGGGGGGAGGGGCCTTAGCACTTTGAAGGTATTCCCTGATTGTGGCTCTGTGAACCCAACTAAGGGCTACAGGGCCAGAAGCCACTGAGAAGTCTGAAGCTCCATGCCAGTTCTAGAGACCCTGGTGGCGTATCTACATTCTAAGATTCAAGTCAGCCATTCACTGCACGCGAGTGGTTAAATGATAGGAGCCACAACATTCAGATATCCCAGAGAAACTATGACACAGCTCATTTCTCCTCTCTAGAAGGTACTAGTATGGACAAACATCCATGCTAGTTGTCTTTCTGTCCCACCCATCCACATGCCAAATTTTTATAATTCAAGGACCCAAAACAAACAAGACATGCTTGAGACTTATGCTGGCTGTGTGGAACTGCCTATGTCTGGGGGAGGGGTGCCTCTGGCCCCTAGGCCTTGACAGCTCCCACATCCTCCAAATGCAGAATAGCCCCCTTCTGGCAGCCTTGTCCTCCCAGGCCCCAAGGCTCCTGCCAGCATACGCTAGTTTTTTGTTTTTTGTTTTTTTAAAAAAACAGCTTGCAAAATGGACGTCAGAAAAGCATTCCCATTCCAACACTCCCCTACACAGCCCTCGCATCCCCCCCAGACCCATCAGAGTCTACCTCCAACCATCTCAGAACAGAATACTGGACACCGGGGCCACGCTCCCAGCTGACATCCGAGCACCTTGGTGGAGCAAGCTGTGCACGTTAGCGCTGTTTGTGCCACCCAGACTCCAACATGACGCTGTCGTCAGTGCAAAGCCAGAGCTCTGGCAGGCTCATGCCTGAAAGACCACAAGCAGGAGCTGCACTTGTTTATGGAAACAGGTGCTGGCTGTTTAAGCCCTGGGCCTGGCGCCCAGGGTGCCCAGACCTCACCATTGTGGTCCCATCGATCTGTCCACTTGCAGCAATGCAGAGTGAAAAGAAAGCAAGACACCCACGTTTGTTCTGGCCGCAACACACAGACTCACGACTGTAAAAGCCCAGCCACAGAAACGTTCCCAATAGCCAGAGGCTCCCTAGGGCCAGGCTGGTGAGGAAATCAGGCTTCCCTGAGCCCTAAGCCTCACCAGCCTCTGCAGCAACTGCCCACCCCAGACCTTGAGCACATACCATCCGTGCACATCTCCTTCCCTCACACCCGCGTCAGCCGCATTGCTCACTCAGCATACTCCTCTGTAGCTTATTTTCTCTGAATCTGTCACCAGTAAAAACAACAGCCTCTCAGTGTGCTTCCCCCATCACTGTGAGATGCTGCAGCAGCATCCCTGCCCAGCCAGCAGCCCCGACTCAGTGCCGGAACATCTGTGCAACATGCAGGCTGTGGTGAAGCCACCACGAGCCCTGAAACGCTGACTCGCAGCAGCTCCACAGCCCCATCCGCTGCATACATAGGGCCTGCAACGCCACCGCCTTGGGCCTGGCAGAAAATCCACGGGAGAGATGTATATTACTCACGGGCTTTCTTCTGCTGCCTCCACAGCACAGAATTCTTTATGCTCTACCAGCGATGGATGTGCAAGGAGGCATCTTCCGTCCCTTTAGAGAGCTGATGCTGTGTCCTCTGGCCTCCGGACCGACAATAGGCAGGGTGGGCTATGGCTGGAGGGGCAGACATCTAATGGAAGGCTAACCGCCCTGCTCCCCGCCTCTCAGATCCCTGCCTCATGTCTCCAGGCCCGGGTGGTACCGGCTCCCCTGGGAAGCTACAGCCTACAGCCGGCAGCTGAGGCACAAACTAAAACATGGCATGGATACGGAGGAGCTGACGTCACATGAAAACAAGCGTCTCTGCACTGAGCCAGTGCTGGACAGGACAAGGGCCAACCAGAGCCCAGGCCAGGGAGGGCTCATGCTCAGTAGCCTTTAAAATGCCACATCCAGTAGACAGATCAGGCAGCCCAGTCTTCCACATCAGCTCCACACTGGGGTTCAGGGTACATTACTCCAGGCATGACAAGTGACCCAAGATCTGCATCCAGAATGGGCTCCACACAAATGTCCATGGACTATGAGTACCCAGTGGTATGAGCACTTACAGGCTGTGACCACCTGGACCATGAGCACCCACAGGCTATGACTATTTGGGGAGCATGAGCACTTGGGGGGGGGGATCCACAGCCACAAGGAGACTTTGGTCTATTCAATGACAACCAAATCTAGAGTCAAATGTCATTGGCATGTTGATGCTGTATCTACCACAGGGAGGGGAAGACAGACATTGGCAAAGGCAAAAATGGAGAAAGCAGGGGCTGGAGAGATGGCTTAGCAGTTGAGGTTGCCTGCAAAGCCAAAGGTTCGATTCCCCAGGACCCACATAAGCCAGATGCACAAGGTGGCACATGTGTCTGGAGTTCGTTTGCAGTGGCTGGAAGCCCTGGTGTGCCCATTCTCTCTCTCCCTTTTTCCCTCACTTAAATAAATAAATAAAAATAAAATCTTTTTTAAAGATGGGGAAAGCAGCTTCACAGGAAGCTGGGCAACCCCTCCTGGCCTGGCAGCATACACACCCAGGTCAAGGTAATAGGTGGCACATGACCCAATGCAGGATCTTACTCACTGTGCTGTGTCATGCCCAGTTGCTGCCAGCCTGGTCTCCAGACCAACTGGGAGTCAATGATGGGCTTGTTGGTCCTTACCTCATACCCTGGTACTTGAAGCTCCTCAACACCCAGCTATACCTGTATATATTCACTCCAGTTCTCTCTCTCTGTCTGTCTCTCTCTCTCTCTCTCTTTGGTTTTTCAAGGTAGGATCTCACTCTAGCCCAGGCTGACCTGGAATTCACTATGTAGTCTCAAGGTGGCTTCAAACTCACAGTGATCCTCCTACCTCAGCCTCCTAAGTGCTGGGATTAAAGGTGTGTACCACCATGCCAGGCTAGTTTTTTTTTTTCTTTTTTGATAGCTTATTTTTATTTATTTGAGAGAGAGTGAGGACAAAGAGAGAAAGAATGGGTGCACCAGAGCTTCTAGCTGCAGCAAATGAACTTCAGATGCATGTGCTCCCTTGTACATCTGGCTTACATGGGTTTTGGGAAATTGAACCTGAGTCCTTTGGCTTTGCATGCTAAACCATCTCTGAGGCCTTTGGTTTAATGGCTAAACCATCTCTCCAGCCACCACCACCCCCGCCTTTTTTTTTTTTTTAGACAGCATTGCTATGTAGCCCTTCCTGGCTTATACTTACTACATAGCCCAACTGGCCTTGAACTTGCCTCCCTCTGCTTCCTAAGTGCTAGGATTATAGGAATAGACCACCATAATGTCTGCTTCCTCCAGTTGAAATAAACATGGGAATGAGGCACCAGCCTGGCCAGGGAACACTGCCTCTTTCTCCAGAACCCACTCAATGCTCATACTGACACCATATGGGCAAGACTACACTCTGGGGTAAACGTAGGAACAACCCAGGGATCCAACTGTGTGTCTGTGCAGTGAGGAGGAAGTGGGGAAAGGTCAGTATCTTGCCCCAATCCATGTGCCTGGAGAAGAGGGTCAGGAGTGTGACAGCCCTGCTCAATTATAAGAACACACCACTATGTGGACTACATTTCCTTATTTTCTGCATTCCTGCAGAAATGCATTGGCATTTGGGACTTGTTGACACATGGTATAAATGGACCACAGTCCCATGTTCTGGCAAAAGATCTCCCTTGAGTACTCACAGCCCCTGGTTGGTCATAGCCTGTGGGTGCTTTATGGCCCCTGGACCCAATTCCTGGAGGCAGCACAGGTCTTACTCTGCAACAAACTTACAAATGCAAACCAAACTCAGACCCACACTATAGACTGCCTTCTCTATAGGGATAGGCCAACCAAGCCCAAGGTTGCTCACCAGCCTTGCCTGGTCTTTCACATGAAACACATGAAAGTTCAATTTCTCTCTCTCATATGCACACACACACACACATACACACACTCATATTTCCTCTGCCTGCATGGTATGAGACCCGCCCATGACCTATGAGCTCGTTACTTAGTTATTTAGCACTAAGTAACAAGCTCAGTGTAGGTGGCCTTGCCATATCTGAATTACAGTAACATAGTCAACTCAGAGATCTGTGGTATTTTTGCATTCACAGTATGAAATCCAGGCCAAAGCTCTGAGTTCAAATTTGAATTCTTTCAGTCAAACACCAAATGACCTGAAGCTATCTCTTCAAAGGCAAGGCTTCCCTCCTTTGGCAGGGAACCAGCTGTGCACAGGTTATTTCAGAAAATGTGAAATTTATAAGCATGATACTTGGAGTGCTCCTCTTCTATAAACAAGGTATAGTAAGCCACAGGCATCTGGTACTCTAACCCAGCAAGATAAAAATGGTTCTTGGGCCAGGTGTGATGGTGCACACTTTTAATCCCAGCACTCAGGAGGCAAATGTAGGAGGATTGCTGTGAGTTCAAGGCCACTCTGAGACTACATAGTGAATTCTAGGTCAGCCTGGACTACAGCGAGACCCTACCTTGAAAAACCAAAACAAAGAAAGAAAAAAAAAAAAAAAAAGAATGGTTCTTGAGCCTATTGTGTCAGCAGACCTGTAATCCTGGCACTTAAGAGGTCAAAGCAGGAGGACTGCAAATTAAAGGACAACCTGAGCCATGGATTCAATGTCCAGCACTCAAAAAAAAAAAAAAAAAAAAAAAAAGATTCTTGTATTTAAAAAATTATTTATTTATTTGAAAGAGAGAGAATATGAATATGGGTGCACCAAGACCTCTAGCCATTGCAAACAAACTCCAGACTCATGTGCCACCTTGGTTTACATGGGTACTGGGAAATTGAACCTGGGTCCTTAGGCTTTGCAGGCAAGAGCCTGAATGGCTAAGCCATCTCTCCAGCCCAATTCTTGTATTATTTATTTACTTGAGAGTGAGAGAAAGGGGGGTGGTGGAGAGAGAGAATAGGCATGTTGGGGCTTCCAGCCACTGCAAACAAATTCCAGACACATGCCACCTTGTGCATCTGGCTTTAATGGGTACTAGGTAATCAAACTCGGGTACTTATGCTTTGAAGGCAAGCAACTTAACCACTGGGATATCTTTCTAGCCCCATATTTATTACTCTTAAAGACAACAGCATTAAAAAATATTTATTTATTTATTTATTTATTTATTTATTTATTTATTAGAGAAAGAGAGTGAGCATGGGCATGCCAGAGCCACCCACATCTACAAACTCCAGACACATGCACCACCTTGTGTGTCTGGCTCTATGGGGATACTGGGAAATCAAACCCAGCCCATCAGGCCTTACAAAACACGCACCTTTAACTGAGCCATCTCTCCAGCCCCCTTTTTGTTGTTTGGGTTTTTTTTGTTTGTTTGTTTTTCAAGGTAGGGTATCACTTTAGTCCAGGCTGACATGGAATTCACTATGCAGTCTCAGGATGGCCTTGAACTCGGGGTGATACTCCTGTATCTGCCTCCTGAGTGCTGGGATTAAAGGTGTGTGCGACATCATGCCTGGCTTTGAGTCTTGTATTTTAAATTGGTTGAATAAAATAAGTCAGGTGTGATGACACATGCTTTCAGTCACATGAAAGTGTGTGATAACAGAAATATTAGTGTCCATAAGTACAGTTTTATTGGAGCACTTTTAATGGCCCACCAAGCCTTCTGGGCCTTCATTGAAAAGCCTTCAGACTATAATGGCTTAGTGATTAAAGGGCTTGACTGTGAAGCCTAAGGACCCAAGTTCGATTCCTCAGTACCCCCGTAAGCCAGATGCATAAGGTGGTACATGTGTCTGGAGTTTGTTTGCAGTGACTGGAGGCCCTGGCACTGCTCATTCTATCTACTTCTTTCTATATCTCTCCAATAAACAAATAAAATATATTTTTTAAAAAAAACACAACATGCCAGGTGTGGTGGTGCACACCTTTAATCCCAGCACTTGGGAGGCAGAGGTAGGAGGATCGCCACAAGTTCGAGGCCAGCCTGAGACTACATAGTGAATTCCAGGTCAGCCCGAGCTAGAGTGAGACCCTACCTCGGGGGGAAAAAAAAAAAAAAAAACCACAACATAACTGAACCATCATGCCATGCTGGACTTGAACAGAAAAAATGTATTCAAAGTAAAAATTTACATATGTGATTAGCACTCCATTACAACCACTGACTTTGGCCAATTTCACTCCTCTGCACCAGTCCAGAATAGTCATCTTTGCAGAACTTAGAAAATGCAGGCTGAACTAGTGGATTGTTAATTTTTTCTGTTTTTTTTTTTTTTTTTTTTTTTTTTTTTTTTTGAGGTAGGGTCTTACTCTAGCCCAGGCTGACCTGGAATTCATTATGTAGTCTCAAGGTGGCCTTGAACTCTCGGTGATCCTCCAACCTCTGCCTCCCGAGTGCTGGGATTAAAGGCATGTGCCACCATGTCCGGCTTGGATTGTTAATTTTGTTAGAAGCCCATTTTAGGTGCAAAAGTAGCTTTTTCAGTTTGTTGTAAATAATTTGAGACAAGGCTAAATGAAGTGAGTGGTGGCACCTGATGCAGAACTCTCATTCCCACCTATCACCAGCTGGCAAGGTACAGCAGGAATGTTGTGGAACTGGCCTCAGAGAGCATGTTCCAAAAGTCTAACCTCACCCCCCCACCCCTTTTACAAAGGGAGAAACCTAAGAGCCTCACTTATCTGCCCAAAGTCATGCTGTAGACTCACCGATGTCCAGTCACATGAATGTCATGCTCCAGTGCCTTCATCAGTTTGTTTGTTGTTTCTGCAGTGCTGGGGATGGAACCCAGGCCTTCTAAACACTAAGCCAGCACCCTAACAGTAAGCCACATCCCTTGCCCTCTCCTAGCACTATGCAGTGTCCCAAGGTGCTGCAGGCTGCTCTCTAGACAAGTTACCACCAGAGTAGGACAGGAATAACACCAGACTTACACCAAGACCCCTTTGCTCCAGTCTATTTCTGAGTTACTATATTACCTGCCTCAGGAAGCACACAAAGCCTTGGACTCAGAAAAGATGTTTCAGAAGCCTGATAGATGGGAAGGTTGTGAGTGCAAAAGGTGAACAAACAGGCTGGTGGACATGCAGGGTAAGAGCCAGCCTTAGGGTCCTGCCTTGTGCAAAGCTACCATCCACTTAAGGCTCCAAGGTCTCCCATCAGAGATGCACAAGGAGCTTCAGGAACGCCCCACCCCTACCAAGTGCCATGGCTGCCCCACTCCATACAGTCTCCACCATAACAGCATGAGACCACATATAATCAGAGGATGGGGTAGACAGAACAGTCCCAATAACCTAAAAAGGAAGTGGAAGGCAACTAGACCTCAAGGTAGCCACCAAGGTAGTAGTTCAACAGTGGTTACCAATGACATGTCTACATCCTCCTCCTAGAACCTGTAGGTGTGACCTTATTTCCTGATGTGGTTAAGTTAGACTCTCACAATGAATGTTCTTAGGTTAATCGGATGGATCCTGAATCCTATGACCAGCATGAATGACCACTAGAACAAAAAAACAAAGAAATTCCCAAGAAAATACTAGCAAAACAAATTCATGCAACATGCTAAAAAAATTATACACCATGACCTAATAGAATTTGTTTATGGGAATCACAGAAAATTTAAGATAGAAAATCAACCAGTGTGACATATGCATTAATAGAGTGAAGGAAATACTTGGTATCAACACAGAAAAAGTTGGGATTTAGTTTGGTTTTTCTGAGGTACGGTCTCACTCAAGCCCAAGCTGACTTGGAATTCACTATGTTGCCTCAGGGTGGCCTCGAACTCATAGTGATCTTCCTGCCTCCTTAGTGCTGGGATCAAAGGTGTGCACCACCATGCCCAGCTTAGAAAAGTATTTGACAAAATTCAACAACCTTCATGGTAAAAATCAAACAGCTAGGAATAGAAACATATTAAAACATATAGTGAACTACTTAATGGTAAAAACTTTTCCTATAAGATCAAGACAGAAACAATAATGCTTCCTCCCACCATTTCGATTTAACACAAAACCAGAATTCAAACTGAAGCAAGCAGGCAAGACAGACAAAGGTTTCCAAGTTGGAAAAGAAAAATTACTATTGTTTACAGATGATGTGATTTTTTTTGCTTGCTTCTGTGTATGTGTGTGTAATATTTGTATGCATATAGCAAGATACAAAGTCAACACATAAAAAAAAGAATACTTGTCAGGCTGGAGAAATGGGTGAGTGGTTAAGGCGTTTACCTGCGAAGCCAAAGGACTCAGGTTCAATTCCCCAGGACCCACATAAGCCAGATGCACAAGGGGCACATGCATCGGGGGTTCGTTTGCAGTGGCTAGAGGCCCTGGCGTGCCCATTCTCTCTCTCTCTCTCTCTGATTGCAAATAAATAAATAAAATTTGAAAAACTAAAATAAGTAAATAAATAAATAAAATTTTAGAAAAAAAAATACTGTCTTTGTAGAGTGTTCAGCACTAAATGAGACATCTCTATCACACCCTCCAAGGCTCAGGGTCCACTGCAGAAGAGGTGGAAGAAAGAATATTAAGAGCCAGGGCTGGAGAGATGGCTTAGTGGTTAAAGTGCTTGACTGTGAAGCCTAAGAGCCCAGGTTCAATTCCCTAGTACCCATGTAAGCCAGATACACAAGATGGCACAAGCATTTGGGGTTCATTTGTAGTAGCTGGAGGCCCTGATGTACCCATTCTATCTGCCTCCCTCCCTCTCTCTCAAATAAGTAAATAAATATCTTTTTTAAAAAAGAAAAAAGCCAGGCATGGTGGCGCACACCTTTAATCCTTGCACTCAGTAGGCAGAGATAGAAGGATTGCTGTGAGTTCGAGGCCACCTTGAGACTACATAGTGAATTCCAGGTCAGCCTGAACTAGAGTGAGACCCTACCTCGAAAAACCAAAAAATTAATTAACTAATTAATTAATTAAAGAAATAAAAAATAAAGAAAAAAGGGGCTAGGGAGATGGCTTAGTGGTTAAGGCATTTGCCTGCAAAGCCAAAGGACCCAGATTCAATTCCCCAGGACCCATGTAAGCTAGATGCACAAGGTGGCACATGCACCTGGAGTTCATTTGCAGTGGATGGAGGCCCTGGCACGCCCACTCTCCGTTTGTTTCTTTCTCTCTCCATCTCTTTCTCTCAAATAAATAAATAAATAAAAATAAAAATAAAAATATTTTTAAAATTAAAAAAAATCATCTTGTTTCTTGCAGCAGGTAAAGGCCCTGGCAAACTGCCTCTTTCTCTCTCTCAATTAAATTAAATTAAAAAAAGAAAGAAGCCAGGCGTGGTGGTGCACACTTTTAATCCTAAGCACTCGGTAGGCAGAGATAGGAGGATTGCCATGAGTTCGAGGCCACCCTGAGACTACATAGTGAATTACAAACCAGCCTGGGCTAGAGTGAGACCCTACCTTGAAAAACAAAACAAAACAAAACAACAACAAAAGAATATAAGAGCCAAAGAAAGGGTAGGATTGCTTAGAATGCAATCTTCTTCCAGATACAAAATGGCCTTGATACTAATTACCTCACAATTCCTGAAACTACCTACATAAGACCTTCATAATAGGAGAAAAGATGATGTCAAAATAAAAGAAACTAATTGGAAGGAGGAGGTGATTCAATGGAGGGTGGATTTAAAAGGGGGAAATGGGAGTGAAGGAAGGGAATTATCATAGTTTTATTGTCTATACTTATGGAAGCTGTCAATAAAATGTTTTAAAAAAATACTTGTCCCAGCCTGAGACTACATAGTGAATTCCAGGTCAGCCTGGGCTAGATAGAATAAGACCCTACCTCAAAAAACCAAAAAAAAAAAAAAAAACTTGTCTTAGGGGCTGGAGAGAGAACTCAGCAGTTAAGAGTACTTCCTGAGCCAGGCATGGTGGTGCGCACCTTTAATGCCAGCACTCGGGAGGCAGAGGTAGGAGGATCGCTGTGAATTCGAGGCCACCCTGAGACTACATAGTGAATTCCAGGTCAGCCTGAGCTAGAGTGAGACCCTACCTCAGATAAAAAAGAAAAAAAAAAAAAACTACTTCCTGTGCAAGCATGAGGAAGATTTCCCAGAACCCACATAAATAGCTGGGCATGGCCATTCACATCTATAACCCCAGTCCTATAGGAAGCAAAGACAAGAGAATCACTATGTATTGGAAAATATCAGTGAAGAGACTCCATCTCAAGGAGACACAGATGAGCAATGAAGAGGGGGTCATCCAACGAAGAGGGGGTCACCCAACATTCTCCTCTGGCTTCAGTGTACATACATATAGGGCAAATCTACACGTACACGTGCCTATACCACACAAATACACTATAGTACACACACAAACACACACACACACACACACCACCTACTATACACAAATCAAAACAACAAAAACATCTGTCCTATATCTGGGCATGGTGGCTCATGTCTTCAGTCTTAAAACTCGGGAGGATAATCATGAGCTCAAGGCCAGCCTAGGCTACAGAGTGAGTTCCAGGCAGCCTAAGACTGTGCCTCAACAAAACAGCAACAAAAAATTACTTATCTCTCTATACAATCAGTAATCCATAAAGAATATTAAGAAAACAGGGCTGGGTAGATGGCTCTGTGGTTAAAGATGCTTGCTTGCAAAGGCTAATGGCCCATGTTCAACTTTCCAGTACCTATGTAAAAGTGAGATGCACAAAGTGGTACATGAATCTGAAGTTCGTTTGCACTGGCAAGAGGCCCTAGTGCACCCATATTCAATCTCTCTGCTCATAAATAAATATTTAAAAATTATTAAATACTGGGCATGGTGGCACATGCCTTTAATCCCAGCACTCAGGAGGCAGACGTAGAAGGATCACTGTGAGTTCAAGACCACCCTGAGACTACAGAATGAATTCCAGATAGCCTCAACTAGAGTGAGACCATACCTTGAAAAACAAAACAAAACAAAACAAAATTCCTCCCTTCCTCCTTTTTTATGTAAGTAGAAAACCCCATCCTAAAATCTAAATTTTACATAGAATATTCAGGGCTTAAATAACTAAAACAATTCAAGAAAAAAAAAAAAAAAAGGTTTCCAGAGTTTTGTTGTTGCTGTTTTTCCTTCAGTACTAATGACTAAACTTTTTTTTTTTTTTGGCAGGGGAGGTGGGGTTGTTGAGGTAGGGTCTTGTTCTAGCTCAGGCTGGCCTGGAATTCACTATGTAGTCTCAGGGTGGCCTCAAACTCATGGTGATCCTCCTACCTCTGCCTCCTGAATGCTGGGATTAAAGGCATGTGCCACCACGCCTAGCCTAAACTTAAGTCTTACACATGCTAGACAAATGCTCTATCACTGAACTATATCTCCAGCAAAATCTTCATTTCAAGACTTCTTACAAGTGGGATATGGTTGTATACACCTGTAATCGCAGCACTTAGGAGGTAGAGGGAGAATCAGAAATTCAAGGTCATCCTCAGCTACCAAGCAAGTTTGAGGCCAGCCCAGGCTACCTGAGCCCCTTTTTCAAAAACAAAGCAACCAACAAAACCATCATTGTAAAGTTATAGTACACAAATCAGTGTGACATGTCATAGAGAAACAAGCAAAATAGTGTATTAGTTACTTTATTCATTATTGTGACCAAATACTTAACAAGAAGCAATTTAAGAGAGGAGGGGCTTGTTTGGCTCATGGTTTGGGAGAGTACAATCTAGGAAGCAAAGTTCTGATAAGAATTGGTTAGCTATAACCCTCTAATCTCACCCTTCCAGCCCTACTTCAGCCATACAGGCCCAGTGTTGTAGTCAGATTCTCACTGCTGGCAGGAATCACCCAGTTAAGAGCAGCTTTGGGGGGAAAAAAAAGTTTATTTTGACTTATAGACACAAGGGGATGCTCCAGGATGGCAGGAAAAACAATGGCATGAGCAGAGGGTGGACAACACTTCCTGGCCAACATCAGATGGACAACGGGAACAGGAGAGTGTACCAAACACTGGCAAGGGGACACTGGCTATAGTACCCATAAGCCTGCCCCCAACAATACACTACCTTCAAAGGGGATTAATTCCCAAATCTTCATCAGCTGGGAACCTAGTACTCAGAACACCTAAGTTTATGGGGGAAACATGAATCAAACCACCACATTCCAACCCTGGCCCCCATAAACTGCTAACCATACATGATGTAAGTGCAATGCATTCAGTCCAACTTTCAAAGTCCCCATAGTTTTTATCAATCCTAATGATGTTCAAACATCCTCATATTCCAAAGTTTTTTAACTGAGCCATAATATCAAAAGTCCCCCCCCCCTCAAACCCATAATGGCACAGAATAAACATTCACACTGCAAAAGATGGCACTGGGCATAGCAAAGAAATATTCAACCAATACAAGATTTAAACAGGACAAACATCAAACTCTATAGCACCAAGTTCAACAGCTCTAGTCAGTGACAAATCTCCAAGTCTGATAATTCTAACCACTGACAAGTCTTTGGAGTTCCAATTCTTCCCCTACAGCTAGGCTACTTACAGGCCTGGAAAACTTCATCAGGGCTGTCAGCTTTCCTTAGCAGCCATCTTGTGGTCCCAGTATCTCCACTGGGTCTCCACTACAACCCATGATCCATCCTCACAGCTCCATCGGGTCTCCATGCAGGCATCCAGCAAACCTACTTCACACTGCACATGGCCATTTCTAAAACACAAGACCGTGTTGCAATCTCAATGACCCTCTCTTTCAACTCTGACCAGAATAGTCCATCAAGCTGTACTTACAGAACTGCAAGCCATCTCTTAGACCAAGGTTTCAAATTTTGAAAATCAGCTCCAGAAGGCCAAAGCCACATAGTAAGGTATCTATTAGCAATCCCACTCCTCGGTGCCAACATTACTGTTGTAGTCAGGTTCGCATTGCTGGCAGAAATCACCTGATTAAGAGCAGCTTTTGGCTTACAGACTTGAGGGGACGCACTATGTGGCTTTGGCCTTTTGGAGGTGATTTTCTATAGGAATGTAGAAGGATTTGAAACCTTGGCCTAAGGGACACCTTGCAGTGCTGTAAGTACAGCTTGATGGACTATTCTGGTCAGAGTTGAAAGACCTGAATGCAGTAACACTATGGACTGTGAGGTTTGGCTTATGACAGCAGAGAAAGAGCTTTGCCTGGACTGGGCTAGAAGCAGTTTGTAATGAGGGGCTTGCTGTTATGGCTATGTCCTGAGAAGTTGTGCAGGGTTACATTGTGTAGAAATGGACTGGTATGAGCAGAGGGACATGGTATAGAAAAAATTGCAATCTTTGGGCCTAAGCTACTGCCCATTCACCTGCAATTGTTTGACAGAGTACAACCTTTGAGATTGGGCCAGCTGATCTACACTAGGGCAACAGGAAGAATGTAGACTCTTTTGAAGGTGTCTGAGTGCTCAAGGAGTGTCTTATTCTTCAAAGTCTGTTTTATTCTCCCCTGGATTAACAAATTGGTAACCTACCTGGTATTGTGGAGTATAAGAAATGCAGGAAAGAGAGGGTAATTGAGTTTGCAACTCAGTCTTGTGTTTTGAAAATGGCCATGGGCAGTGTGAAGCAGGTTTGCTGGATGCCTGCATGGAGACCCGATGGAGCCGTGAGGATGGACCGTGGGTTGCAGTGGAGACCCAGTGGAGATGCTGGTACCACGAGATGGGTGCTAAGGAAAGCTGCCAGCCCCAATGAAGTTTTCCAGGACTGTGAGTAGCTTGGCTGGTGGGGAGGAATTGGAACTCCAGAGACTTGTTGCTGGTTAGAATTATCAGACGTGGAGACTTGTCACTGGCTAGAGTTGGCGCTACAGAGTTTGATGTTTAAATCTTGTATTAGTTGACTATTTCTTTGCTATACCCAATGCCATCTTTTGCAGTGTGTTTATTCTGTGCCATTATGGTTTTTTTTTTTTTTTTGGTACTATGGCTCAGTTAAAAGACCATGGATTATGGGGATGTTTGAACATCATTAAGATCATCATTAAGATTGATAAAAAACTATAGGGACTTTTAAAATTGGACTGAATGCATTACATTTTACATCATCATTTTACATTAGCTTATGGGGGCCAGGGGTATAATGTGGTGGTTGATTAAGGGGTCCCCCATAAACTTATGTGTTCTGAATGTTAGGTTCCCAGCTGATGGGAGATTTGGGAATTAACCCCTTCTGGAGTCAGTGTATTGTTGGGAGTGGGCTTATTAGTATTATAGCCAATGTCCCCTTACCAGTGTCTGGCACACTCTGCTCCTGTTCCTGTTGTCTACCTGATGTTGGCCAGGAGGTGATGTCCACTCTCTGCTCATGCCACTGTTCCAAAATAACCCTTTTTCCCACAAGCTGCTCTTGGTCAGGTGATTTCTGCCAGCGATGGCAACCCGACTGCAACAGTCAGACTTTAAGAAAATGTAAAAACTATATGTTAAAAGGCTCATTCAGGGCTGGAGAGATGGCTTAGTGGTTAAGGCACTTGCCTGCAAAGCCCAAGGACCCAGATTCGATTCCCCAATACCCACTTAAGCCAGATGCACAAGGTGGCACATGCCTCTGGAGTTTGTGTGCAGTGGCTGGAGGCTCTGGTGCATCCATTCTCTCTCTACATGCCTCTTTCTTTCTCCCTCTCTCTCAAATAAATAAATAAAATATTTTAAACAAAAGGCTCATTCAACAAAGAAAGCTACACATACAAATAAAATATTTGCATATCCATGTTCAATAAGAGATTAAGATCCAAAATGCACACAGAACTTCTAACACTCACAACAAAACAGGCAGATTCAAACATAGGCAAAGGATGCAGGGGCAGCACTACAGTCTGCGGTCCTGGCTTCTCAGAAGGCTCAAGCAGAAGCGTGAGGGCAGCCTTGGCACACAGTGAGATCTTGTCTCAAAAAAAAAAAAAAATGCAAGTGATAAATTTAGTTATACATATTCTTCAAAAATTTTAGTAATTAAAAACTAAAGGAAGCCGGGCGTGGTGGCGCACGCCTTTAATCCCAGCACTCGGGAGGCAGAGGCAGGAGGATCTCCGAGAGTTCGAGGCCACCCTGAGACTCCATAGTGAATTCCAGGTCAGCCTGGGTTAGAGTGAGACCCTACCTCGAAAAACCAAAACAAAACAAAAAAAAAAAAAACTAAAGGAATAAGGTAGTGACACATGCTACAGTATAGAACCCTGAGAAGGTGTTGCTGAGTGAAAGAAACCAGACGTGAGACCATGTAGTGTGAGACCCTCTTTATATGAAATGACCAAAACAGGCAAAACCCACAGAGGCCAAGAACAGACTACTGACTAATAGGTGGAGGGGAAGCAGAGTGACTGCTAAGGTCATGGGACTCATTCTAGATAGGGGCAGAGCTGGTGGCAGCTGAGCAACGAATGCTAAATGCTACTGAGCTATTCAACTAAGTGATAGAAACAGTAAATGTTACTACATTCTTTATAGTTAAGAGAAAACAAATATAGGCCAAAAAGATTGTGACTGGTGCCAGGTGCTCAAGGGGCAGGCCAGTCAGCATAATGTGGCCCTCCCAGCTATATACTCCCCAAATCACCTGTATTGTAACCACATCCTGCAAAATTTTCATTTTTTTTCCTTTTTGGTGCATGTGTGCTTGTGCATGTGACTAAGAACACACAAGTGCCACAGTATACATGTGGAGATCAGAGGACAACTTTTGGATGTCAATCCTCACCTTCCACCTTGTTGGAGACAGGGTCTTTCATTGTCCATTGCTCCATTTGCCAGACCAGTTGGTCTGTGAGCTTCTAGCACTCTCTCCTGTCTCTACCTTCCTTTTAACCATAGGCATGCCAGGATTACAGATGCCTACCACAGCATCCAGCTTTTCCATGGGTTCTGGGGGTCTGAACTCAGGTATTCATAGTGCACAGCTAGGGCTTTATCCTCAGCTCCACATTTTCAAGTTTTCATCTGCCTCTGACCATGATCTGTCTATCCATACATCTACCAGTATACCTTGTGACCCTGCTAAGGCTCAAGGAGAGCCACCCTAGCCATTTACATCTCCCGGGCCGACTCTTGCAGACACCACAGTCACACAGTTCCCATGGTGGTCCCACTGACCACAACGGGGTTTTCCTGTGTCTAACATGGGCATGAACCTGAGGAGAACATAACATCAAAGTGCAATGCCTGGGAAAACCCATCTGAGGGTACTATCATTTCATACATACCAGGGGAATGAAGCCCATCCTACACCCTGGTGCACCATCCAGCCAAACTGTCATCAGCAGACAAGGCAGAGGGCTGCAAAAGCAGGAAGAAACTTTCTCCTCTCAACTACCCAAGGATCCTACCCAGTACCTAGCCTATGACCTGCTAAGCAAAAGATTTATGGAATGTTCTGACAATCTGAGTGGCCATCACAGCCTCACAGCCACACTAGCAAGGACCTACTCATGTGCCCAGGTCAGTTCTTAAGGATCAGCCACATTCTCTGCATGCACGCAAGGTAACATGGACCTGCTCTATCTCACACCCAACTCCTACCCTCCAGCAGAGATCCCAACCCCTCAGGCATCCTATGACCCTTCCTACACTGCAAGAGCCCCACCAACTCAGAGAGCTATCACTATAGCATCCACACACGGAAAGGAGAATACTTGAGTCTGAGCCTCTGGGACAGGGTGAGACAGGTGCACAAATGCAGCTGGCTGCCCCATTGCCCTGTGCCAACAGGTCTATCTGGAGATACTCCTGGCACAAAATGGGGCAAATAAACAGTCTTGTCACCACGGTCACAAAGACATTTAGGTAGCAGACAGATACTATCTGAAGCTCCTACCAGCTGTTGATCAGCAGCATGAAGGCTGAGGAGTGTGGTGACAAGACAACCTCATCTTCTCTCCCAGGTGTTTGCCTTGCTTTATTTTATTCTTTTTTTTTGGGGGGGGGGGTTCAAGGTAGGGTCCCACTGTAGCCCAGACTGACCTGGAACTCACTGTGTAGTCTCAGGCTGGCCTTGAACTCAAAGAGATCCTCCTACCTCTGCCTCCTGAGTTCTGGGATTAAAGGTGTGCTTCCATGCCCCACTCTATTTTATTCTTTTATGTACTCATAAAGACACACTGTTGTGTGACAAGTCCCTCTCTTGGGGCAGCATGGACATCCCAAAGGCAGAGAGTTCTGGAACAGCATGTAGCACTACACAAGAAACCTCAGTTCTATAGGTAACACAACATGCCAGCCACCTGTTCTGTGGCCTCTACAGGCTGCCTGGGGCTTGTGCAGGAGACTACCCTGTCACAGCTTCAATCCTCAACCAGCCTATCAAGAGCCTCTCCAGGCACAACCTCCATACCCCACCTTACTGATATTCTCCCTTGATCTTCCCACCCCACAGTCCCACGTGGGTCAAATACCTGCTATCCCAACTATGTCAGCCTATGCAGCCTTGGGCTTTTCTCCCTCACTGTTCAACTGCCCCAAAAGCTCTCATCCCAGGGGCCTTCTCAACACTGCTTGTGAGACACAGTCAAAGACAAGAATAGAAGCTCCCTTTGGAACTCACTGCTCCTGGAACCTGGTTCCTTTATCTCCCACCAAGAGACTCAACAAGAAAATAAATAGGGCAGCACAGGATGGAGAGAGGGCAGATCAGGCCTGGGGTGGCCTACACTGGAGCAGATGTATTAGTGCAGTGTCCAAGTTTCCTAGCCTGCCTGGGTCTTTCCCTCCTGAGATCAAATCACGGCATCTCTTGAACCTTCTTCCATCATGCCACCAAATGACCAAGTCAGCTCCTCCCTGATGAACTGTTAGCCAAACCCACAGAAAACAGTGAAGGGCACCAGCCAACAGGAAAACTGTCCCCAAGATGGTAATAGCAACTCAAGCTGAGGTCATACTCCTCACCAGGGCAAATGTCCCTGGGCCCCTGAGCCCTGCTTCACATATGGCACCCGCATATTTCCCTGGCATGATGATCAGCTGTTTCACCCATAACATGCAGATATGTTAAAAGAAATTCAACAACTGAGCACTCACTGTCTTCTCCGGGACAAGGCATGCCTGGCTGCTCAGGGATGCTCGGGAAAACTAGACAGAAAGAAATAAATAAGAGGATTAGTGTCCCCTGTGCTGTTAACTCTGTCCTTTAGGGAAAGCCTTTCCCTGAACAGGTCAAAGGGCTCACCATAGGGTTCATGAGGACCTGCTCTTAGGAGACATTTTTTAGGGCAGAACCTAAAAAACATAAGCACCTCCATGTGTCAAACCTTATTTGTAAGACTTTAGGGGAATAGGCAACCAATGGTTTCTAGACAGCAGAGTTGTCAGAGGAAAAATTAGTGCTTTGCATTAATAAATTAATGCACAAACTAGAGAGGATGGTAATTACACCAAAACTGGCATTTTAAAATGAGAACTGAGGGGCTGGAGTGATGGCTTAGCGGTTAAGGCATTTGCCTGCAAAGCCAAAGAATCCAGGTCGATTCTCCAGAACCCACATAAGCCAGATGCACAAGGGGGCACATATATCTGGAGTATGTTTGCAGTGGCTGGAGGCCCTGGTGTACCCCTTCTCTCTCTCTTTCAAATAAATAAAAATAAACACTTAAAAAATGAGGACTGAACCTAGAGATTTGGGAATGGTAGGCAGGCACTCTATCACTAAGCTACAGCCCCAGACCTCTTGCTAGGCTGGCCTTTAATATTTGATCCTACTGCCTCAGTCTACTGAGTAGCTGGGGTCATACCAGGCCCAGTTAAAGTTGACTTTTAAAAGTACATAAAAGCATCATAAGATTTTTAATCCACAATCCCTCCATATGGCTTTCCAATTCTCAGGTGGTCTGTCAAAGATGCCCATGGTTGATGAGGGTTCCTTGGGGCCACCCATCTTCATAGACCACATGGGCAGGTGAAAAGCCCACCCACAATCACTCACCATGAATGATGAGCACTTCATCCCTGTGCTGACAGGCGAGGCGGAAGGCCTCCTCCAGTTCCATTTGTGAGGACACGGTGCAAGGGTCACCTGGTAGGGGGTAGCAAAAGAAACTATTGAGGCTCCAAGGTCTGAAGGCAAAGAGGTCTGAAATGGTGCTCCCATAGCACATTGACCCATGTCTGTTGAGCAAAGTCTTGCTATCCATGATCTGCACACAGCAGGATTGGGAGACCACAGACCAGCCATCCAGACCAGTGAGTGGTTCATTAATCTTCAGAAGGAAGCAGTGTTAACTCGCATCCCTGGGAGCTTCAAAAGCTTTTGGGCAGCAAGAAAACCCAAGAACCTTCTCCTAGGTGGCACATGTAACAGAAGAAGTCCCTACCCCCTAGGCTAGACAAAAAGAAAAATACAGAGTCGGGGCTGGAGAGATTGCTTAGTGGTTAAGGCACTTGCCTGCAAAGCCAAAGGACCCACGTTTGAGTGCCCAGGACTCACATAAGCCATATGTACAAGGTGGCGCATGCATCTGGAGTTTGTTTGTAATG
This sequence comes from Dipus sagitta, assembly GCA_036346955.1. Classification (NCBI taxonomy): domain Eukaryota; kingdom Metazoa; phylum Chordata; class Mammalia; order Rodentia; family Dipodidae; genus Dipus; species Dipus sagitta. The sequence continues at coordinate 135,768,827 of CM070773.1, forward strand.
GCTGGAGACCCTGGAGTGTCCATTCTCTCTCTCAAATAAATAAATAAATAAATATAAAAAAATGTAATGCTGGGCATTGTGGCACATGCCTTTAATCCTAGCACTTAGGAGGTAGGGATAGAAGAACTGCCATGAGTTCAAGGCCAACCTGAGACTACATAGTGAATTCCAAGTCAGCCTGGGCTAGAGCAAGACCCTAACTCAAAACAATAACAACAAAAAAATTTAACAAAAAAAATGTATAGAGTCATAATCTGCCCAGTCTTCAACTGATGGCTGCACTCATAAAGGTAAAGGAGTTCCTCTTGACCATCTCCTATCCCATCCCCATTTTCTTTTTCTAAAAAAAGTATTTTATTTATTTATTAAATTTATTTAAGAGAGAGAGAAAGAGGCAGAGAGAGAAAGAATGGGTGCACCAGGGCTTCTGGTCACTGCAAATGAATTCCAGAAACATGTACCACCTTGTGCCTCAGGCTCACGTGGGTACTGGGGAATCGAACCTGGGTCCTTAGGCTTTGAAGGTAAGCACCTTAACCACAAGGCATCTCTCCTGCCCATTTTCTTTTATTTCAATTTTTTAAAAATATTTTTTATTTAGCCGGGCGTGGTGGTGCACGCCTTTAATCCCAGCACTTGGGAGGCAGAGATAGGAGGATTGCCGTGAGTTCGAGGCCACCCTGAGACTCCATAGTGAATTCCAGGTCAGCCTGGGCTAGAGTGAGACCCTACCTCAAAAAACCAAAAAAATATATATATATTTTTTTATTTATTTGAGACCAAGAGAAAGAGGCAGACAGAAAGAGAGTAGGCAAAATAAATAAATAAATGAAAGTGAGTATGGGACACCAGGGCCTCTTGCCATTGTAAACAAACTCCAAATGCATGTGCCACTTTGTGCATCTGGCTTTACATGGGTTCTGGGGAATCAAACCTGGGGCCATCAGGCTTTGCAGACAAGTGCCTTTAATTGCTGTGCCATCTCTCCAATCTCTACCCACCCCGCCCATCCCCATTTTCTAGATGTGGATCTGACTGAGAAAGAATGGGGGGAAGATATAGAGGAGAAACAGAGATAGAGAGAATGGACAGAGAGGAAAGGAAGAAGTAGAAAGGAAGAGAGGAGGGCTGGAAAGATGGCTCAGCAGTTAAAGTGCTTGCCTGCAAAGCCTAATGATCTGAGTCCGATTCCCCAGTACCCACATAAAGCCAGATTCACAAGGTGGCGCACATGTTTGGAGTTTGTTTGCAGTGGCTAGAGGCCCTGGTGTGCCCATTCTCTCTCCCTGCCGGACATGGTGGCACACACCTTTCATCCCAGCACTCTGGAGACAGAGGTAGGAGGATTGCTGTGAGTTTGAGGCCACCCAGAGAGCAAAGTCCTACCTCAAGAAAATAAGAAAAAGAAAGGAAGAGAGGAGAGAAGGTAGAGAGGAGAGGGGAAGGTGGAATGGATGCCTCAGAGGTACACTTGGCCTCTGCGCTTGGCTAGGGAAATAAAGAGCTATTCATTCCAAAATCAGCTGCCAGAAAAGACCAAGAAAAGAGGAAGGTTAGGCAAGAGATAAGGACCTGCTCAAAGTGAGCCCCTAGGAGACCCACACAACCTCTCCCTGTACTTGAGACTAGAATCCACTAGAAGGGACCCACCCTTCTGTCAGGCATTTAATGCTACCCTGTCAGGCCCAAATGCAGTTCCTAATTATGCATTTGTAGGTGTCCATACTGGGGAAATGTTGGTTGTACTAAGTTCAGTTTACACAGTTTTACATCTTGTGGAAGAGGATGGAGGCTGCTTTGGCAAAGCCCAATGAAACTCAGTTTGACCAGCACAGGACTGAGGCTACCTTCACTATCCACCCACTTGAGGGTGAGAGGGTGCTGCTGGTGTAGGCCGCACATATCCCGCACTTCCTCACACAGCACCTCAAAGGTTGTCGAGGCATCCACACTCGTGATCAGGATGTCCCTGGAAACAAAGAGGACAGGGATATCTGTAACCAAAGTCACATCTAACTCAGACTAATAATTGTCCAAGTTACTGATTAGATAAATAAAATTAAAACCTTCCCCCAAATAATATAACAGACACCCACAAACATGAAATAGGAACTACTGACCAGTTTTTAAAAATGACCCCCATGACTCTATAAAAAACCAGGTTAGCCTGGGATGGTGGCACACATCTTTAATCCCAGCACTTGGGAGGCAGAGGATTGCTGTAAGTTCAAGACCAGCCCGAGACTACATAGTAGAGTTCCAGATCAGCTTGGGCTACATGCAGACACTACCTCAAAACAAACAAACAAAAAATAGGTCAAAACATCAAATGGCACCCTCTGGTAGAGGCCAGGCAGATCAGTTCACACCTATTGGTTTAATTAAGGTGAAACATGACCACCAAGCCTTCCCTTAAACCTTGAAGCTACAAACCAGGACATGTCACCCAGGAAAATTATATGGGGAGAATTTAATAATTCAATAATCAAAGCAGCTTTTTTTAAGCCCTGAAGGGATGACTTGACCCACTTTGACCCAAGTGCATCTGTGACATAATTCCAGGGATAATTTTTAGAAAATCAAGTCACAGAATGTCACTGCCTTTTATCTTTTTACCCCCAAACAAGAACTGAGCCTCTGTAGTAGGTTATGGCTCAAGGGTTCCTAGCTGCCCCAAGATAGCCCTTCACTGGCAAAGGAGAAACCTCACCTGCCCCCAGTAGACTGACAGGAAGAGGAATAGAGCCCCAGAACCAACGTATTTCCATGGAAACTCTAAGCAAGAACCACACTCTTGCTGAATTCACTTGAAGTGGCAGTGAAAATCTACCCATGTCTGATACCCCCAGTGAAGGGCTTGCAGAGGGAAAACCAAAAACCTCTGAGACAAAAATACAGGTTGAGGGCTAGAGAGATTGCTTAGCGGTTATGTTGTATGCCTGCGAAGCCTAAGGACCCAGGTTCGATTCTCCAAGTCCCATGTAAGCCAGCTGCACATGGTGGTGCATGCGTCTGGAGTTTGTTTGCAGTGGCTGGAGGCCCTGGCGTGCCCATTTTTTCTCTCTCTCTCCCACTCTCTCTCTCTCTCTAATAAATAAAATAAAATAAAATAAAATAAAATAAAATAAATGTTTAAAAAAACACAGGTTGAGGTGGTTGCTGACCCCCTGGATTTCCTAACAGGCTGTCTGAATTGGGTCTAACAAGCTTCTGTATACAAAGCCTTTGCCCCTGACAAAATTCAGAGTAACAAGGACCTAGCACTTACCACTCCCCAGCACATCAGCTGGTACCTTCTGGGATCAGTCTCCCCAACCCTGGGGGCTGGGAAGAGATACCCCCAGCTTCTCACTCCTTCCTACCAGAACTGGCCACCTAATACCTGCCCTAGACTCTACACACTGCATAGAAACTAACCCAGCTTGTATTCACCACAGTCTGTAGAATAATGGCAGATAAGGAAACTGAGGCACAGAGGCTAAATGGAGAGGACTTCATAGACCAAGTTCCCAGGCACTTGTCACCTGGGGTCACTCTGCTTAAGTGCCCGTACTATCCAGCACACTAAGAATCCTCCTATCCTTGACCTCTCTCTTCCGCCTCCCTACTGAAAGCTATCCTCTGGCCCTCTGAGTGCCTGGAGGACAGGGGCAAGTTCCCATGAGGCCCCAGAGCTTTGGAAGTGGCATTTCAGACTGAACCACCACCCTGGTCACATACTAGCTTAGGAGATGGCTCTAGGCATCAACCCTGTAGTCAACACCAGCCTGGATGGACTACTCCTCCCTGATCCTAGGTCTCCAAGGACCACAGCATGTCTTCCAACACTACAGTTTATAACAAGCACCTGGAGAGATGGCTTAGCGGTTAAGGTGCTTGCCTGCGAAGCCTAAGGACTCAGGTTTGATTCTCCAGTACCCAAGTAAGCCAGATGCACCAGGGGGGCACATGCATCTGGCATTCATTTGCAATGGCTGGAGGCTCTGGTGCACCTGTTCTCTCTCTCTCTCAAATAAAGAAAAAAAAATTTTTTTAAAGAACCTGGTCAAGAGAGAAGAGCCACCAGTTTGGATGTCCACAGTCTCAGAAAAGCTGGCACCTCAGCCTGGGAGCATACTCTCTAAACCAGGCTCATCTATGACCCCTGTGTTGCCTGACACCCGTCAGATATGGGTGACTACTGGGGGTGTGGGTAGGGGGGGCTCTGATCTTGAACTTGAGAGGGGCTGGGGGATAACAGGAGGGCATATGGGCATCAAACCACCCTTGCTTTTCTTTTCTTTCTTTCTTTCTTTTTGTTTTTTTGTTTTTTGTTTTTTTGAGGTAGGGTCTCACTATAGCCCAGGCTAACCTGGAATTCACTGTGTAGTCTCAGGGTGACCTCCAACTCAAAGCAATCCTCCTCCCTCTGCTGGGATTAAAGGCATGCACCACCATGCCAGGCTTGCTTTGTTTTGTTTTGTTTGTTTGTTTCCAAGGTAGGGTCTCACTGTAGCAGGCTGTAGTCTCAGTGTGGCCTAGAACTCTCCAGCGATCCTCCTACCTCTGCCTCCCAAGTGCTGAGATTAAAGTCGTGCACTAGCACGCCCAGCTTTTCTTTTTTTTAAAATATTTTTATTAATCTTTTAGCAAGCAGAGAAGGAAGGGAATGGGCATGCCAGGGGCTTCTTCCACTGCAAATGAACTCCAGATGCATGTGCCACCTTGTGCATCTGGCTCTGCAATGGCACTGGGAAGTTGAGCCTGGACCATCAGGCTTTGCAAGCAAGTGCCTTTAACCTCTGAGCCATCTTTCCAGCCCCCAAACCACCCTTCCTAAGGACAGTGTTTGACCCTGAGCTGTGGCCCTGTCACCTCCCTCAAAGCAGCAGCATCTCACCCTAGACCAATGCCTTCTGGGACAGAACTTCATCCTGTTCCACAGCTTTCACAGCTGAGGGTGGATCTCTGCAGACACTTTCCCATGTCACTTACCTAGGGTCTGCAAGCCCCACACAGACACTCAGGTAGTCAGACAAGGAAAAATGGAAAGGAGTGCTGGAGAAAAGTCCTTTCTGGGAAGGGAGAACAGAGGGAGTGAGAAGGGAGAGGGGAAGGGAGGGGAGGGGAGAAAGGGAGCAGGAAGGGGTGGAGAATGGGAGAGAGAAAAGGGTAGGGAAAGGAAGAGGAAGGGGTGTGAGGGGGGGGGGGGATTCCATTTTACCAGCCAGGGAAACTAAAGTCAACAGGTTGAATTACACTGCTGGTAACCAAAGCAATCCCCAAGGGCCAAAACAAGAGAGAAGCAGGCAAGTAGCCAAGCCTGGGATTGAGGACACTGTTCATGGTCCCGAAGTAATAGCTGAACTGACCGTGGGGGGAAGGCTGGACAGAGGGTGCAGTGCCCAACCATTCGAAGCCCTCAGGGTGTGACTTGCTTAAATAAGGACCAACCCTGACCATGTGTTGCTCAACTTGGGAATTTCATGCTAGAAAGGTGATTGCAGTATCTGGGATTTGTCAGGCTCAACACAAAATGTGAAAGGTGGATGCACTCAGGGCCTGAAGCCACAGCACAGCTTTCCCTTTTGCCAGCTACACTCCAGGCTGGAGGCAGCGCTTTGGACCTGACCTCTTTGGGTGAAGCTCATTACCAGACACCCCATTGAGCAAATCCCCCTACCTTTTGGCTTTATTACAAACGCCACCCTGACTCCAGGGCCACCAAGCATGGGGCCAGAGTGCTGGAGAACTGATTGGAAAGTTTCCATGATAAACTGTGGGGCCAGGAAGTCCCTAAGGTCAAACTTCCTTCTGCTCAAGCAGAAAACCACCTCAGAAAATGAGAGCCACTTGCTTGAGTAGCCTGGGTGGCTAGCAGAGGAGCACTTTGCAAAACCCCAAGGAATGCTGAGAGCCCATTTCACCTGCTGGGCAAGCATTCCAACCCCTTCCCTCCCCACTGCAGCAGTAGTGACCCTTGACTGTTGACCTTTGACCTGGGAGTACCCAGGTCTCAGGTCGGGTTTCTGGAGACAAAACATAGGTGGAAGAAACAAAGTGCTAGTCTTTCACTACGGAGGTCAACAACTCAGGGGCGGGACCCTGTGATCCTCCAGCTGTTGCTGGGCAGACCCGCCACCAAAGTCTCCACCCCCTCCAGCTCAGGGCAGCAACAATGACACCTAAGGATGGCCCCATTTCACAGCAAGGCAGGCACAATATAGAGGACACAGCCAGGACAAGCACCAAAGCAGGCCTCCAGCAAACTGATGGGAGGATTCCATCTGTCCAGTCCTCAAAGACAGAACAGGGCTGTATTCTTTTTGGAGATCTTAAAAAAAAAACCTGCTGTCACGCTAAACAAGTGTCTCAAGTGTCCCCAAGACGTGACAGGGCTGCTCTGTTCTCACCATTGCAGGCACTCATGGGTACACCTTCCCATGAGCTCAAAGGTTTTTCTTAAACTAAAACCCTCTATTTCTCGATATCCCACCCCCCTCGTGTTTTTCTTGTTTTGTTTTGTTTTTGAGGGGCAGGGTCTCACTCTAGTCCCAGCTGATCTAGAACACACTGTGTAGCCCTGGCAGGCCTAGAACTCACAGCAATCCTCCTGCCTTTGCTCTACAGTACTGGCACTACAATCCTGTGCCACCACACCCATCTTACACTTATTTCCTTCCTTCTTTCTCCCTTCTTCCTTCCTTTAAGGAACTCACTTTGTAGCCCAGGTTGGCCTTGAACTCAAAGCGATCCTCCCACATCAGCCTCCCGAGTCTTCTGGGATTAAAGGCGTGAGCCACTTAATCCTGATGTTTTTTTTTGGGGGGGGGGAGTGGTGGGCGGAGGGAGGAAATACACCATAAGTTTTCACCATCTGATGGAAACTTTTAATTCTTATAGGTTTGTTTCCTCGGTGTCCCTAACCATCCGTGACCAGGGCGAGGAGCGCGCAGCGACGCCACGGACTGAGCTTGCCCAGAGGGCGAGCAGTTTCCCGCGGGTGACGATCAAGGGCAGCGGAGCGCCGCGTCACTACCTTGCCTTCCCTCCCCTCCCCCGTCCCGTAAGCGGCCGCCCGCAGCTCGCGACGGCGCCCGGGCTCTGCCCGGCTCTGCCCTGCCCGGGGTCCGCGCGCTCACCCGCCGAAGTGCACCTTCAGGCGGACACGGCCGCCGCTCCCGTCCATCTTGGCGTACGTCCTGCTGGGCATGGCGCGCTCCGGCCAGCCGCCGTCAGTGTAGCGCCTGGGGCGCTCGGGCCATGGTGCGGGGGACCCCCCTCCCTCCGCCAGAGGCGGGCCGGGGGATGTCAGGTGAAGCAGACGACGGAACGCGGAACGCGGAAGGGAGCGCGCTGCGCGGGACCGACGGCGCCGGCCGGGCCAACTCTGCGAAACTTGGGCTGAGGGAGGGGCGGGGTGGGCGCGGCCGCCGAGAGCTGGAGGGCGGAGATGTGATGAGGGGGGGCGTCTAAACATGGCTGACTGAACGACCAATCGACGAGGCGGACAGACCCGGCCGTGGCACCTGTGACCAATGAGAATGAGGCGTGGCCGCTACCTGAGCCAATCCTCTGGGGAACGCGCGGCCGCAGCCCAATGGCATGTACGGGGCGGACTACCTGTCGGGGGCGGGGCTCTGCCACCTGCGGCCAATGGGAGCGTGTGCGGCGCGCCTCTGCCTAGCAACGGGGGCGGAGGGGCGGGGGAGATTCCGGCCGCCTGCAGCGGAGAAGCAAGCTTGGCACGGCGCGGCGCGTCAGTTCACCTCTGAGACAGCTGTGTGGAGAAGCCCCGAGAACTTTCTTCCGGAGGTGCACATGCTCGGGCGCTCCACCGTGGGAGCTAGCTGTCCACGCTGAGGAGACGCGATCGGAGGAAGCGCTGTCTCCCGGATACTGTGAGGAGCAGAGCACTTGGCAGCCCTCTCGCACCCCTGCAAATCGGAGGTCCCCGGCAGGGAAGGACTATCTACACTCGCTGTCCCTGCCCCGAACACTTGTAAGTACTTTTCAGTCCTTCGCTTTCATTCCACAGATGCTCCTGGCGCTCCTTGGTGCCAGACACTGAGGAGAACACGGTGGCCATGGCCATAGATCCTATAGTGTTCCCTGGCAAAGCTCTGTGCACTCCTTGTCGTCATCTCGGTCGCTTCCTTTGGAACACCTCTGCCCCCCCCCACCCCGCGCGCACGCACACCCCGCTCACCACCCTCTCCCAGACTTCACATAAAACGATCACTTCCAATATTTTAAATATCTTTTGAGATAGGAACTCACTATGTGGCCCAGGTTCTCCAGTGCTGGGATCACAGATGCATGTCACTCACGGATGGCTCACAGACTTCATTTGATTTATTTTCAGTATTGGGACTTGAACCCAGAGCACTGCATAGGTGAGGCAAGTGCTCCACCACTGAGCTATGTCCCTGGCCTGTTTTTCTGCTTTTGACCCTCCTGCCTTTATCTCCCAAGTGCTGGGATGACAAGCTTCTTGGACTTTTTCTTACCTTCACCTTGATAGTACCCCAGGGTTTTATTCTCCAAAGTTGCTTCCACCCTTCTCCTAGTCACCTAGCCTTTATCGTTTACTTATTTATTTGGGAGGTGTTGTTTAAGACAAAGACTTCCTGTGTAACCCAGGCTAGTCTGGAGCTTGTGAGCCTCCTGCCTCATCGAGTGCTACCATGCCCAAAACACAGCCTGTAGTCTAGGTTCCTAGGCCTCAGACTGCAGTGGCTTCTCACCCCTAGGCAGATCTCCCCTCAGCCCTGGTTGAGCCTCATGCTGCCCCACACCCTCTCAGTTTTGAAAGCTCCCTCCACTGCCCTGACCTCACCTCAGCTGCTGCTACCTGTATGGCGGCTTTCTAGGGACTCTGCTCCCCTATGTAATCCCCACGTACCACTCCCCCCTCCACCCCATCTGCTAACTCTCACGGCTTTACCTTTAACCTGTTCTTATAGTCTAAGAAAGCCCAGTGCCACCCCTAGTGGTTCCCATTGCCCTTGTATGAAAGCTAAGTCCTCACCCCGGACCATAGGTCTCCACAGGATCTGGAACCTCATTCCTTTCTGCCCTCACTCTCCCCTGTGCTCATCCTGGCTTGTACCTTCTCAGTCCAGGCTGCTGTTACACTTCTTTGAGTCTGTCTAACATATTTGACACTCATGTGAGCAATCTGACTCCACCACCACCTTCATGAGGTGGGATTCTTGTATCCCAACTCTAGCACACACAGCTCCAGGGTCCTCAATTGGGCTGGAAGGAGGCAATAGGGTAGAGGGTGATGGACATTGCCTGGGTCAGGCATGATAATGAGCAGTCCTGTACCCAGGAGGCAGTGTTCATGATATTAGGAGGGTCTTACTTGCCAGCAATCCAGCTGGCCCATGCTAAACCCTGACATTAACCCCATAGACAACTTGAGTCCCTCCCTTGGCAGGAGCATTTGTGGAAAGTTTAAATCTGATCCTGACATTGTGGTTGGTTAAGCTCAGCCCCAAGCCCTGGCTTCATGGCTGGTTTGCTCAGTCCTCATTCAGAAACTATAAATGACCCCAATTTAGGTCACAGGATGGGCTCCACTCCCTCTCGCCTCCCTTATGGTGGGATCTTTATTTACTTCCTCCTCTTCACTCTCTCTCTTTTTATTTTTTGAATTAGGGTCTCTCTCTCTCTAGCCCAGGCTGACCCAGAATTCACTATGTTGTCTCAGGCAGGCCTCAAATTCACACATTAAAGGAGTGTGCCACCATGCCCAGTTTGTCTTTCTCTTATTCTAATAAAGTCTCTCTAAACTTTACCCTCTGGTGTATGGATTTTATATCTTTAAATTCATAAGACAAGAATCCAGGGTACCCTAAATTTATTGGTGCACTGGTGTATTGGTGTGTTGACAAGGGACCTCAAAATTTCCATTTTATGAGGGGCTGGGAAGAAAAAGATATGCCCTTGGTGGGACCAGGCCAGCTGATGGAGAGCTGGTGCAACAACTCTAGCAGAATTTCCTCCCTGGCTATCTAACCAAAGGAGGAAGTCCTTGATGCCACTACTTACCTCAGGTAGGAGCGGCTGGTTGATGTGTGCCCCCTCCCCAGACCCTTTTGGTTACAACAGCCTGAGCTGGCTGGGAATCTTTCCAGCTTGGGAAGCTTCGTTCTGGGGAGAGCCTATGGGGACCTCTGTTCTGGAAGCTGGGTGCTGGGTGGCCACCAGCCAGCCCCCAATCTTGTTGAAAACAGGCTGCTTGACTTGCGGGGGTGGGGGGAGGGGACACATTTAATCCAGGTAGGAGGTCTCTGAGGATCCCATTCCCAAGTCCAGCCCTGGTGGTGGTGGGGGACCTGCCATAAGGAGTGCCAAAGGCTCTTGGAACAGAATGGTGAGAACCTGAGAATTAAAGGTTCAAAAGCCTCCTCAGGTTTCTGGAGTCCAGACCCATCCCTCTCTGGCCTTCCTCTCTCAGGGGTTAGAAGCTTGGTATTGCAAAACAAAAGCCCCACCCAGGCTGTAGGCCTCCACTGGGACAGTAGGACAGGTCATAGGGATAATTCCCCCCAATTGGTGAGGCTTCTGGGCTGAGAGACCTAAAGGCATGCCCTGTGGGTAAAGCCATGGTGTTGCCTGGCCAACTGCCAGTGTTTGTTCCCAAATTCACCAACCACTCCCCTCAGGCTAGATCCCCAGGGTACCTCTTCCCCCCTCCCCACAACCTCTCCAGGCATCTAACACAGCAGAATGAATAGCTGTGCTAGAGCCACACTGCCTCCCAAGGCCTCAGGTTCTCAACAAAAGAGGGCAGGATTACCACCCTGGCCACACCAGTCACAGTGTGGTATAATGGCAGGTTTCAAGGACTCTCCCAAGGCAAGTGGGGTGTGGTGGTAACTCTTGAAACCAGTGAGGTGGGGCAGACACCAGGCAGGTGTGAAATGGCCCAGGGGCAGGTAGGACAGACATTTGGCACAGACAGTGAATACTCCCATAATCACTATCATCACTTGTCTCCTAAATAAAGAATGTTAGCTGGTTGTAAAAGTGATCCAGACTTACAAAGCTTTGGCTGCAGGGAAGTGGGAGAAGGTGGAGCTTCTTTCCCAAAGCCCAGCTGGGCAAGGGGCCAAAGATGCCAGGTCAGCACTTTCCTGTCACTCCTAGGACCAGCCAGCCAAGGGGCAGGGTGAATGAGAAGAGGGAGCCAGTGACCAGGAGAGGGCCAAGTGAGACTGAGGGCATCCCCCTCAGGGCTGGGACTCCCAGGCTGCTTACCCCCACCTCCAGAGATGTGGTTCTGAAGTAGGCCCAGGCTTCCCTCGGGGTTTCTTTGGTAATGTCCTTATACTGATACCCTCCTATGACAGAAAATTCAATGTGACTTATTTGTCCCCTGAGAAGGGGCTTCTAGCCCCACCTCCAGGATAGCCCTTAATCATCAAAGCACACATAGCATTTGTGCTGGCTGCATACTGGGAGCAACTTGGGAGCTGGCATCTGCATGTGTAGGAGCCTATGGGTCAAGAGTTATTTCTCACACTGCCAGGTGTGAGGCTGACCTGGGTGGAGCCTGGCGAGGACCCCAGGGGCTACAGGAAAGGCCCAAAACATGCTGACAGGTGGTTGGCACTCATAGTGGAGGGTCAGGCAGCAGATGTTTCCTTTCTTTGTCAGGGGTGAAACGAAGAGAAGCAGCCTCAAGTGACAACACCCACTTCATTCATTGGGTATTGCTTGAGAGCGAGCCCAGTAAGTGCCAGGAGTTGTTCAGGGATACAGTGATGTCAGGCTTATGCCTCCATGCCACCTGCATGCTGGTAGAAACCAGGCTCTTAAAGAGGTTGGCTTAGGGATCTGAGGACATGTGCAGGGAAGAGAAGTGGCAGCCATGCAATGACCATGGAGCCTTGGAGACAAGGGAGTTTTGTGAAAGCCAAGGCTGTGGTAGCAGTGAAGAGGAGGATGGGGAGTGGGTGAAAGAGTTGGGGAAGCACCAGAAATACAGTGTGCTTTTATGCCATGTCCAGTTTTGCCTTGCCTCCATATTTTTCTGTGATTCGGAATGTGACTAGTCCTGGGGCAAATCATCCTTGCACTGCAGGGCGCTGAACTGTATAGTGTGTCCCTTCTGTCCATCCCTGGGTGCCAGTGTCTTCAACAGTCTCTGCAGTACCGATCTTTCCCAGGAGGGGGCAAAAGAAGGACGCCAAGGAGGAAAGGGCTCACTTGAACCTACCTGGCAGCCGCTTGTAGGTCTTGGTGTTGGCCTGGGAAGTAGGAATGCTGCTGTATGTCTTGCTCCCTCCATGACTGCAGCCCTGTCTGATCGGTTCCTCAACACCAGGCCAGTACGCTCCCAGTTTTTCTTCATGCTCAAGGTCTTTGGGATGCTTTCTGCTCCCCCAGCGTCTGCCACCAACTTGACTGGCTAACATAGATCCACCCTCATATACAGATTGGGCATCCAGTTCTGTCCATCCAGGGTGCCCTCCTCAGCCAGCTGTCTTTCAGCTCAGTGCTCCTTTGTGCTAACCAGTCCTGTACAAAAATCTATAGGTTGCTAGGCTGGGCTTCTTGGTGCAAGAACTGTAACCCTAGCAATTTAGGAGACTAAGTCAGGAAAGTTGAAAAACTGCTCAAAATTAGGAAAACCAAATGAAATACATTCTTAATGTTTAGAAATGTTAATTATATAATTAATATGTTAAAATGTTAATTACTTCATGTTGAAGAACATGGCATGGCCATGGACAGTACTAACATTAGGGAGTCTAGTTAAAGGGCAAATAGGAACTATGTATATCTTGTTACATTACTTTGCACAAGTCTTTATTTTTAAAAAAAAATTATTTTTATTTATTTGAGAGATAGAGTGATAAAGAGGCAGATACAGAGAAAGAGAGAGAGAAAAAGAGAGAATGGAGATGCTGGGGCCTCCAGCCGCTGCAAACAAACTCCTGACACATGCGCTGCCTTCTGCATCTGTCATCTGACTTACGTGGGTCCTGGGGAATCGAACCTGGGTCCTTTGGCTTTGCAGGCAAGTGTCTTGACTGCTAAGCCATCTCTCCAGCCCCAATTGTTTATATATATACGTGTGTGTGTGTGTGTGTGTGTGTGTGTGTGTGTGTATTGAGGGAGAAAGAGGCAGACAGAAAAAGAGTGAATATGGGCACGCCAGGGCCTCCTACCACTGCAAACGAACTCCAGACACATCAGCCACTTTGTGCATCTGGCTTTACCTGGGTATTGGGGACACAAACCTGGGCCATCAGGCTTTCAAGCTTTACAAACAAGCGCATTCAACCACAGAGCCATCCCTCCAGCCCTGAACAATTCTTTAAATAAAGGATTTTACAGAAGATAAATGAATAAAAACCCATGGACTGGAATGATGAGTGTGTGTGACAGAGAAAGGTTTGAGAGCTGATTCTGTGTCTGTCTGTCCATGTATGTGTGCTTATCTGTGTATGTTTGTGGAGCTATCTCTGTGTATGTTGTGCATGTGTGTACTGTATTTGGGTGTGTGAGCCTGCTCATGGAGATGGTATTGGGTTATACTGGTCCAGCAGAAGCAGGAGATCCAGGAGCAGGTGTGGGCTACTGTGTCCAGGGGCCAGAGAGAGGGGAGGATAGACAAAGGAACACTAGCATCCAGCCAGCTTCTTCCTACACACAGCTGAATCTGGAAGAGGCAGAGACCACTCCCCAAAAGCTACACACTGCAAGGGGCAAGATTGCAAATCACCATACAGGACCAGTCTATACCAAGTGTCACCTCCCCAGCCTTCAGTCCCTCTCTTGGACTATTCTGTGGACATGGGAGGACCTGAATTTGTTCTAGGGTATCTGTCTCTCTCACTATCTCTACCACTTTCTCTTTCTGTCTCTGTCTCTATTTTGCATGCATACCCAGACCTCCCTGGGTCAGAACCTGGGCCTGAGTTAGCAGGTTATCAGAGCATGTGGGGCAGACAGGCACTTAGGGTCCCAGGCTGCACTGGTCTAGAGGCCCCAGAGAATAGACTAGGCCCCACAGCACCTCCCCCAGGACTAGGGTTATTTAAGACCCAGTGGAGGCTGAGGAGGCCCTGCCAGAAACACGTCGCCATGGCAATGCCAGCAACTGCTCCAGGTCTAGGAGCACTATTTTAGCCCCATGATAATAAAGAAAATAGAGTCACAGTAATTCAATCACATGGTGATACCAATGGTGGGGCTGGGAAATATATCCCAACCCTCAGCCTGTGCCCTTTGCTGGATTTGTCTCAAGCTGTCCACAGGGGACCTACTGCACAAAGGGTAGCTGCCAGCCAAGTCCTGCCTTCCATGCTGTCTGCTTTTTCTTGAAGGCTGAGCTCAGGGGCTTGAAGAGAGATGGTATGCTTATGAACTGTTCCTAGGTCAGGCTTTCAGATGCATAGACAGCCAAGGTATCCCCTAAGTCCCTGGCCTGGAAAGAATGTAGGAGAAGGAAGGGCCGTTCTAATCCCCAACTTGGGACTGGCTTTTTTTTTTTTTTTTTTTTTTTTTTTTTTGAGGTAGGGTCTCATTCTAGCCCAGGCTGGCCTGGAATTCACTATGTAGTCACAGGCTGTCCTTGAATTCACAGTGATCTGCCTACCTCTGCCTCCTGAGTGCTGGGACTAGAGGCGTGCACCACCATGCCAGCAGGTCTGTCTTTTAAAAAGTGACCAGACTTCCAGTTAAGGTGGCAGTGTAGAAACCATGCCAAAGCAGCCTAGGGAGAAAAAGCCAAAAAAAAAAAAAAAAAAAAAAAACAGCAAAATATACTCTTCTACTAAAAAGTGAAGTGTATAAGAAATTAAAACGGCAGCAGAGAAATATGAGAGATACAGAGCATCCAGAGCCCGCATAGGCAGGCAGAAGCAGCTCCAGCAGCGGCAGCACCAGGTCCGCAGGGCCACAGCTGCAAGGCTTGGCTTGAGCCGCAGGAAAAAGCAAGTGACTAGAGGCACCCAGAGCCTGAGGAATACCCAGGTCATCTGACCAATAACTGTACTCTAGGACCCAACCCAAGGAAAGACTTGGAAATATAGGGAGCTTTTGTAGCACATGGCAAGTTACTTCAGTGGCCAGGGTGGGAGGTGATTGTGACCAGCAGGAAGGGGAGTCCAAATCCACCACGGGCTCCAGTCAACCAGTGGCCTATGTCCTTTGAGGGAGAAGGTTGCAGGTTTAGACACATGGACACAAACATATGCAAACACATACACACACACACATACACACATATCCTGGCATTCACTTGGACCAGGCAGTAGCCACTTTGCCAGGACATAAGGAGGCAGGCCCCTGCTGGGTAGCACTGGCCCCAGCAAAACAGCAGATGGAAGAGCAAAGGCTACTTGGCAGGGAGGCACCAGGCCTGAAGGTCTTGCAGCCTGGCTGTGTCCAGTCGTCTTTTGGAAGCTTCCCCAGGCAGAGAGAAGATCCTTCAGACCTTGTATAAGTAAGGATCAGGAGCCTCCTGTGGACAGGGTCAGCTTACCTTCCCCCTAATAAGCTACCTTCAGGACTGGACCTTGTCTAATCATGGTGTGTATACACTGCCTTTCTCCATTGTATGGGGGAGGTACTGCAGCTTCAGGAGCCACCTGAAGCACCTCCTGTTGTTGGCACCTAGGGGATCCCTGAAAGGGTGACAGGGTGACCTGAACGTATCAGTGTAGGTGCTAGCTTCCAGTTGACCCCACCCAAACCTTTCCTGATAATGCCCAGGACTGTGGATTCCTTGGTACCCTGGGACAAGGAGGCTGTGGGGTTCTTGTCCTGGCTGAGGACCCGAAACTCAGGGCCACCCTTCTTCCAGCTAAGTTGACTGAACAGAAGTTGTGCCCCTGGGCTGTTCAGAGAAAGGATATTGAGGTCTGGAGAGGTGGTTTAGTGGTTAAGACATATGCCTGCAAAGTCAAAGGACCCAGGTTCAATTCCCCAGGACTCAATGTAAACCAGATGCACAGGATGGCTTATGCATCTGGTGTTCGTTTGCAGTGGCTGAAGGCCTGGGCACACCATTCTCTATCTGCTTCTATCTCTCTTTCAAATAAATAAAAAATTTTAAACAATTTAAAAGAAAGAAAGAAAGTATACTGAGAGGGTCCTAGAAAGAGGGGCTAGCAGGCCTCTTAAAATGGGGGTACATACAGGAGTGACTACCTTCCAACATGGGCAAGGGGCAAGGGTAAGGAGCCAGCCTGACTGGAGTCCTTCCCATTACATAGCCCGGCATTTCTCACATGTGGCATGGAAGATATTTCATCTCCCTCTCTATTGGGTGCAGCCTGAGAGAGTCCTCAGCCAGTATTCTGTTTGCATTTTTCCTCAAAGGCTGTCACCCAGACTGGAACCTGGAGCCAAGTAATAAAAACAAGTGATACCATGGAATAGACACAGGAGCCAGACACTGTTCTAGGTGCTTCTGTGACTGAGGCCACAATGACCCAGGGAGGAAGAAACATCATTGTCTCATTTTGTGGAAGGTGTTAGTCCATCACTGTGACAAATAAATGGGGGTACTATCAACATTTTTGTTGTTTGTTTCAGACAGATCTTGCTATGTAATCCAAGTTGTCCTGAAAAGCTTCCCCCCGCCCCCGCCCCGGGGTAGGGTTTCACTCTAGCCCAGGCTGACCTGGAATTCACTATGTAGTCTCAGGGTGGCCTCGAACTCTCGGCTATCCTCCTGTCTCTGCCTCCTGAGTGCTGGGATTAAAGATGTGTGCCACCACACTCAGCTCTGAAACACTCTTGAACTGCTGTGAGCACACTATGTCAGAAATATAGATGGACATATTTGTGTCTTTCCACAATGTCAAAATTTAATGAATAACAATAAATTCACAAGCAAAGTTGGTTTTGTTGCCTGGAATTTTCCAGGTAGTCCTTGTTTCCCTTGATAGCTGGCCATTGGCAAAAACAGGTTCTTTTGTTTACTAATATTAACTCTCAAATCACATGTTACACATTGCACAGTAAATAACTGTCCTTTGTCTATATAGCTATCTCTATGTGTGTGGGGTAAAGAATGGCAATGAAGGGCCTAAGAAGGCCACTACAGGCTTTAACAGCTCACAGATGTGTAGAGTCTCTGCAGGGATTACATAATAAGCCCTGTTGGGGAGCCTCTGTTGTCTCTGCCACAGAACCAAGCATCTGGGTTATAGGTTTGAGCTGAACTTCAGGGTTGAGTCAAGCTGTGGAAACAAGTGTACGATTAGGGAGGCATAGAGGTGGAGGGCAAAACTTTGGCGAGACAGACAAAGAGGTGGATGGACAGACTGCAGTTCAAGTAAGCTACATCAGCAGTGGGAACCAAATTAAGCTGAAGCTCCTAACACAATCTAGATTCTCTACCTTTGGTCCCATGATGCATACACCGGGTAGTCAAATGACAGATCAGTGGGAGTCATCGTCATCACAGTGTTAGGTGTTCTTCTCTTAATGGTACCCAGGTGAGGGTGTTACACCCTTCCTTGGTATGTTCAAAAAGTTCTCTGGCCTGGCTTTCCTGATATCATTTCAATATGCCCATGTAGTCATATGTTCCCTGTGTTAGGGTTCTCTAAAGGAACAGAAGTGATGGAATGAATTGGTATTTTAAAAAGGAGTTTATTGCATTAATTTATGGCAATCCGATAACAGATGTCTATAGGCTGGAGAGTCAAGGATCCCAGTAACTGCTCAGTTCAGGAGCTGTTTGTCTGGGTAGTCCCAACCCAGTACTGAAGACCTGGGGATTCCTAGAAGGCTGAGAAAACTTGGTTCCAAAGCCAGGTGTGGTGGTGTACACCTTTAATCCCAGCACTTGGGAGGCAGAAGTAGGAGAATCACTGTGAGTTCAAGGCTACCCTGAGATTACATAGTGGATTCCAGATCAGCCTGAGCTAGAGTAAGACCCTACCTCAAAAAAACAAAAAGAAAGAAGAAAAAGAAAACTTGGTTCCAGCCAGGCATGGTAGTACACGCCTTTGATCCCAGCGCTTTGGAAGCTGAGGTAAGAGGATCACCATGAGTTCCAGGCCATCCTGAGATTACATAGTGAATTTCAGGTCAGTATGGGCTAGAGTGAGACCCTTCTTTGAAAAAATAAAATTAAAATAAAAAATTTGGTTCCAAAGCCAATGAAGATTAGCTAAACAAGATAGTTGCATGTACAAGAGAATGGTGGGGTGAGGGACCAACATTCTGCTCTGCTGCTTACATATCTGCTGTAGCAGACAGCTTCACGGTCGCTGAGATGAACTTCCAGACCAGGCACAGCTATGGAAGGAAGGGATTTATTGAAGCTTACAGATCCAGAGGAAGTTCCATAATGGCAGAAGCTGGCCTGCTTTCACAGGTCCAAATAGAGAGAGAGAAAACCACAAGCCAAAAGCCACACCACACAGCACTCTTCAGGAACTCCGGGTGGAAGTAGGCACTTTACATATCTTTAGATTGGAATATCAGACTCACCACCACACCTTAAGATCCGCAGTGACACCTCCTCCACCCAGGTGGCTGCAGATCCAAACTACAAACTAATAAAACACTGAATATATTGGGGGGCATCTATTCAAACTACCACATCTACTATATCCTCCCCTTAAACCCCTCCCCTCTCTCCCCTCCCTCATGGGCCTTTCTAGCTTCCTCACCTCCACTACTGACTATTATTCCAACTCACATACAAATGTAAACCTTTTTTAATTTAACTTTACTTATTTGACAGAGAGAGAAAGAGAGAGAGAAGGAATATGGGCCTGCCAAGGCCTCCAGCCACTGTAAACAAACTCCAAATGCATGTGCCACCTTGTGCATCTGGCTTATGTGGGTCCTGAGGAATTGAACCTGGGTCCTTTGGCATTGCATTCAAGTGCCTGAACTGCTAAGCCATACCTCCAGCCCCAAATGTAAACATTTGAAGCTAGGATACACATATGATAGAGAACATGCAACATTTGACTTTCCAAGCCTGTATTACCTAAGTATATTCTTTTTCAGATCTACCCATTTCCCTTTAAAGTTTGTAATTTCATTTTTTATAACTGAATGAAACTACATTATGTATATGTACATAGAACCACATTGTCATTATGTATTCCTCAGTTGATGGGTGTCTAGACTGGTTCCATTTCCCAACTACTGTGAATAGAGCAGCAATAAACATGGAAAAGCAAGCATCTCTGTAGTAATGAGTAGAGTACTTAGAGTATATGCAAAGGAGCTCGATCATATGGTAAATCTATTGAAGCTGTCTTAGGACTCTCCACACTAATTTTCACAGTGACTATGCCAGTTTACAATCCCATCAACAATGGAGAAGAGTTCCTCTTTCCACACATTCTCCCAGCATTTATTGTCACTTGATTTCTTCAAGAAAGTCATCTGACAGGAAGGAAATATTATCTCAAATTAGTTTTAATTTACATGTTATTGATGGTTAAAAAAAAGTTAAATATTTTTGATGTTTATTGGCCATTTGTATTTCTTCTTTAGAGAGTTCTCTATGCAGTTCTGTAGCCCATTTTTAAGTTATATTGTTTCATTTCTTATTATTTAGGGTTTTTTGAGTTCTTTGTGTATCCTAGTTACTAATCTTCTGTCTGATATATAAATGTAAAAAATATTCTTGCATTCTATAAGCTACTTTGTTGCTCTAGCCTTTGCTGTACAAAGGCCCTTTTTTAGCTTAAATGTACTTTTTTTTAGACAACCTACATGACATGTTTTTTTCCTTTAAAAATGCCTCCATTTCAAATAAGTCAAAATAAGAGGTAAAGATGACATCAGTCCCATTCTTTTAGTCCTAGTGATGTATGGATGGCAAGCAGCAGCTGGCTGTGATGACAGGTGGTAGATCCAAATGACTGCTGATGTGTTAACATTTTTCAATTTCTAAACCATCCTTAAAGAAAATCATGAAAGGAATTATACCATCCTCGCGGAAGTTCAGGAGAGCAACCATGCCATCCGGATTCATTTTTTTATTTGAGAGAGAGAATGGGCACACCAGGGCCTCCAGCCACTGCAAACAAACTCTAGATGCATACACCACCTTGTGCATCTGGCTTAAGTGGGTCCTAGGGAATTGAACCAGGGTCCTTTGGCTTTGCAGGCAAATGTCTTAACCACTAAGCCATCTCTCCAGCCTTAGATTCATATTTTTAACCAAAAAAATGTTGGTAGTTATTGAAACTAGCAAGGATGTGCTTGATTTTCTCTGTAGCCCCTGTCTTTCTGGTTTCTGTTCTTCAAGTTTGCCTCTGAGTGGTTTCATGTCATCTTTGATGTACTTCTTGCAGGCCTCTTTTGTGAAGCTGGTTTCCTGTAGGTGATGGATGGTTCATGACAATATCAACACCAGTGACTACTGTACTTTCAGTACCTTTGCCCTCCGGGCCTTCAGTGAAAGCATTTCCACCGATGAGCGAGTCCTACTGACAATCTTGCCCTCCACCTCCAGGCACAAGCTGTACACAATCTCCCACATCTTGTAGATGTTGGAGAACAGCTCATTGAGGCTGATGAGGTCCCGGTAGATGATCACGGTGGCACCTGGAGGGAGACAGCTAGGGCAGTGCTGGCCTAGGCACTCAGAGCCAGTAGTGCAGCCTGAGTGGATGGTGCTGGGGTGGGGAGGGAGGAGTGGGTGGAAAGCTAAAGCTTTTTCAATTTCATAAGTCCCAGCAGTTTGGCCTTTCTTCCTGAGCAACTGTTGTTCTGTTCAAAAGGTCTTACCTCTCTCTCTATGCTGAAGTGTTTCCCTCACTTTTTCCTCAAGGACTTTGTCAATGGTAATTTAGATATAATGACATTCTTAATATTATTTGATGTTCCTAGTTACTGACCCAATTGACACCACCGAGAAAAATCCGAAGTACCACTTGTGGCAAGGTGGAATGACCAATAGCAAGACATTATCTGAAGAAAGTGTTAAAGTAAGTTAAATATTTTTTGTTTCCTACTAATTTATACATCAAAAATTATTCACATGACTGTCAACAGTTTTTCTCGTGTGCTGTCAACATATTTACCATTCTTATATAATGAGTGGATATTATTTAGCAAAGTTTCCTAAAGAACTTAACTCAGGCATGAGGAGTTCCTAATTGAGCAAAGTGTTTTCTGCCCAAGCATGTGTACCTGACTTTGGCTGCACATAATCATGTAAAAATAGTCATGTGGTGGCATGTACCTATAATATGGCAGTATAGGAAGAGTTATAGCGTTTACTGACTAGACAGACTTTCATAACTAGAAAGGTCCTGGTTCAGTGTGAGACTCTGTCTTCAAAAGTAAGGGGGAGAACAATTCAGGACAATACCTTTTAATTGCCTCTGGTTTAAAAGATGCACACCTTTGGATACACACATCATTTGCACATACTTACAAAAGGAGTGAAAACATCATAGAATAATCCAATTTCATGAAGATAATTTGAATGCATCTTTTTTAATTTTAATTTATTTATTTGAGAGAGGGAAAGAGAGAGAGAGAAAGAGAGAGAGAGAGAATGGGTACACCAGGGCTTCCAGCCACTGCAAATGAACTCCAGATGCATGTACCACCTTGTACATCTGGTTTACATGGGTCCTAGAGAATTGAACCGAGGTCCTTTGGCTTTGCAGGCAAGTGCCTTAACCGCTAAGCCATCTCTCCAGCCCTGAATGCATCTTTTGATGCATGTGAATGTGTAGGTACTTGGAGTGTGTAAATATGAGTGTGAATGTGTGCTACCCCATGGATATGAAGGCAGGACCTTCTCCTTCCCTCAGTTGAGACCTTGTTTCACATTGTGGTTTGGCTCCTTTACTTGGTGTGCACCAGTCTACTGGCCCACAAATATCTGGATTATCCTGGCTCAACTTCCCATTTGATGTGGACAAGTTGAGATTACAGATCTGTGTGCCACTTTGTGTGGATGTGGAGAAATCAAACATCTCAGAAAGCTTTTCAGCATGTGAAATTACCTACTGAGCCATTTCAATGTCTTTGACTGGGGAACAACATTCTAAACAAAGGGTATATTAGCACATGTAGCTATATATTAAAGTCCCAGTTTAGATGACATTGATTTATATAGCTCAAGAACTGGATCTTGTAAGGAAATAAACCCTTGAACACAATGTATGTAGGATCATGTTTGATTGTATGAACTACTGCACTAATGAACCATAGCTCACAAAATTTCAAGAAGAACATGCTGGGTATAAAAAAATCTAACAGCTGTTTATTTCATCTCTAGACTGATCTAACAGTTCATCAGAAAATCTGGGACAGTACAAAATGCTATGAAGGTAAAGAATGTGTGGTGGTGTGTTACACAAGGAATCTGATGTCTGACACATGCAAAAGATTTTTGGATTGTAACTGTCCTCACACTCCATGTCAGTCTCTGAGGGAGAGCAAGGGATATGAGCTTGAAGAGAACAGAAAAACATTCTTGATGTTACAGCACACAAGTCCTCAAAGATCTCACACAAGTGAGAAGCGCTCTGAATGTACACAATATAGGAAAGCTTTCACTAGCCAGGTGTGCCTCACTTAACATCAACTAATCCATATTGGTGAGAATCACTGTGCATGTGTAGGACGTGGGAATGCCTTCTACACAAAGTTAGATCTCAGTCTACAGCAGAGAACACATTCAGGTGAGAAGCCCCATGGATGTACAGAATGTGGGGAAGCTTTCACTAGGAAGTGGCTCCTCAGTCATTATCAAAGAATTCATATGGGCAAGAAGCCTTGTGAGTGTACACAATGTCAGAAACGTTTCTATAAAAAGTCAACTCTCACTAGACATGAGAGAACTCATAAAGCTGAGAAGCCCTATGAGTGTGCAGAATACGAGAAAGCATTCCTTCAGATGGCATACCTCAGTGTACATGAGAGAAGTCACACAGGCAACAAGCCCTTTGAGTGCTGAATGTGGTAAAGCTTTCACTCAGAAAGCACACCTCACTCTTCATGAGAGAAGTCATGCAGATGAGCGTCCTGTCAATGTATGGAATTTGGGGAAAGGTTTGTATAACCATTTATCACTCACTAGATATCAGATTGCTCATCCAGCAAAAAGGCACAGAATGTGAGAATGCTTTCACTTTCAAGGAGTACCTCGCTCTTCATCATAGCTGTCATTCCAATGGGAAACCCAGTCAGTGTACAGAATATGGAAACCTTTCTATTACGACTCACCATTCATTAGACATTGGAGAACTAATACAGGTTTGTACCCCTATGAATACACAGAATGTGGGAAAGCTTTCACTCAGAACAAAGCCCTCATTGCTCCTGGGAGAACTTAAACAGGTGTGAATCCCTGTTAATGTACAGAATATGGGAAAGCTTTCTAAAACAAGTCAGTACTCATTCATCATCAGAGAACTTACATGTGTGAGAAGCCCTATAAATACACAGAATATGAGAAACTTTTCACTTACAAGGAGTATCTCACTGTTCCTCAAGAGAAATCCCTATGTATGTGAACACCTATGAGCATACACAATGTGGAAAGCTTTTCCTAGCAAGGTCCAGGAAGGCCTTCACTGACATCTGTGTATTGACCATTTACATCTACATACCCATTGTAAACATAAGCAGTTGTGGAAAATTGCAGCAAATTTAGAATGTTGCTTTGGACATTAACGTTTGTTTCACTGTGGTCACTGTAATAAATTTCATAATTACATATTTTTGAGACATGCCTGTTTAATCTTTGAGCTCATATTGTACTTCAGGTTTTTCTCATATTTGTAATACTCCTTCATCCTCCCTATCTGTTGTATTAAACCTATATGTTACTATTCCCTGCTACAAATTACTTAATTCAGTAAAACAAATTGAGTGTCCTGCAGAAATGGCTATACTGGCAAGCACCCATTTATTGTGAAAACATAAGACCTAAGACATAAGATCCTCAACACCTATGTGATAAAGCTGGGGTTTACTGTACATGCTTGTGAACCTGATACTGTGTTGTGTTGGAGGAGACAGAAGGATTTCACCCATCCTAGCCTTCAAAGAGCAAGTTGTACATCAAGTAGTTCTGATGCAGAGATAGTATTGGAAATGGGCAGGTAAGTCTAAGTTGTCACAAGTCACTTTAGCTATTGAATTCACTTGGCTAGCTGTGAGTCATTCACAACCCCCAGTAATGGAGGCATGCAATGCCCTTCCTTCCAACCACTGAATTTTTTTTGTTTTGTTTTTGGTTGTAAGTCTGTTCTACACTTGGGGGAGGAAGGCACCTTTTGTCTCTATTTTTCAGTTTCATCTTTGTCCCCATCCCAAGAAAGCAGATGGCTTAGAATTGCCCTCTGCAACTGTCTCTCTTTGCCCAGAGCCTTTGCTGTCAAATGAAGATTGTTGAGCTTTGTAAGACTGAGAGAGAAATTTGGAAATATTTAGTGTACTTTTGAGTCAAAGTTCTAACTTGTCTCCTGGCTTCTGGTATACCAAGCATTTTACCAAGGGTCTCTATTTGTTCCAATTGTTTTCAGGTTATTGGCCTCATTCAAATTGAAAAAGCATACACAAATAGCAGAGTAACAGAGTTCTATTAAAACAGATAATGCAGAATACACTATAAGGCATCAGTAGGCTACTTGAACAAGAATGTCCAAAGCATCAGAAGTGATTTGGGGCATCTTTTTATGGGGAGTAGGAGGGCGAGGGGTTGGTTTCTGAACTACTTTAAGCTGCATCAGCTCCCTGACTGTATTTCCAGCATATGCTCAGGGATACATTTGAATTGAAAATGACCACAAAAGGAAAGTGACCAAGGGAGAATTGGCCTCATCACATTGTTTGGAGTGGTGTGTATGTGTAGCTGAAACATATAGGTGCCCTGGTTGTTTACTTCAAATAACATTCATTGAAATCATACAATAAAAGTATGTTTATTGGGCTGGGGAAACGTTTTGGTGGTTAAGGCATTTGCTTGCAAAGCCAAAGGATCCAGGTTCAATTTCCCAGGACCCACGTAAGGCGGTGTATGAGTCTGGAGTTCATTTGCAATGGGCTAAAGTTCCTGATGTGTGCATTCTCTCTCTCTCTCTTTCTATCTGTTTTCTCTATCTCTTTCAAATTAATTAATTAACTAATTAATTAATTTTTAAATTTTATGTTTATTTAAAAGTGTGCATTTAGGGCTGGGGAAATGGCTGAGCAGTTAAGATGTTTTCCTGTGAAGCCTAAGGACCCTGGTTCGATTCCCCAGGACCCATGTAAGCCAGGTGCACAAGGGGGCGTATGTATCTGGAGTTCGTCTGTAGTGGCTAGAGGCCCTGGCATGCCCAGTCTGTCTCTCTATCTACCTCTTCCTCTCTCTCTCTCTCTCAAATAAATAAATTAAATAAATAATTTTTAAAGTGTGCATTTAAAATTAATATCTAATTCAGTAAAATCATTTTATTTGATTTTCAGGTGTTTTGGATTTCTTCAAAATATTTTTTTCTCCTCAAGAATTGTTATGATTTCCACTGACTTTGTCAGGCTGACAGGGATGAGGGCCATAGTCTATACAAAGATAGTTTACAGACACATCTAGAATGTATTGCCACACACTGTGTTATTTTTGGTGGGGATGCTACTTGGACCCTGACTGGGAAATACCGTGTAAGACTTTCCTTTGACATGAGGACTAATGAGCAGCCACTAAAGTGCTTCTGGTCCCATTCTCCCTTTTTCACCTCAAATTTATTGAATTCAGACAAACAGGGCCTTACTATCAGATTGGACACATCAAATTGGCTGATCTCCTGGATGCCATTTTTCAACTTGTCCCCATGTTGGATAGTCATCCAGGCCTTAAAAAAGTACTGATGGAGCCGGGCGTGGTGGCGCATGCCTTTAATCCCAGCACTCGGGAGGCAGAGGTAGGAGGATCGCTGTGAGTTCGAGGCCACCCTGAGACTCCATAGTGAATTCCAGGTCAGCCTGGGCTAGAGTGAGACCATACCTCAAAAAACAAAAAACAAAAAACAAAACAAAAAAATAAGTACTGATGGGAAATAAAAGGAACTTCAGGTAAAACTAATAGTAATGTGGGGGTTGGAAGGGAAACTTTGACTTTTCTGATGGACACTAAAACTGACTTGGTAAGAAACCTCCCAATGACAGAATTTTACTGTACATTATACATATAAAACCAGTTACACCCATGAGGGTAATCACAAGGTTGAACATACTGTGGTTAATCTAGACAAAAATAATCAAGACAAAAGCACTGCTGATGAGGTCATTTGCAGAAAAGCTGAGGTCCTCATTCCAACCCGAATCTCTCAATATTAATGAGAAATGAGCCAACATTTATGCTCATGTCAGGTACTTTTTTTTTTTTTTTGCGGGCAAGTTAGCATTCTCATTGTTCCATTTGGAAGGAGAAGGGATGACTTAACTTCTATGAAAGGCAAATGAAACACGCGGTGGATGTTGTTAGGGCGTGGGGAGCTATACAAGTTCCTAAGTGGATGTCATCAGTGTCTCAACAGCCATGGGAAGTGGATAAATTTTTTTATGAATACGAACCCAGAACAGTGTCCTGAAAAGCTAGAAAAGCACCTGACTGGTGATCCAAGTGCCTTTCCCATTGTAAAACTGGGAGCTATTCCTAGTAGTCCTGTTGCCTTCCTCTTGTTTGCATTGTGGGCCAAGGTGCCAAGACTGTGTGTCACTCACATTGAGGCTTTTCCATCCCCAGAGTGGTTGCACTCCGAATCCACCACCTCACAGAACTTGATGGCTGTGGTGAGGCACTGATTCTCAGAAAGCTGACTTAAAACCATGTCTTAGGTGGATATGCACCTGTTCTTTGCAGCCCTCCTTCCTTGATTGTGTAGTGAGTGCACTCCTGCCTGGCTAAATTCTTCGGTGGTAGAAAGAGTGCCTTTCTGGGTCTCAATATGCTCAAGAATGACATAAAGACATATTCTGGATGTTCTCTAGGTGCTCCTCCACTACATTCATCAGTGGTAGTTCGAGGTGCTCTCCTCCCACCGGTGAACTCCCATCTCTGCATCTTCTCAAGCATGGGAGAGAGCGCACCATCTCTGTCAGGCTGGAAGCAGAACCTAATGAGGCACACACAGAGACACTGAGGCAACCAGAGGCCAAGAACTACTAATATGGGAAAGACCTAGCAGGGGATGAATTAGAGCTCTTTCTTCTTTGGGGCATGGAAAAGAAATGTTATGGTCTTTGCATTAAATGCCCCTCTGCTGCCCCCAAGGTACATACACGAGCAGCCTTGGTCCTCAGCTGGTAGCACTATTGGAAGGTAGTGGAAACTTTAGGAAATGATGCTAGTGGAGGAAGTTTATTTGTGGGCACATGCCCTTAAAGAGGATTCTGACACCATAGCCCCTTCTCTTTTTCTTTACTTCATGCATCTATCAAACCAGCAGCCCTCTCTGCCACATGCATCCAGTATTTCACCCCATTTCCCATGGTGATGAGAGGAAACCTAGAAAATTCACAAAATGCATCTTCTTTTAAGTTGATTTTTTTTAGTATCAAGTTATTTTTATTTTTTATTTTCTTGGTTTTCAAGGTAGGGTCTCATTCTAGCCCCAACTGATCTGGAATTCACTATGTAGTCTCAGGGTGGCCTCAACTCACAGCCACCTTCCTAACTCTCTCTGCCTGCCCAGTGCTGGGATTAAAAGTGAGTGCCACCACGCCCAGCTGTATCAAGCTCTTTTTACTCAATCCTAGATAGAGAAAAATGTCCCAACTGGGACTTGTTAGGTCCTTGGCCATTTGTTTGCCCTAAATAACTCTAGTGGTCCACTCTTCCACGTGCCCCTGAATACTCGGGGCAGGGACATCCCATTAGTTAAGCAAGACGGCAATACAATGTACCCAAAACGTGTTTATTGGGATCGTTTCCCACTCATCTTGATCAGGCTGCCGTTAGTGCTGCTTCCTCCTGAAAGAACATCCTTCTGTGAGCCTTGCTTTTCCTCCTGTAGGCTGGCAGAGGACAGTGGAGTAGCCGACACACAAAACTACCGTTTGTGCATGGCTGAAGACTGTGGTGATTTCATAGCATCCTGGGCACTTCACATCCATGAAGTAGGAATTGGGGCTCTGCACCAGGCACTTCTTGTGTTTCCTCTTCTCTTCTGGAGAGGGGGGAGGGAGATTCTTGGCAAGAGGCATGTTCTCACAGGGAGGTCGTCACCGCCGGAAAGGCTAAGTTGATTTTTTAAAGATTTATTTTTATTTATTTATTTATTAAAGACAGAGAGAGGGGTGGGAGGCAGAGAGAGAGAGAAAATGGGCATGCCAGGGCCTCTATTCACTGCAGACGAACTCCAGACGCATGCGCCACCATGTGCATCTGGCTTGCATGGGACCTGGAGAATCAAACTTGGGTCCTTAGGCTTCACAGGCAAGTGCCTTAACCACTAACCCACTTCTCCAGCCCTTTTAAATTGATTTTTGTCAAGTATTTTGTCACAGTAATAAAAAGCTGACTGAGAAAGTAGGGGGGGGGGGCAAAGAAGAAAGCACTTTGTGTCTGCTGTTTTGTGAGAAGTGTTAGTGACCACAGCTGGCCTGGATAGGGGTAGGATACAGACTGCTAGGTTTGCATCAGAGTCCCTTGGATTTCTGAAACTCAGATTGCTTGGGTCCACTCCTAGAATTTCTGACAGAATAGGACTGAGATAGGCCCAAGAATCTGCATTGCTGTCTTGCTTTTTATAATTTTCAAATTATTTTTTGTGCTATTTTAATTTAGATTGGTACAAAATACTCATATTTCTAGGGTGCAGTATGATGCTTCAATACATTGCATAATGATCAAATTTAGGGTAATTATTTGTAATTTCTTTGTGGTATAAATGTTCGAAATCTTCATGTCTAGTTTTCTTTTTTTTTTTTTTTAAGAGACAATGCATCACTGTTAAACTCTGATTATACTATTGTAGAACACGACAGAATTTCAGAACTTATTCCTTCCCAGCACTTCTACTGACTACCCTCTAGTCCTCCCAATACTGTCCTGTCTCCAGCCTTTGAAGGCCACTATTTTCCTGTCTAGTTCC
Source organism: Dipus sagitta (assembly GCA_036346955.1). NCBI lineage: Eukaryota > Metazoa > Chordata > Mammalia > Rodentia > Dipodidae > Dipus > Dipus sagitta. The sequence continues at coordinate 135,797,857 of CM070773.1, forward strand.
ATGAAATCACACATCAGGGAGATCTTGAAGTACCTTTCTTTCAATGTCTGGCTTATTTTGCTTAATATAAAGCCCTTCAGGCTCATCCATGTACTGGCAATAGTAGGATTTCATCCTTTTATGAATGAGTAGCTACATGTATATATCAAGTTTTCTTTAACATCTGTTGGTGCACATTTAGGCTGATTCCATGTCTTGGCTTCTGTGAAAAATGATGAATAAACTTGGGAGTGTGAATATCTCTGACATACTGATTTAATTTGCTCTGCACATATACCCAATAGTGGGATTGCTGGATTGTATAAACATTTTGTTTTCAATTTTTCAAAGAACTTCTATATTGTTTTCTACAATAACTGTACTAAATTACATTTTACTAACAATGGGTAAGACTTTTCTTCCCTTCCTTGTTAGCATTTATTTTTGTCTTTTTGATGATATTCATGTATATGACATATCACATTGTGGTTTTGAGTTTCATTTCCCTTTGTAGTTGATAGTGAACAGTTATCATATACCTGTTGTCATTTGTGTGCCTTTTCTGACTTTACATAATTTTAAAATCAGACTTGTGAGTTTTCCTATGGAGTTGTTAGAGTTCCTTATAAAATCTGAAATATTGGTCTCTCATCAGTTGTATTGTTTTCAAGTATTTTCCCTCTTACACAGGTTGTCCCTTAAGAATCTGCACTTGTATGTGAGCATGTGCACATGTGTTCATGTGCGTGTGAAGGCCAAAAGACAACTTTGGATGTTGTTCATTCCTCAGGATCAGGAATACTGTCCTGTTTTTCTAAAAGGGTTTCCCATTGGCCTTCAGCTTCCCAAGCAGGCTACAGTAGCTATCCAGCAAGACCTAGGAATCTTCCTGTCCCTACCACCCCAGCACTGGGATTACAAGCATGTGTCACTACACCCAGAATTTCACGTGGATGTTTGGGATCAACTCAGGTCCCTACGCTTGCAAGAAGGGCACTTTAACCAGCTGATCCATTTCCTCAGCTGCAAATCTGCATTTCCAATAGGCTCCCAAGGGATGCTGCTGCTACTGGCTCAGAGATCACAATCTGAGCATTGGTGTTCTGGCTTGTCTCTGGCATTGAATCAGCATCTTTCAGACACCTGTTAAGGCCAGGTGGAGGGATTGGAAGTATCTGTTCCTATGATCCAAGTTTGTCATTAACATTCCTCATAAAACACATACTTTTAAGTACTAGCAGTTATATAAACAAGCTTTTTCTACTCCACTTTCTTGTACATAAATGTCATATTTGCATACTAATGGCTTTCTGAGGCCAGGTATAAAAATTCCAGTAATGACATATATATAATGTAAAGGCACTGGGTTGGTGGCACATACTTTGAATCCCAGCACCCTGGAGGCTGAGGTAGGAGAACCCCTATAATTTAAGACTACCCTGGAATACACAGTGAGTTCCAGATCAGCCTAGAGTGAGGTCCTGCTTCAAAAGAAAACTAAATAAAAAATAAAAAGGACCCAAATTTGGTGCAACAGCAATGCCAGAATCATATCTGTTGAGGTTAAAAAAAAAAGCAAAGGCCTCAAAAATGTAAAATAGGGATTAAAAATACTTTTTGGAGCTGGGTGTAGTGGCTCATGCCTTTAATCCCAGCACTCGGGAGGCAGAGGTAGGAGGGATCGCTATGAGTTCAAGGCTATCCTGAGACTACATAGTGAATTTCAGGTTGGCCTGGGCTAGAGTGAGACCCTACCTCCAAGAAAAAAAAGCACTTTTTGGTTTTAGTTTTTATTTATTGCAAATTTAATGAATTGATTGATTTTTGTTTTTTTGAGATGGGGTCTTTCTTTTTTTATTAACAACTTTTTATTGACAACTTCTATGATTGTAAACAATATCCCATGGTAATTCCCTCCTTCCCCCAACTTTCCCCTTTGAAACTCCATTCTCCATCATATCCCCTCCCTGTCTCAATCAGTCTCTCTTTTATTTTGATGTCATGATCTTTTCCTCCTATTATGATGGTCTTGTGTAGGTAGTGTCAGGCACTGTGGGGTCATGGATATCCAGGCCATTTTGTGTCAGGAGGAGCACGTTGTAAGGAGTGCTACCCTTCCTTTGGCTCTTGCATTCTTTCCACCAATTCTTCCGCAATGGACCCTGAGCCTTGGAAGGTGTGATAGAGATATTGCAGTGCTGAGTACTCCTCTGTCACTTCTCAGCACCATGGTCCCTTCTGAGTCATCCCAAGTTCACTGCCAAGATGGAGTCTTTCTAAGTAACCAAGGCAGTCTGAACTCACTCTCCTTTCTGCCTTAGCCAGAATACTGGAAATTGGTTTAGTTTAGTTTTTTTTTTTTTAACTGGAAAATACCTCAATGAATACAAAAACACTCCTGTTGCTGATATAAAGATTCTGACTAAAAGTGACTCATGAAATGTGAGGGGGAGAACTAGTGACTGTATATAAGAAACTTATCATTTATCAATCTCATGGTGCTATATGACTTAATAGTAACTGATCAGATAGAAAGTTAAAAAATACATAAGGTTTTTTTTTTTTTTTAAGACCAGCAACATACTTTTCTTGAGTGTGTGGTACATGAGGTTCAGTCAAAAAGACAAAAGCCCATGTTAGCATCAGACTGCTCAGACTCTTCTTTCTTGGCTTCCACGCTCCTCTCTGCTGGGGTAGCAGCAATGGCAGGGCAGGGTCTCCTGCGAGCCAAGGGTCAGCCTCAGGAGCCGCCCACCAGCCTCTCATTGCAGATAAGGTTTCCGACGTTGACATTGGCCAGGGCCTTCGCGAACAAGCCAGGCCAAAAATGTTCAGCACTCTCACCTGCTGCTGTAAGGATGGTATTGATCTTATGCCTGGTGAACGGTCACTTCATCATCATGCAGGAGGAAAGCAGCTAAATGCAGGCGAGCTCAGGGCTGGAGGCCATGGTGCAGACTGCTGCTTGTGGTGCTTCATCGCCCCATGCAGTGAGGACCTCACCCCATCTCGGCCTCAGCCTCCTGGGTAGAACATAACACCTTGGTGACAGCTGAGGAATGAACAGAATGTTTTCGTTGTTGTTTTAAGTATTTTAAGGCAAATGTAATGTAACAAGGGAATCTATGTAAGTAAAGAAACAGTTGAGGGCTGGAGAGATGGGTTAGTGGTTAAGGCACTTGCCTACAAAGCCAAAGGACCCAGGTTCGATTCCCCAAGGCCCACGTAAGCCAGATGCACAAGGTGGCACATCTGGAGTTTGTTTGCAGTGGCTAGAGGCCCTGCTGCACCCATCCTCTCCTTCCCTTTCTCTCTCTCTCTCTCTTTCATAAATAAAAATAAAATATTTTTTAAATAATCAGTTAAAAAGAATGTTAAAGTCTCAGGTGGTTCAAAATTGTGCTACATTTATGGTAAAATAAGGCACAAGAACCTAGTAAATTAAACATTTCCAGTCAATCCAGAGAACTATGGAAATTTGGGACATCTGCATCCCTCAGCAACTTAAAGAATACTAGCAGAAAATAAGCCCAGGTGATCCTCCTACCTCTGCACTCGAGAGAGGCAGAGGTAGGGGGATCACTGTAAGTTCAAGGCCACCCTGAGACTACATAGAGAATTCCAGGCCAGCCTAGACTAGAGTGAAACCCTACCTGGAAAAACAAACAAAACATAACAAAAAAAGCTCAGACAGAAATGGCTTGAAAATTATTGTCTCAAGTTCTGGTAGGACTGAGTTGGTCAAGTTTTCAAGCTGTCTTTACATTGTCTGGACTGAAGAGGCCGGAAGGGACCAGCGGAGTGGGCACCGGGGTCCTGACATCTTTCCTGGAGAACACAGTGGACAGCTCCGGAAGACTGCAGGCAATCTTCCCCACCCAGCTGGTCAGCAGTGGGGATGGCCTCTGCCGGCTGCTGAGGACTTAATGCGGAGTGGCACCCCACCCGGGGGCAATCTGCACATGATTGACAGGGGTGAGTGTACGTCCTTCAGTCCATGACCCCGAGGGTCTGGGTCAGGAGGCAGAAGTGACTCGGGCTCACTGCTAGGCTGTTGGAACAGACTTGGGCGCCCCTCGCTGCACACCGGGAGGAGGAGACGCAGCCCCGACGGTGAGAATGAGAACGCGGTTCTGCTTGTGGCCGGTAGGCTGATGGAGGAACTACTCCCAGGTAAGGCCAGCCGCCCCCGGCTCCCCGCGGTGAGGCGAGCCCGGTGTCCCCACGACGGATCCCCACGCCCAGTATCCCCACCACAGAGCCCCACGCGCGGTGTCCTCACGCCCGGAGCCCCCACGGCCACCTCTACTCTGGCGGGCTCCTGCCTTCGAGACGCAGCGTCAAGGTGCCCGGCTTGGGTGGACCAGGTCGTCAGGGCTCAGGAGGGATGCTGGAGGGAGGTGGATGCAGAGAAGCAAGATGGCCCTTGGTTCCCTGGGCCTCGGAGGAAGCTACAAACTGCTTCCAAACCTGGGGAATTCAGCCGGGTGTGGTGGCACACGCCTTTAATCCCAGCACTCGGAAGGCAGAGGTAGGAGGATCGCTATGAGTTCGAGGCCACCCTGAGACTACATAGTGAATTCCAGGTCAGCCTGAGCTAGAGGGAGACCCTACCTTGAAAAAAAAAAAAAAAAAACCTGGGGAATTCACCTCAAGAGCAAAGGTATGCCATCCTCCAGAGGAAACGAAAAAAAAGTAATTCCACCCTGTCCCAATGCCCCAGATTCACAATACTATTTAATATTGAGAAATAATGGTGTTGTGGCTTGAGTGAATAAGTACTGTTATGGTAATTGTACTTAGAGTAAAGCCATACTTAATTGACAAACTAATATGCTGGCGTAATTAACGTATTGTATAGTTAGTTGACTATGGGAATTGAAGACTTGGAAGAAGTGAGTTAAAATAATGAATAATGTAAAATTACTTTCATTTGAAATTGTGCCAGTTTAGGGACTCTTATGGTAGGAAGCTTTATTTTCACATGTGGCTGATGCATGAGTTAGCATTTCTTTTGTTTCTATGTAAGTGAGAAATAGTAGCCAAAGGACCTGGGTTTGATTCTCCAGGACCCACGTAATCCAGATGCACAAGGTGGTGCATGCATCTGGAGTTCGTTTGCAATGACTGGAGGCCCTGGCACACCCATTCTCCCTCCCCCCACCCTGTGCCTCTTTCTCTCTTGCTCTCCCAAATAAATTTTTTAAACATTTTTTAAAAAGACCACTCTTTTTCTCCAGAGAGCAATGGAAGCTTTCCCTCTAAAGTATATGACCTTCCTGACCATGGAATTCTGACTTGGTTTCCAGTACCAAGTATGAGTTTTCTCCCACTAAGTGGGCCTCATGTCTAATCAGAGAACAGTTGGTTACCTGCAGAGGTTGTGTTATTGCACAAGTGTGTGCTTCTTGTCCGGCTGGTTGATTTTGTAGTCTGTAGCATTCCCTGCTTATTCATACTGTTGGTGACTGTTTTTCCCCCCATGGCTTCCATACAGCTTTCCAGCACTATGACGGCTAGCAAGGAGGGAGGGAGTTAATTTCCATTTTCATTCTAGCATGGTATTCCGACATCCTGTGACCCCAGACTAAGGTATCTTCAGCAGTAGAGTCTAACATTTTAGTTCTGGCAGGTAATCAAGTGTTTTGGCAATGACCTACATTGTTTTGGGGATCTCATGGGTCTTCCTGACCATTAGCTCACTGTGAAAGGCATCCTGATTCTGGGACTGGGATTTACCAGCCAGTGTCCATGATTTTAAGATTAAATATTTTTCCACCTTCTGTTGGGACTGTCCTCCTTCCCCCTTTATTGGTGGTTATATCTTGTAGAATGCTAGCCAGAAGGAGGGTTTCCATGGAACTGACTCAGGTTGGCCTAACATTTGTGTAATCTCTCCCCTACCCTTCCTACTCCCTATCCCTCCAACCCCCCTACTACCCTCTATATTCCTTTCCTCACCTAACCTGTCAAGTAACTCCTCATTCCTCCCTCCTTCTTCTCTATCCTGGTCTCATTCTGGATTTCCACCCATATTCCTGATGCTTACTTCCGTTTTCACTCAGTTTCAGTTGATTCCAGACAGGGACCACAAATGCGAGAGTACATGTGGTGTTTCTCTTTCTGTGCCTGCATGGCCTCATATAGCCTACTTTTTGATTGGGTTCATTTTTTCTTTTTGTTTTGTTTTTTGGTTTTTCAAGGTAGGGTCTCACTCTGGCTCAGGCTGACCTGGATTCACTATGTATTCTCAGGGTGGCCTTGAACTCACAGCAATCCTCCTACCGCTACCTTCCCAGTGTTGGAATTAAAGGCATGCACCACCACGCCTGGCTAGGTTCATTTTTTTTCATATTCACCTTTTTGAGTTCTTTGTATATTTTAGACATTCATCATCTCTCAGATATATAGCTAGCAAAGATTTTTCTCCCATTCTGAAGGCTGCCTCTTCAACATTCTCCTTTGTGGTACTGAATTTTTTAATTTCAGGAGGTCCCATTTGTTGATTGCTTCCTGTATTTCCTTAGTAACCAGAGTTTGGTCCCTCTCTCTCTCTATCTCTCTCTCTCTCTATATATATATATATATACATATATATAGTCAGATAATATATATTTACATATAATATATATTTAGTATATATGTTATAAATAGAGATATGAAGAGAGAAACACACAGAGAGAGAGAGAGAGAGAGATTAACCCATCAGGGTCTCTACCAACTTCAGTCAAACTCCAAACGTGTGCATATGGGACCTTGTGCTTGCCTTACCTCATGTGTCTGTCTTACATGGAATCTTGCTAGTCGAACATTGGTTGTTAGGCTTCGAAAGCAAGGGCTTTAACCATTAAGACATCTCTCCAGCGCTAAGATTACAGTTCTTTCACTCAAATGGACTTTGATCTTTTTTTCTATCTAGCATGGCTGGAAAGGTGAGGGCAAATTGAGAAAATCTTCCTCACATATGCACAGGTCTCTGTCAGGGAAAGAGGCTGCTGGGGAAAGGGTTCACACACATGGTTCAGGTCCTTTTGAATGAAGACGGATCCAATTCCCATGAGCCTCCTCACCAGGCTTACATGTATAGGAAGGAACCTGGTGCCTGGTGGCTGAATCAGGAAGCTGATGCTGAGGAGTGTTTGCTTTTGGCATCTTGGATGAGACTGGTTGAGATGCAGGTTCTAGTGCTGCCCGGGAAGGCAAGGTGGCATCCATGCTCCTGTGACTCAGGCCCTAGATGTCTACCTGTCAGGAAAGTATCCACCCTGCTCATAATCATAGATATCAGCCTGCCCCAGCACCAAGGTTCAGGGTGCGTCACTGAGAAGGGGCTCATGGTGTTCCAGTGCACTAAGAGAAAGGCTCCAGGATTTAAGCTGCATGTCAGAGAACACGTCAGAGAAGTGCCTTATGATGTACCACCTTGAAGAGTTCCAGGATGTTCTGCTTACACAGACCAAATCTTTCATGTAGGATCATGTTATCTATGTTTTGTGAATCTGCCTATGTTAAAGGATTTAGACATGAATGTGGAATTAATTGAATAGGAGGTACTTTACATGGCATTGCATTTGATCAAGTTCTAAACACTGCGTATAGTTTTCTGCTTACACTGTGTGCCTCTTACTGAGGAGTCAGCACCTGAGCTGCCAGGAGCACAGGGACCGGGACCAACGTCAACATGATAAAGGATGGAATTGTGATGTTCTTGTGTAGGTAGTGTCAGGCACTGAGAGGTCATGTGTATCCAGGCCATTTTGTGTCTGGAGTAGCACCTTTTAAGGAGTCTCACCCTTCCTTTGGACCTTACATTCTTTCCACCAACTCTTCTGCAATGGACCCTGAGCCTTGGAAGGTATGACAGAGATATTTCAGTGCTGAGCACTCCTCTGTCACTTCTCAGCATCATGGTGTCTTCTGAGTCATCCCAAGGTCATTGCTATCTGAAAAGAGAAGGTTCTCTACCAAAAGTGAGAGTAGTATTAATATATGGGCATGAACATTAAGAGAAGTGCTTACTGGGCAGTTTGGTGAGCATTATATATACATCTAGCCAGACAGCAGCAGATATTATACCCCTAGGGCTCATGACTTCCCTTGTCACAGATTTTCAGTATCAGGGATGTATTCCCTCCCATGGAGCAGGCCTACATTCCAATTGGAGATGGTGATTGGAGATTGAATTGGCCTGACGAGTCCCATGTGCATGGTGATTACAGTTTGCTTCCATACTATGACCAGAGGAAAATCACATATAAACCTCCCAATCCTAGTCTTCTTTAGATTACCTCAGCCCTTGTAGGAAATCTTAGTAAACCTTTAAGAAAAACACTGCATTATCATCTTCTTCAAGAGAATGAATCCCTGTGCATCCTGACCGTCCCTCTCCTCAAACTCTGCATTGCATGTTGGCCTTGGTGGTTGTGCACACTGCCTTCTGCTCAGCGTTGTCAGGAGCCCCTGGCAGCACTGCATGGCATCATCATGAACACACCTTGGCAGGGACTTCTGCTTGGTTCACAGACGTGGAGGCCCAAGGCTACACTGGAACTCATTTTCCAGCAAACACAGTTCTCTTGACCACAGGGTCTGTGTACCTAACTAACTGTCACTACATAAGGCACCATACTCCCTGTGTCTGCATTCCAGCAAGAGTTTCTGTGGTAAAAGAGGACTAGCTGGAGTCCCTGTGGGAGTGGACCAGAGAGAGTAGCCATCCTGGGTAGGAGTCAGAATGAGAAACTCATGGAATCTGGAAGGAAAAGCTCTTGAGCTTCCTTGGACACAAGGCAGACAGCTTCCCTAGTGACAACTGGACAAGAGCAAGGTAATTGAGGCCGTCCATGGCAGGGCATGTATCACTATAGCAGAGGTACCCCAGCCTGTAAGAGAGCTGAGGGATGGATAGGCAGGGAATAGATTAATCCAAGTACAGCTTCATGTCGAGAGGCTGATGAGCTGAGGGGAAGAGCTGGACTTGTCTCACCAACCCTCCACTGTTTTTTTTTTTTTAAATTAGTTCTTGTTATAATAACAGCTCCCATCTTACAGAGTAAATCACAGTAAACTTAATGTGGTGCCTGAGCAGGTGTAAGCAGAATTGGGGGAAGGGCTACAGGTGCTCTAAGGCTGCATCTGGTTCAAGCAGCAGCTGTAGGAGACAGATCTTGCTCGCCAGCAGTGCCAAAGTCTCAGGGATGCTCATTCAGCCTTGTAGGCAGCAGGGACTTGGGACTGGAGTTGGTAGACAGATGCTCCATGGGATTGGAGCTCACTTACCCAGGTCATAAAGCATATTTTCAACTTTTCCTCTTTTATGCCTCTCCCTACTTAATCCCATAGCTCCTGCTTTTCTTCTGAGCTCACAGTTTTGCCTGAATTAAACAGAATTCTTTAAAATGTTCATACACCCAGAATGTTGGAATGTGACTTATTTAGAAACGGAGTCTTTGCAGATATAGTTGGCTAAAATGGACCATATTCAGGTATTATGACCCTTTAAGTCCAAAGGTAGGTGCCTATGTGGGAAGAAAAGGAGCAGAGACATCCATGTGGTGATGGAGACAGAGGTCAGACTGATGCATCTCCAAGCAAAGGACCATCAGCATTGGAAGCCAGGGAAGGCCTCAGGAAGAAACCAACTCTGCCCACACATAAGTTTGGGACTTCTGACCTCCAGAGCCCTGAGAAAACAGATCTGTTATTTAATCCCTCTAGCTTGTTGCGGTGGCCTAGGAAACAGATACCCCAGCCCCAGATCAACCTGTGTGGGCTCTGCTTAAGGGTAACCCACAGGAGGTCATCCCTCTGTGTGGGTCCTATGTGTGGTGTGGTATATGTCTGCCTGCCTCACTGGAAGGAGGTCAGGGCTGGAAGCTGGGGGTGGGGAGCAGTTGTCCTATTCCTGATGCAAGAAAGAAACTGGGGTACTGTCCCTGACATCCAGGTCCCCTCCCAGCTTTGGGGAAAAGCAACCCACGTTTACAGGACACACTCTAGCCTGGGACAGAGATGATGGAGCTACCAACCCCCAGAGAGCTGTCCACGCTAGGATAAAGTGCTTCCTGCCTGCCACCATCTGTCCCCTGTATCCTTGCTGGCAGGAGGCACAAATATCCTCCTCCCAGGCTGGCTTCTCTCAGCTGCAGACCTTGATCCACCCCTGGCCTTCAGTTGGCTCCTGTCCTCACCACCGGAACAGAAGCCCATGTTTGAAAAGCATCAATTCTTCCCATCCTTCCTTCTGCCCTGTAAACATGTGGGCAGAAATAGCAGCCTGCAGGCTGAACGGAGTGATTGCTGGTTGCGGAATCAAGTGAAGGCTGCTGCCCGGGTGGGCCTGGCTGCGTGGGAGCCCGAGGCAGTCGCAAAGCCTGCTTTAAATAGCTCCCCGTGGGTACACAAGGCAGAAAGAGGGCAGCCTGCGGGTGGCAGCGGGTGACAAGAGGTAGGGCAGAAGCAGGTGGAATGGGCAGGTCCTGGGGTTGGAGAGGACTCAGGCTGCTGGTCTCTGGGCCCAGATGAACCCAGCAGCTTTGAGAACTTGAGCCCACCAGCCTCTCCTCAAAGGTTTAGAGCCATAGCTGAGCCTGCTTGCTTTTTGGCAGGGTAAAGACTCTGGCTGTACCTGGGGTGGGAAGTGTTGGACTTTCTGCAGTGTACACCATCTAGGGCTTGGATCTCCCACCCTGGGCAAACCTCTGGGCTCATAGAGGTAGAAATAGTAAGTAACTCTGCACGAGGCCCAAGGAGCAGAGGTGCCAAAAAAGGAAAGAGCCTGTACTCCTGGACCAGCACAAGGTCATCCTTATGGCTATCCTAAGCTGGTTGGCCTCAGACTGTTGCCTCCTGATGACTGGAGGTGGCATGGAGACTCAGTGACCCAGATCCAGCTGTTGTTAGCTGGACATCTACTCTCTGCTGGTTCCTAGGCTATTCTCTGCAGCTCTTGTTTACACTGGGGCCCGATCCTGCCACACCCTGGATGACCTGACAAACCACACAGCCACATCCTTTAGAAAAGGTCAGCCTGGCTACTGAGAGAGAAGAGTCTGTAGGAGGTAAAGGGTCTTTGAGATGGAGGCAGATTGGTAAGCACTGGGCTGTGGTCTAGGCAGAGGAGCCAATGTTCTCTGCCCTTGTGGAACAGGTCAGCCCTGTGTCCCTGGTGAAATGCCTGGACTTTATAACTCTGACACCTACAATGGTTTGGGGCTGCTGAGGGCCACATCATACTGTGGACACTCTTGCTGTTTTACACAGACACTACCAAATTCACCAGTGGGCTGGGGTAGAGTCTACCAGGAGGATGCCACAGGGCCATGTGGCATGATATGGTGACACCCTGATCAGGCAGGGTGCTGAGCCCAGCTAACTTTGTCACCTCTTGAGCTGGTGGTTTCTGGCTCTAGCTGGACCCTCCAGCAACAGCTGCTCTGTTAATTGTACATTTGTTTTGTCCATGTGAGGGACCCAATGTGTGAAAAAGCTGGGTCCCTTTATTAAGAACTGCCTGTCACATGCTTTAGTGGCTCCAGGTGCAGTGGGAAGGGACTGAGGGATGTTTTGGGGGCCAGAAATGGCCTCTGAGTTTCCATCACTTTGTTCAAGAATATTCCATTTAAAAAATAAAAGAAGCTGGGCGTGGTGTGCACGACATTAATCCCAGCACTCGGGAGGCAGAGGTAGGATTGGCGTGAGTTTGAGGCCACCCTGAGACTACATAGTGAATTCCAGGTCAGCCTGGACCAGAGTGAGACCCTACCTCAAAAAATAAGAAGAAGGAGGAGGAAGAGGAAGAGGATGGAGGCAGAGGTTGGAGGATCACTGTATGTTCAAGGCCAGCCTGGGACCACATAGTGAGTTCCAGGTCAGCTTGGGCTAGAGTGAGACCCTACCTCGAACACACACACACACACAAAGAAGACACCAATGTGGCATCCTGGGCCTGGGCCTTCACCAGGGGACCAAGGGGGTGGTGACTCCTTAATCCATCTATCCACCTGTACATTTCTGCCCTCCTTGAAGCCCCAGACATAGCCACGTGGCACATGTACTGAGATGTAGCCCCCAAGCTGCCCTGGTCTCTGGTCTGTCCCCACCTCTGGGATTTCAAGAAGGCACTTCAAAGGCACAAAGCTCTGAGATCTGGAGTTCTCAGGTCATGCTCCCAAGCCTGCTTCTGGCTTTGAGGAAATGGCTCCATTATAGCCCCATGACAGGAAAGAGACAGGAACCAATACATGATGTCAATGTTACCAATGCTGGTTTCTCTCATTCCCAAATACCCCAGTTCCCTCTAGCCAGTCAGCCTCTTTCTTGGGACCTTGACCCCATTGCTTCCCTTGTGCAAGGTTATGTGGATTCCTGCAGGCTGCCTCCACCTAGATACCTCCCATCCAGCCTGTGGAGAGGATATTGGTACGTCACAGGCAGAGGAGGCTGTGGCGCAGTGGCCATATACAACAGAGATGGTAACCAGCAGCCGGACTAAGGCTTTATTTCATGCTGAGACCAAAGAGGCCTTGATATCCTCCATTGTTTGGCCACGACAGTGGCCATCCACCCACGCTCTTCCCTCTCTCTGATCCCGAGCCCATAGAGCAAAGACCTGGAAATCAGGATCAGTCTGAATCTAAAAATTCACAACCCCTAAAGACCCAAAAGTGCCAGGCTCAGCCTTGGGATCAGGTCAGTTCCTCCTGCCTGTCCAAAACCATCCTGCTTTGTCTGCAGGGAGTGCAGGCTGGTCTTTAGTGTGAGGCTGCAGTAAAGCTTAGGAGGCCAAGGCTTCCTCTCCATCCCACTTTGAGACTCCCAGAAAGAGGTCTTCTTTTGGGAAGTTCTGGCAGCTGCCACCCTGACAACAGGGTGAATGAAAGTGGCCCATGGGCTGCCCTCACATGGTGTATGCAGCCCAGTAGATGACGTTGACAGCTGCAAAAGCCGCAGGGAACACTGCACGAGCATAGATGTCGATGGTGTCTGCGTCGATGGGCTTGAGCCTGGCACGGATGCCCCCTGGGCCTCCTGTTCGGGGCCCTCCTTCCTTTTTTGCTTCCACCTCCACAGACCTGTAGGAGCCCATGAGGTTCCCAGGGGCACGCCCCTGCCGTCGAGAGATGGCCAGTTCTTGGCTGACCCCAGCAGCAGAAAGAGAGAAGAGGACAATGGCATTCTTCACATCCATCTGCAGGGGGCATGGAGAAACAGGGTCTGAAGCACAGCTCCCAGGGCCCGGTTGATCACAGCTTCAGTACAGGATGCCATTCAGGCCAACAGCAGCCTCCTCCTCTGTGCTTAGCAAGCTGTGACCTACAGCAAGCAGGCTGGGCTGAGGAGCTCACATCTGCCCCCCAGGACACCGAACATGACTTACCCAAAGCCAGCCAGCTGACAGCCTGGTTGATGCCCAGCAATGCAGCATCGCCCCCCCCCCCACTCGTTCCCAGTGCCAGGTGGGGATCCATCCTTGGTTCTAAACCCTGAGAAGGCCCACCCACCCTCTCACCTCTGTCCTTGGCTTTGTGACTTTGACCTTGACCTTTCGCTTCTTCCTGTAGTCAGCGTTGAAGTGGGCAAAGGCATACTCCACCAGGGCAGCAAACACAAAAACGTAACAGATCCAGAAGTACACATCCAGAGCCTTGATGGCCGATGCTCGTGGCAGGGAGGAGCGGGCACTCACCATGAGTGTGGTCATCGTTAGCACAGTGGTGATGCCTGGTGGGCACAGGTGGCCATTGTTGAACCCCTACCATCTCCTTCCCAACCCAGCTCAGTAGGCTTGGATCCCAGAATGAGCGGTCCAACAGCCTTCCGCCCTCACCTTGGGGTTCTCAGACTAGGCCCGGCCTGGCTGGCCACTATACAAGGCAGATGGCATGGAGCCGGGTGCCAAGGACCTAGCTCACGGCTGGTAAGGAGGAAACCTGCCTGAACAGCCCTTCCACCAGCTCCCAGGAAGAAGAGGAAGCTCCCTCCATACCTAGAGACACTCTGGCAGGCACTGCTGCCTGGCTAATCCAGAAGGAGACCCAGGACATGGCGACCAGGAGGACAGAGGGCATGTAGGACTGGATGATGTAGACACCCCGGTTCCTCCGTAGCTGGAAGTGCAGACTGAGCCGCGGGAACTGGCCAGCTGTAGGAACAGCCTACTGTCAGAGCAGCCTTCCCTGTCCACCCCACCTGACTCAAGGAGTGGCCATGGTTGGACCTTGGGTCCACTGTGAGGCACAGAAGAAAGACCCTAGAACCTAGCCCTCTGTGCCCACCCCACACAGCCTGATGACCTCTTGCCCTAGGTCTGGCCCCAAAGGAAGCTAAGTCACCCAGAGAAAGAAAAGGATAGAGCGTCTGATCTTGTTACTGGTCTCAAGTTGAATGGGCCCTCAGGGACCCTTCCAGCCAGTGGGGGGCTCCATTTCTCAACACTCCATGCATACCCATGCTCTGGAAGAAGGGTGTCTTGTCCCGGGGCTAAAAGGCACCCCCAACACACACCTTCAGGTCCCCCCCCAAAGCCCAGAATGCTAAGAAGAAAGCCCCCAGAAATAAGACAGTAGAAACCTGCTGGTTCCACATAATGGCATGTCCCTGTCCAGTCTGAGCTCAGCCTGCAGTACTCAGCTAGTACGCTAACCAAGTGGTTTTCTAGATGCATCCTTGGCCCTCAGAGATGATTAGTGGCTCAGCACAAGAAAACCACAGGCAGCTCACAGGAACACCCCTGTGTTACCAGATTTGAAGTTCATCAGCTCTGTGGTGAAACGGTAGCTAGTAATGGTGAACTGGGCCAGTTGCAGCCTGTCAAGCCCGTGGATCTGCTCCTGGTTCTCGGACCAATAGTAGACAATGTCCTCAGAAGAGTAGCCATCTGTAGTGGGTAGCAGGACTTAGCATCAGCCCCTGGCAGCCTCATAGGGAATCTGAGGTGTGAGGCCAACCAGGTGACAGGAACAGAGCAGGAGTCCAGTCAGGAGCAGGGAGGACCTCAGCTCTGGGACCACATCCTGAACCTTGGGGTAGGTGGATAGAGCTAGAGGTACTGGCAAAAGTGGGGGATAGCCTGGTGTGGTGGTGCATGCCTTTAATGCCTGCACTTGGGAGGCAAAGGAGGATTGCTGTGAGTTCAAGGCCATCCTGAGACTACTTAGTGAATTCCAGGTCAACCTGGGCTAGAGTGAGACCCTATCTTGGAAAAAAAAGTGGGGGATAGATAGGACCCAGGGAAGCTGTGTTGGGACAGCCTGTCTGCCACAACCTAGTTCTTCCAGGTCCTGTCTCACTGATACTGGCCAAGCTTCTCCAGGTCTTCTAGCCCCTTTCTCCTCCCATCCAAACTATTGGCTCATGTTCTGGATGCTGCTCTGTCTACTGGGCCAGGCCAGCATTGCCCAGGCCCTGAGTTAGATAGCCTCCCAGTCATATCTGTGTGTCCTTCCCCACTGAAGAAGCCAGTAGGGCCCCACCCACAGAAAAGCCCATCCTGCCTCAGAGGGGTCACTCACAGCTCTCCAGATCCAGCATGCACTCCTGCTCATCCATGGGGTACTTGGCGAGGTCCATGTCACAGGCCACTGTGGAGGTGATTCTGCACAAAGCAGGTCATGGAGCCCTCTTAGAAGCTAGTAGTTCCTCTGCACCCAGTAGGTAGAGAAGCCTCCTGCTCCAGCCCAGAGAAGCGACCTGATTGGGGGCCACCTGCAGCTTCAGCTGCCTCTTGGGCTTTGTTGACATGCTATCTCACATCTGGGTAAAATCTGAAAATTACAGTCAACTTTATAGACATGTGTGAGTCTTCCTTTAGGACTATCAAGAACTAGATTACAGGCTGGAGAGATGGCTTAGCGGTTAAGGCGCTTGCCTGCAAAGCCAAAGGACCACAGTTCAATTCCCCATTTTCTCATTCTCTCTCTCTCTCTCGAATAAATAAGAAAAGAACTAGATTACAAATCTATTGCTTAAAATGCTTGACTGTCCAAATTGGAGACTTATGAGGCAAGGACCAGCCTAGGCTCTCCAGATCTTGGTCCAAGGGACAGCTGATAGTCACAGAGCAACAGACTAAAGGTTCCCAAGTGCTCTGACTTTCCAGGGGAGACAACACATTTAAATTCTGGTGTATAATCTCTTTTGTTGTTGTTTGAAGACTTAGAACTCACTTTGTACCCAAGCTGGCCTCAAACTCATAGTGATCCTCCTACCTCAGTGCTGGGATTAAAGGCATGCATCACCACGTCAAGTATACATCACCATGTCTGGCCAAAACATTAAAGGATTTTTTTTCAAGGTAGGGTTTTGCTCTAGCACAGGCTGACCTGGAATTCACTGTGTAGTCTCAGGGTGGCCTCAAATTCACAGCGATCCTCCTACTTCTGCCTCCAGAGTGCCTGGCACATTACAGGATTTTTTAAAAGGTTTTATTATTTATTATTATTATTTGAGACAAAGAAGGAGAGGGAGAGAGAATGGGCATGCCAGGGCCTCTAGCTGCTGCAAACGAACTGCAGATGCATGTGCCACCTTGTGCATCTGGCTTACGTGGGTCCTGGACAGTTGAACCGGGATCCTTTGGCTTTGCAGGCAAATGCCTTAACCGCTAAGCCATCTCTCCAGCCCCCACATTTTTTAATTCATGTGTTTGTGTGTGTGCATGCACACATCACGGCACACATGTGGAGGTCAGAGGACAGTTTTTGTGTTGGTCTTCACCTGTCTACCTCCTCACTCTGGATTCGCATTGCTGTTCTTGCCCTAAGCTTCCAAGAAATTCTCCTGTCTCCACTTGCAGGTGTGCTGGGATTACAGAAATCTATCACAGCTTCTGGCTTTTTACATGGAGCCTGGGGATCAAATTCAAGTACTCCAGCTTGAGTGGCTAGCACTTCATCCACTGAGCCATCTTCCTAGCCTCCAATCTCTTAATCTTTTTTATTTCATTATTTATGCATGTGTCTGGTGTGTATTGTCTGGTGTGGTGTGTGTGTGTGTACATGTTTGCATATGTGTGTGAGGGCACATGCATGCCATGGTAAAGGTATGGAAATCAGAGAACAACTTTTGGGTCAGTCATCTCATCTCCACCTGATCTGAGGCAGGATTTCTCACTCTGGAATCTTGTTCTGTTCTTTTGCTGTGCTCACCATGACTTCTAGGACTCTCTCCTGTCTCCATCTCCTGTCTCACTTCCAGTGTCAGAGCTCCCTCCTGCCTTGGACCTCCCTCAAAACACCTGAAACTTGCCATCGGCATCAGTGTGCTGGGATTACAGAATCCCAACACAGCTTCCAGTACTTTACATGGGGTCTGGGGATTGACTTGGGCACTCCGCTGAGCCATCTCCCCAAACACTGAATGTTAAAATGTTGGCAACTTGCTTCATTTTTAAAAGATACCCATCTGGAAACACATGTTCAGCAAATGTATATGCATGTATGTTCATAGTAGCATTGCTTCCAACAGCCAACAGGTAGGAGCAAATGCCCATGAACAGATAAAGGGACAAGCAAATATAGTTCCTCCATGTGAGGGGGCATATTATTCAGCTGTGAAAGAGAATGAAGCAATGATAGGTTACAATGCAGATGGGCTTGCAAACATGGTGCTGAGAGAAACAAGATAAAAAGGTCACAAGGGGCAAGGTATGATTCCATTTGTGTGAAATGTCCAGAACAAGTGAATCTGTGGGGCAGAGAGCAGATGGGTGGTGATCAGGGTCTTCAGACTAGCCAGGGGTGGCGACTCATGCCTCTAACCCCAGAACTTGGGATCAGGAGCTCAAGGCCAGTCTCACTACACAGTGAGTTTGAGGCCAGTGTAAGTAAGCTACATGACACCCTATCTCAAAAAAAAAAAAAAAAAAAACAGTGACTGATTGATAGTACCCCTCAAAGTGGGTCTTCTTTTGGGGCAAATTCATGTCTCAAGCCAACTAGAGGTAAAGATTGCATAGTGAATACATGACATATACTGACCTGTTTCCTTTAATGTCATTAATTTATATTATATGACTTTAATTCCATTAAAAAAAACATCTGCCAGGGCCTCCTGTCAGCAACCTCTAAGCTGATGTCAACTAGACAGCAAGCTGGGAGCTGGAGGATGTAATTATCATCACAGTCTCTACCATCCCAGCCCCAGCTCCCAGCATGAATACCCCCATGACATGTTGCTACCAGGGCCTGGAAGGCAGGCTTGGCTCACCGGATGCTGTACAGGATCACACCATCGGGCTGCAGACGGATGAGCTTGTTTTCCACAGTCACGTCGTGGAACCAGGCAGACTTGGCATTCACAATGAAGGTGTCAGGGAGCCACAGCTTGTCCACAAAGCGGCTGTCCAAGCCCAAGGTCTCATTGGTGTGGTTGTAGGAGAGCCTGCTGTCCCTCCAGCTCTGGTGCAGGAACACTGTCATGGTGTATTCCTGTGGGGATGGTGGACAGCAGGGGCACTCTCAATTTTTACTCTGTTCCTAGGGTCACGGCCCAGGGAACAGTACCTACCATGTTTGCCTCAGAGATGTGGTCGATGCTGGCCACCTCTAGGGCGAGAGCCACATTCACAGGAGGGCCTGCAAAAATGAGGAAGGCTGCTGAAACCGGTGCGACGGAAGCCTCAGCCTAGTGCCCTCACTGCCCTGCTGGGCCAGGCTCTCTATTCAAGTCTAGGAGACAGGACAGGAGGTAGGAGCCAGGGCTTATGCAGAGAACTTAGAGTTAGTATACAATTGCCACTATGACCTGGGGAGAGCCACCTTCTACCATCCCCCTGAGGGACCTAGGCTTGAAGTCCAACGGACCTCTGAGGTTGCCAATCCAGAACCCAGCAAAGACCCACCCATACAGCCAACCCAGGGGGTGGAGCTGGCCCTTCCTCCCCATGCTCCCACCCTCAACAGCCACCACACCTCCAATGCCAGGCCGGAAGTTGCGAGCATAGCCCTCCATTAGGTCGTCCAGATTGGGGAGCCAGGATATCTCCAGGTTGGAGCCCACATAGTCCCCAATGTCATTCATTGCTCTGGGAAGACAAGACCAGCTGGTTGTAGACAAGCAGAGCACCAGAACCAAGGGACGGAGCACCGTTCTCAGGTGCTGAGGATGAGCAGGTGCTAACCACTGCCACCCCAGGCCCTGGAGAACACAGAGAAAGCCACAGGTCTCCACTCTTCTAGCACCTTTCTGCCTAGTTCAGGCCTCTCCTCACCTGGCCTGAAGGGAAGCTACGTTATGACCCCCTAAATGTGTGAGCCAAGTCCTCAGGCTCCCTGGGTGGCCTTCCTCACTCCCTCTCCCATCTATCCTGTGAGGCAAACAAGAGGCGGGACAGGTGGCCACCTGACCCAACATTTCTTCTCAAAGGTGCTCGTGGCCTCCTTGTCACCTTCTGACACTGAAGCTTCCCAGAAGATTCCTTGGGAGAAAAGAAGTGTGAAAGATGGGGACAAGGAAAGGGCTGCCTCCAAAGTGGGCCCAGAGGCTCCTGCTCACAGGCTGCCCCCCACCAAGTGGCCACATGCATCAAGGGTTCAGCCTGACCTTGGATCATCTAGGCTCAGGCAAATCTCACAGCAGCCTGTTCTGGCCTTACTGTCCCTAGCAGGGGACAAGTCACAGGGGAAGGTACCTCTTCCATGGGATCCAAATAAACAAACGAGGGAACACATTATGCCCATTCATGTACTTCCAGGGCACGGAGGCCCCAATAGCCCCTCTATACCTTCTGCTTGTCTGGACTGAGTTGAACAGTGCCCTCCTAATTCATATCCACCTGGAACCTCAGAAAGAGACTTTGGGAATATGGGCTTTGCTACTATAATTAGTGAGGATAAAGGCACAACAGAGTGGGTTGGGCCCAAATCCCATGACTGTGTCCTTGGGAGAAAACAGACAGAAGAACTGAAAAGGCAGGTCATGAGAGAGAGAGAGAGAGAGGGAGACGGAGGGAGGGAAATGGGGTGAGTGTATCTGTAAGCCAAGAGCATCAAGGATTACTGGCCACCACCAAAAGTGGGAAAGAAGTCCAAGGCAACTGTTCCCACGGACTTTGCAGAGAATTTTGGGTTTTTGGCCTGCAGAAGTATAAAAGAATAGACTTCTATTGTTTGAAGCCACCCAGTCAGTGATAACTTATTGTAGCAGCCCAAGAGACTAACGCATCCCATCATAATCCTGCCAACAAGGGGAAAGCCCGTCTGGAGGCCAGACATTCAGTTACTCTGACCCTACTGCTCTGGGGCCTGTAGAATGACTTTGGACACAGCCTCTGAGTTGATCTGGTCTGGGACCTGTCCTGACCCCCTGGGGAGAAGGTCTGAGCCAGCCTCACACAGTGCCGACCAGAGATGAGGTCCGTTGCTAGGTCACGCCATGGTGAAATGCTCACAGCCCCCTCAGCCTCAGGTACTGGTTACCTGGCTCTCCTTCCTGCTCTGACTGTTCCTTTCTTCACACAGGGTCACCCACCTAACCCAGCCAGGCTCAGCCTTGGTCTCCTGCTCCCTCAGGAGTGGCCAGTGGGAATCATAGCACACTCTCCTGCTGTTTGTGAGGGCCAAACCCAAGACCAACCACTACCCCAGTGTCCAATCCCAGCCCAGCACTTACACATAGGCCGGTAGCAATCTAGCCCCTCTCTCATCCAATTTAGGTGTCTGGAGTCCCACTGCTGTGCTAAGGGCAATGCTCCTCCTCCTGCTCGGTCTTTCCTTTCCTCTTCTCTGATCCCCAGCTCCTTCAGCTCTCTCCAGACCTGCTGCAATATAGCCCCTATTTTTTCCACCTCCACTTCTTCCACCTGAAGCTCCAGATCCTTAGCCTTCCTCCTTGTTCCCAAATGCTTATACCCCACTCTATCATATTTTCAGTCCTGCCTTGGGACACAGCTCCAAGCATCACTGAGGAATTGTTCGTAACATCTATCCTTCCATATCCAAATATCAAGTGACTCCTTGATAAAGACCACAGTCTAGGCAGAGGTCCAAATCTCCTGGAGAGAAACAATGCAGCTGGCTGGAAAGATTGCTAAGTGGTTATGGCGCTTGCCTGCAAAGCCTTATGACCCAGGTTTGATTCGCCAATAAGCACGTAAAGCCAGATGCACAAAGTGGTACATGGAGTTTGTTTGCAGCAGTTGGAGGCCCTGGCATGCCCATTCTCTCTGTCTCCTCTCTATCTCCCTCTGCAATTATATTTAAAAGAAAAAAGAGTAATGAGGACTGTAGAGATGGCTTGGTGGTTAAGGTGCTTGCCTGTGAAGTCTAAGGACCCACGTTCGATTCTTCAGAACCCATGTAAGCCAGATGCATATGGTGGTGCATGCGTCTGGAGCTCATTTGCAGTGGCTAGAGGCCCTGGCATGCCCATTCTCTCTCTCTCTCTCTCTCTCTCTCTCATAAATAAATAAATAAATAAAGATATTTTTAAAAAGATTAATGAAGCCGGGTGTGGCGGCACATGCTTTTAATCCCAGCACTGGGGAGGTAGATGTAGGAGGATCACCATGAGTTCAAGGCTACCCTGAGACTACATAGTGAATTCCAGGTCAGCCTGGGCTAGAGTGAAACCCTGCCTTGAAAAAACAAATAAATAAATAAATAAATTTTAAAAAAGAGTAATGAATGTGGGCTGGAGAGGTGGTTAAGGCACTTCCCTGCAAAACCTAAGGACCAAGTTCAATTCCCCAGTACCCATATAAACCAGATGCACAAGGTGGCACATGCATCTGGAGTTCATTTACAGTGGTTAGAGGCCCTAGCATGAATCTCTCTCTCTCTCCCACCCTCCACTTTCTTTGTCTAATAAATAAAATATTTTTTAAAAAGAGTAATGAATGTTATATGGGGCTGAGTATGTAGCTAAGTAGCAGGTAAAGTGCTTGCTTAACATGCGTGAAGCTCTGGGTTCCATCCCCAGCACCGTGTAAAATTGGAAGTGGTGGTGCATGCCTGTAATCTCAGCACTTGGGGGAGGGGAAGTCAGGAGGAACGGGACTTCAAGATCATCCTCAACTACGAAGTGAATTTGGGACCAACCTTGTCTCAAAACAAAAAATGAATACTACAGATAAGAGGAGGAAGCTGGTCAGGATCTTTCCTATCTAGACTAAAGGCAGAACAGGGAGGAGACAGCCTCCCTGAGGAAGTGACATCAGAGCCCAAAGGCAAGAATGTGAGTGTCCAGGGCAGAAGCAATGGGACAGAGGGTTCTGGGCTGTAAGCAATGCAGACTCAGTGGTTCTGGTGAGGAGGGGGGCGCAGAGGGTTCTGTATGCAGAATAAATCACTATTTGGAGTCAGGGTGGGGCTCTGAACAAGAGGCCACCTGATTAAATTCACATTTATTAATTTTTATTTTTTGAAACAGGGTCTCACTCTAGTCTAGCCTAGGTTGACCTGAAACTCACTCTGCACCCCAGAAACTGCATCCTCAAATACTCAGTGATCATCCTACCTCAGCCTCCCAAGTGCTGAGATTAAAAGTATGTGCCACCATGAGCTGGAGAGATGGCTTAACGGTTAAGGCATTTGCTTACAAAGCCAAAGGATCCTGGTTCAATTCTCCAGGACCTATGTAAGCCAGATGCACAAGCACAAGGGGGCGCATGCATCTGGAGTTTGTTTACAGTGGCTGGAGGCCCTGGCATGCCCATTCTCTCCCTCTCTCTCTTTCTCTCTCTCTGCCTCTTTCTCTGTACTATATATATATATATATATATATGTATATATATATATATATATATATATTAAAGTATGTGCCACCAACCCCACTTTTTTGGGGGGGTTTTCAAGGTAGGGTCTCACTCTAGCCCAGGATGACCTGGAATTCACTATGTAGTTTCAGGGTGACCTCAAACTCACAGTGCTCCTCCTGCATCCCAAGTGCTGGGATTAAAGGCAGGTGACATCATGCCAGGCGCAATGACTCTTAAATTCACATTTATTTTATTTATTTTTTATTTTATACAGAGAGAGAGAGAGAGACAGAGGGGAAGAGAGAATTAGTGTGCCAGGGCCTCAGCCACTGCAATCGAACTCCAGATGTTTGCACCACCTAGTGGGCATGTGCAGCCTTGCACTTGCCTCACCTTTGTGCATCTGGCTTACGTGGGACCT
The DNA here is from genome assembly GCA_036346955.1 of Dipus sagitta. Classification (NCBI taxonomy): domain Eukaryota; kingdom Metazoa; phylum Chordata; class Mammalia; order Rodentia; family Dipodidae; genus Dipus; species Dipus sagitta. The sequence goes on from CM070773.1 coordinate 135,820,953, forward strand.
AAAGAGAGATTGAACATGGGACCTTAGGCTTCACAGGCAAGAGCCTTAACCCCTAAGCCATTTCTCCAGCCCTTAAATCCACATTTTAAACACACAATTCTGCCAGATGTGGTAGCGTATGCCATAATCCCAGCTTGGGAGGTGGGAGCAGAAGGATCAGTAATTCAAAGCCAGCCTGTGATACATAAGACCCTGTTTCAAAAAGCCAAAAAATGAAAAAAAGGAAAAAAAAGCCCTAAAGGAAAGCACATATATTCATAATCTGATTAAATTATATGAAGTGGCCTGGGAAGCATGAACATGAGCCTATCCTTCCCTTCAAGACTATGCTTCTGTCATACTCTTAGGTGGGTCTTAGGGTGCCCTGAAGAGCTGGGGTTGGGAAAGCAACAGCAGTAGAGTCTCAGCCCCCCCCCCCCCCACACACACACTTTTTATCCATCCCACTTTTTTGTTTCATACATTTGACTTTGGGCTGGGCATGATGGCACATGCCTTTAATCCTAGCACTCAGAAAACAGAGGTAGGATTGCTGTGAGTTTGAGGCCACCCTGAGACTACATAGTGAATTCCAGGTTAGCCTGGGCTTGAGTGAGACCCTACCTAGGAAAAATTAAAATAACAATAATAATAATTCATATATCTGACTTTTGATCTAGCTGGTATAACTACTTTGGCCCATCTTCATGAGCAAGACAAAGTATCTGGGTCTACTGTCCATTGCAGACAGAGACACTGCTCGGCACCAGTCCCCCAGGGTGATGACCAGGCAGATATGGAGACAAAGCAGGCACTGTGGTTACAAAGTATAAGATGGTTAAATTAAGTCCTGGTCCCTTACAAGGCACAATTAAGAATGCAAATAGAAGTCACCCTGAAGGACAGATGTAAAGGGGCTTTAATTAGGCTTTATTTTTGGACTAGCCAGCTGCCATCTAGCTAGCCTGGAGTGAGGCCACCAGGAGACACTGTCCTTCCTGGACCCATCTCTTGCCTGTCTCAAGCCAGTGATATGTGCTTGTACACTTTCCCTCCACCTCAGTCCTAGGCTTGCTTGGAGCATGAAGACAAACCCTTAGGAAATTCACATCGAATTTGCAGTGCAAAACCATTTGCCATCACCTGGGAGCAAAAAGGGAATAAGGCTGGGTGTGGTGGCACACGCCTTTAATCCCAGCACTCAGGAGGCAGAGGTAGGAGGATTGTTGTGAATTCAAGGCCAGCCTGAGACTACCTAGTGAATTCCAGGTCGGTGGGCTAGAGCGAGACCCTACCTTGAAAAGAAAAATAAAAAGAGGTGGGGGAAGTAGGCCTTACTCACTCATCTCAGTGACTCTTCCCTCTCAGTATACTGACTGCTGTTTTCCAGCTGTGGATTGGTGCAAAGGGCCAGTGTTGGGGTGGGGGAGTAAGCGCCATACCAGACTTTAGGATCTGGAGGCCCTATGTTCCCAGGCTCAGGACAGGTTGCACAGGGAAGGCAGTGCTGATGGGGAAGAAGGGCATGGGCTGTAAACCCAAGGAGCCCAGCACAGGGTGAGAAGGTCTCCACTCTGGTAAATCACGCATATCTTGGCAGAGAGCTCCTGTGGAGCCCAGTGGTGACCTTAGAGTTGGGGCATCCTATGGATAGAATGGACAGAGAAGCTCAGAAATATATGCCAGGCTCCAGTTTAGGGATTTAAACTCATGGGGCACAGCAAACACCATGAAAACACATTAGACTGCCCCCTTGGGCTACTTACAATATGTTATGGGGTCTCGATCCCCCCCCCATACACATTGAGAAATGAATCTACCTACCCCCATGACTTGTCTGTGTCCCTGGGGACAGAGAGGGAAAGTGGGTGCAGCTGAGCCAGGCAGCGGATGCTCCTCGCTGCTGCTGCAGCATCCATCCACCATGCACACAGAAGCCCACGGATCCCACAGCTCTGCTTTTAGAGCAGCACGCGCCTCGCTAGCATCCCAGTTACCAAGGCAAATAGGAGCACTGCGACCATAGCACTGTGAGCTCCAGGGAGATGGAGGTGCCAACAGCCTGGGAGGGACACCCACATGGGGGTGTAGTCTGCAAGCTCCACGCCTGCTGCATATGCAGGTCGTCTTCTGACTCAGGACCCAGTCCACAAATATAACATGCACACTCTCCTCCTATCCCGCCAACCTTCCTCATCAAGAATGGCTGGGATCTGCACTGAGTTGTGACAGTCAGCATTGTCCCCCAACACCACTCCAGAGATGAGAACCTGGAGACTAAAGGAAGAGGGGCAGCATCTAGAGTGGAGGGGGACACAAAAGGCAATGGGTGGGAAGCCCTGCATGGACAGCACTATGCTAAATCTGAAGGTCACCACAAGGACTGAGCTGGCAGCTGTGTCCCTGCTTTCTTCTCACCTTGGGGACAGCCTTTAAACCTGCCCCAAGCTAAGCCAAAGACAAGAGCAAGAGATTTGGACAGAGTCTTCTAGAGGGACAGAATAAAATGTGGCAAAACTAGTTTCCATCGGAGAATGGGATGGGAACTTAGCAGAGCAATGGATCTTTCACCACACAAGGTGCCTTTCTCTGTAAGATGGGGATGATGGCAAAGACTAGGGTCTCTGCCCAGCCTTGGGTCCCTCAGCTTTCCTGCCCAGGTAAGCTGGTATACCCAGCATCTCAGGATCCACACAAGTCAGGACTCAGAATTTTTCAGACTTAGGGAAGGGGATAAGCTGCATATTCAGACTTGAGGGAGGGGTCTGGAGGATTTCCCAGCAAGTAACCTATAAATAGGTTCTGTAAATAGAATGAATAGACACAAATGGGCCTCATGTCAGTGCAGGACAGGGTTTGCCGCTGAATGAGTTTTGGAATCATGCTCAGACTAAAACATCAGGATCTCAGAACCTTTTAGGCTTCAGATTCTTGGCTGCAGGGCTGTGGGCAGGGCTGACAGCTGACCCAGACCTCAAGTATGATAGCTGCAACTAGGCCTTTACACTCCACCCTTAGGAAAAGAAGGGGAGAAAGGACCATGGGGACTGAAGAAAGAACAAAGCCCCTCCCAAGACAGGGGCTGGTCAGAGGCTTATGGTCAGTGCCTGTTCTGTGATTTCCAGCCCAATGGCCTCATCTACAGCCAGACTTAGGCCTTCCAGGCCAGTCCCCCACCAACCAGCAGGGAAACTCAGACACTTGTATGGCGTGCTGTCTGTCTACAGCCATAGCACAGGTTGATTTGCAGCCATTTCTGGTGTCCAACAGTCTCCCATACACATTAGTCAGTTGGTCCTCAAGTCCAGAGTGCTGGGAACATGTACTGCCTGTTTGTCTGCTGCCCTTCACTTGCTTCTCATGACTACCACGGCTAGTGGCTGGGCTCAGTGCTGTGCCCAAGATGTGACCAGGGTCCCATTTCAGATCTCAGAGAGGAGAGAAGGCAGTTAGGGACTGTCGGGTGCTGGAAACTAGGGGGCTGGGAGCTCCAGTCCAAAGGCCTTCCTTCTCAGACTCTTCTGGCTACGGGGAAGCAGATCCCCTTGTCCCCTAAGAATCCATAATTTCCGTCAGTGTGGCCACCTCACTGCCATCCACCTGCACTTAGTGAACTTTGAGACGCATCTTGAAAAAAGACCCCACAGCGACCCTGACCCTGCTGACACAACGTTGGAAGGCAGGCCTTCCTGGGGCATCCAGCCCGCTCACTTCTCTCCCAGCTCTCGGGTTGACGCCTCCTCTCCCTGCCCCAGTTTCTTGATTCTTTCCTTTCTTTCTACCCGCCCCTCGTCCTCAGCTCAGCTCCTGAATCAGCCTGCCAGGGGCCGACTCCGTGAGAGGAGGCCGAGGGCGCTGGAAGCTATCCACTCAGGCCAGGGCGGCCCGTGGCCACCTGGTCTCTCAGTATGTCCTTGTCCCATCCCGCGGTTGGTGTTCAGCACCGGGGACGGCGGACAGCACCCGCGAGGCGCCGGAGGGGACCGCAGAGACCCTCAGCCACCGGACAGCATCGCGGCCAATTGCGAGGACAGCCGCCCGGGACGGACGTGGGGATGAGGACTCGGGGTCCCGGAAGCTCAGGCCCCGGGGCCCCGTCGAGGGCACCCTCGGTGGAGGAGTCCCCCCAGCCCCGCGTCGCCCCCCCGGCGCGGGCGCGGCTCACCTGGCGCCGCGGTGCGGCTGCACGCACAGCAGCAGGAGCGGGGCCAGCAGCCAGCCCAGCACGTCCATGGCCTCGCGGGCTCGGCGCGGGACGGCTCCGGCCGGCCTCGGCGCCACCAAAGTTGTTTCGCCTGCGTCCGCGCGGCGGCACCGGAGGGGCGGGAGCGCGGCGCGGGCGGGCGGGCGCGGGCGCGAGGGGCGGGCGGAGCGCAGAGCCAGCCCCGTCCGACTCCGCCCCGCGCCCCGCAGGCTCCACGGCGCCCTGCCGCACCCCGCGCCGTCCTCCTCCCGCGAGGTGCCCGAGCACCGCACATCCCCTCTAGTGCGGGACGGGAGTTCTGCGCCCCGGACCCTGCAACTGCTTTCCTCCCTGGCTGTAAACGGGTCTGTTCCTCGTGTCTTCCGGAGAGGCGACCAGAGCGCAAGACCCGAGTGGGCACCACGGACCGATCGAGAGGAGCCGCCGAACTTCGTCCCTGAAACGGGGCTTGCTTGAGCAGTTTGTCCATGTGGGGAGGAGGGAGATACCGAGCATGAGTGGCCTGGGCGAGGAGTGTCCCTGCAGCCATCACCTCTACGGGGGGGGGGGGGGAACCTCCCCTCGCCTTGCACACACACCCACACTACCTACACACACCACCACCACCATCACCACCACCAGCAGCTCCCAGGAGACCCTTCACTGGCCAAGTGTGAGAGAGAATGCTGGTGGGCGCTATTCGCCAGACCCTGTGGTGAAAAACCTTACTGGGCAAAGGAAGACACTGACTGCTGGGTCTGGCATGGTCAGACCCCATCATACCTGTCTACAACCTCTAGAAGGGCCCTGCGGTGGGATAGGTCTCCATGGGAAAGCAGAGGTTTCACATACCTCTGTTAGTCCCTTTGTCTTAGGAAGCTAACCACAAACTTTAGTCGTTGTTCAGTCTCATTTACTCACTCGGGACGCCTGTCATCAACTGACAACCTAAAGCAAACTCATGAGAACAGTTAAGAATGGACAGAATCAGCCTGGTGGTGGTGCGTGCCAGAAGTCCCAGATACTTGGAGGATGAAGCAGGAGCATCAGGAAGTTTAGTTCGCCCTGGTCAACATAGCAAGATTCTGTCTCAAAAAAACAAAGAGAGAGAGAGAGAGAAAGCAGGTACTTGCCCTGAAGTAGGCTAAATCTCCTGGGATGACTGGCCACTTCCCAAAGCACACTAGACAAAGGAATACAAGGAAAGGATGAGCTATGGGGTTTCCAGCACAAAGAGCTCCCTGCCTTGTTTCTCCTCTCTTTTTGCCTTTCTTTCCTTCTCTCTCCTCTTCTTCCTTCATTCCCTCGCTTCTCTCTCTCCCTCCCTCCCTCTCTCTCTCTCTCTCTCTCAACAGTGTAGCTCATAGTAGCCTTGAACTTGCTATGTAGCCAAAAATGACTTTGAAATCCTGATCCTCTTGCCTCTACTTCCTAAGTGCTGGGAGTAGAAGCATTTACCATCATGCCTGGCAATTTTTTATTTATTTATTTATTTATTTGGCAGGGGGCAGGGTTTCAAGGTAGGGTTTCACTCTAGTCCAGGCTAACCTGGAATTCACTAGGTAGTCTCAGGGTGGCCTCGAACTCACAGTGATCCCCCTACCTCTGCCTCCCAAGTGCTGGGATTAGGCGTATGCCACCACGCCCAGCACATGCCTGGCAAATTTTTTAAAAACTATTTATTCGTGTGTGGTGGGGAGCACATTAGAGTCTCTTGCTGCTACAAATGAATATCAGACACTTATGCCACATTTTACATCTGACTTATGTACGTGACTTGGGATTTGAATATGGGCTAGCACTGAGCCATCTTCCCAGCCCCACCTGGCAAAGTTTTTGTGAAGTGATTTGCCACCATTTCTAAGCTCCAGTCTTACTCTACTGACTTGTGTAACCAGTCATTCTCATCCATCTCTCATCCGGGCTTTGTCCAGGGAAGCTCCAGCTGTCCCAGACTCAGGAAAGCCAAATGGAGAGCAGCCCCAGCCAAGGCCAAGTTGCAGAGCCTTGGTCCTGTGTGGCTGTTAAAGAACCTCAGCCTTTCTGATGTGCAGGTGCCTGGCCTGCCTGCCTCCCCTACAGACACTCCAGGTTGTCCCCACACTCTCTCCACTCCCATTATTGCTCTGAGGGCAGTGCCTCAACCTCTAGGCCACAACGAGGCCTCTGTCAAAGAAAGGCTGTCCATCTCAGAGCTGTGTGCTCCTTGCCAAGCACCTGGACAAGCCCCTGCCTCTCCCCTTCCCCAGCTCCATCTTGTGCACTGAGAACATGGTGTGGAGGCCTGCTACCAGGCACCCACAACAGCAATGAAGAGGAAGCTGCAACTGGGAGCATAGGCATTTCATCCCCAAGTCTATGAATTCTCCTTTAGTTTATGTGGTGGCTAATCTTTTTCGCCAATTTGATTGGATTTGGAAAGAGCTACACCTCTGGGTGATGTGCCTATGAGGATGTTTCCAGAGAGGTTTAGCTGAAAAAGGACAACCCGTCCTAAATGTGGGCAGCATCATACCACAGACTGGGGTCCCAAGCTGAATGGCAAAAGGACAATAGCAAAGGAGAAGGCAAGCTGAGCACCAGCATTCACCTCTTGCTTCCTGACTGTGGATTCAGTTTGACCAGCTGCCTCACACTCCTGCGCTCGCTCGCTCTCTCTCTCTCTCTCTCTCTCTTTCTTTCTCTCTGACATGCTTTCCCTGCCATAATGGACTATACCCTCAAACTGTCAGCTAAAATCAACCCTTCCTTCCTTAAGTTGCTTAAAAACAAAAGCAAATAAACAAACAAAAAAAAACTTAAGCCAGTGTAGTAGTCCACGCTCTTAATCCCAGCACTTTGACACAAAGTTGGGAGTATTGCTGTGAGTTCCAGGCCACCCTGAGACTACATAGTGAATTCCAGGTCAGCCTGGACTAGAGTGAAACCCTTCCTCAAAATAAAACAAAATAAAAATCTTATGGCTGGAGAGATGTCTTAGCGGGTAAGGCACTTCCTGCAAAGCCTAATGACCTGAGCATCTGGTATATGTTGGCAACAGTTGTTTGTCTCCCTTTTCTCCATCTCTCTCTCTGCTAGCAAATGAACAAATAATATTTTTAAAAACATATTTTTTGCTTTGTGTGTGTGTAATGTGGTGTGTGTATGGTATGGTGTGGTGCCCCATATGCTTGCCTGCAGCGGGGTGGGGGTGCTTGCCTGTGGTAGCTGGAGTGGAACATCAGATGTCTTGCTCCATTGTTCTTCCTGGTCTTGTTTTTGAGCCAGAGTCTTTTTACTGATTCTGGAGCTTGAGGGGCTCTGGTGACTTGTGGGTTTCTGCTTCTCTGTAGGGCTGCACCTATAGCCATGATCAGCTGTTTACATCAGATCTGGAGATTTGAACTCGGACAGTCTCAGACCCCTTTAGGCCATCATGCTTGTGCAGGAAGCAGACGTTAAACACTGAGCCATCTCTCAAGCTTGTGACTTTTTTTTTTTTTTTTTTTTTTTTTTGAGGTAGGCTAGGCTGACCTGGAATTCACTATGTAGTCTCAGGCTGGCCTTGAACTCACAGAAATCCTCCTACCTCTGCCCCTTGAGTGCTGGGATTAATGGTGTGTGCCACCACGCCCAGCTATTTTTATTTATTTGCACATGTGTGAATGTGTGTGTGTGTGTGCATGGGTGTGCCCAGGCCTCTTCTTGCTGCTGCAAATGAACTCCAGATTTATGTGGCATGTTTTGTGTCCAGCTTATTTAGATATTTGGTAATTGGACCTTAGGCCGTGGGCTTTGCTTTGCAATCTCCCAGATCTTTATGTTGTTTTTGTTGAGTGTTTTGTCACAGCAATGAGAACAGAAACTAATACACCTCTCTTACTGCTTATTTGACATGTAAAACTGGCTTCTCCATCAGGTAGGAGCCATTCATAGCCCTGAGGGCAGTGGCTGCTGTCTCATTCCATATAGGGAGGCCTGATGCTCTCCCCATATGGTACTGGGCAGAATACCTGGAGGGTGTGAAAACCGCCTCCTTAGGCAGCCTCAGGAGTCACTGGCTCAGTTCCTCCGCAGATAGCAAGACTTTCCATGGTATTTAGAAAGCCACAGAAATGTGGTCTGCTGGGCAGCTTGATCATCAGATGACCAGCCCATAGCCTCTTTTGCTTTAGTTGTGGATACAATTTTGTCAGCGTTCCCACACATGGGAAGGAACTGTACAAGTGTGAGTCTTGGCAGAGAGCTGACCTGAGCCCATGGCCATGGCTCAGGCTCTGAAGCAGCAGGCCAGCCCCAGGAGGTGGAGGTGAGTCACATAGCCTGGGAGAGGAAACTGCTTTAGCTAAATTTGAAATCCCTGCCTGATGGGTTTGTGGAGATGCTTTGTTATTTTTCTGGAAAAACAGCACTAAATAGAGAAAATGGCAGTGATACAATTGGGGTTTCATTGAGCCTAGAGTGTAATTATTAATCCTATGATTTTCAGATGCAGTGGTTCATCTGGATAAGCAAAGGAAACTTGGCAGAAAGGATCAAGTCCAAAATATTCAGAGCAGCCTCAGCTCTGTCACTTCAAAGGGAGGCTGTGATCCACTCAGGAAACAGGTTTTGGCTGGGGAGATAGCTCAATGGATTAAGCGCTCACTGCATAAATTTGGGGATCTGAGTTTGGAACCCTAGAACTCACATGAAGCCAGACACAATAGCAAGCATCTACAATCCCAGGGCTCCTATTGCAAGATGGGAGCCAGAGACAGGAGAGTCACTGGAAGCTCTCAGGTAATGAGAACAACGAAGAACTCTGCCCCAGACAAGATGGAAGGTAAGAACTGAAATCTGAGGTCGTCCTCTGACCTCCACATGCACATTTGGCATGCCCACACATGCACTCACACACATGAACAAGAACACAAAGATTAAAGAAAAACATGGTGGCACACACCTATAATTACAGCACTTGGGAGGCTGAGGTAAGAGGATTGCCATGAGCATGAGGCCAGCCTGGCTACAGAATGAGTTCCAGGTCAGCCTGGGCTAAAGTGAGACCCTACTTTGAAAAGACAAAACAAACAAAGAAATTGAGGAAGGAAAGAGCTCACATACTTATGGATGAAAGAATCAATATTATGAAAGTGGCAAAAATCAATATATAGATTCACTACAAATCCAACCAAAATTCTAGCACCATTTTTTGCAGAAATAGAAAAAAATAGGACTGGAGAAATGTCTTAGTGGTTAAGTTGCTTGCATAAAATGCCAAAATACCCAGATTAGATACCCCAGTACCCACATAAGCCCTGAACAAGGTGGCACATGTGTTTGGAGTTCATTTGCAGTGACTAGAGATGCTGGCATGTCCGTTCTCTCTCCATCTGCCCCTCTCTCTCTCAAATAATAAATAAAGTGTTTCTAAAAAGAAAGAAGTGGGCTGGAAATATGGCCTAGTGGTTAAGGCGCTTGCCTGCAAAACCAAAGGACCTAGGTTTGATTCCCCAGGACCCACGCAAGCCAGATGCATGAGGCAGCACATGAGCCTGGAGTTCATTTGCAATGGCAGGAGGCCCTGGCATGCCCATTCTCTCTCGCTCTCGCTCTCTCTCTCTCTTTCTGTCTGCCTCTTCTGTCTCCCTCAAATAAATAAATAAAATATTTTTTAAAGAAAGAAAGCAGAAGCTTCAATACTTACTGCACACACTTAGACAAAAGCACACAAAAAAGAAAAAATAATCTTAAAATTCATACAGAAGCACAAAAGGTTTCAGCCAAAAATGTCCTTAGCAAAAAGAATACTGCTGGTGGCACTGTCAGGTCATCCATCCTTTGTGAGTCTTGAGCTCTCTGAACCTTCCATTGACATCTGACTATAGAGCTGACACCTCTACTACAGAAGCTGAGACAGAAAATGTGCTTTGAAGCCCCTGCCTTGTGGGATTTATTTCAAAGCAATGGTCTACTAACATGGTAGTCTTCTGTATCTGACTTCTTTCTCTTGGCATAACGTTTGTGAGATTCAACTAAAAGTTCATGGTTGCATGCATCAGCAGTTGTTGCTGTTTTTTTCTGGGCTATGTTGCATTATCAGAATATACTTCAATTAGTTTTACTCCCTACCTGTTGATGGTCATTTGGGTTGTATCCAGTTTGGACTATTATGAGTAAAGCTGCTTTTGAACATTCAAGTATGAATTTTTGAGTGGACATATGCTTCCATTTCTTTTGAATAAATATGTAGGTGTAAGATTACTGGATTTTAGGTGAATGTATGCTTAATTTATGAGACAGTGCCAATCTGTTTTCCAAAGTGGCCATACCTTATGTGCTCCCACCAGTGATGTGTGAGGTTTCACCCCACCAACGCTTAACACTGCAAGTCTTTAATTTTACCCATTCTACAGCTATTTTAAAAGTATTTCATTCTGGGGGGCTGGAGAGATGGTTTAGCAGTTAAGTGCTTCTGTGAAGCCTAAGGACCCCAGTTCAAGGCTCAATTCCCCAGGATCCACATAAGCCAGATGCACAAGGGGGAGCATGCATCTGGAGTTCTTTTGCAGTGGCTGGAGGCCTTGGCACGCCCATTCTCTATCTGTCTGCCTCTTTCTCTCTCTGTCTGTCTATTGCTCTCAAATAAATAAATAAAAATAAACAAAAAAAATTTTAATGTATCTCATTGTGGAGCCAGGCGTGGTGGCGCACGCCTTTAATCCCAGCACTCAGGAGGCAGAGGTAGGAGGATCACAGTGAGTTCGAGGCCACCCTGAGATTACATAGTGAATTCCAGGTCAGCCTGGGCTAGAGTGAGACCCTACCTCGAAAAACCAAAAAAAGAAAAAAAATATCTCATTGTGTATTTCATGTGCAATTTCCCAATGACTAACATACCAAGTACGGTGGGGGGGGGGCATTATATGTGGTGTGTGTATTGCATGGGGTACATGCATATGTGTGTACAGATGCATATACCCCATGCACACTAGTGAAGAGAAAAGATATACTCCTCTAAATTTTTTTGGATATAGGGTCTCACTCTAGCCCAGGCTGACCTGGACTCACTCTGTAATCCCAGACTGGCCTTGAACTCATAGTGATCTTCCTACCTCTGCCTCCTGAATGCAGGTATTAAAGGTGTGCACCACCATGTCCAACTCTTTTTTTCCTTTAAAAATTATTTTTATTTATTTATTTGCTAGAGAAAGAGAGACACAGAGAGAGAGAGAAAAAAAATGGAAGTGCCAGGGCCTCCAGCCACTGCAAACTCCAGATGCATGCGCCACCATGTGAATCTGGTTTACATGGGTACTGGGGAATTGAACCTGGGTCCATAGGCTTCACAGACAAATGCCTTAACCACTAAGCAATCTCTCCAGCACCCCCAACTTTATTTTTTTTTTTTTGAGGCAAGCCCAACAGACTGGCCTCTTTTTCATGTGAGAGAGAAAGAGAGGTAGAGAAATTGGTGCGCCAGAGCCTCCAGCCAATGCAATAGAACTCCAGGCCTGTGCACTGCCTTGTGCACATGTGCGGCCTTACAAGTTTGTTACTTTGTACATCTGGCTTACGTGGGACCAGAAGAGTCAAACATGGGTCCTTAGGCTTAGCAGGCAGGTGCCTTAACCACTTAGCCATCTCTCCAGCCCTGCCTTTTAGGTTTTTTAAAGGTAGGGTCTCACTCTAACCCAGGCTGACCTGGAATTCACTATGTAGTATCAGGGTGGCCTGGAATTGAGTGATCATAGTGATCCTCCTACCTCTGCCTCCCAAGGGCTGGGATTAAAGGCATGTGCCACCATGCCAGGCAGGTTTTATTTTATTTTTTTTAATATTTGTTTATTAGCTGAGAGTAAAAGGTAGATGGAGAGAGACAGAGAGAGAATGGGCAGAGCTTCCTGCCACTGCAAATGAACTCCCCATGCATGCACCACCTTGTGCATCTGGCTTTATGTAGACACTGGAGGAACAAACCCAGGCTATCTGGCTTTGCAAGTAAGGACCTTTAACCACTGAACCATCTCCCCAGCCTCCAACCCCACCTTATTCTCTTGAGACAATATCTTTCACTAAACCTGGAGCTCACCATTTTTTGGTTAGACTGGCTAACTAGAGAGCCCCGTAATCCTCCTGTCTCCACCTCTCTCAGTCATAAGATTTCAGGAGTGTGTAGCCATGCCCAGCTTCTTTTTTTTCTTTTGGTTTTTTGAGGTAAGGTTTCACTCTAGCCCAAGATGACCTGGAATTCACTATGTAGTCTGAGTGGCCTTGAACTCATGGTGATCCTCCTACTTCTGCCTCCCAAGTGCTGGGATTAAAGGTGTGCACCACCACACCCAGCAATGCTCAGCTTTTTATGTGAGGTGTTGAGGCTTGAACTCAGGTCCTTATGCTTGCATGGTAAGCTCTTTTACCCATTAAGCCATCTCCCAAGAACCCCCAGCACCTCTTTTTAAAAACTTTTTATTGAGCCGGGCATGGTGGCACACACCTTTAATCCCAGCACTCGGGAGGCAGAGGTAGCAGGATCACCATGAGTTCTAGGCCACCCTGAGACTCCATAGTGAATTCCAGGTCAGCCTGAGCTAAAGTGAGACCCTACCTTGAAAAACCAAGAATTAATTAATTAATTAAAAAAAAACCTTTTTATTGGGGCTGGAGAGATGGCTTAGTGGTTAAGGCGCTTGCCTGCAAAGCCAAAGGACCTCGGTTTGATTCCACAGTACCCACGTAAACCAGATGCATAAGGTGGCACATGCATCTGGAATTTGTTTACAATGACTGGAAGACCTGGCATGCCCATTCTCTCTCTTGCTCTCACTCTCTCTCTTTCCCTCTCTCAAATAAATAAATAAATAAAAATAAAATATTTTTAAAAACTTTTTATTGGGCTTAAGAGATGGCTTAATGGTTAAGGCACTTGCCTGCAAAGTCAAAGGACCCACATAAGCCAGCTGCACAAGATGGCAAATGTGTCTGGAGTTCGTTTGCAGTGGCTGGAGGCCCTTGCATGCCCATTCTCTCTCTCTCTCTCTCTCTCTCTCTTTCTCTTCTCTTTCAAATAAATAAAAATAAAAATAAAAATATTGGGCTGGATGGATTGCTTAGTGGTTAAGGAGTTTGCCTGCAAAGCCAAAGGACCCAAGTTCCATTTCCCAGGACCCACATTAGCTAGATGCACAAGGAGGCACATGCGTCTGGAGTTCATTTTCAGTGGCTGGAGGCCTTGGCATACCCATTCTCTCTCCCTCCCTCTTTCTCTGTCAAATAAATAAATAAATAAAATAATTTAAAAAAAATAAAAATATTTTAAAACTTTTTATTGACAACTTCTATAAATATAAAAAATATACCATGATCATAATCCCCTCCCACCACCCACCCTTTTCTCCCTTCCTAAATCCTCCCTCCACCTTCAGCACTTTTTCTTTTCTTTCTTTATTGATTTTGAGAGAGAGAGTAAGTGGACAAGTGTGGTAGTTTGAACCATGACCCCATAGACTCAACTGTTTTATTAAAATTAAATTTATAGCTTGGGTCTCCAGCCATCTGGCTGGGGGTGGATCCTGGAGTCCAGCCCTAAGGTGGGTTTGGAGCTGGATTCCAGCCCAAAGACGTGGAGAGAGCAGTTTGAGCTCTATCTGTTCTAGTTTGTGCTGCTGGCTGTTGGTGGTCTCTCTGCTTGGATCCATAAAAGGGAGCCAGCTTCTCCCACCATTGATGGAACTTGCCTTGGATCTGTCAGCTTGAACTAAATCCCTTCCTTTCATAAACTGTCTCTGGTTGAATGTTCCTCCCAGCAATGTGGAGCTGACTACAAGAAGATGCCCCGGGGTCATCTTGGATGTCTTCTGCTTTGGAACTGAAAGCAGTCACTTTTCCAGGAGACAGTCATTCCACTTGGTATGTAAAACAGTCTAGGCACTGATTCCTGCCAGGTGCATATCTGCTTCCAGATGAGCCCAATCCTAGAGATAGTCCTAGACACTTTCTTTCTTTTATTTTTTTTTCCCTTCCCTCCTTTTTTTTTTTTTCTTCTCAGTACTGGGGATGGAACCAAAGGTCTTGTTCATGCCAGGCAAGGGCTGTACCACTGAGCTTTAATTTTGGAGGAGGCAGTGTGGATGGGTATTCTACACCTGCCAGTGTGGGAGCCAGTCACGCAGGCTTCCTGAGCACAGTATGGCTATTATAACTGAGAAGTGGAACTTCAAATTTTTCAGTTAAAGCTTTCTTTTTTATACAGTCTCACTGTGGCCCAGGCTGATCTAAAATTCACTCTGTAGCCCCCAGGCTGGTCTTGAACTCATGACAATCATCTTACCTCAGTTTCCTGAGTGCTGGAATTAATAGTGTGTGCCATTATACTTTACTATGACAAATATTAGTGTATACGTATTTATTTAAGTATTTCATTAGTTAATTAATTTTGGGTTTTGAAGCAAAGTCTGTATAGCCTTGGCTAGCCTGGAATTCCTTGGTACAAGAGATTTTCTTCAGCAGAATCTTACTTTGGGGGTATCTACAATTCTCTCCCCAATAATAGCCTAGAATTCCTGATCCGCCTGCTTCAGCCTCCAGAGTGCTGGGTTTACTGGCATATGCCACCATGCCCAAATCAATTGTAACTAACTTATTTATTTTTTTTTAGTTTTTCAAGGTAGGGTTTCACTCTACCCCAGACTGACCTGGAACTCACTATGTAATCTCAGGGTGGCCTCAAACTCATAGTGATTCTCCTACCTCTGCCTCCCGAGTTCTGGGATTAAAGGCATGCACCACCATGCCTGGCATTAATTGTAACTAATTTAAATATCCACATATGTTCAGTGGCTAATCAACTAGATAACTGTCAATCTTCTCATTGGACATGACGAAGAAATATACTTTAAAGGAAAAATTGTATTAATTTGTACTAAATCTCCCATTCAAATATCAGGACTGTGGGACTTTTATTTCTTTTTTATGGCTTTTATTTCTTGTATTTGTATCTCTTCTTTCAAGTTGAAAATATGGATTTCTAACATCACTACTTGGCTTTGTTTCACTTCATAAAGTAATCTCAGGGTAGCAATATCACAACTGTCACCAAAGCTATTACAAACAACTGAAGATTTATTCAGTTGCTTTTGTCATTGAGATATTGCCTACTAGTACAATCAAACTGTTGGGGCTTTTATTTGTTTCTCTTTTGTTTGTTTTTGAGACAGGATTTCTCTTTGTAACTCAGGCTAGCCTGCAACTAGAAGATCCTCCTACCTCAGCTTCTCAAGTGCTAGGGTTATAGGTGGTAGGTTGGTGTGCATCATCCCTGGCTTGAATTTTTGGTTTTTAAAATCATCTGAGGGCTGGAGAAATTGCCCAGTGGTCAAGGCATTTGTCTGCAAAGCCTAAGAACCCAAGGTTGATTCCCCAGTACCTATATAAAGCCAGATGTGCAGGGTGACGTATGCATCTGGAGTTTATTTGCAGTGATTAGAGGTCCTGATGCATGCATTCTCTCTCTCCCCTCCCCCCACTTTCTCTCTCTCTCATTCTCTCTCAAATAAATAAATAAAATATAAAATATAAAATTTTTTGAAATTACCTTTTTGTTTTTTGGTTTTTTCAAGGTCGTGTCTCCTCTAGCCTGGCTGACATGGAATTCACTGTGTAGTCTCAGGGTGGCCTTGAACTCACAGAGATTCTTCTACCTTTGCCTCCTGAGTGCTGGGGAAGCTTGTTGTTGTTTGGGGCACAGGGTTGTTTTGTTTTTGAGTTAGAACTCACGTAGCTCAGGCTGGCCTTTAACTAACTGTGTAGCTGAGAATGACTGTGAACTTCTGAACTTCCCATCTTCACTTCCCAAATGCTAGGGGTTTCAGATATGCACAACTTTGCCCAGTTTATAATCTTTCTCTCCTCTCTTCTCCTCCCCTGTACTCTTCTCTCTCTCTCTCTCTCTCTCTCTCTCTCTCTCTCTCTCTGTCTCTCTCTCTCTCTCTCTCACCATCTCTATCTCTTTGAAGCAGTGTTTATAATGGCTTATATATTTATTTACAAGCAGAGAGATAGTAGAGAGACAGAGATAGAGAGAATTGGCACCCCAAGGCCTCTAGCCACTGCAAACGAACTCCAAATACATGAGCCACTGTGCTTCTGGTTTTACGTGGGTACTAGGGAATTGAACATATGACACTAGGCTTTGCAGATAACCACCTTAATGGCTGAGCCATCTCCACAGCTCTATAATAATCTTTTTTAATTTTTTAAAAATTTATTTTAGAGAGAATCAGAAAGGGGTAGACAGAGAGGCAGCGAAAATGTGCCTTTCAGAGCCTCCTGACACTGCAAACAAACTCCAGATACATGTACAACTTTGTGCATCTGGCT
Source organism: Dipus sagitta (assembly GCA_036346955.1). Taxonomy (NCBI): domain Eukaryota; kingdom Metazoa; phylum Chordata; class Mammalia; order Rodentia; family Dipodidae; genus Dipus; species Dipus sagitta. The sequence goes on from CM070773.1 coordinate 135,837,454, forward strand.
TTATATGGGTAATGGGGAATTGAACGTGGGCCCACCTGGGCCATCAGTATCTGCAAGCACCTTTAATCACTGAACCATCTCTTCAGCCTGGCTTATAATAATTTTAATGTACTTTTTTGGTGTTTGTGTAATATATGTGCTGTGTGTGTGTGCGTGGTGTGTGTTGGTGTATGTATGCATGTATGCAGATGTACATAACACATGATCATATATACAGAATCCAGAAGAAGACATCTGGTGTCTTCCTCTATTGCTCTTCTGCCTTTATTTCTCTGAAACAGAGCCTCTTACTGAGTCTGGAGCTCCTTGTCTTTTGGTTAGACTGACAGACTGGGGAGTCATCTTCAGCACTGGGGCCAAAACATGCATGGCAATGCCTGGCTTTTTATGTAGGTGCTAGGGATGGAACTCGGGTCCTCATACTTGAGCAGCAACTGCTCTTACCCACTAAACCATTTCTCTAGCCCCTTTATTATTACTTTTTTTGTTTTGTTTTTGTTTTTTCAAGGTAGGGTCTTGCTCCAGCCCAGGCTGACCTGGAACTCACTCTGTAGCCTCAAGCTGGTCTCAAAATCATGGTGATCCTCCTACCTCTGTCTCCCGAGTGCTGGGATTAAAGGTGTGCATCACTACACCCAACTAATATTACTTTTAAAAATCTATGTTTGTGGGCTGGAGGGATGGTTTAGCGGTTAAAGTACTTGCCTGTGAAGCCTAAGGACCCAGGTTCAATACCCCAGGACCCATGTAAGCCAGATGCACAAGATGGTACATGCATCTGGAGTTCATTTGCAGTGGCTGGAGGCCCTGGCGTGCCCATTCTTTCTCTTCCTCTCTGTCCCAAATAAATAAATAAATAAAATTTAAAAAATTATGTTTGCATGTGAGCACCTTTAAGACAGAGATAAGAGTGTGTGTGTATTTGGTACACTAGGGCCTCTTGACGCTGCAAACGCATCATCACTTTGTGCATCTGGCTTTATGTGGGTGCTGGGGAATTCAACCTGGGCCAGCAGACTTTGTAAGCAAGAGCCTTTAACCACTGAGCCATCTTCCCAGCCCTAATATTAGCTTTAAAAATATTTATTTAATTATTTAAGAAAAAGAGAGAGTATGGCATGCCAGTGCCTCTTGCCACTGCACATGAACTCCAGATGCATGGGCCACTTTGTGTATCTGGCTTTATGTGGGTACTGGAGAATCAAACCTGGGTCATTAGGCTTTGCAGGCCAGTGCCTTAACCACTGAGCAATTTCACCAGCCTCTAATGTTACTGTTATGAAAAAAATTGAGTTTATTATCTGAGAGATGGGAGAGAGAAAGAAAAAAATGGGTGCACCAGGGCCTCCTGCCATTGTGAATGAACTCCAGATGCATGTGCCACTTTGTGCATCTAGCTTTATGTGGGTACTGGGGAATTGAACTCAGGTCATCAGGGCTTTGCAACAAGTTCCTTTAACCCCTGAGCCATCTCTCCAGCCCCTAATGTTATTAATTTTTTTTTTTTTGAGATAAGGTCTCCCTGTAGCCCAAGCTGACCTGGAACTCACTCTGTAGCTCCAGGCTGGCCTTGAACTCACAGTGATCCCCTACCTCCCAAGTGCTGAGATTAAAGACATGTGTCACCATGCCTGATTTTTGTTGTTGTTGTTGTTGTTGTTTTGTTTTTCAAGGTAGGTCTCACTCTAGCCTAGGCTGATCTGGAATTCACTATGTAGTCTCAGGGTAGCCTCGAACTCACAGTGATACTCCTACCTCTGCCTCCCGAGTGCTGGGATTAAAGGCTTGTGCCACCACACCCAGCAGCTGGCTACTTTTTAATGTGAAAACATGCACATGTAGAGGCTAAGGTGATGGCTCCATGGGTAAAATGCTCATACAAGCATGAGGACCTGAGTTTGGATGCTCAGCATCTACATAAAAATACCAGGTGTGGCACTGCATGCCTGGAATCCCAGCACTGGGGAGGCAGAGACAGGAGGATCCCTAGGGTTTGCTGGCAAGCTTGTCTAGCCAAACTGGTGAGCTCTGGTCTCAATGGAAAACCTTGTAACTTAGAAAGTGATTGAGGAAGACATCTGATATTGACCGCTGGTCTTCACACACATGTATACCCATACACATGTAACAGACATGTACTCTAGACACTCATATACACAGGAAAAAATAGGGAAAATACATATTATGCACTTATTGCTTTTTTGTAGATAAAACAGTGTGCACACTGTCCTGCATTCTGAATATCTTTCACTTAACATGTCCTAGCAGTCTTTCCACAGCAGAGCATAGAAGCAGGCCCTGCACTTTCGACATCTGAGTTGCACTTTGAGGCTGTGCCCTGCCCTCTTCTAATTCCCTGTCCATGGACTCTGGTTGCTCTGTCTTTGTCCTTCCCTTTTCTAGTAGAAAATGCAATAATCGCCAGGCGTGGTAGCACACACCTTTAATCTCAGCACTCAGGAGGCAGAGGTAGAAGGATCACTGTGAGTTCAAGGCCACCCTAAGACTACATAGTGAATTCCAGATCAGCCTGGGCTAGAGTGAGACCCTACCTCAAAAAACAAAACAAAACAAAAATGCAATAATCATCACAGAAAGGCCAAAAGGAGCAAATTGAAAAGAAAGAAGCCTCACTATTTGGTTGGGGTTAGATAAGAAGACTATGATTAAGTTCTCTTACAGAAACTATAATGGGGCTAGGGAATGTCATTCATTGACAGCATTTGCCTAGCATGTGTGATGCCCTTGGTTTGATCCCCAATATCACACACACACACACACACACACACACACACACACACACACACTGTAAGAAGCTGATAAAATGACTCATTCTATTCCTCAAGCTCATAATTCTGAGAAGGAAAAGATCCAGTTCCACTGAAGAGAGGTGGATGCAGGGTGTGGAGGCATCTCTGTCTAGCCTCCACTGATGTTGCCACAGCCTCTGTACTTTTTGCAGGGCTTCTTAACACTGAAAGTTCTCCATTCTAAAGATAAACCGCAAAGAGTTGCCAGCGTCCAGATGACTTTTCGGAGGCCAGGAGGACACATCCATTTACTTCTGAGCACAGCTGAGGCCCAAATATAATCCTAGGCCGGGTGTGGTGGTGCACACCTTTAATCCCAGCACTCAGGAGGCAGAGGTAAGAGGATTGCCGTGAGTTCAAGGCCACCCTATGACTACGTAGTGAATTCCAGGTCAGCCTGGGCCAGAATGAGACCCTACCTCAAAAAAAAAAATTTTTTTTTAATTAAAAAAAATAAAATATATATAATCCTAGGAGCCAAGCAGGTCACAGAAGTAGGAGTCAGATGTCACCAGCTAGAGGACAGGATTCTACTTGCACTGAAAAGTGCACTGCAGGAGTCCGAATTTAGATCCAGCACAGCTAGGCATGTGGTGGTGTCTACTTTCCGTTTAAGAAAAAAAAAAAAAAAAACTGCAGTGGTCTAGGGATGTTGCTCATTCAGAAGAGAGCTTGCCTAGCATGCAGAGTCCTGAATTCAATCCCAGCCCTACATAAAACAGTCATGGTGTCACAAGCTTGTAACCCCAGCACTACGGAGGTGGAGAGAGGTTCAGAAGTTCAAGATCATCCCAGGCTACAAAGCTAGTTTGAGGCCAGCTTGAGCTACGTGAGCTCCTGTCTCAAGAGAAAGGGGAGGGTGGAGAAATTCAATTTTTTTCCACTTAAAAAATTATCTATATATATATATGTATATGTATATATATATATGTGTGTGTGTGTATATATATATATATATATGTATATATATGTATGTATGTATATATATATAGAGAGAGAGAGAGAAAGAGAGCGAGCGCTGGGTATGGTGGCACATGACTTTAATCTCATCACTTGGGAGGCAGAAATAGGATCACCAGGAGTTCAAGGCCACCCTGAGACTACATAGTGAATTTCAGGTCAGCCTGAGCTATGGTGAGACCCTACCTTGAAAAACAAATAGACAAAAATCTTATACTCTTTTATCTGCTCACCCCTGTTCCCAGTTACCCGGGGAGCCTTCCTCAGTGGGGTTATGGTATTCACTGTGGGGTCATGAAGGCCTCAGTCAGTCCTTGTGGGGTAGCCAGGATATTCCAGCTTTTAGTCAAATGCTTCTGTTCTTTTTGACAGTTGATCCAAACTTAAACAGGCATGGGCCAAACCATCAAGCCATTATGTCTCTGGGAGATCAGAGCGTCCTCTGCAGCGCTCTCATTCCGGAGGGTGCCCAGCGTACCCGCATTGCGCCTGTGCGGGAGACGCGTTGGTCCGAACCACAGCCCCGGGGAGAAGTGTGCTCCCCCACCCGCTGCAATGGAGCCTTCCGTTGTCATGGAGATACCCGCCCAAACTACTCATTCTCCTGGCGGCTGAGCGGTCATTGCTGAGGGTCTGCCACTGAGAAAACATTGCAGAGGGTCAGTACCAAAGGGACCATTGCCGAGGGTCGTCAGCTCCTGAAGGGCCACTGCAGAGGGTCAGTTCCTAAGGGGCCTCTGCTGAGGGTCAGTTTCTGAGGCACCACTGCTGAAGGTCCAATTTCTTTGCTTTGCTTTTTTTTTTTTTTTTTTTTTTTGATGTAGGGTCAAGCTCTAGCCCAGGCTGACTTGGAATTCACTATGTAGTCTCAGGCTGGCCTGACGCTTACAGCGATCCTCCTATCTCTGCCTCCCAAGTGCTGTGATTAAAGGTATGCACCACCACCCTGGCCCAGATGCTCAGTTTCTGAGAGGTCATTGTGAGGGTCAATTCCTGAGAGACCTTTCTGAGGGGGGGTCGCTGCTGAGAGGCCATTTGCTTAGGAGTTCCAGCAGAGAGGTGGGCGCAGGTGCAACCAATGGTCTGTCCCAGAGCTGGCGTGTTCTGAGGCTTTGGCGCGTGGTTTGAAGGCGTCAGGGATGACTCACTGCCTGGAGTCTCCAGTGAGGGTGAGCTGTTATGGCCACATGGCCAAGGTGGTCTGCTGTCCTGTGTGCCCCATGGACATGTGCGTGGGTCTGAGAGGTGTGAGGGCAAGCACGGTTCACATTCTGCCATTCTACTTGGGCTTTATATGCATAACACCTCTTTGGAAGTGGATAGGCCTTCCTAGGTTGATATATATATATATATGTGTGTGTGTGTGTGCCTTTATGTGGAAAAGTATTTGGTAGCCATTCCTTGAGCATCTGCTGTGGGCCAGTGTTAGGTGAATCATTTTGCCAAAACATATCAACTCACCCCAGATAAGACACAGATGGCAAAACAAGGTATGATTATACCAAAACCAGTTCTGAAGAACCAATGAGTTTGAAGAGGTTAGGGAATGCTCACAGGAACACACTTACTTATATGTAGCTCCCTCCTTGACTACCCAGTAACTTGTGATTCTTTCTTCTTTATCTTTAGTTTTACTGCCTATGAATTTATTCCTAAACAATAGTTAAGTGTTACCATTTATTATTTATTTTACATACTTACAGAGCAGAGTTAGGGTTACTTTCTGGAATGTGGAGCCTCCAATGCAGCTGTACCACTGAGAATCCTTATTCCAGCATGAATGACAACCTCCCCATGGCTGCTTAGGCCTCTTGTACCTTGATCTATTTACCCTTACCTCCCCCTGAGGCCCTGAGACCTGTGCATCATAGCATACAGCCAGACCGGGAGCACCTGAGATCTCAGGTGAGGGTCTCATGACCTTCCTCAGGTTCTTCTATGGAGGAATGTCAACAGGTCCAAGCTCAAGAGTCTCTAGTGAGTTGTCCCAGCTGCTTTGTTCCCCCAAGGTCTGATCATTTATTTGTTACTCCTCAAGACTCACATTTTTGACTAGACTCAGACTTGGTAGCAGAAGCTTCCATCAAGGACAACCTGCGTCTCTTGGCAATCTGTTCCTGGTAGTTTCTTTGGCTTCCTACATTCTGTTGGCAAAGAAAAGTTGGGCGTATTCTGCAGCCTCTTCCTTACATTTCTCAGTGCTATGTTGGTGTTTGTGTTGCAGGACACATGGGATAATACGATGCTGAATCTTGGGTGCTTTGGTTCTAGGCTTCTTGGCAGACATAATCTGCTTTAGAGAGATGGAAAAGTTTTCAAATTCTACTAGCCCTTTTGGGTCCCAGGCAATGTGGCACCATAGTACCTGTCAGACAAGGAACATCCTAACATCCTTCCCTCCCTCCCCCAGAATAGCCAAGTTGAAAACACTCAGATTGGCATCCACAATACATTTGCAGGCAGAGAGAGAGAGAGAGAGAGAGAGAAGAGAGGCAGACAATGGACACACCAGGACCTCTAGCCATTGCAAATGAACTCCAGATGCATGTGTTCCTTTGTGCACTGGCTTTAAGTGGGTACTGGGGAATCAAACACAGGTGGTCAGGCTTTGCAGGCAAGCACTTTAACTGCTGAGCCATCTCTCCAGCCCCCTTTTAAACAAGGTCTTATGTATCCCAGGCTGGCCTTGAATTCACTATGTAGCTGAGGATGACCTTGGACTTCTGATCCTCCTGCCTTCACCTTCTGAATGCTGGGATTACAATCATGGGGCCATACCAGGTTTATGCAGGGCTAGAGATTTGTGAGTGTTAGGCAAGTACTCTACTAACTGAGTTAGTAGCCCAGACTGGTCTTAAACTCATGATCTTCCTGCCTCGTCCTCTTCAGCATTTGCCTACTGCCATGCGCAGTCATGGCTGGATCACCTATTTTTTTTTTTTTTTTTTTGGTTTTTTGAGGTAGGGTCTCACTCTAGTCCAGGCTGACCTGGAATTCACTATGGAGTCTCAGGGTGGCCTCAAACTCACGGTGATCCTCCTACCTCTGCCTCCCGAGTGCTGGGATTAAAGGCATGCGCCACCATGCCCGGCCCTGGATCACCTATTTTTAAAATTTTATATAAATGGAATAATATTGTATTTACTCTTTTAAAAAAAATATTGGGCTGGAGAGATGGTTTAGCAATTAAGGTGCTTGCCAGCAAAGCCAGAGGACCCAGGTTTGATTACCCAGTACACACATAAGACAGATGTACAGGTGGCGCATGCATCTGGAGTTCCTTTGCAGTGGCTAGAGGCCCTGGCATACCCATCTCTATCTTTCTATCTGCCTCTTTCTTTCCCTCTCAAATAAATAAATAAAATTAAAAGGCTGGAGAGAATGCTTAGTGGTTTTTCTGCAACGCCAAAGGACCCAGGTTCAACAACTCAGGACCCTTGTAAACCAGATGCGCAAGGTGGCACATGCATCTGGAGTTTGTTTGCAGTGGCTGGCAGCCCTGACTCACCCACTCTCTCTGCCTCTTTCTCTCTCCCTCTCTTTCTCTCAAATAAATAAATACAATTTTTTTTAATTTAAGAAAACATCTTGAGGCCTGGAAAGATGGCTCAGCAGTTAAGAGGATGTCCTGTGCAAGCACGAAGGCCTGAGAAGACCACTTGAATTCAATCCCCAAGACCTACATCAACAGCTGGGTGTAGCCTTAACCGCTGAGCGTCCTCCTCTCTAGCCCCCTCTTCTGCCCACTCTTATTTGAAGTGGAGTCTTACTCATACAGGAGCTTGCAGTTTTTCACAAGTTCTGGGGATTCTCAAATCTCTGCTCCTTTATGGGACTAGAGTTATAGATATGTGTGACTACACCCAGCTGTTCATGTAGGTCTTAGGGATTGAATTCAAGTGGTCTTCTCATGCTCTCATGCTTGCACAGGAAATTCTCTTAACTGCTGAGCAGTCTTCCAGTCCTCAAGATTTTTTTTTAATTTTTTTTTGGCTCATGCTTTTTTTAATATGAGAAAGAGAAAGAGAGGGAGAATTGGTGTGCCAGGGCCTCCAGCCACTACAATCAAATTCCAGACTTGTGTGCCCCATTGTGCACACATGTGACCTTGTGTGACTAGCTTACATGGGACCGGGAGAGCTGAGCATGAGTCCTTAGGCTTGGCAGGCAAGCACTTTAGCCAGTAGGCCGTCTCTCCAGCCCTGGCTCATGCTTTTAATCCCAGCACTCAAGAGGCAGAAGTAGGAGATCATTATGAGATTGAGGCCAGTTGGAGACTACATAGTGAATTCCAGGTCAGCCTGGGATTGAGCAAGACCCTACCTCAAAAAAATATGATCAGAGCTGGCCATGGTGGCACATGCTTTTAATCTCAGCACTCGGGAGGCAGAGGTAGGTGGATCACCGTGAATTCGAGGCCACTCTGAGACTACATAGTTAATTCCAGGTCAGCCTGTGCTAGAGTGAGACCCTACCTCAAAAAAAAAAAAAAGGCTGGAGAGATGGCTCAGTGTTTAGCGCTTGGCTGTGAAGCCTAAGGACCCCAGTTCAAGGCTTGATTCCCCAGGACCGACACCAGCCAGATGCACAAGGGGGGTGCATACATCTGGAGTTCGTTTGCAGTGGCTGGAAGCCCTGGCACGTCCATTCTCTCTCTCTCTCTCTCTCTCTCTCTTTCTTCCTCTTTCTCTCTCTGTCTGTCACTCTCAAATAAATAAATAAAAATAAACCAAAAAAAAAAAAAAAAAACGATCAGGCCTGGTGTGGCTGCGCACGCCTTTAAACCCAGCACCCAGGAGGCAGAGGTAGGAGGATTTCCATGAGTGTCACCCTGAGAATATAGTGAATTCCAGGTCAGCTTGGGCTAGAGTGAGACCCTACTTCGAAAAACCAAAAAAAAAATTATATATATATATCTATATATATATGATCAGATGAACCCCTAAGGACCTTTAGCCACTGCACACAAGCTGTAAATGCAACATGCCACTTTGTTCATCTGCTTTTAGGTGGGTACTGCGGAATCGAAGCCCAGTCGTTAGGCATGTACCTCTAACTGTTAGAGACTGACTTAGACAACCCACAAAATAATTACCAACCACAATAAAATTAAGAGTAATCAGGGCTGGAGAGATGGCTTAGCAGTTAAGGTACTTGCCTGTGAAGCCTAAGGACCCAGGTTCAATTCCCCAGTACCCACTTAAGCCAGATGCACAAAGTTTGCAGTAGCTGGAGGCCCTGGTGAGCCCATTCTCTCTATATATCTGCCTCTTCTCTTTCTCTCTCAAATATATATATTGGTTTTTCGTTTTTCCAGGTAGGGTTTCACTCTAGCCCAGGCTGACCTGGAACTCACTATGTAGTCTCAGGGTAGTCTTGAACTCACAGCGATCCTCCTACCTCTGCCTCCTGAGTGCTGGGATTAAAAACATGCACCACCACATCTGGCAATAGATAAAATGTTAAAAAAAAAAAAAAAAAAACAGCAATCAGTTTGTGTTGTTTTCAGGAACTATCTCAAGATTGTCCTTTAGGGTTGCTGCTTAAATCAGGAGTCAAACCCTCATATTGCATGTGGCCGACTTGCCTGTTAAGGCCCTTTTAATCTGAAATGTTCCCCCTTCCTGTTTCCCCTGTGACATTTATTTGTTGAAGAAATTGGGTCACTTGTTCCATTTATTTTTATGTAGGTCTACTTTAATGTCACCCACAGGGTTTTATCATTTTGTCCTTATAGTTCTCATACATCTTTTGCTGCATTTATTCTTAAGAACTTCATTTTTATGCCGGGCATGGTGGTGCATGCCATCACACCCAGCTCAGAATTTCATTTTTTAATTTGATTGTAATTGGTACCTTTTCCAAAACCTACTTTTTTGGCATTTATTCTGATAAATAATAATATATTTGAGTTTTATTTTTGAGGTTCTACTTAGCAACATGATTAAGTTGTCTCACTAATTCATCTATATATTTGTTTGGATTTTCTTTTTTTGGGGGGGTGGGGGTTTGAGGTAGGGTCTCGCTCTAGCCCAGGCTGACTTGGAATTTTCTCCATTGTGTCAGGGTGGCCTCGAACTAACTGTGATCCTCCTACCTCTGCCTCCTAAGTGCTGAGATTAAAGGTGTCCACCACCACGCCCAGCTTTTATTTGGATTTTCTATATTTACTAAGCATATCTGAAGATGGTGATTTTCTTCCCTTTCATTCCTCATGTCTTTTTTAAGAATATTTTATTTACTTATTTATTTATTTGAGAGAGAGAGAGAGAGAATGCGCACACCAGGGCCTCCAGCCACTGCGAACAAACTGCAAACACATGTGTCACCTTGTACATCTAGTTTATGTGGGTACTGGGGAATTGAACCTGGGTCCTTAGGCTTCACAGGCAAGTGCCTTAACCACTAAGCTGGTGGTGGCCAAGCAGCTCCAGCAGTCGGCTCAGGAGTATGACGCTGACAGGACTCCGTCTTGCAAAGCTGCAGAATCCGAGACTTCCCTTGGCAAAGCCGGGAGGTCTTTCAGCGACCTCCTAGAATGCCTGCTGCCTGACAGTCTGCGCTACTGCTATCTCTTTCTTGGAATTTTTGGAATTATAAGTATACTGTTGCTTATTTTTGCTTTCATTTTCCCCTTCTCAGTAGTAACAGGAAATCCAATTCAGGTGTGTCTATACAGTCACCAATGACTAAACAGGAAAATAATGTTTCTATAGAAATTTCTGAGGCTATAATGTTTAAACAGGTTATGGGTCCTGAAACTACGACTAGTTTGAATGAACAAAGTTTCTTAACACCACAAATATATATTTCACCTGACATGTTCCTTGCAATGCTACATGCCTTACCAATTGTTCCCAAGAAACATTACTTACAAGAAAATTCTTGTTGTTGAGATGATTACAGGAATTAATGGGCACATTTCCTGAACCTACAGAGGACTTACTAGAAAAGGAGCCTGAAATGCTAGGGAGCAAAAGTAAGCAACTTTCAAATCATCGGGTTGGGCCCACACAAGGAAGTACAACAGAATATGTGATTTTCAGAATTAACAATAGAGTTTGGTGGGCTCCTAAAGGAAAGACATCAATGCAAAACACTGGTTGGATAGATCAACCTTTACCATATACAGGGATATACATTAATGGAGTAAGGATGGTCTGGGTCTGGAAAGATGGGAAAAGAGTGAAATATCAAAATCTTCCATTTTTGTTGTTGTTGTTGTTTTTCAAGGTAGGGTCTCACTCTGGTCCAGGCTGACCTGGAATTAACTATGTAGTCTCAGGGTGGCCTCGAACCTACGGTGATCCTCCTACCTCTGCCTCCTGAGTGCTGGAATTAAAGGTGTGCACCACCACGCCCGGCTCAAGATCTTCCTTTTATGGAGAGACTTGCAAGGTCAGGACCAAACTGTAAGATGGAGCAACAAAGAAAGGTCATAGAGAAACAATTAAATCAGTACTGGATTAGAAATAGAGAAATGTACTGTTATTCAGGCTGCAAGGTAATATGTAGAGAGTGGCTAACACAGCCCTTTCTGAGGTCAAAAATGTCTATCACCTTATGACCACAAGAGCTGCCTGCCAGGGCTGTTGGCTAGTTTCCATGAGCCTGGGTAAGATATTAACCAGCTTGCAATCTTTGACTTTCTTGTTTAAGATGTTGTCAGAATGTCTATGGGGCAAGAGGTTCATGAATTAAGCAGAAGCAGGGGAAACCCAGGAGAATATTGTACAAGATTTCTTAGAGAATAGAAGCTACATGAATAATTTGCTATGTCTTGCTTGCAAAAAAAAATAATGTAGCATAAAAGCATAAATAAAGAAGCAGAGCTTTGCTCTGCACCCAGTATCCTTCACCTGACCTACTGGTCCACATCATTTCCTCACAATGCCAACTCCACACATCCCCTTCGAGTCCTACAACCCCGCTGAGGCTAGACCATGGCACTAAGCCTTTCCTCCAGGCCCGCCTCATGCCTTTAAAAATCATTTTTTTTTAATTTGTTTGCAAGAAGTGAGCAAGCAAGGGAGAGAAAGGATGCTCTAGGGCCTCTAGTCACTGCAAACAAACTCCAGATGCATGCACCACCCTGTGCATCTGGCTTTATGTGGGTACCGGGGAATCAAACCCAAGTTGGTAGACATTGTAGGCAAGTGTCTTAAACACTGAGCAATATCTCCAGCCCACTTCATGCCTTTTATTTCTGTTTCATCTGATTATTCTCATTGAGGGAAGCTAGTAAATACTAAAAAGTAGTTGTAATAAGCATTCTTTCTTTGTTCAGAAAGCATTTTTGGTGATTCTGAGGGTCACATCTTAAGGAAATGCACCTGGACATGGTGACACATCTGTAATCCTAACATTCAGAAGGCTGAGGCAGGAGGATTACCATGAGTCTAGAACCAGTCTGGGCTATATAGCAAGCTCCAGGTCAACTTGGGCTACAGAGTGAGACCCTATCTCAGAAAAACAAAACAAAAAAATTTTTTAAGGAATGCCTTTAATGTTCATGATTAGAAATCATCTTTGCTGTAAGACCTTTTTATTATAAATTGATAATTTATAATTACATAAGTTCATGAGCTACAAAGTGCTATGATTACTAATGAATATCATAAGAATAACTAAATCAAGGCAGTTAATATATCCATCACCTCAAATACTTAACACACTTTATGATGAGAACATATGCATAATTTAAAAATGTGCAATATACCAGGCGTGGTGGCACACACCTTTAATCCCAGCATGCGGGAGGCAGAGGTAGGAGGATAACCATGAGTTCAAGGCCACCCTGAAAATACATAATGAATTCCAGGTCAGCCTGGACTAGAGTGAAACGCTACCTGGAGAAGAAAAAAAAAAGTACAATACTTGCGCTGATGCTTAGTGGCAGAATGTTTATCTAGCATGCATGGGAGTAATCCCCCTCCCCACAGTGTTGCAGGAAAACAGAAACTTCTTGTCTGAGACATAGCTGGTAACAACGCCCAGTGTTGTTGGCTACATTCATCATGCTGTCAGACTGTCTTCCTCTTCCCCCAGGCCCTAGCCTTTTCTCTCTGCCTCTGTGGAGTCAGTTGTGTTAGATTCTATAAATGAGTGAAACCAACTAGCCTTTATCTTTCTGTGTTTAACTTACTTATGTAGGTCAGCCCTTAGATTTTAACCTGATAATTTCTTATGATTTTGCAAGTAACTTCTAAGCTTTTTAAGAAAATTGGAAGACAATTTTGGAGGTGGAGAGATGGTTCAGTGGTTAAGAGTGAGGGCATGGGAGGGCCTGAGACTGAGTTTGATTCCTCAGCACCCATGTAAACTGAGCTGGGTATAGTCAAGTACACCTGTAACCCTAGTCTTGTGGGGAGCAGAGATGGGAGAATAGTTGGGGTTTATGAAACACTGTAACTCCAGGTTTAAAGACTCTCTCTCTCAAGGAAATGTGGATGAGCCATCAAGGAGGACATCTGACTTCTCCTCTGGTCTCCACATGTACCCACATGGGATGCATGTATTTGCATATACTACACACACCACCACCACCTGCACTACATATGCACAAGCAAAAACTAGAGATAGAAAGAATTTTATCTAGTGTTTTAAAATGATTTTCAGTGTGATGATGAAACACAGGACTACCCACCTTACCAATTGCTTCTGAAACTCAGCCTCAATAAGTTACTTCTTTTGTGTGAGACGGGATTTTATGTAGCTCAGGTTGGCCTCAGACTCACTATTTAGCTGAAGCTGATCTTGAACTCTCCTGATTCTTCTGACTCCTCCTCCCAAGTGCTAGGATTATAGGAGTGTGCCACACATCTGACAAATCTCTCAGTCCTCCTTAGAGCATCTCTTCTCCATCTATGGGCCCATCACACTTGTCCCTCCACTTCCCAGCTTCAGTTTGGTTCCTGTATATATATATAAAAATTAATCATTTGCAAGGAGAGAGAGAAAGGGAGAGGAAGAGAGAAAATGGGTGTGTCCAGACCTCTAGCCACTGCAAACAAACTCCATATGCATGCATCACTTTGTATATCTGGCTTTTACATGGGTACTGGGCAGTTGAACCTGGGTCATTAGGCATTATAGGCAAGTGCCTTAACTGCTGTGCCATCTTTTAAGCCCTGGTTCCTATTTTTTATTGTATTTGCCTTGTCCTTGTAAATTTGTGTACTGAAATAAAAGAATCCTCCACTGTTTTTAGTGAAGGCTCAAGAGGAATTAAAGGTCAATACCACAGACAGGTATATGCCACCACACCCAGCCAGTCTATTCTTATACATTTTGGGATTTTTTTTTTTTTCAAGGTACAGTCTCACTCTAGCCCAGGCTGACCTGGAATTTGCTATGTAGTCTCAGGGTAGACTCAAATTCATCGCAATCCTCCTACCTCAGCCTCCTGAGTACTGGGATTAAAGGTATGGACCACCATGACTGGCTTCTGATATTTTTAATCTATGATCTTGTTGATCTATATTCTATCATAATTCTTTTATAGCTAATTTCTGCCTCTGAATATGGAAAAAGCCTGTACTCTGAGGAGGAGCTTGTGGACAATGCCCCTCCCATGAAGGATTGTAATAAAAGTTCTGTCACAAAAATCAAGTCTTGGCAACAAGAAGGACAGACAGTATGTCTGTCTCTTGGTTGCCCTTTAACTCCCTTTATTTCAGAAAAAAAGTACATCTGTTAAATTCATCTTTATCTCAAACAGAGAACTTTCATAATTGTCTCTAGTTGAAAGAATGACAAATGATGGCTGAGATTAGAAAGTGGCAGTTTGGGCTGGAGAGATGGCTTAGCGGTTAAGCGCTTGCCTGTGAAGCCTAAGGACCCCGGTTTGAGGCTCAATTCCCCAGGACCCATGTTAGCCAGATGCACAAGGGGGTGCATGCGTCTGGAGTTCATTTGCAGTGGCAGGAGGCCCTGGAGCACCCATTCTCTCTCTCTCTCTCTCTCTCTCTCTCTGCCTCTTTCTCTCTCTGTCACTCTCAAATAAATAAATAAATAAAAATTTAAAAAAAAAAAAAAAAAGAAAGAAAGAAAGTGGCAGTTTTCTGGTTTCCAACATCACCACTGAGACATTGGATGCCATTTTAAACCTTTGAATGTGACCTATTTTTGTTGTTGTTGTTGTTGCCTTTTCCTGAAAGCACTCTTTTAAAATTTTCTGATGATCTGAAATTTTTTTCTGAGATTCCTTGATTTAGGATTTATGCTGGTCTCCAGGCAGCCCTTCCATCCTAGAAACTTGGTTCCCATTTGTCTTCTGGTCCATGGAAAGGGGTGTCAGCACCTTTGTCCCTGACTACCATGTCTCTGAGCTTTGCCCCTCCTGGGTTGGTGTGGTTCTAACCCCGAGCCTTCCTTCCCTCATCCTCCTTGTGGCTGTGGGCTTTTTTATTTTCTTTTCACTCATTTTTGTAGAGATAAACCCATAATTTACCACATTTTGAGTCTCAAAAGTCTTGTCGTAGAACTCTTCTACACTTAAAAGTTATTACAGAGCTTGAAAGATTGCCCAGAGGTCAAGGTGCTTGTCTGCAAAGCCTAACAACCCAAGACCAATTCCCCAGTACCCACATAAAGCCAGATGCACAGAGTGGTGCATGCACCTGGCGTCCATTTGCAAAGGCTGGAGGCCCTGGTGTACCCATTGTCTCTCTGACTGTCTCTCTTCTATCTCTTTCTCTTTCTGCTTGCAAATAAATAAATAAAATTTTTAAAAAAACAAAGAATGTTATTGGATACCCAAGGAGATTTGTGTATGTCAGTTCTGTCTATAAGTAAAACTCAACCAGCTGTGGTGGCACATGCTTGGGAGGCTGAGTCAGGAGTGTTGGCAGTGTTCAAAGCCAAGCTGGGCTACATAGTAAAACCCTGTCTCTCTGAATAATAGGAAAAAATGAAAAAAGTAAAGCTGAGCCAGGCTTGGGTAGATATCTATAATCCCAGCACTTAGGCAGCTCAGCAAAAGGACTGTAGCAAGTTCAAGGCCAGCCTAAGCTACATAATAAGACCTTGTCTCAAAAATAAATAAACAAATAAATAAATAAAGTAGCAATGATGAACTATTGTAAGTAACACAGATTCTGGTTCAATAAGATATAGTTGCATCTTACATATCCTGTAGCCTCCCCAAGCTTCAATATGCACCATGGAAACAAGAGTGAAAGACAGTGTTGGTGCCACTATAAAAAGCCTGGGGGCTGGGCATGGTGGTGCACACCTTTAATCCCAGCATTCGGGAGGCAGAGGTATGAGGATCATTGTGAGTTCGAGGATACCCTGAGACTACAGAGCAAATTCCAGGTCAGCCTAGACTAGAGTGAGACCCTGCCTCAAAAAAACAAAAAAAAGGTTTGGGGTCTTCAGACCCCCAGAAAGAGTCTTGGGTTCCCTCAAGAGTTTCCTGGACCACACTTTGAAAACCTTCCTTGACCATGAAGTTTAGCTGATCAGAATTTATCCTAAAACTTCAGACTTGAATATTTGTCTGAAAAGGGGTGGTGTTTGGTATTGGTGTGTGCGTGTTTGGGGTATTTTTATTTATTTTGCATATATGCACATGTGTGTGTTGGGAGTAGTTTTATTTATTTACTTTGCATATATGTCATGTGTTTGGGAGGTAGTTTTTATTTATTTTGCATATGTGTGTGGTGTGCATGCATACTTTTATGTGTATGGGTACATGTATAAGGTGTCTTCCTGTCGGTCTCCATCTTACTCTTTTCTTGAGGGGGTGAGGCAATCTCTCACTCTAACCCAGGCTAACCTGGAACTCACTCTATAGTCCTAGACTGCAGTCCTCCTTCTTCAGACTTAAAAGGAGTACACTACCACACCCAGATTTCCACCTTATTCTTTGAAACAGGGTCTCTTACTAAACCTACAGCTCACTCACCAATTCAGCTAGACTAGCTAACCAGAAAGCCCCAGGGAGCCTAGTATTTCTGCCTCTCCAGCGCTGAGATTATGGGTGTATGCCACCAGGCCTGACATTTTATATAGGAGCTGGGTGATAGGGATCTGAATTCAGGTATTCATGCTTGCATGACAAGCACTTTACACACTGAGCCATCCCTGAGTCTGTTTTTAGGGTTATTGGGTGGGGGGGGGGGCATTTCTAGGTAGCATCTCACTCTAGCCCAGGCTGACCTGGAATTCACTTTGTAGTCTCAGGCTGGCCTCAAACTCACAGCGATCCTCCCATCTCTGCCTCCTAAGTACTGGGATTAAAGGTATGTGATGGCGGGCATGGTGATGCCCGGCTGTTTTTAGCATTTTTTTTCATGTTAAAATGTGAACTTTAATTGTAAAAATTGCTTTCTGTAAATATAGTTATATCAACTTCTCTGCATACAACTTGGTTCAAATATATACAAATATGATATACACAGATGTTATTTGTACCACAGAACAGAATTAATTCAAGCAACATCAGTATTAACCCCAGCTTTCTTCAGGCCTTTAAATGATCACAGTTGAAGACAGAGCAAGTGAGAGTACCACACGTGTCTACAGCAGTAGTGGAGCAAAACTCAGGAACTGTGTTTCTGATATCCTATGAGGTAAACACTTGAAATGAAAATAGATTCAGTTTTTCTTATTGCTTGAACTCTTGGTCTGTGGTTATTACTCAAAATAGGTGTGTACATTTAAGGCAACAGGGACACTATGCTGATCCTAACTTGAGAAAAAAAAAATAGGAAAATGGGTTTCCAAGGTAACAACTAGCCCTTTTTAAGGAAAAGTTTATTATTCCAGACCTATACAAAAATTTAACCAACAAGTTTTGGGCGATTAAAGGAAGTTCCTTTTGGTTGCCACTGTGTTCACCCTGGAGTCTTGTTCTGGTGGTTCTGTTTTTAGTATTTTGAAGCAGGGTCTCAGGCTGGCTTTAAACTTGCTATATAGTCAATGATGACCTTGACTTCCTGATCCTTCTGCCTCCTCCTCCTCCCAAGTGCTGGGATTATAGACATGCACCACTATGTCTTGCCTACGTTTGTTTGTTTGTTTTAACTTTTTAAATTTTTTTGTTTATTTTATTTATTTATTTGAGAGTGACAGGCAGAGAGAGAGAGAGAGAATGGGCACACCAGGGCCTCCAGCCATTGCAAACGAACTCCAGATGCGTGCACCCCTTGTGTATCTGGCTAACGTGGGTCCTGGGGAATCGAGCCTTGAACTGGGGTCCTTAGGCTTCATAGGCAAGCACTTACCCGCTAAGCCATCTCTCTAGCCCATCTTTGCTTTAACTTTTGCCTTGATTTCTAGAAAAGAATTAGAAGATCCAGCATTTGAGATGGAATCTCTTCCTCAGGATGTTGCTGACCTAGGAAACTCCTGGTAATTCATCAGGGTGCAGCTTCCTCCTCCCTGACCTGCAGCTCTAGTGGGCTGTGGAGCTGTCAGGCGTAGATCACCCTGAGGTAGTACTGAGTGACACGGCTGATGTGTGTAGCAAATGCTGCCCTTTTATTTCAAGTTCAGTGAAAGGACAGAATGAGAATGCTGAGAAAATGAAGAAAACTGTCAAAGACAAAATCCAGGACACTCAACTGCAGAAGAGCTTGGGCCTCCTGGACAAACTGTATGAGGAGAATGACCTTTTCATTCAGAAGACCCGGTGAGCTTACCTGTTGAAGGCCTAAGTGCTACTCAGGTCCCATGACTCAGCTGCCTCCTGCCTTCTGGCTCTGTAGTGTAGGCATGGGAAGTCCTGGCCCGTGTCTTTTTGAGAGCCCTATAAGGGAGAGTCCTTCTAGGGTCTGCCCCAGGAGCAACTTAGCAAGTTCCGCCAGGGATGACATCCTAGGCTTCAGCCTTATTTCCTGCTCCTTGGTTCTGTCTAGGACCCAGAGACTCAGAGGTTCTTGGTCCTCCTCCTAGGTCCTCCATGGCCATCTGGCTTCTGCATGGGGCCCAAGTGTGGCTGAGGCCTTAGTGGGCAGCCTCCTGCCTCTCATGGTCCTACTGGGCCTCACTGACACCTGATCTGCTTGAGTTTATGTTATGTTCTACCTGCCAGGGTAGTTAGTAGCAACACCAAGTATGTTCCTCAATATCTGGGAAGGAAATTTCAAACATACAAGAAAAGTTGGGCAGCAATCAGACAGCTGTCCCCTCCATACCTTCACTAGACCACTGTGCTTAGCCTTTCCCCTAATGAAGTGTAAGTACATGTGTCATAGCTGTGATTCTTTTGCTGAGTTGCTTAAAAGCAATTCAGGGCTGGAGAGATGGCTTAGTGGTTAAGACACTTGCCTGCAAAGCCTAAGGACCCAGGTTTGTTTCCCTAGTACTTACATAAGCCAGATGTACAAGGTGGCACATGTATCTGGAGTTCATTTGCAGTGGCTTAGAGTCCCTAGTGTACCCATTCTCTCTCTATCTGCCCCCTAAATGAAAAAAAAAAAAAAGAATCAGGTGTGATGGTGCATACCTTTAACCCCAGCACTCGGGAGGCAGAGGTAGGAGGATCTCCATGAGTTTGAGGCCCCCCTGAGACTACATAGTGCTGCCCTTCAGGGTCCTGCACTTATACAGGCCCATATTGTCTGCATTTCTCAGCTGCCTGGGCACATCACCTTTGGGATGAGGCTGCACAGTTGGCCCTTTTGATAGATTTTCAAAAAACAGTCCAGGGCTGGAGAGACGGCTTAGCAGTTAAGCGCTTGCCTGTGAAGCCTAAGGACCTTGGTTTGAGGCTTGGTTCCCCAGGACCCACGTTAGCCAGATGCACAAGGGGGCGCACGCGTCTGGAGTTCGTTTGCAGTGGCCGGAGGCCCTGGCGCGCCCATTCTGTCTCTCTCTATCTGCCTCTTTCTCTCTATGTCTGTCACTCTCAAATATAAATAAATAAACAAAAAAATTAAAAAAAAAACAGTCCAATAAGCCCCTGCTGATCTCACTTGATAGAGAGATACCTGGAAAGACAAGGTGTTCTCTGTCTCTGGCCTAGGGCCCCCTAGACCCTGCCCCACCCTACCCCTTCAGAGGCTAGAGCTTCAGAAAACCATTATCTTAGTTCTTGGTTTAAAATTTCAGAGAGGAGCTGCGTGTCTGTCGTCAGAGAATGGGCCTCCTCAGCAAACAGCAGGAGAGCTTTGCAGCTGAGATCACCAGAGAAAAAGAAGCTAACAACATGTAGGTCATCCTATGGGCAAGGAGGTTGGAAAGTCAAGTGTGACTGTGCTGTCAAGGTAGTACCATACCATAGAGGTTCACTTGTTCACTAAGCACTTACTGTATTCAGCTCAGGCGGCCGGTAGCCTTGCTCCAAAGTGGGACATAGGCAACATCACACAGACAAGAGATAGTCTAGGGTGTGGAGGTTGTGGAGTGCACAGGGCTGAGTCAAAGCAGCTCAAAAAGTGGCCGTCTTAGCCCTGGCCATTGCGATGGAAGCGGTACCCCTTCTGTGGAATTCATTTATTTATCCATTCATTTACTCTATAGGCAGTATCACTTTGTAGACCAGGCCTTCCTCAAACTTGTAATCCTCTGGCCTAAGCCTCCCAAATGCAGAGATTACAGGCCTGAGACACCAAACCCAGCTCTGTGGGAGATTTTTAACCCAACATGATTCTGTGAGATCAGCATCTCAGTGTTCACAGATGACCTCAGACTTCACCGTTACTGAAACCTGCTTCCTAACACTAACCATATACATGGGATTCATCCATTTCTCCTGGTTGGTGTCATTTAGACTCTTCTCACAGATGAAGCCCTTCCTTTGATTTCCCTTCACCAACATGTTACCACTGAAAGAAGATACCTGTTTACCATCCCATAAAGTGGTTGTATTTGACAGAATAATTGGGCTTCAATAATAGTGAGTGATACACTGGGAGAAGCACAGTGCTAGGAGGAAAGGAGGACAGAGTGAGGGTTCAAAGCACCTCAGAACATAAGGGCTAGGTAGTGTTTCAGGAAGTGTGCTGGGTCCTTCCTGGATCTAAGTCTAGGGCTTGCTGTTTTGAGGGTCCTGGCAAGTAGGAATTCAGCTTCTAGCTTCCTAGAGGAAAAAAAAGAGACCAGTAGCAGAAAGTAGATTTGGCTGGAATCAAGGCTGGGCCCTGCAGTAAGGCACTACCTTGGTCTTACCTACCTAGTGAAACTGGGTGTAGGAAACACTTTACACGATGCTATAGAGCATCACTCCTGGTTGACCAGTTCAACTTCTCTCTTAAAATATGAGAAAGCTGAGGGAAGATGTCAGGCTCTCCTCAACAGTTTCTAGGTGGGATCATGGTGCTTGCTGACATTCAGCCCATCATGTCTTCTGTTTCTGTGCTACAGGGCAGCGGTGGGCCGTCTCCAGGCTGCATCCAGATGCATAAACACAGAGCTAGAGAACGAGAGAGACCTACAATCAAAAATCACTGCCATTCTAAAGCAGAGCCAGTAAGTCTGCAAGAGCAAGGAAGAGTGGGTTCCCTGTTTAGTTCCTGGCTAGTTAGCAAACACAGATCTCAAAGCGGCATGTGGATTAACTCCTACTTTAAGGATTAAAAATAAAAAGCCACCAGGCCTGGTGGTGCACACCTTTATTCCCAGCACTCGGGAGGCAGAAGTAGGATTGCCGTGAGTTCTAGGCCATCCTGAGACTACACAGTGAATTCCAGGTCAGCCTAGGCTAGAATAAGACCCTACCTTGAAAAACCAAAAAAGAATAAAAAGCCAACACAGTTTGTTCTTCTTCAAGCTGCTTATAAATTGAAAGGTAACATGTTGGGTTGGAGAGATGGCTTAGCAGTTAAGGCACTTGCCTGCGAAGCCTAAGAACTCATGTCAGATCTCCAGGTCCCACATAAACCAGACAGTTGCTCCATGGAGGTCCTATCCCAGATCTCTGAACCCTTAGCCACTGTAAACAGCAAGTGGTCTCTTGTTTGCAAGGAACACCATGTGGCACATTGAGATCGAGAAGGGGAAATTTGAAGATGTCCAGAAGTATAGCCAAGAGGAGGCAGAAGCCAGGCAGAAGCACCTCCAGGCACATGCAGCCCAGCAGCTCTTCAGGGAGAAAAAGGCCTTGGGGAAGGCGGAGAAGAACCAGCTGCTGAGGGCCCGGTAAGTGACACCAGGTCCAGTCTTGTAGTCCTGCCAATCCCTCTGCCTTCTGCACCAGGGCTCACAGCTCCTCTCTCTACATATGCACCACTGGTCCTGCCCATGCTCCTTGCCCCTCTCTGCCCAGTACTAAGTGCCCACAGTTACTAGTGACCAGCATCAATGAAACCAACAGACCCTTCCCCTGCACACTCCCTCTTCCCTCTCTGGCCAGGCAATTCTCTGGCACCACCCCACATCTGGCTGTTCCTGTGCCCACCCTGAACTTTGAAGTGTTCAAGCTCAGTTCCCACATGTCCCTTGGGGTAACTTCTGTTTCTATTCAACCACCTACCAGACTCACTACCAGAAGTTTCAGGGCCATTGGACCTCATTCTTCCAAGCCTTATACCAAGCCTTTCTTCTCTGGATACCCCAGACTTGTGCTGCACATCACACTCGCCTGACCCCTTCTTTATGTATCTCCACCTTCATCTAGCTGCCCTGCTCTGAGCAGGAGCCAGCTTCCCTCTGACCTTCCCCACCTGCCACTATGCCCAGCTCATTGCCATATCTGCTGCTTCCTGTAGATTCAGGCTGCTGGTTATGAGCACTCAAGGATCTCATCCTGCACTGTCTCCTCTCCCTCACTCACCTCCTACTGCTCTGTAATCTCTTCCCTCTCTATGTCATCATCTTTGCTGGTCCCTTCCCATGTCAGACTCCTGTCCAGCCTGGACAAGACCCTGCTTTTTCAGAGGATCCCTCACACCAGAGGTACCAGCAGCACTTTTTTTTTTTTCAAGCTAGGATTTCACTCTAGCCCAGGCTGACCTGGAATTTGCTATGTAGTCTCAAGGTGGCCTTGAACTCACGGTGATCCTCCCACCTCTGCCTCCCAACTGCTGGGATTAAAGGTGTGTGCCAACATGCCCAGCCTCAGTAGCACTTTAAAAAAATATTTTATTTATTTATTTCCAAGGAGAGAAAGAAAATGGGCATACCAGGACTTCTAGCCACTGCAAACAAACTCCAGGTGCATGGGCCATTCTGTGCATCTGGCTTTATGTGGGAACTGGGGAATCAAACTTGGTTAGTTAGGCTTTGTAGGCAAGCACCTTAACTGCTGAGCCATCTCTCCAGCCCCACCCAATAGCATTTTTAACATCTATGTCACCCATGATTCCAGGCCTGTCTGGAGTTCCTCAGTCCTAACTTTGCCTGAGCCTGTACAAGATGGCCACTAGGTGTAGGAGTCGCAGTGGGTATAGTTTTAAGTGGCATATGTCCCAGCAAGTGTATCATGTGACATGACACTGGTTCCATTCTGTACCCCACATCACTGCAGGAAGTCCTTGCATGTCCAGAGGGAGCTGGGGATGAGACACCAGAGGCTAGTAGAAGATACCCAGAGAAACCACAAGATCGCAGTGAAGTTCCTGAAGGCCTCTTTGGGACGGTAGGGTCTCCTGTTGAATCTGTCTCTGTCAATGTCCTTGAGGAATCCAGGACTATGGTTCCCTTGTTTTTAGTTGGAAATTACTCAATGAAGTCATCACCAAGCCATTGGAAACAAGTAGATCTACAATTTTAATTCTAAGTTATTTGTGTTCACAGGAGGACCATGAGACACAATGAAGCCCTAGGGTCCAGAGGACATCCCCAGCTACCTGTCCCCATAGCTTGGCTGTGGGTGCCAGGGCCTGTCCCATTTTACCTTTGTGCTGTCACCTTTCATTATTCTCTTGGTGGAAGTGACCGGCACATAAGGCTCCCACATCTCTGTAATCACAAACATCACCTTAGCATGTTGCTTCCTCCAGAATTCGGGAGAAAGAGAAGAAGGAGGAGCTGGAGTCCCGCGAGCACATGAAGCGTCGCATGGATGCTGTGCTAGCACTGAAGAACAACATCACTGCCAGCCGTGTAAGTGCAGCCCCACCATGTGACCCTTAGGCCCAGCATCACACTCTCTGGCTTGTCCAGCTAGCTGGCCATCATACTGGGTCCTGCTCTCATGAACCAGACCATATCCTCAGTTTCCTGCCAAGGGCCAACCAGCCTGCTCAGCTGCTCCCTGCAAGTTCACCATGCCTCCATCACAGGCTTCCTATCTGGCTGTGTGCAGGGGCCCTAGTCCAGCAGGAAGAAAACAACCCACCCCTGTTCTCAGAGGACATCATCTCAAGGAGAGAGTTGTGATGGAGCCAGCACTTGGGTTAGGGTATGGGTTAGGTAGGAAGGTGATGTGGAAAAGAGCTGGACACACTGCTATGAAGGTTCAGAGATAAGGGAACAGAGAGGACGGGCCAGCTATATAGACTTCCATGCCCCAGGGCCCCCCAGAACTACAAGATGGTGAGAAACAAATGGAGAGTTATAGATGCTTACAAACTATCTACCATGGAATCCACAGATATCAGCATTAGCTTAAGGACATCCATTCAGAAGAAAGGTCTACATGTGAGTGCGTGTAAACGTGTGCATACGTGCATGTGCTGGTGCTATGACTTCAGAGTTGCCTATTTCCAGGAAACACTGAAGAAGTTTCAAGCCTGGGGCCAGGCCAGGGCAGAGCTGGCTAAGCGGAAGGCCTGTGCTGAGAAGGAAGCAATCCTGTCCCAAGGTGGGGATGCATTCAAGCACCTTTTCCATCAACGAAAGCACCAGGAGCTGGAGTCCCAACGGCGGTGAGGGCTGGGAGGCACCTGCTCGGCCAGTGGACACAGTGGACCAAAGGGCTTGAGCCTCATCCCACCAAAAGCAGCCATGGGATGTGGGAAGAGAGTTCCAGTAATCCACGACCTTCACCTCTGACTCTGGCATTTTCAGACTTTCTGTAGAGGCTCTTGTTGGGGCTAGGAAACTTCTTTCCTTATTCTTTATTTGTTTGTTTGGAAACAGATCTGAGAGAGATCTAGAATATGGGCATGCCAGGGCCTTCTTGCTCCTGCAAACCAACTTCAGACACATGCCACTTTGTGAATCTAGCTTTAAGTAGGTACTGGAGAATCAAACCTGGGCCAGCAGGCTTTGCAAGCAAGCACTTTAAACCCCTGAGCTAACTCCCCAGCCCCCTCACTCCTCAGCTTGGCTTCCTGGTTCTGTGGGATTTTCAGACCCCTGTGGCACCCTGCTCTTGGGAGGATGCCAGGGGCTCATCCTTCACATGTTACCCTGTGGCTTTACTCTCTGGTTTCCCCCAAGTCAGTGCTCAGTGTTGTCTCTGTGGTCCCATGATGGGGTGGGGGTGGGGAGTGAGTTTCCTGAGTCCAGGGTTTCTTTTTTCTTTTTTTTTCTTTCTTTTTTTTTTTTTTTTTTTTTTTTGTTTGTTTTTCGAGGTAGGGTCTCACTCTAGCCCATGCTGACCTGGAATTCACTATGGAGTCTCAGGGTGGCCTCGAACTCACGGTGATCCTCCTGCCTCTGCCTCCCGAGTGCTGGGATTAAAGGCGTGCGCCACCACGCCTGGCTATTCTTTTTTCTTTTAATATATTTTATTTATATATTTGAGAGAGAAAGAGGCAGAGAGTGAGAGACAGAGAAAAAAATGGGCGTGCCAGGGCCTCCAGCCAGTACAAATGAACTCCGGTTGCATGTCCTTGTGCATCTGGCTTACGTGGGTCCTGGAGAATCAAACCAGGATCCTTTGGCTTTGCAGGCAAATGCCTTAACCGCTAAGCCATCTTTCCAGCCCCCCTTTTTTAGAATATATTTTATTTATTTATTTGAGAAAGAGAGAGAGAGAAGAGTCTAGGGTTTCTAAAGAGGACTGCCTCAAATCTGTCCTTTTCCACCTTGCACATCATGCTCTGGTGACTTCCACTTAACTAGTTTATTGGTGCCTCTGCTTAAAGCTGCCATCATTTTAGAGTGTCTAACCCTTTCCCTTTTACAGCATCTACCTGGTTTGTGGCCTGCTGACTCTCTTACTGGGGGTACCATTCTCCTGCCTCTCTCTCTCTCAATCTCTCTCTCTCTCTCTGTTCCTTATAGTTTTTCTGCTTTCTATATGTCCCCACATTTGGTCTGGTATAGGTTTCAGGGACCTAGTGAGTGAGAAGCCCCCAAGCCCTGTTGCTGCCCTTGCTTTGTGTCTCAGCCGGGACTCCCCAGCCGTCAACCTAGAAACTAGGGTGGAGCAGCTTATGGGGGCCAGGGTTTATTGTGGGGACCTTTAGATTAAGCTGGGAAAGACAGGACAGAACCGGATGGGACAAGGGCAAGACTGCACAGAACAGGCAAGGCAGAGCTGTGTCACTCTAGTGGCTGCTAGGTACTCAGCTTGTAGGTGCTGAGAAAGGGGCACCTAACTCTTGTCTGAGAAGTGCTTCCCATAGGGCCTTTGAGGAGGAACAGAAGCTCCGGAAACAGGAGATCGTAAGTAAGATTTTGAAAGAGGAAGCTGAGGAGGAAAATCGGAAGAAGAAACAGCATCTACCTACCAAAACCAAAGACCGATGGACTCTGAGAGACAGGACCTGGAACTACATCTCCGACTTCTGTGAAGAGAAGACCACTGCTATGACCACCAACTGCCTGCTGGTAAGCAGAAAACTTCTGTTTTTCAGGTTGAGGTTATACACTTAAGGGTAGAGGTAGGAAGAACCGAGGGCCCCTGTGTGAGGAGACTGACCAAGGTCACCAGGGCCATAGCCCTGCAGCACCCAGCAGGGGGACCCTGTACGCCCTTAGCAAAGTCGCCTCTCAGGTAAGTACACTAATCGATGGTGCTACTGGAGCTCTGGAAAGTTGCCTCTTTGATATTGGGGCAAGTCCTTTCCCCCTGTCCTTAGATACAGAGTTGGGTCAGTCCCAAAAGGAGAGACCTGTGTGGCCAGAGTCTACCCACTGCCAGGTATCCCTAGTGGGAGTCCATGGAGTCTGTAGCATTCCTTTCACTCACTTGTACCAAGGGCCTGCTCTGAGAGGATGTCCTGTGGAGACAATACCCACAGCGGGGAAGATTTGCTTCTAACTCACCCCTCCCTGAGGTTATAGGGCAGGGACATTGTCTCCTCCTTTGCCCAGAATCCTTTGTACTCTACATCAACTGCTACCTCAGGCTGCTTGGTCTTTGGCCTCTGGGAGTCTTCCTGTGTCTCTGAGCACATCATAGGCCTTTTCCCGCCTCTCAGCTCCCTGTGCTAGGCGGAACCTCTGCTCTTCTCCACTCTTCACCTTGGGACTCATTGGAGCCTTTGCACTTGCCCTCCACTGAGGGAATGCTCTCTCTGTACCGCTGCAGTGCTGCATGCAGCGTTCTTTCTGCTGAGAGGCCTTCCCAGCCACTCCTGAGTCACTTTCCCTCTGTTCCTATACAACTTCAGTCTGTTCTGCTGGAAATAGGTCCCATGGTTTGTAATGACTATTTCCTGTCCTCCAGGAGGAAGGGCCCTGGCTTGTCCAGTGCCCACTGCAGGCTCAGTACATAGCCAAAGCAACTCAGATGAGGCTTGACCCCCAAAACAGTTTGAGGGAAACCACACCACTGTCCTCCCTGGGTCTGCACAGGCTTTCTCAGGTCTGGTTGTCATCAAGAAAGGTCACTGGGGGCCGGAGAGATGGCTTAGCGGTTAAGGCATTTGCCTGAAAAGCCAAAGGATCCCGGTTCGATTCTCCAGGACCCATGTAAGCCAGATGCACAAAGGGGCGCATGCATCTG
Organism: Dipus sagitta; assembly: GCA_036346955.1. Taxonomy (NCBI): domain Eukaryota; kingdom Metazoa; phylum Chordata; class Mammalia; order Rodentia; family Dipodidae; genus Dipus; species Dipus sagitta. Next base: position 135,864,955 of record CM070773.1, read on the forward strand.
GAGATCGTTTACAGTGGCTGAAGGCCCTGCCATGCCCATTCTCTCCCTCTTTCTCTCTTTCTCTCTGCCTCTTTCTCTGTATCAAATAAATAAATAAATAAAATATTTTTTTAAAAAAAAAGATGCCAGCATTTTGGTGCACGCCTTTAATCCCAGCACTTGGGAGGCTGAGGTAACAGGATTGCCATGAGTTCAAGGCCACCCTGAGACTCCACAGTGAAATCCAGGTCAGCCTGGGCTACAGCGAGACCCTACCTTGAAAAACCAAGAAAAAAAAGAAAGAAAGGAAGAAAGAAAGAAAGAAAGAAAGAAAGAAAGAAAGAAAGAAAGAAAGGTCACTGGGCATGGTGGCACATGTCTTCAATCCCAGCACAAGGAGGCTGAGAGGTAGGAGGACTGCTGTTAGTTTGAGACCAGCCTGAGACTGCATAGTAAATTCCAGGTCAGCCTGGGCTCAAAAAACCAAAAGAGGGTTGGAGGGATGACTTAGTGGTTAAGGTGCTTGCCTGAAAAGCCAGAGGACCCAGGTTCAATTCCCCAGGACCCACATTAGCCAGATGCACAAGGGGGCACAGGTGTCTGGAGTTTGTTTGCAGTGGCTGGAAGCCCTGGCGCGCCCATTCTCTCTCTCATGCTCTCGCTCTCACTCTTCTGGCTCTAATAAACTTTTTTTTTTTTTTTTTTTTTTGGTTTTTCGAAGTAGGGTCTCACTCTAGCCCAGGCTGACCTGGAATTCACTATGGAGTCTCAGGGTGGCCTCGAACTTATGGCAATCCTCCTGCCTTTGCCTCCCAAGTGCTGGGATTAAAGGCGTGCACCACCACACCCAGCAGGCTCTAATAAATTAAAAAAAAAACAAACAGGGCTGGAGAGATGGCTTAGCGGTTAAGGCGTTTGCCTGCAAAGCCAAAGGATCCCAGTTTGATTCTCAGGACCCATGTAAGCCAGATGCACAAGGGGGTCCCTGCATCTGGAGTTCATTTGCAGTGGCTGGAGGCCCTGACACACCCATTCTCTCTCTCTGTCTCTCTCTCTCTCTCCCTCTTTCTCACTCTCAAATAAATAAATTAAATACTTTTTAAAAATTTAAAGAAAAAGGCTGGAGATATGGCTTAGTGGTTAAGGCGTTTGCCTGCAAAGCCAAAGGATCTCGGTTCGATTCCCCAGGACCCACATAAGCCAGATGCACAAGGGGGCACATGCATCTGGAGTTCGTTTGCAGTAGCTGGAGGCTCTGGTGCACCCATTCTCTCTTTCTCTCTCTGCTTCTTTCTCTCTCAAATAAAATTAATTAATTAAAAAATATTTTAAAAAATTTTTAAAAAGAAAATTCAATACAATGAGTACTACCAGTGGAATGCTGGAGAGGCTTAGCAGTTAAGGTGCTTGTTTGCAAAGCCTAAGGACCTAGGTTTGATTTCCCAGTATCCATGTAAGCCAGATGCAGTGGCCGGAGGTCCTGGTGCACCCATTCTTTCTATCTGCCCCCCTTCTCCAATAAATAAATAAATAAATAAATTTTTTAAGATGTGTTATGTTTTAAGTGGAAAAGTTACAAGGCTTGCATGTACCATTGTCTCTGCATGAAAGAATGATGTGGCATTGTCAGGCCAAGTGCCCTGTAGAGCTCCAAGGAGTTTTGTCTTCTTCCTGATCAATGCTGTCGCTGTTTTTGAAATAAACATGTCTTATGTAAGGAAAATATTTAGAGGCGAGTTTGAAAGGAAGAAGCAGGTAGACATCTCCAGCAGGAAGTAGAGTTCTTATTCTGAGGTCGCAAAGGGACACCTCACATTTTAGCTGTCCTGAGATTGGAAACGTGAAGTGTACTGGTAGCTTTTTTCAGGGGCTTTAATCTAGCAGAGAGGGTGGAAAGAGGGGGGTGAAGGAGTGGTGGAAGCCCACCAGCTCCCCCAGGTCCTAAGTCAACAGTCTGCTTTCTTTCAAGGATGGTGGGGGTGGGGGAGTTTTATGATCTCCAGAAAGACTCCTTGGGTCCAGGAGTTATTTGCTGAACTTCAATGAAGAGGTCTGTTGACCTTGCTAACTCCTTCATCTTGCTTCATTGCTTTCTTGATAACAGGAGAACGAGATGCCAATATGCCCCAAAGCCACCTGTCTACAGGCAACCATTTCCAACGAGTCTATGCAGGGTGTCCTGGGAACCATCAGTGCAGAGGAGATTCTGGCTGAGCCAGAGATCCCGGGGCTGTGGACTGAAGACTACAAGACATACCAGGTACCAGCTTTCCTGCTCCAGATCTTTTGCAGAGGCCAATCCCTGCTCTACACCTGGGGTTCTAAAACCACTTCCTGCTGCCACTGATCACTTCCTTCCGTGCCTGCTGTTATTTCCACCAAACACCAGGTCCTTCCATTCCTCCCAGTGTCCCTAAAGGAGCTGACATGTGTATAATAATCCTAGACACCCCCGCTGCCTGGCTCCTTATCACTGAGGCCTCAGTGGTAAGCCACACATTGCTGTGTACGGTTGGGAGGAGCAGAAGGGTTTGAATGTTGTGTTGCTCTGCTTACTGTCAAGGAAACATTTCTAGAAAAAAAAGAGGGGGGGCATGGGTTGAACCTTCTAAGAAACATGCCCCTGTCCAAAGTGCTGGTCCTCTGCATGACCAAGGTGATGGCTTCAGCTTGTAAGAGGCAAGGCTGTGGCTCCATCTGCCAGCTCACCCCTCTCAGTTTCTGTACAAATCAAACCATCACTGCTATCTGGACAAAGCCACTTGGTTCTGGCAATGAAGAAGACAGGCCGGGCTGGCAGTTCCACTCTAAAACCAGCAGAGAGGTGATGGGTGCAGGCAGGTACCAGGCACCTTCCACCCTGCAGAGCTAAAGAAGTGATCACTGGTGACATGGGCAGTCAAGGTCCCAAGCATATTCCTCACAATGTCAAAAGGAAACTCTCAGGCCCATCTTGGATTACAACCCTCTCAGTTGCTAACATCAGTTAGTGAGATGGCCTGGTTTGCACCAACATTACCACTCAGAAAGATTGGATTCTGAAAACTACTTCAAAAACCTTCTCTTTCCCTTACTCAACAATCTAGAATATTCCCTTCTGCTGTTATTTCCCAGAAATCTGAGTTCAATATGTTTTTGATTTTCTTCCTTTCATTTCTCTCTGTGTGAAGTGTGGCATCTCTATCGTATTCATGAGACAACATGAAGCTGGGCCCATCAGAGTAATTTTCTGCCCTGCTGGTAGCCACAGCACTTTATAAGCTGTTAAACCTTGAGCCCTCATGGGCCTTTGTCTCTGTGAACCCAAGGTGCCCAAAGAGGACATGGACAGAAAGCCTGTGGGTGGGACCAAGATGGACAAGGACATCCTGGCCCGTACTATGGAGCGTCTACGCGGTGGGGTGGTCCACAAGCAGGTGGTGTCTGGGCGGGAGTTCAAGGGCCGCCCCTTCAACAGCAAACCTGAACTCATCCACTTCAAGGTGAGCCTTCCCTCTGGTGCAGCTTTGATGCTGGGGTGAGAGGGCTGGGAGGGTAGACTAAGGAGCAGGAAGCACCTAGGTGCTTCTTAAAGGGAAAGGCCTGGACTCCTGGGAAGGGGGTGGTAGGGACCCTGCTGCTGGGCAGATTCCAGCTTCATGAGAGGTGGCTCCAAGTAAGTAGCCCAGGCCATACAACACACATCTGCTGGCTAGTGTCAGCATGTACAAAGCAGGTAAGGCCACAGTAGGTAGCCTGAGCTTCTTTTCTCTCTCCTACTGTGCCTATTCCCCACAAAGCTCATGTCCGGTGAGGGAGTTCTCACAAGATGGGCCCTCCACTGCCCTTCCTGTACCTTCAGAAGACCCTTCTCAATTCATGGGAAACCTGGGGATTCCTTCTCTGCAGAGGATCCTTAGCCTGTCATGCATTAATGTCCATGTGAATCACTCACTGGCACTCCTCCCTTACCTGCTCTTGAGGCTGCTGCTAGAGAGCCTGGCATCATGATGTCTTCTCCAACTCTGTAGGACTTTGATATTGGCAAAGTGTACAAGAAGAAGATCACGTTGATCAACGCTAGCTACACAATCAACTACTGCAAGCTAGTGGGTGTAGAGGAGAGCCTGCGGGATTTCATCCATATTGAGTGAGTCTGCTACAAAGTTTGGGTGTCTAGCCACGGGCCAGCTGTCCTTACAGAGTAGGGCAATGAAGTCATGAAGGCCAGCTCAGTCCTCCCTGAATTACAGCCATGCTTTTGGCAGGCTGTCCACATTTCCTCTCGTTCTTATTTGGCACTGTGGTAGTTCCCCTTAGAGCTGGTGTGCCTTCTCGCTGTGAGGATTCTAGCTATTTCTCACTATTTCCTGAACTGTAACTCACTATATTCTCATTATTTCCTGAACTGTAACTTATTTTTCTCTTTGAGCTATTATGTATTTATTTATTTCCTGTCCATATCCTTCTCCTCCTCCACTTATACGCATGTGGTCACTTCTTTGCTGGCCTTTTAAGTATCATTATTTTTGTAGTTCCCATTTGCTGCTTTTCTGTTTTTCCCATTTTTCACTTTTGCTGTGGTTTCTGTGGTGTTTCCTCTTCTCTTCTGATCCTTGCCATCTGGCCTTCACCTTTGTTTGTATTTTTGTTTGGTTTGGTTTTTAAGGTAGGGTCTTACTCTAGTCCGGGCTGACCTGGAATTCACTATGTAGTCTCAGGGTGGCCTTTAACTCACAACAATCCTCCTACCTCTGTGCCCTGAGTGCTGGGATTAAAGGCATGTGCCACCATGCCCAGTTCTTTTTGTATTTTTAAAATATTTTATTTATTGATTGACTGGTTGATTGATAAGCAGAGGGAGACAGAGAGGAGAGAAAGAGTGAGAATGGGCATTCCAGGGCCTCTAGTCAATGCAAATGAATTCCAGATGCATGCACCACATTATGTATCTGGCTTTATGTGGGCACTGGAGAATCAAACCCAGGTCATTAGTCTTTTCAGGCAAGCACCTTAACTGCTGAGCTATCTCTCCAGCCCCTTTGTACTTTTTGAGACAAGAACTCACTATGTAGTCCAAGCTAGCCTCAAACCTGCAATCTTCTTGCCTCAGATTCACAAGTAGCTGGCACTACAGATGTGTTCCACTGCATCCAGATTATGGGCAAGTCTGGAGGTCCCCAGTGGCTTGAACATTCATAGCCCAAGAATGCCCACTTCTGCTAGTGATGTGCAATTTCTTTATTAGAGAGAGAGAAAGAGGCAGAGAGAGAGAGAGAGAGAATGGGCATGCCAGGGCCTTCAGCTGCTGCAAACAACACCAGATGCGTGCACCCTCTTGTGTGCATGTGTGACATTATGTGCTTGCATCACTGTGCGTCTGTCTTACGTGGGACCTGGAGATTCAAACATGAGTTCTTAGGCTTCATAGGCAAGCACCTTAACTGCTAAGCCATCTCTCCATCCTGTAATGTGCACTTGTTAAGGTAGGGGTTCAGGGCTGGAGATGGTTTAGCAGTTAAGGCACTTGCCTACAAAGCCAAAGGACCAAGGATCAATTCTCCAGGACCCACATAAGCCAGATGCACAAGGTGGTGCATACGTCTGGAGTTCTTTTGCAGCATCTTGAGGCCCTGGTGCACCCATCCTCCCTCCTTCTCTCCCTCTCTCCCTCTTTCTAAAACAAATAAAAACAAAATATTTAAGAAAGAAAGGAAGAAGGAAAGAAAGGCAGGCTAAGGAGGGTTATTAAGTCACTTGCCTATGAAGTCTAAGGACCCAGGTTAGATACCCCAGAACTCACATTAACCAGATGCACATGGTGGCGCATGTGTCTGGAGTTTGTTTACAGTGGCTGAAGGCCCTAGCATGCCTGTTCTTTCTTTCCTAAAAAAAAAAAAAAAAAAAAGTGGGGGTTCAAATGGGTGAGATCATAACTCTCACCTTCTCTGCTCAGGCTTCAGGGGTCCTCACCTTCTCCAGGGTGTCTTCCTGAGGCTGCTCCTGAGGGTATGTGTTCCCAGATGCCCTCTCCTGTGAACAGTGTTGGCTGACAGGGCTCTGATCAGCATTTTCCACTTAAGATATACTGTCCTCTTGGGAGCTGAGTGGAAGTAGGTAATAGGATCTTTGTTCCCCTGTTCCCTCTTTCTGCAGTTTTGCAGAATCTCCTAGCCATCTGCTGGAAAATTGGTATTTATTTTACCCTCTGTGATAATTTGGATCTCTGTCATCTGGTGTGTTGAGTCACTTACTCTTGTTGGCCTGCAGGGTTTCAGAAGGTTGTCTGGAGAGCCCAGGTGGTCACTGTTTCTTCAGCTGCTCCACAGCCCTCTTCCCCAGGCCAGGATTAGTTTATCTCCACTCTTTCCACCTGGCTGCTGTGACAGCCCTGGCCCTCAGTGCCCTGAATTCTTACGGCAGTGCCTGGCCTGATTGATTTTCTTTAGACTCAATGGGCTTCTTGGAGCTGAGGGTTGAGGTCCTTGAGCATTTCTGGGAACCTCTCAGCCTTGGTCCCCAAACACCGCTTCTCCCCATTCCTCAGCTTTGCCCCATTCTTTCCATGTGAAACCTTCCCATTGCAGTCTCCCTCTTCTCCCTGTCCTGATGGCACCTGCTTCATACTCACCATCTTGTCTAGTCAGGCAGTGTGTGAGGTGTCGCCAGCTCACTGGTCTCTTCAGCTGTGTTTAACCGGCTGTTGAAGCTGCTGACTGCATGTCTTGTTTCAGTGCTGCGTTTCTTATTTCTAAAAATTCCAAGTTCTTTTTCAGATGAGCTGGCATTTCTTGGCAGTGTCTTTCTTTTATCCTGCCTGTAACTCTATTTTTATGGCTTTACCATTTTTCTTTTCCTAGGTGGGGTCTCGCTCTAGCTCAGACTGACCTAGAATTCACTCTGTATTCTCAGGGTGGCCTTGAACTCACGGCAATCCTCCTACCTCTGCCTCCTGAGTGCTGGGATTAACGGCGTGTGCCACCACGCCCAGCGGCTTTACCATTTTAACCACACATCTTCTAGTGGCTCAGCTCAATAGTTTATTAGGTGAAGCTCCTAGAGCTTGGACCTGCTTCTCACTGAGTTGGTTCATGCCCACCACACATGTGTGTGATCTTGGGTTGTTATCCTATCAGTGGTGTGTCTCCATCCGTGGAGATTCTGTGTAGTCTAGCATCAAAATGCTTCTTCCTCACCGGGCGTGGTGGCGCACGCCTTTAATCCCAGCACTCAGGAGGCAGAGGTAGGAGGATTGCTGTGAGTTCAAGGCCACCCTGAGACTACAGAATGAATTCCAGGTCAGCCTGGGCTAGAGTGAGACCCTACCTCAAAAAAAGAAAAATGCTTCTTTCTCATCAGAAAAATTTTAGACTTCCTTCTACCTTGTGCCATGGGGACATTGCCAAGCAGGATGAAGTTTGTATTAAATTTTAAATTGTGGGCTGGGGTGATGGCTCAGTGGTTGAGGTGTTTGCCTGCAGAGCTTGGCAACCTGGATGCTGCTCCCAGTGTCCACGTGGAAACAGATGCATGGGGTAGCACATGTAGCAGCTGGAGGCCTGGCACACCCATTCTCTCTGTCTCTCTTCTCTGTGCCACTTAGTGCTAAAAATAAAATAAAATAAAAAATTAAATTAAATGCTTGTGCATTTCCAAACCAAGCAAATTATGTAAAATCCAATACTGTGAAAGTAGGCCTGGTATTGTAAGGAATTCTGTAAGGATACTCTCCCACCCAGAATCCAGAACAGTACAGACTCCTATCTCAGCTCCCTGGGTTTAGGGCTATTTTATTGGGTGATTCAACTCACAGCCCTTCCTCCCTCCTCCATGTTGGTATTAGAATCTACTATCCTTAATCCCAAACCTGACACATGTCCCCAAGGTACCATGGCCATACTCACCCCACAGCATTCCAAACCTCTGAATTTGACCCCTGGGAACTTAACTCATTCTCTTGCTGGTTCACTAACTAGACATTCAAAGATTACTTGGAGCTGGGCATGGTAGCACACACCTTTAATCTCAACACTTGGGAGGCAGAGGGAGGAGGATTGATGTAAATTCGAGGCCAGCCTGGGACTACAGAATGAGTTCTAGGTTAACCTGGGCTAGAGACTCCACATTCAAAAGAAAGAAAGGAAGAAAGAGAGAGAGAGGGAGAAGGAAGGAAGGAAGGAAGGAAGGAAGGGAGGAAAGAAACTTAGGTATCTCCTGTTCACTATAGAATGAGATCAGCAGGAAACAGCAGACCTGGAGCTGCTAGTGGCCATGACATCTGGGCAGAGGCGTGGTGCCTAAGACACATGGGAGGGTAGGAATCCAGAAGGTCCAGCTGAGTGTGGTGAGCATCCACCTTCTCAGTGACCTAACCCATGTGCTGTGAATCCCTATACCCACAGCTTTGACCCTCCTGGCCCCATGTCAGCTGGGATGTCCTGTGAAGTACTCGTCACTTTCAAGCCCATGGTGAGTCAAAGGGTCACACAGGGGTCCTGTGTTTACTATTTTATCTAAAAAAACTCAGCATGCCGGGCGTGGTGGTGCACGCCTTTAATCCCAGCACTCGGGAGGCAGAGGTAGGAGGATCGCCATGAGTTCGAGGCCACCCTGAGACTCCATAGTGAATTCCAGGTCAGCCTGAGCTAGAGTGAGACCCTACCTCGAAAAACCAAAAAAATTAAATTAAATTAAATTTAAAAAACTCAGCATCATCTTGAAATGCCGGCCAAATTACCTGGGAGCTCCAGTTCACCAGCCAGCAGTGTGGTAACTGTTCTCTCACCTGTGTAGCTGTCAGTGGGCTGTGAAGCATATTTCCACAGGCCCCGCTCATGTGAGGCTCCTCCTGGGTGCGCTCTGAGGAGTGACATTTGTTTGGTAGTAGTCAGGCCCCACCTGTGGTTATACAGATGCCACCTGTGTAACTGGGTCATTATAGGAGTTTATGGTGGATGGGATTATTTTATTTTTTAGGTAAATAAAGATCTGGAAGGAAATGTCTCATTTTTGGCTCAGACGGGTGAATTTTCTGTTCCATTGAAATGTTCAACGAAGAAATGTTGTGTAAGTCTGAAGCTATCTAGCCTGGCTGGGAGCTGTAGTAAGGGGTGGGCTCTTGGGAGTGTGGAGAACATGGGGCCAGAGCTTGGTTTGGTAGCAACCAGGCTCCTACTTGGACCTTGGGTGGGTAACCTAATGTGTTCTGAAAAGGTAAATGCTTGGACTGGGTGTGGTGGTGCACACCTTTAATCCCAGCCCTTAGGAGGCAGAGATAGGAGGATTCCCATGAGTTCAAGGCCACCCTGAGACTACATAGTGAATCCCAGGTCAGCCTGAGCTAGAGTGAGACCCTACTTCAAAAAACAAAAATAAAAACAAACAAAAAAATTAAGGTGAGTACTCAGAGCTGGAAGTTTCCAGACAAATCTTGCTCTGTATGAGGGCCAGACCTTTTCCTGCAGGACAAAGGAGACAGGTTTCATCTGAAACTCCCGGTCCTTTGTGCAGCAATATGGTATGCCCCAGAGCACTTTCAACATCTGCCATATCAGTTTTATCTTTATATAATCCATTTAGTTTATATTATTTATTTATTTATGAGAGAGAGTGAGTTTGGGCACCCAGGGCCTCCTGCCACTGTAAACAAACTCTAGATGCATGTGTCACATTGTGCATCTGGCTTTACGTGATACTAGGAAATTGGACCCAGGCTGGCAGTCTTTGCAAGCAAGTGCCTTTAATCATCTCTCAAACCCCCATTTCTTAAAAACAAAAAAAAAAAAAGCATTTTTTATTTATTTGAGAGAAGGAGACAGAGGCAGAGAATATGGTTGTGCCAGGGCTTCTTGCTGCTGCAAATGAACTCCAGATGCATGTGTCACTTTGTACCTCTGGCTGTACATGCATACAGGAAAATTGAACCTGAGTCATCAAGCTTTTCAAACAAGCACCTTTAGCCAGTGAGCCATTCTCCAGCTCCATACCACCCATTTTGAAGACCCACTTTGCTGAGCGAGATGACACATGTCTTTAGTCTCAGCACTTGGGAGGCAGAGGTAGGAGGATCACCATGAATTTGAGGCCAGCCTGGGACTACAGAGTGAGTTCCAGCTCCGCCTGCACTAGAGTGGGACCCTACCTGAAAAAGAAAAAAAAAAAAAAGATCCACTTCTAAGTAAATTACCAATATAATACTCAACACCCGTGTAAAAAAAAATCCTGGGGCTGGAGAGATTGCTTAGCTGATAAGGCACTTGCCTACAAAGCCAAAGGACCCAGATTTGATTCCCAGGACCCATGTAGGCCAGATGCACAAGGTGGTGCATGCATTTGGAGTTCATTTGCAGCAGCTGGAGGCCCTGGCACATACATTCTCATTCTCTCTCTTGCTTTCTCTGTCTTTCTCACTCTAAAATAAGTAAATTAAAATAAAATAAGCTTTAAAAAAATCCTCTGACACAGGACCCACCATGTCATTATTTCTTACCACAGTGACACTACACAGTAAACAAGTAAATTTGATACTTGTGACAGATTATAGTGGACCTTTTGTCCCACACTCACAGACTTGCAGTTCCACCGTGATCTACCTGATCTGATCTAAGCTGGCCTAGGAGGCTATGCTCTAGGGTGCTACCAGGGCCTTCTAGGCATGGTTCCCAGAGTCCAGGGCAATACCCATCTGACAGAGTTTTTTTTCAAAGTTTGACTAGAGTAGAGATCAAAGCCAACAGCACAAGTAAATTCCTGTCTTTGCTTACTTTATACCTCCTAACAATTCATTGGCCCGAGCAAGGCACGTGTCCAAGTCCAACATTAGTGGGACAGAGGTTCTAGATCAAGAGAGACTCAAGAATGTAATCTCACCCAGGCATGGTGGCACACGCCTTTAATCCCAGCACTTGGGAGGCAGAGGTAGGAGGATCACCATGAGTTCAAGGCCACCCTGAGATTACATAGTGAATTCCAGGTCAGCCTGGACTAGAATGAAACCCTACCTTGAAAAACCACAAAAAAAAAAAAAAATAGAATGTGGGGCTGGAGAGATGGCTTAGCGGTTAAGCGCTTGCCTGTGAAGCCTAAGGACCCTGGTTCGAGGCTCCATTCCCCAGGACCCACGTTAGCCAGCTGCACAAGGGGGCGCATGCGTCTGGAGTTCATTTGCAGTGGCTGGAAGCCCTGGCGCGCCCATTGTCTCTCTCTCTCTCTCTCTCTCTCTCTCTCTCTCTCTCTGCCTCCTTCTCTGTCTGTCGCTATCAAATAAATAAATAAAAATAAACAACAACAAAAGAGCTTCTGAAAACCAAAAAAGGCTCATTTAAAAAAAAAAAAAGAATGTAATTTCAATGGCATCCAAAAATAAGTTATTAGATAAATTTAACAGTTATGAAAATGTGGTTTGGGGATAGTGGGCAGATTTGGATGTGAATTGAGTATTAGGTGGTAATCAAGAATTCTATAAAAACGGGTTTTGGTGGGGAAAAAAAAAGGCTGGAGAGATGGCTTAGCAGTTAAGACGTTTGCCTGCAAAGCCAAAGGATCCCGGTTCAACTCTCCAGGACCCACATAAGCCAGATGTACAAGGGATGCATGCATCTGGAGTTTGTTTGCAGTGGCTGAAGGCCCTGGCATGCCCATTCTCTCTCCCTCTCTCTGCCTCTTTCTCTCACTCTCAAATAAAGAAAGTAAGAAATTTTAAAATTTTTTTAAAAGAATTCTATTAGCTTTGTTAATTTAGCATACAGACTGCTTTCTCAATTCTCTGGTCTTTGTTCCATCCATCACACACCTAGGACAGTAGCCTCTCTCTCCACTTTTGGATCATAAAACTTACCAAGCTAGTTCTTTCCTAGAATGTTCTGCATTTATGTGATTGTTCCCTATGACTCCATTTAATGTATTCCTCTTTTGCCTGGATTCCTTTAAACTGGATGCTAGGTTAAATTTGTGTACTTGTGCACTGTCCTATAGCTGCGGTGAGCTTGCTGCGTCAGACATTGAGGCTAACCTGTGCAAGCCCTTCTCTCAGGTCAGGTCTAGGCTGGGCTGCAGAGAACAGTAAGAATGGGAGCCCCATGTAGTCAAAAGTAGCTTCTTTAACAAGAGCTTAGGCTCCTCTCTGGAAAGCTCATGTTCACTTGCCTTAGGGGATCCATGTCATGCCCCAGGGGCAGGGTCCCTTAGACTCACAGGAGATGGCCATTTGGTGAACAAAGAGTCATGGTACTGCCTAAGCACGGTTCTTTTAGCTTGAGTGCAGTGGGTCTGTGGTCTGTAGTTCACGGACACTGTGGAGAACATGATCCCACTCTGGAATATGGTCTGTCCAGGCCTTGCATCTGTAGCACAGCTGACCTCACCAAGGAATGTCAACCCCCAGCTGCTTCCAACCCCATATGGCTACTCTCAATTCTTATCATTCCTTGAACAGAGAACGGCGGTTGAATTTTTTTTTAGGTAGAGTCTCACCCTAGCTGAGGATGACCTTGAACTCACTCTAGTCCAAGGCTGGCCTCAAACTCATGGTAATCCTTCTACCTCTGCCTCCTGAGTACTGGGATTAAAGGCACCCAGTTTGCTGGTGAATTTCTTAAAACCAGACTCAGGAGCCCCAAATTATCTCAGGGTGGCCTTGAACTCACAGCAATCCTACCTCTGCCTCCCAAGTGCTGGGATTAAAGGTGTGAGCCACCACACCCAGCCTTTTTAAAATATTTTTTATTAACAACTTTGAATTTATGATTTTTGAGGTGGGCTATGTCCCTGGAGGGCAGTATATGATTTATACAAATGCTCGTGGCTCATGAAGAAGAAGAATGAGGCTCCTCCTAGCCTCTTAGGGCTGCAGCTAATAAGTTGGAAAGGAAATCTTGCCTTGGGGGCTTTGGGTTCCCTGGTTCATGGCTCCTGCTCTCTTTGTGTTGAAGACCTGGCCATCCTGGAGCAGCCATCTTACCTTACTCTGATGTCCTTTGGCAGCTGTCCCTTGACAGGGAGCTCATTGACTTTGGAAGCTACGTGGTGGGTGAGACCACATCCCAGACCATCACACTGACCAACGTTGGAGGCCTGGGCACCAAGTTCAAATTTCTCCTGGCTTCTGAGTCCTATGATATGAATGAATCCCAATCCGTCATGAAACTAGTGAGTGCACTACCAGCTCTTGATCAACAGCCATGGCTGCCAGAGGTCCCTGTAGTTTTGCTCAACCAAGAATAGGGCATGGGTCCTCCCAGCCCTACATACAATCTCATGTTTACAAGTAGATGAGGAGCTAAAACTGTCAGCAGGTGAGGGGAGGGGAATGTGAGGACAGCCTCACATCAGTGAGAGCAAAGAAGCTAGCTCTCACGGGGAGGATGTGTGTAGTCTGACCTCAAAAGCAGTAGCAATAGGATGCTGTCCCTGTCTCAGCCATGTGGTGACAGGCATAGGCCAGGAGCATCAGGAATTCCTAAAAGGGGAGCTTCAATCAGACAGCTCCATGGGAGACCCCATGGCTGCACTTATATTGGTTCCCAAAGCATGAAAGGAGCCTTTGTCTTCTCAAAACAGGGCCCACAGTAAATTATAGAAACCTTGGGTTGTCCTGAGGGTCCCACTAAAGAAATCAACTCTCAGGCTGGAGAAATGATTTAGCGGTTAAGGCGCTTGCCTGCGAAGCCTAAGGACCCAGATTCAATTCTCCAGTACCCATGTAAGCCAGATGCACAAGGTGGCACATGTGTCTGGAGTTCATTTGCAGTGGCTAGAGGCCCTGGTGTGCCCATTCTCTCTCACCTGTCCAGACTCAAATAAATTAAATTTTTAAAAAATCAACTCTCATCCATTTGTGAATTGTAGGGGTCATTTGGGAAAGATAGATGTAAAAGGTCTCAGTAAAGACTGCTGAAAGGCTTTTACTCAAGGGAAGAGCAGAGCAATGGGCAGCTGTGGTCCAGGCAGTGTGGACAGCAGGCTGCTGCAGCAGGAGAGTCACCAGCCGTGGTCAGAACCAGGGAATAGAGCAGGTGGAATGAAGGAGGGGGACTAGGAGCCAAGTTTACTCTGGAGAGGTGGGGACAGGTTGCCCAGGGCCCCTCTGAACATGTAGGAATTCTGTCTCCAGCCAGTTGCAGAGGAAGCAGGGTCAACTCAACCCAGGCTAGAGAAGAGTCGGCCTCTTGATAAATGACCCAGCAGAGTGTGAGGGGCCAGGCTTAGCAGCTCTCAGGCAGGAGCCAAGATGGGGCATTCATGCCAGGGGCAAGGAAGAGTCAGCTTGTCCCAGATAAAGGTAGCAAAGGGTCATCCCCACCCTGAGCAAGCTGATGCTGTGGTCTCAAGACCTGGGACAGACAGAATGAGAGCCTTGGATGGCTAAGGGGATATATGGAGCCAGCAGCCCTGGGACCAGATACAGCGGTGACTTCTCTTGGGCCTGCCCAGTGGCAAAGGTATCTGGGATGTTGAATGGGAAAAAGGACAGTGAAGATACTGAGTTCCCTTTCAGAGCAGCCTCTTCACCTATGAGGATAAAAGTATCTATGAGAAGGTCATCCCCAGTTTCTCTGAGCAACAGATTGAGGGCAACGAGTCCTCCCCAGTAGACATCCAGAGCCGGAAGGAGTCTGAGAAACCATGTGGTAAGGATTGAGGAGGCCTGTGGGTGGGTACCCATCCCAAGCTTCCTGCCTTGGTTCCTAAGCCAGCAGGGTCCTTGGCATCAGCAGGGTGCTGGACAAGCCAAGAATGTGTTGACAAGGGTAGAGGGACCTTTGAGGGGCAGATATCCAGGAGCCACTCTGAGCATAGCCTGCTCAGAAGTTCAGACCAGCCAGAGGGAGCAGACGGCCAGAGTCCCAACTGGAGACTGGCGGGCCTGGGGTCTAGGTGATGATGGGGAGGGCTGAGAAGTACAAGTGATAGTAAATGTAAAAGATATATATTCAGATATATACTGGCTATGGAGTGGATTGAAATTCTATTCACGTTGAAACTAACAGAAGATTGAGGGAAACCTCAGCTTTCAACCATCAGACAAACTGGCCACATGGTACGGGTGGATGTGAGGGCATACTGAGGGCCTAGAAGGCTCTGCTCATGTGATGGAGACCCTACAGATGCTGGGTTTAAGAAATCCACCAGGAGCCGGGCATGGTGGCGCACGCCTTTAATCCCAGCACTCGGGAGGCAGAGGTAGGAGGATCGCCGAGAGTTTGAGGCCACCCTGAGACTACAGAGTGAGTTCCAGGTCAGCCTGAACTAGAGTGAGACCCTAACTCAAAATACAAAAAAAACAAAAAAAATCCAGGTCAGCCTGAGCCAGAGTGAGACCCTACCTCAAAAAAACAAAAAGAAAGAAAGAAAGAAAGAAAGAAAGAAAGAAAGAAAGAAAGAAAGAAAGAAAGAAAGAAAGCCACCAGGCTTCATGGCTGAGGAGGGTATTTGTTTCACACCAGTGGTTCAGAAGTGCAGGTGACACATAAGGGCAGTTTGAAGAATTCTTTTTTTGTTGTTGTTGTTTTTTGTTTTTTGTTTTTTCAAGGCAGGGTCTCACTCTAGCCCAGGCTAAACTGGAACTCACTCTGTAGTCCCAGGTTGGTCTCAAACTTACAGCGATCCTCCTACTTCTGCCTCCCAAGTGCTGGGATTAAAGGCATGTGCCACCATGCCTGGCAGTTTGAAGAATTCTTAACAATCTTGGGCTAGAGAGATGGGTAACCTCACTAAGTATAAACCCAATTTAATTCTCCAGTGCCCACATAGGCCAGATGCACAAGGTGGCACATGAGTCTGGAGTTCATTTGCAGTGGCTGGAGGCCCTGGCATGCCCACTCTATCTGCCACTTTCTCTTTCTCTGTCTCTGTCTCTCTCAAATAAATAAATAAACTATTTTTTAAATCCCAGTGGTAAAGAAAATGCTCCAACAAAGATCTGGCCCTCACTCTAATATAGCCTGCTTTCCACCTTGTGGCACTGTTTTGAATTGTTTTCATAATTTCATAATTTTCATGCTTTATTAATATTTTTCCACTTCAAGATTTTCTTTTTAAATTCTTTTAAATGTTTACTTATTTATTTGAAAGAGGGGGGAGAGAAAAAGAGGCAGATAGAGAGAGAAAATGGGTGTGCCAGGGCCTTTGGCCACTGAAAACCAACTCTAGATGGATGCGCCACCTTGTGCATCTGGCTTATATGAGTCCTGGGGAATCGAACCTGGGTCCTTTGGCTTTGCAGGCAAATGCCTTAACTGCTAAGCCATGTCTCCAGCCCCACTTTAAGATTTTCAAACTTGCCGGGCATGGTGGTGCATGCCTTTAATCCCAGTATTTGGGAGGCTGAGGTAAGGGGATCCCTGTGAATTTGAGGACAGCCTGGAGCTACAGACTGAGTTGCAGGTCAGCCTGGGCTAGAGTGAGACCCTACCTTGACAAACAAAAAAAAAAAGATTTCCCAACTTACCATCTTTCAGGTGTCTGTGCCCTTTTAGTCATTTTTTTTTTTTTTACCTGTCCCAAGGTTATAAAAACAAGGGACACAGCTTGAGAGATGGCTCAGCAGTTAAGGCACTTGCCTGAAAAACGTGGGACATAACTTTTGTGTTTAGGACAGTGGTCCACCTCAAATAACTTTTATGTTTGGCACAAAGCAAGGCTCAGTTTCATCTGTGTAATAGCCTCTTGTTCTTGACACTTACATTGGCACGTGTATTTGGATATTACCTGTGCCAATAATCCATTGACTGACTGACTGAGGGTGTACTTCTGGCTCTTTCCTGATTAGTTGGGCCATCAGTCCTATACACTTTTGTTACCTGTCATTCAACCTTTTAAATAGTTGGCTAGTTTAGGTTATTTGCATTTTTAAAAAATTATGAGGGCTGGAGAAATGGCTTAGTGGTTAAGTGCTTGCCTGTGAAGCCTAAGGACCCCGGTTCGAGGCTCGATTCCTCAGGACCCACGTTAGCCAGATGCACAAGGGGCGCATGCCTCTGGAGTTCGTTTGCAATGGCTGGAGGCCCTGGCCTGCCCATTCTCTCTCTCTCTCTCTCTCTCTCTCTCTCTCTTGCTCGCTCGCTCACTCTCTCACTCACGCTGTCAAATAAATAAAAATAAAACAAAATTCTTTTATGAGAGAGAGAAGAGATTTTGCATGGGTGTGATTGGCATAGTTTTAAATCTATCAGTTTGGGAAAGATTGACACCATAGCATATTTAGTGTTCAGCCTATAGGAATGGCATATCAAGATAGGAGGATTGCTGTGAGTTCAAGGCCAGCCAGGGACTACAGAGTGAGTTCCACGACAGTCTGGGCTAGAGTGAGACTCTACCTCAATCCCCCCCCCAAAAAAATAGATGGTATATTTCCCCATTAACTAATCCTTAGTAATGCCTAGGAGTTTAACATGAAAAAGTCTTATGCATCCTGGCATGGTGCCACACGCCTTTAAGCCTAGCACTAGGGAAGCAGAAGTAGGAGGATCGCCATGAGTTTGAGGCCAGCCTGAGACTACATAGTGACTTCCAGGTCAGCTTAGACTAGAGTGAGACCCTACTTTGAAAAACCAAAGGGGAAAAAAAAGTCTTACACATTTTTGGTTTCTCCAATCTGACAATCAATCCTTGACTTTTCCAGAGTGGTTTTAGAAATATTTAGGTTTGTTTCTACCATTTTATTTGTCTTTCAGAGGAAGAGGGTACAACAAACAGCCCTGTGACAGTACTTCCCAGTGAGGAGCATCCAGAGATCACGCTAGGGGAGGTCAGCCTGCCTGCCCTTCTGAATCTTGGCTTCCTTGAGCCCGGAGGCAGCCCACAGTTCTCCAGCCCTAGCCACATCCTCTTCAATCACTAACCTATACCCTCAGGGAGCCCTTCCATCTAGCCAGAACCAGGCTAGACAAGCAGCCTCCGGGCACCTGTTGTCTCAGCCAGCACTCAGCCAGCCTCTCTCCATGCTGGCGCTGGGCAGGACTAGCACAGCAGGGCCAGTTTCTTGGGCATGAGGCACCTGGTGAGGACACTGCCAGTGAGCCCTCCTTGGCTAGAGGATAGTGTGTGTTTGCACAAGCTGGAGGGGAGGATGCAGTGAAAGGTCCAGGCTGCCTTCACACTCTCCCCTCAGCTGGGACCCCACAACAGTAAAGACTCAAGGACAGAGCCAAGGGCTCTGTATGTGACCAAGGGCTATCACAAGGCTCAGTGGAATGCACCCTTATAAAGAACCATGACACCTACCTGCTGACCCCATGGTACCCTTCTTCCTGTGCAGGTAACAGAGGGGGAAATTGGCCCATTCAGTTCCATCAAAGTGCCCATCATCTTCACCCCAGTCATCCCAGGAGAGGTCCAGGCCAAGTTCAAAGTCATGTTCAAGAATTCACAGTGTCCAACAGTGAGTATCCCTGCTGCCACTTGATGTTCATTGTCCCTGGGCACTGGGAGGATCCTTCTGCTCCTCAGCCACATCAGGCAGCTGCAATTGCCATGAGATTACCACTAATTGGTGGCACAGATGGTTGGCATCTTAATTAATACACACACATATGCACATGAGTGCATACATATCCACACAGAGCCTGCCCTTCCTTTCTTCCTTACTTCCTCCTTCCTCCTTTCTCCCTTTTTCTATTTTTTGTTTTTGTTTTTGTTTTTATGTTTTTCGAGGTAGGGTCTCACTCTAGCCCAGGCTGACCTGCAATTCACTCTGTATTCTCAGGGTGGCCTTGAACTCACGGTGATCCTCCTACCTCAGCCTCCTGAGTGGCAGCATTAAAGGCATGAGCCACCACACCCAGCTCTCTATTTTTTAAATATTTTATTTATCTATTTATAACTATGTATGTATCTATTTGTAAACTATTTGTAAGCAGAAAGAGACATAGAGAGAGAATGGGAGTGCCAGGACATCCAGCCTCTGCAAGGGAACTCCAGATGCATGCACCAACTTGTGCATCTGGCTTTACATGGGAACTAGGGAATCAAACTCTGGTCGTTAGGCTTTGTAGACAAGTGCCTTAACTGCTGAACCATCTCTCCATCCCCTCTCTTTGTTTTTACAGTGCTGGGCATCAAACTCAGAGCCTTACACAAGCACTCTACCATTGAACTCCACCCCCAACCATAACCTTTACTCTTATTTTAAAAATATTTTATTTTGTTCCTCGAAAAAAAAGTATATATATTATTTTTATTTATTTGACAGTAAGAAAGAGAGAGAGAGAGAGAATGGGTGCGCCAGGGCCTCCAGCCACTGCAAACAAACCCCAGATGCATGCACTACCTTGTGCATCTGGCTAATGTGGGTCCTGGGGAATCGAACCTGGGTCCTTTGGCTTTGCAAGCAAACACCTTAACCACTAAGCCACCCCACCAACCCCATAGCCCCCATATATATATATATATATATATATATATATATATATATATATATATCCTTTACTCTTAACTGCTAGAAATGTCTTTCTTGATTTCTAAGGGGTTAAATTTTTATTTTTTAAAACTTTATTTATTTATTTGTAATCAGAGAGAGAGAATGAACACACCAGGGCCTCTAGCCACTGCAAAGGAACTCCAGATGCATGTGCCCCTTGTGCATCTGGCTTACGTGGGTCCTGGGGAATCAAACCTGGGTGCTTTGGCTTTGCAGACAAATGCCTTAACCACTAAGCCATTTCTCCAGCCCAAAATATTTATTAAAATATGAACAGGGAATATAAGTGCTGGGGAAATGTGAATTTTCCAGGGTGGTGTTGTGTTGAAGTGGACAGCACTACAGCCCAAAGGATACCTTGGGCAAATCTAGCCTGCCAAGTGTGAATGACCTCTAATATGGTCATTTACAGAGTGATGGTGACTCAGGCAAGCCACTACATCAAAGACCCACCACCCTAAACACAGTTTCCTTTTACAAAACTATGGCAACAGGCAGTGGAGGTTGGTGAGCAAGCAGCGGGGAGTGATGATAACATCCCCAGGCAACCTTGTTTCTTCCTGCCTGTTGGCAGGAAGAAATGCTAAATGTCAGCATTCATTATCCCTTCTATTTTTTTATGAGAGAGAGAATTGGCACTCCAGGGCCTCAGCCACTGCAATTGAATCGAACTCCAGATACATGTGTCACCTTGTGCATGTGTACCACCTTGAGCTTGCGTCACCTTGTGCATCTGGTTTACATGGGATCTGGAGAGTCACATGGATCCTTAAACTTTGCAAGCAAGCACCTTAACTGCTAAGATATCTATCAAACCCTAACTCATCTATTTGATACATAGCTTGCATACATTCTTGCCCCAGTGCTGGCCAGGGTCTCTAGTCTGTCATCTTGTAGTTCTTGCCCATAACAGAGACAGTCATGTCAGGACGTCAGACCTTGAAAGCCAGACTTCCTGCAATGACCTTTAAAAAAAAATTATGAATTGTCTGCAAAGCCTAAAGACCCAGGTTTGATTCCCCAGGACCCACATAGAGCCAGATGCACAAGGTGGCGCATGTGTCTGGAGTTCATTTGCAGTGGCTAGAGGTCCCTGGCGAACCCATTCTCTCTATTGGCCTCTTCCTCTTACTTTTTCTCTCTCTTTCAAATAAATAAACAAAATATTAAAAAAAAAGAAAAGAAGAAAAGTGCCAGGTATGGTGGCACATGCCTTTAATCCCAGTACTTGGGAGGCAGAGGTAGGAGGATCACTGTAAATTCAAGGCCACCCTGAGACTACATAGTGAATTCCACGTCAGCCTGAGCTAGAGTGAGACCTACCTCAGAAAACCAAAATAAATAAATAAATAAAAATTTTTGAAAAAGAAAAGTTTGGGGTGGGGAGAAGGCTTACCGATTTTGCCTGCAAAGCCAAAGGACCTCAGTTCAATTCTCCAGTACCCACGTAAGCCAGATGCACAAGGTGGTGCTTGCATCTGGAATTCATTTGCAGTGGCTGGAAGCCCTGGTGCACCCATTCTCTCTCTTTCTCACTCTGCCTCTTTCCCTCTCTCAAATAAATACAAATAAAATATTTTTTAATTTTTTTATTTTTATTTATTTATTTGAGAGCAACAGAGAGGTAGAGAGAGAGAATGGTCACATCAGGGCCTCCAGCCATTACAAAGGAACTCCAGATGCATGCGCCACCTTGTGCACATGGCTTACGTGGGTCTTGGGGAATTGAGCCTCTTAGAACCGGGATCCTTAGGTTTCACAGGCAAGTGCTTAACTGCTAGCCATCTCTCCAGCCCCAAAAATAAAAAAAATTTTAAAAAGAAAAGTTTAAAAATTTTCATTTGTAGCCAGAGACAAGATATATCTTAGAAATGTAGTTTTCGGGCTGGAGAGATGACTTAGCAGTTAAGCGCTTGCCTGTGAAACCTAAGGACCCCGGTTCTACCAGGGTCAATTCCCCAGGACCCACGTCAGCCAAATGCACAAGGGGGAGCACGCGTCTGGAGTTCGTTTGCAGTGGCTGGAGGCCCTGGGGAGCCCATTCTCTCTCTCTCTCTCTCTATCTGCCTCTTTCTCTCTCTGTCTGTCGCTCTCAAATAAATAAATAAAAATAATAAATAAATCAATAAATAAAAAGAAATGTAATTTTCTGGGTGTGGTGATTCATGCTTTTTTGTTGTTGTTGTTGTTTTCCAAAGTAGGGTCTTGCTCTAGCCCAGGCTGACCTGGAATTCACTATGTAGTGGGGGGGGGCGGTTGGGGTGTGCCTCAAACTCACAGAATTCCTCCTACTTCTGCCTCCCTAGTGCTGGGATTAAAAGCGCCAAAGCGCCACCACACCCGGCTGATTCATGATTTTTTCATGCATTCAGGAGGCTGAGGTAGGAGGATCACCATTTCAAAGACAGCCTAAGGTCTGGAGAGATGCCTCAGCGGTTAAGGCGCTTGTCTGTGAAACCTAAGAAGGCATGTTCGAATCTCCAGGTACCACGTAGCTAAATGCAGTGACACAAGCATGCAATGTTACACATGCGCACAAGGGGGCGCACATGTCTAGTTCATTCACAGCAGTTGAAAAGCCCCTGGCACGCCCATTCTCTCTCTCTCTCTCTCTCTCTCTCTCTTTCTCTCTCTCCCTACCTCCCTCCCTCCCTCTCTCTCTCTCTCAATCTCTCTCTCTCAAAAATAAAATATAGGGCTGGAGAGATGGCTTAGCGGTTAAGCGCTTGCCTGGGAAGCCTAAGGACCCCAGTTCGAGGCTTGATTCCCCAGGACCC
The DNA here is from genome assembly GCA_036346955.1 of Dipus sagitta. NCBI lineage: Eukaryota > Metazoa > Chordata > Mammalia > Rodentia > Dipodidae > Dipus > Dipus sagitta. The sequence continues at coordinate 135,887,107 of CM070773.1, forward strand.
ACGTTAGCCAGATGCACAAGGGGGCGCACGCATCTGGAGTTCGTTTGCAGTGGCTGGAGGCCCTGGCGCGCCCATTCTCTCTCTCTCCCTCTATCTGCCTCTTTCTCTCTCTGTCACTGTCAAATAAATAAATAAACCAAAAAAAAAAATTTTAAAAAAATAAATAAATAAAATATAAAAAAAAAAAAAAAAACGACAGCCTGGGTTATAGTGAATTTCAGGTCAGCCTGAGCTAGAGTGCTTCAAAAAACAATGTGATTGCAGGGCGTGGTGGCACACGCCTTTAATCCTAGCACACTCAGGAGAAGTAGGAGGATCACCGTGAGTTCGAGGTCACCCTAGAATACAGAGTGAATTCCAGGTCAGCCTGGGCTAGAGGGAGACCCTACATCAAACAAACAACAACGACAACAAAAATGTGTTAAATTCATATGAAAAAAGTATCTTAGTACCAACATGTGATATTGCCATACTATGTCCATAATCAATAAAAAAAAATTTTAAGCATCTTTGGAGCTGGAGAGATTGCTCAGCAGTTGAAGACTCTTGCTGTAAAACCTGAAAGCCTGATGACCCCGGTTCAGTTCCCCAGTAGCCATGTAAAGCCAGATGCACAAAGTGGCACAGGCATCTAGAATTCCTTTGCAGTGGCAAGAGGCCCTGGCACACCCATACTGACTCTGTCTGCCTCTTTCTCCCTATCTCTCAAATAAATAAATAAATAAATTTAAGCTGAGTGTGGTGGCACACTCTTTTAATCCCAGCATTTGGGAGGCAGAAGTAGGATGATTGCTGTGAGTTCAAGGTCAGCCTGAGACTACAAATAAATAATCTTTGGGGAGCTAGGAGATGGCTCAGCAGTTAAAGGCACTTACAGAGCCGGTCACCCAGCCTGGGGTTTAATTGCCCAGCCACCCACCTAAAAGTTGGACAAAAAAAGGTCGTGCAAGTGTCTGGCATTTATTTGCAGCGACAAGAGACCCTGGCGTGCCCATACATGCAAATATTTTTTAACTATCTTTACTTAACATCAGTAAACAAGTTTATTTGCAGGATTTCTCTCCTCCCATTCCTTTCATGACACCTATCTTGTCTTGTGTTTATATTTTGTGGTTCGGGATGATGAGTGTCAGATAGAGCTTTACTGGTTGGTACATGAAGGCTTACTTGCCTCTTCAGTTTGAGTTGTGCCTTTCATTAGAACAAAATACCCTTTTCCCCCTCACTCCATACTCATCACTCATCTTGTTTGTTCTAGGTTTTGTTATTGTTGCTATTTGTTTTTTTTTTGGTGTTTTGCTTTTTTTTTTTTTTTTTGTTTTTGTTTTTTGTTTTTGTTTTCCAAGGTAGGGTCTCAGTCCAGCTCAGGCTGACCTAGAATTCACTATGTAATCTCAGGGTGGCCTCGAACTCATGGTGATCCTCCTATCTCTGCCTCCTGAATGCTGGGATTAAAGATGTATGCCACCACGCCTGGCACTATTTTGATTTTTTTTTTTTTTTGAGACAGGGTCCATTATGTAGCACAGACTGACCTTGAACTTGAGATCCTCCTTCCTCCGCCTCTGAAATGCTTGATTACAGGCATGTGCCAACACACCCAGCTCATAGTCACCCTTTTTGATTTTTTTTCAGTCTATTTATTTGCATGTGTGAGTGTGCTCCTGCTTGTGCTCGCATGTGCATATGCCAAGGTCTCCTGCTGCTCAAATTCCAGATGCGTGCACTTTCGCATCCAGCTTTATGTGGGCTCTGGAAATTGAACCCAGACTAGCAGCCTTTGTATGCTTTTTTATTTATTTGTTTGAGAGAGAGAGAGAAAGAGGCAGAGAGAGAGAATGGGCCCTCCAGAGCCTTCAGCCGCTGCAAATGAACTCTAGATACATGTGCCCCCTTGTGTGCGTGTGTGCTGTGACATTATGTGCTTGCATCCCTGCATCTGGCTTATGTGGGACCTGGAGATTGAAACATGAGTTCTTAGTCTTCGCAGGCAAGCACCTTAACTGCTAAACCATCTCTCTAGCCCGACTAGCAGTCTTTGTAAGCAACCACCTTTTAACTGCTGAGACATCCCCCTACCCCAGTCATTCTTTATAAAAAAAAAAAAGAGAGAGAGAGAGAGAGAGAGAAAAGCCAGATGTGGTAGCGCACACCTTTAATCACAGCACTCAGGAGGCAGGAGTACAAGGATTGCTGTGAGTTTGAAGCCAGCCTGAGACTACAGAGTGAACTCCAGGTCAACCTGGACTAGAGGACGACCCTGCCTTGAAAAACCAAAAGAAAAAAAAAACTTTCAAGGCTGGGAAGATGGCTCAGCAGGTAAGAACACTTGTTACTTAAGCATAAGTGCCTAAGACCACCTGAGTTTGAGTCCCTAGTACCCACATGAAAGTTGGTGGTAGGGCTGGAGAGATTGCTTAGTGGTTAAGGCACTTGCCTGCAAAGCCAAAGGACCCAGATTCGACTCCCCAGGATCCACGTTAGCCAGATGCACAAGAGGGCACACACATCTGGAGTTCATTTCCAGTGGCTGGAGGCCCTGGCGCGCCCATTCTCTCTCTCTCTCTCTCTCTCTCTCTCTCTCTCTCTCAAATAAATAAATAATATTTTTTTTTACAAAAAGCTGGCGGTATCCATGCACACTGTAATCTCAGGCTGGCCTTAGACTCACGGCAATCCTCCTGCCTCTGCCTCCCCACTGCTGGCATTAAAGCGTGCGCCACCATGCCCAGCTAACTCTGTCTTTTTTCAACAGCCAGGTTTTGTCTGTCAACCCAGACTAATAGCCTCCCTTTCCTGGGAGAACTCAGTAAACTCACAAAACCAAAAATTGGTATGTTTGGTATTATTTCTTCCATGGTAACTTATTTTTTTATTGTATTTATTTATTTATTTATTTGACAGAGAAAGGGAGAGAGAGAGAGAGAGAGAATGGGCATTCCAGGGCCTTCAGCCACTGCAAATGAACTCCAGACACTTGCACCCCCTTGTGCATCTGGCTAACGTGGGTCCTGGGGAATCGAACCTGGGTCCTTTGGCTTTGCAGGCAAATGCCTTAACCGCTAAGCCATTCCTCCAGCCCCTTCCATGGTAACTTATGTTTGCTTACTTTATAATGCTATTTCCTGTTTTTCAGTTTTCTTGTTTTTACTGTACTGATCAAGTCTGACCTATCCTATTTTTCTCTTTGGTACTTGGAATACAGTGGGGGTGGGGGGCTGTTGTTGTTCTTTTTTTTTTGTTTCATTGTTATGTTTTACCAGGCTGACTTGAAACTCAGTATGTAGCCCAGGCTGGCCTAAAACTCACAGCAGTCCCCCTACCTCAGCCTGATGTTGGGCTGGAATTAAAGGTATAAAAAGTAGCTTTTGGGGGGCTGAAGGGATGGCTTAGTAGTTAAGGCATTTGCCTGCAAAGCCAAAGGACCCAGGTTCGTTTCCCCAGGACCCATGTAAGCCAGATGCACATGGAGCACATGCATCTGGAGTTCCTTTGCAGTGGCTGGAGACCCTGGTGTGCCCATTCTTTCTCAAATAAATAAAATATATATATTTTTTAAAGTAGCTTTTTGGGCCAGGCGTGGATGTCGCATACCTTTAATCCCAGCACTCGGGAGGCAGAGGTAGGAGGATCGCCATGAGTTTGAAGCCACCCTGAGACTACATAGTGAATAGGTCAGCCTGGGCTAGAGTGAAACCCTACCTCAAAAAAAAAAAAAAAAAAAAAAAAAAGTAGCTTTTTGGGACTGGAGAAATGGCTCACTGGTTATAAATAAATAAATAATAATATGAAAATGCCACAGAACTACAATCATGTCTTGTTCAATTAGTCTTCCAGTACTTGTAATACAGTAAAAGTCAAACCAGGAAATTTTGCTGACCTGTGTCAACAGTCACTGGCTTTGCCTGAGCTGCAAAATAAGAACACATTGTTAGCCGGACGTGGTGGCGCACGCCTTTAATCCTAGCACTCGGGAGGCAGAGGTATGAGGATTGCAGTGAGTTCGAGGCCACCCTGAGACTCCATAGTGAATTCCTGGTCAGCCTGGGCTAGAGTGAATTCCTGGTCAGCCTGGGCTAGAGTGAGACCCTACCTTGAAAAACCAAAAAAAAAAAAAAAAAAAAAGAACACATTGTTGAATTTACATGCTCCAATTCAGCTGTATTTCAGAGCCACTGGCATTGCCATGGACGTGCCAGTCTGGGTGCCAAAGCCCACTGTGGACCTGAAGATTTGCATGTATGACCGCCTCTACCAGGACTCCATCCTCGTCCACACGCGGTGAGCCCCCTGGTGGCCAGTGGGAGTGTCACACCTGGGGACTGTCTACAAGTTGGTCACCTCGGGTGACAAAGGAAAGTGGTCAGAGCTGATTAGGCTACATGCCCTGAGGAAGGTGACTCAATGTCTGAGAAACCAGCATGCATGGTGGGCCACGCCTTTAATCCTAGCACATGGGTGGCAGAGGTAGAGGGATTGCTGTGAGTTTGAGGCCAGCCTGGGACTGCAGAGAGTCCCAGGACAGCCTGGGCAAGACCTTACCTGGAGGAGGGGGGAGAATATCTGAGAGACCCTGTGTCATTTCCATGTTCTCATGGGGTAAGCAAGAGATTCAGGGACAAGCCAGGCGTAGTGGTACATGCCTTTAATCCCAGTACTTGGGAGGCAGAGGTAGGAGGGTCATAGTGAGTTCGAGGCCAGCCTGGAGATTCAGAGTGAATTCCAGGTCAGCAACAGCTACAATGAGACCCTACCTGGAACAAAGAGAGAGAGAGAGATTTAGGGACTGAGACAGAGCTGAAGGCAGAGGAAGGAGACACAAAGCCAGGGAATTCTAGGACCTCCAGACACCTAAAAGGGTAGAAATGGATTGTCCCCTGCAGTCTCCACAAGGAATAACCCCTGCTAACACCTTGACCTCAGTCCAGTCAGAACCACTTTTGGACTTTTCTACCCCAATGTGCTCAGAGAGCAAGTTTATATTGCTTTAGGTCTCTGAGTTTATGGGAAGTGTTTCAGCAACTATGGCAAACACATACTGCTGAACTCCCAGGGCCCCAGGTGAGGTTCCCAAGTGCCCTTAAGAACACAGAAAATAGCAGCACCAGGGAAAACAAATGAAATCCTGAGAAAAGAATTATATTTATTTGCAGTGTTTGCAGCCAAACTTCAGAGTAAAAATCTTTTCCCTGCCAGGCGTGGTGGTGCACGCCTTTAAATCCCAGCACTCAGGAGGCAGAGGTAGGAGGATCGCCATGAGTTCGAGGCCACTCTGAGACTACATAGTGAATTCCAGGTCAGCCTGGGCTAGAGTAAGACCCTACCTTGAAAAGCCAAAAAAGAAAATAGAAAAAGAAAAAAGAAAAGTCTCTTCCCTGAGAGTACATCATATGGACTTGAGTAGCTTCCCATGTTTCATGTTTATACCACCTCTGAGACACCAGCCCCTAGACCAAGGTGCAGGACACTGCTGGCACCAAACCCTGTCACCATCCTTCTACCCACAGCAAGCATCTACCTGTAACAAAAGCAAACAGCCAGGAGATCATCACATCTCCATAGCAATGAGAAGGAAGTATTCCGAGTCTGGGCTTGGAGCTGGGCTGTATTACCCTGAAGGCTGTGCTTCAAGAAACACACCTCCTCGAGCAAAGCTCCACCTCCCAAAGGCCTTACAACTATCTCACTTGCCATCAGCTGGGAACCAAGTATTCAAAACACTTGGGCCTATTAGGGACATTTTATTCAAACTACAACAAAAGTCATCCTAGAAGTTCTAAGCCAACCTGATCTACATGAGGCCCTGTCTGAAAGAAAGAAACAAAGGAAGGGAGGGAGGGGGAAGAAGGAAAAGAAATCAAGAAAGAGAGAGGCTTTTGTTTTAGTACCTTCTTGGTCCTCCCTCATGAATCGCACAGGGGGGGTCTGTGTAGTTGTGGACACCCCTTGAAGACTCAGGTGCTTCCCACAGTGTCCCTCCTAACCCTCAGTGTCCATGGCATGACTTCACTGCTTCCATCTCTGGATCACTGTGGACTCAACCGTGGGACATATATAAGCAGAGATCTGGAAAATAATGAGAAGCAGACCCTGGACAGCCATGGAACACACCAGGTCCATCATAAAGAGACACCAGAATGTTCTTGGACTGTTGATTCCAAGGCAGATCAGACCCTGGGTCTTCCTCTCCATTTCCTCCTTTTGCTGAGAGATGATTTTATCTATGGGAACAAAAGGAGACATGCCTAGGGGGCAAGCTAGGACTGTTCCCTCGAGCTTCCTTAGAAAAGGAGTTGGGGCTGAAGAGATGGCTTAGTGATTAAGGCACTTGCCTGCAAAGCCAAAGGACCCAGGTTTGTTTCTCTAGGATCCATGTAAGCCAGATGCACTAGGTGGTGCATGTGTCTGGAATTCATTTGCAGTAGTTGGAAACCCTAGTATACCCATTCTCTCTCTCTCCCGCTCTCTTTCTCTCTCTCTCTCTTTCTCCCTCTCTGCCTCTTTCTCTCTCTCAAATAAGTACATAAAAATATAGGGCTGGAGAGATGGCTTAGCGGTTAAGGAACTTGCCTGCAAAGTCGAAGGACCCAGGTTCAATTCCCCAGGACCCACATAAGCCAGATGCACAAGGTGGCACATGCATCTGGAGTTTGTTTGCAGCGGCTAGAGGCACCATTCTTTCTCTGTCTACCCCTCTGTGTCTCTCTATCTCTCAACTGAATAAGTAAATAAATAAAAATAAAAAAGAAATAAAAATTTAAAGAGAAATAAGCCATGCTGGCACATGCCTTTAATGCCAGCACTTGGGAGACAGAGGTAGGAGGATCCAGGACACTGTGGGTTCAAGGCCACCCAGAGACTACATAGTGAATTCCAAGTCAGCCTGGGCTAGAGTGAGACCCTACCTTGGGGAAAAAAAAAAATGAAAAGCAAAAACAAACAAAATAAACAGGATCGGGGCTGGAGAGATGGCTTAGCAATTAAGGTTCTTGCCTACAAAGCTTAAGAACCTAGATTCAATTCCTCAGTACCTACATAAGCCATATGCACAAGGTGGCACGTGCACCTGGAGTTTATTTGCAGTGGCTGGTGGCTCTGGCACACTCACTCTCTATCTGCCTCTTTCTCTCTCTCTCTCTCTTTCTCTCTCTCTTAAATAAAATAAAATAAAATAAGTACTCTAACCATCAAGGAGCACGTGATTGGCTCAGAGTATGGGTGCCCTGCTCACTGTTGCTGGTTTAGTGGGTGGTTAGAATTACCTTAATTACAGCTGGGCGTGGTGGCACACACCTTTAATCCCAGCACTTGGGAGGCAGAGGTAGGAGGATTGTCATGAGTTCAAAGCCACCATGACGACACTACATAGTGAATTCCAGGTCAGGCTAGAGTGAAACCCTACCTCGAAAAACCAAAAAAAAAAAAAAAAAAAACCTTAATTACTCAAAGGATTAAGCATGCAGAGTCATAACTCTGACTTGGTGCCCTATGACCTGCTACAGATCAAAAGCAGCCCTACGCCTGAAGTTTGAAGTCTGCAAGGAACTGAGAGGCCACATAGAACTCCTGCCAGAGACAGGCTACATCCAGGCCCTGTCCTCCTACTCTGTACAGCTCAAGTTCTTTCCTCGGTGAGAGTTGGGAAAAGCCTGGGCCTTGATGGGAGAGGGTGGGCTACAGAGGTACCTTATCCTGATCACTACCAGACACACATCACCAGGATGTGCCACCTGCCAGAGTAAGATGCCCTTGGCTTCCTATGTGTGTGTGTGTCCTGCCATAACTTCTGCTCAGATACCATGGGCATCCTGCTATCTGTTGTCTGTTCCTTGTGATATGAAGATCCTTCCTTTTTTCACGACACCCTGAGGTTCTGTGTCAAGTTGGGCACACGCTGGAAATTTGTCTCTCCATCTTCATCCTGAGTCCTGGGGCTTTTCTACCTAGGAGGCATCCCTGTCATCTAGCTGTCACTGTAGCCTCCCTATTCCAAGGCCCTTTGTTTTCTCTCTCTCTCTCTCTCTCTTTTTTTATTTATTTTTTAATTTTTATTTTTATTTTTTTTGGTAAGGTCTTGCTGTAGCCCAGACTGACTTGTAATCCACTATGGTCCACTATGTAGTCTCAGGATGGCCTTGAGCTCACAGCGATCCTCTGACCTCTGCCTCCCTAGTGCTCCCTAGGGTCAAAGGTGTGTACCACACCCTGCTTGAGGAAACTTTTTTTTTTTTTGGTTCTTCGTGGAAGGGTCTCACTCTAGTCCAGGCTGACCTGGAATTGGCTATGTAGTCTCAGGGTGGCCTCGAACTCATGGGGAACCTCCTACCTCTGCCTCCCAAGTGCTGGGATTAAAGGCATGTGCCACCATGCCTGGCCTGAGAAAACTTCTTAAATATCTTTCTTATCTATTTGCAAGCATAGAGAGAGAGAAGGGAGACAAACAGAGAGAATGCCATGACAGGGCCTCCAGCCGCTGCAAAGGAACTCCAGATGCATGTGCCAGGTTGTGCATCTGGCTTTTTATGGCTTTCTGGGAAATTGAATGTTGTTAGGCTTTACAGGCAAGTATCTTAACCGCTGAGCCAACTCCTCAACCCCAAACTTTTTTCTTTCTTTTTTAAAATTTTTTTTATGTTTTTATTTATTAGAGACAGAGGGAGAGGAAGAATAGGTGCACCAGGGCCTCTAGCCCCTGCAAATGAACTCCAGATGCATGGGCCACCATGTGCATCTAGCTTATATGGGACCTGGAGAATCGAACCTGGGTCCTTAGGCTTCACAGGCAAGCACCTCAACTATGAAGCCATCTCCTCAGCCCTAACTTTTCGAGATAGGGTCTCACTCTTTGTGAGGCTGACCTGCAATTCACTATGTAGTCACAGGCTGGCCTGTAACTCACAGTGATCCTCTTACCTCTGCCTCCCAAGTGCTGGGATTAAAGGCATGGGCCACCACATCTGGCTCCAAACATTTTCTTTCTTTTTTTTTTCTTAATTTTTATTAACATTTTCCATGATTATAAAAAATATCCCATGGTGCTACCTTCCCTCCCCCCACTTTCCCCTTTGAGATTCCATTCTCCATCATATCCCCTCCCCATCTCAATCAGTCTCTCTTTCATTTTGATGTCATGACCTTTTCCTCCTCTTATGATGGTCTTGTGTAGGTAGTGTCAGGCACTATGAGGTCATGGATATCCAGGCCATTTTATATCTGGAGGGAGGATGTTGTAAGGAGTCCTACCCTTCCTTTGGCTCTTACATTCTTTCCGCCACCTCTTCCGCATTAGACCCTGAGCCTTGGAAGGTGTGATCGAGATATTACTCAGTTCTCCAGTCACTTCTTTCCAGCACTATGATACCTTCTGAGTCATCCCAAGGTCACTGCCATCTGAAAAGATAAGATTCTCTACCCAAAGTGAGAGTAGCGTTAATGTAAGGGTATAAATATTAAGAGAAGTGCTTACTGGGCAGTTTGATAAGCATAGTATATACATTTTTCCAGACATCAGCAGATGTTACACCCCTAGGGCTCATGACTACCCCTGTTTTAAGTTTTCAGTATCAGGGATGTATTCCCCCCCATGGAGCGGGCCTCCAGTCCAACTGGAGGGCAGTTGGTTTCCACCATGACAGACGTGCCACTATTGCACCCGTTGGCTCATTTGGCCTGGCTGGCCAATTATAAGGCTTGCAGTGTCCACTGTTGAGCATCTTCACTGGTGGTATCTCTCTCCCATTGAACTACATATAGAATGGCTTCTTCCAGCTTTCTGTCAGCTGGTCTACATGGAGGAGATTATCAGCTCAGTCTCAGCAGAATTTCTCAGTGGCCTTGCCACCCAAGAATGTGGAGTCTTCAGCAATACCAAACATTTTCTTTAAGTCATAGTCTCACCATGTAGCCCAGAACTGAACTTACTATGTAACCCAGGCTGACCTTAAACTCGCAACCCTCTAGCCTGTGATGTACACCATAATGCCTAACTAAAGAAAACATTTTTTCAGTCTTGGGGCTTGAACTCAGGGCCTGCCCCCACTGACAAGTGCTCTATCACTGAGGCACAGAACTGCCCCATAAGGAAACTACTTTTACGTTGATTTTCAATTGGACATTTTAATTCCTTTAAATGATAAATGCCTTATAAACTTAAAACACAACTACTGGAGGCTGAGGAAATGGCATAGTAAAATGATGAAGTGTTTTCTGCAAAAGCACAAACATACACAGCAGTACACAGCTATAATCCCACCACTTGGGAGGTGGAGCCAGGAGGGTCCTCAGGGCTCACTGGCCAGCTAGTCTAGCAGATTTAGTGAGCTCCAGGTTTAGTGGGAGACCTCTGAGAGTTGACTTAGTGGTTAAGGCACTTGCCTGCAAAGCCTAAGGATCCAGGAACCATTCCCCAGAAGCCATGTAAACCAGATGCACAAAGCAGCACATGTGTCTGGAGTTGGTTTACAGTTGCTAGAGCCCCTGGCACACCGTTCTCTTGCTCTCAAATAAATAAATGAAAATAAATAGCTGGGCATGGTAGCGCATGCCTTTAATCCCAGTACTAGGGAGGCAGAGGTGGGAGGGTTGCCGTGAGTTTGAGGCCACCCTGAGACTCCATAGTGAATTCCAGGTCAGCCTGGACTAGAGTGAAACCCTACATCGAAAAACCAAAAAATAAAAAATAAAAAATAAAACAAATAAATAAATAAAGCAGGGGGCTGGAGAGGTGGCTTAGCAGTTAAGGTATTTGCCTGCAAAGCCAAAGGTTCCCAGTTCAATTCTCCAGGACCCACGTAAGCCAAATGCACAAGGGGGTGCATGCATCTGGAGTTTGTTTGCAGTGACTGGTGGCCCTAGCATGCCCGTTTTCTCTCAATCTCTCTGTCTCTCTCTCTCTCTCTCTCTCAAATAAACAAATATGTATTTTAAAAAATAAAATAAAACAGGTTAAGGTGCTTGCTGGCAAAGCCAAAGAAACCCAAGTTTAATTCCCCAGGATCCACACAAGGTGGCACATGTATCTGGAGTTCATTTGCAGAGACTAGAGGCCCTGGTGTGAGCTCTCACTCACTCGTGCGCGCTCTCTCTCTCTCAAATAAATAAAGCAAAATAATAATAATAATAAGGCAGGTTGGGCATAGTGGTACACGCCTTTAATCCCAGCACTTGGGAGGCAGAGATAAGAAGATCACTGTGAGTTCTAGACCAGCCCAGGCTAGTGTGGGTTCCAGGTCCGCCTGGCCTCAGTGAGACCTTACCTTTAAAAAAAAAAAAAAAAAAAAAAAAGCCGGGCATGGTGGTGCACGCCTTTAATCCGAGCGGCAAAATATGAAGAAATCTCAGCACTCAGGAGGCAGAGGTAGGAGGATCTCCATGAGTTCAAGGCCACCCTGAGACTACATAGGTCAGCCTGGGATAGAGTGAGACCCTACCTTGAAAAAAACAAAAAATATATATGTACACATGAAGGAGAAAAATACACTCAGGTGCACCTTGCCTCTTGCAGACTCTCACTTGCGGAAGATGCAGGGAAATACTTTGATAAAGACAGCCGAGTTCTGGAGGCTCCGATGACAATCTGGGTGGCTGACCAGGTTTGTGCAAGGAATGTCAGGCTTTCCTGTTAATCAGAGGGTTACTATGGGTGCTAGACCTTGAACCCCTATAAGAGTACCCAAAAAGTTGGAACCTTGGTTTCAAATCCCATCTTCACTAGCTAGCTATTGGTGTCCAGTGGCCTGACAGGCAGCTTTGCCTCCTGCCCACATGGCCCCTGCACAGTGAGGAAGAAGGGAGGGCAGTCATGGGCCAGAGAGAGGCCTCCTGTTCCAGTCCAGGCAGGTCGCCTCAGGTATCTCACTCACAAGTGCACACAGGCAGTGTACCCACATACTAGGATAGGAATATGTATGTGGACATAACACATGTACACACAGATGTACACAGTATGCCCTCACCAACAGGGATATGCGTGTGTGTGTTTTACACACAGCATACAACATACAGTCACATATACTCACTGCTGCACCTGGCTAGTCCTTCAGCTGCTGCCCACACCCTATGACTCTAGCTCGTGTGCTTACTCACCAGGGAACACAAGGAAATGGGCTGGTTGAGAGACTTGTATTCTGGAACTGGTATGCTGTTGGTTATCAGGCAGCTAAACACCAATGTCTTTATGCTTTGGGGATATTGCATTAACTTCCGGTAACCAGGAATGTGCTTTGCCCTTTGCATCTAAGACCAAACCAGTGGGGTTCATCGTTCAAGCTGTTGTCACCACCTCAGACCTGGAAATCAACCCCTCACAGGTGCACTTTGGCTACTGCACCATCTACGAGGCCATCAAGACAGAGATCAACCTCACCAATCACTCGCTCCTGCCCCAGGAGTTCGGATTCGTTGGTGTTCCCAAGGTACTTGCTGAGGTCAGGCCCTGGGGATAGAGAGCAAGACAGAGCAGCTGTTCTCCAGGCCCAAGCATTGGGTACCAACAGCACTTCTGCCCTGCACACCTGGCCTGCTCCTCATCCTCACTGGCCCCTCATCTTTCTGGATGGTTGTCTCCCTCTGATGCATTGTACCCACAGGGCTCCAAACACTACCTCCTCCCTGCCCCATAGGACTTTCCCCACCTAATCCCTGTAAGGCAACCCAAAAGGATGCCCAGACCTATCTGTCCTCCGCCCTTCCTGGGATGTTCCACAAAGACCCCACATCCACTCACACACTCAGCTCACACACACCATACTTGGTAAGGTTGAAGACACCCATATGCACACACATCTCACACTCACTCTCCTATTCTTTGTATGTGCACCCACACCCACACACACAGACACACACACACACATAGATTGAGAGAGAGAGAGGCTCCACAGAGTACTGTCTTCATCTTAACTCTGATGTATTTCCATTCCTCAGTTTATGGACATCCAGCCCAATGATGGGTTTGGGACAATCTTGCCACTGGAAACTTTGAACCTTGACTTGATCTTCCAACCCACTAAGGCCAAAGAATACAACTTCGAGCTGATCTGCAAATCTGAGATAAACCGGTGAGCCTGCCAGGCAGGGAGGGTATGTGACTCTGCTCAAGAGGTGGTGCCTTCCCCACTCCTCACTGCAGCTCAACTTGGATCCCACCTGTTGACCTCAAAGTTGGGCAACACTACTGCCCAACAGGAGCTCCAGACTGAGAAATAGGCAGGTTTCTGGTCCACATGCTCTTTTGCTCCAGACTCACCCTTACAAATGAGGGGATAAGCAAATGAATGTGTGTGAACATGTGATGCAGATGAGCATACGTGAGCATAGAAGTGCATTGTGAATGTTTATTAGTATAAATGTGTATGCATAAGTTCATGTGAGTTTGCTGCATGAGTGTATGAAAAAGTATTGTAGGGCTGGAGATAAGGTTTAGTAGTTAAGGCACTTGCCTGAGAAGCCTAAGGACCCAGGTTCGATACCCCAGAACCCACCAGATACACATGGTGGTGCATGTGTCTGGAGTTCGTTTGCAGTGGCTAGAGGCCCTGGTGCACCCATTCTCTCCCTCTCTCTCTCTCTGTCTAATAAATAAATAAATAAATAATTCACTGTATATGAATGTGGGTGTGTGAGTGCATGTACTGTGAACCTTTCAGACGGTGTGAGTGTGAATGTGGATTGTGTAGATCTGTATCAGTGTAGGTGTATATGTGTGCATCTCTGAAAATGCTTATTGGAGTGTGAGTGCATGTGTAAATCTGTGAGTGCCCTTGTAGTCTAAGTGTGTGTGCATGTATGTATATGACTTTATTTTGGGGCGTGCATGAGCATGAATCTATGGGTGGTTTAATATGTGCGTGAATATATAAGTGAGTGTCCACATGAAGGAGCCTAGGTGAGCATGTGTAAACATATGAACATGTGACCACATGGAGGGTATGGGGATGTGAATATGTGCTTGTACATGTGTGAAGGTATATCCATATGGGTGAGTATGTGTAAGTATGGGAATGTGTAGACGTGTGTCCATATGCATGTATATGGATGTATGAATACATGCATGTGTCCATATGGGAATGAGTGAGTAAACAGACAAATGGATTGAGTGGATGTGTGGTGTGCACATGGGTTGGCCTTGCTTGCAGTGACATGGGCCACTCTGTGAGGCCATAGCCTGAGGCCAGTACTCAGGGGTGGTGAGAGAGGTAAAGTAGATGACTGGTCTGTGATAAGGGTATTTGTTGGCTACTTGGGGCTTTCAGCTTCTGGTGACATGTTCTGGAGCAACGGCCATGACCCCAGAACACATCAAACTCCAGAGCTTCTCATGTTGTGTCCAGCCTAGCTTGAGGCCACCTCCTGGAGCCTGCAGATACCTTTCCTTTCTTCTCTCTCCTATCTTGTCTCCACCCACATGCCCAGCCTGTGTTGTAGCTCTTTTCCTGAGCAGCCCAGGGCCAGCTCAGCACAACTCCTGTGGCTCAGGATCATTTGCTCCCTGGGGAGGGGAAAGTTAAGCTTATCTCATGGGCACCACTGTTTTAGGGAGCAAATTGCAGATGGGAGACCCACAAGGAGATACCACAACTTCTCCCACAAGGATGGCTTTGCCAGCTGCTGAGCTGAACACCTCTGGAAAACAAGAAGGTTTGTTCTATTTCCCACTGAGGGAATCCTAAGAGTAGAAGCTACAGAAATATGATGAACATGTTTTGTCTCTTTTAAAAACTATTCACAGTTAAATTGAAATTACCAAAACTTGGGACAAGAGCTATCTCAGAGACTCAAGGAATGTGGATGGACAGAGGCTTTACAACCCCTGCTCAGACAAGTTCCTTGTCCTCCCATACCTCACATCCAGACTGGCAGTAAATCCTTTGGCTTCACCTTGAAAATACATCAAATCACCCACATGCTTCTCACCAGAGGACCTCCCACCTCTACCCTCTTTTTTTTTTTTTTTTTTTTGCTTGTGTATATGTAGTGTGTATGGGGATGGGTGTATGGTGTGTGGTATATGCGTGTGTATGCACCCTGTGGTGCCCCATGTACTTGCCTGCAGCAGGGGTATAGGGCGGGCACTCATGTGGTGGCCGGAGTAGAATATCAGTTGTCCTGCATCATTCTTCTTCCATCAGTTCTGTGAACCTGGACAATTCCCTGGTCTCTGCTCCCTTGGTAGAACTGAGGTTACAGATGCATGTGGCCACTTCTTGCTGTTTACATGGGTTCTGGAGATTCGAACTCAGTGGGTTTCAGGCCCTCACACTTCATTAAGTGACCTAATATGGTTTCGTGCCCCTTCTTGTCCCCAACACATGGCCTCCTGTGGGTTTATGAACATCAGGCATGTCGCAGCCCCATCAGTGTAAGAATGTCTATCTAGCTACCTGCAGAAGGTGCCTGAGATAGCACCAGGTTTGAGTGGTTATGAGTAAGGCTGTACTAACATTCTCATGGAGGATTTCAAGGTTTTATTTTCTCAGAATCAATATCTAGGAAATCCCAGGTTATATGATAAATTTGTATTTGTGTGTGTGTGTGTGTGAAGCAGGGTCTCGCTGTAGCCCAGGCTAGCCTTGAACTCATAGAGATCCTCCTACCTCAGCCTCATGAGTGTTAGGATTAAAAGTATGTGCTACCATGCCTGGCAGTAAGCTTTTTTTTTTTTTTTTGTAGTTTTTATATTTTTATTTATTTGCGAGCAGAGAGAGAGAAGAGAAACAAAGAGAGAATGGGCATGCCAAGCACCAGGACCTGTAGCCACTGCAAACGAATTCCAGATACATGTGCCCCTTGTGCATCTGGCTTGCGTGGGTCCTGGGGAATCGAACCTGGGTCCTTTGGCTTTGCAGGCAAGCAGTTAAGCCATCTCTCTGGCCCAGCAGTAAGCTTTTATTTTTATTTTTATTTACTTATTTTTTTGCTGGGCGTGGTGGCACTCGGGAGGCAGAGGCAGGAGGATCGCCATGAGTTTGAGGCCATTTTGAGACTACATAGTGAATTCCAGACCAGCCTGGACTAGCATGAGACCCTACCTCAAAAAACAAAAACAAAAAACAAAACAAACAAATATACATATATTAGCCAGGTGTAGTGGCATATACCTTTAATCTCAGCACTCAGGAAGCAGAGGTAGGAGGATCACAGTGAGCTCAAGGCCACTCTGAGACTACATAGTGAATTCCAGGTCAGCCTGGGCTAGAGTGAGACCCTACCTCAAAAAATTCACAAAACAGCCAGGCGTGGTAGCGCACGCCTTTAATCCCAGCACTTGGGAGGCAGAGGTAGGAGGAGCGCCATGAGTTTGAGGCCACCCTGAGAATACAGAGTGGCCTCCCGGGTGCTGGGATTAAAGGTATGCACCACCATGCCTGACTTTTGTTTTTATTTATCTATTTTATTTTATTTTTATTTTTTCATTTTTTGGTTTTTATTGTTTATTATTTATTTATTTATTTGAAAGTGACAGACAGAGAAAGAGGCAAAGAGATGACAGAATGGGCGCACCAGGACCTTCAGCTGCTGCAAACGAATTCCAGAAGCATGTGCCACCATATGCATCTGGCTTACATTGGTCCTGGAGAATTGAACCTGAGTCCTTTGGCTTTGTGGGCTAGCGCCTTAGCCACTAAGCCATTTCTCCAGTCCCTATTTTATTTTATTTATTTTTCGGTTTTCAGGTAGTCTCACTCTAGCTCAAACTGAGCTGGAAATTCACTATGTGGTCTCAGGGTGGCCTCAAACTCACGGCGAGCCTCCTACCTCTGCCTCCCTCCCGAGTACTGGGATTAAAGGCGTGCCCCACCATGCCCAGCCCTTTTTTATTTTTTTGATATACGGGTATTGCTCTAGCCCAGGCTAATCTGAATTTCACTATATAATTTCAGGCTGGCCTTGAATTCACAATGATTCCCCTACCTTTGCATTCTACCTTAGTGCTGGGATTAAAGGCATGTGCCACCACGCCCAGCTTTATTATGAAATTTTCATACATATGTATCATTGTGTTTTGTTCGTGTTCACCCCCTTCACCACCCTCTTCCATTCCACTTCCCCCTTCAGTGGTGCCTTTCCTCCTCCCAAATAGTCCCCCATTCACTTTAGTGTCTCATATTTAAATCTAGATCCTCATGTAAGGAAAAAAAAAAAAAAAGGTGGACTGGAGAGATGGCTTAATGGTTGAGGTGCTTGCCTGCTAAGCCTAAGGACTCAGGTTCAAGTTACC
Source organism: Dipus sagitta (assembly GCA_036346955.1). Taxonomy (NCBI): domain Eukaryota; kingdom Metazoa; phylum Chordata; class Mammalia; order Rodentia; family Dipodidae; genus Dipus; species Dipus sagitta. The sequence goes on from CM070773.1 coordinate 135,904,322, forward strand.
CAGTACCCATGTAAGCCAGATGCACAAGGTGACACATGAACCTGGAGATCATTTGCTGTGTCTGGAGACCCTAGGGCACCCATTCTCTCTCTATCTGCCTCTTCCTCTCTCTTTCTCTCTCTCTTCCTCCCTCCCTCTCTCTTTCAAATAATAAATAAATGAATAATATTTAAAGGAAAAAATATGGTACTTTGTCTTTTATACCCTTTCTTGTTCATTCCTCCCTCCCCCTTTTCTCCGTAGAATTCTTTCTTCAACTTTCATATCAGTGTACTTACAATCCTTACAGCTTTTTATTTTTTTGAGGCAAGCTCAACATACTGATCTCTTTTTTTTCCTCCCCCCCCCCCCTTGGTTTTTCAAGGTAGGGTCTTGCTCTAGCTCAGGCTGATCTAGAATTCACTATGTAGTCTCAGGATGGCCTTGAACTCATGGCGATCCTCCTACCTCTGCCTCCCGAGTGCTGTGATTAAAGGTGTGCGCCACCACGCCCAGCTCTCTCTCTCTCTCTCTCTCTCTTTAATATTTTATTTTTATTTATTTATTTATTTATTTGACAGAGAAAGAAGGAGAGAGAGACAGAGAGAGAGAATGGGCATGCCAGGGCTTCCAACCACTGCAAACAAACTCCAGACACTTGTGCCGCCTTGTGCATCTGGCTAACGTGGGTCCTGGGGAATCAAACCTGGGACCTTTGGCTTTTTAGGCAAACATCTTAACCACTAAGTCATCCCTCCAGCCCTCTCTCTCTTTTTTTAATGCAAGAGAGAGGGGAGAGAAATGGCATACCAGGGCCTCCAGCCACTGCAATCAAACTCCAGACTTGTGAGCCCCCTGTGTACATGTGAGACCTTGCATGCTTGCATCACTTAATGTGTCTGGCTTATGTGGGATCTAAAGAGTCAAACATGAGCTCTTAGGCTTCACAGGCAAGTGCCTTAACTGCTAAGCCATCTCTCCAGCCGTACAGCTTTTGATGAAATTTCCCTTCATTAATATGCAATAGCCTTCTTTTTTTTTTTTTTTTTTTTTCAAGGTAGGGTCTCACTGTAGCTCAGGCTGACCTGGAATTTACTGTGTAGTCTCAGAGTGGCCTCGAACTCACAGCAATCCTCCTACCTCTGCCTCCCTAGTGCTGGGATTAAAGGCATACAGCATCACGCCTGGCTGCAATAGCCTTCTTTATTCTTCTGACTAATTTTGGCTTGATGTCTACTTCGTCAGATCTAAGAATAGCTACCCCATCTTGTGCCTATACTCCATTTGCTTGATAAGTTGACTTCCATTCTTTAATTCTTCATCTCTGTGTGTTTTTGCCAGTGAAGTATGTTTCTTGGAGACAACAGAATTGAATCTTTTTTTTTACCTTTTCTTTCGGTTTTTAATATAATAAGCCAGAAATCACTTTTTAAATATTTGATTTTTATTAATTTATTTGTGAGAGAGAGACAGAAGTAAAGAGAGGAAGAGAGAGAATGGGCATGCCAGGGCATCCAGCCACTGCAGACGAGCTCCAGACACATGTGCCACCTTGTATATCTGGCTTATGTGGGTCCTGGGGAGTTGAACCTGTGTCCTTTGACTTTGCAGGCAAGTACCTTAAATGCTAAGCCATCTCTCGAGCCCCAGAAATCACTTCTTTTGCAATTGCTTTTTTTTTTATTTGAGAAAGAGATTGGGTGTGCCAGGGTCTCTTGCCACTGTGTATGCCTGCCACTTTGTGCATCTAGCTTTTATTTGAGTACTGGGAAATTGAATACAGGCCATTTGGCTTTGCAATCGAGTGCCTTTAACTGCTGAACCATCTCCTCAGCCCCAAACTCCTTTTATTTTTAAATATTTTATTTATTTATTTGAGAGAGAAGGAGAGAGAGAGGCAGATAGAGAGTGGGCACACCAGGGCCTCTAATCACTGCAAATGAACTCCAGATGTATGTGCCACCTTGTGCATCTGACTTACAAGGGTACTGAAGAATCAAACCCAGGTCCTTAGGCTTTGCAGGCAAGCACCTTAACCACGAAGCCATCTCTCCAGCCCTACCTTTATTTTTTACTATTTTAATTTTTTATTTATTCATTTGAGAGAGAGAATGGGCATGCCAGGGCCTCTAGCCACTGCAAACAAACTCCAGATGCATGCACCACCATGTGTATCTGCCTCACGTGGGCACTGGGCAATCAAACCTGGGTCCTTAGGCTTCACAGGCAAGTGCCTTAACTGCTTAGCCATCTCTCCAGCCCCCCTACTTTTTTTGTTTTGTTTTTGTTTGTGTTTTTCCGAGGTAGGGTCTTATATTAGCTCAGGCTGACCTGGAATTCACTATGTAGTCTCAGGGTAACCTCGAACTGTTGGCAATCGTCCTACCTCTGCCTCCCAAGTGCTGGGATTAAAGACATGCACTACCACACCTGACTCCCCCAATTTATTTTTTCCCCTACTTTTATTTTTAAAAGCATCTTATGGGTTTTTAGTTCCTCTTCTTATGTTATTTTTAATTTATTTATTGAGGGGTATGACACTGCAGATGAGTGCTCATCCTGCTTTATATGGGTCACTGGGGATTTGAACCCAGGCCAGCTGGCTTTGCAAGCAAGTACCTTTAATCACTGAGCCACCTCTCAAGCCCCTCTCTTCTTATGTTTAGGTAATATTGCTTACACAGTTTTTGGCATGGGAAGGTGTCTGAGTGATTAAAGGAGCTTGCTTGCTTATACATATTTTAACTACCTGCCAAAAATGTGCACCAACCAATGCAGTGCTTTCCAAATTTATTAATCAGGTAGCAAACAACCATGACTATGAGTCCCTGAGACACCACCAATATAGCATGCTCATCCACCATGGTCAGTGTGTGAGGTGCTGTGTGTCTCCTCCACCCAGAGTTGCAGAGGGACTGCCTACACCACTGCACAGCTAAGCATCACCCATGCTGGTCCCTTCCAGATGCTTCAAGGTGTCTTGCCAAGCTGTGGGTGTCCACCCACCCCTGGAGCTGTCCCACTATCTGATCAAGTTTGCAGCCACTGCACTGTATGGTACCTCCGTGGCCACACTGTATGTCATCAACTCTCACCTGAGCATGAGCAAACTGACCCACGCCTTGCCCTGCATCGGCTCAGAGGATGTGACCCCAGTGGGACCAACATCCTTTGAGTTCTTGTTGCCCCCCAACTCGCCCATCACCATCTCACCCACAGTGGGGACTGTGTTGCCAGGAAAGGTAAGCATGGGGCCCCACTGCTAGGCTGGGAAACAAGGGCTCCAGGTCACCCTCCAAGGTGCCTGGCTCTGCCCATATTAACCATGGGGTTTCAATGATATCAGGACCAAGAAACATGAGCCACGGATAACATAAGGGTAGGGGAAGAGGGCACAGTGCACACAGCGTAGCCTAACCTAACAGGCAGCGAGTACCTCAGACAGCCTGTCAGGCAGATTCCTGACTGGACCTAGAAGAAAGACCCTTAGAACATCTAAGTGTTGTTGGTTTCATAGAAGATAAGGCACAGAGAGTTCACACAGTACCTGCTCCGAGTAGGAAAGGAATGTGGCCAACTTCTACCCGTTATCCTTTTGCCTGGCAGACCAGCAGGATTCAGTGAATACAATTATTTTAAAACATGTTTTGTGGCCTGGAGAGATGGCTTAGTGGTTAAGGTGCTTGCCTGCAAAGCCTAAGTTCTCATGTTCGACTCTCCAGGTCCCACATAAGCCAGATGCACAGTGACACAAGTGTGCAATGTTGCACACACACACAAGGGGGTGCATGCATCTGGAGTTCAATTGCACTGGCTGGAGGTCCTAGCATGCTAATTCTCTCTCGCTAGCTCTCACTCTCATAGAAAAAGGCCAGTCTGTTGGGCTTGCCTCAAAGAAAAAGTCTTTGGTCAAATTTAGCAAATTGGGCATTTTGGCTTTCATCTCCGAGTGGGTTGCTAGTTCTATCTCTTCCTTTATTGTGTGCTTCTCCCTCTCCTTCTTCTTCCCTCTCTCATCATCCCTTCTTTTCTCACCTCTCCCTCCCTCTTCTCTTTCCTCTCTGATCCCTTAAGCCATCACTGTACTGAGTGTCAGGGAGACATGGTCAGTGAGACACTTAAGCATGTGTTGTGAAGACATGGAGCCTTGCTGCAGATGGTGGAAAAGGCTCCCTGTTCCCATGTTCTTTTCTTACTTTGGCTCCATTACAGTGGCTGAGGTATTGATACCTTCATGACCCTTCACTCAGCACCTTGGATCATCAGACACCACCACCACAACACACACCCTACATGAGTTGCAACCAACCCCAGCTCCCTGGGGCAGTGTTCATAGAGGGCTATCCTGGAAGGGCACACCTAGGTTGAAATCTCAAAACTCCAGGCATCAGCAAGGTGTAGTGGCACATGCCTTTAATCCCAGCACTCAGGAGGCAGTGGTAGGAGGGTCACTGCGAGTTCAAGGCCAGCCTGAGACTACATAGTAAATTCCAGGTCTGTGAGACTCTTCTTCAAAGAAACAACAACAGGGCTGGAGAGATGGCTTAGTGGTTAAGACACTTGCCTGTGAAGCCTAAGGATCCATGTAAGCCAGACACACAAGGTGACGCAAGCACACAAGGTTTCACATGCACACAAGGTGGTGTACGCATCTGGAGTTTGATTACAGTGGCTGGAGGCCCTGGCACGCCAATTTTCTCCCCCCCCCCCATCAAAAAAAATGGCCAGCTGGGAGTGGTGGTGTGCACCTTTAATCCCAGCACTCGGGAGGCAGAGGTAGGAGGATCACCATGAGTTCGAGGCTACCCTGAAACTACATAGTGAATTCTAGGTCAGCCTTGGCTAGAGTGAGACCCTACCTTGAAAAACCAAAACAACAACAACAAAATCCAGGCATCTAAGAGAGGAGTGAGGGGCTGAGGAGGGTGAATGTACCAGCAGGGCCACTTTTGCCTTCTGGACACCTAAGGGAGTGACAGCAGCCCAGCTTCTCCCCACAGAGATGCCTGGTTCGGGTGACCTTCCAGCCTGTACTGCCCCATGAGGTTATCCTCAAGGAAGCACTCCAGAACCTGAACAAGAAAACAGAGCCCAAGATGGTATGTGGAGAATCCAGGGGAGGTGCCTGGCGGCCAGAGGGAAGGGGTGTGAGAAGAGCAGAAGGGGATGACGTGCCAGCATGTGGGGTATGCACTGTGAGCCTCTGGCAACTGGGACTGCGCCTGTCCCAAGGACAGGCTTTTCTGGCACTATGCCTCAAGCTGTTTCCAAGAAAGTAAAAGTTTTCTTGAAAGACCTCTCCCTTCCTCTTGAAAGTACCACCAGGTAGCTGGAGCCATGGGTAGCCTTAAGGGTAGCTAGAGTTTTAGCCAAAGCAGGACTGTGACAAAGCCCAGCATGGTCTCTCACAAGTCCCATGAGGAAACCATAGAGGCCCTGGGAGATGGCAGGGATCCTGCACAATAAGCCCCCACCGACTGTGCAGGCCTTGTGTGCTGTACCCACTGAGAAAGTTGCGCAGTCACCAGTCACGGACCCTCCCTTCAACCACATCTTGGATTTGTGTCCTGTATAGCACATACATGGGTGAAGGGGCAGTCTTCCCACTACTGTTGATGCCTTGAGGTGCAAGAAGGAAATAGGGTGGGTGAGGACCCCTGTTCTGCAGACTTTTAATCCCCTGTGCCTTGGTTTCCTGCTTGCAGACATTGCAGTCAGTGTTCTGAGGGTCTCTGGCACTGGGCCTTCTCACATGCCCCTATATGCTCACCAGTCTCCACCACTTAATCCCTTAATCCTGTTGTACCTGCTCAGTCTTTCCTTAAAAGCCAGTTGGCTTTGGGGTCCCATTCACTCCAAACCTAAACCTGTGGCTCCAGCCACTCAGAGAAGCCTAGAGGACAGTGTGCTTGCTGCCTGCCTGGCAGGGCAGAGGCCCTCGCGCAGCCCCACAGCAGCTGCTCCCGCTCACAGTTCCGAAAGGAATCGGCCCAGAGAAAGGAACATTGGAAACCGTCTTTGTCCATGGGCCGAATGCACAAGGACCGACAGACCAGGGCCTCTATTACCCGCACACTGGAGATGAAGAGGCAGGACAGTCTCAGGTGAGCTGCAGGGAGTTTACACCGTCTGCATCTCACCTGGCCCAGGGAGAGTTTCCCACACGCTGCCTGCTGCACTGGTCTGTGTAGCTGTAGGTCCAGGGCTCATGGCTTTAGACACAACTAGATTCAAGGACTCCCTTCCTAGGCATCTGCCCACCCATTCCTCTGGGCCTGGTATTCCTTTGAACAGACTCATTTCATGATTTGACTCCAGCCTTCCTAGTATGCAAATGAGTCCAGAAAAGGTCTGATGGGCTGGGCCATATGCCCAGAAATTCTCTCTGTGACCGCAGAAATATGGCTATCTAAGTGACAAAGCCAATCTGCTCCCCTCCCCTGGGTGGTCAGGATCTGGAATGAGGAAGAAGATCCCCAGAGGAGCCAAAGAAGGGTGGAAAAGCCAGCCCGTCAGGCAAAACTGGTATAGCCACATCCTGGGACACAGGATGGCCCCAAGCTGTTGTCTCTTGCCCTTTTGACCATCTGAACCTGGAGCCCTAGGGTGTGGTCTTGTGGACCCTCCCCATAAAGGGTGAGGGAGATCTGGTCTCACACTGGGGAGCCCAGGGGCAGAACTTGGAAGATCATGGGGAAAAAGCATGAGAACATTTGTTGGCTTCTTTCCAGTTCCACCGAGTACCAGGCTGCCCAAGCCACCCTGACCAGAGCTTTTCCAGGGAAGTTTAACAAGTTTGTGGTCCCCTGTGTCATTGCCAGTGGTGACATGAAGGACAGGAAGCCATCAGAACCTCTGAGCTTCAGGTGTGGGGTGCTCAGGCCAGGTTGGGGGTGTGACTGGCCACAAAATAAATTACCAGATCTGAGGCCTGGTTGGGCACAGGGTTATGCCAATCTGCCTCAATGTATCCTTGTCTTCTCCTAGCCCCCACAACACCTTGTACCTGGAATTATGGTGTCCAACAGTGGCTCCATTTATCGTGGTGACATCCAACAAAGGCAAGACTGTCTTTGACTTCGGGGATATTGCTGTGGGTGAGTCCTGATTCTGCACTGACATCAGCTCCAGTCCCTGGCACATGCTATGTATCCCAGGGACCCAGGACCATCCTAGCTGTCACTAGCTCTTCCACCCTACTGGGAACCGAACTGACTCCCTGATGTGTTTCAGGACACCGCAGCATAAAGAAGGTCTCCATCCAGAACATCTCCCCTGAGGACCTTGTTGTATCCTTACGCATGCCCAGTGCAGCCAGCATGCAGGGGTGGAGGTGGGAGTGTTATCTAGCAGAGTCTACAGCCATCATATCTTCATCCTTGACACTGGGCCTTCAGGTGAAGTTCTCAGTGCTGAACCCCAATGGTCCATTCGTCCTGATGAACCCCTCCAGAAAGTTGTGCTCAGGCGAAACACATGTCCTGGTGCTGTCCTTCTCACCCCATGAGAGCATCTTGGTGAGTGCCAGGTCCCCAAGTGATGATGCAACCCTGGGCTTCCCACAGTGCAGAACCTGGGATGGCCATAGGTCACTGTTACTATGCACTTTGGCCTGGATAATAATCAGCCAGGCCTGTGGTCAGCCTGTCCTAACCCTTTTTGCTGGCAAGTGAGCTGAAGCAAGGGCTCCAGGATATCTCAGCAGTGGTGTGCCATGAACCAGCCGCTCATGGATACACTTCCCATGTTGGCTGGTTGCTAAGGGACATGGTCTCTTTAGGCTCAAGAAACACTGGATGTTATCACCAAGAGAGGCACGCTCACCCTTACGCTCATAGGCACAGGAGTGTCATCCATGATCACATGCTCCATTGAAGGCAGCGTCCTCAACATGGGCTACGTGCTTGCCAGAGAGTCCATCTCCACAAGCTTCAAGGTGAAGCAAGTCTTTGCCCCTGGCCTAGCCTCCTGGGAGAGGGTTCCTTGGAGGCAGTTAAGCCTATGATTGGAAGTACCCAACTTGTTAGGGAGCCATTGAAGCCACAGGCTGTCCCCCACCCCAGCCTTCAAGAGGCTGTCACTTCTACTACACTCCCCAGGAGGAGTCACAAGGCCTTTGCTTCTGGGAGAGCTGAGGGTGCCCCTTCTTCCACTCTGAGTCCAGCCCCTGGCCCGCAGGGTGCCCATGTTTTCTGCTTTGGGCCTTTGCACAGAGCCGCTCTGATCCTCTTACTGCTCTTCTACTCTCCTATTGTTCCCTTCTTTGGAGCTCGACCCAGGGGCCTGGGGAGATTTCTTAGCAGTTAAAGGTGCTTGCTTGCAGATCCGGCCAGGCCATGTTCAATTCCCCAGTACCCATGTAAAGCCTGATGTACAAAGTGGAGCTCCACCCAAGTGCGTGTGTGTGTGTGTGTGTGTGTGTGTGTGTGTGTGTCTAAGAAGAAACATGCTATCCCTTTGGCTCCCTCACTACACTTGAGTATGGACCCACCTCCTACTGTCTCACCCTGAAGAGTGCCTTGGGCTAAGCAGCCTACTTTCCCACCTGCTTGGGCTGGGTCCTAAGCAGAGTTGCAGATAGGGATGGCACTGAGGGCGGGCGCTCTGAAGAAGGGACTAGAGGCAAGGAAAAGACCAGGTAAGGATGTAATTCAGCTAAGAGGGGCTCTGAAGGATGGATGGTAGCACAGAGCTGGCCACATAGTTGGGCAGGGAGGCCACCAACCTGAGCAAAAGTAACATGTGGCAGATGAGGTGAAGAGGATACCAACAGCTCTCCATTCCGCTAGTGTGGTCAGTGTTGGAGATACTGCCAAACGGGCATGGAGCATAATGCCAGCTGATCACCCATCACGTGTGACCCAGCAGCAGGTGACCCAGACATGGGCACTGACCACAATCAGAGGGCAGCTCAGGGTGTACTAGTAGGGCGACATCTTGCTCTTGCAGCTACAGAATGACTCCTCACTCCCCATCAAGTTCTGGGTGCGGCTGGAGAGCCTCGCCAGCACTAGGGCCGAGGACCAGCAGCAGCTGCCAAACTTTCTCACCTCTACCGAGCAGAGGACCGAAGTTGTTGGTGAGTTGATAGGGCTCCCAAGAGGCCAAGGGAGCACAGGATCATGAAGGGATCTGTGCTGGGCAGTGAGGGCACTATTCAGAATGGGGTAAGTCAGAACACTCCATGGAGAGGCTGGGCTAAAGGGGGTACAGAGAGGTTCCACGGTGGAGGCAGGAGTGACACTATGACACATGGGGTTCTGAGTTCAGTGTGCACCAGGGATTGGAGTAGAAGACATGTTCAACACAACCCATACCCTTCCTGTAGGCACCCAGAACCACAATGGCCAGAGTGTGTTCAGCATCACCCCTGTTGAGGGCCTCATGCTTCCAGGGAAGGATCAGGAGTTCACCGTGACCTTCAGCCCAGACCATGAGAGCCTCTATTTCTCTGACCAGCTCCAGGTGGTGCTCTTTGAAAAGGTAAAGCTTACAAACAGACAGGTCATGCAGACCCCAGCCCACCCCAGGAGATACCTTGTGTGTCCCTTCCCTGCCCCTTCCTGGAAGTGGCCCTAATCCCCAGGCCCCATCACTGAGGGAGCCTCAATTCTCAATCACAAAACTGCAGGGCAGGCTACTGTACTACTTTTAAAAATTATTTGAGGGCTAGAGAGATGGTTTAGAGGTTCAGGCGCTTGCCTGCAAAGCCTAAGGACCCATGTTCAACTCTCCAGATTCCACATTAGTCATACACACAAAGGTGAGGCAAGCACAAGGTCGCACATTCCCACTGGGTGGTGCAAGCGTCTGGAGTTCGATTGCAATGGCTGAAGCCCTGGTGCATCAACTCTCTCCCTCTCCCTCTCTCTCTCTCTCTCTCTCTCTCTCTCAAATAAAAAAAGTATATATATATATATATATATATATATATATATATATATATATATATTTGATTTAGCCAGGCGTGGTGGCACATGCCTTTAATCTCAGCACTCAGGAGGTAGGCAGAGTGCCATGAGTTTAAGGCCACCCTGAGAATACAGGGAATTCTAGATCAGCCTGGGCTAGAGTGAGACCCTACCTTGAAAAAAAAAAAAAGAAAAATATTTGAGCCAGGCATGGTGGCACATACCTTTAATCCCAGCACTCAGTAGGCAGAGATAGGAAGATTGCTATGAGTTCAAGGGCACCCTGAAACTACACATTGAATCCCAGGTCAACCTGAACTAGAGTGAGACCCTACCTCAAAAAACAAAAAACAAAAAAAATATGTATTTGGAGCCAGGTGAGGTAGCACACACCTTTAATCCCAGCACTTGGGAGGCAGAGGTAGGAGGATTGTGGAGAGCTCGAGACCACCCTGAGACTACATAGTGAATTCCAGGTCTGCCTGGACTAAAGCAAGACCCTACCTTGTAAAACCAAATACACACACACACACACACACACACACACACACACACACACACATAAACATATATATATATATTTGGGCTGAAGAGATAGATGGCTTAGTGGTTAAGGTACTTCCCAGCATAAGCCAAAGGACTCAGGTTCAATTCCCTAGTACCCATGTCAGGCCAGATGCACAAGGTGGCACATGTGTCAGGAGTTTTGTTTGCAGTGGCTAAAGGCCCTGGTGCACTTATTTTCTACCTATATTCCTCTTTCTCTCTCTCTCAAATAAATAAATAAAATAGTCTTTAAAAATGTGTGTGTGAGCCAAGTGTGGTGGCCCACACCTTTAATCCCAGCACTCAGGAGGCAGAGGTAGGAGGATCGCCGTGAGTTCAAGGCCACCCTGAGACTCCATAGTGAATTCTAGGTCAGCCTGGGCTATTGTGAGACCCTACCTCAAAAAAACAAAAAACAAAAAAAGTGTGTGTGTGTGTGTGTTGTCAGGGTCTCTTGCTGCTGCAAAAGCATTCCAGATGCATGCACCACTTTTGAGTCTGGCATTATGTAGATACTAGGGAAATAAAACCTGGCTGGCAAGCTGCCTTAAATCTCTGAGCCATTTCTCAGCCCCTACTATATTTCTTGCCCTTAGAAAATCTCCCACCAGATCCTCCTGCAGGGTGCTGCCCGTGAACACATGATGTTCCTGGAGGGAGGAGACCCGCTGGATGTGCCTGTGGAATCTCTGGCAGTGATCCCTGTCTTTGACCCAGAGCACAGAGAAGGTGAGTCCCTACCATGGAAGCACTGTTATGTGTGGGGGAGCAAGAGTTCCTCAGGGGTTAGTTAAAGGACCTGCCAGGACCCCTAGCTAGCAAGAGAACACACTGAGACCTAGTGGAAAAGAGCAGGGATTCCCAGCCCATCCGTCCCAGAGCAAGGCAGGATCTGATCACCAGAGTGCTAAGGATCCCAGCCCCTCCCTCTACACAGGCTGCTCTTCCTGACTGTGGTTAAACCCTTTCACGCCAGTCCCTCCACCCAGCCAGTTCCCACCTTGATCTCTCCCCTCCAGAGGCTGAGGAGCTGAAACCTGTTCTGGTAACTCTGAACTATGTCCAGTTTGACACAGACATGTCAGCTGTACCTGCCACCCGAGAGCTACAGGTGGGCTGTATCCGGACCACCCAGCCAACACAAAAGAAGGTAACCACAACCCTATTCTTAGTGGCACCCTGACAGCTTCATTGGCCTCCCCTGTCTAGAGCAGTCTGGCTTCTCCTGGTCTTGCCCCTCGTTGGGTTTGCTTGGGATTTCCTGGAAAAAGATGTAGAGTGGGCAGCCTCATCAGGGTAGAGGTGAGGGCAAAGCTGGGCACCCTCATTCCCCCAATCCCACTGCCTCCTGTTGTGCCAATGCCTCACAGACTGTCGAGTTCAGCTTGGACAGTGTCCCATGGCTGCAGCACAAGGGTTTCTCCATCGAGCCCTCCAGGGGTTCCGTGGAACGCGGCCAGACCAAGACCATCAACATCTCCTGGGTGCCACCTGCTGACTTTGATGTAGGTGCCAGGACCCCAGGCTAGGCAGGGAGGAGGGGTGGCTGTGGTGGGTCTATGGGAGAGGTGGGCAGGACATCTGGAAAAGTAGATCTGCCTGACTCAGGGTCCCCTTCCTCCAGCCAAACCACCCACTAATGGTGTCAGCCCTGCTGCAGCTCAGAGGAGATATAAAGGAAACATACAAGGTCATCTTCGTAGCCCATGTGGTGGCTGGCTCCTGAGGCCACAGGAGCCTCTGCAGAGTCCCTTGGGCCCTCCTGCCCACCATGAAGTACTCTCCAGACTGTGGCCCAGGTCTGTGACCTGGGCATCCCATGCTGGGCAGGTTCAAATGTACAGTCCTCAGCATGACCCTAGAGCCAGAACCCCATAGTGATCCCCCACAGACATGGCAACTTTGCCTGCCCTGGACCCAGTGAGCCCAGAGCCTGAGAGCACCATCCCTGGACCCACACTAAGAACTACTGATACAATGCCAGTTCATCATACAGCCTGCTCCTCGCTGGGACCCTACAGAGATCCCTATACCCACTAACACCTGTCCAGGCTTCAGAAAACCCAGTGAGGGGCTGGAGGGATGGCTTAGCAGTTAAGGCGTTTGCCTGCAAAGCCAAAGGACCCAGATTCGATTCCCCAGGACCCACGTTAACCAGATGCACAAGAGGGCGCAAGCATCTGGAGTTTGTTTGCAGTGGCTGGAAGCCCTGGTGCACCCATCCTCTCCCTCTCCCTCTCTCCCCCTCTTTTTCTGTCAAATAAAGACATAAATAAATAAAATGTTTTTTAAAAAAGAAAGCCCAGTGAGAACCACACCCACAACCCTGTCAATAAACTATGTGAGCCAACACATATAGTCATTCTGCAGTGTGACCCCAGAGCATCAGCCCTATACACATACAACCCCCTTAATACATACATACACACACTCCAGTCCGTTATACAATGCTCTGCCTAGTAAGACCTTCTAGAGGGCAAGAGTCTTGCCAGGTAACTGTGGAGAGGCAACCTTAGCCCAAATGCTGGGAGACACCTCCCCAGCTCTATATCATTGAAGACAGCAACAGGCAATGCAGGGCGCTGAGGGTGAAAGGCCAGAGTTGAGACTAGCCTAGATCAGGGGAGGTGCTAGAAGGAAGGAGACTGGGACAAGACGTTCTTCATTTCAGGGAAGGACCCTTAAGTCTCCCAGCTCCTCTAAAGTCCCCTTACTAATCCCAAGCAAGGAAGGGTAGACAAAGGTCAAGGGCCTAGCTCACCCACATCCTCCTCTCACCAGGCAGGGACCAGAGGAATGCCCTGCTTATGAGTTTGTTTCTACTTGTCTGAAAAGGGCAGATCCTGCCTTCTTTTTAATTTAGTTTAACTAATTAATTAATTTTTTTTGAGGTAGGGTCTCGCTGTAGCCCAGGCTGACCTGGAATTCACTATGGAGTCTCAGGCTGGCCTTGAACTCACAGTGATCCTCCTACTTCTGCCTCCCAGTGCTGGGATTAAAGGTGTGCGCCACCACGCCCAGCCTAATTTATTTATTTATTTGATAGAAAAAGAGGGAGAGAGAGAGAGAGAATGGATGCACCAGGTTCTCTAGCCACTGCAAACGAACTCCAGACACTTGCACCCCCTTATGCATCTGGCTAACTAACCTGGGTCCTGGGGAATCAAACCTGGGTCCTTTGGCTTTGCAGGCAAATGCCTTAATCACTAAGCCATCCCTCCAGCCCACTGCCTTCTTGGCCATGACCCACTCAGCCCCATAATATGTTCCTACATCCCCACCCCAACACCCCACCAGCTCTTACCCTCTGAAATATGGCTTGTCGGATACTCTCCCAGAGCCTCCTAAGCCTGGCTCTCCTGTCAATCAGCTCTGCCACCCACCTGGAGCAAGCTAGCTCTGCGTTCCAGGGTGCTGGGGATGAAGTGTCTGGATGCTCCCCTGAGCAAAGCCTTCCCCACTTTCCCCAGGGGCATTGGTGCCTAGACACCATTGCCCCTAACTGAGCCAGTGAGGTTGACCTTGAGCAGCAGTTTGTAGGACTTCTGCCTAGTGGTCTTGGAAGAAGCAGACCCAGGTCCCTTGCTGTCACTGGCACTGACCAACTATGCCCCCAGATTCTTGACATACTTCCAGGTCAGACAGAAAGAGAAAGAATGCCCACTGGGCCAAACCAGGCCATGCTCTGGGAAAGACTTTGCTCCCCAGGAAGGCCACTACTTTCCAAAGCTGGTTCTGGCTATCCTGCCCTAGTGCTACCTGAGCACCTTCTCCTTCCTGGACTTGAAGCTCTGGCCGTGGCCTCAGGCTACACTCATGTCATACATTCTTCCTTCCTACCTGATGCTGGCCCTCCAACACAGAGCATAGCCACTGCAGGGTGAAGGAGGAAATGGGAACAGGAGCCAAGCTCATCAGTCTGAACAGAGCTGAACAGTCAGGAAGGGCCCTTGGGTGCTGAGGCACAAGGCTCGGGTATGCAGGACAGCTGTGGGTAAAGCCCTGCATACTTCCCTACCAGTTGGGGAGAGACAGCAAACCCCCACCCATTTGAGTATGAGCACAATGAGGAAAGAAAGGCAAGGAAGGGCTGGAGAGATGGCTCAGCAGTTAAGGCACTTGCCTGGGAAGCCTAAGGATTCATGTTCCAATCTCTAAGTCCCACGTAAGCCAGATGCACAGAGAGGCAAGCACACAATATTGCACATACACACAAGGGGGTGCATGCTTCTGGAGTTCATTTGCAGCAGCTGAAGGCCCTGGTGCGCCCATTCTGTCTCTCCTTCTCTCTCTCAAATAATTTTTTTTTTTTTTTGGTTTTTTGAGGTAGGGTCTCACTCTGGCCCAGGTTGACCTGGAATTCACTATGTAGTCTCAGGGATTAAAGGCGTGTGCCACCACGCCCGGCTCAAATAATTTTTTTAAAAGTTAAAAAAAAAAAGGTAAGGAAGGAAGGGTGGGTGTCTCCTGCCTTCCTCCCCAACCCTTGCTATGCAACCACCTCCTACAGTCTGATCACCAATGTGCAGCTGGCCCCATGGTAGTTGAGGACAGAACAGGCTGACAGGGTACCTAGCTTGGAAGGAAGAAGAAGAGTCTTCTTGGAAGCAGCAGCCCAGGGTTCCCAGCTAAGCAGTAGGCAATCCAGGCTGGGATTCATGGGAGATGCTCGCTCCCCACATTAGACATGTTCTTTTTGTTGGTGGTGGTGGTAGTGGTTTGTTTGTTTTTGTTTTTGTTTTTTTTCAAGGTAGGGTCTCTGTCTACCCCAGACTGACCTGGAATTCACTATGTAGTCTGAGGGCGGCCTCAAATTCATGGCAATTCTCCACCTCTGCCTCCACAGTGCTGGGATTAAAGGCGTATGCCACCACGCCAGGCAGACCTGGTCTTTCAAGAAAAGTGTTTTTTGGAAAGTGGTCTCGCTTCCAGCTTCTCTATAGCTCAGAGCCAAGTCTAGGTTTCAGCCCAGGTGGTTTGGACTCCAGATAAGGGCACAAAGTGGATGCACCGCAAATGTCTTTGAACCGCCAGAGCCCCAGCCCTTTAATGGTGTAAAGGCCCCATTGCCTTTACCTAGAGAGTATGAGAGTACAGTAACCCTTTTGTCCTGTGAGCCCACAGTCCAGTGCAGCCCTGGTCACAACTTTAAGGAGAGCTGGGGGACGCCAGGTTATGCCAAGTTATGCCAGGTTATGCTGAGCAGACCCATGCTCAATACCCCGGGCAAGACCTAGGGTTCCCCCAGCGCCCCTAGGCTAGGAAGGCTCAATGACAGCAGGCCTAAAAGCAGGATGCGGAGGAGAGGGGGGTAGACGTGTATACTTGAGTGTGTGTGTGTGTGTGTTTCACAGGACCACCGAGGGTGGGGCCCAAGTGAAGCTTGGAATGAAGCACTACAGGGCCGGAGGTGGGCGTGGCTTGCAGGGCCCTAGGGGTGGGGTTACCACGAGCCGGGACTCGGAGCCAGGCCACCCGACAACAAGGTCCCGGGGCGGGCCGGCGGGGACCTGGGTGGGCGGGGCCTCAAAACCGCAAGCCGGCCAGGAGGCGTTCTGCCGTAGACGAGGAACATGGCCCCGGGGCCGCTGGCCTCCTGGGGCCTCCTGCTGCTGCTGCTGCCGCCGCTCCTGCCGCTGCCGCAGGTGGGTATGCTCGCTCGCGGGAGCAGGGCGCTCGAGGCGGGCCTGCGCACGGCCCCGCCCCGCCATGCCTCACCCCAATCCCCACAGGTGGCGCTGGGTTCCTCGGACGGCAACTGTGACCCCTCGGACGAGTAAGTCACAGCGGGGAGAGGGAGGCGGGGCCTGGCTAGTGCCGCGAAGCTTCTAGCCACTGCTTGAACCCGGCCACGTCCCGCCCAATCCAGGTGTCACTATCCCCACAGGTGCCCGCCCCAGGCCCGCTGGAGCAGCCTATGGCACGTGGGGTAAGTGGAGGCCGAGGTGCCAAGACGCTGGTCGGACGGTTCATCTGAGGAAAGACCCAGTCCAAGCCCACTGCACCTCCCTGAGGCACCTACTGTTATCTGCTGCCCCCCACCCACTCCCAGGACTCTGGGCAGAGTGCCCCCGGTAGCCCGGGAGCACGTCCTGATCACAGTCAGCAGAAGGTAGGATTGTGCAGTTAGCTAGGGACAGTGTGTCCTGGGAGTGAGCCCAAGGCCACCCCTGGCCAGCCCTGGAGAGACAGCCCAGCAGCCTGAGGCCAAGACAGGCAGACTGCTCAGGCCTGGCTCTGGCCCCGAAGGTCTCTGGCATGGAGACATTCTCTGGCTTTCTTGTCACCTATCTGTTGTCCTGTTTGGGGTGGTTGGGGGTGACTGGACCCAGAGTAAAAGTACCCAGTCCAGCGGTAGGATCTTGCTCCTCCCTGCCAGGCTCATCTTGCTCACCGTACTACTGCTGCTGCTGTGTGGGGTCACAGCCAGCTGCGTTCGGTTCTGCTGCCTCCGGAAACAGGCGCACACCCAGACACACTTGCCACCAGCATGGCAACCCCGTGACCTCACGGTCACCCATGTGGACAGTGACAGCCCTGCTCACAGCACAGTGACCTGTGAGTACCTGGTGGCCAACTATCCAGCATGGGATGGGGGTGGACACTGTGGGGTGAATGCTGAACCCCTTCCACAAACCCACTTTCGTTCTCTCTAGCCTACAGCTCTGTGCAGTACCCACTGGGCATGCATCTGCCCCTGTCCTTCAGTGAGCTGGACCCTGACTCAATGGTCCCTCCTGCCTACAGCCTGTATGCTCTTGAACTGCCACCCTCCTATGATGAAGCCATCAAGATGGCAAAACCCAGAGAGGAGGAGCCGGCTCCCTCCCAGAAACCTGATCCTCTCCCTGAAGCCTCAGCACTAGAGACCACTCCAGAGCCCCAGGGGTCAGGCCCTAATGCCCAGTCACCTTAGCTGTGGCCCAGTGTTCCTTGAAGAGGGCAGTTCTTTCTCCTGGAGCCAGCAGACTGTAGCTTGGAGTCTTGGCACCTGGGCCAAGAACCCCTGCCTGCCCTACCATCCTTCCTCTGGGAAGGCCAGCCATCCAGCACATTGCTGCAGACTCGGCCTCGTTGCTATGCAATGCCGGCCAGCCAGCCTGCCCTGTGTTGGCCACCTCCCCCACACACATCAGACCCAGGCTGGCTGATGCTCTCAGCTCCAGGCCCCTGGCAAGGCCCAGCAGACCCTCAACCCAGAGGAGCCCCAGGCCTGAACCTTGTGAGTTCAGGGCCTGCAAACCTTCAGTTTTTTGAGAGAGAATAAAGTTTATGTGTACATGGTCTCTGCTTATATGGAAAGGGCTCTAAGTCCCCAGGGTAATGGGAGGCCTCAGGTAGCCACCCCAGTGCAGGCAGGCAGGGCAACCATGGTATCGGTCTGCTGTTCAGAGCCCGGCTCTGGGTGGTGGGAGAAGTCAGGGGTCATAGCATAAGGGACTAGGACTGTGGTCGGGTGGGAGGGGAGGGCTGTCCCAGATACCCTTCTCTAGGCCCATCTCCTCACCAATCCTTTCCTGTAGGCTGGGACAGTAACCCATCTTTGTCAGCCTCCTTCATCATCTGCCCAGCCTCCATTTCATTGAGGGGCTCACTAGCATTCATGAGCACATACCTGCTGGAGCCTCACACTGAGCCACCATTTACTGTCATCCCCCCATTCTCCCACCCTCTCCCATCCCCAGGCCCTTCTTGAGCATGTTCCAGTCTATGTAGCCCTTGCTCTCCTTGCCAAAGACCCAGAAAGCTGCCCTCTGCTCACCCTCCTGATTCTGGGTCTTCTCCATCTGTGCCAGGAAACTGTCACTGTCACAGTTGAGGAACCCTTTGTCTTCAAGGCGTTTTAAGATCCTGAACTGCAGTGAAGGCTGGGCTGGGCCCCACTTCCAACCCCTCCCCATGAGCTCTGTCTCTTCCCTACTCACACACTCAGATGACCCTAGCCAGGGCCTCACCCCACCTCCCACCCTCTGGCCCTGGCCCACTGTCTTCATCCATATCCTCGGCCATAGAGGCCATGTTGCTCTTGGTGGGAACAGTGCCTAGCAAGCTTGTAAGCCATTCCAATTTGCCTGTGTTCACCTCCCCATTACCTTCTTCACCAAACATCTCAAAGACATTTGTATTCCTTAAGCTGATCAGCTGACATGTGCTCCTTCTGCAGGGAACACCCACACCAGGGGTCCCCTTACTCTTCTCTCCATCCATGGGAGGGTAGGAAGTGACCCCCCCCCATGTACTTGGCCAATCTTCAGAGCATGTAGTTAAAAATGGAGCCCCCAGCAGGTATGTTAATGGACGCCTTTAATCCCAGCACTCCGGAGGCAGAGGTCGGCAGATTAATGTGAGTTCAAGGCCAGCCTAAGACTATATAGTAAATTCCAGGTCAGCCTGGACTAGAGCGAAACCCTACCTTGAAAAAAAAAATGGAGCCCCAGCAGTTAAAATGTGCTTGTTTACAAAGCCTGATGGCCTGGGTTTGATTCCCCAGGATCCATGTAAAACCAGTTGCACAGAGTTGTACATGCATCTGTAGTTAGTTACAGCATCAGGGGGCCCTTTCGTGCCCATACTTGCACTCTCTCTCCTTGTCTCTGGTTCTCAAGTAAGTTTCAAAAACACACAAAAAAGTCTTTTTTAAAAAATATTTATTAGAGCCGGGCATGGTGGCGCACGCCTTTAATCCCAGCACTTGGGAGGCTGAGGTAGGAGGATCACCATGAGTTCGAAGCCACCCTGAGAATACAGAGTGAATTCCAGGTCAGCCTGGGCTAGAGTGACACCCTACCTCAAAAAAAAAAAAAAATAGTTATTAGCCAGGTGTGGTGGTGCACACCTTTAATCCCAGCACTTGGGAGGCAGAGGTAGGAGGATCGCCATGAGTTCAAGGCCACCCTCAGAATACAGAGTGAATTCCAGGTCAGCCTGGGCTAGAGTGACACCCTACCTCAAAAAAATTTATTTATTTATTTATTTGAGAGAGAGAGAATGAATGGGAGTGCCAGGGCCTCTAGCCACTGCAATGAGCTACAGACACATGTGCTACCTCGTGTGGCTGGCTTGCGTGGGTACTGGGGAATTGAACCTGTATCCTTAGCTTTATTTAGCTTCACAGGCGAGCACCTTAACCATTAAGCCATCTCTCCAGCCCCACAAAAAAATCTTTTTAAAAAAATGGAGCCCTGGGCCTGGTGGCACACACCTTTAATCTCAGCACTCAGGAGGCAGAGAAAATCACCATGAGTTTGAGGCCACCCTGAGACTATATTGTGAATTCCAGTTTAGCCTGGGCTAGAGTAAGACTCTACCTTGAAAAACTGAAAATTTAAAAAAAAAATTATTGGAGCCCCAATTCAGAGCAGGCTTCTAAAGACAAGGTGACGTATGTTGAACTTCATAGTGAGTAGGGCCCTGACAGGCAAAAATAAGGTCGGGGGACTGGCATGGGGGATCAGATGAAAGAGACCAGTTAGGGACACAGGAGCTAGGGCATAGGCCAGCCATTGGGGGAGCAGCAGGGCTTATGTGCCCACGGAGCAGGCCCTGGGACCAAGGCAGGTGAAGAATACTGGGGACCAGCATCACGAGGAGCTCAGCCAGGCTAGGCGATGTTCCCTGGGAAAGGCTTCTGGTCCAGCATGCAGCCACTTCTTCCCACCCTCCCAGCAGCAGGTCCCTGGGCAAGCCTTCAGAGAGTGGTGCTCTGCTCTGCCTCTTTAGGGGACAGTGTTGGTGGTGGGACGGCTTTGTCTCCTCCTTCCCCTTGCCTGCCCCCAAGGCTCCTGAGCCCCTCCTGAGGCTCCAAGGGGGGCCTCACACCTCAGGTACTGGTTTTCCCCATTCTGTGCCTGCAAACCCTGTCCCAGAGGCTCCCCCATGGGCACTGCTTCTGTTTCTGGCTCAACCCACCCAGTGGTCCACCAGAAGTTCCAATGAGAACTGAAGCTACTTCACCATGTCTGTGGCTGGTCAAGAAGACAATGCAAGCCAGGCGTGGTGGCACACGCCTTTAATACCAGCACTCGGGAGGCAGAGGTAGGAGGATCGCTGTGAGTTCAAGGACACCCTGAGACTACATAGTGAATTCCAGGTCAGACTGAGCTAGAGTGAGATTCTACCTCAACAAACAAAAACAAAAAGAAAAGAAAGGGAAAGGAAAGGAAAGGAAAGGAAAGGAAAGGAAAGGGAAGGAAAGGAAAGAAAACAATGCAATGCAGTGGCACCAGGCTGCTATGGGATGAGCACATGGTGCAGTAGTTGCAGCTGGGTTTTAGCTCAGCCCAGCTGCCCAGGGTTCCTGGGGTCTATATTCCAAAAGCCTTTTATGGGTGGGAAATCCTGCAGTCCCTATTTTGAGGTAGACTGTCTTTCCCTACAGGGGCCGTTCCTGGCCCTTCTCATGCTAAGATTACCTTGCTCTGAACATAGGTGCCATTGGAGCAGGGTGCATGTGAAAGATTGGCCAATGCCATCCCTTCACACAGGTTGTTCACTCTTCAGGTAAAAACTTCAGTCTAAGGCTGGGCATGGTGGCGCACGCCTTTAATCCCAGCCCTCAGGAGGCAGAGGTAGGAGGATTGCCATGAGTTCAAGGCCACCCTGAGATTACATAGTGAATTCCAGGTCAGCCTGGGCTAGAGTGAGACTCTATCTCAAAAAAAAAAAAAAAAAAAAATTCAGTCTAGCTGGGTGTGGTGATGCACACCTTTAATCCCAGCACTCGGGAGGCAGAGGTAGGAGGATCATAGTGAGTTCTAGGCCACCCTGAGACTCCAGAGTGAATTCCAGGTTAGCCTGAGCTAGAGTGAGACCCCACCTTAAAAAAAACATAAACAGAAACTTCAGTCTACCTCCCTAGAGGTACCGGCCCTCCTGTGTTCAGCTCCAGGACCCTCATCTGAGGCTACCGTTACTTACTTGTGAGACCAGCCAGTTGGAATCTTATTTGGTCCCAGCCTGTTTGGCTTCCCATTCCCATGGACCTAGCACCCGGCACAGTGCCAACACTTGGCAAACACTCTCTAAAGGCAGAGAAACTGAACAAGTGCAGCAGGGATACCATCTCGGCCCACTTGCACGGATGGGGCTGACAGCTTCTGGCTCAGGGAGGAGATAGTTATGGCCTAGGACCAGGCAGGTAGACCTGGAACAGATGGCTGCTGGGAGGCTGGAAAGCTTCCTTCAGTCAGTCAGGGGCTATTCTGGGGCTTCTTAGGGAACCTGACCTCCCTTCAACTCAGAATAGCAAAGCTGGCTCCCTCAGGAGCCACGTGCCCAGGCTGGTCAGTAGCAAGGCGCCTCAGCCACACCCAGACCCTGGGCACCTACCTGTACGTGTATGTTCTGTCAGCTGTGCTCCAGCCCCTTCTGTCTAGGTTAGGTAGTGACACTGACCCCAACACCATAGCTGGGATCCTCCCTTCTCCCATCCAGGCACTGAGCATGAGTCCAGCTGGACAAACCACAGCGCTCAGAAGTTTGCTCACGCAGACCACAGTCCCTCCCGACCTCTGGTTCGCTGCCAGGATTAGCCATAGTCATGGTCAATCCCTTTAACCCTCCTTCTCCTTACTCCTCTGCATGGCCTTAAGGGACTCCCACATGCACACCTGCCCCTCCCCCACAGCATGACTGCCTGACAGCTCTGAGCAGGTGGGGTACTCAGTGTCCTCCTGCAGCCTAGCCAGAGCTCTGCCTGCCAGAATACTCACTGCTGCAGAACGCTCCCTTTTCAGGCCCTCGCCAGCTGCCGAGGCCAAAAGATTTGTGCTGACGAGGGTGAGATGGCTCCAGCAGACCTCCTCTTGGCTGAGGTCAGAGAAAGAACTGGAGAAGAAGCGAACTTTGAGTTTGATGGGGTGGAAAGTCATCCTTACCTTCATCGTGGCTGTGATGTGGCCTTAGTTTCTCCCGCTTGGTGTCCTCCCTGAGCTGTGCAGTCTTGGCCCCACTGCTGCTGAGTGATTGGAGCCCCTAATGTACTTGTTCAGTCACTTTGCATTTTGCATTTAGACAGTTTGAGCAGGGTGAGGGGCTATCGACTGGACATCTCCCGGACATCTCCCAAGGGCACAGGGTAAGGGGACATCTCACAGCACCCAAACCCAGGCCTACACTAGATCCTGGGACCCAGGATTCCAAAGGGGAGGCAGCAGGTTACAGAAAGATGTTGTCATGGCCCTGGACAGCCAAGCCTTACAACTCTCACCTGCCTGTGGCACACAGCTGTAGACAACAGGCCCAGCTATCTGCATCCCCACACCATGCTAGGCTACACACCAAAGCCCCAGACATCCTGGTGACCTCATGATTTACACTTGAAACCGCCATCCCTGGAGCCCAAGTCAGAACTGAGGTGACAATCATAACCCTCCTCTGGCTGACACTAAAGACAGGAGGGCATCACTTAGCAGTCACACAGCTCCCCTCTCGGTTGCACCTCTACACTTACCCTGGGCCCCAGCAAGGGCAGGTGCTCAGGTCCTCACTCTCACCATCTTTCCCTCCTCTGCTCATGCTAGCTGACCTCCATGTGGCCTTCATATCCCATGCCATGCCCCAATCTATGGCCTGGGCTAAGGAAAGACCCTACCTCGAAAACCCAAAAGCAAAACAGAGCATGGGCTGGAGAGATGGCTTAGCAGTTAGGGCATTTGCCTGCAAAGCCAAAGTATCTCTGTTCGATTCCCCAGGGCCCACGTTAGCCAGATGCACAAGGGGGCGCATGCGTCTGCAGTTTGTTTGCAGTGGCTAGAGGCCCTGGTGCGCCCACTCTCTCTTTCTCTCTCTCAAATAGATAAATGAAATATATTTGAAAAAAAGAAAAACAAAGCAAAAATATGTTTTATTTTCTAAAAAAAGAAATTCCTTTCTATTTTGGTCTCTTTTGTACAAGAAGAAAAAAATCTAGAAGAGAGTCTGAACTTCCCCCCCCCCCCAAGGTAGGGTTTCACTCTAGCCCAGGATGACCTGGAATTCACTATGTAGTCTCAGGGTGGCCTCGAACTCACAGCAATCCTCCTACCACTGGCTCCTGAGTCCTGGGATTAAAGGCATGCACCACCACCACATCTGACAGGTTTTTTTTTTTTTTTGGATATATATATTTTTTAATCTGAGAGAGAAAGGGCACACCAGGGCCATCATCCGCTGTAAACAAATTCATGCGCTACCTTGTACATCTAGCTTACGTGGGTCCTGCAAATTCGAACCTGGATCCTTTGGATCCTAAACCACTAAGCCATCTCTCCAGCCCTGAACCTTTGTTTCCCCTGAGGTAGGGTCTCACTCTAGCCTAGGCTGACCTGGAACTCACTCTGTAGTCCCAGACTGGCCTTGAACTCACTGTGATCCTCCTACCTCTGCCTCCCAAGTGCTGGGATTAAAGGTGTGTGCCACTACGCCCGGCTGAAGCATTTTTAAGTATAGCAGTGTTATGAACCTTATACCAGAAAGAACTTTCATCTTGCAAATCAGAACCTCTGTTCCCACTGAGGAGCTTTCCTTTCTCCGTCTCTGTCCCTGGCAACCACCGTTCTATCTTCTGTCTCTGGTTACTCTAGATGCATCGTGTAAGTGGAATCCTACGGGGTTTGTCCTTTCATGTTTGGCTCATCTCACTCAGCATTATGTCCTCAAGGTTCACCCAGTGGTAGTATATTACAATACCCTTCTGTAGGTGAATAGCATTCCATTTTATGAATAGACCATACTTATCGTTGCCCGTCAGCATGGACTCAGATTGCTTCCACCTCTTGGCTTTTGTGAATAATACAGCAAGGAAAATGGAGGCACATGAGGGTACTTTTTTTTTTTTTTTTAAGGTAGGGTCTTACTCTAGCTCAGGTTGACCTGGAATTCACTATATAATCCCAGGGTGGCCTCGAACTCATGGTGATCCTCCTTCCTCTACCTCCCAAGTGCTGGGATTAAAGGCGTGCGCCACAACGCCCCGCTTGTATGAAAGTACTTTTTGAGATAACACGAACACTTAAAGCAGTGGATTTTGAGCAAAATTGTCAACACCCATTCCGCTGAAGGTCTGATGGAAAAGACCAAGGTACCTGAAGGAAGTGGGAATTCTGCCTATAGGCAAAGGCAGGAGTCTGCACCATTAGCTCTTCCCTGGGTCTCCAGCATCCACTGTCATGTGACTTAAACTCTATTTCTGTCCTTGCCTCACATCTATGTGCAAGAGACAAGTGCTTCCACATCTCCTGTTCCCAGGAGCTCAGCGGTATGCTCTGAGCACCCGGCAGACTTCCCCACTGCTGGGCATGAATGTGTTCTCTGGAGCAAGACAGGGCCAATAGTGCCAGTGGTGATGACAGGAAGAGCCCAGTCTTCTGTCGCCCTGGTGCCCAAGGACAGCTTTCTAGGAAGAAGGGAGACCCTTCTACATTGTCTTGGCCATGACAGTGAGGAGACAGCAAGGACCTGCCCCCCCCCTCCCAAGCAGCATTAGCTGCAGACCCACCTTGCCCGAGGTCCCAGGTAGACAAGACACAGTAGGGCTCTGACATCCCCAGGGGCGAATCAAGCCTCCCTCTGCCCACCCTTATTTCCCTTCCTGTCACTGGGGTTCTGCCCTGATGTAATGTACAGCTCCTATCCTAAGCTCCATCCTCCAGGCCTTTAGGGATGATAAGATGGGACGTTAGGGGTTCATCCTTCAATGCACACCTGCAACAAAATTCACTGAGCTGTAATTGTCAGTGTTGGTGAATTGGGAGGCAGAGGGGATGGGCCAGGTGGTGGCTGCTAAGCTCAGCTGCAAACAGTGGGCAGAAGGAAAGTAATGATCTGCAGTGTAAACCACGTGTGAGCCCATGAGTGAACTCGGGAATAAGCCCAACTATGAACTCAGATGTGACTTCAGGTGTGAGTCCAGGAAGGAGCCCAAGTGTGAATCTAAGTGTGAGCCCAGTGTGAACACAGGTGTGAGTTCAAGTATAAGCCCAGGAATGAACCCAATTGGGATCCCAGGAATGAGCTCAGGGCCTCACTGGTTTCATACAACCTCTCTGCCTTCTACTACACATCAGGAGAATTCTGCAGCAGAAGCTGAAGGCCATGAGTTACGTCAGAGGGGACATGAAGTGAAGGTGGGGTGCCAGGTGGGGGTTATCCCCCATGGTTTGATCCTCAGACTCCTTTCTTTTGAGCTTTCTTTCTTTCTTTCTCTTTTTTGTTTTTTTTTCTAGGTAGGGTCTCACTCTAGCCCAAAGTGACCTGGGCCACTATGTAGTCTCAGGGTGGCCTCAAACTTATAGCATCACCACGCCCGGCTTTTTAAAAAATATATATTTGAGAGAGAGAGAATGGGCACACCATTCTCTGTAAACGAACTCCAGATGCATGCACCACCTTGTGCATCTTGCTTACGTGGATCCTGGGGAATCAAACCTAGGTCCTTTGATTTAGCAGGCAATGCCTTAACCATGTATCCTAGCCCCGAACTTTATTGTTTTATGTTTCTGAGGTGGTCAAAGGCACAGGCAGTGTGGAAACCTGCGCGGGATCATTGAGTGGTGTCCTCTAGGGTCAGCGCCATAGTCAGTCACTCGGTCCAACGGGACATTCTGTCCAGACCCCGCCCCGCGTCTCTGCTCCATCTCTTGCCCCATTAACTCTCCACCCCGACTGACCCGGAAGTAGCGCCGCCAGGCGCTAGCTCCACATGTGTCCACCAGGGGGCGCTCGAGCACCGCGCGACTGCGGGCGCAGAGTTGGAAATCCCCCACCTGGGTTTTGGAACTGGACCTTGGGCTAGAGGTAACGAACGGATGGAGCATTCACTCTCCGTCCCTGTTTCTAAAATGTTATCTTGAAAGTCTGACTTTCCCGTTCCCACAATGCAAAGAACAAAAATAGACTTAATTCCATTTCACCCACCTGGAGGACAGGCGGCAGGTCCAGCTCCCTGACTCCAAGCCCGAGCCAAGCTCTCGGGCGAGCCTTCCTCCCTCTCTGCCTCTGCAGCACCCACCAGACTAGCTGCAAAGACTCTAAACCCAATCCTTAGAGTCACCATGCCACCTTGTGTTCCCTGCTGTATCCAGTCCTCGGCAAGCCCAGCTAACCAGCCCAAGGTGCCTGGTTCTACAGTTTCTACAGCTCCTGTGCAGGGGAAGGGAAGGGACTTGTCTTTTTCAGTCTTTGTTTTAATGTGACATCAACACAGTTATTTGGTTCAAAGACATGTAGACTGCTCTTCCTCTGGGGTCCAGTATGCTCAGTGACCAGAGAGGGAGCAGAATCTTTCCCATCTGACAGGCAACTGCTGTCTGGCCCAAATCCCTGTGGTCCAGAAGGGAAACTGAGGCTAGGAGTGAAGATGGGGACTGGCACTGCCAGGCTGCTCTATGGAGTCCTGCCCTCAAAGGCAATAGCCTCAAACTGTGATGGGCATTCTGGGCAGCAGCAAGCAGTCATGGGCCTGACTTCAGAAGTTCCCCAGGAGCTCCCTGTCAGATTGACTCAGCCCTCCATTCCTGCTGTCCTGCTCTGTAGGGATGGGAGACTTCCTCCCCATAGTCCCTCTCAGAGGTCAGGAACACTGGCCTCAAGGCCCAAGGCTGCTAGAAGAGTAAAGGGGCAGGAAAGAGATCCTTAGAAGTCTGAGCCAGCAGGCTGGGCCCACCCCAGGGTACCCAAGGCAGGTCTAAGCATGAACCCCAGGGGCCTGCAGCAGGGCCTAGCCTATCTCAGAGGGACGTCACAGGAAGAGGCTCCAGGGGACCTGCCTCCCAGCAGTGACCTCCTGAGCTGTTTTCCAAAACACCTTGCATTTCTGGCACAGCCTCCCCAGGAGGGGCAGCCACAGGGTTGTGGGTAATGCTGGCTCCAGCATGCATCCCTGCAGCTGGAGGCCCAATACCTTCTCAAGCCTCACATTCCCAGGCCTCTCAAACCATCACCTGGGTCTGTTTCCTGCCCTGACTGGCCCCTATGCTCTGCCCTCCCCTCCTGTCATTGTTCCTTTCAGGCACACCTTGCATCATCTCCCTGGTGAAAGGTGACTGAGCCTGGGGACTAGATTCTAGACAAACAGCCTTCAGGTCCCAGGGGCCCCTCCCTTGCGGGAGGGGCTCTGGCAGGATCCAGAACCAGCCAAGGACTCATGCTGCTCCAAGACTCAGGATTTGGCACCCAGAAAGCTCTGCAGAATGGAGACTGCTATCTTCTTCCTGCCCCAGAGCCTGGGTTGTGGGGTACAGCCTAAGTGTTAAGTACCACCAGACTCAGTGGTGGTAGGCTCAGTGGCCGGAATTGGGAGTGGGACAAAGACTCAGTGATTTCTTAATTCCTGCCCTTGCTGAACCAGCCCACAGCTCCGTGGATGGCCATCTCCACTTCAGAAGGTGCTAGTGCTGCCTTTGGGGGCTCATCAAGAGCCTAGTCAGAGGCCTGGGGCACTGCCACTGGCAAGAGGGGTAGAACTCACGCTCTGCGTAAAAGGTTGGGTCCTTCCCACTCCAGATTTGAAGACTGACCAGACACCTAGCACTGACCGATGGGTAAAAGTCAGGGATCCATAGAGATGGGGGTGTGAACCTATAATCTCAGCACTTGAGAACTGTGGCAAAGGGCTTGGGACAAATCTGGGCTCCACAGTGAGACCCTATATTTAAAAAAGAAAGATTGGGGCTGGAGAGATGGCTTAGCGGTTAAGGCGTTTGCCTGCAAAGCCAAAGGACCCAGGTTCGATTCCCCAGGACCCACATAAGCCAGATGCACAAGGGGGCACATGTGTCTGGAGTTCGTTTGCAGTGGCTGGAGGCCCTGGCATGCCCATTCTCTCTCTGTCAAATAAATAAATAAATAAATATTAAAATAAAATTAAAAAAAAGAAAGACTGGAGCCAGATATGGTGGTATACACCTTTAATCCCAGCACTTGGGAGGCAGAGGTAGGAGGAGTTCAAGGCCACCCTGAGACTACAGAGTGAATTCCAGGTCAGCCTGGGCCAGAGTGAACCCCTATGTCGAAAAAACAAACAAAATAATAACAAGTAAATGAAATATTAAAAAACAGCTGGGCCTCATGACACACATCTTTAATCCCAGCAGTCAGGAGGCAGAGGTAGAAGGAGCACTGTGAGCTCAAGGCCAGCTAGAACTACAGACTTTCAAGTCAGCCTGAACTAGAGGTCCGTGAGACCCTACCTCAACCCTTTTCCCCCAGCAAAAAATGCACACCCACACACACCCACACCACACAGAAGCTAAAGAGATGGTTCAGATTATAAAGTGCTTGTCCCATGAGTGTGAGAGCCAGAGTTCAGATCCCCAACACCCACATAAAGTGCTGGGTGGTTGTAGAGATCCACCTATAATCCCATCCCATGGGATGCAGAGATGGGGGGTCCTTTAGGGCAAGCTGGCTAGCTAGACTAGCTGAATCAGCTAGCTGCTCTCTGTGAGAGACTCTGTCTCAATAAATAAAATGGAGGGCTGGGGAGATGGCTTAATGGTTAAGGCACTTGCCTGAAAAGCCAAAAGACCCAGGTTCGATTCTCCAGGACCCACGTAAGCCAGATGCACAAGGTGGCACATGTGTCTAGAGTTCATTTGCAGTGGTGTGCCCATTCTCTCTCCCTCTTTCTATGTGTCTCTTTCTCGAATGAATAAAAATAAAAACTTAAAAATAAGTAAAATGGAGAGCAACTAAGGAAGACACATGATGTCAACCTCTGGCCTCCACACTCACCCACACTTGTATGCACTCACACATACAAACACACATGCACACGCAAACAAGCAAACAAACAGGGATAGGCATGTAGCACTATTGACAGAGTGCTTGCTTAGTATGCACCATGCCCTGGGTTCCATCTGGAACACACATGTATAATTCCGACAGTTGGTAGTTGGAAGCAGGTGGGTCAGAAGTTCAAGTTCATCCTAGGCTACATAGTAAGTTTGAAGCAAGCCTGGGCAACATACCATCCTGTCTCTAAATAAATAAGTAAATAGAAATAGTACATTTTTTTTTTTTTTTGAGGTAGGGTCTCACTCTAGCTCAGGCAGACCTGGAATTCACTATGTAATCTCAGGGTGGCCTCGAACTCACGGCAATCCTCCTACCTCTGCCTCCCGAGTGCTGGGATTACAGGCGTGCACCACCACGCCCGGCTTGAAATAGTACATTTTATATATATTTTACCACAATTCTTTCTGCTTTGTTTTTGTTTTTCGAGATAGGGTCTCACTGTAGCCCAGGCTGACCTGGTGTTCACTATATAGTCTCAGGGTGGCCTTGAACTCACAGTGATCCTCCTACCTCTGCCTACCAAGTGCCGGGATTAATGGCATGTGCCACAACGCCCGGCCTTTTAACACATTTTTTTAATTTTTTTGTTTATTTTTATTTTTATTTA
The DNA here is from genome assembly GCA_036346955.1 of Dipus sagitta. NCBI lineage: Eukaryota > Metazoa > Chordata > Mammalia > Rodentia > Dipodidae > Dipus > Dipus sagitta. Next base: position 135,934,139 of record CM070773.1, read on the forward strand.
TTTGAGAACGACAGATAAAAAGAGAAAGAGGGCGAGAGAGAGAGAGAGAGAGAGAGAATGGGTGCACCAGGGCCTCCAGCCACTGCAAACAAACTCCAGATGCATGCACCACCTTGTGCATCTGGCTTATGTGGGTCCTGGGGAATGGAGCCTCGAACTGGGGTCCTTAGGCTTCACAGGCAAGCGCTTAACTGCTAAGCCATCTCTCCAGCCCTAAAACATTTTTTAAATGCATATATATGAAAGAGGCAGAGAGAGGGGGAGAAAGAATGCAAAGGAACTCCAGATGCATGTGCCCCCTTGTGCATCTGGCTTACGTGGGTCCTGGAGAATCGAGCGGGGATCCTTTGGCTTTGCAGGCAAATGCCTTAACTGCTAAATCATCTCTCCAGCCCACTAACACAATTTTTAATATAGCTAATGAAGTAGAACTCCATGTTGGAGAATTAGGAGTAACTGGGGACTGGGTGTGGCACACATTTTAATCCCAGCACTCAGAAAGCAGAAGTGGGAGGACTGCAATGAGTTTGAGGTCAGCCTGGAGCTACAGTGAGACCCTACTTGAAAAAAAGTCACTGGGAATTCTTGAGAGACCTCCCCTCCTAGTGAGGTCCATGCAGGGTCTGGGAAGGTCCTTTGTGGGGACCACTGTGCCTAGGGCTAAGCTGGACAGAGTGGGAAGAACAGATGAGAACATCAGGACTCTGGGCATGGGGTCTCTGGATTAGAAAGATGCCTTCCCAAACCCTTGTCAGGAAGGGCTAGTCTGGGTATCTTTTTGTTAGAAAGAACATAGCCCACCTAATTCTGCAACCTGAGAGGAATCCATGGCCCCAAGGGCAGGGAGGACTGTGGCCAGGGTACAGGCTCAGAGGTCAGGGCCATGCTTGTTGGGGAACCAGGCCCCAGTATATTACTGCACTAACACCCTGTGGCTTGTGCTGACACGGAGCCTACAGAGTACCATAGGACCAGAGAAGGTTATTTAACGTCCGCTGGGAATGGCCCTGATGACATTGTCGTGTCAAAGTGACCTCAGCTGGCATCCTGGGGTGGAAGGGCAGGCCCAGGGCACATAGCCCATCTTGTGCTGGCAGAGCCTAACGAAGCTGTGTGGGTAGCAGTCTCAGAAGGCTTTACCCTCAGCAGCCCTCCTGTGGCCACTTAGCTGGCAATCTCATGGGCTTGGACCCCAGGGAAATGTGCCTGCTGATTTGTGCCACAGGTATAAGCTGTTTATCTGTAAGGTATTTGAGTCTCAGGACACCAGGCCCCAGGTGCCATCTATGGGAGATGAGCCCCCAGAATGTCAGAAGCTCCCTTCCCACAGGCAGAGGGAAGTGAAAAGAGCTGGAGGCTAGGGTTCTGTGCTCAGAAGCCCTTGCATTGCCCTAGCTGAGCTAACTTGACTCCTGTGAACACAGCAGGGTCCTGGGGAGGGAGGCCTGTATGGCCATCCCACTTTCAGGGTCCAGTGTGGCTCAGCTGGGTGTGTATATCAATTAACTCTAGGGAAGCCTCCCTGAGCATGTTTAGATCTGGGGGTTACACCAGGTTGGGAGAGGCTAGGGGACCCAGAAAATGTCTCAGGGCTCAGAGCCCCCCCTGGGCTGGGCAACTGAGGCCTGAGTCCCGCATCCCTATACACTCTCAGCTGTATGTCTGTTTCAGAGTCTGTGTGTGGCTCTCCACACCTCTCTGAGTCTGCAGGTCTCTGGGTCAGTTCTGTGCTATCCTCATATCTTTTCTCACAGAGGATGTCCCCAGGATGTGGCTGTCAGTTACACCCCTAGGACTAGGCCCTGTGACCTGCAGAGGGTGGCAGAAACTAATAACAGCAGCTTCTGTCAGTTTGCTGCCAAGGCTGGACAAGACATGGGGATGGGGACCAGGTGGGAGAGGGAAATTCTGACTGCCCTATGACTCCACAGGAGCTTGTGCTCCAGTGTCTGTGCCAAAATAAATGCCCAAGAGGATACCTGGAGGTAGGGTTAGGGCCCCAGACTGAGAGAGGGGAGCCCTAGCCTGCTCAAGCCATCTGAAGGGGCTGGCCAGAGCAGGGGCCGTAGGCTTGAATCTCTCTCCATTGTCTCCTCTAGCATCCCAGAGCTGCCTACCGATATTCCCTGGGGCGTCTACACTCAGGGGTTCAGACCCAGAACTCCAAAAGCCTGCAGCTAGAGCAGGAGATGCCGGGGCAAAATGCTCCCAGCCTTAAGCCGCACAAACAATAAAGACTTCTTTATGTGTAGCTCAGCTGCTGCCCAAACCCTGGGGTTTTGTTTTGTTTCGCTTGAGACAGGGGCTCACTCTGTAGCCCAGACTTGCCTGGAAACTGGCTTTGTATACCAGATTGGCCTTGAACTCTTTTTTAAAATACACTTTATTATTTATTTATTTGAGAGAGAAAGAGGCAGAGAGTGTAAGTGAGAGAGAGAATGGGTGCACCAGGGCCTCCAGCCACTGCAAACGAACTCCAGATGCATGTACCTCCTTGTGCATCTGGCTTACAGGGTCCTGGAGAATCGAACAGGGATCCTTTGGCTTTGCAGGCAAACGCCTTAACCACTAAGCCATCTCCCCAGCTCCTGGCCTTGAACTCTTGGTAATCCTCCTGTCTCGCCTTCCTTAGCACTGGGATTATAGGTGGGACCTCCACACCTGGCCCAAAACCCTGGTTTTAGCTTGGAAGGCAGGTGAAGAACCCTGTGAGGTTGCTTCTTTCCTATGGCGTACTCCTGCCTGCTGACAGGTGACAGCCCCTCCCTGTGTGGTGGGTATTGCCCCACCAGAAAGAGCCACCAGGGTCTGAAGGAAGCATTTTTTTGTTTGTTTTTTTTTTCTTCTTTGAGGTAAGGTCTTGCTGTAGCCCAGACTGACTTGGAATTCACTTTGTAGTCTCAGGCTGGTCTTGAATTTACAGCGATCTTCCTTCCTCAGCCTCTCCTCCTGGGAATAAAGGGGTGCACCACCTCGCCTGGCTGGAAGGAAGCTTTTCAGAGTCTTCACAAACATCCCAGAGATGTCTAGGTACTACAGTACTAAACTGCCTGACAGGGAGATAGGGATCAAACTATTTCCCCACTAAGCAAAGGGAGAGGAGACATTACACAGGGATGCAGAGCCCTGGGTAGGCAGCAGAGAACCTTAACAGCCTCACTGAGCACCTGAATCCAGCTATGTCTGAAGCCGAGATGTCTGTTCATGAACTGTTCATTGAGTCTACCAACTGCTGCTTTTCATACATGGTGATTTAAGATACTACACTTGCTGGGTTGACTCTCCTTGATCCAACTGTGTTTTGTGTGTGTGTGTGTGTGTGTTGCACACACACTCATACCTATATATGCATGCTTCTAGGTAAATGCTCTTTCTAATTATAGTTGCCTCCTTCCCCACTAAAGAAGTTTATGTTTCAAACTCCAAATGAAGATGATGTGACATGAGGACTACTGGATGAAGCCATGCCTTATCTCCACAATGCAGCTCAGGGTGATGTGCCCACCACAAGAAATGATGGCTGTGGCTGACTCCCGGGAAGGTAGCTGCTGGCAGGCCATGCTGGGCCTTTACTGATCTCAGCTTGTCTGGGCAGCTCTGAGGTACAAAAGGAGCTGTCTGAGCTTTCCCTGGATTTTTTGGTCCAACTCAAGGGCAGGGAACATAGGCCACCAGTGTACCATCAACAAGCAAGCCACCTATTTTTTATTTTAGAGAGCAAGAGAGAGAATTGGCACACCAGGGCCTAAGCCACTTAAATCAAACTCCAGATGTTTGTGCCACTTAGTGGGCATGTGCAACCTTGCACTTGCCTCACCTTTGTGCTTCTGGCTTATGTGGGATCTGGAGAGTAGAACATGTGTCCTTAAGCTTCGCAGGCAAGCGCCTTAACCACTAAGCCATCTCTCCAGCCCAAGCCACCTATTTTCTTTCTTTCTTTTTTCTTCTTTCCTTTTTTCCTTCCTTCCCCCCCCTTCTTTCCTCTTTTTTTCTTTTTTGTTTGTTTTTCAAGGTAGTGTTAGGATCTCATTCTAGCCCTGGAAGACCTGGAATTCGCTATGTAGTCTCAGGCTGGCCTCAAACTCACAGCAATCCTCCTACCTCTGCCTCCCAAGTGCTGGGATTAAAGGCGTGTGCCACCATGCCCAGCTCTTTCTTCCCTTCCTTCCTTCCTTTCTTTTCTTTTTAGACTTTTCAAGGTAGGGCCTCATTGTAGCCCAGGTTAACCTGGCACTCACTCTGTGGTCCCAGGCTGGCCTTGAACTCACAGTGATATTACTACCTCTGCCTCCCTAGTGCTGGGATTAAAGGCGTGTATCACCATGTCCAACAAGCCACCTATCTTATCTCCTCTATCTTTTACCAGCCATTTATTTTTTTGGGGGGGTTTGAGGTAGTGTCTCGCTCTAGTCCAGGCTGACCTAGAATTCATTATGTAGTCTCAGAGTGGCTTCGAACTCACAGTGATCTTCCTACCTCTGCCTCCTGAGTGCTGGAATTAAAGGCATGAGCTACCACACTGGGCTTTCGCTTTTTAAATTTAATTTTTTTATTTTAGAGAGAGAGAGAGAAAATTGGCACGCAAGGGTCTCAGCCGCTGAATCGAACTCCAGACGCTTGTACCACCTAGTGGGTATGTGCGACCCTTGTGCTTGCCTCACCTTAGTGCGTCTGGCTTACCTGGGATCTGGAGAGTCAACATGGGTCCTTAGGCTTCACAGGCAAGCACCTTAACCACTAAGCAATCTCTCCAGCCCTTTTTTTTTTTTTTTCTTTTGGTTTTTCGAGGCAGGGTCTTACTCTAGCTCAGGCTGACTTGAACTCTAGGCAATCCTCCTACCTCTGCCTCCTAAGTTTTGGGATTAAAGATGTGAGCCACCATACCCGGCCCTTTTTTTTTTTTTTTTCAATAGTGTGTCTCCACATAGCTCAAATCACATGCACATGTCCAGATTATTTGAGGTTGGCCTCAAATTTTCAATCCTTCTGCCTCAGTCTCCTGAGTGCTGGGATCACAGACAGGTGTCACCATGTCTGGCTCATCTAACATTTTTTTTTTCTTCTGTTTTTGTTTTCAAGGTAGAGCCTTGAGCTAGTCCAGGCTGACCTGGAATTCGCTATATAGTCTCAGTATGGCCTTGAACTCACAATGATCCTCCTACCCTGGCCTCCCAAGTGCTGAGATTAAAGGCATGCGCCCACCATGCCCAGCCCATTTAACATTTCCTGATCTCCCCACCCCAATTTTAGTGCCCTTTACAAAGGATGTCTGGTTTGTAATCAAAAATGAGTGACCAGGAGGGTCAGGGTGAGAAGTAGGGAGCCTTGGGATGGAGCCAAAACTCTGTATTACTGGGAGAAGTCCATGGGTCCTTCTAATGTGTTAGCCAGTCCACATAAACTTTACCCTGCTCCCTCCATGCTCCTTCCCTGGGGGATGGGCGTTTCCCTGGAGGTCAGTGCCACATCACTCTGGCTGGTGTAGACACCTGGATAAGAGTACACTGAGCCGGGTGTGGTGGCACATGCCTTTAACCCAGTACTTGGGAGGCAGAGGTAGGAGGATCACTGTGAGTTCTAGGCCACCCTGAAACTACATAGTGAATTCCAGGTCAGCCTGAGCTAGAGTGAGACCCTACCTCAGAAAACCAAAAAAAAAAAAAAAAGAGTACACTGAGTGGAGAAGTAATTAGTGCTTTCTTCCTGGTCACCTACATTCTCTGTCCCAGGGCACTATCACGTGTCCCTCCTCTTTCCTTCCTCTTCTCAGTGCTCTGGGGTGTAAAGGCAAGGCAGGGGCAGTCTGCCGACTTGTTACTGGAAGTGATGATGGGATGGCTGTGCAGTGGAGAAGCCAGTGTTCAGCCGCTTAGGAACAGAAGCCCAGCAGGGGCAGGAGTCCAGGGTTTGACAAAGAGGCCTTGCCAGTCACCATCCTGCCCTTTCATAAGATCTAGAAATCTAGAAATGTCCCCTGCAGTTCCAAGACCCTTCAAAGCCCAGCTGGAGAGAGGCACCCAGGCTCTGCCAGCCCTGATCTGGGTCCCCATCACATGCCCAGATTGTTTGAATAATTCAGATTTAAGAAGACCTACTTTCCTGTTAGGCCATTTCCTGCTAAAGAGCAGATGGGGGAGGGGCAACTGAATTATACATTCGTGCTCCCTGGGTTTTTAGAGAAGGCTGGGCATTGAGCCAGCCCCTGGGCAGTGCCTCCACCCTGGGGCCCTGTTCAGCCCTACAGCCACTGCTGGCCAGACCCCGAGCTAGTCACAGCTGACTGGGTGTGGCTAGGACTTGGCCAGCTGATCTCTTAAGGGAGTGTATTTGAAAAATCAGGAGATGCCTGGGCTCTGCATTGCAGGCAGGGTTCCCCTGGACTTTTGCCCCACTGTAGAGGGGGACGGGCAGCATGTCAGAACCAAAACCTTCAAAAGGCCAGGATTGAAGTAGAGTCTAGAAGCGGAGAGGGGGTCTTCAGACCTGAGGTACAAAAGTGAAGACTAGCCAGGCATGGTGGTGCACACCTTTAATCCCAGCATTCAGTACTCAGGAGGCTGAGGTAGGAGGCTCAGTGTGAGTTCGAGGCCAGCCAGGTACCACTGAGTAAGTTCCTGATCAGTCTGGGTTAGAGTGAGATGCTGCCTCAAAAACAAAACAAAACAAAAAAATATCATAAAGACTATCTCCTTATCTCCAGGGTAGGGTTCTGGCTGTAGGGTGGAAACATGTTAGAGAATGACCAGGGTCTGGGCCAGAGGCTCCTGCTGCCCAGGGAATGTGTACATCAGCCAGGAAATTTGAGAATCAAGGGCCAGCCCTTCCCTTCTTCCTTCCTTCCCCTCAACTTTGCCCCTCACACCCAATCCATAAACACATAAATGATGACTTCAGCCAGTGCTGTGGGGAGAGTTTCAGGGGAAGGACCTGCCCCACCCTGATCATTAACAGATCACTTGGAGGCACAGAGGCTGCAACTCAAAGCCTCCTGCCTGAGCCTAAAATCCCAGTACTTGGAGGTTCCCAAGTTCCAGTCCAGCCTGGGCTGCATATTGTGCCCCTGCCTCAAAACAAACAGCCCACCCAAACCAACCTTACCTGTCCAGTATCCTCATGTGGGACCTTGTTCCACAGTACTAGTAATGACTGGGAGGAGGGGAGAGCATCAATGGTGGCCTGTGGGACAAAGGAACCCCAGGGTCCAGCTCTGTCAGTGCCCAGTGTGCACCTTTGCCTGCCCTGTGCTAGGTATGTAGAGACTAGAGGGGGTTGGGGAATGAGAATCCCACAACAGCATAGAAGGCTTTGGGCTGCTCTGCTTGTGCCTCAGTTTCCCCTCTACATCATCTGCCTCTTCACCTTTCTTCTTTTTTTCATTTCCACTTTCATTCCTCTACCCCTGTGGGCCTCAAAAGGAAGGGATGGCACCAGGCCTGTTGAATTTTGAGGACCCCTTAGAACCTAGGACCCTCTTGTCAATGCCCGTAACCCCATTCTCTTTCTAATGTCCCCTGGTACTTGATGTGTTCCATGCTGTAACCTTCTGTGGGAGAATCCTGTACTCAGGTGCCTTTGAATATCCAGCTATTTATATTCTTTTGGCTTGTTCCTCTTCTAGGCAGCAGTGACTGCCCAGGACCCCAGTTCCACACCCTCCCAGGTATTGCCCTAGTTGCTGGGAACATCAACCAGAGTTCTTCCACCTAACTTGTAGATGTTCCCCAGAGCTCTGGGGGGTGAACAGGGGCACAATGGATGAAGGAGCATTCATAATACAAGAAGAGGTTTGAAGGTTGGAGAGATGGCTTAGTAGTTAAGGTGCTTGCCTACAAAGCCAAAGGACCCAGGTTTGATTGCTCAGGACCCATGTAAGCCAGATGCATAACGGTGGCACATGTATCTGGAGTTCATTTGCAGTGTCTGGAAGCCCTGGCACAGCCATTCCTTCTCTCTCTCTCTCAAATAAATAAATAAAAATTAAAATAAAATTAAAAAAAGAAGAGGGTGGGCAAGGCAGCTGGGAATAGACCACTCATAAGAAATGAAGCTGGCCAGGGATGTTCTTAAGGAAGGGCTAAGCTAGCTGGGGTTGAGGGGACATTTTTGTAGAGTTGGTGGTAGCAAAGTTCCTGGTCTTCACAAGGTTATGGGCCAGGCACCTCTGAGTAGATGGAACCACAAGGGATAGTGAGGAAGGCAGTAGGGACCTGGGCTCTGTGAAGAGAGAGTGGGATGATGGAGCTGTCAATGGTTTCAAGTAAAAGAGGAACGTGGTTGACAGTCATTTTTTAAAAAATTTTTAAATTTGTTTTTGGCTTTTAGAGGTAGGATTTCACTCTGGCTCAGGCTGTCCTGGAATTCACAGAGATTCTCCTACTTCTGCCTCCCAAGTGCTGGGATTAAAATCATGTGCCACCACACCCAGCTCTTCAGAAAGCTTTTTTTTTTTTAAATATTCAGGGCCTCCAGCCACTGCAAAGGAACTCCAGACAGGTGTGCCCCTTGTGCGTCTGGCTAACGTGGGTCCTGGGGAATCAAACCTGCCTGGGTCCTTTGGTTTTGCAGGCAAATGCCTTAACCGCCAAGTCATCCCTCCAGAAAAGCTTTTGAATCCTTCAAGCCAGGTGTGGTGGCGTGCCTTTAATCCCTGCACTTGGGAGGCAGAGGTAGGAGGATCGCCATGAATTCAAGGCCAGCCTGGAACTACAGAGTGAATTCCAGGTCAGACTGGATTACAGTGAGACTCTACCTCAAAAAGAGAGAGAGAGAGAAAAAACAAAACAAAACACTGTCAACAAAGCCAAATATTCAATGATTCTTTACCACCACTATCTGCCAAAGCCTTCCTAACCAATATGATCAGTAACAGGTGATAGAAGTAATAAAATTTAAAGTTATTTAAGCACTTTTTCTCTTTTTTATTTTATTTTTTATAATTAACAACTTCCATGATTGTAAACAATATCCCATGGTAATTCCTTCCCTCTCCCTACTTTCCCCTTTGAACCTCCACTCTCCATCATATCCCCTCCCCCTCTCAATCAGTCTCTTTTATTTTGATGTAATCATCTTTTCCTCCTATTATGATAGTCTTGTGTAGGTAGTGTCAGGCACTGTGAGGTCGTGGATATCCAGGCCATTTTGTGTCTGTATTGCATCTTCCAAGGCTAGGGCCCATTGCGGAAGAGGTGGTGGAAAGAACCAAAGGAAGGACAGGACTCCTTACAATTTTTTATTTATTTTATTTATTTATTTGAGAGTGACAGACAGAGAGAGAAAGAAGCAGAGAAAGAGAGAATGGGCGCGCCAGGGCCTCCAGCCACTGCAAATGAACTCCAGACGCGAGCGCCCCCTTGTGCATCTGGCTAATGTGGGTCCTGGGGAATCGAGCCTTGAACCAGGGTCCTTAGGCTTCACAGGCAAGCGTTTAATCACTAAGTCATCTCTCCAGCCTTTTTTAATTTTATTTTTATTTTTTTATTTTTTATTTTTTATTTTTATTTTTTGAGGTAGGGTTTCACTCTAGCCCAGGCTGACCTGGAATTCACTATGGAGTCTCACGGTGGCCTCGAACTCACGGCAATCCTCCTACCTCTGCCTCCCGAGTGCTGGGATTAAAGGCGTGCGCCACCATGCCCGGCCGTATTTTATTTTTATTTATTTTATTTTATTTTTTTGTGTGTGTATTTTCGAGGTAGGGTCTCACTCTAGCCCAGGCTGACCTGGAATTCACTATGGAGTCTCAGGGTGGCCTCAAACTCACAGCGATCCTCCTACCTCTGCCTCCCGAGTGCTGGGATTAAAGGCGTGTGCCACCATGCCCGGCTTTTTTTTTCTTTTTTGACAGTCATTTATTGAGCAGGTGGGAAGAGGACATAGTGCTCCAGAGGGTCAGAGCCCATAGAGTGAGGTGGCAGCAATGATGTTGTATTTGGAGTTCCTTACTCCCAAAGCAGGAGGCCACTCACATGGAAGGGAGAAAACAAAGAACCCTGTAGTGTTATGGAGAGATAATGTACACTAGGTACTCAGCAAAATGTACACAAACATCCATGTGACTGTGTGAATATATATGCATGTATTTCCTCGGGGCAATGCCCTAGTAGCACTGTGCACCCAGCTCCTGGATCTTCACTTCTATTGACCACTGTCCACTAGCAGGAGCCTTGGCTTCTGGGAAAATGCAGAGAATTCAGAGCTGGGGCAGGGAGAGCACAAGAGGAACCTGGATCTTCTTCGGCCAAAAGCACTGGGACATGTCTGTGGCCTGACCTGGTGTGCCTAGGACAGGCAGGGGAAAGGAAAGTATGGTGAACATATGGGGTAAAGGACTGTCTCAAAGAGCAGGTGACAGTAGCACAGACCTGAGAAGGTGCAGAAGAGGTGGTGGACCTGGCTAGAAGGTGCACAGTTGCCAACAAGAAGGGAAGCTTTCCCAGGAATGAGCAGGGGGAAGTGCCAGGTTCCAAGCTGGGATACTGCCACTGAACTGAGGGTTGTGACCCCCTTTTTTTTTTTTTTTTTTTTTTTTTTTTGAGTCTCACTCTAGCCCAGGCTGACCTGGAATTCACTATGTAGTCTCAGGCTGCCCTCAAACTCATGGCTATCCTCCCACCTCTGCCTCCCAACTGCTGGGTTTACAGGCATGTGCCACCACACCTGACTATGACCCTGTTTCTTTTTAATTAATTAATTAATTTTTGTTTTTTCAAGATAAGGTCTCACTCTAGCTCAGGCTGACCTGGAATTTTCTGTGTAGTCTCAGGGTGGCCTTGAACTCATGGCAATCCTCCTACCTCTGCCTCCCGAGTGCTGGGATTAAAGGTGTGCACCACCATGCTACCATGGCCGGCTTTTTATTTTTATTTGGGACAGAGAGAGAGAGAGAGAGAGAGAGAGAGAGAGAGAGAGAGAGAGAGAGGAGAGGTAGATTGAAAGAGAAAGCGAGAGTGGAAGAACGAAATAGAGAAAGACAGAGAGAAAGAGAACGTGCCAGGGCCTCTAGCCACTATAGATGAACTGCAGACGCATGTGCCACCTTCCTTGTGCATCTGGCTTACATGGTACACAGAGAATCGAACCTGGGTTCTTACACTTCGCAGGCAAAGCTTTACCGCTAAGCCATCTCTCCAGCCCGACCCTGTTTTTCTTTTTCTTTTTCTTTCTTTCTTTCTTTCTTTCTTTCTTTCTTTCTTTCTTTTTTTTTTTTAAGAGAGGCTAGTGGAGAAGTGGGTGCAGGCATGAAGGAAAAGGTTCACTGGGTCTGATTTGGAAGGGACAGCATGGGGCCACAGGACCAGCGACTCAGGCAGGCTAAGATGGAAGTGAAAGCCAATGGGACAGAAGCGTGGCTGGAAATGGAGGGCAACTGGAGTGGCATATTCCACTGACCATGACGGCCTTCCTTCCTACCTGGGGTTCTTGTCCCCAGTGGTCCATTCTTGCTCTGGTGGCCACCAGGCCATGCTCGCCCACAGCCTTCCCGGCCTTGAACCCCAGGCGGAGGGCGCATCGGCCTGGAGGACGTGGCATAGAAATTGAGCCTGCTCTGCCGACACCACTGGACCTGGGAGATTCTGTTTTTTGCTAGCCAGGGCACTTTGGAAAGTCTGCGGGGACGCTGCCCATGGGGCACGGGAGCAGGACCGCGGTCTCTTTAAGCCGATCAAGCACGCGCAGGGCGGGAAGGGTGGAAAGCGCGGCGCGCGCGCGCTCGCTTCCCGTGCGCGGTGACGCGACGTGGGGTTTCCCAAGGCTGCGGGCAAGGGCCGCCGCGCCCATCCTGATGGCTGGAGGCGTCTGAGGGGCGGACGACGGCGGCGACGGCGGCGGCGGTGGCGGCGGCGGCGGGCGCGGGCGGCGAGGGCAGCGGGGCCGGGACTGGAGTAGCCGCCGCGCGGACCCGACCAGCCTCGCCGGCTCCTGCCCGCAGGCCGCGAGCGTGACGATCGGGACGATCAGAGAGCGGCGTGGGCGCGTCAGGCCGGGAGAGCGTGAGGTGAGCGCGGCCGCTGCGGCCTGCCGACCCCAGGCCTATCGGCGACCCCGGCCTCGAGTCCTTCTCTGCGGGTGCCCGCGGGGGCTCTGGGCTTCTCGTCTTGGAGAGTGTGTGGGGGCCTGCACTCGCCAGCTTCGCCCCCCCGCCCCCACCCGCCCCACCCCCACCGCCGGCCTGGTCTTCCTGCCGCGCCCGGGTGCGGCCCTCGGGGAATTAGCCGGGGTTCCATGCCCGGCGGTGGTGAGGTCCTGAGTTGGAAGCCCGGGAACCGGGCGGTGGACGCGCACCAGGCGCTTCTTCCCGCGGTGCGCTGGGAGGTGGGACGGCCGAACGTAGTAGGCCCGGGGGAAACCCAGCGGGGTTCGGAGGATGCGGAGCGCCGGGAGCGCCCGCCGCGGGAACAAAGGCCGAGCCTTGGGGAGCTCGCGCCACGCCCGGCCGCTCCTTCCTGCGGGGCGTGCGGCGAGACGGGGCTGCCCCGGGAGCGGCCGCGCCGCGGGACAAAGCCGGGGTGTGTGTGGGGAAAGCCTTCGTGCTGCGTGTCTTCACGCGGGCTGCTACCTTAACCTCTCCAGCTCGGGGCCGGTCTACAGTCGGCCCGGGAACACCCCTTGTCCCCGAGCTCTGGACACCCCAGACCCGGTGGCGTCCAAATGAATGGGCGCCGCGTCCGGCTGCCGCGACAAGATGGCGATACGCGCCTTTGTCAGCCGAGGCCGTGCTGCCCCGCCGGCCCGGCGGAAAACAAAGGCCGGTCCCGGCGGCCGGTCTTTGTGGAGGAGACACGGGTCTGGGTCTCCGGGATGACTGGGCGGGACGGGACGTTCTGCCGAGCACCCCGCAGCCAGGGGCAAGGGCCTCCACAGCCTCCCCCTGTTTCCCGTCGGAAACTGGTACTTGGCTTTGATATTTTCTAACACCTTTGGAGGCATTTGAACATTTTTTTCGGGATGTGTAAACGGCACTGTTACCGTTCAGAAGCAGCATCAGCTGTATGTACTCAATTCTTCATGGGGGCTTTCCAGGGGTAGCTGTAACATCCATTGGCTGAAGGACAACATCGATGCCAGGATTTTTATTTTGAGAAGGCAGTCAGTGGCATTCACAGCTATGGGTTGCTAGAAATGCTTTGGAGAGTATTTGTGGTTATTTTGTGTTATGTTGAGGTCTGATAGCAGTTATCACAAGTAATATTTTGGTGGTTAAGTAGCCGTTTATGAGATTGACTGTTAACGAAGAAAGTATGTAGATCATCTTTCATGATTAGCAAATAGCAGTGTTTTGTGAGAAGTTCTAGTTCACTCTAGAGATTGGGTGAGGTCTTCAGAGCAAGCATTGTTAGTTTCTACATTTTCTTCTGATTTGAACCTATATTCTTTTAGGGGGTGCAGAGAAGATAGCCTTTATTTGACGATAAGGTTTTTTCATGCTGAGGTAGTTTTTTTTTTTTTTTTCAGGATTCTTCTGGAAGGTATATACTGCAAAAAAGAAAGCCCATAAGCAGTTCCCTTTTTACTGTCTTGCACTGGGCGTGTGGACAGGAATGGAACTGGTGCCATCAATTTGGAGACAGGTTTTGGAATCTTCAGACGGCAGAACTGGGTGGCAGGTTATGGCAGACATACCTTTCTGACAGAGCTGACCAGAAATAAGAGGGGTGTGGGGGTGCTGGACTGCAGTGTCCTGCATACACTTTATTTTATAGATGCAACAAAGTGTTGCAGCCTTCCTTAAGAAGAAGCATCTGGAGAGTCAGAGTTAGGTTTTCTGGTTGAGTCTGCACACACAACCTGTACAACAAAGCTATGTTTATCCCATTAAAGCAATACTAAGCAGAATGCTCTTAGTGACACATAAAAGGCTTTTCTTTGTTTGATATCCTCAGTTATTTCTGATTGGGGGGGGGAGGAAGTTACAAATAAATTTCCTTATAGTCAGAAGGCTGCAGATTAAGCCAGATTTGGTGACTGGAACATGCCTGTAGTCTTAGCACTCTAGTTGCTGAGGCAGGAGGTTTGCTACATGTTTGAGGACACTCTGGACTACATATTTCATTTTATATTTTATATTTTATTTTTTGGTTTGTTCGAGGTAGGGTCTCAATCTCCCTCAGGCTGACTATGGAGTCTCAGGGTGGCCTTGAACTCATGGCGATTCTCCTACCTCTGCTTCCTGAGTGCTGGAATTAAACACTTGCACCACCACACCCAGCTATTGGACTACATATTAAGACCTATCTGAATCCCTGACCTCAAGAAGCCTGCGTGATAGTGATAGTGTATTTCTTTTGTTGTTGTTTTCAAGGTAGGGTCTCTAGCCCAGGTTGACCTGGAACTCACTCTGTAGTGCCAGTCTGGCGTCGAACTCAATGATCCTCCTACCTCTGCCCCCTGAGTGCTGGGAGGTGTGCACCACCACCTCTGACAATGTTTTTTGTTTTGTTTTCTGAGGTAAGGTCTCACTCTAGCCCAGGGTGGCCTTGAACTCACAGCAATTCTCCTCTCTCTGCCTTTCCAGTGCTAGCACCCGGGATGAGGAGGTAGGTGGATTGCCATGACCCCCATTCAATTTCCCAATACCCACATAAAAGCCAGATGCACAAAGTGGCACGTGCTTCTGGAGTTCCTTTGCAAGTGGCTGGAAGTCTTGGTGCACCCATTCTTTCTTTATCTTCTTGGAAATAAGTAAGTGAAATACTTTTAAAAAATTTATTGAAAAAAAAAAAGGCTGGAGAGATGTTTAGCAGTTAAGGCACTTGTCTGCAAAGCCAAAGGATCCAGGTTCGATTCCCTAGAGCCATGTAAGCCAGATGCATAAGGGGACACATGTGTCTGGAGTTTGTTTGTGGTGGCTGGAGGCCCTGGCGTGCTCATTCTCTCTCCCTCTCTCTGCCTCTTTCTCTCTCTCAAGTAAATAAATAAATATATTAATTAAAAGAATAATTGAAAAAAAAGGGGCCGGAGAGATGGCTTAGCTGTTAAGGTGTTTGCCTGCAAAGCCAAAGGATCCTGGTTCAATTCTCCAGGACCCACTTAAGCCAGATGAACAAGGGGACGTATGCGTCTGGAGTTCATGTTTGCATGCCTATTCTCTGAATTCCAGGTCAGCCTGGGCTGGAGTGAGACCCTACCTCGAAAAAACAAAACAAAGAAACAGTTATTGGGCTGGCTGATGGCTCAGCAGTTAAAGGCACTTGATTGCAAAGCCTGATAGCCTGGGCTTGATTCTCCAGTACCCACGGAAAGTCAGATGCCAAAGTTATGCATGCATCTAGAATTTTTTTTTGCAGTGACAAGAGGCTCTGGCATGCCCATTGTGCTCTCTCTCTTACCTATTCTCTTTTGGCTTTGCAGGCAAATGTCTTAAACACTAAGCCATACCTATAGCCCCCCCCCCCAATTTTTTTTTTGGTTGGAGTGATGGCTTAGTACTTGATTGGGAAATTTAAGGACCCAGGTTTGCTTCTCCAGTACTCACATAAGCCAGCTGCGCAAGGTGGCACATTTCAAGATAGGGTCTTGTTCTAGCCCAGGCTGACCTGGATTTAACTCTGTGGTCTTCAGGTGGCCTTGAACTCATGGTGATCCTCTTGCATCTGCTGGGATTAAAGGCATGTATGTGCCACCATGCCCACCCACATAAAATATTTTAATAAAAATAAGAAAAAAATTCACGTATTTTTTTTATACCTAATGAGTTTATACCTTCATAGTTTGTATTGTTTGGTATATTTATATTGGTCACTTGAAAAATGGACTGAGTTTAAGAAATGGTAATTTCTCAGAGGAAGTACCAAACCTTTTGTTACATTTTATTTAGCAAAAACTGTTATTCATTAGTTTTATCAGAAAAGTTACATCTCTAAAGGTAGCCTTGAGGAAAGAATGAAAGAGCTGGAGTCTCTTGACTCACCATCCCTGGGCGTTGTATCCATGCTTATGGTACTGAGCAATTCTGAACCCCCCCCCCCCGCCCCCCAGATAGGGTCTCATCTCTATCTCAGGCTGACCTGGAATTCACTATGTAGTCCCAGGGTGGCCTCATACTCACAGCAATCCTCCTACCTCTGCCTCCTGAGTGCTGGGATTAAAAGGCTTGCGCCACCACACCCTGCGTGATTCTATTTTAGAAAAGCAGTATCCACATTTATTAGTTTCTTTATTGGATTGTTTTTCTCTGCCCAAGAGATTTGGCTCATGTCAGTCACTAAATTGGATTAAATTCTTACTGTATGTGGACTTTGGCTTTAGCATTAGTGGATTGGTAATAGATAGTGTCAATTTCATTATTTGGGCTTGACCATATGGCATGCCATGTTGTTTTGTTACTTTTGAGATAAGCATCTTTTAGTTCAGGCTGTCCTGGAACTCACTGTGTAGCCCAGATTGGCCTTTATGTGGTGATCCTCCTGCCTCAGTCTCCCCGGTGCTGTGATTACAAGTTTGAGCCACCACGTCTGACTTCATGTTGTGCTATTTTGAAATCCCTATTTAATGTAAGTCTCAAGACATGGAAGACAATATTTTAGATTTTAACCCTGGATTAAATTGTGATTGCAATTGTTATCCAAGCACATAGGAGGTAGAGGCAGGAGGTTAAGGAGTTGAGACCAGCCTGGGCTACATGAGACCATGTCTCTCAAAAAACAAAAATATAAGCCGGCTGTGGTGGCGCACACCTTTAATCCCAGCACTCCGGAGGCAGAGGTAGGAGGATCGCTGTGAGTTCGAGGCCACCCTGAGACTCCATAGTGAATTCCAGGTCAGCCTGGGCTAGAGTGATACCCTATCTCGAAAAACCAAAAAAATAAAAAAATAATAAATTCTTATTTCTGGCTTGCATTTGTGGTATTTTATTTTATTTTATTTATTTATGTATTTTGAGAGAGAGAGAGGCAGGTAGAAAGAATGGGCACGTCAGGGCCTCCAGCTACTCACTGGAAACAAACTCCAGACACATATGTGCCACCTTGTGTATCTGGCTTACATGGGTACTGGGGATTTGAACCTGGGTTTTTTGGCTTTGCAGGCAAGTGCCTAGCCTTGGGGTGTTAAATTTTTATTTTATTTTTCGAGATTGGGTCACTCCAGCCTGGAATTTACTGTGTAGCTCAAGGCTGGCCTTGAACTCAGAGCAATTTTCCAACCTAAGCCTCTGAGTGCTGGGATTAAAGGTGTGACCAGTAAGCCTGGCCGGGGTGTTTTGTTTAATCTGGTCTGTGTTGGTCAAGCTGGTCTTAAATTCCTAGGCTTAAGGGATCCTCCTGCCTTGGCTTTCCTGGGTGCTGGAACTATGTACTTTCTGAGAAATTGTGATGTAGACGTTCTGTTCACTGGTTGGTTTAATGAACACAGAGTGAGGAACAAAAGAACAAATATATTGAAACACAGAAATTACTTGCAAAACTAAAATGTTTAATAGTGTTGGAAAAAGGTCCACATGTACTGTGTGGGGTGTGAATGTGTATGTGAGTGAAGAGGCTGTCACATTAACTGTTCTGGAAAAGAAATGGGGGAACCACACCAGTTTTTTTTATTTTTTTTCTTGTTTGCTTTTGTTTTTCAAGGTAGGGTTTTGCTCTAGCTCAGGCTGACCTGGAATTCACTATGTAGTCTTAGGGTGGCCTCAAATTTATGGCAACCCTCCTACCTCTGCCTCCTGAGTGCTGGGATTAAAGGTGTGCACCACCACACCTGGCTTAACCATACCTTTTTAAAGCTTGATTCCTCAGTACCCACCTAAAGCCAGACACAAAGTGCATGTATCTGGAGTTTATTTGCATCCTGGTGCGCCCATTAACCACCCCCCCCCCCCCGCATGTGCTTGCAAATGAATAAAATATTAAAAAAAAAAAGGCCAGGCATGGTAGCACATGCCTTTAATCCCAGCAGTCAGGAAGCAGAGGTAGGATCCTCATGAATTCAAAGCCACCCTGAGACTAACATAGTGAATTTCAGGTCAACCTAGGTTAGAGTGAGACCCTACCTTGAAAACATAAAATAAAAGCTTGAATTTTGTCTGTTGATGTTATAGTTAAGTCAGTGGATGATAGGACTGCTGACTGTTCTCTTCTAGCCTTGTTTAGTGCTGCTTTTAGAGAAGCCATGGTGATCCTGGCTTTCAGGGTTTTTTCTTTTCCCAAAATATATTTAATTTACTTACTTATTTGAGAGAAATTGGCAGAGATAGAGAATGGGTGTGCCAGGGCCTCCAGCCACTGCAAATGTACTCCAGATCCATGCACCATCTTGTGCATCTGGCTTACGTGGGTGTTGGGGAATTGAACCTGGGTCCTTAGGCTTTACATGCAAGTGCCTTAACCTCTAAGCCATCTCTCCAGCCCAGCCTTCAGTTTTATAAGAGCAGTCAGCTCCTCCCTCCCTCCCGGACACGGTTTTATGTAGTCCAGGTTGGCCTCACACTCAATATATAGCCAAAGATGACCTTGAACTTCTGATCTTCCTGCTTCTACTTCCCCCAGTACTAGATTTTTTTAAAAAATATTTTATTTATTTATTTGGCAGAGAGAAAGAGGGAGAGAGAGAGAGAATGGGCGTTCCAGGGTTCCAGCCACTGCAAACGAACTCCAGATGCGTGCGCCCCCCTTGTGCAACTGGCTTATGTGGGTCCTGGGGAATTGAACCTGGGTCCTTTGGCTTTGTCTAAACGCCTTAACTGCTAAGTCATCCCAGCAGCCCCATCATGCCTGATTTTATTCAGTGTTGGGGGTTGAAACCAGGGATTCCTGAATGCTAGGCAAGCAGGCACTTTTTTTTTTTCTTTTTGAGGTAGGGTTTCACTGTAGCCCAGGCTGACCTGGAACTCATGGCAATCCTACTACCTCTGCCTCACAAGTGCTGGGATTAAAGGCATGCGCCACCATGCCTGGTGCAAGCAAGCACTTTTATTAACTGAGTTACATACCTAGTCTTTTTTTTTTTTTGGTTTTTTTTTTGGAAAACAGTAAGTAAAAGTATTCTGTTAATTTGTCTTAAAATTAGAATTTTGAGAGGGCCATTTAAAAATAATTTAAATATTTTATTTTTATTTATGTTTGAGAGAGAGAAAGGCAGAAAGAGAGAGGGAGAAAGAGGCAGATAGAGAATGGGCACACCAGGGCCTTCAGCCACTGCAAATGAACTCCAGAAGCATGTGCCACTTTGTGCATCTGGCTTACATGGGTCCTGGGGAATTGAACCTAGGACCTTTAGTTTGCAGGCTAGTGCCTTAACCACTAAACCATTCCTCCAGCCCGAGAGGGACCATTTATTTTTTATTAACAACTTCCATGTTTATAAAAAATAGCCCATGGTAATGCTTTCCTCCCTGGGCTGGGGGACAAACATCTGTTCTGTGGGGCACAGATAAATTTGGTTTGTGCATGCTGAGATGGAGGGGACTGCATGCTCATGTGTTACGTTCTTTTTTTTTTTTTTTGGTTTTTCGAGGTAGAGTCTCACTCTGGCCCAGGCTGACCTGGAATTAACTATGTAGTCTCAGGGTGGCCTCGAAATCACAGTGATCCTCCTACCTCTGCCTCCCGAGTGCTGGGTTTAAAGGCGTGTACCACCACGCCCGGCTGCTTTTTTTTTTTTTTTTTAATATTCTATATTTATTTGAGAGAGAGAAAGAGGCAGATAGAAAGAGAATGGGCATGCCAGGGCCTTCAGCCACTGCAAACAAACTCCAGACACATGTGTCACCTTGTGCATCTGGCTTACGTGGGTCCTGGGGAATCAAGCCTTGAACTGGGGTCCTTAGGCTTCACAGGCAAGCACTTAACCGCTGAGTTATCTCTCCAGTCCCCCAAGTGTTACATTCTTTATCAGGGGTACATATAGTAATTCTAGCACTTTCTTTTCTGTAAAAGACTTGTGTTCGCACAGTTTGCTGTCTCCATTCAGTCTTTGTTCTCAGTAGTCTCTCCTCACAGGAATTCTGTCATTAATATCCATCTTCCTACTCTGCTGTGGCTTTAAAGCCTCATTTACCCTTCCCAATAGTTTGTAAGCTTTGGGAAGTTAGGCACTCGGACTCATTGCACAGCACCAACTCCTAAAACAGGGTGCACAGTAAATATTTGAATGTGAGGCTTCATAAGAGGTCTGGATGGTAGAAGCTTTTGGAAAGCATCAGCATTTAAGTGGTGATTGGAATCCTGGGAGCAGTGATCAATTACTTAGATCAGTGGGCCTCAAAGTGTGATCCATGAACTCCTGGCAGTTCCTAAAACCATTTTAAGAGTTCATTAGGTTAAAACTGAATTTGTGATCCTATGAAGGTATTTTATTTATTTGTACACAATTTGTATACAATTTGTACCTTGTATATGTATATATGTGTGCGCTAGTGTTTTTTGCTGCTGTGAACAAGCACAGAATGCTTACTCCACTGTTTTTATTTTGTTTTGTTTTGTTTTGTTTTGTTTTGAGGTACGGTCTTTCTCTAGCCCAGGCTGACCTGGAATTCACTATGTAGTCTTAGGGTGGCTTCCAACTCTCGGACAATCCTCCTACCTCTGCCTCCCGAGTGCTGAGATCAAAGGCATGTGCCACCACACCCAGCTTGTTCCACTTTTTGCATCTGGCTTTACATGGATGTTGGGCAATCTAACTTGGGCTGCAGGCTTTGCAAGCAAGCTCCTTTAACTGCTGTGCTGAGTATCACACAGCCTGTGGAAAATATTGTCAAAATGTCTTCTTTTTTCTCTGGAGGCTGACCTGATACTAACTCTGTATAGCCTTGAACTTATGGTGATCCTCCGGCCTCCCATGCCCAGCCTTGTTTAAATGTTTGTGTTTTTTTTTTTTTTTTTTTTTTGGGGGGCTGGTTTGCTGTAGCCCAGGCTGACCTGGAATTCACTGTGTAACCTCAGGGTAGGCTTGAACTCACTTCACTCACTCACCTCCTACTTTAGCCTCCCAAGTGCTGGGATTAAAGGTGTGCACCACCATGCTCTGTTTGAATTTGGGCGTGGGGGAGATGCTGCTCAGTTCTACAGTGACCTAGCACTTCATTGTCTTTTTTATTTGAAAAAGAGAGAGAATGGGCGTGCCAGAGCCTCCAGCTGCTGCAAATGAACTCCAGACATATGTGCCACCTTGAGCATGTGGCTTATGTGGGTTCTGGGGAATCAAACCTAGGTCCTTTGGCCTTGCAGACAAGTGCCTTAACCACTAAACCATCTCTCCAGCCTTTTTGGTGTTTTGAAGTAGGGTCTCACTCTAGCCCAGGCTGATCTGGAATTCACTATGTAGTCTCAGGCTGATCTCAATCTCACAGTGATCCTCCTACTCTACCTCCCAAGTGGTGGGATCAAAGGCACCTGGCTCCACCCTTAACCTTTCCTCATCTTCCTTCCTGGCTCACTTTAGGCCAGGCTAGCCTTGAACTCATGGCAATCCTCCTTCCTTAGCCTCCAGAGTGCTGGAGCATTCATTCCTTATTTTGGATTCACATCTCCTTGTTTATTTTTGGGGGGTAAGGGGAATGTGCTTGTCTGATATATATGTGTGCTCCCATATGTGCATATAGGCACACGTGCAGATCAGAGGATGAGTTTTGGGTGTTGATCCTCTCTTTCCACCTCCTTTGAGTCTTAGATCTTTTGTTCACTGTTGGTTTTGCCAAACTAACTGGCTCCCGAGCTTCCAGTATATTCTGTCTCCTCTCTCTCTCTCTCTCTCTCTCTCTCTCTCTCTCTTTTTAGTCTTAGGGTGGCCTTGAACTCATGGCGATCCTCCTACTTCTGCCTCTTGAGTGCACCACCATGTCCAGCTTCCTCTCTCTTCTTGCCTGTGCGTTTGGCTAGAATTACAAACTCCTGCCATATCTTCCAGCTTTATACTTGAGTGATGGGGATCTTTGTTTTCCTGCATTTTTTTTTCCCCAAGGTAGGTTTTCATTCTAGCTCAGGCTGATCTGGAATTCACTATGTAGTCTCAGGGTGGCCTTGAACTCATGGTGATCCTTTTACCTCTGCTTCCCAATTGCTGGGATTAAAAGTGTGCACTACCACACCTGGCTATTTTTTAAAAATATATTTCATTTTATTTGAGAGAGAGAGAGAATGGGCATGCTAGGGCATCCAGCCACTGCAAATGAACTCCAGATGCATGCGCCCACTTGTGCATCCTCCTTACGTGGGTCCTGGGGAATCGAACCAGGGTCCTTTGGATTTGCAGGCAAACACTTTAGCTGCTAAGCCATCTCTCCAGCCCCCAGCTATTTTTAAAAATCTATTTGCAAGGGGAAATGAGAGAATATGAGCATACCAGGGCCTTTTCCTGCTGCAAATGAATTCCAGATGCATGTGCCACTTTGTGCATCTGGCTTTATGTGGGTGCTAGGGAATTTAACTTGGGCAGTAAGGCTTTGAAAGCAAGTGCCTTTAGCTGAGTCGTCTCTCCAAAACCCACCTTTTATTTATTATATTATATTGTATTATATTATTATTACTATTTTTGTCTTTTTGAAGTAGGGTCTTACACTAGCCCAGGTTAACCTGGAATTCACTGTGTAGTCTCAGGGTGTCCTTGAATTCATGGCGATTCTCCTACCTCTGTCTCCCGAGTGCTGGGATTAAAGGCATGGGCCACCATGCCCAGCTCAAAACCCCCCCTTTAAAAAATGTTTTTATTAACGCATAGAGAGAATGAATGAATGAATGAATGAATGGACATACCAGGGCCTCTTTCTGTTGCAAACAAACTCCTGACTTTACATGGGTACTGGGGAATTGAACCTGGGTTGAAAGGCTTTGCAAGCAAGTGCCTTTAACCCCTGAGCCATTTCCCCAGCCCTCTCTTTTATTTTGCATATTTTCATATTGTATATTGTCCAGTTCTAGAATTTTTTTTCAGCAATGAACATTTTTTTCTGCTCATATTGTGACTGTTGATCACTTGACATGTGGCTAGTGTGACCGAAGAAACTAGCTTCTTAATATTTAGTTTTCATTAATTTTTTTGTTTGTTTGTTTTGTTTTCAAGGTAGGGTCTTACTCTAGTCCAGGTTAACCTGGAATTCACTACGTAGTCTCAGGGTGTCTTTGAACTTACAGTGATCCTCCTGTGTCAGTCTTAAAATTGGGTTTTTAAAAAAACCTCATGTAGACTGGGTGTGGTAGGCCCACACCTTTAATCCCATAATCCCAGCATTTGGGAAGCAGAGGTAGGAGGATCACCTTGAGTTCAAGGCCACCCTGAGACTAAGTAGTGAATTTAGGACAGCCTGGGCTAGAGTGAGACCCTTCCTCAAAAAATCAAACAACAAACAAAACTCATGTGGCTGGTAACTACCTTCTTGAACAGTCTTGGAGCATTTGGTTGGTCATTGGTAGAAATGGGAAACAAGTAAGAAAGTCTCGAGAGGTATGAATTTGGGGAATTTGAATTCTTTTTTTTTTTTAATTTTTATTTATTTGAGAGTGACAGAGAAAGAGGCAGAGAGAAAGAGAGAGAGAATGGGCGCGCCAGGGCTTCCAGCCATTGCAAACGAACTCCAGACGCTGTGCCCCCTTGTGCATTTGGCTAACGTGGGTCCTGGGGAATTGAGCCTTGAACCGGGGTCCTTAGGCTTCACAGTCAAGTGCTTAACCACTAAGCCATCTCTCCAGCCGAGGAATTTGAATTCTGTTTACATCTTATATTTAGCAGCCTTTGTATCCAAGGTTAAATTGAGCAAATCTTGGGGCCTTTGCCAAACATGCTACACTTAATTTTGGCTAGTTTTAGTAGACACCATCTCCTTTGATAGCCCCTAGTATCTGTATATGAGGATTTGCCAGGGCCAGATGTCAAGGTACTTTGTGTTCTAGCTTTGTTCTGTCTTATTGCTTTTGTGGGAGCAGAACAAAGTCCCTGTTGGTAGTTTCAGAGGGATAGTTGGGAACAGCTACCAATATCTATTCCAGTGTTTTTTGGGTACCAATGACCTAGCTCACAGGTCACTGAAAAGAAGACAGAAAATGCTGTCAGCCATAAATACATTCTTCCCTTGTGGAAGTGCTGAGTCCCCTGAAGTTGAGTATGCACTCTGCTCTCATACTCTTTGGTTTTATTCAAAGTAGGATCTAAACCCTAGCCCAGGATGTTCTGAAACTCCCTCTGTAACCGCAGGCTGGCCACAACTCATAGCGAACTGCCACCTCAGCCTTCTATGTGTCATGCTTTGACAGAGTCTGAAAACATTGATGGTTGTCATACCATAGGATGTACCACCAGGGTGCTGCCTAGCAATAAAAGATTATCCAGCCCAAGCTTTCAGTTGCACCAAAACAGACTTGGCATCCTTCGTTTTCAAAAACTAGTTGCCAAAGCATTAGATGAATTTTATATTGCAGCATCACACAACAACCCCAATTTAAGTGACTGAAACAACTATTTGTTCACCCTTTTCTGCATTTTTGGTGTGGTCACGTCTCAGATAGGAATGCCTGTCATTAGGTCTATGGTGCTGCCCAGGTTTACTCATCCCTTTGCAGCCTGGGGCAGGTGGTCTGGGACTGTGCTTACAGGATGGTTCTTCCCAGATGGCTGTTTAGCCAAGGTTTCAGGTCCTGCTCTTTCCAGGAATGTAGCTTAGACCTCCTTCCTTGGCTGAGTTCCCAGAGGGCAGGAGGAGGGTTGATAGGTTTGTTGAAGGCATGCTTAGAAGTTACTGTCTACTTGTGCTGCATTTGGCTGGTCAGTACAAGTTATGTGCCCTGCTTTTAAAAACCCATTTCAGCCTTTTCTGCAGCATGACTTTAATCGCCTGCTTTTAAAGCTGGGCAATGCCTATAATTCTCAGCATTTGGGTGGCTGAGACAAGAGGAGGATTGCAATTTTGAGGTCAGGTAGGGCTACTTGAATGAGTCCCTGACTCAAAAAAGCAAAAAACAAAACAAAACAAAACAAACAAACAAACAAACAAACAAAAAACTTATCACCACCAACAGCAAAGTAATTGTCTGTATAAGAGGACTATTATTAAAATCTGTGGCATCAGCCTGGAGTGGTAGCACACACCTTTAATTCCAGAACTCTGGAGGCAGAGGTAGGAGGATTGCTGTGAGTTTGAGGCCATCCTGAGAATATATAGTGAATTCCAGGTCAGCCTGGATTATACAGTAAGACCCTACCTGGGAAAAAAAAAACTGTGGAATAGATTACAAAAATGAACTCTTTGAAGATATCGGTTGATTTAGCGAATAACCAGTACTAGCATCCAGCAAGACACTGCTTGCTGTTCTCATCCTCTGATCTTTTGTTCTCTTGAGAGAATGGCAGTTCATTTTAGATGGTCTGGTTAGTATGAGGTACTGGGTGGAAAGAGGGTACTTCTTGGGAGTAACTGGGGAAAGCCTTTCCAAGCAAGCACTACTGGATTAGTAAGAAGTATAGCTGGGGAGGTTAAAAGGCTCAGTTGAGGGAGTGACAGATTGAGTTTTAAAGATTATATTTCTGAGTAAAGAATAGATTATTGGGAAATGGTGACATCAGAGTAGAAAAGAGACTAGTGGAAAAGAAGATGGGATTCAATGGAGAGGGGATGGGGGGGGAATGGGATTATGATTATAGTATATTGTCTATATGGAAGTTGTCAATAAAAAGTAAAAAGGGCTGGAGAGATGATTTAGTGGTTAAGGCAATTGCTAGCAAAGCTACAGGACCCAAGTTTGATTCCCCAGTACCCACATAAAGCCAGATGCACAAGGTGACACATGCATCTGTAGTTCATTTACAGTGGCTAGAGGCCCTGGTGCACCTATTCTCTCTCTAAATAAATAAAAGTGATAGCTAGGTAGGGTTTCACTGTAGTACAAGTTGACCTGTAATTCACTATGTAGTCTCAGGGTGGCCTTGAACTCACAGTGATTCTCCTACCTCTGCCTCCCGAGTGCTGGGATTAAAGGCATGCGCCACCACGCCCGGCTCTTTGTTTTTTAATTTTTTTTTTTTTTGAGGTAGGGTTTCACTGTAGTACAAGTTGACCTGTAATTCACTATGTAGTCTCAGGGTGGCCTGGAACTCACTATGTAGTCTCAGGGTGGCCTGGAACTCACTATGTAGTCTCAGGGTGGCCTTGAACTCACAGTGATTCTCCTACCTCTGCCTCCTGAGTGCTGGGATTAAAGACATGCCCCACCAGTTTAGTTATATATATATATATATATATATATATATATATATATATATATATATATATATATATATATATATATATATATATATATATATATTAGGCAGGGTCTCACTTGAGCTCAGCCTCCTCAGTGTTGGATTAAATGTATGAGCCATGCTTGGTTGTGTGTGTGTGTGGCACACCTCATGTGGTTCACAAAGGACAACTTTCAAGTTGGTCCTTACCAACACTCTCCCTCTCCCTTTTCCCTTTTCCCTTTTCCCTGCCCTCCCATCCCTCTCCTGTCTTTCTTTCTTTCTTTTTTCTTTTCTTTGTATGTATCAGTTATAAAATCATTGACAGAGCTGGGCATGGTGGCACATGCCTTTAATCCCAGCACTCAGGAGGCAGAGGTAGGAGGATCGCTGTGAGTTCAAGGTCACCCTGAGACTACATAGTTAATTCCAGGTCAACCTGGGCCAGAGTGAGACCCTACCTCGAAAAACAAAACAAAAAACTTATCACCACCAACAGCAAAGTAATTGTCTGTATAAGAGGACTATTATTAAAATCTGTGGCATCAGCCTGGAGTGGTAGCTACACACCTTTAATTCCAGAACTCTGGAGGCAGAGGTAGGAGGATCGCTGTGAGTTCAAGGTCACCCTGAGACTACATAGTTAATTCCAGGTCAACCTGGGCCAGAGTGAGACCCTACCTCGAAAAACAAAACAAAAAACTTATCACCACCAACAGCAAAGTAATTGTCTGTATAAGAGGACTATTATTAAAATCTGTGGCATCAGCCTGGAGTGGTAGCTACACACCTTTAATTCCAGAACTCTGGAGGCAGAGGTAGGAGGATCGCTGTGAGTTCAAGGTCACCCTGAGACTACATAGTTAATTCCAGGTCAACCTGGGCCAGAGTGAGACCCTACCTCGAAAAACAAAACAAAAAACTTATCACCACCAACAGCAAAGTAATTGTCTGTATAAGAGGACTATTATTAAAATCTGTGGCATCAGCCTGGAAGTGGTAGCACACCCCTTTTAATTCCAGAACTCTGGAGGCAGAGGTAGGAGGATCGCTGTGAGTTCAAGGTCACCCTGAGACTACATAGTTAATTCCAGGTCAACCTGGGCCAGAGTGAGACCCTACCTCGAAAAACAAACAAAAAAAGTGACATTCTTGTAGGGGGCAGTTTGGGGGAAATTGGGTGACCTGGAAGAAGAGACAAAGAGGAACTGACTACATGATGAATAACTGTGATTAGACAAATAGGTTCCTCTACAAGTCTTCATTTTCCTAGTGGCTATTTATGTAACTGAGTGTGCTGGGGCTCACTTGAGGAGGAGGAGGATGGGACCACATGAGAAGCTTCAGCAAACCCTGCACCTAAGCTGCTGTATGGCCCTTTGCCTGTAATTAAGTTCTTTCACCTGAATTTTTAGCTGAAATAAACTTTCCATTGACTTACAGTAAAATTTCTTTCCTCCTCCTCCTCTATTATTATCATTATTATTATTATTATTATTATTATTATTGGTAGAGGCCTGTAATTAGGTTAATGAGGGTCAGGTGAGATTCAAGCAGTGGGTTGACCAGGCTTTGGATCTTCTGATTTGCTCTTTTATAAATAACTAGCTAATTTTTAAAAATAGAAACTAACTTAGACCCTACCTCAAAAACAAAACAAAACAAAGCTGTGCATGGTGGTGCACATCTTTAATTCCAGTGCTCAGGAGGCAGAGGTGGGAGGATCGCCATGATTTCGAGAACCATGGCTTGAAAAACCAAAAAAAAAAAAGAAGAAGAAAGGACTCAATTAAAAAAAGTTCTAATAATTTCTTTCTTTCTTTCTTTCTTTTTGGTTTTGGAGGTAGGGTCTCAGTCTAGTTCAGGCTGACCTGGAATTCACTAGGTAGTCTCAGGGTGGCCTCAAACTCATGGCGATCCTTCTACCTCTGCCTCCCGAGTGCTGGGACTAAAGGTGGGCACCACCACACCGGCTTTATTGAGTTTTTAGGACTGCCTGCTCATGCCATTGTCTTCATGATTGTTAGGTTTTTCTTCATCTTCAACCTCTCCCTGTCTCTAGCTCTTTTTCTCAGCTAGGGTCTCATGTAGCCCAGGCTGGCCTTGTACTTTGTATGTAGCCAAGGATGACCTTGAAGTCCTGATTCTCCTGCCTCCATATCCTGAATGCTGGGATTACAAGTTTGTATCACTACTTCTAGTGTTGACTATCACACCCAGAAAAGCATGCATGCTGTGCAAGTGGCCTACTAAATAAACTATATTCCCAACCCTATAGCTTTTCTCTTTGCAAAGGGAGTGCGTATGGTCGTGTGTTTTTGTACATGTGTGAGTATGGAGGCCTCAGTGTCTTCCACTATCACTCTCTTACCATCGATTGAGCTAGAGTAGCTAGCCAGTGAGCCCCTATGATTGCCTGTCTTCACCTCCCCAGAACTAGGATTATAGGCACATAACACTACACCTGGCATTTTACATGGGAACTGGAGATTTGAACTCTGGTCCTTATGCTTTTGCAGCAAGCACTTCACTCAACTGAGCCATCTCCTCTTTAACTCTTTTTTTTTTGTTGTTGTTGTTTTGGTTTTTCAAGGTAGAGTCTCACTCTAGCCCAGGCTGACCTGGAATTCACTCTATTCTCAGGGTGGCCTCGAACTCACAACAATTCTCCTACCTCTGCCTCCCGAGTGCTGGGATTAAAGGCATGCGCCACCACGCCCGGCTCTTTGTTTTTTAATTTTTTTTTAATTGTCAAGGCAAGGTCTCAATGACCTGGAATTCACTATGTAGTCTCAGGGTGGCCTTGAACTCACAGTGATTCTCCTACCTCTGCCACTGGAGTGCTGGGATTAAAGGCATGTACCGCCTCGCCCAGCTCTTGTTTTGAAACAAGGTTTCAGGCTGGCTTCAAACTAGGTGTTTAGCTGAGAATTTAACCTGGAATTCCTGATCCTCCTGCCTTTACACTAAGTGCTAGGATCATAGTTGTGCCCACCACACCAAGCTCCAAAACGTTTTGTTTCTCATCAGTGTGTAGTGTGCCTGCCACAGGAAAATTTGAGGGGGAAGAGGCTGGGGCCACTGCTCAGCACAGGCAAGGCTGAACCTGGTTGAGACCCCTGCCTCCTATTGGGTCCCATACTCTGCTTGTGGGTGTGGGAAGTGGCTTCCCCCTCATGGGTGTTGCATATCTGTGAATTTAGCGGCATGCTGTTTGAAATTTGCCACATCCCCTACCCATGGTATTTCTGGGACTCTCCAGGGCATGATTTCTGTATACTCCAGTGAGCTATCTTAATTTATCCCCACTCCAAATTGCTAGTTCTACTTCCATAAAAGGTGTTTTATATCTGTGGAAAGAAAATGTGGGAAAATGAGAATTCCCACTTAGGCTATGGTAATATCCTCTGATTGGCCCTGTAGAATGCACTCCCCTTAACCAAACCATCCACCTTTCTTTCTTTTGGGGACGGTGAGCTGTGTTCTCTAGGGAATGGAATTTTTTTTAAAACTTTTTAATTTATTTTTATTTATCAGACAGAGAGAAGGAGGAGAGAGAGAGAGAGAGAGAATGGGCGTGCCAGGGCTTCCAGCCACTGCAAACGAACTCCAGACGCGTACGTCCCCTTGTGCATCTGGCTCACGTGGGTGCTGGGGAATTGAGCCTCAAACCGGGGTCCTTAGGCTTCACAGGCAAGCGCTTAAATGCTAAGCCATCTCTCCAGCCCTAGGGAATGGAAGTTGAGGCCCCCAACATTTTTTTTTTTTTTGAGATAGGGTCTCACTCTAGCCAGAGTTGATCTGGCACTCACTCTGTAATCTCAGGATGGCCTGGAACTCATAGTGATACTCCTACTTCTGCCTCCCAACTGCCCAAGTGCTGGGATTAAAGACATGCCCCACCAGTTTAGTTATATATATATATATATTAGGCAGGGTCTCACTTGAGCTCAGCCTCCTCAGTGTTGGGATTAAATGTATGAGCCATGCTTGGTTGTGTGTGTGTGTGGCACACCTCATGTGGTTCACAAAGGACAACTTTCAAGTTGGTCCTTACCACCCTCTCCCTCTCCCTTTTCCCTTTTCCCTTTTCCCTGCCCTCCCCATCCCTCTCCTGTCTTTTCTTTTCTTTCTTTTTTCTTTTCTTTGTCTCTGTTGAGGTAAGGTTTCACTATAGCACCAGGCCATCCTAGCATTAACTCTGTGGTCCCAGACTGGCCTTGAACTCATGGCAGTCCTCTTACCTCTCCCTCCAGAGTGCTTAAAGGTGTGTGCCACCCTGCCCTGTTCACTCTTTTAAAAAAAATTTATTGACAGCTTTCATAATTATAGACAATAAACCATGATAACACCCCCACCTTCCCTTCACAACTCGCCTGTCCATCATATCCCCTACCCCTCTCAAGTAATCTCTCTTTTATTTTGATGTCATCTTTTCTTCTTATTATGAGGGTCTTGTGTAGGTAGTGCCAGGCACTGTGAGGTCATGGATATCCAAGCCATTTTGTGTCTGGAAGAGTGCATTGTAAGGAGTCCTACTCTTCCTTTGGCTCGTACATTCTTTTCGCTGCCTCTTCCGCAGTGGACCCTGAGCCTTGGAAGGTGTGATGTTTCAGTGCTGAGCATTCCTCTGTGACTTCTCAGCACTCTGGTGCCTTTTGAGTCATCCCAGAGGTCACTGCCATCTGAAAAGAGAAGCTTCTCTAAGCAGAAGTGAGAGTAGCATTAATATATGGGTATGAACATTAAGAGAAGTGCCTACTGTGCAGTTTGGTGAGCATCATATATGCATTTAGCCAGACACCAGCAAGTGTTAATACCCCTAGGGCTCATGACCTCCCTCCTCCATCATGGGTTTTCAGTACTAGGTATGTTTTCCCTCCCATGGAACTGGCCTCCAGTCCAATTAGAGAGCGGTTTGTTTCCCACATAACAGACTTGCACTATTGTGCCCGTTGGCTCATTTGGCCTGTCTGGCCAAATTTAAGGCTTGCAGTGTCTACCCTGCTCAATCTTTAAAAAAATAAAATGGCTCCAAATAAAGTGGCATTCTTAAAAAAAAAAAAAAAAAACTCCTCAGCCGGGCGTAGTGGCACATGCCTTTAATCTCAGCACTTGGAGGGAGAGGTAGGAGGATCATTGTGAGTTCAAAGCCACCCTGAGACTACATAGTGAATTCCAGGTCAGCCTTAGCTAGAGTGAGACTTTACCTCAAAAAGAAAAAAAATAATAAATAAACAAAAAAGGACTGTTTCTTTTAACTTTATACCGCAACCAGTTTCAAAGCACACCATTTAATTGTCTTGGTCCTGGATATTTCCAAGATGAGATTTTATAATTTGTTCCCATTCCTTCTGATAATGGGAAAACCCATGCTTCCCCTTATTGAAGGAATTTGGTCTGGCAGAGCTTGGTGTGTACCTTCCAGTATTCTTTATCCTCATCTTTGCTTCTAGGGACATTTCCTCTGGTTCACTGTCTTCCTCTTCATTGAAAGCCGCTGCTACTGAAAGGGCTTTTGGAGCAAGAATTGGAACAGTTTGCTTAGGCTTCTTGTTCTAAGTTTGATGGATAGGGCCGAGGCTTTCTTTGTCGTCTGACTGCCTCTGGTAAATCTAGACTTGGAGATCTTTGTAGGCTTTGTGGGGAGGTTTGCAGCTTCTTCAGCTGGTCCTTCTCAGCACTACGACTGGAACTTTCCTCTTCATTACTCTGGTGGCTCCTGTTCATGGAGGCTTTTCTGGCTTCACCTCTCCTGACTTCCCATCTGCCACTCCCCCTTTTGTGATTTTTTTAGATGGTCTTATTGTGTAGACTAGACTGGCCTTTTCTTGGAATTGTCCTGTTCAGGCTCTTCCTGTGTATGTGGTTTTTGAGAACCTGTGTTTATATAAATGTAGTTCATTTGTCCAAATCAGTAAATTTCACACTGACTCTGTGCTATTTTCTCACCCAC
Organism: Dipus sagitta; assembly: GCA_036346955.1. Taxonomy (NCBI): domain Eukaryota; kingdom Metazoa; phylum Chordata; class Mammalia; order Rodentia; family Dipodidae; genus Dipus; species Dipus sagitta. The sequence goes on from CM070773.1 coordinate 135,966,234, forward strand.
GATGTGTTAACTTCCTATAATGGCTACTGTTACATTTAGATGTCAGTCTGTTCTCTCTTGCCATTTTTATTTTTATTTTTATTTTATTTTATTTTTTATTTATTTATTTTTTGTTTTTCTGACCTGGAATTCACTGTGGAGTCTCAGGGTGGCCTTGAACTCAACGGTGATCCTCCTACCTCTGCCTACCTCTGCTTCCCGAGTGCTGGGATTAAAGGCGTGTGCCACCATGCCCAGCCTTGTCCTTGTATTTTTCTTTTTAATAATTCTATTTTATTTACTTGAGGGAAAGAGGCAGATAGAAAGAGAATAGGTGCACCAGGGCTGCTGCAAAATATTCATGTGCCACCTTGTGCATCTGGTTTATGTCAGTCCTGGGAAATTGAACCTGGGTCCTTTGGCTTTGCAGGCAAGTGCCCTAACCGCTAAGGTGTTTCCATCCTTACTCTAGATTTTTATTTATTTCTTTTTTGAAAAATTTTTTTGTTTATTTTTATTTATTTATTTGAGAGTGACAGAGAAAGAGGCAGAGAGAGAGAGAGAGAGAGAGAGAGAGAATGGGTGCGCCAAGGCCTCCAGCCACTGCAAATGAACTCCAGACACATGTGCCCCCTTGTGCATCTGACTAACATGGGTCCTGGGGAATTGAGCCTTGAACCAGGGTCCTTAGGCTTCACAGGCAAGCGTTTAACCGCTAAGTCATCTCTCCAGCCCTAGCTTTTATTTCTATACCCCTCTCTGGGACTGGGGAATGTTTTAGACTACCTGTCTCTCTACTTCCTGAGAGGCTTGAACCAAGGAAACATTGTGGGGTTGGGGGGGTGGTATTGGGGAAAGAGGAGTAGTTTTAACTTTTTTGTTTCTATAATTAACCATTTCCTGAAAGATGTAGTTAATACTCAAGTTCTTTTTCATTTAAGGTTTATGATTGGGAAGCATGATTTTGGGACCAGTAGTTGTACCAAGAGATTTATTTACCTAGTGAAAACATGACATGATTAAAGTTAGCACACACTGTCCTTGGATCTGCCTTATTAAACATCCTTCCTCCTGTTTCTGGGATGTTTACCCCAGAAGGCCCAATGTGTGATCCTCTTTCCTGTCCTCCTTGAGTCATTGCAGGTTTTGGTTTTAAAGGAAAAAAAAATGTTGGTCAGATTTATCTTCTTTCTTGTCCCAGTGTATCAAAACGTTTATGACAGGAATGTTAAATATATATAGTTGGCATACTGCTTTTTACTAAGTAAGAGATACTCTTCTCCTGGCCATGGACGGCATAGCCTCCGCACCTACGTCTGTCTGTCTGTCTATCCGTCTATATCTGTTTCCGAGGTAGGGTCTTGTTTTAGTTTACGTTGACCTGTAATTCACTTTGTAGTCTCCAACATACAGCAATTCTCCTGTTAGTCTCTCGAGTGCTAGGATTAAAGGTGTGTACCAACACACCTGGCTGTATTTATTTTTAATTCTTAACTGATTTGCAAGCGGGGGGGGGGGGGCAGCCACTTCAGGACTTCTTGCCACTGCGAATGAACTCCATATTCCTGTTTCATTTTATGCATATGACTTTGTTTACATGGGTACTGGGAATTGAACTCTGGACTGTCAGGTTTTGCAAGCAAGTGCCTTTAACCACTGAGCCATCTCTCCAGCCCCTAATATTATATATTTAAAGCTTAACTAGGAAGGCAAGTCTGGTGCCGAAGCAAAATGTGGACAACTTCCTTAAAACAGGTGGGCTTAGCTGGGAGTGGTGGTGCATGCCTTTAACCCCAAAACTTGGGAAGCAGAGGTAGGAGGATTGCTGTGAGTTCAAGGCTACACTGAGACTACATAATGAATTCCAGGTCAGCCTGGGCTAGAGTAAAACCCTACCTTGAAAACCAAAACAAACAAACCAAAAAAAAAAAAAAAAAAAAAAAAAAAAAAAAAAGGGCTGGAGAGATGGCTTAGTGATTAAGCGCTTGCCTATGATGCCAAAGGACTCCGGTTTGAGGCTCAATTCCCCAGGACCCACGTTAGCCAGATGCACAAGGGGGCGCACGCGTCTGGATTTCTTTTGCAGTGGTTGGAAGCCTTGGCATGCCCATTCTCTCCTCTCTGCCTCTTTCTCTGTCTGTCGCTCTCAAATAAAAAATAAACAACTCCCCCCAAAAAACATCTTTTTTGGGGGGGGGGGGTTCAAGGTCTTGCTATATGTAGCCTAGGCTGATCTGGAACTCACTCTGTAGTCCTAGGCTAGCCTCAAACTCAAAAGCAGCCCTCCTGCCTTGATTCAAGGTGTGTACCACCATGCCCAGCTAAACAGGCTTTTTTTGGAGGGGGTGGTTTGAGGTAGGATCTAGCTCTAGCTCAGGGTGGCCCTGAACTCACAGTGATCATCCTACCTCTGCCTCCCGAGTGCTGAGATCAAAGGCATGTGTCACCATGCCCAGCTAAATAGGCTTTAAAAAAATTATTGGGGTTGGAGAGATGGCTTAGCGGTTAAGCACTTGCCTGTGAAGCCTAATGACCCCGGTTCGAGGCTTGACTCCCCAGGACCCACGTTAGCCAGATGCACAAGGGGGCGCACGCGTCTGGAGTTTGTTTGCAGTGGCTGGAAGCCCTGGTGCGCCCATTCTCTCTCTCTCTCTATCTGCCTCTTTCTCTCTGTGTCTGTCTGTCACTCTCAAATAAATAAATAAATAAATAAATATTTAAAAATTTATTGACAACTTCCATAATTATAGACAATAAACCATGATAATTCCTTTCCCCTTTCCCCAAATCTGCTCTCCATCATATTCCCTCCTTCTCTCAGTTAGTCTGTTTGTTTTGTTGTCCTCCTCTTCTCCTCCTATTATGAGAGTACTGTGTAGGTAGTACTATGCACTGCAAGGTGATGGATATCCAGGCCATTTTGTGTCTGGAAGAGTGCATTGTAAGGGGCTGGAGAAATTGGCTTAGTGGTTAAGCGCTTGCCTGTGAAGCCTAAGGACCCCAATTCAAGGCTTGATTCCCCAGGACCCATGTTAGCAAGATGCACAAGTGGGCACACACATCTGGAGTTCCTTTGCAGTGGCTGGAGGCCCTGGTGCGCCCATTCTCTTTCTGCCTCTTTCTCTCTCTGTCTGTCGCTCTCAAATAAATAAATAAAAATAAACCAAAAACATTAAAGTGCTAGGATCTTAAAAAAAAAAAAAAGTGCATTGTAAGGTGTCCTATCCTACCTTTGGCTCTTATATTCTTTCCAGCACTTCTTCTGCAGTGGACCCTGAGCCGTGGAAGGTGTGGTGGAGATGTTTCAGTGCTGAGCATTCCTCTGTCACTTCTCAACACTCTGGTGCCTTTTGAGTCATTCCAGAAATCACCACCATCTGAATAGAGAAGCTTCTGTAACCAAAAGAGAGTAGCATTAACATATGGATATCAACATTAAGAGAAGTACTTACCAGGCTGTTTGGTGAGCACAGTATATGCATTTAGCCAGATACCAGCTGGCGTTACACCCCCTAGAGCTCATGATCTCCTTTTCGGTCACAGGTTTTCAGTACCAGGCATATATATTCCCTCCTGTCAAGCAGGCCTCCAGTCCAATTAGAGAGCAGTTGGTTTCCCTCATAACAGACTTGCACTATTGCACCTTTTGGCTCCTTTGGCCTGGCTGGCAAAACTAAAGACTTGAACTGTCCACTGTTGTTTATCTCCACTGATGACTTCTCTCTCTTCCATGGATCCGTATGCAGCATAGCTTTTTCCAGCTTTCTGTCAGCTGGTCTACATAGAGATTTTTTAACTGAGCTCCAGCAAGATTTTTCAGTGACCTTGCAACCCAAGCATGTGGAGTCTTCAGCAGTAGGGTCTTACCATCTATTCCTGTTGGGAAACCAAGAGCCTCAGCAATGGCCTATAATGTTTTGGGGCCATCAGGGACCTCTCTGGTCACTGGAAGGTATCCCATCCCTGGCACTGAAATTTTTCTAGTAACAATCTATGGCTTCTGGGTGTGCCATTGCCCGAAAAGTAGGTTTCTATAAGGCTTATTCATACCCTCTTAGATTTTGGTTAACCCTTCCCCCAACTTTCCTTTACTCCATCTTTTCCCCTGATCTCACATAGGCCATTCCACCCCCAGTAATCTGTTCACCTACTTACATGTATGCAATACCGTCCCCTTAAGTCCTCTCATCTCCTTCCTTATAGCCCCTTTCTGGTTTACTGGTCTCTACTACTGAGTTTTTTATTTTTTATTTATTTTTGTTTATTTATTTATTTGAGAGCGACAGAGAGAAGGAGGCAGAGAGAGAGAGAGAATGGGCGTGTCAGAGCTTCCAGCCTCTATAAACGAACTTCAGATGCCTGCGCCCCCTTGTGCATCTGGCTAACGTGGGTCCTGGGGAATTGAGCCTCGAACCGGGGTTCTTAGGCTTCACAGGCAAGCGCTTAACCGCTAAGCCATCTCTCCAGCCCAACTACTGAGTTTTATTCCAACTCACACACAAGTCCAAGCATTTGTAGCTAGGATCCACATATCAGAGAGAACATGTGGTGCTTGGCTTTCTGGGCCTGGGTTACCTCACTAAGTACAATCATTTCAAGGCCCACACATTTTCCTGCAAAATTTCAAGGTAGGGTTTTGCTTTAGCCCAGGCTAACCTGGAATTCACTATGTAGTCTCAGGGTGGCCTCGAACTCACGGCGATCCTCCTACTTTTGCTTCCTGAGCGCTGGGATTAAAGGCATGCACCACCATGCCCGGCTCAATTTTTATTTATTTATTTTTTTGGGGGGGGTTGAGAATGGGTGTGCCAGTGCCTTTAGCCACTGCAAACGAACTCCAGGCGCGTGTCACCTTGTGTATCTGTCTTAATTGGATCCTGTGCAATCGAACCTTGGTCCTTTGGCTTTGCAGGCAAGCACCTTAACTTAACTGCTAAGCCATCCTCCAGCCCCACATCTCTAATTCTTTTTCTTTTCTTTTTTTTTAACCTTTTTTTTATTCGGTTTTTTTTTCCAAAACACTTTTTTTATTAACAACTTTCATGATTATAAAAAAAAAAATCCCATGGTAATATCCTCCCTCCCCCCACTTTCCCCTTTGAAATTCCATTCTCTCCATCTCAGTCAGTCTCTCTTTTATTTTGATGTCATGATCTTTTCCTTTTATTATGATGGTTTTGTGTAGATAGTGTCAGGCACTCTGAGGTCATGGATATCCAGGCCATTTTGTGTCTGGGGGGAGCACGGTGTAAGGAGTCCTACCCTTCCTTTGGCTCTTACATTCTTTTTGCCACCTCTTCCGCAATAGACCCTGAGCCTTGGAAGGTGTGATAGATATATTGCAGTGCTGAGCACTCCGGTCCCTTCTTTCCAGCACCATGATGCCTTCTGTGTCATCCCAAGGTCACTGCCATCTGAAAAGAGAAGATTTTCTACCAAAAGTGAGAGGATCATTAATATAAGGGTATAAATATTAAGAGAAGTGTTTACTGGGCATTTTGATAAGCATAGTATATACATTTAGCCAGATAGCAGCAGACCTTACAACCCTAGGGCTCATGACTACCCCTGTTTTAAGTTTTCAGTATCAGGGATGTGTTCCCTCCCATGGAGCAGGCCTCCAGTCCAATTAGAGGGCAGTTGGTTTCCACCATGACAGACGTGTCACTATTGCACCAGTTGGCTCATTTGGCCTGGCTGGCCAAATACAAGGCTTTCAGTGTCCACTGTTGAGTATCTTCACTGGTGTTTTCTCTCTTTCCCATTGAACTGCATGCAGAATGGCTTCTTCCAGCTTTCTGTCAGCTGGTCTACATGGAGGAGGTTATCAGCTCAGTTCCAGCAGGATTTCTCAGTGGCCTTGCAGCCCAAGTATGTGGAGTCTCCAGCAATAGGGCCTTACCATCTATTCCTGGTGGGAAACCAAGGGCCTTGGCAATGGCCTATAATGTTTTGGGGCCATCAGGGACCTCGCTGGCCAACAACTCACTGGAAGTTATCCCATCCCTGGCACTGAAAATTTTCTAGCAACAATTTACGGCTCCTCAGTGTTCCATTGTCCAAGAAAAGTAGGTTTCCATATGAGTTATTTATATCCTCGTAGATTTTGATTAGCCCTCCCTCCACCTTTCCTTTACTCAATCTCTTCCCCTTACCTCACTTGGGCCTTTTCATCCCCATTAATCTATTCTTCTACTTACATACATACAATACCATCCTATTAAGTACCCCCCTGCCTTTCTTTCTCTTCCCTTTATATCTCTTTTCTAGCTTACTGGCCTCTGCTACTGAGTTTTCTTCCTACTCACACAGAAAGAAGTCCAATCATCTGTAGCTAAGGATCCACAGATAAGAGAGAACATGCGACGCTTGGCTTTCTGGTCCTGGGTTACCTCACTTAGTATAATCCTTTACAGATCCATCCATTTTCCTGCAAATTTTTTGTTTGTTTTTCTCAATTTTTTGTTAACGTTTTCCATGATTATAAAAAATACCCCATGGTTTTACCCTCCCTCCCCCCTTTGAAATTCCATTCTCCATCATATCCCCTCCCCATCTCAATCAGTCTGTCTTTTATTTTGATGTCATGATCTTTTCCTCCTCTTATGATGGTCTTGTGCAGGTAGTGTCAGGCACTATGAGGTCATGGATATCCAGGCCATTTTATGTTTATGTTTGTTTTATTTATTTATTTGAGAGCAACAGACAGAGAAAGAAAGAGGCAGAGAGAGAGAGAATGGGTGCGCCAGGGCCTCCAGCCACTGCAAACGAACTCCAGATGCGTGTGCCCCCTTGTGCATCTGGCTAACATGGGTCCTGGAGAATCGAGCCTCAAACTGGGGTCCTTAGGCTTCACTGGCAAGCGCTTAACCACTAAGCCATCTCCCCAGCCCATAACTTTTTTTTTTTAAACTTTATTTATTTGTTTATTTACTTTGAGAGAGAAAGAGTCAGAGGGAGAGAGAGAATGTGCGCCAGGGCCTCTAGCCCCTGCAAACAAACTCCAGATGCATGCACCTCTTCCCCTTGTGCATCTGTCTTATGTGGGTCCTGGGGAATTGAACCAAGGTCCTTTGGCTTTGCAGGCAAATGCCTAACTGCTACTCTCTCTCCAGCCCTGATTCTTTCTTTCTTTCTTTCTTTTTTTTTTTTTTTTTTTTTTTGAAATAGGGTCTTGCTATAGCCCAGGATGACCTGGAATTCACTTGGTAGTCTCAGGGATGCCTTGAACTCATGGCAATCCTACCTCTGCCTCCCAAGTGCTGCGATTAAAGGCATGCGCCACCACACCTGGCTCATGTCTCTGATTCTTTTTCTTTTCTTTCTTTTTATTTATTTATTTGGGGGAGAGAGGGAGGGAGGGAGGGAGACAATGGGTGTGCCAGGGCCTCCAGCTGCTGGAAATGAATTCCACATCTTCATTATCCACTCATCAGTTGAGGGACATCTAGGCTGGTTCCATTTCCCAGCTATTATAAATTGAGCAGCAATAAACATGGTTGAGCACGTACTTCTAAGGAAATGAGATGAGTCCTTAGGATATATGCCTAGGAGTGCTGTAGCTGGGTCATATGGTAGATCAATTTTTAGCTGTCTTAGGAACCTCCACACTGATTTCCACAATGGCTGGACCAGATTGCATTCCCACCAACAGTGTAGAAGGGTTCCTCTTTTTCCACATCCCTGCCAGCATTTATGATCATTTGTTTTCATGATGGTAGCCAATCTGACAGGAGTGAGATGGAATCTCAATGTAGTTTTAATCTGCATTTCCCTTTTGACTACGGATGTAGAACATTTTTTTAGATGCTTATACTCCATTCGTATTTCTTCTTTTGAGAACTCTCTATTTAGTTCCATAGCCCATTTTTAATTGGCTTGTTTGATTTCTTATTTAATTTTTTTAGTTCTTTGTATATCCTAGATATTAATCCTCTATCAGATGTATAGCTGGCAAAGATTTTTTCCCATTCTGTAGGTTGCCTCTGCTTTATTCACAGTGTCCTTTGCAGTACAAAATCTTTGTAATTTCATGAGGTCCCAGTGGTTAATCTGTGGTTTTCTTGCCTGAGCAATTGGGGTCATATTCAGAAAGTCTTTGCCAAGACCAATATGTTGAAGGGTTTCCCCTACTTTTTCCTCTAGCAGTTTCAGAGTTTCAGGTCTGATGTTAAGGTCTTTAGTCCATTTGGACTTAATTCTTGTGCATGGAGAGAGAGAAGAATCTATTTTCATCCTTCTACAGATACATATCCAGTTTTCCCAGCACCATTTGCTGAAGACCCTGTCTTTTCTCCAATGAGTATTTTTGGAATTTTTATCGAATATCAGGTGGCTATAGCTACCTGGACTTATATCTGGGTCCTCTATTCTGTTACATTGATCTACGTATCTGCTTTTGTGCCAGTACCATGCTGTTTTTGTTACTATGGCTCTGTAGTATAGGTTAAAATCAGGTATGGTGATACTACCCGCCTTATTTTTGTTGCTCAGTATTATTTTAGATATTCGAGGTTTTTTATGATTCCAAATGAATTTTTGGATTGTTTTTTTCTATGGAAATGAATTCCAGTTGTATGTGCCACCTTGTGCATCTGGCTTGCGTGGGTCCTGAGGAATTGAACCTGGGGCCTTTGGCTTTGCGAGGAAATGCCTTAACTGCTAAACCATCTCTCCAGCCCCCTATGTCTCCGATTCTTTTTTTTTTTTTTTAATTTATTTGAGAGTGACAGACAGAGAAAGAGGCAGAGAATGGCCGTGCCAGGGCCTCTAGCCATTGCAAACGAACTCCAGATGTGTGCGCCCCCTTGTGCATCTGGCTAATGTGGGTCCTGGGGAATCAAGCCTTGAACCGGGGTTCTTAGGCTTCACAGGCAAGCGCCTAACCGCTAAGCATCTCCAGCCCTGTCTCTGATTCTTAAAGGCAAAAAAGATTTTAGCATTTCTGTTTGTGGCAGGGTATGTCCAGTTGCCCAACTGCTCTGATTCAAGTCACTAGGGAGGACCACCAGGGAATATAGTTGGTAAGGCAGAAGCTCTAAAGTAGGTGAAGCAGAAAAGATGGGTTTTCATAAGTAGGAGTATCAGAAGACTTAGAAGCGGAGGAGTTCCATGTCAGAGCTGTCATCCAGAAAGATAAATTAGGCAGTAATGCTGAAGATGGATGGAAGGAGGAGGAGGGGTGCAGAAGTAGATTAGTGGTGTGCTAGGCAGAGGTTGAGCTGGAAGAAGGGCAGGCATAGGTTGGAGCACCAGGCGACAAGGGTGTGTTGGCGAGTGGAATAGGGACCACTGAAAGGAGATTTTTATTTAGCTGGAGAGGGTGGTGAGACCCTCCATGGATTTGCAAGGAAAATACTCACTGAGGTGTTCTCTCTCTCTCTTCTCCTCTCTCTTGAGGTAGGGTCTCACTCTAGCCAGGCGATCTGGGATGGAATTCACTATGGAGTCTTAGGGTGGCCTCGAACTCGCGCAATCCTCCTACCTCTGCCTCCTGAGATGCTGGGATTAAAGGTGTGCGCCACCACAGCCCGGCTTTTGAGGTTCTCTTTTGGAGCGAGGATCTGAAAACTTGAGCTCGCTATCTCTCTCTCTCCTTCTTTTTTCTAAATTCAGGGTATTACCACTTTGGCAGAACTGAAGTTGGAAGAAAGTTGGCTTGATTCCCCAGGACCCACGTTAGCAAGATGCACAAGTGGGCACACACATCTGGAGTTCCTTTGCAGTGGCTGGAGGCCCTGGTGCGCCCATTCTCTCTTTCTGCCTCTTTCTCTCTCTGTCTGTCGCTCTCAAATAAATAAATAAAAATAAACCAAAAACATTAAAGTGCTAGGATCTAAAAAAAAAAAAAAAAAAGTGCATTGTAAGGTGTCCTATCCTACCTTTGGCTCTTATATTCTTTCCAGCACTTCTTCTGCAGTGGACCCTGAGCCGTGGAAGGTGTGGTGGAGATGTTTCAATGCTGAGCATTCCTCTGTCACTTCTCAACACTCTGGTGCCTTTTGAGTCATTCCAGAAATCACCACCATCTGAATAGAGAAGCTTCTGTAACCAAAAGAGAGTAGCATTAACATATGGATATCAACATTAAGAGAAGTACTTACCAGGCTGTTTGGTGAGCACAGTATATGCATTTAGCCAGATACCAGCTGGCGTTACACCCCCTAGAGCTCATGATCTCCTTTTCGGTCACAGGTTTTCAGTACCAGGCATATATATTCCCTCCTGTCAAGCAGGCCTCCAGTCCAATTAGAGAGCAGTTGGTTTCCCTCATAACAGACTTGCACTATTGCACCTTTTGGCTCCTTTGGCCTGGCTGGCAAAACTAAAGACTTGAACTGTCCACTGTTGTTTATCTCCACTGATGACTTCTCTCTCTTCCATGGATCCGTATGCAGCATAGCTTTTTCCAGCTTTCTGTCAGCTGGTCTACATAGAGATTTTTAAACTCAGCTCCAGCAAGATTTTTCAGTGACCTTGCAACCCAAGCATGTGGAGTCTTCAGCAGTAGGGTCTTACCATCTATTCCTGTTGGGAAACCAAGAGCTTCAGCAATGGCCTATAATGTTTTGGGGCCATCAGGGACCTCTCTGGTCACTGGAAGGTATCCCATCCCTGGCACTGAAATTTTTCTAGTAACAATCTATGGCTTCTGGGTGTGCCATTGCCCGAAAAGTAGGTTTCTATAAGGCTTATTCATACCCTCTTAGATTTTGGTTAACCCTTCCCCCAACTTTCCTTTACTCCATCTTTTCCCCTGATCTCACATAGGCCATTCCACCCCCAGTAATCTGTTCACCTACTTACATGTATGCAATACCGTCCCCTTAAGTCCTCTTATCTCCTTCCTTATAGCCCCTTTCTGGTTTACTGGTATCTACTACTGAGTTTTTTATTTTTTATTTATTTTTGTTTATTTATTTATTTGAGAGCGACAGAGAGAAGGAGGCAGAGAGAGAGAGAGAGAGAATGGGCGTGTCAGAGCTTCCAGCCTCTATAAACGAACTTCAGATGCCTGCGCCCCCTTGTGCATCTGGCTAACGTGGGTCCTGGGGAATTGAGCCTCGAACCGGGGTTCTTAGGCTTCACAGGCAAGCGCTTAACCGCTAAGCCATCTCTCCAGCCCAACTACTGAGTTTTATTCCAACTCACACACAAGTCCAAGCATTTGTAGCTAGGATCCACATATCAGAGAGAACATGTGGTGCTTGGCTTTCTGGGCCTGGGTTACCTCACTAAGTACAATCATTTCAAGGCCCACACATTTTCCTGCAAAATTTCAAGGTAGGGTTTTGCTTTAGCCCAGGCTAACCTGGAATTCACTATGTAGTCTCAGGGTGGCCTCGAACTCACGGCGATCCTCCTACTTTTGCTTCCTGAGCGCTGGGATTAAAGGCATGCACCACCATGCCCGGCTCAATTTTTATTTATTTATTTTTTTGGGGGGGGTTGAGAATGGGTGTGCCAGTGCCTTTAGCCACTGCAAACGAACTCCAGGCGCGTGTCACCTTGTGTATCTGTCTTAATTGGATCCTGTGCAATCGAACCTTGGTCCTTTGGCTTTGCAGGCAAGCACCTTAACTTAACTGCTAAGCCATCCTCCAGCCCCACATCTCTAATTCTTTTTCTTTTCTTTTTTTTTTAACCTTTTTTTTTATTCGTTTTTTTTTTCCAAAACACTTTTTTTATTAACAACTTTCATGATTATAAAAAAAAAATCCCATGGTAATATCCTCCCTCCGCCCACTTTCCCCTTTGAAATTCCATTCTCTCCATCTCAGTCAGTCTCTCTTTTATTTTGATGTCATGATCTTTTCCTTTTATTATGATGGTTTTGTGTAGATAGTGTCAGGCACTCTGAGGTCATGGATATCCAGGCCATTTTGTGTCTGGGGGGAGCACGGTGTAAGGAGTCCTACCCTTCCTTTGGCTCTTACATTCTTTTTGCCACCTCTTCCGCAATAGACCCTGAGCCTTGGAAGGTGTGATAGATATATTGCAGTGCTGAGCACTCTGGTCCCTTCTTTCCAGCACCATGATGCCTTCTGTGTCATCCCAAGGTCACTGCCATCTGAAAAGAGAAGATTCTCTACCAAAAGTGAGAGGATCATTAATATAAGGGTATAAATATTAAGAGAAGTGTTTACTGGGCATTTTGATAAGCATAGTATATACATTTAGCCAGATAGCAGCAGACCTTACAACCCTAGGGCTCATGACTACCCCTGTTTTAAGTTTTCAGTATCAGGGATGTGTTCCCTCCCATGGAGCAGGCCTCCAGTCCAATTAGAGGGCAGTTGGTTTCCACCATGACAGACGTGTCACTATTGCACCAGTTGGCTCATTTGGCCTGGCTGGCCAAATACAAGGCTTTCAGTGTCCACTGTTGAGTATCTTCACTGGTGTTTTCTCTCTTTCCCATTGAACTGCATGCAGAATGGCTTCTTCCAGCTTTCTGTCAGCTGGTCTACATGGAGGAGGTTATCAGCTCAGTTCCAGCAGGATTTCTCAGTGGCCTTGCAGCCCAAGTATGTGGAGTCTCCAGCAATAGGGCCTTACCATCTATTCCTGGTGGGAAACCAAGGGCCTTGGCAATGGCCTATAATGTTTTGGGGCCATCAGGGACCTCGCTGGCCAACAACTCACTGGAAGTTATCCCATCCCTGGCACTGAAAATTTTCTAGCAACAATTTACGGCTCCTCAGTGTTCCATTGTCCAAGAAAAGTAGGTTTCCATATGAGTTATTTATATCCTCGTAGATTTTGATTAGCCCTCCCTCCACCTTTCCTTTACTCAATCTCTTCCCCTTACCTCACTTGGGCCTTTTCATCCCCATTAATCTATTCTTCTACTTACATACATACAATACCATCCTATTAAGTACCCCCCTGCCTTTCTTTCTCTTCCCTTTATATCTCTTTTCTAGCTTACTGGCCTCTGCTAGTGAGTTTTCTTCCTACTCACACAGAAAGAAGTCCAATCATCTGTAGCTAAGGATCCACAGATAAGAGAGAACATGCGACGCTTGGCTTTCTGGGCCTGGGTTACCTCACTTAGTATAATCCTTTACAGATCCATCCATTTTCCTGCAAATTTTTTGTTTGTTTTTCTCAATTTTTTGTTAACGTTTTCCATGATTATAAAAAATACCCCATGGTTTTACCCTCCCTCCCCCCTTTGAAATTCCATTCTCCATCATATCCCCTCCCCATCTCAATCAGTCTGTCTTTTATTTTGATGTCATGATCTTTTCCTCCTCTTATGATGGTCTTGTGCAGGTAGTGTCAGGCACTATGAGGTCATGGATATCCAGGCCATTTTATGTTTATGTTTGTTTTATTTATTTATTTGAGAGCAACAGACAGAGAAAGAAAGAGGCAGAGAGAGAGAGAATGGGTGCGCCAGGGCCTCCAGCCACTGCAAACGAACTCCAGATGCGTGTGCCCCCTTGTGCATCTGGCTAACATGGGTCCTGGAGAATCGAGCCTCAAACTGGGGTCCTTAGGCTTCACTGGCAAGCGCTTAACCACTAAGCCATCTCCCCAGCCCATAACTTTTTTTTTTAAACTTTATTTATTTGTTTATTTACTTTGAGAGAGAAAGAGTCAGAGGGAGAGAGAGAATGTGCGCCAGGGCCTCTAGCCCCTGCAAACAAACTCCAGATGCATGCACCTCTTCCCCTTGTGCATCTGTCTTATGTGGGTCCTGGGGAATTGAACCAAGGTCCTTTGGCTTTGCAGGCAAATGCCTAACTGCTACTCTCTCTCCAGCCCTGATTCTTTCTTTCTTTATTTCTTTTTTTTTTTTTTTTTTTTTTTGAAATAGGGTCTTGCTATAGCCCAGGATGACCTGGAATTCACTTGGTAGTCTCAGGGATGCCTTGAACTCATGGCAATCCTACCTCTGCCTCCCAAGTGCTGCGATTAAAGGCATGCGCCACCACACCTGGCTCATGTCTCTGATTCTTTTTCTTTTCTTTCTTTTTATTTATTTATTTGGGGGAGAGAGGGAGGGAGGGAGGGAGACAATGGGTGTGCCAGGGCCTCCAGCTGCTGGAAATGAATTCCACATCTTCATTATCCACTCATCAGTTGAGGGACATCTAGGCTGGTTCCATTTCCCAGCTATTATAAATTGAGCAGCAATAAACATGGTTGAGCACGTACTTCTAAGGAAATGAGATGAGTCCTTAGGATATATGCCTAGGAGTGCTGTAGCTGGGTCATATGGTAGATCAATTTTTAGCTGTCTTAGGAACCTCCACACTGATTTCCACAATGGCTGGACCAGATTGCATTCCCACCAACAGTGTAGAAGGGTTCCTCTTTTTCCACATCCCTGCCAGCATTTATGATCATTTGTTTTCATGATGGTAGCCAATCTGACAGGAGTGAGATGGAATCTCAATGTAGTTTTAATCTGCATTTCCCTTTTGACTACGGATGTAGAACATTTTTTTAGATGCTTATACTCCATTCGTATTTCTTCTTTTGAGAACTCTCTATTTAGTTCCATAGCCCATTTTTAATTGGCTTGTTTGATTTCTTATTTAATTTTTTTAGTTCTTTGTATATCCTAGATATTAATCCTCTATCAGATGTATAGCTGGCAAAGATTTTTTCCCATTCTGTAGGTTGCCTCTGCTTTATTCACAGTGTCCTTTGCAGTACAAAATCTTTGTAATTTCATGAGGTCCCAGTGGTTAATCTGTGGTTTTCTTGCCTGAGCAATTGGGGTCATATTCAGAAAGTCTTTGCCAAGACCAATATGTTGAAGGGTTTCCCCTACTTTTTCCTCTAGCAGTTTCAGAGTTTCAGGTCTGATGTTAAGGTCTTTAGTCCATTTGGACTTAATTCTTGTGCATGGAGAGAGAGAAGAATCTATTTTCATCCTTCTACAGATACATATCCAGTTTTCCCAGCACCATTTGCTGAAGACCCTGTCTTTTCTCCAATGAGTATTTTTGGAATTTTTATCGAATATCAGGTGGCTATAGCTACCTGGACTTATATCTGGGTCCTGTATTCTGTTACATTGATCTACGTATCTGCTTTTGTGCCAGTACCATGCTGTTTTTGTTACTATGGCTCTGTAGTATAGGTTAAAATCAGGTATGGTGATACTACCCGCCTTATTTTTGTTGCTCAGTATTATTTTAGATATTCGAGGTTTTTTATGATTCCAAATGAATTTTTGGATTGTTTTTTTCTATGGAAATGAATTCCAGTTGTATGTGCCACCTTGTGCATCTGGCTTGCGTGGGTCCTGAGGAATTGAACCTGGGGCCTTTGGCTTTGCGAGGAAGTGCCTTAACTGCTAAACCATCTCTCCAGCCCCCTATGTCTCTGATTCTTTTTTTTTTTTTTTAATTTATTTGAGAGTGACAGACAGAGAAAGAGGCAGAGAATGGCCGTGCCAGGGCCTCTAGCCATTGCAAACGAACTCCAGATGTGTGCGCCCCCTTGTGCATCTGGCTAATGTGGGTCCTGGGGAATCAAGCCTTGAACCGGGGTTCTTAGGCTTCACAGGCAAGCGCCTAACCGCTAAGCATCTCCAGCCCTGTCTCTGATTCTTAAAGGCAAAAAAGATTTTAGTATTTCTGTTTGTGGCAGGGTATGTCCAGTTGCCCAACTGCTCTGATTCAAGTCACTAGGGAGGACCACCAGGGAATATAGTTGGTAAGGCAGAAGCTCTAAAGTAGGTGAAGCAGAAAAGATGGGTTTTCATAAGTAGGAGTATCAGAAGACTTAGAAGCGGAGGAGTTCCATGTCAGAGCTGTCATCCAGAAAGATAAATTAGGCAGTAATGCTGAAGATGGATGGAAGGAGGAGGAGGGGTGCAGAAGTAGATTAGTGGTGTGCTAGGCAGAGGTTGAGCTGGAAGAAGGGCAGGCATAGGTTGGAGCACCAGGCGACAAGGGTGTGTTGGCGAGTGGAATAGGGACCACTGAAAGGAGATTTTTATTTAGCTGGAGAGGGTGGTGAGACCCTCCATGGATTTGCAAGGAAAATACTCACTGAGGTGTTCTCTCTCTCTCTCTCTCTCTTGAGGTAGGGTCTCACTCTAGCCCAGGCTGATCTGGATGGAATTCACTATGGAGTCTTAGGGTGGCCTCGAACTCGCGGCAATCCTCCTACCTCTGCCTCCTGAATGCTGGGATTAAAGGTGTGCGCCACCACACCCGGCTTTTGAGGTTCTCTTTTGAGCGAGGATCTGAAAACTTGAGCTCGCTATCTCTCTCTCTCCTTTTCTTTTTTTGCTAAATTCAGGGTATTCACTTGGGCAGAACTGAAGTTGGAAGAAAGTTGGCCATTCTGCTGCATAGTTAAATTGTTCTGGGCAAGAACAATAGCAACAAAAGCTTGCCATGAGACTCCCCCCCCCCAAAAAAAAAAGATATCCTGTATCCCTTGCTGACACCAAGGTGAAGTGATTATTAAGAGGAAGTGAAAAGGCTTTTAATGACAATAGAATGTAGGTTAGTTTAGAAGCAATGGAACTATTTAGAAATGTTGTTCAGCCCTCATGTTTAGCCAGGCTGATTTAAGGAGGGGAGCCATCTAAGGTTTTCATGTCCTATGAGCCTTCACTATTTAGAGAGCTGGAGACTCTGACATGTGACTGTCTTCTATGCACTTGTCACGGTGTTGGTGTTCTTTCAGTGCTCCTTTTTTAGACATCCACCTTTACTTGTTGAAGTAAAGTGACCTTGTCCTGTACCTGAGGCAGCCTGTCGTATGAATATGAACTTTTTGCTGAACTTGAATGGTTGGCTTTTTCGGCCTTTGTTTTGGCCTCCAAAGGTGTCAGTAGTAAGGTTTCCTCTTTGGCCAATATTCTTTGAGAAAAATGCTCCAGGCTGACTTGATGATACACACCTTTTCTTTTAATTTTTTTTTTATTTGTTTGAGAGCGACAGAGAGAGAAAGAGGCAGATAGATAGATAGATAGATATAGATAGATAGATAGATAGATAGACAGAGACAGAGAGAAAGAGAGAGAGAGAGAATGGGCGCGCCAGGGCCTCCAGCCACTGCATGCAAACTCCAGACACGTGCGCCCACTTGTGCATCTGGCTAACATGGGTCCTGGTTAATAGAGCCTCGAATCGAGGTCCTTAGGCTTCACAGGCAAGCGCTTAACCGCTAAGCCATCTCTCCAGCCCTTGTTTTTGTTTTTTTTGAGGTAGGGTTTCACTGTAGCTCAGGCTGACCTGGAATTCACTATGTAGTTTCAGGGTAGCCTTGAACTCACGGTGTTTTTTGTTTTTATTTTTGTTTTTGTATTTTTGGATGATACAACCTTTAATCCTAGCACTCAGGAGGCAGAGGTAGGAGGAGTGCCATGAGTTTGAGGCCACCCTGAGACTACATAGTGAATTCCAGGTCAGTCTAGGCTAGAGCAAGACCCTACCTTGAAAACAAAACAAAAGAAAAAGTTCTGGTGCCACGAGCATCAAGGCAGTTTATCACTGGAGAATTTTGAGCTTGTGGTGCTGTAAATGTTTAGAACCCAAACCTAGTCCAACCAAAGACTGAGTTGACCTACTCCTAGCACTAATGCCCCCACAGGAGGCATGTGCTAATTTTGGGCATAGAAGCTGTTTACATGTTTTTCTTGTCTCTGGGTATCAATAAAAAAATTGAAATACATAAGAGATCTCATGTCAAAAGTTAAATCATGGTCAATGGAAGTGGACTCAGATGAGCCCTGTGTTGGAATATCCAGGTGAGGATGTTTTTGATTTTTGGTTTTGGTCAAGGAACAGGAGAACAGTAAAAGTGTGTAACATAAGTAATTGGGGCCACTGAAGGAAAATGAGGCTGAAGGCATGTGTGAAGAGCCAAAGGTTGAGAGATTTTTTCAGTTAAGACTACAAATAGTTCTGTGAAGCTCAATGGACTCTGAGCTCCACCACAGACAAGACACCCCAACACCTAGACACATTGAAGTCTAACTACTGAAAAAGAGCAACAGAGAATTGCACCATTGTTTGTAGTGACTGTGAGTGAGAAGACAGTGATGGGGCTTAAACCTCCAGAATTTTATACTTAGGGAACAAATTTTTCCAAAGTGAAGGTGGAGGAAAGGTTTTTTTTGAGACACAGCTGTGGAGTTAATTGTATGATACTCCCTTTGTAAAGAAATCTGTGAGGTCCCAATAGCACAGTGTGGTTTTATGAATTTAGGGCTCCTGACTATAGTTCCCATTGAGGTGGCCCTCACTTCAGAGGCTACCTGTACTTATGACTAGCTGCCCTGAGGTATGGAGGTTCCTATGATGCTACCTCAAGTTTGGTAATTTTGTAAAATAACTAGAATTCCAGGGGGCATTGTAGCTAACATTATAGTCCTGTGTCATCCAGGTAAGCACCCTACTACCCAGCTACAGCCCAGCCCTCTGGGTCTCTTTTTGTTATAGTCTTTTTAGTTTTGAAGCAGTTATTCCATTCTGCATTCCTGTGCCAGACTTTGAGTGAATGATTTCTGGGAGGAGCCTTGAGGCTCTTTTAATGAGAATCAGTTCTACAAAATCAAGGTCTGGGTTTTTATTCTAGATGCCTTTGGCTGACAGGAATTAGGAGATATATGTATCTATACTGTGAAAGTGCATTACACCCACATGAGAGTGGAATTATATATAGAAATATATAGAGAATTTCTCCTGTTACCTGAATGAGATAGAACACCAAAGGGTTCTTCCTCATGATGGCTTCTCCATACTTCCATCCTCTGGTGTGTGAATACTTTTCTCAGGTATCCCTGTGTCTTTATTAACTTTACTTTTGTCTTATAAATAATGTGCCAATATGAAGCTTAACTTTCAGACTTCTAACACTTCTTTTAGCCCTTCCAGTATATTCATACACACATCCAGACTTTTTGTTTGTCTGTTTTTTTTTGAGGTAGGGTCTCACTGTTGCCCAGGCTGACCTGGTATGCACTATGTAGTCTCAGGGTGGCCCCGAACTCACAGCAATCCTCCTACCTCTGCCTTCTGAGTGCTGGGGTGCTGGGATTGAAGGCATGCACCACCACACCCAGCATTTTCCCTCCCTCCCTTCCTTCCTTCCTTCCTTCCTTCCTTTCTTGACAAAAGTCGGTTTGTGTCTGTGTGTGGTTTTTCAGTAGTTTTAATTTTTTTTTTCTTTTAAAAAAACAGTAGTTTAGGCTGGAGAGATGGCTTAGCGGTTAAGTGCTTGCCTGTGAAGCCTAAGGACCCCCATTCGAGGCTTGATTCCCCAGGACCCACGTTAGCCAGATGCACAAGGGGGCGCACACATCTGGAGTTTGTTTGCAGTGGCTGGAGGCCCTGGCGTGCCCATTCTCTCTCTCTATGTGTGCCTCTTTCTCTCTCTGTCTGTTGCTCTCAAATAAATAAAAATGAACAAAAAATCTTTTTTTTTAAAAAAGAAACAGTTTAATAATTCATTTAACCACAAATGACAATGACAAAATTTCCCTGCAGTGACTACATTCTTCATACAAGAGAGCAGATTAGCACTGATTATTTGCAAATGATTACAGTAGCTGCACTGTCACTTCTATCAGGGTCAGTAAAAGATAACCCAGAATCTTAGCCATCATATGATCACACAAAGTGATCATACAAGCAGTCAGACCAGGTTTATCACCAGCATTTATAAAACCAGACCTAGGGAAAGAAATGACCTAGGTCTGGGGACACATGCATGGTCATAATATAGTGAATGTTTAGTCTGTCTGGATTATTACAAAGTCAGGGGCTGGAGGGATGGCTTAGTGGTTAAGGCGTTTGCCTGCAAAGCCAAAGGACCCAGGTTCGATTCCCCAGGTTCGATTCCGTAGGACCCACATTAGGCAGATGCACAAGGGGGTGCATGCATCTGGAGTTCGTTAGCAGTGGCTGGAAGCCCTGGCACCCCCATTCTCTCTCTGCCTCCCTCTTTCTCTGTCAAATAAATAAAAATAAAATATTTTTAAAAGTCAGAACAGCAAGAATATTCCCAAGTGTGTGGTGTTTTTTAGACAGCTACTGCTGTCTTACTATTTAGTGAGGTCTAGTGTGTTTTTTTTCCTTTGCGTGTGTAGTCACAGGTCTATGCATGAGTGTTGAGGCCATTCTCTCTCCCTCCCTCTTTCTCTGTCAAATAAATAAATAAAATATTAAAATAAAAAAGTATAGAAACAAACTAGAAATGCTTCCCTTGAAGTAAAAACTAGAGCTTAGGGCAGGGGAGATTGCTCAGTGGGTAAAGTGCTTACAGTGCAAGCATGGGAGCCTGATTTCATACCCCCCGCACCCACGTAAAGGCTTGGTGTGTTAGCTTATGTCTGTATTCCCAGCACTGGAGAGGCAGATAACTAGGGCTTTCTGACTAAGTAGTCTAGCTGAAGTGGTGAACTCTAGGTTCACTGGGAGACTATTTGGAGGATTACCATGAGCTCAAGGCAAGCATGGGCTACAAAAATATAAATAAATAAAAAATTAAAGGTTTAAAAAAAAAACAGGGGCTGGAGAGATGGCTTAGTAGCTAAGGAACTTGCCTGTTAAGCCTAAGGACCTAGGCTCAATACCCCAGTACCCATGTAAGCCAGATGCACAAGATAGCACATGCATCTGGAGTTTGTTTGCAGTGGCTAGAGGCCCTGGCGTGCCCACACTTTGTGTGTGTGTGTCTCTCTCTCTCGTAAATAGATAAATCAGTTCATTTAAAAAGGTTTAAAACAAAGGGGGTGGTGGAGTACATCTTTAATCCCAGCACTCAGTAAGCAGAGATAGGAGGATAGCCATGAGTTCAAGGTCAGCCTGGGATATAGAGTTCTACATCAGCTTAGGCTAGAGTGAGACCCTACTGTAAAATAACAACAACAATTAAAAAAAAAAATAAGGTGAAGCCAGGCATGATGTTGCATGCTTTCAATCCTAGCACTGGAGAGGCAGAAGAAGAAGGAGTGCTATGAATTCAAGGCCACCCTCAGGCTACATAATGAATTCTTGGTCAGCCTAGTACAGAGTGAGACCCTACCTCAAAAATCCAATAAATAAATAAATAAAGTAACCAGGTGTGGGCACACCTTTAATCCCAGCACTCAGGAGGCAGAGGTCAGAGGATTGCTATGAGTTCAAGGCTACCCTATGACTACATAGTGAATTCCAGGTCAGCCTGGGCTAGAGTGAGACCCTACCTGGAAAAACTAAAAAAGAACAATAAATAAGGTGATGCCTGGAGAGATGTCTCAGAGGTTAAAGGCACTTGCTTGCAAAACCTAATGATCTGGTTTTGATTTATCACAGTACACACATAGACAGATGCACAAAGTGACGCACGCATCTGGTGTGTCTTCCTCTTTCTCTCAAATAACTAAATAAGTTCTAAAAAGATAGCCAGGTGTGGTGGCACATGCCTTTAATCCAGCATTTGGGAAGCAGAGGCAGGAGGATCACTGTAAATTCAAGGCCACCCTGAGACTACATAGTGAATTCCAGGTCAGCCTGAGCTAGAGTGAGACTTAATAATAATAGTAATGTGAAGAGAGACTGAAAAGGATACTCCATATTGAACTGTGGCCTCAACACTCATGCATATACCTGTTAATACACATGCAAAGGAAAAAAAAAAAGACACTAGAGCTCACTAAATAAGCAAGGCAAGGCAAACATCAGACTGTAGCTCCAAGTCCAGCAACTCTACTTGGTAACAAATCCCCAAGTCCAATAATTCTAACCAGCAACAAGTCTCTGGAGTTTCAATTCTGCTCCTCCAGCTAGGCCACTCACAGTCCAGGAAAACTTCATCCGGGGCCAGCAGCTCTCCTTGGCAGCCATCTCGTGGTCCCGGCATTCCCAGATTGGGTCTCAGTTGCAACCCATGGTTCATCTTCATCACTCCATGGGGTCTCCATGCATACATCCAGCAGACCTGCTTCACACTGCCCATGGCCATTTTCAAAACACAAGACCGTGTTGCAAACTCAATGAACCTCTCCTGCATTTCTTTTTTCTGTCTTGTCTTGTCTTGTCTTGTCTTGTCTTGTCTTGTCTTGTCTTGTCTTTTCTTTTCTTTTCTTTTCTTTTCCCCTTTCCCGAGGTAAGGTCTTGCTCTAGCCCATGCTGATCTGGAATTCACTATGTAGTCCCAGGGTGGCTTCAAACTCACACTATCCTCCTACCACTGCCTCCCGAGTACTGGGATTAAAGGCGTGAGCCACCATTCCAGGGGGGAATAAAACAGACTTTGAAGAGCAGAACACTCTGCGCACTCAGGCCCCTTCAAAAGATTCTACTTTCTTCCTGTTGCTCCAGTACAGGTCAGCTGGCCCAATCTCAAAGGTTGTAATCTCTAAATGCAGCTGAATGGGTAGAAGTTTCATCCGAAAGATTTCATTTCTGTGCCATCTCTCTCTGCTCACACTAGTCCATTTCTGTGTAACGCAAAACTGCACAAATACTCAGGACACAGGCATAACAGCAAGCCTCTCACACAAACTGCTTCTAGCCCAGTCCAAGTAAAGCTCTTTCTCACCTTCATAAGCCAAACCTCACAGTTCATAGTTCTTATTGCATTCAGGCCTTTCAACTCTGACCAGAACAGTCCATCAAGATGTACTCGCAGCACTGCAAGGCATCTCTTAGGCCAAGGTTTCAAGTTCTTCCACTTTCCTCTTGAAAATCAGCTCCAAAGGTCAAAGCCACACAGTCACGTGTCTAGCAGCAATATCACTCTTGGTACTAACATTACTGTTGCAGTCAGGTTCTCATTGCTGGCAGAAATCACCTGACCAAGAGCAGCTTTGGGGAGAAAAAAGGCTTTATTTTGTCTTACAGACAATCAAGGAGAAGCTCCATGATGGCAGGGGAAATTGATGGCATGAGCAGAGGGATGACATCACCCCTGGCCAACTAAGGTGGACCATAGCAACAGGAAAGTGTGCCAAACACTTTCAAAGGGACACTGCCTGTAACACCCATAATCCCACCCTGAACAATACACCACCTCCAGGAGGCTTTAATTTCCAATTGCCATCAGCTGGGAACACTAGCATTCAGAATACTTAAGTTTATGTAGGATGCCTAGATCAAACCACCACATACTGCATAGTTTGTATGGTTTGTTTAAGAGAATGAGTTTTTTTTTTTTTTAAGGGAAAAACCAGAGTAAAACTGCAAGCATGTGGACTTGAGAGAAACTGAGGCCTTTAAAGAGAAATTATAGTAAAGCTACAAGCATGTGTTTTTTTAAATTATTTTTATTGACAACTTCCATAATTGCAAACAATATCCCATGGTAATTCCCTCCCTCCCTTCACTTTCCCCTTTGAAACTCCACTTTCTGTCATATTCCTTCCCCTTCTCAATCATTCTCTTAGATTTTGAGTAGCCCTCCCTCCATCTTTCCTTTACTCAATCTCTTCCCCTGACCTCACTTAGGCCTTTTCACCCCCATTAATCTGTTCTTCTACTTACATATACAATGTCATCCTATTAAGTCCCCCTCTCCCTCATTTTCTATTCCCTTTATATCTCCTTTCTAGTTTACTGGCCTATGCTACTGAGTTTTCTTTTACTCACACAGAAGTCCAATCATTTGTAGCTAGGATTGACATATGAGAGAGAACATGCCACATTTGGTTTTCTGGGCCTGGGTTATCTCTCTTAATATAGTCCTTTCCAGATCCATCCATTTTCCTGCAAATTTCTTAAGAGCATGTGGTTTTAAGAGAAACGGGCTTTTTTTTTTTTTAAAAGATTTTATTTTTATTTATTTATTAGAGACAGAGAGGGAAAAAGAGAGAGAGAGAGAGAGAGAGAGAGAATGGGCATACCAGGGCCTCTAGCCACTGCATACGAACTCCAGAGGCATACACCACCTTGTGCATCTGGCTTACGTGGGACCTGGAGAATCGAGCCAGGATCCTTTGGCTTTGTAGGCAAATGCCTTAACCACTAAGCCATCTCTCCAGCCCGAGAAACGGGCTTTTAAAGAGAGAGTAAAAGTAAAGCTGCAGGCATGTGGAAAATAGAAGCTAGGAACTTGTGTAGGGGAATTTAGGAAAATTCCCCACATGGTAGATTCAGAAGCAGAGGAAAATCATGCATGTAATCAAAGATACCCCAAACTATAAAGCAGAGAGAAACAGAATATCTATCATCTTTTGTTTGTTTGTTTTTCAAGGTAGGGTCTTACTCTAGCCCAGGCTGACCTGGAATTCATTATGTAATCTCAGGGTGGCCCTGAATTCACAGTGATCCTCCTACCTCTTCCTCCCAGGTGAGATTAAAGGTATATGCCACCACACCTGGCAGAATCTCATCATTTAAAAAAATATATTTTATTTTTATTTATTTGACAGAGAAAGAGGCAGAGAGAGAGAATGAGAATGGGCATTCCAGGGCCGCCAGCCACTGCAAATGAACTCCAGATGCATGCGCCCCCTTGTGCATCTGGCTAACGTGGGTCCTAGAGAATCGAACCTGAGTCCTTTGGCTTTGTAGGCAAATGACTTAACTACTAAGCCATCCCTCCAGCCCCTATCTCACCATTTTTAATAATAATAACCATTCCACATCTGCTTGGCTGTTGTTTTGTTAGAGAACTGTTGAATGAGAAGGGACTTTACTCTTCTTGTGTTTTTGTTTTTTTCTTATTTGTTTATTTTTATTTATTTACTTGAGAGTGACAGAGAGAGAGAGAGAGAGAGAGAGAGAGAGCGAGAGAGAGAGCGAGCATGCGCCAGGGCCTCCAGCCACTGCAAATGAACTCCAGACTCAGGTGCCATTTTGTACATCTTGCTTACGTGGGTACTAGAGAATCAAGCTTGGGGTCCTTAGGCTTTGCAAGCAAGCAACTTAACTACTAAGCCCTCTAGCCCAGGCTGTCCTGGAATTCACTATGTAGTCTCAGTGAGGCCTCAAACTCACTGTGATCCTTTTACCTCTGCCTCCTGAATGCTGGGATTGAAAGTGTGTACTACCATGGCTAGCTCTTTTTAATATTTTATTTATTTATTTGCAAGCTGGGAGGGAAGGAGAGAGAGTGGAAAGAATGGGCATGTCATGGCCTCCTGCCATTGCTAACAAACTCTAGACTCATGCGTAGCTTTGTGCATGTGGCTTTATGTGGGTACTGGGGAATCAAACCCAGGCCTTCAGGTTTTGTAAGCAAGCATCGACCACTTAACCATCTCTCCAGCTCAGTAGCTTACTTTTATTCTCTTAAAAACCTCATTTGAGCGGGGTGCGGTGGTACATGCCTTTAATCCCAGCACTGGGAGGCTGAGGTAGGAGGATCACTGTGAGTTCACGGCCACCCTGAGACTACATAGTGAATTCCAGGTCAGTCTGAAGCTAAAGTGAGGCCCTATCTTAAAAAACGAAAAAAAGGTGGTGGGCTCATTTGTAGTTGTCAACAAAACTTTTTTTAAAATTTTCTCAATTTTTATTAATATTTTCCATGATTATAAAAAATATCCCATGATAGTACCCTCCCCCCAAAACTTTTTTTTTTTAATTTAAATAAAAG
The DNA here is from genome assembly GCA_036346955.1 of Dipus sagitta. Taxonomy (NCBI): domain Eukaryota; kingdom Metazoa; phylum Chordata; class Mammalia; order Rodentia; family Dipodidae; genus Dipus; species Dipus sagitta. Next base: position 135,991,716 of record CM070773.1, read on the forward strand.
GCCCTTAGTTTTTTATGTCAAGCACTCATGGCTGGATGTGTTTTGTAATCAGGATATGAGTTCAGAAAATGAAGGTGATGCCTAGGTTATTATACATATGTACAACAGGAAGGACCTCTAGTCACATACCTAAGTCTTTGCTAAATTTGAGACTATTCACAGTGATAAGAAAAGTGATGAACTCTTATCTGTTCTGCTCTTATTTGGAGATTCAGTATTGTCAGTTACGTAACCATGTATATGCTCTTGTTCTTTGATCTTGGGGTTATGTTGGTAGAAGAAGAAAATCATTCCCAACAAAGGTGCTTTTGCTTGATTTGAGATTTTAGTGCAGCCTATAAAGAAATTCTCAGCAAGAGGATTTCATTTCTAGATTATGAAAAAATATTAAATAACAGTACCATATAAATTCTTTTTTACATTTCTTTTTTATTTATTTATTTTTTTCTCAATTTTTATTAACATTTTCCATGATTAAAAAAATATCCCATGGTAGTACCCTCCCGTCCCCCCACTTTCCCCTTTGAAATTCCATTCTCCATCATATCCCCTCCCCATCTCAATCTTTCTACTTACATATATACAATACCAACCTAATAAATACCCTCCTCCTTTCCTTTCTCTTCCCTTTATATCTCCTTTTTAACTTACTGGCCTCTGCTACTGAGTTTTTTCCTTCTCGCACAGAAGCCCAATCATCTGTACCTAGGATCCACATAATGAGGGAGAACATGTGGCGCTTGGCTTTCTGGGCCTGGGTTACCTCACTTAGTATAATCCTTTCCAGATCCATCCACTTTTCTGCAAATTTCATAACTTCATTTTTCTTTACTGCTGAGTAGAACTCCATTGTATAAATGTGCCATATCTTCATTATCCACTCATCAGTTGAGGGACATCTAGGCTGGTTCCATTTCCCAGCTATTATAAATTGAGCAGCAATAAACATGGTTGAGCACGTACTTCTAAGGAAATGAGATGAGTCCTTAGGATATATGCCTAGGAGTGCTATACCTGGGTCATATGGTAGATCAATCTTTAGCTGTTTTAGGAACCTCCACACTGATTTCCACAATGGCTGGACCAGATTGCATTCTCATGGGATGCTTTCTAGTAATGGGAAACTAATCTTAGCAAGTGCTCATGCTCCCTCTTACTTCATGTGTATCTGGCAGCAGTGGCTAGCCTGTTGCCCAACCTTGAAGCATCCTTCCTTTCTAAGAGTGGACTTTCTTCTTGCCTATCTGCCTGACACCCCGGGCAGCAGATTTTAGCTGTCAATATTGTCAGCAGCTTGATGTCTGTGAAGTGCCTCACCTTTCCATTGCACAGACTAGCAGGTATAGTTGTATGATGCTAGATGTTGGCTTTGGTTTTACTCAGTTCCTGTTTTTAGTTTTCCTGGTTTATTCTCATCTTATTGTGGGAACTGGAGTCTTGCACTCTTCTCTTCGGTCCTGTGGCTGGCCAGCCCATGGGAGAAACTTCATTTGGGTCTTGTTTTTAGCCAGAAATGAGTCCAAAAAGTCTTCTGTGAATTCATGCTGAGATGTTGCAGGACATTGCAAGCACCTCCTTTAATCCAAAGCATAGCCTTGCCTATGTTGGCCAGATGCACACAGTAGTCACATTTTCTTCTGAAAGAATAGAGAACTTGAACTATATTTCATGACTTGAGCCACAAGGCAATCCAAGCATTTCAGATAGAGTACACTGAATTTTTTTTTTTTTTTTTACTTTTTTCTTTTCCTACCTATCTCTTACTCTGAAAAATGTTTTGAAGGATCTATATTTAGACTGGGGTGATTGTGACCCTTTCCTTTTAGGAATTCTCACTTGGGGTCAGTTTCACCCTCTTGGGGACACCTAGTAATGGTTGCAGCTGGGCCAGGGGTGTGCTGACCTGGACACTGAAGCTGGTACGTGCCAGCAGCCAGACAGCTTCTTCCAAGAATGACCTCACCAGAAATAAATGTGTCAGGGTGCCAGGTTTAGGCCCTGCTTCAAAACAAGAAGGTTTGATAATGTCTCACGCGTGTACTCTGGCACCTTCTTTGCCGTGAAGGTTTGTGGAGGTGGAGGTAGTTTGCATTTACTGATTAACTTCTGTATTCCCCAACTTCCACTTCCACACCCACCTTTTCTTTTTTGAGGGGAAATTCACATAACATAAAATTAAACCATTTTAAGGAGAACAATTCAGTAGCACTTAGTGTATTCACAATGTTTTGCAGCCACCCCCTCTACCTAATTCCACATTTCATCACCTAGAAGGAAGCCTTGTACCCAATAAGCCGTTAGCTCATCCTGGCAAGCACCGTGCTTTGTGTCTGTGGATTTGCCTATTTTGGATATCTCACATGGAGTCTTGTACTGTGTGCATGACCTTTTGTGTTTGTCTTTCTACAGAATATGGTACTTGGGAGTTTCTCTGTTGTAGTGTGTTGGGATTACAATAGCATGTACCATCACACTCAGCTCTTATCTTTGAGTTCTTTTGGTTATAAACCTAGGAGTAGAGTTGCTGGGTGATGTAATTTTTTTTTTTCAAACCTTTTCAGGAACTGTTGCTGTTTTCCTACCATACCACTTCTAGTACCAGAAAAGCATGAGCTCACTTGAACATAAGCAGCATAATTCCAAAATTTAACTTTTGTTGTCAGGTACATACCCTAGAATGCAGTGTGACACTTTTTGTCTTTGTATATGTATAGGCCTACAGGACCCTGAGTTGGTGAGTGGGTAGATAATAGCTTTGAATGGTCAGGAGGGGCATTCTCACACTGTAATTTGGGGAGAGATTACAAAAATATTTTTACATATTTGAAATGTAATTGCTGCTAAGTACAAGCAGATATTTCAGAAAACTATTGAATAAAACATTTCCATTTTAGCTGAAGTGTGTTGAAAAGAGTCAGGAGCAGGTTCTCTTTGACCTCTGGCATTCCAGATCAAACCCTGGTCCTGACCAGTTGGCCAAGGCAGTGGTAAGCCCTCATGGGGAATAATAACCAGCCAGTGAGGGAGTCTAGATACTGAAACCAAGTATTCAGTACAGAAGTACCAAGCCTATATGTGGTACAGGTAAACCATAGAAGTCTTTTGTTTTGTCTTGTTTTTCGAGGTAGGGTCTCACTCTGGCCCAGGCCTCAAACTCACGGTGATCCTTCTACCTCTGCCTCCTGAGTGCTGGAATTAAAGGCGTGTGCCACCACACCTGGCTTCCATAGAAGTCTTTTGAATTGCAGTCTTTTCAGTAGCTGGATTCTGATTGCTGTCCCCCTCCATTGCTACACAATGACTTTCAGTTTAATTCAAGGATTCTGCTGCATTTATAAGGATTTTTTGTTGTTGTTGTTGTTGTCCAGGTAAGGTTTTACTCTAGTCCAGGCTGACCTGGAATTCACTATATAGTCTCAGGATAGACTAAAACTCACGGTGATCCTCCTACCTCTGCCTCCTGAGTGCTGGGATTAAAGACATGCGCCATCACACCAGGCAATGCTTTTTTAAAATTATTTGTTTATTTGCAAGTAGACCGTGAGAAAGAGAGAGAATGGGCCACACCAGGGCCTTCAGCTGCTGCAAATGAACTCGACATGCACACCACTTTGTGCATCTGGCTTTACCTGGGTATTGGGGAATCGAACCTGGGTTGTTAGCCTTAACTGCTGAGCCATCTGTCCAGTCCCCAAGGATTTTAAAAAGAAGTCATCAAGATTATATTTCTCATTTATTTAGTACTGAAAAATGAAATGCTGTAATACTGAGTAAAACAGTTTAGGAGGAGAGAGACTAGGGAAGAGTTGTTTTATGTGTTCCTACTTAAAATGTAACTCTTAGCAAAATGGCATATTTTATTATAACCCATATATGTTACAAATGTGGACTTTTCTGTTTTTTACAGATAAAATTTACATGTGTGGGAGACCAGACCAGTAACACTCCTGAATTAAGGTATCAGTTCTTAAATTACAGTATTTACTTTTTTTCTGTTTCTGTGTCCATTCATCTGATCGTCCATCTTTGTGTGTCCCCCCCCCCCCGTCCCATCTGTGCCCGTCCGTGTGTGTCCGTCCGTGTGTGTGTGTGTGTGTTGGGATGGCTGCCAGACCCAGGGTCTTGTTCATGAGCTTGTGCTCTGTTCTGTGCTACATTCACCACCAGTCCAGGATTTATTTCCTCCTTCCCTCTGTCTTGTTGTTGTTTGTTTTTCAAGGTAGAGTCCCACTCTAGCCCAGGCTGACCTAGACTTCACTACATTGTCTCAGGGTGGTCTTGAACTCACTGTGCTCTTCTTGCCTCTGCTTCCTGAGTGCTGGGATTAAAGGCGCGTGCCACCACACCAGGCTCTCCACTGTCTTTTCTTTTTCTTTTTCTTTTTCCTTTTCCTTTTTTTTTTTTTTTTTTTTTTTTAAATGTAGAGTCTCACTGTACCTCAGACTGACCTGTAGTTCACTATGTAGACTCAGGGTGGCCTCGAACTCATGGCAATCCTCCTACCTCTGCCTCCTGAGTACTGGGATTAAAGGCATGCACCACCACACCCAGCATCTTTTTCTAAGTTTTCTGTTTTCTTTACTTATGGGGGACAGGGTGAGAGAGAAGGAGGGAGGGAGATGATGGGTGTGTACCATGACCTCTAGCCGCTGAAACTTCAAATGCATGTGTCACCTTGTGCATCTACCTTACACGGATCCTGGGGAATTGAACCTGGGTCCTTTGGCTTTGCAGGCAAGTGTCTTAACTGCTAAGCCTTCTCTCTCCAGCCTATCCTCTGTCTTTTTTAAAACATGTTTTGATTTGCATCAATTACGTGCGTGTGTACCAAGGTGTTTTGCTGCTGCAAATGATCGCCAGATGCTTGCATCTTTTTGCATCTGGCTTTGTCAGCACTGAGGAATTGAACCCAGGTCATTAGGCTTTGCAAGCAAGAGCCTTTAAGCATTGAGCTATCTCTACAGCCCCACTTCTTCTTCTTTTTTTTTTTTTAATTACCTAGGAGAGCTGGAGAGATGGCTTAGTGTTTAAGGTCCTTGCCTGAGAAGCCTAAGGACCCATGTTCGACTCTCCATATCCCACATAAGCCAGACGCACAAAGATGAGGCAAGCACAAATTCGTACATGCCCACTAGGTGGCTCAAACACCTCACGTTTGATTGCAGTGGCTGAAGTCCTGGCAGGCCAATCCTCCTTCCCTCCCCCTCCCCCTCCCCCAAATACCTATGGTTAGCGAGATGGCTTAGTGATTAAGGCATTTGCCTGCAAAGCCAAAGGACCCAGATAAGCCTGATGATGCATAAATAAGTAAATTTTTAAAATTATTTAGCTTTTGTCTCAGGAGTGCTCTTTCTTGCTCTCTCACTCTTTTGCTATGTTGCTCCCTAATCTCCTGCCTCAGTCTCCCTAAAGTAACTGGTACTATAAGAACCCATTCTTGGGCTGGAGAAGATGGCTTAGCAGTTAAGGCATTTGCTGCAAAGCCAAAGGACCCTGGTTCGATTCCCCAAGACCCAAGTAAGCTAGACGCACAAGGAGGCGCATGCATCTGGAGTTTGTTTGCAGCAGCTGGAGGCCCTGGTGCACCCATTCCCTCTCGACCTCTTTCTCTCAACTATATATATATAATTTTTTTTTAAGAACTCGGGCTGGAGAGATGACTTAGTGGTTAAGGTGCTTGCCTGCAAACACAAAGGACCCAGGTTCAGTTCTCCAAGACCCATGTAAAGCTAGATGCACCAAGAGGCATGTGCAACTGCGTTTGCAGTGGCTAGAAGTGGTGGCACACCCATATTCATTCATTCATTTATTCATTCTCTTTCTGTCTCCTAAATGAATAAAATATTTAAAGAAAAAAAGTAAAACCCCATTTCTCTCCCTCTTGCACTGTTTCACTGTGTAGCTCAGGCTGGCCTTGGAATTCAGACAGTCCTCTTGCCTCAGCTTCCCAGAGTGCTAGATGTAGGTATAAACCATCACAGCAGGTTAATTTGTCCTTTTTCTTTCTTTTTTTTTTTTTTTTTTAGGTAGGGTCTTGCTCTAGCCCAGGCTAACCTGAAATTTAGTTTCAGGGAGCCCTCAAATTCATAGCAGTCCTCCTACCTCTGCCTCTTGATTGCTAAGCTTAAAGGCATGTACCACCATGCCCGGCTTCATTTCTTCTTTTAAAGCACAAGGTTGTATTTCAGAGTCAAGTTGATTCTCAGAAGAGTATGTTTTTTCAAACTTCCTTTCAGAGTTGGGCACCTATAGTTCCATATATATATATATATATATATATATATATATATATATGTAGGGTATGTTTGGTTGTTTGTTTTGTTTTGATTTTGAATTTTGAGGTAGGGCCTCATTCTAGCCCAGGCTGACCTGGAATTCACTAGGGTAGTCTCAGGATAGCTTTGAACTCACGGTGATCCTTCTACCTCTGCCTCCCAAGTGCTGGGCTTTAAAGGCGTGTGCCACCATGCCCAGCTCCATCCGATATGTATGTATGTGTGTATGTATGATGTATATTTTAACATTTTATTTATTTGAGACAGAGAAAGGGAGAAACAGAGAGAGATAGAGTGAGAATGGGTACGCCAGGGCCTCCAGCCACTGCAAAAGAACTCCAGACACATGTGCCACCTTTTGCATCTGACTTACATGGGACCTGGAGAATCGAACCTGAGTCCTTAGGCTTTGCAGGCATATGCCTTAACCGCTGAGCCATCTCTCCAGCCCATCCCTATATTTTTATATAAAGTGGAATTGAATCATGTATATCCTAGCTGTTAAGAGGTTGGTGAATATAGGTATACCAGGGCCTCTTCATTCTGCAAACTCCAGACACGTATCACTTTGTGCATCTGGCTTTATATGAATACTGGGGAGTGTAACCTGGGCCAGTTGGCTTTGCAGGCAAGTACATTTAACTGCTGGGCCTCTCCCCCATCCTGATGTGTGGGGATTTGAGTGCACCAGGCTGGAGAGGTGGCTCAGCAGTTAAGGTGCTTGCCTGCAAAGTCTAATAGCCCAGGTTCGATTCCTCAGTACCCAGGTGTTGTAATCTGGTTCGCATTGCTGGCATAAGTCACCCGACCAAGAGCAGTTTGTGGGAATAAAAGGTTTATTTTCACTTATAGACTTGAGGAGAAGCTCCATGATGGCAAGGGCAAACGATGTCACGAGCAGAGGCTGGACATCATCTCCTGGCCAATAACAGATGGACCACAGCAACAGGAGAGAGTGCCAAAATCTGGCAAGGGGAAACTGGCTATAATAGCCTAAGCCTGCCCCCAACAATACACCACCTCTGGGAGGTGTTAATTCCCAAATCTCTTATCAGCTGGTGTATCAGACAGCTTCAGGTTCGCTGAGATGAACTTCCAGACCATGCACAGTTACGGAGGAAGAGATATTTATTGAAGCTTACAGATCCAGGGGAAGTTCCATAATGGCAGAAGAAGCTGGCCTGCCTTCACAGGCCCAAACACAGAGAGAGAAGTACAAGCCTAAAAGTCAAAAGCCACAGCATACTTCAGGAACTCCAGCTAGGCACACTTTGCATATCTTTACATTGAAATCTGAAACCCACCACCACACCTTAAGATCCACACAATGCATTGCCTCCAGCCAGATGGCTAGAGATGCAAACTACAAACAAATAAACAACTGAATATATTGGGGGCCATCTATTCTATTCAAACCACCACAGCTGGGGACCTAGTATTCAGAACACCTAAGTTTATGGGGGACACCTGAATCAAACCACTATGCCCCATAAAGCCAGATACTTAGGGTGGCACATGCATCTTCAGTTTATTTGCAGCAGCTAGAGGCCCTGGCGCACTTGCCCATTCTCCTTCTCTTTCTCTCTCTCTCTCTCTCTCCCTCCCCTTCCTCCCTCCCTCCCTTGTCTCTTCTCTTTTCTCTCTGCTAGCAAATAAAATTATAAGAGATTTGAATGTACCTTTGTGGTTTTCTGGGAAGGCTGTGGGGAAAGGCTGAAGGGCTAGTGGATATGTGCATTGTCTTTATTGTATGTCATTATTGTCATCCTTTCTAGGTGTGCACAATCCCAGAACATCTCAAATTTTACATATTCCCTGTTTGTCCTGTCTTAGTAACATTGTTTAGAAAACTAGAAATCAGTGTAAGCAAATAAATAATAAAAAGGCCAGGAGTAGCCAGATCAGAAGAGAGGAGCAACATCGGCAGGACATGACACCTTAGGAGAGGGTCAGCAGCCCCCATTCTGTGAGAGTGACCAAGATAAGGTGATTAGCCCTGGCTTTACTAATTACAGCTCCTACCCTAAATTGCCCACTTCCAGCAGATAAGTGAGCAGGCTGGTACCTGATGTGAAAGAAGTAGCTGGGGAGCCAGGGAACACTCTTGTTCTTTGTCTTTGAATTGGGAATGGACAGTTTAGTGCAGAGAGCCTGCCTTCTGATCCTTGGAAGGGTTACATCAAGTCATCAAGTGAAGTGCACCTTGTAATTGAAGGACATGGATGTCATTTCAGTTTGTAGGAGAATCAGTGAGTCTTGAGGTAAGGAGACTTGTCCACTGAGGTGACATGTGGACATATGATACATTTGCTATGTTGTTGGTCCAAAGTGAAGTATAAAACAGACACTTTTTATTTACTTAATTATTTCATTTTTTTTCAAGGTAGGATCTCACTCTAGCCTAGGCTGACCTGGAACCTACTCTGTAGTTCCAGGCTGGCCTCAAACTCACAGTGAACCTCCTAACTCTGCCTCTGGAGTGCTGGGATTAAAGGTGTGTGCCACCATGCATGATTAGACACCAAATCTTAAGTGTGACATAATGGTTTTGAATTGCCTCTGTTCTATGTTTTACATCCCACAGTAACATTTCTGATGTATTAGATTAAATACAGTATACTGATTAGATTAATTTTATCTGTTTCATCTCACTTGACATTAAGGCCACTAGAAAATTAGAAATTATGTGTGTGGCTCAAGTATTTGTATCAGACAGGATTAGTTTAGGGATATTCATTGGAGTAATATGTAAGCTCAGGTAAAAATGCCTAGAAAAGCTAAGAAGTAGATAGGTTTGTTGTTGTTGTTTTAGGCAGTGTCTCTCACCAAGACTGACCTAGAATTCACTCTATAATCTTTGAACTCATAGCAATCCTCCTACCTAAGCCTCCTGGCATGGAAGTAGTTTTTAAAATGCTTCTGTGGGCTGGAGACATGATGGTTGGATTCCGTAGTACCCACATAAAGCCAGATGTACAAAGTGGCACATGTATCTGGAGGTCATATGCAATGGCTAGAGGCCCTGATGCACCCATTCACCTCCCCCTCCCCCTCCCCCTTTACTGCAAATAAATAAAATAAAAATATATTTTTAAAAATGCTTCCGCCGGGCGTGGTGGCGCATGCCTTTAATCCCAGCACTGGGGAGGCAGAGGTAGGAGGATTGCTGTGAGTTCGAGGCCAGCTGAGACACCATAGTGAATTCCAGGTCAGCCTGACTAGAGTGAGACCCTTCCTCAAAAAACAAAACCGGGGGGGGGGAGCTTTCTCTAGAAGTGGAGAAATTCAGCTCCCTTGTTCTGGGATGATGTGTCTGTAGGAAGAAAAATGGTCCAGTTAGAAGACTGTAGAGTTGTTAGCTTCCATTCCATCTTTGTCATGAGAACATGTCCTTGTGCAGGTTTAGGAGGGAGCAGGTAAGCAGGCAGTGAGATTTCTTTATGGCCTTATGACCTTCTCCAGCCAGTTATAGATTACTTTGGGGAACATGGCATGGAAGTAGCTTATTGTAATCCTGGGTTTGGGCTTTATGGCTGTGAACCTTGGGCCTTAACCAGTTTGTGAGTCATTTCCTCTTGTTTTCTACTTAAACCATTGATCTATAGGACCTGCTGGTGGTGGTGGTGATGGTGGTAGGGGAGGAAGCAACATATAATATGAGCAAATGCTCCTGAGTCCCCCCACTTTGGGGGGAAATTGTGAACTCCCTTTTACTTCTTCTTCTTCTTTTTTTTTTTTTTTTCCTCGAGGTAGGGTCTCACTCTAGCCCAGGCTGACCTGGAATTCACTATGGAGTCTCAGGGTGGCCTCGAACTCACGGTGATCCTCCTACCTCTGCCTCCCGAGTGCTGGGATTAAAGGCGTGCGCCACCATGCCCGGCTTCCCTTTTACTTCTTAAGTGTTGGAATCCAAGTGGTGATATCAGAGATGTAAGTCAGCTCCTCAAATGGATGCCTGTTTCTCATTCCCATAGTTTCTGCTATGGCTCCTGAGGACAGGGAACATGCCTTTCCGCCATTGTGTGCTCAGCCCCGTAGCAGGTGCTCGTATAAACATGAGTAAACAAAATAAATCAGTTGTTTGTAGAGGAAAAAAATTGAACATCTGGTGTTTTGTTTTGTTTTAAAGAAATGCCTTTCTTGCTGGTACTGGGAGGCAGAGGTAGGAGGAACCCTGTGAGTTTGAGGCCAGTTGGACTATAGAGTGAGTTCCATGTCAACCTGGCTTAGAGTGAGATCATACCTCCAGGGGGTTAGAACCTTTCTTGAGATTCAATCCTGGCAGAAAGCTTCATAGAAAGCAAATGTGCTGCTTGTTTCACTGCGAAGGTTGGGCTTTAAAAGCTCAGTGTTATGTGTTGAAAAGCAAGATGTGTCCAGAAGGAATCTCTGTTGCTGAGCACGAGCCAGGTATGTAGTTCCTCTTACTTGGGGAAGGCATGCTATTTGTTTCATCTGGCATTTGGGACATTTTGTAGAGGACCATACCTGCTGTTGAAGGGTAAGTCATTACCAGATGGTTAGACAAACTTTTGCCACTTGAGCAAACATACGAATGTACTGTGTACATAGGTATTTCTTCTCATCCACTTTTCAGGTCTTGTTCAACATACCTTGGTCATGGCCTTCATTTGGGAAGGAAGACTCAATCAGGAATGCTAGAAAGCAGGAAAAGGAAGCTGGGCTACAGGTCCAGGTGAACTGCTTGTTGGGGAAAAGGAGGGATTGATAAAAGATGTGGAAACTTTGACAAGAAGATACTTAAAAAGAATTACCTGCCAGGCATGGTGGCACATGCTTTTAATCCTAGTACTTGGGAGGTAGAGGTAGCAGTATTGCTATTAGGCCTGCCTGGGACTACACAGTGAGTTTCAGGTTAGCCTGGACTAGAGTGAGATTCTGCCTTGAAAAAATAAACAGAAAAACAGTTTCTGTCACTTCTGGAACATGAATACAGAAACCCCAAGGTATGCCATTTAGATGTTCAGACAAATTTGGGAAGTACTAGGATTGAGTCGTAACAAAACCAACCAGCTGAAGTGGCTGTTTGTGTGCCTTTGGAGAACAGGTGCTAGTACTGCAGGGCCTGCATTTTGGGATACTGAGGCTGCCCTCAAACTCACAGTGATCCTCCCTCCTGCCTTTGCCTTCCACTGCTGGGATTAAAGCTGTGCATTGCCATGCCCAGTTGAATGCTTTTTTTTTTTTTCACTTCCCTTGAAGTTTTTGTTAAGACAAACCAACCACTACTGTAGCTGTTGTATGTTCTCTGGGATCTATGTGTTGCTTGTCTGTGTATGTCCTCCTTACTTCTTTAGTGGTTCTAAAGATTTGGTTTTTCAAGGTAAGGTCTCACTCTAGCTCAGGCTGACCTGGAATTCACTATGTAGTCTCAGGGTGGCCTGGAACTCACAGGGATTCTCCTACCTCTGCCTCCCAAGTGCTGGGATTAAGGGCGTGCACCACCATGCCCGGCTCTGCTTTTGTTTTTTTAAGGTATGGTTTCACTCTAGCCCAGACTGACCTGGAATTCACTATGTAGTCTCAGGGTGGCCTTGAACTCATGGTGATCCTCCAAACTCTGCCTCCTGAGTGCTGGGATTAAAGGCATGTGCTACCGTGCCTGGCTGATTCTAAAGATTTGATTAGATTTGCTTTACTGGAGATACGTCATAAATGCAAAGTCACTGTCACAGGTTTTGTTTATTTAAGGGTTTGTTGTTGTTTGTATTTTATTTTATTTATTTATTTGAGAGAGTCAGAGGAAGAGGCAGAGAGAAAGAGAGAATGGGTGTGCCAGGGCCTGCAGCCACTGCAAACGAGCTCCAGATGCATGCAGTGCCGTAACCGCTAAGCCATTTCCTTAGCCCATTGCTGTTGTTTTTGAGGTAGGATCTCACTCTAGCCCAGGCTGGCCTGGAACTCACTGTGTAGACCCAGGCTGGCCTCAAACTCACAGCAATCTTCCTACCTCTGCCTCCCAAGTGCTGGGATTAAAAACATGTGCTACCATACCATGCCTGTCACAGTCTTTGGCATGATTCTGAAAATTACTACTCTTGCAGATAGCATCTCAATTAAGGGCAGTAGTGTTCTTACTCATCTACTTCAGCCATTGACCTTGAGCTTGCTGTGTTGAAGGGGACACATTCTAGTGTAATCACTGAGAGGCTTATGGGGCCCTGTAACATTGGTTGTCTTACTTAATTTTCGTTTTAGCCCTGTGACATTGATGAAGTTGTTTCTAGCCTAGAGTAAAAAGTGATTTAGTTAGGTCATAATTATATGTTGCAGAACTAGATCTGAAATTATTTTTTGATGTATGCTACCTTTATTTATTAGCAAACTTGGAACCTGATGTTACTGAGTGTCATATAACTGTATGGCCTTGAGTTCACTGTTGATGTGCCTTTGTTTTTTTTTTTTAACTTCCTTCATAAGAGTCTTGATTGGAGGGATGTGGTGCTGCTGAGTTTGTTATGAAGTTGTGGAAGGATCACCCAGGACATGTCATACTATCGCATAGGTGAAATTTTCTAATTGGGCTTATACTTTACTCACTGAGGTGTTTGCTACTTAAAATAGGGGTAGATTACGTCAATATGTGTGCAGTTCCAACCTAGATAAGTGCCCTGACACTGAGCTACATTCTCAGCCCCATACTTTTAAATTATTTAAATTTCTAGGAAAAGCATTTTCTAAATAGAAGTTCTAAGTAAAAGGTGATGGTAGATGTGGGTCATGGGCAGACATGAGGTCTCAGCAGGCTCTGTCTTAGTGGATTAGGCTGGAAAGTGCCACCTCAGCACCACAAGAGCTTACCTAGGACATACACTGGAGCCTCCCAGGCAAGCCAACCTGATGGTGGGATTTCCCAGAAGGGCTGGGGGACTAAGGACAGTGAAGAGAAAGGCAAAAGAAATTAAATGTAAGTAAGACTCATTAAACACAAACTAATTTAATTTTTTTTAATGTGTAAAGAGCATTACCCATATTAGTAGAGTGTATAGAGAAATCTGACCAGTTACTTCTAACATGAATGCTATTAGTCTATTTAATCTGTTAGCAACTGTGCATGTATGCATGCATGCATGCTTTCTTTCTTTAAATATTCCTTCCTTCCTTCCTTCCTTCCTTCCTTCCTTCCTTCTTTGAGAGAGAGAGAATGGGTGATCCAGGGCCTCCAGCCACTGCAAATTAACTCCAGATGCATGCACCACCTTGTTCATCTGGCTTATGTGGGTTCTGGGCAGTTGAACTGGGATCCTTTGGCTTTGCAGGAAAATGCCTTAACTACTAAAACATCTTCAACCTGTCTTCCTTTCTTTATTTCTTTCTCTTTCTGTTTTGTTTTTTGAGGTAGCATCTTGTTCAGGCTGACCTGGAATTCATTGTGTAGTCTCATGGTAACCTCGAACCCTGGGCAGTCCTCCTACCTCTGCTTCCCTAATGCTGTAATTAAAGGCATGTGCCACCACACCCGACTTCAATTGTGCTTTTCTTAACTAAAATTACTACATTTAAATTTATATTTTTTTATTTAATATATATAAAACATTTCCTTAAGTTACTACATTGTTTTTATTACTGTTCTCAGTGGTATGTCACACTTCACTCAGTGACTGTAAAATGATAACATTAGCCATTCTTTTAAACCAAAAAAATGTGGAGAAAAGAATGTAAGTACTCTGGCTCCAGGGCCTAGAGAACCTGTAAACTGTTGGGTGAGCTGTAAGCAAATCATGTGTGGAGGATGATGGGACAATAAGAATTTTCTTGTTCTGCTGTTTCTTTCTCCAAAGGTCTTCACTGTCATCATTGTCTCTTGGGTTTAGAAGGGGGGAAAATTGCTGTTACACAGGCAGGAAAACATGATTTACAATGCTAGCCTATGCCTTTGTTGTTCCATCTGGCTTGTCTTCACGTCTTCACAGGAGACATGGACTTGAATGGGGAATCTTGAGTTACAGAGTAGTAAGTAGAAAGTTGTCTGTTGGCTCTTTGTTGGCACCGTGCCCTTTATTGTGCCTCCTGCCCCACCTCATATGAGCAGTGGTGCTGTGTGTGCACATAGTACCTACTGCCAGGCCTGAGCAGTAAAAATATACCTGTGAAACCTTTTTAAAATCTGTTTTTGTTTTATTTTTATTTATTTAAGAGTGGCAGAGAGAGAGGATGGGCGTGCCAGGGCCTCCAGGCACTGCAGACGAACTCCAGACGCATGTGCCCCCTTATGCATCTGGCTAATTGTAGGTCCTGGGGAATCAAGTCTTGAACTGGGGTCCTTCGGCTTCACAGGAAAGCACTTAACTGCTAAGCCATCGCTCCAGCCCTGAAACCTTTTTAAGATTCTACTTTAGGAAATACTTAAATTTTTTCTTTTCTTTATTTTTTGTTTTGTTTTGTTTTTGGAGGTAGGGTCTCACTCTAGGTCAGGCTGACCTGGAAGTCACTATTACTATGTACTCTCAGGGTGGCCTTGAACTCACGGCAATCCTCCTACCTCTGCCTCCTGTGTGCTGGGATTAAAGGCATGTGCTACCATGCCTGGCTAAAATTTTTAATCTGTACATAAACTGATGAGAAAGAAAAGTATGCTACTGCTCATCTATTTTTTTTTCCCCCCAAGGTAGGGCCTTACTGTAGCCCAGGCTGACCTGGATCTCACTCTGTAGTTCCTGGCTGACCTCGAACTCACAGTGATCCTCCTACTTGCGCCTTCCCAGTGCTGGGATTAAATGTGTATGCCACCATGCCTGACTTTCTGGCTTTTCAAGGTAGGGTTTCATTCTAGTCCAGGTTGACCTGGAATTCACTAAGTAGTGACCCCAGTTCTGCAAAATGAGTGAGCATTTGCACTTGAACCCCATGTAAGATACAGGTGTGGCAAAAGCTTCCCCTGGATGAAGCTTTTCCTAATAATTCAAGCATCCACCTCAAGGAATGCCTTTAGAAACTACCATTGTAACCAGGGGTGACACATAACTGTCATCTTAGCACTTGGAGGCATGTGAGTTAAGTTTGACCAGGCATCTCAGTAGTTGTAATGCCGTTCTGGCTGTGTAACAGGACCTTGTCTTAAGAAAGATTGTGGACAAAGAAATTGAGAACACCACTGTGAAATTTCTTAAACTGTTTCTGTGCACCCTGCTTTCCTAAGGAGCAGTGACACAGGTTTTGGTCTGTGTGTGAAGGCCTACCCTTTAGGGGACAGATGTGCCTTTCTTGGCAGTTTAGTGAGCTCACAGCCAGTGCTGGTGAACTTCAGATTACCTCCCGACTCATTTTCTCAGAGTTTGATGCTTGACCTGTTGCTCATGGTATCTGAAGACTTGGTGAGTTTAACCTGTCTTGCCCAGCTTGTCATAGCAGACAAAGGGACTTCAGAGATTATGTTGTCATTAGTATTTATACCTCAGGAGTATGGTGATGGTATTTGGATACTTTTCTGCTGAGTAGACAAGTTTAGGAACTTAACAACTATACTTTTAGGGTCATCCAGATAATTTCCCCAAGATATATTTCAATCTTAATGAAATACCTACTGTTAGTTAAAAATCTTATATATGAACTGGGTGTGGTGGCACGTTCCTTTAATCCCAGCACTCAGGAGGCAGAAATAGGATCCCTGTGAGTTTGAGGTCAGTTTAGGACTACAGAGTGAGTTCCATGTCATCCTGGGCTAGAGTGGAGGAGTTGG
This sequence comes from Dipus sagitta, assembly GCA_036346955.1. Lineage (NCBI taxonomy): Eukaryota > Metazoa > Chordata > Mammalia > Rodentia > Dipodidae > Dipus > Dipus sagitta. Next base: position 136,007,691 of record CM070773.1, read on the forward strand.
GGGGGGGGACCCAACAAAAATTTGACATATATCAACTCTGAAGATGGGGTGGAGGATTGAGAAAGAGTGTTGTTACATAGTCTTAACTGCTCTTAGAACTCACTAGAACCAGGCTGGCCTCAACTTGCAACAATTCTTTGGCCTCTGCCTCCTCAAATGTTAGGATTATAAGTATATCACCATGCCTGGTTGATTTTTATAGGTTTTTTTTTTTTTTTTTTTTTTTGAGAACTCCAGATGCATGCACCACTTTGTACATCTGGCTTTACATGGGTAGTAGGGAATTGAACCTGGATTGTTAGGTTTTTGCAGACAAGTGCCTTAACTGCTGAGCCATTGCTCCAGCCCTCATTATTTACTTTTACTTATTTGTTTGCTTGCACACATGTAAGTTTTCTTACCACCACAAACAAGTCTTAGATGCATGTGCCATTTTGCATCCACCTTTATATGGGAGCTGGGGAGTTGAACCTGGGCTAGCAAATTTTGCAAGCAAGCATCTTTATAACTGCTGCGCCATGTTCCCAACCAGCCTCTTCTTTAATTTTTTTTTTTTTTTGGAGGGTTGGAGAGATGGCTTAGTGGTTAAGGTATTTGCCTGCGAAGCACAAGGACCCAGGTTTGATTACCCAGTACTCACATAAGCCATATGCACAAGGGGGGGTATGTGCATCTGGAATTTGTTTGCAGTGGCTAAAGGCCCTGACATGCCCGTTTCTCTCTATATATACACACACACACACACACACACACACACACACACGCACACTACTTTTGTTTGTTTGTTTATTTATTTGTTCGTTTTGGTTTTTCGAGGTAGGGTCTCACTCTAGTTCAGGCTGACCTGGAATTCACTATGATTCACTATGTAGTCTCAGGGTGGCCTTGAACTTTCTGCGACCGACCCCCCTACTTCTGCCTCCCAAATGCTGGGATTAAAGGTGTGCGCCACCACGCCCGGCTGTTTTTATTTTATTTCATTTTTTTGTTATTTTGAGGTAGGGTCTCACTCTAGCCCAGCTGACCTGGAACTCACTATGTAGTCTCAGGGTGGCGTTGAACTCTGCAATCCTCCTACCTCTGCCTCCCAAGTGCTGGGATTAAAAGCGTGCGCCACCACGTCTGGCTGGTTTTTTTTGGTGGCGGGGTTGTTATCTTGAGGTAGGGTCTCACTCTAGCCCAGGCTGATCTGGAACTCACTATGTAGTCTCAGGGTGGCCTTGAACTCAGAGTGATTCTCTTACCTCTGCCTCCAAAGTGCTGAGGTTAAAGGCATGTGCTACCACTCCTGGCTAATTTTATTTTTTTTATTTATTTTTTGGCTTTTCAGGGTAGGGTCTCACTCTAGCCTAGACTGACCTGGAATTCACTATGTAGTCCCAGGCTGGTCTTGAACTCATAGAGGATTCTCCTACCTCTGCCTCCCAAGTGCTGAGATTAAAGGTGTGTGCCACCATGCCCGGGTCTGGCTAGTTTTTTTTTTTTTTTTAAGTATTTTATTTATTTATTTGAAAGAGAGAAAGAGGCAGATAGAGAAACACACACAAACACACACAGAGCGAGAGCGAGAGCGAGAGCGAGAGAGAGAGAGAGAGAGAGAGAATATGAGAATGGGCATGCTGGGGCCTGTAGCCACCGCAAACTAACTCCAGACCTTATGCATCTGGCTTATGTGGGTACTGGGGAATTGAACCTGGATCCTTAGGCTTCACTGGCAAACACTTTAACCACTAAGCCATCTCTCCAGCCCTCGGCTAATTTTTAAATAATACATTTTTAAAATTTATTTATTTATTTGAGAGAGAATGTGCATGCCATGGCCTCCAGCCACTGCAAATGAACTCCAGGTGCATGCTCCCCCTTGTCCATCTGGCTTACACTGGTCCTGGAGAGTCGAACTGTGATCCTTTGGCTTTGCAGGCAAACACCTTAACTGCTAAGCCATCTCTCAGTCCTTAAATAATATTTTTATTTATTTATTTGAGAGAGATTCAGACACACAGACAGTAGGCATACCAGGGCCTCTTGCCGCTATACACCAACTCTAAACATGTGTCATTTTGTGTGTCTAGCTTTATGTGGGTACTGGGGAAGTGAACCCATAATGGCAGGCTTTGCAAGCAAGCACTTTTAACCACTGAGAGACACCTCTCCAGCCCTCAAATTTTCAAATTTAATTTTATTGAGAGGGCTGGAGAGATGGCTTAGCGGCTAAGGCACTTGCCTGTGAAGCCTAAGGACCCAGTGCCTGACTCTCCTGATTCCACCATAAGCCAGACGCACAAAGGTGAGGCAAGCGCAAGGTTGCACATGCCCACCAAGTAGCACAAACATCTGGAGTATATATGAACATACAGTAATTTTTTTTTCCCACTGCCTCTTTTTGTTCCCTTTTCCCCACACCCTCATACTAAAGACCTGTCCTCCATGTCAAAATGTTTATGGGCTCAGAACATTGTGGGGTATCAGTAATACTGCACAGTCATGAATGTGCCAGTTGGCCATGAAGTAGGAAAGTGCAATTTTCTTTTTATTTGTGTGTGTGTGTGTGTGTGTGTAAATGTAGGTATATGCATGCAGTTTTCTTATTTCTGTGTCTGTGTGTGTGTGTGTGTGTGTGTGTAAATGTAGGTATATGCATGCATGCATGTGTTGAGGTCGGAAGACCCAACCTTGGAGTGCCAGTCCTTGCTTTTCACCATGTTTGTTTGTTTGACATAGGGTCGCACGTTGTTTTTTTGCCAATGTGAATGCTAGACTAGCTGGTTTGTGTACTTTGGGGTTCATTTTTCTTTTTGGGTGGTGACAGGTCTTTTTCTTTTTCTTCTTCTTCTTCTTCTTCTTTGGTTTTGGTTTTGGTTTTGGGAGGTAGGATTTTGCTCTAGTCCAGGCTGATTTGGAATTCCTTAGGTTGTCTCAGGGTGGCCTCCAACTCATGGTGACCCTCCTACTTCTGCCTTCCCAGTGCTGGGATTAAAGGCATGTGCTACCACGCCTGCTGACATCTTTTTCTTTCCCTCCTCCCTTCCTCCTTCCCTCCCTCCCTCCCTCCTCCCTCCCTCCTTCCCTCCCTTTCTCTTTTTTGTTTTTTCAAGGTAGGGTGTCACACTAGCCCAGGCTGACCTGGAATTCACTCTGTATTCTCAGTGTCCTCAAAGTCTCTGCAATCGTCCTAGCTCTGCCTCCCAAGTGCTGGAGTTAAAGACGTGCGCTGCCATGCCTGGCTTCCTTCCTTCCTTTTTTTTTTTTTTTTTTTTTTTCAAGGTAGGTCTCACTCTGGTCCAGGCTGATCTGGAATTAACTCTGTAGTCTCAGGGTGGCCTTGAACTCATGGTGATCCTCCTACCTCTGCCTCCCGAGTGCTGGGATTAAAGGTGTGCACCACCACGCCCAGCTTCCTTTCTTTTTTTAAATTTAAACTTTGCCTCTTCTAACTCTACCTCATTGTTGTAGGTGCATTGGGTTTACAGATGTTGGGACCGCTGTGTTGCACTTTATGTGGGTTTTGCGGATCCATACTCCAGTTGTCTGGTTTACAGAGCAAGCACTTTGAACCACAGAGCTATCCCTCCAGCACAAGTTACTCAATTTTTATTTTGTTTTGTTTCAAATTTGTTTTGCTTTGCTTTCTCAAGGTAGGGTCTCACTGTAGTCTAGGCTGACCTGGAACGCACTCTGTAGTCCCAGACTGTCCTCAAACTCACAGCGAACCTCTTACCTCTGCCTCCCAAGTGAGTGCTGGGTTTACAAGCACTTGCTATCATGCCTGTCTACATTATTCAGTTTTTTTTTGAGGTAGGGTCTCTATCAATTTTTTGAAATTTTTTGTTTATTTTTATTTATTTGAGAGTGATAGACAGAGAAAGAGGGAGGGGGAGAGAGAGAGAGGGAGAATGGGTGCATCTGGGCACACTGCAAACGAACTCCAAATTCATGCGCCACCTTGTGCATCTGGCTTTCATGGATACTGGGAAATCAAGCCTTGAGCTGGGGTCCTCAGGCATCACAGGCAAGTGCTTAGCTGCTAAGCCATCTCTCCAGCCCTGTCTCTATCAATTTTTAATTATCAACCAATAATTAACAATTTTTTGTGCCATATTTCTGTTTCAGATCGTGGGTTCTGAGGGGTATTGAGCACTGAGACCTGAAGATGAGTGAGCTTGACCAGCTGCGGCAGGAGGCCGAGCAATTAAAGAACCAAATAAGAGTAAGTAGTTGTATGTGTATCAATTTCAGATCAGAAGTTACTTGCTGTTTGGCAAATAGTGAAGTATAATTGGACCATTATTGCTGATCACACATCCAAATACTTAAGTCTAATATGCTGTTTTTAGAATTTTTTTCCCATACTATTATAAGGATGTTTTAAAATTTTATTTATTTGAGAGGGAGAGAGAATGGGTGCATTTGGGCCTCCAGCCACTGCAAACAAACTCCATATGCATGCACCACCTTGTGCGGTTGGCTTACATGGGTACTGGGGAATTGAACCTGGGTCCTCAGGCTTCGCAGACAAGCTCCTTAGCTGCTAAACCATCTCTCCATCCCCATTCTCTATAATATAATTTATTGTTTGAATATACAGAGTGTGTAGAACTCCTGAGAGCCTTTAAAGTTCTTTCCTTTCCTTTCCTTTCTTTTCTTTTCTTTTCTTTCTTTCTTTCTTTCTTTTTTTTTTTTGAGGTAGGGTCTTTCTCTTGCCCAGGCTGACCTGGAATTCCCTATGTAGTCTTAGGGTGGTCTTGAACTCACTGTGATACTCCTACCTCTGCTTCCCAAGTGCTGGGATTAAAGGCTGCACCACCACGCCCAGCCCTTAAACTTCTTCCTCTTGAAAACTAGATTTCAGACCCTCTTTTTGGCTACTGAGTTTATCTTTCCTAAAGAGCATGGCTGCTAATCTAAGAGCAGAAAAGATACTTTGAGTATGAGGATTAATACCAATAAAATTGTATTTTAGCTGTACTTGCCCCCCCTCCCCCAAGGTGTAGGGTCTTCTAGCCCAGGCTGACCTGGAATTCACTATATAGTCTCAGGCTCACCTCAAACTCATAGCAATACTCCTATCTCTGCTTCCCAAGTGCTGAGATTAAAGGCCTGTTCCACCATGCCCAGCTGCTTGTTTTATTTTCTGTAAACTTTTTTGTTTGTATTTTGAGGTAGGGTCTCACTCTAGCCTAGGCTGACTTAGAACTCACTCTATAGTCCCAGGTTGGCCTTAAACTAACAGTGATCCTCCTGCTTCAGCCACCTAAGTGGTGAGATTAAAGGCATGGCCTACCACACTCGTCCCTTTATTATTATTTTTATTTTATTTCATATATTTATGTTCAAGGAGAGAGAGAATAAGAATGGACATGCCAGGGTGTCTTGCCACACTGTAAATGATCTCCAGATGCATGCACAACTATGTGCATCTGGCTGTACATGAATACTGAGGATCAAACCCAGGTCAGCAGGCTTTACAAGCAAGCTGAGCCACTCCCCCCCCCCCTTTTTAAAAATCATATCCTTATCTATTCTTTTGGGTGTGTTGGAGTGGTTTTTGGATGGTGCTGGAGATGGAACCTAGGAACTCACACTTGTCAGGCAAATGTTCTATCAGAGTTACAGCCCAGCCCTAAAATAATACAGTGAATTCTAATTTATGACTAATAAATAGTTGAGCTTTTAAAAAGGATGAAATTCTGCTCTCTACTTTTTTTAAATTTATTTTTATTTATTTATTTGAGAGAGGGAGAATGGACGCGCCAGAGCCTCTAGCCTTTGCAAACGGACTCCAGACGCGTGCGCCCCCTTGTGCATGTGGCTAACGTGGGTCCTGGGGAATCAAGCCTCGAACCAGGGTCCTTAGGCTTCACAGGCAAGCACTTAACTGCTAAGCCATCTCTCCAGCCCTCTGCTCTCTACTTTTGTGAATATATTAAAGAAATCTTTAATTAAGTTGTGTGTTTTTCTTTTCTTGATATGAAGTGCGAGAGAGAAAGAAGTAACTTATCAGGGGGGAAATACTCGATTTATTTAGGGTTTTATGTATTTGAAAGTGCTTTCTTTGTCTTTTGTGTTCTCATCTGTAAGGCTTTAACTATCCCTCAGAACCCTGCTCTTTAAGCTGTTGACATCAATCTGTACCTATTTAATCAACATATACATTCCTTTTTTTTTTTGTTTTTTTGTTTTTTGAGGTAGGGTTTTGCTCAGGCTGACCTGGAATTCACTCTGTATTCTCAGGCTGGTCAGTGATCCTCCTACCTCTGCCTCCCAAGTGCTGGGATCAAAGGCTCAAAGGCATGCGCCACCACGCCTGGCTTACATTTTCCTTAAGCAATCAGTTATGTTCAAGCTGCCAACCGGGAACTGGATAACAACACTCCAGCATCACTTCACCCAATTTTGTCACAAGTTTAAAGATAACGGAATTACCAAGCTACCTGAGATTTACTGACAGAAAACAAAATATTTTCTACTATATAACTTTCACAGCTGAGCTTTTTTTTTTCTTTCTCATTTTTCATTTTTAAGACAGGGTCATATGTAACCCAGGTTGGCCTAAAACTTAACTATATAGCTGAATATAACCTTTAACTTTTTTTAAATTTTTTTATTAACAATTTCCATGATTATAAAAAATACCCCATGGTGATACCCTCCCTCCCCCCCAATTTTTTAATATTTGAAAATTTCATACATGTAGATAATATACTTTGGTCATATTCAACCCTCTTATCCCCCTCCCACTAAACTTCTTTCCGACTACTTTTTACTTCTTTATTTTTATTTTATTTTATTTTATTTTTTTTGGTTTTTCGAGGTAGGGTCTCACTGTAGTCCAGGCTGACCTGGAATTCACTATGGAGTCTCAGGGTGGCCTCGAACTCACAGCGATCCTCCTACCTCTGCCTCCCGAGTGCTGGGATTAAAGGCGTGCGCCACCACGCCCAGCTTTACTTTTTACTTTTTTAAAAATAATACTTTAAAAAATTTTTTGTTTATTTTTATTTATTTATTTATTATTTATTTATTTGAGAGCGACAGACAAAGAGGCAGAGAGAGAGAGAGAGAGAATGGGCGTGCCAGGGCCTCCAGCCACTGCAAACGAACTCCAGACGCGTGCGCCCCCTTGTGCATCTGGCTAACATGGTCCTGGGGAATCGAGCCTCAAACCGGGGTCCTTAGGCTTCACAGGCGATCGCTTAACCACTAAGCCATCTCTCCAGCCCAAAATAAATACTTATTTTTGAGAGAGATAGAGAATGGGTGCACCAGGGCTTCTAGCCACTGCAAACAAACTCCAGAGGCATGTGCCACCATGTGCATCTGGCTTATGTGAGACCTGGAGAATCAAACTTGGGTCCTTAGGCTTCACAGGCATGCACCTTAATCACTAAGCCATCTCTCCAGCCCCTCTTCCTACTTTCAAAAAATATTTAAGAGAGAAGGAGCCAGGCGTAGTGGCGCACACCTTTAATCCTAGCTCTTGGGAGGCAGAGGTAGGAGAATTGCTGTGAATTCAAGGCCACCCTGAGACTACATAGTGAATTTCATGTCAGCCTGGGCTAGAGCAAAACCCTATCTCGAAAAACCAAAATAAAAAAAAAAAAAAACAGAGGAGGGAGGGAGAAAGATAGAGAATGGGTTTGCCAGGTCCTCTAGCCACTGCAAATGAACTCCAGATGCATGCACCACCTTGTGCATCTGGCTTTATGTGGGTACTAGGGAATCAAATCTGGGTCTTTTGGTTTTGCCGGCGAGCACCTTAACCACTAAACCATCTGTCCAGCTTGTGATGTCAACATTTTTCCCCCTCCTATTATGCAGGTCTTGTGTAGGTAGTGTCATTCACTGAGGTTATGAATACCGTGACCACTTTGTGTCTGGGAGACAGTATTATAAAGCACTTTTCCTTTTCCTTTGGCTCTTCAGATTTTTTTTTTTCATCACCTCTTCTGCTGTGACCTTTGAGCCTTATAGAGTGTGATAGAGATGTCTTAGTGCTGAACACTCCACTGTCACTTCTCAGCACTTTGATGAGTTTTGAATCTCCTCAGTGGTCACCACCATCTGAAAAGAGAAGCTTCTCTAACTAAAAGTGAGTGTAGTTTTAACATAAACATCCACATTTTTTAAAGATACAGGCTCATTTCCATCCATGTTTTCATCCCTGTCACTTGTGTTTGCAGTGCCTCTTGTCCATAGCCCTCCTGCATTGCTAAGATGCCATGGGACATTCTGCACATGTACATGTCACAAAAATTGTGGAAAGCACTAAAGGCACAGTACTCATAGGCCCAGTGCTTGGGAAGTGAGAGACAGGAGGATCAAGACTTTAAGGCCAACCTGAGCTACATGATAACCTGTCTCAAGACAAAAAAGACAGTAACAAATTTTAGGTGATCCCAGATAGCTAAATATATGCTCATTGTAGCCCAGGCAAACCTGGACCTCATGACCTCATAGTGATACTCCTTCCTCAACCTCTGCAGAGCCAGTATTATAAATGTGGGCCACCATGCCTGGCCTCAAAAAATATATATGAATGATTTCTTTTATTTTGAGAGAATGAGTATGGGTACACCAGGGCCTCCTGCTACTGCAAACAAAGTCCAGATGCATGCGCTACTTAGCACATCTGGCTTTACATGGGTACTGGGGAATTGAACCCAGGAGTCAGATATTGCAAGCAAGTACCTTTAACCACTGAGCAATCTCTCCAGCCCATCCATCAATCTGTATATTTTTAGGGAACTTTATGTTGTATTTTGTTTGTTTTTATTTGAGGTAGGGTCTCACTCTAGCCCAGGCGATCCTGGCACCCAGTCTGTAGACTAGGCTGTTCTCGAACTCACAGTGATCATCCTACCTCTGCCTCTGGAGTGCAGGGGTTAAAGGTGTGTGCCACCATGCCTGGTCCTATACTCTATTTTTGTGTTGTTTTCAAAGTTCAGCTTTTATCTCACCTGTAAAGTCATACCTTTCAGTTCACACTCATTGTGTTTCACATGCATGCAATAACTCGTATCCCCTGTTGTGGATAGCACTGTGCAGATTATTCCCTAGTAGAGTCCTACACCTAAATGATGGTGAAGACCATTAAGTACTTTACTCCAACAGGAAGGGAAGGCTAGAAAAGTAAAACACATTCTTTTCTGATTGCCCCCTCATGGTTTTGAGGCATCAGAACAAGGGCTGTGGATGTCTCAGAATTACAGAGTTTACCTGGCATATAACCTCCAGCACTGAGGGGAGGAAGCAGGTTGGCTGTGGTCAGGAGACTGAGGATTGCCTTCAATTTGAGGCCAATCTGAGCTACATAGCAAGACCATGTCTCAAAAATCAGAACTAGGGGGCTGGAGAGGTGGCTTAGTGGTTAAGATGCTTGCCTGCGAAGCCTAAGGACCCAGGTTCAATTCTCCAGGTTCCGCGTAAGCCAGATGCACAAGGTGGCACATGGTGTCTGGAGTTCATTTATAGTGACTAGAGGCCCTGGTGCAGCCATTCTCTCTCATTCTCCTTCTCTCTCTGTCTCAAAAAAAAAAAAATTAAAAATATTTTGTTTTTATTTATTTGAGAGAGGGAAAGAAGCAGAATGAGTGTGTGAGAGAGAGAGCGAAAGAGAATGGGTGCGCCTGAGCTTCCAGTCATTGCAAACGATCTCCAGGTGCATGCTCCACCTTGTGCAACTGGCTTGCGTGGGTACTGGGGAATTGAACTGAGGTCAGGCAAGCGCCTTAACTGCTAAGCCATCTCTCCAGCCCTTAAAAAATACTTAAAAAAAAATTATTTTTTTTTTTTGTTTGAGAGTGACAGGCAGAGAGAGAATGGGTGCACTAGGGCCTCCAGCCACTGCAGACGAACTCCAGACGCATGCGCCTCCTTGTGCATCTGGCTTATGTGGGTCCTGGGGAATTGAACTGGGGTCCTTAGGCTTCACAGGCAAGTGCTTAACCACTAAGCCATCTCTCCAGCCCCCCCCCCCCAATATTTTTCAAATGAAGTTCAGAGCCAGGCATGGTGACAGATGCCTTTAATCCCAGCACTCAAGAGGCAGAAGTAGGAGGATTGTTCTGAGTTTGAGGCCACCCTGAAGCTACATAGTAAATTTTAGGCCAGCCTGGGCTAGAGTGAGACTCCACCTCAACACCCCCCCCCAAAAAAAAAATCAGGGGCTGGAGGGATGGCTTAGCGGTTAAGGCACTTGTCTGCGAAGCCTAAGGATCCAGGTTTGATTCTCCAGATCCCATGTAAGCTAGATGCACATGATGGCTTTCGTTTGCAGTGGTTAGAGGCCCTGGTATGCCCTTTCTTCCTCCCTCCCTCGCTCCCTCCCTTCCTTCCTCCCTCCTTCCTTTCTCTCTCTCTTTAATAAATAAATTAAATATTTTAAAAAATCAAAACTAGGGCTGGGGAGATGGCTCAGCAGTTAAGGTGTTTGCCTGAAGCAAAACTTAACAACCTGAGTTTGGATTCCCCAATACCCACATAAAGCCTGATACACAAAGTAGTGCATGCAGCTGGAGTTCATTTGTTGTGGTTGGAGGCCCTGGCATGTCCATCCATCTTCCCTCCCTCCCTCCATGCAAATAAATAATATATATTTTAAAGAAATCAAAGCCAAACAGTTCTTTAAACCATTGTGATGATGCATATATTTGTAATCCCAGCTCTTGAGAGATGGAAGGTGGTTCAGGAGTTAGGTTACATGAGGCCCTGTCTCAAAAAAATGAAATAATAATAATTCCCAGCCCATTGAACCACACAAGAAATTCAGTAGGTGATTCTAAAGAGGTGTTTTCTTTCTGAAAAATCCCTAAGAACTTTTCATTCTTGTGTTGGTAATACTAAGGAGAAAAACCATAGTCTTGGGCGGGAGATATGGCTCAGCAATTAAGGCCATCAAATCCTGCAAAGCCTGAGGACCTGAGTTTGATTCTCCAGTACCCATGTAAGCTAGATGCTCAAGGTGGCACATGTGTCTGGAGTTAGATTACAGTGGCTAATGGCCCTGGTGTACCCATTCTTGCTCTCTATCTGCCTCTTTCTCTCTTGAGTTAAAAAAAAAAATCTCAAAGAGGTGCTTAATTAATAATGTACATGTGCTTTAAATACAGAGTGGCATAACTTACTCTTGACAGGCTAGCTGTGTTGCATGTATGGTCAAGAATGTGATGATCAAAAGACTGAGCTGAAAAGGGCCCAGGTTTTCACTCACAGTGTGAGATGAAAGAATGTCATTATAAGATGGAATGGTGACTTTCGTGTGCTGTTGCTTTGCTTCTGACACATCCACACAGGAGCAGCAGTTGACCTATGGTTCCTATAATTTCAGTGGACACTATGTACATCTGCAACAGTCCATTAAGTTGGAAGTTATTTGGAATGATGTTACAGCCTCTGTCATTATTAAATAATTGTAAAGTTGCATGTGGATACTTAACCTGTCAGAGCAAAGATACCTTAAAGCAGAACTGAAGTTCCCTTGTATACCAGTAGTTGCAGTGTGAGGCACATTACCCATTTTAATCACTGGACACTAACCAAGGTGAAGTTGCCTATGTCCCTTTTCTTGAGCTGGGTTTGCTGATAAGCACCTTTAATCCCAGCACTCGGGAGACAGAGGTAGGAGGATCACTGTGAGTTTAAGGTCAGCCTAGAACTTCAGAGTTCCAGGTCAGTCTGGGCTAGAATGAGACCCTATAGGCCCTTTATACGTTATTTTCTGGCTTTTGTTTTGTTTTGTATTTGAAGTAGTCTTTTCCTAGCCCAGGCTGACCTGGAACTCATTCTGTAGTCTCAGGATGGCCTCAAACTCACAGTGATCTTCACTGCCTTTATTTTCTTGAAATTATTCTTTTCTTTTCTTTTTTTTTTTTGAGGTAGGGTCTTGCTGTAGCCTAATTCTTTTTTTAAAAATATTTATTTATTTATGAGAGAGAATGTGAGTGGGTACACCAGGGCCTCTAGACACTGCAAATGAATTCCAGACCCATGGCCTTCCCTTGTGCAACTGGCTTTATGAGGGTACTGGGAAATCAAACCTGTGTTCTTAGGCTTTGCAAGCAAGCACCTTAACTTCTGAATCATCTCTCCAGCCCCCTTCTGCTTTGTTGAAATTAAAAATTATTATTCTTTCAAATCAAAAGCCACATATTGCATTAACAAGCTTGTACTCTGAAATGAATACTAAACACTTGGCATGAAGAACTCACTGACATGCTAGTTTGAATCTTCAGTATGTGCCTTTTTCAAAAAAAAATTGTTTTTTGTTTTTAAGAGGGTCTTGCTGTAGCCCAAGCTGGCCTGGAATTCACTGCAATTCTCCTACCATTGCCTCCTGAATGCTGGCTTTTTCAATTTTTTAGTGCAGGAATACTTGATTGCATTGTTTCTTTTATTTATAAGCAGAATCACTAACAGTTTCATGAAAGATTTTGGAATGTAGAGATCTTAATAATAGTCTCATATGTCTATATGATCTCTTTATCAATGTTCCTACCAAACATCAGGTGCAGTGAGGCAGTTTGTCCCTAAATACTGATCTGGTCATGTCCCACATGGATGGAAGAATGTTGGCCCGTGGCTTGCTGCCACTTTGGAAGCAGGTGGTCAGATAACAGCAGACTGAATCCTTTTCTTTGTCAAGATTTCCTTTGAATTATGTCTGTACTGAAAGTATGAACTTTTTAACTTTTAAAAAATTTTAAACCTTTTAAATCTGTTGTCTCATTTTCCTTCATAATGTATGTCTATATTTATAAAAGTGTATGCTATTTTGAAATTTTCAGGTTTATTTTCTAGTATCTTTGATCACTTACTCCACTTTAATTAGCATGATATATCCTTTCACAGTGTTTAGTTACTGTAGTAGGTTTTATAGATAAGACAAAAAATAGATAACAAAATAATAAGGTCTAGACAGTCTCATTGAAATTTGATTGTGGATTTTCCTGATCACTTACTCTTTTCATAGAATTTAGATTAAATGATTGTTTGGCTTGAAAACAAAGTTAATACAATTTAGAAGGCTTTTTTTCTTTTTTTTTTTAACTTGGATAGCTTGTCCTGTGGACCTGTTTTTTGTTGTGTGTGTGGGTGTATCAATCACTCCTTCACTCACATGGGCTAAGGGGAAGACAGAGCAGTTGTTTGCTGACCATTGGGAAGGTGGCCTTAGCCTTCAGGCTGCTTGATACTGTCTTAGTTGCCAACATGAGTTTTCCATTGGCCTGCTTATAAAGTTATGGAGTCCCCAGGATCCTGTACTAGGTAGATGAAGGGTATATAGGTAGACTTGAAGATTATGAGTTGTCGGTCCAATGTGGCCTGCACAGCTCAGAAGTGGCCGTGGATTGGAGATGTTGGAGGACAGGAAAGAAAAGAGTGTGTCCATCATTTTACATTCTGATTTTGCTGTTGATAGTGTATGGAGGTTCTCTGAAACTTTGGCTTGTGAAGTTCTGGGGTTCAATGTGTGAAGCATGACTAATTTCCTGTTGTTTTTTCTTAGGATGCTCGCAAAGCATGTGCAGATGCAACTCTCTCACAGGTAAGAATTAACTCCTCTGCATAGTGTCTGCCTGGGGTGGAGGCTGGTGTGGATTTGTGCCTTAACTGGGGACTTTGGAATGAACACTGTTCTGCTCTGTCCTGTGCAGTAATACTGCTGGGGCCTTTCTTTTGTAAGTCATTTTGATAACAGAAAGGACTAAGGTTATTCCCAGATTGAAAATGGTATCTCACCAGCTTTAAAGAACTTCTCTCTATGACACAACAGTTGTAAGAACTGTTTTTGTCTTTTAAAGTCTCTCCCCCGCCCCCCCAAGGTAGAGTTTTGCTCTAGCTTAGACTGGCCTGTAATTTACTGTATAGTTTCAGGATGGCCTCAAACTTACATCAGTCCTCCTACATGCTGGGATTAAAGGTGTGAGCCACCATTTCCAGCCTAAAGTATTTGTTTTGTTTTGTTTTCTTTAGAGTTAGAGTCTCTTTCTGGCCCAGGCTGACCTGGCACTCACTCTGTAGTCCCAGGCTGACCTCAAACTCAGAATGATTCTCCTGTCTCTGCCTCCTGAGTGCTGGGAGTTAAGGCATGTGCCACCATGCTTGGCCTTCTTAAAGTATTTTGATGCTTCTCTCGTTAAGTGAATCTGTCTTAGAACTTAAGCTTGTAATGCCCAGCTTGGCAGTTGCTTAAAATGTTAAAACATAGACTTTTTTTGTGATCCAGCAGTTTTATTGTCAGACTTATGTACAGAAGAATTGGCAGGTGGTTTTCAAATACATGCAAAGTCACACCCCCTTTCCTTGTCAACCTGGGGAATGGGTCCTAAGACTTTCAGTAGGTGCTTGATCCTCAAATAGCACCAGACCCTATAGGCACTAAGGTAAAGTATAATTTTTTTTGTTCATTTTTTTTATTTATTTGAGTGTAACAGAGAGAGAAAGAGGCAGATAGAGAGAGAGAGAGAGAGAGAGAGAGAGAGAATGGGCGCGCCAGGGCTTCCAGCCACTGCAGATGAACTCCTGATGCGTGCACCCCCTTGTGCTTCTGGCTAACGTGGGTCCTAGAGAATCGAGCCTCGAACCGGAGTCCTTAGGTTTCATAGGCAAGTGCTTAACTGCTAAGCCATCTCTCCAGCCCAAGTATAATTTTTAAATCACAAGAGGCAGTGATTCATAACTTAAAGGAATAATAACTAAAAGCCAGCATGGTGGTGCATGCCTTTAATCCCAGCACTTGGGAGGCAGAGATAGGAGGATCCCCATGAGTTTGAGGCCAGCCTGAGACTATTCCAGGTTAGCCTGGGCTAGAGCGAGACACTACCTCAAAAAACAAAAATAAGTAAATAAATAAAAATAAATAAAAGAATAATAACTAGATTATAATAACGTTCTGTAATAGTTATATGGGCACATTCTCATGCTCTTAGAAATACCTTATACACTGTACTAACCTTGGGATGTGTGATGACAAATGCCTACATTGCTAAGGTAAGGTGAGGTGAAGGTATAGGCACTGTGACAGGCTTCCACAGGAGTCATATGGAGACCATGATCACTGTAATACTTCTAATAGACAATCAGATAACTAAGATGGGTCCTTTATAACTGATGGGCAGGTACTGTTTGCAGCATAGATACTCTGGACAACAGTGATTTATATCCCAGAAAGTACACAGTAGATTGTTTCATTGTGCTACTTAGAATAATACGTAATTTAAATTTTTATGAATTTCTTACATTGGGAATTGTCCATGTGATATTTTTGAATCTCAGTTGATACTAGGTAACTTAAACTGCAGAAAGTAAAATTGCTTATATGTGAAGACCCTGTGCACTGTTCATACCAATATCTTTCAGGATAGTTTCATGAGATGGAAGCGACTAGAATTTCCATAGGTGGATTGTGCTATATCTGTACAGTGGAATACACACACACACACACACACACACACACACACACTCCTCAAGCATATAAAGAATCACATCAGGGATTCCTATTACCATAAAGAAGTCTGACATGTCCGAAGTCAGACAACTTTGCTGCCCCCCCTTTTTTTTTCCCCCTGAGGTAGGGTCTCACTCTAGCTCAGGCTGACCTGGAATTCACTATGTTGTCTCAGGGTGGCCTCGAACTCATGGTGATCCTACTACCTCTGCCTCCTGAGTGCTGTGATTAAAGGCTTGTGCCCGCAGCTTTGCATTTTATGGTTCTATTTATGCGAAATTTCCAAAATAGAAAAGTCCTTTAATGGAATAGGATGAGTGGTTGCCAGGACCTAAGGAGGAGAGAAATGGACATGTGCTTAATGATTGTGGAGTCTCCTTTTGGGATGAGAGCTATGTCTGGAACTAGTTAGGGGAGGTTATACAAACACAAATGTACTACTAAATAACAATGAACTACCTACTGTACTGTTACTTTTATGATAATGAATTTTACCTGAAGGATTGGATAGGAGGAGTTTGGGTCTGGAGGACCAACAAGAAGGGTAAAGAAGTACCTTTGAAGGCTAGTGGTGAACATGCATGCAGTGGAGATGGGGGGGGGTGGGGGAGAGGACGACAAAAATCACAAGTGAACCAGGCATGGTAGCACATGCCTTTTATCCCAGCACTTGGGAGGCTGAGGAGGAGGATCACCATGAGTTTGAGTGCTGTCTGGGACTACAGAGTGAATTCCATGTTAACCTGGGCAGTTAGTTAACCTGGGCAGTTAGGTGCACAGTGCCACCAGGAAAACCTCTGATGATGACTATGAAGAATAAGAAAGCGGGATCAATCACGAGTCTCTTTGCTGATGTTATTCTGCATAACTTTTTTATTTCTTTAAGATCACTAACAACATCGACCCAGTGGGAAGAATCCAGATGCGCACCAGGAGAACTCTGAGGGGGCATCTGGCCAAGATCTATGCCATGCACTGGGGCACAGACTCCAGGTACTTTCAAAGCAATGCTTGACATATTTACAGACTGTTGAGATTTCTAGACGAAGATGCTTACTGGTTGTGAAGTTGAGTCAGGTACCTGGCAGCCAGGACTAGTGTTCATAGATGCAAGTACCTTACCCAGATCTCCACTTAACTGTCTGACTGCACCTCCTGTGTCTCATTCAGACAAGCCCCAGCTTTCCTTCTGCCTTCAACTTTGATCTCCAAGCTCCACTGTGAGCTACTGTGACCTGGGAGAAATTGACTCCATCTCTGTCCTGTGTCCTTGGCTTCTAACCTGTTCATATGGTGTCGGAGACCTGGGTTATGTATCACACAGGCATTTGAGTGTGAAGGATGCAAGCTTTCAACAGCTACTCATGGTTCCCGAAGCTGAATGTGAGCTTCATGGATCTCTTCATTAGTTTTGTTTGGCGGCTTTGGGGGCTATATTTCTGTGAGTGATTGTCATTGTCCTCCTACCTTGGCCCCACCATCTTATTCATTTACCACTCCAAAGATATAATGCCTTTCATGTGCTCCTGTCTTCTGTACTTTGAGTACTACCTCTTTATTGGACTTCTTACCATCCACCCAGATACTCTCTTCTCTTTCCCTGTCTACACTTTAACCTGCCTCCTTTGCCCAAGTGAAATCTATTAAGCTCTTCTTTTAGTGGTTGCTTGTCTCTCTTCTGCCTTTTCCATGGATGTAATTAAAATAGCGCTATTTAATTTACATATTACATTCTCTTCCATACATGACACAGGGTCTTAATCTACCTTTTTTCTTTAAAAATATTTATTTATTTGCAAGCAGAGAGCGAGCGAGCGAGCAAGAGAGCGCTAAACAGAGAGAATGGGAGCACCAAAGCCTCCCGCTTTATGTGGGTGCTGGGGAATTGAACCCCACGTTGTTAGGCTTTGTAAGCAAGTGCCTTAACTGCTGAACCATCTCTCCAGCACCTTCTTTTAAATATATATATATATATATTTTCATTCATTCATTCTTGGGGCGGTTAAGGCGCTTGCCTGCAAAGTCAAAGGATTAAAGTTCGATTCCCCAAGACCCACATAAGCCAGATGCACAAGGGGGCGCAAGCATCTGGAGGTCATTTGCAGTGGCTGGAGGCCCTGGCATGCCCATTCTCTCCCTCCCTCTCTCATGTATCTGCTTCTTTCTCTCTCTCAAGTAAATAAATAAAAATAAAAATATTTTAAAAAAAATATTTACTCATTTAATAGAGAGAGAGTTAGAGAATGGGCACGTCAGGGCCTCTAGCCACTGCAAACAAACTCCAGATGTATGCACCGCCTTGTGCATCTGGCTTTATATGGGTACTGTGGAATTGAACCTGGGTCCTTTGGTTTTTGCCAGCAAGTGCCTTGACCACTAAGCCATCTCTCCAGCACCCTCTTTTCTTTAAAAAAGAAATATTTTTTTTTTCTTTTATCAAGGAAAGATCTCACTCGCTCTCTAACCTTGACTGGCCTCAGACTCACAGCAATCTTCCTACCCCAGCCTCCTAAGTGCTGGGAGTAAAGGCATGCCAAACTATGCCTGGGTCAAGGCAAGGTCTTTCTGTAGCCTCAGGCTAGCCTTGAACTCATGGCAACACACCTACCCCAACCTCCACAGTTCTGAGACTAAAGGTGTATGTCATGACACCTGACTGTTAACTTTTATTTACTGGGTCAGAGAGATGGCTTGCTGGTTGGGGTGCTTGCTTGCGAAGCCTAAGAACTTAGTTTCAAATCTCCAGGTTCCAAGTAGTCACATACACATTGACACAAGTGTGCAATGTCCACATGCACCTCAAGGGGGTGCACACATCTGGAGCTCGTTTGCAGTGGCTGAAGGCCCTGGTGCACCCATCCCCCCCATTTGTTTTTAATATTTACCTGTACGTGCATGTGTGTGTGTACTCCAGCACACATAGACCAGGACCTCTTAGCACAGCAAACAAGCTCCAGATGGATTGCCATTTTCTTTTAAATATTTTTGCCAGGCGTGGGTGTTGTATACCTTTAATCCCAGCACTAGGGAGGCAGAGGTAGGAGGATCGCTGTGAGTTCGAGGCCAGGCTGGGACTAGTGAATCCCAGGTCATCCTGGGCTAATGAGACCCTACCTCAAAAAACCAAAAACTTAAAAAAAAATTATTTATTAGAGAAAGAGAAGCAGATAGATAGTGCATCAGGGCCTCTAACCACTACAAATGAACTCCAGGCACCTACTCCATCTTGGGCATCTGGCTTTGTGTGGGTACTGGGAAATCAAACCTGGATCCTTTGGCTGTGCTGGCAAGTGCCTTAACCGCTAAGCCATCTCTTCAGCCCCCCCCCCCTTTTTTTTTTTTGCATTTGTCTTTATGTAGGTACAGGGGATTGAACTCTGACCTGCAGGTTTTGCAGACAAGCTTCTTTAATTACTGAGTGATCTTCTCAGCCCTTAACATGTCTGCCTGACCGCCCCCCCCCCCCCGTGTGTGTGTGTGTGTGTGTGTGTTTATTTTTCTTAGTTTTTTGGGTTTTCGATGTAGGGTCTCATAACCCAGGCTGATCTATAATTCACTATATAGTCTCAGAGTGGCCTTGAACTCACAGCAATTCTCCTACCTGTGCTTCCCAGGTGTTGGGATTAAAGACATGCACCACCACACCTGGCCCCACCATGCCTTTCTTTGAGTTTTTTTTGGGGGGAGGGGTTAGTTCAGTTGCCAGAGTGGAATTTTCTGTTTGGCTTTCCCTTTTTGTTTTTTTTTTTAGAAAAATTATCTGCTTGGTAGTGTAAACAGTGAGGGGACAAAAGGTTCTATCTTTAGTTTCTTCTATACAGGCTCCCATACAATTGTATGTGTTCGGTGCTTGCGTGATCAATTTAATGATGGCAGCACTCAAAATCACAAAGAGAGGGGTGTGGATGTTGTGCTGCTGGTTAGAGGGTGTAGTTTTAGCTAAATGGGAGCAGTACATTTCAGAGATCATTAATTCATTGTTTTGTCTGTTTCAAAAATTGTTAGAGAGCCGGGTGTGGTAGCACATGCCTTTAATCCCAACACTCGGGAGGCAGAAGTAGGAGTAGGTAGAAGTAGGAGTATCGCCATGAGTTCAAGGCCACCCTGAGACTACATAGTGAGTTCCAGGTTAACTTGGGCTGGAGTGAGACCCTACCTCGAAAAACCAAAAAAAAAAAAAAAAAGTTAAAGAATATTTATTTATTGACTCCCCTCCCCAAAGGTAGTATCTGTCTAGCCCAGGTTAACCTGGAACTCAGTTTGTAGTCCCAGGTTGGCCTCTTATGGCGATTCTCCTACCTCTGCCTCCTGAGTGCTGGGATTAAAGGTATGCACCACCAGGCCCAGCTTGATTTTTTTTTTTAATTTATTTATTTGAGAGAGAGAGAGAGAGAATGGGCGTACCAGGGCCTCCAGCCACTGCAAACGAACTCCAGATGTGTGTGCTCCCTTGTGCATCTGGCTAACATGGGTCCTGGGGAATCGAACCTGGGTCCTTTGCTTTGTAGGCAAATGCCTTAACTGCTAAGCCATCCCTCAAGCCCGTGTTTATTTATTTATTTTTTTAAACAATACTGGGCCTGTACTTGGGACCTCAAGATTGGTAGGCAGTTGCTCTCTACCTCTGAGCTCTTACCACCTTTAGCCCAAGAGCAGATTTTTTTTTTTTTTTTTTTTTTTTTTTTTTGAGGTAGGGTTTCACTCTAGCCCAGACGGACCTAGAATTCACTATGTAGTCTCAGGGTGGCCTTGAACTCATAGTAATCCTCCCTCTGCCTCCTGGATGCTGGGATTAAAGGCATGTGCCACCCTGCCGGGCTCTAGATTTTTCTTTTAAATTTGAGGTAGGCTCTCACTTCAGTTTATGCTTACCCAGAATTCACTCTATAGCCCCAGGTTGGCCTCGAACTCACAGTGATCCTCCTACCTCAGCCTCCTGAGTGCTGCATGTATCACAAAATCCAGCTAATTAGATTTTTTTTTTTTCCCCAAGGTAGGCTGTCACTCTAGCCCAAGTTGAGATTCACTTTGTAGTTTCAGGCTAGACTCAAACTCACAGTGATCTTCCTACCTTGTCCTCCCAAGTGCTGGGATTAAAGGCATAAGCCACCATGCCTAGCTCTAGGTTTTTTAAAACTTTTGTTTGTTTTGTTTTGTTTTGTTTTTGTTTTTGGTTTTCAAGGTAGGGTCTCACTCTAGTCCAGGCTGACCTGGAACTCACTATGTATTCTCAGGGTGGCCTCAAACTCACGGCGATCCCCCTATCTCTGCCTCCCAAGTGCTGGGATTAAAGGCATGCGCCACCATGCCCAGCTGTGCCAGGGCTTCTTGCCACTGCAAACAAACCAGATGCTTATACCACTTTTTGCATCTTTATGTGGGTGCTGGGAAATTGAACTCAGGCCCGTAGGCTTTGCAGTTAAGCACCTTTAACTACTGAACAATCCCTCCCTATGCCTCAAAACTAGATCTTGATTCTTCCTCAAAAAAAAACACTAAATGACAGATGATGGTATAGTGGGAAGATCCTGGGGCTCAGGCCTGGGAGGCCATGGTGGCTTCCACAGAGGTTTCAGACACCAGTGGTCTCCTAGGCTGCAGGCATAGGCATGCCAGTGCAGAAGCCCACCAGGTTGAAGGCTTTTGTCACCATTGGGGTCTACAAAGGTTATGTCAGGCTGGGTGTTAAGTGCTCCAAGGAGGTAGCCACTGTCATCCAAGGGAGCCATCATCTTGGCCAAGCTCTCCATTGTGCCTGTCACAAGAGGCTATGAAGGAACAAGATTGGCAAGCCCCACATAGGCTCCTGTAAGGTGACAGGCTGATGCGCCTTGTACCTGACCATCTTGTGAAAACCCACACCAGAGCCTCAGTGCAGAGGACCCAGGCTTCAGCTGTGGCTACCGCATAGGGTTTTTATACAGAAAACTATAAAGTGTTAGATTAATTAAGCCTGTTTGTTGTTGTTGTGGTGGTGGTGGTTTGTTTTTGTTTTTAAAGTAAGGGGCTGGAGAGCTGGCTTGGCAGCTAAGGTGTTTGCCTGCAAAGCCAAAGGACCTGGTTCACTTCTCCAGAACCCACGTAAGCTAGATGCACAAGGGAGCACATGCATCTGGAGTTCGTTTTTAGTGGCTGGATGCCCTGGTGTGCCCATTCTTTCTCTCTCTGCCTCTTTCTCTCTCTCTCAAATAAATAAATAAAATTATATTTTTTAAAAAAGTAAATCTTGGGTTTAGTGGTTAAGGTGCTTGCCTGTGAAGCCTAACAATCCTTTTTCGATTCTCCAGATCCCACGAAAGCCAGATGTACATGATGGCGCATGCATCTGGAGTTTGTTTGCAGTGGCTCGAAGCCCTGGCATGTCCATTCTCTTTTTTTTTCTCTCTAATAAATACATTTTAAAAAAAATTTTAAAGACTAATTCTTTTTTTAAAAAAGTAAATCTTAAATGCTCCTACTATAAAACAAAATGATCATAAGCATGTGAAGTATTGAATATGTTGGCTTGATTTAATAGTTTTTAATGTAAACAATTATTTGTTCATAATCATGGGTATAGTGGTGCACACCTTTCTTTAATCCCAGCACTTGGGAAGCAGAGGTAGGAGAATCACTGTGAGTGCAAGGTCAGGCTGAGACTATAGAGTGCATTCCAGGTCAGCCTGGGCTAGGGTGAGACCCTACCTTGAAAAATTAAAAATAAAATAATAATAAATAAATAAAAACAAAACAAAAAATACACATAATCTAATAACCAGTTTTTTAATAAAAAAAATTTAAGTAGAATTCAAAAATAGTCTATGAATTTAAAGATGTATGAAATCAAATAAGGAAAGGGGAAAAATATCCTTATTAACTAATCCACTGTAGGATGTATTATGCAAGGAAAATGTTAGCAAACGTGTGGCTTGGAGCTGTTTTTCCATGCATGGAAAAATTAAGTTAGTGCAATGGCTGTGCTGTATTCAGAAGCCTGGTCTGCTCCCTGACGCCTTGTATCTTTCAGCAGTCAGGCTCTGGTATCTGGTCTATAGGAAGGTGTGTTGAAGGAATTAAGAGGATAGACACATGTAGCCTGAGCAGTGGAGGTTGGGAGGAAGGCAGCTAGAGTGAGGCAGATGACATATCGGGCCTTATATTCCATCTAGTCTCAGGCATGACTTATGGAAAGCCATGAGTGAGAAGGAAGAAAAGCATGGGTATGGATCAGCAGCATCAGGTTCAGAATCATGGTATCCTTATGAACAAGAGGGACGTTGGAGAGATCAAGAGAGGCTATTGGCCATCTTGTTATGGCTGTTTTGGGGCAGAATGTGGTAGCATGACTTTTTTTGGTTTTTCAGGGTAGGGTCTCTGTCTAGCCCTGGCTGACCTGGAACTCACTATGTAGTCTCAGGGTAGCCTTGAACTCTTGGTGATCCTCCTTCCTCTGCCTCCCAAGTGCTAGGATTAAAGGCATGCGCCACCACGCCCAGCTACGAGGTTTGTTTTATTATTGCTCTTTCAACTGACAATTAACTCTGTGATGCTAGCCTGGGCTATATAGTGAGAACCCTGTCTTAACCATTCAGTCAGCCTTGGGGAGGTGGTTCAGTGGTTAAAGGCACTTGTTTGCAAAGCCTGCTAGCTCAAGTCCAATTCCCCAGTATTCATGTAAATCTGTATGCACAAAGTGGCGCATGGGTCTGGAGTTCGTTTGCAGTGGCAGGAGGCCCTGCCATGCTCATTCTATTCATATTCTCATTCCTTTCCTCTCTTCCTTTGCATATAAATAAACTTTAAAAATGTCAGTATACTGGACAGTTAGTTTCATATTTGATCACCAAAGCAAACCAAGGGCTGGGCGTGATGGTGCCTGCCTTTCGTCTCAGCACTCAGGAGGCTTGAAGTAGGAGGATTGCTGTGAGTTTGAGAGCAGCCTGAGGCTACATAGTGAGTTCCAGTTTAACCTGGGCTAGAGTGAGACCCTGCATCCGAAAAGACAACCAAAAGACTGGCCATGTAGCCCCATTGGTAGAGTGCTTGTATGAAATTACTGCATACTTGTAATCCTAGCACTGGGGAAGTGGAGGCAGGAGAATCAGAAGTTCAAGGTCAGGCTGGGCTATATGAGACTATGTCTCAAAAAAAGAGGGAGAGAAGATGGGCATGGAGGATGAGGAGAGTATGAACCGACCAAAGAACAATACTAATATGGACCTCTGCTGTCTGCAAGAAGTAGGTATGTCCAATCTGTGGGGCCACGTGTACCTGAGGATAGCTATGATACAGCCCAACCCAAAAGTATAACTTCCTTAAGACATTATGCCTCCCTCCCTCCCTCCCTTCAGCAACATGATTCTAAAGCATGAACTTTGTAAATGAAAAAGTCCAGTCACAGTGTCAAAAGATTAGACGCTGCTGTGTGGTCAGGTTTTCTGTATAGTCAGTGGTTCCATCTTTTAAAACCCCAAATTACTGTTTTGGATGTGTTTCCTTTCCCGTGCAAGTCATCTTCATATTTTCTGATGTCACAAGAAGAGGTTATTGCAGGAAATCATTTATATGACTCAAGACTACAAGTTTGTTTATTTTTGAGGTAGGGTCTCGCTCTAGCCCGGGCTGACCTGGAATTCACTATGTAGTCTCAGGGTGGCCTCTCACAGCGATCCTCCTACCTCTGCCTCCCAAGTGCTGGGTTTAAGGGTGTGCACTACCACGCCCGGCTGCAAGTTTTTTTATTTTATTTTATTTTTTTGGTTTTGGTTTTAGTTTTGGTTTTTCAAAGAAGGGTTTCACTCTAGCCCAAGGCTGACTTGAAATTCACTATGTAGTCTCAGGCTGTCCTCGAACCCACAGAGTTACTCCTACCTCTGCCTTCAAGTGCTGGGATTAAGGGTGTGCGCCACCACGCTCAGCTTTAGTTTTTATTTTGATGCTTTTCAAAACTGCAGGGGTGGAGGAGGCACTAACTGGCTTGTACTTGTGCATGTATGAATGTAAAGTATGTATGTTTTGTAATGTGTCTATCACAATGTTTATTTCTACTAAAATTCAACTTCTAGCATTTTAATAACATTTGAGATGCTCTTTCAGTTATGTGGTATTTTTTCTTCCTCCTTTCCAAAGTCTGTAGCCCTTTGGCTAGTTTCTAGCTTCTGTCTCTGTTGGGAGACAGCTCAGGAAACTAGAATAGCAAGCTGCTAGAACAACAAAGACTCTAGGAAGTACAGCAAGATGTGTTGGTCCCCCAAATTACCTGACCTGGGGTTAGGAGGGAGTTTTCTCTCACCTTCTGGAGGATCAGCTCACAGCTTAACATTCCCTTAAAATCCCTCTTGGAGTCAGCAGTTATTAAGCTCTCTGACCACGAAACCTCTCTGAAGGTGACCTGCTGACTGGGAGGATGAGCTACTACAGATGGTTCTGATGCTCTGCTTAATGTCTTCAAAGGGCCAGGCAGGAATAGAACATGTGAGATATTTTAGCTATTCTACAGAAGTGGTTTAAAGCACCTGATGTATGATGACTAAACATAGACAAAAGAATGGGCTTAAAGTATCATAGAAGGGAAGCTGGGAGTAGTGTCACATGTCTGAGGTAGGAAGAGATTGAAGCACTGCCAAACCTGGGCTGCAGGTGAGATCCTGTCTTAAAAGGGTGAAAGAATCATTTGAGGAGGTAGGGATGTGACACAGATCTTACTTATTATGCTCAAAGCCCCTGGATTTGATCTCCAGCCCCTCAAAAAAATTGTATCTTAGGATTGGGGTGCAGTGCATTGGTAGAGCACAGAAACAGAGAACTGTCACTAAACATTTAGTACTAATTGTGGCTCTTGAAAGACAGTGTGTCCAATTTGACCAGAATCAGTTAATTTCTATATTTATTTATTCATTCTTTCTTTCCTAGATAGGGTCTCTTTCAAAACTAGGGTGACGTGTAACTCTGTAGCCCAGCCTGTCCTTGAACTCACAGTTCCTGCCTCTTGACTTGAAATCCTGGGGCTGGAGAGTTGGCTCAGCAGTTAAGACACTTGCCTGCAAAGCCTAATAACCTGGATTTGATTCCCCAGTACCCCCACATAAGCCAAATGCACAAAGTGGTGCATGCTTCTAGAATTTGTTTACAGTAGGTAGACCCATACTCTCTTTCTGTATCTCTCTGCTTGCGTATAGATAAAATATTAATAAAAAGTATTAATAAAGGAAACCAAACAAAATGTTAGGAGAGGAGGTTGGTATATCTCAACTGTTAAGAGAAGAGATGGCACTTTTGGTCTGCACTGGCAGACAAGTGTCCTCAGGGCTGAACTGTTAACCTGTGACAGGTGTTTCTGTTCATGCTGTCACAGTTGGTCTTGCACTTTTTTTTTTAATTTTTTATTTTTTTTTTAAGGTATGGACTCACTGTAGCCCAGGCTGACCTGGAATTCACTATGTTGTCTCTGGTTATCCTCGAACTCACGATGATTCTCCTACCTCTGCCTCTCAAGTGCTGGGATTAAAGGCGTGCGCCATCACACCCAGTTTGCACTTTTTATTTTTATTTTTTGGTTTAGCATTTAGATTCTTCTTTAAAATTCTCTCCCTCTCTCTCTCGATAGATAGATAGATAGATAGATAGATAGATAGAATTTTTTTTCTTTTTTCTTTTTTTAAGATAGGGTCTCAGTCTAGCCCAGGCTGACTTGGAATTCACTATGTAGTTTCAGAGTGGCCTCAGACTCACAGCGATCCTCCTTCCTCTGCCTCCCGAGTGCTGGGATTAAAGGCGTGCACCACCATGCCTGGCTTCATTTTATTTTTTTATTGTATGTGTGTGAGAGAGAGAAAGAGAATGGACGCACCGGCCACTTCAAATGAACTCTAGTTTATGTGGATCCTGGGAATTCGAACCTGGGTTCTTAGGCTTTGCAGGCAAGTACCTTAACCACTAAGCCGTCTCTCTAGCCCTTTTTCTTTCTTTTTTTTTAAAAATATTTTTGTTCATTTTTTATTTATTTATTTGAGAGTGAATGACACAGAGACAAAGGCAGAGAGAGAGAGAGAGAATGGGCGTGCCAGGGCTTCCAGCCACTGCCAACGAACTCCAGACGCATGTGCCCCCTTGTGCATCTGGCTAACGTGGGCCCTAGGGAATTGAGCCATGAACCAGGGTCCTTAGGCTTCACAGGCAAGCGCTTAACCACTAAGCCATCTCTCCAGCCCCCCTTTCTTTTTCTTAAACACACTTTTATGTTGGTGTTCAAAAGATGGCTCAGCAGTTAAAGCAGTTATAGGCACTTGCTTTCAATGCCTGCTGGCCCAGGTTCAAGTTCCAAAAAAAGTGGTGCAAGTGCCTGGCCTTCATTTGTAGAGCAAGAGGCCATGATATATTTCCTCTGCCCCCCCCCCCTGCACACATGCATGCAAATAAATGAATAAATTTTTAATTAAAAAATTATTTATTATTTGAGACAGAGTGAGTATAGGCGCACCAGGGTCTCCTGCCACTGCAGATGAACTCCAGGTGCATGCATCATCATTTTGTGCATTTGGCTTACGTGGGTACTGGGGAAACCAAACCCAGGCCATCAGACTTTGCAAGCAAGCACCTTTAAGCCATCTCTCCAGCCCCCTAAATTTTTTTAAAATTTTTTTTTGAAAGAAAATATTAACCAGGCGTGGTGTCGCACACCTTTAATCCCACCACTCGGGAGGCAGAGGTAGGAGGATCTCAGGCCACCCTGAGACTACATAGTGAATTCCAGGTCAGCCTGAGCCAGAATGAGACCCTACCTTGAAAAACCAAAAAGAAAAAGAAAAAAAGAAAATATTTATTTAACAGTGGGGGTGGGGGAATAGCATGCCAGTGCCTCTAGCCACTGCAAAACGAACTCCATACATGTGCCATCTTGTGCATCTGGTGTACGTGGGTGCTGGAGAAACGAACTTAGGTCCTTAGGCTTTGTAGTGTATTGAATTTCTTATTGAAGTCTCCAACATTTGTTTCCATTTTATTTCTTGGTATTTTTTCCAGGCTCCTTGTCAGCGCCTCACAGGATGGAAAACTCATCATCTGGGACAGCTATACCACAAACAAGGTGGGTTTTACAAGTTCCTTCCCCAGAACACCACCAGGGAGCCATGTAGTCATGCCCACTCACAAGACTTTTCTTCAGTAATGAGGTTCTATGAAGAAAAATGGAAGAATCCTGGTGGGCTCATGTTGCTGCTCCCTTTTGCTGGGATGCAAGAGTTTGTTTGTGCTTTCCATTCTTTACCATGTCAGCAGGAGCTTAGTACCTGCTTGTGTTGGTAAGCGATCTGCCTGATTTCTAATCTTAGACTGGGAATTTTTGTGACTTATTTTTGAAGTGCAAAAATGTAGCTTTTCATTTAATCTCTCTCTTTTTTTTTTTTTTCCTTTTTTTTGGTTTTTCAAGGTAGGTTCTCACTCTAGCCCAGGCTGACCTGGAATTCACTATGGAGTCTCAGGCCTCTACCTCTGCCTCCCGAGTACTGGAATTAAAGGCATGCGCTACCATGCCCAGCTAATTTCTAATTTTTTACAAGAGAATCTGAAAGGCACTATACTTCAATACATGAATTAAATTCTTCTTAAAATTTAGTTAGAGATTGTGAATGTAGCTCATGGGTAGAGTACTTCTCTAATGTGCATGATACCCTGGGTTTGATTCCCAAAACCACCTAAAATAAAAAGCAGCCCAATGAAGTGTACATATCTGCAATCCCAGCTACTAAGAAGGAGGGAGGGGGGTTGTCATATAGACAGACTGACTTGTGTTCTTCCTCTTACATGCTAGGATCACAGGTGTGTGTTACCCTGTCAGTCTAGTAGTTAATGAATTTGAAGATAATGCCTCATCTACATTCCTGTCATGTAGGTCCATGCCATCCCTCTGCGCTCATCCTGGGTCATGACTTGTGCATATGCTCCTTCTGGGAATTACGTGGCCTGCGGTGGCCTGGATAACATTTGCTCCATTTACAATCTGAAAACTCGCGAAGGGAATGTACGTGTGAGTCGTGAGCTGGCGGGACACACAGGTATGTGTTTTATAACCTCCCAGTGTAGAGCTGGGGTGCATTGTGTGCCTTTTAACTCCTTGTTGGTTATTATTATGAAACTAAAATGAAAGTTACAGTAATGGCCAAACGTCTTCTGAAAGCAAAATCAAACCAGGCCTAATATACCTTTACTGATATTACAGATTTTTACTAAGGCCAATAGTTATCTTCTCTGCTGGGGGAAAAAAAAACACCCAACCAGAAACAGCTTATGGAAGGAAAGGGTTTATTTCAAGGAGACATTTTATCAAGACAGGGAAAACATAGCATAAACAGACAGAGGGGGTGTCACATTTTGTCATTTCAGCAGGGAGGAAGCAGCAAAAATGAGTTTACCAGCACTAGCCAGGGGGCCTGCATTGTAAAATCCCAAGACCTGCCTCTAGTGACGTACCTTGCCTTTTTGGTTTTTTGAAGTAGGGTCTCACTGTATCTCAGGCTGACCAGGAATTCACTATGTAGTCTTAGACTAGCCCCGACCTCTTTCTTCTTCCTCCTCTTCACTGCTGGGATTATAAGTTTGTGCTACCATTCCTGAATGAATGTATGTGTGTATGTATGTATATATGTATGTACGTACGTACATGCGTGCGCGCCCAAGCCCAATAGACTGGCCTTTTATTTTTCAAGGTATGGTTTCACTCTAGCACAGGCTGACCTGGAATTCACAATGTAGTCACAGGGTGGCCTTGAACTTGCATTGATGATACTCCTACCTCTCCCTCCCAAGAGCTGGGATTAAAAGTGTGTACCACCACGCCCGGCCACTTTTTTAAAATTTTTTTTATTTTTATTTACGTATTTATTTGACAGAAAGAGGAAAAGAGAGAGAGAGAGAATGGGTGTGCTAGGCCCTCCAGCCACTGCAAACGAACTCCAGATGCATGTGCCCCCCTGTACATCTGGCTAACATTGATCCTGGGGAATCAAACCTGGGTCCTTTGGCTTTGTAGGCAAACGCCTTAACTGCTAAGCCATCCCTCCAGCCCAGCTGGCCTTTTTTTATGCAAGAGAGTGAGAGCAAGAGAGACATGGAGAGAATTGGCGCCCCAGAGCCTCCAACCACTGTAATCAACCCTCCCTGTGCACATATGTGACCTTGTGCCCTTGTGTCACCTTGTGCATATCTGGCTCACATGTGATCTAGCGAGTCAGACATGTGTCCTTAGGCTTCATAGGCAAGCACCTTAACTGCTAAGCCATCTCTCCAGCCCCTCCCTTTAAATATTCTGAAGAAACTGATCTTAGGCCAGACATGATCCTAGCTCTTGGGAGGCTATATCAGGAGGACCAGAAGTTAGCACTTGGGAGTCTATATCAGGAGGACCAGAAGTTAGCACTTGGGAGGCTATATCAGGAGAACCAAAAGTTTACGCTCTAAACTAACAGAATAAGGAAACCTCAGAAACACTGATCACAGTTTCTGGGACAGTGATTGTTGTTCTTCTCCCCCCCCCCCCCTAGTTTTTCGAGGTAGGGTCTCACTCTAGCCAAGGCTGACCGGGAATTCACTATGTAGTCTCAGGCTGGCCTTGAATTTACGGTGGTTCTCCTACCTCTGCCTCTTGAGTGACAGGATTAAAGGCCTGCACCACCATGTCTGGCTCTCTTCTCTCTTTTTTTTTTTTAATGGTTTTTTGAGATAGGATCTCGCTCTAGCCCAGGCTGGCCTTAGACTCATAGTGATGCTCCTACCTCTGCCTCTTGAGTGCTGGGATTAAAGGTGTGTGCCACCACACCCAGTTTGTAATATATTTAAAATAGAAACAGGCAAGGAGTGGTGGCACACACGTTAAATCCCAGCACTCAAAAGGCAGAGATAGGATTTCAGTGAGTTCAAGCCTATGCTGTGACTACATAGTCAGCCTGGGCTAGGGCAAGATCCTACCTGGAAAAACAAAAAAAGTTAAATATACAGGTATAATTCTTTTTTTTTTTTTTTTTTTTTGGTTTTTCGAGGTAGGGTCTCACTCTAGCCCAGGCTGACCTGGAATTCACTATGGAGTCTCAGGGTGGCCTCGAACTCAGGCGATCCTGCTACCTCTGCCTCCCGAGTGCTGGGATTAAAGGCGTGCACCACCACGCCCGGCTTTTTTTTTTTTTTTTTTTTTTTTTCCTTCTGGTTTTCACTGTAGGCCAGGCTGACTTGGAATTCACTATGTAGTCTCAGGGTGGCCTTGAACTCATCGCAATCCTCCTGCCTCTGCCTCCCGAGTTCTGGGATTAAAGGCATGTGCCACCACGCCCAGCTACAGGTTTGTTTGTTTGTTTATTTATTTATTTATTATGAGAGGCAGGGGCTAGAGAGATGGATTAGTGATTAGGGCACTTGCCTGCAAAGCCCAAGGACCAAGGTTCGATTTCGATTTCCCAGGACCCACGTAAGCCAGATGCACAAGGTGGCACATACATCTGGAGTTGGTTTGCAGCAGCTGGAGGCCCTGGTGCACCGATTCTCTTGTTCTTTGTCTCTCTCAAATAAATAAAAATAATAATAAATAAAATACACACACACACACACACGCACACACATATGCTTTTTTGAGGTAGGGTCTCTGGTCCAGCCTGAACTGGACTTAATTAACTATGTAGTCTCAGGGTGGCCTCGAACTCTTGGGAGATCCTCCTACCACTGCCTCCAAAGTGCTGGGATTAAAGGCATGCGTCACCACGCCTGGCTTATTTTTAAATATATTTTTAAATAGAGAAGCACTGAGGCTACATAGTGAATTCCAGGTCAGCCTGGACTACAGCGAAACCCTATCTTGAAAAACCTAAAAATAAATAAATAAAATGCAGATAGAATTGGCTCTCCAGGGCCTCTAGTTATTGAAAACAAACTCTAGATGCATGTACCACCTTGCACATCTGGTGTTACTTGGGTACTAGGGAACCAAACTTGGGTCCCCAGGCTTTGCAGGTAAGTGCCTTAACTGCTGACCCATTTCTCCAGCCCTTGTGTATGTTCCTGTTTTGTACATATTTGTGTCTCCACTTCCCATCTTGCCATCAGCATCAGCATGCTGTAATTATTGAAGCCCACCATGGCTCCTGGCTTTTTTACATTACGGTCAGGGAATCAAACTTGAGTTTGAGCACTTTATCCACTTTGTGTTCTTCCCAGCTCATAATACACCGTCCAGATCCAATTATATTAGAAATAATTACAAAGACATTAGATTGTGTTTGAGAAATTATTTGTGTGTGTGTGTGAGAGAGAACACATATGCTACAGTGTTTGTGTGGTGGTAGAGGACAACTTTGAAATGTTTATGCCCCACCATCGAGACAGTCAAAGGTAGTGTAGGATAGCTGGCCCTTCAGTTTTGGATTCTCTTGGCTCTGCTTCCCATTGTGTATG
Source organism: Dipus sagitta (assembly GCA_036346955.1). Taxonomy (NCBI): domain Eukaryota; kingdom Metazoa; phylum Chordata; class Mammalia; order Rodentia; family Dipodidae; genus Dipus; species Dipus sagitta. Next base: position 136,039,549 of record CM070773.1, read on the forward strand.
CACTTTGGGAATCACAGATGTGTATGCCACTTTGCATCTGGATTTACTTGGGTGTCAGGTAATTGAACATGGGCCCATAGGATTTTAAGAAAGCACCTTAGCTATCTTCCAACCTTGAAAAATTAACTCCTGAAAACTCATCTGACATGACTGTAGCCCAGTCACTGATTATTTTCAGTGCTGCTCTCTAGGGGCTTATAGGGAGAGAATAGACCCCTATGCTCAGAGCTGTTTCTCTGAAATTGTTACACAGTGGCTTTTGCTGGAGCCGTCTGGTCAAGAGGGCCATAAGTGCATGAATTTTGTGGCCAGACGTCTTTCTGATACAGCACTGTACTTCTATTCAGTATTGGAACCTGGTGGGGATGGCTTAAACTTGACTTTTTAGTTTTTCAAAATAGGATCTCACTCTAGCCCAGGCTGACCTGGATTTCACTATGTAGCCTCAGGCTATCCTCCAACTCACATCCATCTTCCTTCCTCGGCCTCAAATACTGAGATTAAAGGTGTGTGCCACCAGGGCCTCTAGCTACTGTAAACAAAACTCCATATATGTATATTCCATTTTTGTGCATCTGGTTTTACATGTGTACTAGTGAATTGAACTCGAGTCATTACGCTTTACGGTGAATCAAACTTTGGTCTTTAGGGTTTTCAGTCAAATACCTTAACCACTGAGCCATCTGTCCAGCCCAGAACTTGACTTGTTGTTGATGTTGGGTTTGTTTGTGTGCTTGCTTGCTTGTTTGATGTAGGGTCTCACTCTAGTATCCACGCTGACCTGGAATTCATTCTGTAGTTCCAGGCTAGCCTCTAACTCACAGCAATCCTTTTACCTCTGCTTCTTGAGTGCTGGGATTAAAGGCTTGTGTCACCACACCAGACTTTAAAACTTCACTTTTAGACTGGAGAGATGACTTAGTGGTTAATGTGCTTGCCTATGAAGCCTAAGGACACAGGTTCAATTCCCCAGTACCCACATAAGCCAGATGCACAAGGTGGTGCGTGCATCTGGAGTTTGTTTGCATTGGTGTGCCCATTCTCCCCTCCCCTCCCCACCGACTCTCTCAAATAAATGAATAAAATAAACTTTGATTTTCAAAAAAAAATATTTATTTATTTATTTGCAGGAAGAGTTAGGGAGAGGGAGAATGGGCACATCAGAGCCTCCAGCCACTGCAAATGAACTACATTTGCCACTTTGTGCATCTGGATCCACGAGGGCACTGGGGAATCGAACTTGGGTCCTTAGGGTCTAAAGGCAAGCACCTTAACCTCTGAGCATCTTTCCAGCCCAACCTTGACTTTCTAAGCATAATTTCTTTACCTCATGAGGAGATGTGAACATACAGCACATTTATTTTCTGACAAGCACCAGAAAACTTAGACATGGGGAAAAATTATCTGCTTCCTCAATCTGCTTTAGAAGGCATAACTGGACAGTTAGTTCTTCCTGTTGCCATCTCCATCCATTGAGCATCCTACTCCCAGTGACTAGTCATAATCACAGCCTGCTGCCCAGCCCAATCCTTGTCCCTTTGCTTCCTTTCCATATGGCCCCGGTAAAAAGGAAATATCATTTTCAGTGGTAGAGCCTACTATCAATCACAAGAGATCCTAGGCCATTTGGCAGTGTGATAAGTTGTACATGGCCAAGGGTAAACCACCTCCAGCATTTGCCTGGTCACACTGCAACTCAGAGATTGTTGGAAAGTTCTTAGAGTCTTTAACTCCTTTTGAATAACCTCTTATAATTTGCTTCTTGTTATGGCAGGTCTACCCTCCTCCTGGTAAGAGAGATTCTCTGGCGCTTAACAAAAGTGTTTTTCGGGGCTGGAGAGATGGCTTAGCCGTTACGTGCTTGCCTGTGAAGCCCTATAACCTGAGTTTAGATCCCCAGTACCCACGTAAAGCCAGATGCACAAGATGGCACATGCATTTGGAGTTCGTTTACAGCAGCTGGAAGCCCTGGTGCGCCTATTTTCTCTCTCGTCCCCCTTCCCCCCCCATGCAAATAAATAAATATAAAGTTTGGTTTAAGCTGGGCATGGTGTCACATGCCTTTAATCCCAGCACTCGGGAGGCAGAGGTAGGAGGATCACCGTGAGTTCCAGGTCAGCCTGGGCTAGAGTGAGACCCTACCTTGAAAAAACAAACAAAAAGTTTGGTTTAAAAAAGTGTTTTTTATTTATTGATTGATTGATTGTATGTGTAGGCAGTGGAGTGTCATATGTGGTGTGGCACACCTGTGGAGGGTAAAGCATCAAATCTGTGCTCTTAAACTCTGTGAAATAGGGTCTCTTGCTGCAAACACTAGACTAGGTAGCCTATGAGCTTGGGATTCTCTTGCTTCCAACTCTCATTGCCATAGGTGTTTTGGGATCACTGAAGCATGTACCACTTGCCACTTTGCATCCAGCTTGACATGGGTGCTGTAACTGCTGGACCATCTCCCTCTAACACTTGTTGACTTTGAGATCATCATTCTACTTTGCTGTCTTCTCTTTTCCTTTTCATTGACTTTTCCCCTCCCTGCTTCCTTTTTTTTTTTTTTTCTTTAGAGAGAGAAAGAATGAAAATGAATGTGTATTCCAGTGCCTCCAGCCACTGCATGACACATGCACCACCTTGTACATCTGGCTTTACATGGGTACTAGGGAATTGAACCTAAGCTTTGCAAGCAAACACCTTAACCACTGAGCAGTATCTCTAGCCTTTCATTGACTTTTTGTTATTTAACTATTTATTTATTTATTATTAATTGAGAGAGAGAATATGGGCACACCAGGGCCTCTAGCCACTGCAAATGAACTCCAGCTTCATGCACCACCTTGTGCATCTGGCTTTATGTGGATCCTGGAGAATCAAACATGGCTTCTTTGGTTTTTCAGACAAGTGCCTTAACTGCTAAACCATCTTTCCAGCCCCCTTTATTGACATTTTATTTTATTTTATTTTATTTTATTTTATTTTATTTTATTTTATTTTATTTTATTTTATTTATTTTGGAGGCAAGCCCAACAGACTGGCCTTTTTTTTTTTTTTAATGCATGCGCACGAGAAAGAGAATTGGCGTGCCAGGGCCATAGCCACTGTAATCGAGCTCCAGATACGTTCACTACCTTGTGTACATGTGCGTGTGTGACCTTGTGTGCTTGTGGCATCTGGCTTACATGGGACCTGGAGAGTTGAACATGTGTCCTTAGGCTCTGCAGGCAAATGCCTTAACTGCGAAACCATCTCTACAGCCCCTTTATTGACTTCTTCTCTAATATACATATTTTTTACAAATGTGTTTTTAAAAATATTTTATTTATTTATTTGAGAGAGAGAGAGAGAGAATGGGCACGCCAGGCCATCCAGCCCCTGTAAACGAACTCTAGATGCATGTACCACGTGCATCTGGCTTACGTGAGCCCTAGAGAATTGAACCTGGGTCCTTTGGCTTTGCAGGTAAGTGCCTTAACCATTAAGCCATCTCTCCAGCCCCCTAAAATATATTTTTTTTATTTATTAGAGACAGAGAGAGAATGGTACACTAAGGCCTCTAGCCACTGCAAATGAAATTCAGATGCACATGCCACCTTGTACATCTGGCTTACATGGGGTCTAGAGAAACAAACCTGGATCCTTAGGCTTCACAGGCAAGTGCCTTAACTGCTAAGCCATCTTTCCAGTCTCCCTTAATTGACTTTTTAAAGCAAGAGTTCTCCATAGTATGCTTTCAGCCTTTCATCTCCCCCATGATAGGGTCAGTACTTTTATTCCAATTCTACACTGACAGTTTTTTCCTGCCCTTGGAAAGAAACTTCTGCAAATTTTGGCTTTGTTCCTGAGCTGGGTTGGGCACAGCACAGTGTTCTTTGTTGTCTAACTTCACACACCTGTGCTGACCCCCACCCCTTCCTCATAGTGCAGGCTAGGAGGCTAAAACTGTCAAAAGTGATTCATTTTGAAAATTTGTTTTTCAACTAAAATCTTCAGAAGTAGTGTTGATATTTTTGGTTTTGTTTTGGGTGGTGGTATTGGGTATTGAACCTACGGACTTGCTTATGCTGTAAAAGCACTATACCACTGAGATACATATACCTAGCTCATTTGTGTATATTCTGAAAGCTCTAACCATATTGTTAACAGAAGGAAAGTAGGGGTGGTCCCAGTACTGCTGTGGTCCTTTTGGCATTTTCATCTTTCTTTTTGTTTGTTTTTGTTTTTTTTGATACTTAATTTAATTAATTTATTTGAGAAAGATACAGAAATAGGCAGGTAGAGAGAAAAAGAGAGAATGGGCACACCAGGGCCTCCCGCCACTGCAAATGAATTCCAGATACATGCGTCCCTTGTGCATCTGGCTAATGTGGGTCCTGGGGAATTGAGCCTGGGTCCTTTGGCTTTGCAGGCAAACTCCTTAACCGCTAAGCCATCCCTCCAGCCCTTGTTTTGTTTTTCAAGGTAGAGTTTCACTGTGTCTCAGGCTGACCTGGAACTCATCTGTATTCCTAGGCTGGCCTTGAACTCAGGGTGATCCTCCTACCTTTGCCTCCCAAGTGCTGGGATTAAAGGCGTGCACCACCACACTTGGCCTTTTATTTATTTTATTTTTTGTAAGAGAAAGAGCCAGGCGAGGTGGTGCACGCCTTTAATCCCAGCACTCGCCTTTAATCTCAGCACTCGGGACGCAGAGGTAGGAGGATTGCTGTGAGTTCGAGGCCACCCTGAGACTCCATAGTGAATTCCAGGTCAGCCTGGGCTACAGTGAGACCCTACCTCAAAAATAAAAAAAGAGAAAGAGAATATGAATGTGATGCCAGGTGTGGTGGTGCACTCCTGTAATCCCAGCGCTTAGAGGAGGCAGAGGTAGAAGGATCACCCTGAGTTCAAGGCCAGCCTAGGACTGCAGGGTGAGGTCCAGGTCAGCTTGGGCCAAAGTGAGACCCTACCTTGAAAAACAAAAAAAAACAAGCAAACAATAAAGAACGTGGTTGCCTAATGTTTCTTGCCTCTGGAAACATCAGACTCTTACACCAATTTTAGTGTCTGGCTTATGTGGGTGTATTGGAAATTGAACTCTGGGCAGGCAGGCTTTGCAAACAAACACGCTTAACCTCTGACCTGTCTTCCCAGCCCGCACACTTTCATCATTCTGCATTTGAGCGTCTGTCAGCTTTTGTAACCAGTGCTACCCCAGAGCATGGTAGTTCTTCCAGTTCTGTGAGACCCTAGTGACCTTCTGGAGACTGGTGCTCTGTTGAGACTGAGTGACACTGTCCAAATGGACACCCCACAGGGTATGGTTTCAGAAGTTATAGCTGCAAGTCATGGGAGAAGAGCTCCAGTGAGGCTTAGGAGGGAATCTATTCAGTGTGGACCCTGGTATCCCTGTGGGTGTGGTCTCAAGAAATATTTGACCATGTGTCCTTTTCTGGGCTGTAGTTGGTATTTTGGAATCCATTGTCTCTAATTTTTTGAGTGGGAACCAGGTTAGTGATGCTTGTGAAGTAATTGCTTTCTTTTTCTGTATTCTTTCCTTCCACATCAGAACCTTCAGTAGGCCTCTTCCTTGGGTGTTTTTTTTGTTGTTGTTGTTTATTTTTTTACCAAAAACAATGTTGCATGTCTCCTTGCTGTGGACTTGAAGTGAAACTGTTTGTGTAAACACTCAGTTTAAGCTTGAATCTCCTTGAGAATTGCCAGTGTTGCTGTGTGTTTGGTTTGATGGCCCTGAACTGGTAGTTACTAAGATAAAGTCATTAATGTAGGGTGAACCGCACACTTTTGTTTTTAATATTTCCTCATTCCTAAAGCTGTTTAGAATGGAATGTCTCACTGCTCCATTTTGTCTGCAGCTAACGACCCTACTCTGCCTACCTTCCAGAGCATCCTTCCAGTGAGGGTGGGCAGGAACGGACAGGAACACAGCTATTTCTACATCCTAGCTACTGCACCTGAGAAAGTCAACTCACCATTTTTATAGATCTTCCCCACTGGATATTGCCAGTGTTCCTGCCAGGTGTCTGTTCGACATTTTTTCTTTTCCTCTTGGTCATCCTTCCACAATTTGTAAGCCCTGTCTGCCCTGATTACATGAGTTCTGGACTATCCCCCTCCTGCCTCTGGCTGTGCTATCTGCTTTGGAACACCCTTCCTGGGACAACTGGGAGCCTTCCCTCTTCCTTGGAGGGTTTTCATGACCCCCATCATCTAATTAAGCCCCTCAGCCTAATGCCTTCCTGTTCCTCACACTGGTTCCTAATATACTACCAAATTACTGTTTTATCTTTCTACTAGAGTATGAGCTACAGCAAAACACACAAGAATCATCTTGTTTGTACAAGGCTGTGTCCCACCTGTCCACAGCTGTCACTTCTACCCAAGGCCCTGAACCAATTATTTTTTAACAAGTGAATTAACAAGCAAATGAGAACAATAGGAAAGTGAATCCCTGCCTTAATTTTGTTGGTCAGAAAAGCAGATGGAAGATTGAGGTGTTTCACAGGCTTAGCATGCTGCTGTATACTACACAGAGTGTGGCTCTGTATGAAGTGCTGCCCCATTCTTCTGGTATTGATTCTGCCTGCTAGGGTCTTGCCCACACTGTTAAAAGGTCAGAGACCTTATGGGAATGAAAATAATTCTTCTACCATATATTTCTTTAAACAGACCATAAAGCCAGGTGTGGTGGTGAGTGCCTTTAATCCTGGCACTTGGGAGGCGGAGATAGGATCACTGTAAGTTTAAGGCCACCCTGAGACTATATAATGAATTCCAGATCAACCTGGGATAGAGTCAGACCCTACCTTGATCCAAACTCTCCCCCCCCCCAAAAAAAAAAAGAAACAAACAAACAAACAAACTATAGAATCAGCTTGTTAGGTTTGTGTCCTCATCTGGGTCTACTCTTTGCCAGGTTACTTGTCCTGCTGCCGGTTCCTGGATGACAATCAGATCGTCACCAGCTCTGGAGATACCACATGGTGAGTACCTGACCAAGGCAGGCAGCAAAGTCTGAGGCCCAGAGCTCTTGTTCAGACCTGTAGGATGAGACATACAGATTAGATGGTTCTTGACAATAGTTAGACCACTTTGAATTTAAAGTGGCCTGGAGATTAAAAACAACAAAGTAGCAGTAAGTAAATTTCATTGTAATATGTATAGATAAGCAAAATTTAATTTGAACAGAGACCTGAAATGTAGGCATTCTGACCACAGATGTGCATGGAGTACTTGTTTTTGTGTATTTTTCTCCATTCATTTTTATGTAGCCAGATCACTGTGGGAAGGTTCAACTTTCCCTCTCTGAGCATGGTACAGCTTTCAAACATCAGGGGTTATGAATCAAGTGAACTCTAACTGATTTCTTAATTTTGGGATTTCTGTTTACTAGTAGATGGAAGTGCACTTAAACAAACTCTGGACTTTTTTTAATTTGTCATAGATAAACTGACCACATATTATTTGTGTGATTCCTTTTGGATATAAGCTGTATTATGTGTTCTTCTTGTCTTTGGAATCCTGCTTGGGTGGCCACCATTAGCTGACAGGTTGTGGCACAGGTGCCATCAAGTGGCCTTTAAGACTTCCTGTAAGAAGATATTTCCAAAGTTATTTTGTGTGTTGATCATTTTCTCAGTTGAGATTTGTTATACTCCTATGCTCCCTACTTCTTCTTCTTCTTCTTCTTTTTTTTTTTTTTTTTTTTGGTTTTGTTTTGTTTTTCGAGGTAGGGTCTTACTCTAACCCAAGCTGACCTGGAATTCACTATGTGGTCTCAGGGTGGCCTAGAACTCATGGCAATCCTCCTACCTCTGCCTTTTGAGTGCTGGGATTAAAGTCATGCACCACTATGCCCAGTTTACTCTTTCTTCTTAAATCCCTCATGCCCTGGGATGTACAGATACTGAAATTAGCTGATTGGATTTGTGTTACCAGACTTAAACAGGCTGTCTGGTGAGGTTGAAATGAATGGACGATTTACAATGCTGTTGCTTTCTTAGGTTGCAACCAGAAACAGTACATTGCTGTGGCCTTTAATCCTAATTTCTGCCCTGAGTGGTGTGGTGTGCAGGTGTTGCCTCACTTCCCCCAACCCCCTTTTGAGAGAGAGAGAGAGAGAGAGTATGAATGGGCACTCCAGGGCCTTCAGCTGCTGCAAATGAACTCCAGATGTGTGCACTACCTTGTGACTCTGGCGTACGTGGGTCCTGGGGAATCGAGCCTGGCTTTGCAGGCAAGCGCCTTAACCACTAAACCATCTCTCCAGCCCTGCTACCTCACTTTTTAAGAGCTGTTCAAGCAGAGGTCTTTAGAACACCATGTGCAGCCATGAAGACTCTCTGTTCTGTGTTTATGACCTCAAGGAAAGGGAGCAGAGCATCAGAGTTGCTTTGACCTCTTTATCCCCTCCCCCCCCCCCAGGTAGGGTCTCGCTCTAGTCCAGTCTGAACTGGAATTCACTATGTAGTCTCAGGGTGCCCTTGAACTTACTGCGATCCTCCTACCTCTACCTCCCAGAGTGCTGGGATTAAAGGCGTGTGCCACTACACCCAGCTAAACTGTTTTCTTGGCATGATCCCCTGATGTCCCTGAAGCAAGGGAGGAGGGCATGAAGGCAGTAGGACAGGTGGAACAAGGTCCACTCCTCTGGGGGGCCTTAGCATTTCCTGTTGTCCCCACAAACCTCTCATGTGCATGAGGTTTTTTTGGTGTGTGTGTGTGTGTGTGTGCGCGCGCGCGCGCGAGAGAGCGTGCGTTCATTTGTTTGTTTTTTGAGGTAGGGTCTTCCTCTAGCCCAGACTGACCTGGAACCTCTAGCCCAGGCTGACCTGGAATTCACTACGTAGTGTCAGGGTAGACTGGAATTCGTGGTGATTCTCCTACCTCTGCCTCTCAAGTGCTGGGATTAAAGGTGTGTACCATCATGCCTGGCTCATTTGACTGAGTTGTATCATACATCCCTTTTCAGAAAAGGACACAGGCCCACATACTCATGCACACAAAGTTGTATCTTCTTTGCATTGATTCTCTAAGCTAAGTCACATTATAGAATTAAATGTGTGTTTATGATGCCCCAGAGGTCTTCTATGGGTCAAAGAATGGTAGTGGCTGGTAGTCATCTTCTTGTCATTTGCCCTGCTTCAGTGCCCTGTGGGACATAGAGACCGGCCAGCAAACGACCACATTTACTGGACACACTGGAGATGTCATGAGCCTGTCTCTTGCTCCTGACACCAGACTGTTTGTCTCTGGTGCTTGTGATGCTTCAGCCAAGCTCTGGGATGTGCGAGAAGGGATGTGCCGGCAGACTTTCACAGGCCATGAGTCTGACATCAATGCCATCTGTGTGAGTTTGTCACATTAGATCTTTCCTTGATGGGGGAGGGTTGAGATAAGGTCTAGTAATGTACCCCAGGCTGGCATGGAACTCAAAGTCCTCATCCTCCCCAGTGCTGAGGTTAAAGGCCTTTGCCATCATACCTGGTTTGTGTTCTTTTTTTTCTTTGCAAATACAACCAAATTCATAGATGAAATTCAAATTCAAGGACTGAATTGACCTTTGTCAGCCAGCCAGCTGGCTGTGTGTTGTACAGTGCTCTGGATACTGATGAGGCTGCTTAGTCCCCTTGCCTAGAGCACACCAGTGTGCCCTCTGCAGGCCAGAGCATGGCATATTCACAGCCTCTTTCTTCCACAAGGCCCTCCAAAAAGCTGCAAGGGAATTCCTTTAGCAGTGGCTGCATTCTGTGAGCTTTGCTGGACTGAAATCTACCTTGGAGAGTCCACAAGCCCTTGTCTGTGCTCCCCTCATATGTGCCTCTTCAATTCACTTGTTCTTGTTCTTGCAGGAGCCTCACCTTTTTTCTTTCCCTCTCTCCCTCCCTCTTTCTCCCCCCTTCCTTCCTTCTTTTCTTTCTCTCTCTCTCTCTCTTTCTTTCAATATTTTATTTGGGGAGAGAAAGAATGGGTGCAGTAGGGCCTCCTACCACTGCAAATAAACTCCAAACCCATGGGCCACTTTGTACATCTGGCTTTACATGAGTACTAGGGAATTGAACCTGGGCCTTCAGGCTGTGCAAGCAAGTGCCTTTAACTGCTTAGCCATCTCTCCAGTGCCCCTTCCGCCTTTGTTGTTGTTTCTCATGGTTGGGTCTCATTCTCTAGCCCAGGCTGACCTGAAACACAGAGCAATCCTCCTACCTCTGCTTTCCGAATGCTGGGATTAGTGTGCTCCTCAATACCTGGACCCCCCTATTTTTTTTTTTTTTTTGAGCACTTATTTTTTCCAGTGTATGTAGCCTGGAACTTACTATATAGTCTAGGCTGGCCTTGAAGTTCCTGTGGTCCTCCTTCAGTGTCTACCTGCCCATCCACCCCTCATCCCCCATGCTGGGAGTACAAGTGGGATCCACCATATCAAAAAAAAAAAAAAAAAATTTAAGTGCTAGGGATTTAACCCAGAGGCTTGCATGTATTAAGCCAGTGCCCTACCAATTGACCTATATTCTGAGCCCTAACACATGTGTTGATTTACCTTTTTTCCAGTTCTTTCCCAATGGCAATGCCTTTGCCACTGGCTCAGATGATGCTACATGCAGGCTGTTCGACCTCCGTGCAGATCAGGAGCTCATGACTTATTCCCATGACAATATCATATGTGGGATCACCTCTGTCTCCTTCTCTAAAAGTGGGCGTCTCCTCCTTGCTGGGTACGACGACTTCAACTGCAACGTCTGGGACGCACTCAAAGCCGACAGGGCAGGTAGGCGGTCATGAGTCCTTCCTATGATCCTGAACATTCAAGAAGTTCTCTGTGATGCACAGGGCCATTGTCAGCTGAAATGTGTAGGTTTGTGTCAGCTCACCTGTGGCCTTAATGGAGATTCATTTCCAAGGAACAATAAAAGTTCTATCTTGTCAAGGAATTGAAGGTGATTTGGCAGGCCAGAAAGCACTGAACTGTGTTAAAGGTTTTTGAGGATAGTTTGTTTTGAGGCAGTCTTTTATTTTTTAAATTTATTTGAAAGAGAAATAGAGGCAGAAAGAAAGAATGGTGCTCCAGGGCCTTTAGCCACTGCAAAAAAACTACAGACACATGCACCACTTTGCATCTGGCTTTACGTGGGTACTGGAGAATCAAACCTGGGTCCTGGCAGGCATCTTAATCGCTAAGCCATCTCTCCAGCCCGAGAGAGTTTTGTTACTGGGCTACAGCAAAAAGACCAGTCTGGAACTCAAACTTGCATTGATCTTTCTGCACCAGCCTCCTAAGTGCTGGGATTGTCAGGTATATGCCACTGTGCCTAGCTAAAGTAAAATGCATTCTAGGCTGGCTACAGATTTTTGACCCCCCCCTTTTTTTTTTTCCGAGGCAGGGTCTTATTCTAGCTCGGGCTGACCTGGGATTCACTATGTAGCCTCAGGGTGGCCTTGAACTCAACAGCGATCCTCCTACTTGGAGTGTTGGGATTAAAGGTGTGCGCCACCACGCTCTGCTAGATTTTTGACCCTTTTGACATCCTCTTCAGTAATATACCTACTGATTTGTGCCACTAGAGCCAACTCAGTGTTTGATTTTTGAAACTATACTGCCTGTCTGGTTCCCTTGGCTGCTCCTGCAGCTGGTGATGATTCTGTTTAAAGCCTGAATTTTACTAAGTGTGTTGTCAAGGATGTTAAAACACAAGCTGTATGACAGGTGATTCCTCTGAGTGCAAGGAATATCCTTGTTAATGATTTGAGCCAAAGCTTTTTGGAGTCTGGAGGCCTCCTTTCCACCGGGGTCACTAATCTCAGCTTCCATCAGAGTCCTGTCTCCCAAGAATCACAAATGAGCATGAGATAGCTGGTATCCATACACACATGTGGTCAGCTGCTTTGAGATTAGGTTTTTTAAAATATTTTATTATTTATTTATTTAAGAGAGAGATTGAAAAAAGAGGCAGGTAGAGAATGAGCACACCAGGGCCTCCAGTCACTGCAAACAAACTCCAGACACATACGCCACCTTGTGCATCTGGCTTACATGGGTACTGGGGAATCCAGGCTTCATAGGTAAGCACCTTACTTAACCGATAAGCGATAAGGTTTTTTATTTTCTCTCTCTCTCTCTCTCTCTCTCTTACTTAACCGATAAGCGATAAGGTTTTTTATTTTCTCTCTCTCTCTCTCTCTCTCTCTCTCTCTCTCTCTCTGTGTGTGTGTGTGTGAGAGAGAGAGAGAGAGAGAGAGAGACATTTTGTTTTTTCCCTCGAGGTAGGGTCTCACTCTAATCCAGGTTGACTTGACTTGGAACTCATTCTGTTGTACCAGGCTAGCCTTCATGGTGATCCTTCTACCTCTGCCTCCCAAGGGAATTAAAGGCGTTGTACCACCAAACCCAGCTTTTTTTTTTTTTAATTTATTTTGGTTTTTCACGATAAAGTCTCACTCTAGCCCAGACTGACCTGGAATTCACTATGTGGTCTCAGGGTGGTCTCGAACTCACAGCAATCCTCCCACCACACCCAGCCCTGTCTGTTTTGGTTTTTTTTTAAATATTTTTTTCATTTATTTATTTGAGAGCAACAGACAGAGAGAGAAAGAGGCAGATAGAGAGAGAGGGAGCAAGAATGGGCGTGCCAGGGCCTCCAGCCATTACAAACAAACTCCAGATGCGTGCGCCCCCTTGTGCATCTGGCTAACGTGGGTCTCGGGGAATCGAGCCTCGAACTGGGATCCTTAGGCTACACAGGCAAGCGCTTAACTGCTAAGCCATTTCTCCAGCCCCAAGGATTTTTGATTAAATATTTTATTTACTTGCAGAGAGATAGAGAGAGTATGAGACGTGCATGCATACCAGGGCCTCTAGCCACTACAAACTCCAGATGTGTCTTTTTTTTTTTTAATTTTTTTTTGTTTTGTTATTTTATTTATTTGAGAGTGACAGAGAGAGAAAGACGCAGAGATAGAGAGAGAGAATGGGCGCGCCAGGGCTTCCAGTCACTGCAAACGGAACTCCAGATGCGTGCACCCCTTTGTGCATCTGGCTAACGTGGGTCCTGGGGAATCGAAGCCTCGAACCGGGGTCCTTAGGCTTCACAGGCAAGCGCTTAACCACTAAGCCATCTCTCCAGCCCCAGATGTGTCTTTTTTGCATCTGGCTTTATGTAGGTACTGGGGAATTGAACCTGGGTCCTTAGCCTTTGCAGGTAATCACCTTAACTGCTGAGCCATCTCTCCAGCCCTGATTTTCTTTTCTTTTCTTTTCTTTTCTTTTCTTTTCTTCTTTTCTTTTCTTTTCTTTTCTTTTAATGATGTTTTGAGGTAGTGTCTTGCTGTAGCCCAGGACAACTTGGAATTCACTATGTAGTCTCTGGGTAGCCTCAAAATCACGGTGATCCTCCTACCTCTGCCTCCCAAGTGCTGGGATTAAAAGCGTGTGTCATCACACCCCGCTGAGTTTTTTGTTTGTTTGTTTGTTTTGTTTTGTTTTTTGGTTTTTTCGAGGTAGGGTCTCACTCCAGCCCAGGCTGACCTGGAATTCACTATGGAGTCTTAGGGTGACCTCGAACTCACAGTGATCCTCCTACCTCTGCCTCCCGAGTGCTGGGATTAAAGGCGTGTGCCACCACGCCCGGCCCTGCTGAGTTTTTGATTTTCTAACTGTGGCTTGTACTCCATTGTGAATTTAAGCTTGTTCGTTCTCTCTCTCTCTCTCTCTCTCTCTCTCTCTCTCTCTCTCTCTGTGTGTGTGTGTGTGTGTGTGTTTGTGTGTGTGTGTGTATTTGTGCAGGCATGGGTGAAGTCCAGAGGTTAACAATGGATATCTCCCTCCATGCCTCCACTTTATTGAGACAAGGTCTCATTGAACCTAGAGCTCAACAATTCAGTTAGTCTAGCTAGTAATGGAGCCCTAGGGATTGGATTCACTGTCTCCTCCTAAGCACTGCGGTTACAGGTGTGCACGACCACACCCAGCATTTACATGGGTACTGGAGATCCAAATTTAGTTCTGCGTGCTTGCACAGGAAGCAATTTACTAACTCAGCCATCTCCTCAGCCCTGAGTCTTGTCTATCAATATAAGTCAATCCAGCCCTTGCCACAATATCACATATAGGTGAGAAGCCTTTGGGCTTGAGTGACTGTGCTTTTTTTATTTCCAGGTGTCTTGGCTGGACATGACAACCGTGTCAGCTGCTTGGGGGTGACTGATGATGGCATGGCTGTGGCAACAGGGTCCTGGGACAGCTTCCTCAAGATCTGGAACTAAGGCCAGTAGGTAATGGAGCAGCCTCAGTGCTCTTCCCTGAGCAGAGGTGAACTTACATATTTCTTAGGACATGAAGAGTTTGTTTCATTTTATATTAAATGCTTTTATTAACATTAATTGTACATAATATTGGGTTTCATCATAACATCTTTGGGGTTTTTTGTTGTTTTTGTTTTTGTAGATAGAGTCTCTAGCTCAGGCTGACCTGGAATTCACTATGTAGTCTCAGGCTGGCCTCAAACTCAAGGCGATCCCCCTACCTCTGCCTCCCAAGTGCTGGGATTAAAGGCGTATGCCACCAACATCTTTGGTTTTTTGAGATAGGGTCTCGCTCTAGCTTAAGCTGACCTGGACTAATGTAATCTCAGGCTGGCAAAAATTGATGGCAATCCTATCTCTGCCTCCCACGTGCTGGGATTAAAGGCATGTGCCACCACACCTGTCATCATCATATTTTCATACTTGTACATAATGTATTTTTCAGTTTCACCCCTTTTTGCCCTCTCTTGTCCCTTTTCTGCTCATTCTCTTCCCACGTAGTTCCCCTTCTATTTTCGTGTCTTTTTGATGTGTGTGTCCCAAGGAGTTTTGTTAGGGTTATAGGATGGTGGACAAGGATTTTTTTACAGAAGTATGGTACTTTACCAGTGGCTATACCACTGGAGGAAGTATTTCTGTCTGCTGGGTTTTTTTTGTTTTGTTTTGTTGTTATTTCTGTTTTTGTTTTTTTCGAGAGGTGATCCTCCTACCTCTGCTTCCCAAGTGCTTGGATTAAAGCCGTACGCCACCATGCCCGGCTCCGGACATGAAGTTTTAATGCATAGTTTTTCTACAGTAATGTGGATTTGGTGTTAAGATGGAATTGTATTTAACCCACTGCAATGGCCCTGGGTGGTGACAGTGAGTGGGAGGAGAGGTCATCATATTGTAGGTCTGAGTTCAGATTCTGTTTCTTAGGCACTGACCCAAACTCTGTTCACAGTGCAAGTGGATGCCACGGTGACTGGAAGACCATTCCAACCTTGAAGCGTTACAGCGATAGCATATCCTATCCAACCATACTAACGTGGACACCCACACCTCCCCTCAGAACTTCAAAAGGGCAAGATCTTTTTTCCTTCACTTATTGCTGAAATCAAGAGCACAATTCCCATTAAGAGAAGGATCTCTGTGCTGTAAACTAAAACAAATTGTGCATTCCTTCCGGGGCCATTGTCTTTGTTTTCTTTTTTGTCTTGGATGAATTTTAAAAGGAAATACTACAATAAAAATGTTAACCAGAAGGTAAACCTGAGTGTAATTGTGAGACAGACACGCCTCTTCACTAGTTTATTTGAATTTTAGACCAGTAATCCTGTTTTGTGGCATTCATGCAAAACAAGTTGAGGACTTTGTTTATCTTGTAATTGTTTCTAAATATTCAGTCATTTGTAGCAGGATCTGGGAGCATTCACATTTCCTTCTTTAAGTATATTCCTTTATGTTCAGTAGTTAAACAGAACCAGAGCCCATGGCAGTCTCTGATTTGTTGGTGACAGTTTTGTCCCTGGCTTTTATTTTTGTCTCATGTCACACAGATGACTGTTTCACACAAACAGCATAGTGGAAGAGAAAAGTTGAGAAGCAAAGTAGCCAAGCACATGCTGTGATGGCCATGAATGCTTGATCAGAGTCTTTCCTTCTTCTTTGCTGAACAGCGAACTCATACCTGACACCCTTCTATCCTTCCTGACCTGTCCTCCCCAACATCCAGTTTAGTTTCTGCTCTTACTTTGGGTTTCCTGTAAAGTTGGAGGGAAGTTTGTAGTCGCGTGACACTACCCGTCCTGCCCCTGCTGTCAGGGACCTGTTCTCCAGAGAGGTGCCTGTCCTCTGCTTGGATAGTCAGTTGGTTATTTGTGTATGAAACAATGTACAAATCAATGTTTTGAAAATAATGATCTCAGACTTTCTAAGTTAAATTTTAAACACTTTGATTGTTTGCCATATTGGGTGGGTTTACTCTTAGAATCGCATGCTGTAGAAATGCTCCAAAGTGCATATAGGACTCAGTCCTTAGATGTTCTTTTTCTTTTAAGAAATAACCTTTCAAGTTGTAACCGTGGCGGCTCTGTCCACTTACTGTTGCTACTCTGCACACATATCGGAAGCAGCAAGCGCTCTATACGCTTGAATAGTTGGACAAGTCACTGTTCTCTTTAAAAACAAAAAAATAGTTCTGTTGGGAATAACTGCTGTTGGATTCAGAGGGGGGAGGGGAAGAGAGCTACCCTGCTGCCTCTTTGCCACTTCCTGGAAGCCTGCCTCTTGAGGAACAGCCTTTTGCATCTGAGGCAGACCATTTTTACATCATGCAGATCTTCCTGGTTTTCATCTCGAGCTGTGTTCAGCAGCAGCGTTTGGACAGCAGTGTTCTATGGGTTCTTCCCCCCTCCTGTATCCTATCCCCTCATAGCAGCAGTAGTGGCTTCGCCATCCTGTTTCTGCAGCGTCCTGTACAAAACTGTGCTGTGACTGTGCGGTAGACCTGGACCTGGCAAAGAATACAGCGAAGCCCCTTCTCTTTCCACCAAACGACTCTGTAGAGCTCTCTGCACCCTGTACCCTTTTCACCTTTTGTATTTAATTTTAAAGTCAGTGTACTGCAAGGAGGCTGGATGCAAGATAGATACTATATTAAACTGTACTGTTATTTAAGATGTAATAAAGCAGTTTGACATGAGGGACTTTGGTGTGATGGTTATTTGTGGGTAGATTTGAGTGTGTTGAGGGTGACCACCTGTCCATGGCTGCTTTCTCACGTGGTCATACTACATCACAGGGTATCTGTATAAAAGTGTTGGCCTCTCAGAGGTTCCTAGGCAACTCCATATTGCAGGCCTGATGAACAGTGAGGTCTTCCAGCTACCACCTGAGCCCTCCAGGGGTGGCCATTATTCACATCTGGACTCTTGCCCAGGACCTTCAGCATATTTCCCTGGGACTTTCCTGTCATTTCTTGTCTACCTTGACCAACTGGCTTCCTTATCCTATGTCCCCTTCTAAATCATCTGAGGACCTGTCACTCAGGAGACGATTTCCTTATCTGTTTTTTTTTCTTATTTTTGAAGCAGGGTCTCTCCATCCCAGGCTAATCTGGAATTAACTGTAGCTCCAGGCTGGCCCTGAACTCATGGTGATCCTCCTACGTGTCTACTGAGTACAGTGATTAAAGACATGAGCCACCATGCGCAGCTCCTCCTCAGTTTTTTTGTTTGTTTGTTTGTTTGTTTTGTTTTTGTTTTTGTTTACATTTTTGAGGTAGGGTCTCACTCTTGTCCAGACTGACCTGGAATTAACTATGTAGTCTCAGGGTGACCTCGAACACATGACAATCCTCCTACCTCTGCCTCCTGAGTGCTGGAATTAAAGGCATGTGCCACCATGCCCGGCTAGTTTTTTTTTTAATATATTATTTTTATTTACTTATGACAAAAAGAATATTGGTCCACCAAGGCCTCTAGCCACTGCAAATGAATTCTAGACTCATGTGCCACCTTGTGCATCTGGCTTACGTGGGTTCTGGGGAGTTAAACTTAGGTCCTTAGGCTTCATAGGCAAGTGCCTTAACCACTAAGCCATCTCCCAAGCCCAGCTTCTCAGTTTAAAACAACTCACTGCATCTTGAAGGAAGAATTGACATCTGACCTAGGAGTGTGAAAAACAAAACCTTAATCATGTTTTGCCCATTGTAAAGCTTTCTAGACATGCACTTTAAAGATTTTTATTTACTTATTTATTTATTTATTAGAGACAGAGAGGGGTGGGAGGGGGAGAGAGAGAAAATGGGCACACCAGGGCCTCTAGCCATTGCAAACGAACTCCAGACTCGTGTGCTACCATGTGCATCTGGCTTATGTGGGGCCTGGAGAATCGAACCTGGGTCCTTAGGCTTCACAGGCAAGTGTCTTAACGGCTAAGCCATCTCTCCAGCCCCTAGAGACATATTTTTAAAATCTTAGATCATTTATAAAATTGTAAGAGATAACTTTCATACCTCAGATGCCATGAAGAATGTATCAGACAGCTTCAGGTTTGCTGAGATGAACTTCCAGACCAAGCACAGTTATGGAGGAAGGGATATTTATTGAAGCTTACAGATCCAGGGGAAGTTCTATAATGGCAGAAGAAGCTGGCCTGCCTTCACAGGACCAAGCAGAGAGAGAGAAGTACAAGCCTAAAGGTCAAAAGCCACAGCACACTTCAGGAACTCCAGCTAGGCACACTTTGCATATCTTTAGATTGAAATCTGAAACCCACCACCACACCTTAAGATCCACCCAGTGACACTGCCTCCAGCCGGGTGGCTAAAGATGCAAACTACAAACAAATAAACAACTGAATATATTGGGGGCCATCTATTCTATTCAAACCACCACAAAGAATAAATAGCCCTTATGGTTGACTGAACCAGATCACCTTTGCTGAGTGGTGGGACATGCGCCAAGTCACCTGGAGCCAGTGGTGTGTCTACTCATCTACTCTGAAGTGGCTCTCTAATGTTTCTGGATAGGGTAACCTGGTGATGTTTCATACTGTGTGGTATAGTGATTGACAGATGAGTTTGTCTGGCTTCTTCCTCCCTCACAGACATGTTTTGCATGCTTCCCCCATGGAGAAAGAAGGAGAGAACCTGAGGTCCTTCCTGGTCTGCAAGGAAGGGTTGGCCACACTCCCTATTTGGCTTCTCCCTTTGATTATTCTATGCTCTTCTTGCTCCCAGCCTCATCCACAACAGGCCCTCCAGAGCTGACAGGTAGCTGGGATTGCACCCTTTGCCCAGAAGGCTGGAAGCTGATGGTCCCTCAACCAACATCCAGGCCACATGTTTAGCAGAACATTCACTGAAAACAAGTGCCCACTGTGAACATGTGGACAGCAGTACTTGTCAGACATTGTGCAAGGAAAGTCACTACTTCCAAACAGGATAAGCATGAGTTGCAGACCTTTTCACATCACTCAGGTTTACATGGATTGCCCTCACCACTAAACTCCATCAGTGCTGCCTTGAAGTGTGACGGAAGTGTCAGCCTGCCCTGTCCCTTCCACTCCTCCCTTCCCCTCCCCTTCCCTGTGTGGAATCACTTGACCCTGACTCTGCCCATGGCAGGGCACATCCTTATTTAGTTCCTGTCAGCTATACTCAGTTTGCCTCCCACATGAAACCTGATGTCCCTCCATAACAACAGGACTCGGATTCTGCATGCCTACAACAGGGGAGCCACCTGCCTTCTGTTTTAGAAGCCCAAGGGCCAAGTAAGCCTAAGTGCTGGGATGGGCACAAGGGGCCAGGAGGGGCTTGGCTTGGATCCACCAAGGCCCTCACTAAGCAACTTGACCCACCCCGCTGTTAACTTTGTGTCCTCTACTCATGACTACCCATTACTCTCTTACTCAATGCTCCCTGGTACCCCTGGTGCTCTGTATGCTCTATCCCCACCCCACCCAGGGTCCAGACTAGCTAGCTACCAGTCACTTCTCACAGGGTAGTCTTGGGCAAGTTAATTGGCCTGTCTGCCTCAGGTCCCCTGTGTTAGAAATATAGTGAGTGTGCCTGCCTGGCAAGAATTCTGTGAGAATGAAGAGTGATGACTTCCCAGCCCAGGCTCCTGCACCCACTTTTCTCTTGGCCTAAGCATCTGTTCATGAGCACCCTAAGCAAAGCTGACCCCCACCCTTTCAGCACTTGCTCTCTGCCTATCCCATCCAAAGGTGTGTTACTATGAGCCAGATCCTTCTCTTGTCAAGTCATTGGTATGCCTAGCATGGCTGGTATTCAGGAATAAGACTGTCCCCCTAACCAGCCTAGAACAGGAGACTGTCAAGTGGGCCATTCTTGACCCTGACCCTTGATGGCATTAACAATTCCAGAGGAAGTATGGTCCCCATCTCTGCTGTCAGGTAAGGAGTTGGACCTTGGCCATACAAGCTACTGGAGGCTGGACAAGATGACACTGGCACTCAGATCCTGCACAAGAATGCTCTATTCTGGCCACTTGGACCCAGCTTCCTCACCATTTCCCCTTTTGTGTGGTGAATGAACTCTGTTTGTCACAGCTGGGCCAGCTGAAACACTGGCAGGACCCAAGGACATGTAGCTGGCACCTAAACACTTCCTGTGCCTGGGAGCCTGCTTGCCTCTTAATGATAGATTGTCCCTGGTCACATCCCCACCCTGCTCCATCATTACCTGCTCCCTGCTTTTTGGTCCACCCCTCCCCTTATCTGTTGGGCTCTCAGGAGAAAGCAGGTCCAGGTTTGGGGAGTCTGAAATATAAACAACATGGGGGGGGGTCATCTTTAAGAGAATACCAAAAAAAAAGTAGGACAGGGCTGTCGCCAACCTCTCAGAGGCAGAAACCCCTCCTTTGTGTGCATAATCTGCCACCTCCTGCTACCCTGTACCTTGTGTGGCCTTTGATCCTGGTGTTGGGCTGGCCCTCCCCTTTGGGTTCATCCCAAATAAAACACTGGAAACTTTCTGGGCCCTTAAGCTCCTCCCATCCTTGGACTTAGTTACTTCTCTTACTCTGGCCTTCAGAGTCTGATGGGGCCCACTTTGAACCTTGCACAATCAAGGTCAACTGATGAGAACCCCTGGCCTTGTTCCTCTTGTGAAATGAGGAAAGCTGCCTGCATAGGCTGAAGGGCTGGGGTAGACAAAAGGTTTCCCTGGGACCACTTGAACACCTGTAAATTCCCCAATAGGTGTACCTAAAAAGGGTGCACGCTATGTGACCTTGAGCTGAGGTCCACAAGCTAGATGGCCCTGCAGGAGTGCATGACTACTCCTACTCTAGAAGGTTCTGTCCAGGCCTGACCCTGTGCCTGGTGTGTAGCTACAGATGCCACTCAAGAATTATACTAGCAATAACATGCTCAAGCCTAATACAGGTGTGGTCACTTTGAGGAAGGAGCTGGGCTTACAAAACAAAAGGAAGTTGCAGAATTTAAGAAATCCCCTGAAATCTCCCCCACACTTTCCAGTCATCTTTGCCCCCTCCCCCACTGTGCATGGCTTTAGGAGAGGCAGTGCTGTTCTGTTCAGGAAGGACAAGACACAGGCCCCAGGAGTCCCCACCAAAGAGCCTGACCGAAACAGGTATGGGGTGTGGGGAGGCCTGGATACTGGGCTTCTGTGGCCGATTCCAGTGCACTCAGGACTGGACCAGAAGTGCCACACCAGGCCAACTAGAGCATACAGGAGTGAACATCTGAAAGCTATGCTGGTGCTGGGGAAGCCAGAGGGCTACTAAACACCTAATGGTGCACTGCCCTGGCCAATCTCCAAGAGCGTGGCACATTACTGGGTATAAGGCCTGATGCACGAGGTGGGTACCCATCAATTCAGCGTGCCTCTGGACTGGCTGAGCACACAGCTACCTCTGAGGCTGCAAAGTCAGCTGGGTGACTTTCTCCCCTCTTGCCTTTGCTCTCCAAGGTGAGACACCCTGTTCCATGGCCACTCAGGCACACCTCAGCCTATGGGGGGGGGGGGGTCCTCTACTGGCTGACTTGAGACATTAGGCCCTAGAGGGTCTGTGGTGAAAGGACACTAGCCGTTTGTTGTGGGCCTGAGGCGCCAGGCCGGTTCCTTCCCAGAGTTCTGGTTCTGAATCCTGCAGGTCCAAGGGCTGCCCAAAGCGAGCAGCCAGGAATGCAGGGTAGGATGGGTTAGGCTGTCAGTGAAGGAGCCCAGACGACAGGAGACTGGGAGGTGCTCTTTCTGGCAGCGGGTGAGCCAGCCGAGGGGTTGTGCCTGAACCATCCATCCGCTTTGCAGTTTCCTCTGCCCCTTATCTCACTCCATCACTCCACTTCGCCCAGCTCTGGGGTCCTCCTCTCCATCCGCACCCTCTCTCTGCCCCGCCCTTCCCTCTCCGACCCTCCTCCTGCCCGCGGTCCTGCACCTTCTCCACCTAGGCGCCTCACCTCTTCCCTGCCGCGCCTTCCCACCTCGCTCTAGTCTCCTGTCTTCCCCGCCCCTTCCCCTTTGCCCTGCCTCCTCCCTCTGCAGCGTCCTGATTCTCCTCTTGTGTAGCCTCTGATCCCGGTGCCTGTCAGGTCGCGGCTGCGCGGGCCCGCTCACGTGCTCCGTGGCGCATGCGTAGTGGTCGCGCCTGCGTACTGACTGCCGCGGCGCAGTGTTGCTGGCCGGCGCCGGGACAGAGCGGCCATGGGACGGCGGGCGGTAGGGTCGCCGAGGGCGAGGTAGCGGCGGGACGGCGGGGCCCGCGGGCTCGGCCGGGCATGTAGACGCCCGCGCAGGCGCGCGGCAGCGGACGGTGAGTGCGAGGCCGGGGACCGCACTTCTCTAGGGGTCAAGTTGCCGCCCGGGCCCATGGAGGCCGGGTGACCGGGCCGGCCCTGCCCACCTGCCGTAGGCGTGTCTTTGGAGAAGCTGTATGGGAATGTGGCGTGGACTGCTGCCAGGGCGAGGCACGGCCCAGGGGACGGGTGTAAGGGTCGATCCCGGAGCACAGGTTGGGGAGGCGGCTGGCCGTCCTTTCCCTGGGCTGTTCTTGGATTTGGCTTGTTCCGCGGGCAGCGCCACAGCCAACTCAGCCCACGAAGAGGTGGGGCCTTCCAGGTGGTTTGAGCACGCCGGAGGGGCCTTTGGCTTGTGAAACTTCAGAAACCCAAAGCTAATGGAAGCTAGTGAGTTGAGCATTCTGTAAAGCAGTCTTGGTGTGGAATTCTCCAAAATCACATTTTTCAACTGTAGGGAAATTCCAAAGTTCTCAAGGAGTTCATGGTGATGTTCCTACAGGCAGCTTCCCTCCGTGAGCCACATGCACAGGCCACCGGCCTTGTGCTCTGGGCCGCTTTCTAAATTGTGGGAACAGGGCGTGCCCAGACTGACATTCTAATAGGTTAAGTACTGGCCTCCCTTCCAAAGCAATGGGATTCCTTTTGGCTTTGATTCTAAATAACAAGATATTTTTCTTTTCTTGTTTTGGAACACACTCTGCTTTAGTTCAAACTTTACTCATTCTTCTTGGCTCCTGAGAGGAATGCTTTTCAAAACTATTCATCGCGGGCCTGATGCAGGCGCTCTTGGTTTAGTAAGTAGTTTTAGCATCTTTTTGGATGACATACTTCAAGGACTCTTCTTTCCCCAGAATATTGCCCTCTCAAGCCTTTAAAGACCTACTCCCTCAGAGCTTCCTTGTGTGACATGTTTGTCCTCTGCAGCCACTTAACTGTGACTTATCAGCCTCATCTTGGGCTCGGACAGCAACAGGTGCCAATGTACTGCCTGACCAGGTAGTTTCATTTGGAGGCGGTGCATAAAGATGTTGGTATTTTTCTCCTTTGTGGATTTATGTTGTTAAAAACAATGATCAGAAGCTGGATATGGTGGCGCACGCCTTTAATCCCAACACTCGAGGTAGGGTCTCAGTCTAGCCCAGGTTGACCTGGAATTCATTCTGTATTCTCGGGCTGGCCTCTAACTCATGGCTATCCTCCTACCTCTGCCTCTCAAGTGCTGGCATTAAAGGTGTGCACCACCACACCCAGCTCTTTTTTTTTTTTTTTAATTTGGTAAAACTATTTTTTTTTTTATTTGAGAGAGAGAGAGACAGAGGCAGATAGAATGAGTGTGCCAGGGCCTCTAGCCACTGCAAATGAACTCCAGACACATGTGACACCTTGTGCATCCGGCTTACATGGGTCCTGGGGAATCGAACCTGGGTCCTTTGGTTTTGCAGGCAAATACGTTAACCACTAAGCCATCTCTCCAGCCCTTTGCTGCTTTTTTTTCTTTAATATTTTATTTATTTATTTGCAAGCAGATAGAGAAGAGAGACAGAATGGGTATGACAGGGCCTCCATCCACTGTAAATGAACTCCAGGTGCATGTGCCACTTTGTGCATCTGGCTTTATATGGGATCTGGGGAATTGAACCTGGGTTGTTAGGCTTTGCAGGCAAGCGCCTTAACCTCTGAGCCATCTCTCCAGCCCTGTTTATTTTTTTCTTGTTTGAGGTGCTGCAGATCCAGTACAGAGCCTCACACATGACAGACAAGTGCTTTTCTGCTGAGTTACAGGCCAGTCCAGCACTACTGTTGCAGTTACCTTTTCATTGCTGGGACAAAACACCTGACCAGAAGCAGCTTGTAGAAAGGGCTTATTTCAGCTTACATGGGAAGTTTCTTCATGGCCGGGAAAGAATGAGAGGAACAGACAGTCAGGGGTGCATCACATCTTCACAACAGCAGGAAAGTAGTCTCCAGTATTAGCAAGGGGGTGCTGAACTATAACAAAGTCCACCCCGACCTCTTCCGGCAAGGCTCCATCAGCTATATGAGGCTTACTCACAAATACACGAGGCTATGAAGACATATTATATTCAAATCATCACAACCACCAACCCTTTGGCATGGAGGTGGCTAACATGTATGCCAGCAGTCCTTGGGATTAAATTGATCTTACTGGGTTCAGCCCTTGAACTGTTGTAGGACTTATTTAGAGAATGAAGAGATATTTTTCTAAGGGAAATATGCAGGTGTGCTGGTTACAGTAGCAGAGAGAACTTTGTGCAGGAAGGCCCAGCACTTTCAGCAAGAACTTTGTGAGAGCAAGGGCAAGAGGGTACCCTGTGGTTGCAGAGTGTCCCATAGTAGCCCCACTTTCTAGTCCTTGTACCTCTTGTCAGTCACCACATGGCTATGGCCCTCCTGGACAAGTAGATGTCACCTTGTAATCCCAGGAGCCCATTCCTGTTGATTGTGCTGGTGGCTTGACATGAACCTAGGGTTATATTGCGAGAACAAATAAATTCATAAAAACAAGTGTTTAGGGGCTGAAAAGCTGTGTCAGCAAGTAAAGTACTTGTTTGTAAGCATAAGGAACTGTGTTCAATCCCCAGCACCCACATAAAATGCCAGGTGTGGTGGTACATGCTTGTAATCCCATTGCTCAGGAGGAACCCTGGATTTCCTGGCTAGCCAGTCTAGCCTAATGGATGCACTCCAGGCCAATGAAAGCCCCTGTCTCAAGGGAGGTGGAGAGCATTCCTGAAGAACAACACTCAAGGTGCCTACAATACACACCCCTCCCCCAAAAAAGTCAGAACCTGAATATTGACTGGGGGAGGGTGTGTCACTGAATGTCTTTGTCCCTCTTAATGTGAGTACATTGAATAAATCTTTTTTATACACTTTTCCAAAAAAAGTGTTTGGGTTCTTCAGACAAATGGTGGTGATGGGCATTCAAAAACTGAGCAAGAGCCGGATGTGGTGGCGCACTTAGGAGGCAGAGATAGGAGAATCACCTTGAGTTCAAGGCTACTCTGAGACTGAATTCCAGGTCAGCCTGAGCTAGAGTGAGAGCCTATCTGGAGGGGGGGGCGGTGGGCAATGGAATCAAGAGCAAGCCAGGCATGGTGACACATGCCTTTAATTCTAGCACTTGGGAGGCAGAGGTAGGAGGATTGTCATGAGTTTGAGGCCACCCTGAGATTACATATATAGATTCCAGGTCAGCCTGAGCTAGAGTGAGACTACTTAGAACAACCAAAAATAAAATAAAAAGGGAGAGGGGCCGGGAGTTCCATACACTGCAGGGGAAAAGTAGGCAACACTTGCCTCACCCTTCAGAACCTTGTAGACCTGTTTTCCTGTCTGCACAAAGGAGGTTGATCCTACAGATAAACGCCTTCAGACCCATGCTCCTCTTACACATATGCCAATACAAAGTGGGTTCTACATTCACATGCCTTAAAACTTACCAGAAGGCCTTTCTCTGTTCCTCTGCTGCCAGTGTGAGTGCACTTTCCCCACTTCTCTGCTAGCTCTGACCATCAATTTTTGGTGGAGATGAGGTAGGTATTGAATAAGCACTGAGACATGGATATGATGACGACTCACCTGAATTCTAGGCATGCAGGATGCTGAAGCAGAAGGATGGAGAAGGGTTCAGACCAGCCTGGGCTGCATAGCAAGCTCCTATCTCAAAAACAGCAAAGGATAGAGGGACAAGCTAATGAGATTAAACAGTTCCCTATTTCTGTCACTATTTTTCCTTTTTTTTTTTTTTTTTTTTTTTCTGTCTTGTTCTTCTCTTCACACCCCACCCTTTACCTCGAGGCTTGGTTTTATAGCCCATGCTGGGCTGAAGTTCAGTAATGCCCTTGCCTCAGCCTCCTGAGTGCTGGGATTACAGGCATGCAATTTGACTCTTGGTTTTAATTTCACTGTTTCCACAAATATTTATTATGAGCTTACATGGGATTTTTGTCATATATATTGTTTATATTTGTATGTGTGGCTTCTGTCCATGTCTGTTGTACA
Source organism: Dipus sagitta (assembly GCA_036346955.1). NCBI lineage: Eukaryota > Metazoa > Chordata > Mammalia > Rodentia > Dipodidae > Dipus > Dipus sagitta. The sequence continues at coordinate 136,066,132 of CM070773.1, forward strand.
TGTATTTGTTGATATCTTGATGTTTTCTTCACAACTTGTCGTTAGTTCTTTGAGATACTTTGTTACAGTGATCCAGTGCTTTTTCTAAGTAAAACTTCCCAATATGGAAGTTGCTTTAATGTTCTTATTTTTTTTTTTATTATATTTACTTGAGAGAAAGAAAGAGAATGGGTGTACCAGGGCCTGTAGCCACTGCAAATACATTCCAGACACAAGTACCACCTTGTGCATCTGGCTTATGTGGGTACAGGGCCATAGAACCTGGGTCCTTAAGCATCTTAACTGCTAAGCCATCTCTCCTGGAGGTTGCTTTTTAAAATTAGATTTGTGGGCTAGAGGGATGGCTTAGCGGTTAACACATTTGCCTGCAAAGCCAAAGGACCCAGGTTCAATTCCCCATGACCCATGTTAGCCATATGCACAAGGGTGTGCAAGCGTCTGGAGTTCGTTTGCAGTGGCTGGAGGCCCTGGCACGCCCATTCTCTCTCTCTCTCTCTCTTTCTCTGTCAAATAAATAAATAAATAAAAATAAAATAGTAACATTATATTTGTGCCTTGTACAAGATGTAGTGGCACAAGCCTTTAGTTCCAGCACTTGGGAGGCAGAGGTAGGAGGATCTCTGAGTTCGAGGCCACCCTGAGACTACATTACTGAATTCCAGGTCAACCAGGGCTAGAGTGAAATCCTACCTCAAACAAACAAGAAGTAAAAAATAAGAAGATACAGTGCTGGGCATGGTGGCACATGCCTTTGCCTTTAGTCTCAGCACTCTACCTCAAAAAAATAAGAAAAGATACATATGATAAGTGATGAACATGCTTGGAGGTGTAGGCATGATGCTTGTCTAATATGTATGAGGCCCTGCATTAGATTTCCAGCAAGCAAAAATAAAATAAAATGGTTAAAATGCTAAGCAAATACATGAATCCTGATTTGCAATTGTCAAAACATACACTAGAGATAAAGTTTTGTCCCCTCCCCCAGGTAGGTAGTGAGAGTCTAGCCCAGCTGACATGGTGTTCGGCTGTGGCAGGGCTCTCCCAAGACAGGTCTAGGCTTCCTTCCCTCAGCCACGCAATCTCTGGGTTGCTATCATCTCTACTCAGGGATCTGTCAGTTCCTTGATGACTTTCTGAGAAGTTTAAGTTCATGTGAGGTCAGGTTGAGCTGGTCTGAGGATAGTAATTGCTTTTCTCCTCCACATGTAGACAAGCTGACCAGCAGGCCTCAATAATGCTGCTGTTTCTGCCCACCTTGTTTACAGGCATGTATGGCCTCCCCACAGGTTTTTTGTTGTTGTTGTTTTGTTTGTTTGTTTGTTTTTTCAAGGTAGGGTTTCACTATAGCCCTAGCTGAGCTGGAATTCACTATGTTGTTTCAGGGTGGCCTCAGACTCACAGCAATCCTCCTGCCTCTGCCTCCTGAGTGCTGGGATTAAAGGCGTGTGCCACCACACTGGGCATTTTTTTTTCCTTTTTGAGGCAAGGTCTCACTGTAGCCCAGGCTGATCTGGAACTCACTCTGTAACTCCAGGCTGGCCTTGAACTCACCGTGATCCTTCCCAAGGGCAAGGATAAAAAATATGTACAACCATGCCCAACTGAAGATAAAATTTATAAGCTAGATTTAATATTATTACCATTCATCTTACTGCTTAGTCATCAAATTAGTTTTTACAAGAAAATATTAACAGAGTGTTTAAATAATAATCAGTAGTAACAAATGAGAAGCCAGATCTTGCTGGTGACGCCTCCAGTGGTTAGATTGGACCATGCCCTTTGTCCAGTCACAGTTGTACACGGAGAACAAAGTACCCATCAAAACTCCATAAAATCCCAAAAGGACAGGGTTTGGAGAACCCTGGAGGGCCATGCTCAGGGTTGGCAGGGCTCCCTTGCCATCCCTCTCCCTGAGCATCTCTCCATCTCCACCATTTGTTATTAGCCAGCAGATGTGTTTCCCTGGGTTCTGTGTACCATTTGGAACAAAGTAATCAAACCCAAGAAGGGATTGTGGTTTACAACCAGCCGATCAGAATCACAGGTAACATACTGGGACTTGCAAGTGCCACTGAGCCCTCAGTCTGAGATGTGACAAGACCTCTAGATGTCTGGGTGGAGATCATGTCAGAACTGAATTGGTTTAGAGGACAGCTGGCTGGTGTCTGCTGCAACATCACTGGGTAGATTGCTGGGAGTATGGGGATCTCCACTGGTGTCAGAAGTCATTTGTGTTGAGTGGCTTCCAGCCACTGCAAATGAACTCTAGATGCATATGCCACCTTGTGCATCTGGTTCTTAGGCTTCACAGTGCCTTAACTGCTAAGCCCTTTCTCCAACCCTTGTTTTATTTTTGAAACAAGGACTCACTTTGTATCCCAGACTGTCCTCGTCTTCAGTCTATATATAATGCAGGCTGGCCTCAAGGCCATCTTCCCTACTTTAGGCTGTCAAGAGTTAGGATGACAGGTACGCATCCTACTAGGATTTCCTGGGTTTTTGTTTGTTTGTTTGTTTTGTGTGTGTGTGTATGTAGTGTTGTGGTATGGGTGTGTGAATGTGCATAGAGGCCAGAGGAGGATGTTGGGTGTCCTCCTCTATTCTTTCACCTTATTTCCTTGAGGCAGGGTCTCAGTGATCCAGAAGCTCTGCATTTTATGGCCAGGATGGCTGACCAGTTTGAATAATTTGGATCTTTAACTGATTTCTCAATTGGAGAGCAAGGGTGTGTCCATCTTTGATTTGTTTTATCAGTGCTTTGTTGTTTTCAGCATAGATGCTCTGGGCATGTCAGTTAGATTCATGGCTCAGTACTGAGTGATTGTTAACTGTACTGCATCTTGATTTCACTCCTCATCTTTTTATCTTGCCTGCCTATGACTCCTAGTACTACAATGAATACTGTTAGTGATAGCCAAGTCTGCCTTCCCATCTTGGGTCAGATACCCATCACTGAGGGTTTTCATTCTAAGTGGTTTTCAACCTTGTCACATGCTTCAGTTTATGGTCTGATAAAATTAGACAGTTTTTCTCTGCCCTATTGATGAAATGGATCACATTGGTTGAGTCATCCTGCTTTCCTGGTACGGATTTCCTCTTGTTTTTTAGCATGATGGACCCCCCCTCCTCTCTTGGGGACCTCAGTACATAGCCTGGACCCAAGTACTGCCTGGTTTATTTGACTTCCTAACTAATAAGGAAGATACAGAAATTAGACTTTTAGGGCTGGGAGTATAGTGTTGCTCAGTGGTAGAACATTGCTGGTGGTCATGGGGTTGATTTTCAACACCACAAAAAATTACATTTTTACATGGACTGTGAATATAAGATTTCCCTGTAGCCATTTAAATAGCAGTTGAATTAAATAACTTATTTTTTATATTTATTTTTATCTATTTGAGAAAGAGTTTGGCATACCAGGGCCTCTTGTTGCTGGGATGCCTGTGCCACTTTGTGTATCTGGCTTCATGCGGGTACTGGGGAGTGAAACTCAGGCCAGCAGGTGAAAGCAAGCACTTTTAATCTCTGAGCCATCTCCCTAGCCTATGACGTATTCTTTTGAGTGTTATTCATAATATTAAACAAAGCATATGAAAATCCAGTGATTATAACATTATAAACCTTTTGAAAGTTTCAGCATCACAGGGCTCTGATCTTTTCAGGGTGAGAGTGATCTTATAGGGTCCTCCCTGCCTTGTTGGAGTGGCAGTGTTTGTATATCCCCCCCCACACACACACACACACCGCCACCAATATTACAGCATCTTGACCTGGCATGGGCTGGTAGGTTCAGGACCACAAGCATATGTGAACAGCTGTAGGGTGATGTGCCAAGTCATCACCATAGCCAGTTTATTGGCTTAGAGTCATAAATTTCTCTCAGGTTAGTGGTGCTTCTCCAGCCGTGTGTTGTTCATGGGTTTTAGTTTTAGTTTATAAAGTATCACAGCTCAGTGAATTTTCACTGCCCATCATTACCCTGGTCTTGATTAGGGGTACACACTCCTGTAGCTGTCTAGTGTCCCTGCTCCCACTTCCTTCCCTGCACTGTGGAGAAACATTTAGGCCCAGCAGCAACCCTGCTGTAACTTCCAGTGGTTCCCTCCCTGCCTAGAAGTCGTATCTCCTTCCTTATAACTATTTATTACGTGACCTGTCAACTTTCCTTCATGAACTCTCCTGGAAACCCACTTGTTTCTATGTTATGTGGTTATCATGAAAAACCAGATGCTTGTACCACTTTTTTTTTTTTTTTTTTTTTTTTTTTTGTCCTTTTTGGATTTTGTCACTGTAGCCCAGGCTGAGCTGGTACTCACTCTGTAGTCCCAGGCTGGCCTGGAACTCACAGTAATCCTTCTACTTCTGCATGCTGGGGTAAAAGGTGTAGGTCACCCCACCTGCCCTTTGTACCGTTTTTTTTTTTTTTTATCTGATTAAGGGACTTAAGTAACTAACGAATTAAACCCCGGGCCAGCCAGCTTTGCAAGCATGTGCCTTGAACCACTGAGCCATCTTTCCACTATTTTTTAAGCTTTCTGTTTTTAATTTTCTTTTTATTTATTTAGTTATTTACTTTTGTTATTTTGAGGAGGTTGGGTCTCACTCTAGCTCACGCTGACCTGGAAATCACTGTTTTTGGAAGTAGGATCCTTTTTAAGAGAGAGAGAGAAAAAGAGGCAGATAGAGTGAGAGAATGGGCATGTCAGGGCCTCTACCCACTGCAAACAAACTCCAGACACATGCACCACTTTGTACATCTGGCTTTACTTGGATACTGAGAAATCAGACTTGGGTCCTTGGGATTTGCAGGCGAGCACCTTAAGCACATACATCTCTAATCCTGTTTTTTTTTTTTTTTTTTTCTTTTTTGGGGGGTAGGGGTAGGGTCTCACTCTGTAGTCCAGGCTGACCTGGAATTCACTATGTAGTCTCAGGGTGGGTGGCCTTGAACTCAGTGATCCATCTGCCTCCCAAGTGCTGGGATTAAGGCATGTGCCACCATGCCCAACTTGTTTTGTTATATTTTATTTTTTATTTATTTGGGAGAGAAAGAGAGAATGGGCCTCTAGCTACTGCATTCAAACTCCAGATGTATGCACCACCCTATGCATTTGGTTTACATGGGTCCTGGGGAATCAAACCTTGGACCTTGGCTTTGCAAGCAAGGACCTTAAGGGCTAAGCCATCTCTCCAGCGCCCCCCCTTTTTTTAGAGGGGGAGGTTGGGGGTAGAATTGCACTCTAGCCCAGGCTGACCTGGAACTCACTATGTAGTCTCAGGCTATCCTAGAACTCACAGTGATCCTCCTACCTTTGCCTCCTGAGTGCTGGGATTAAAGGTGTGCCCTACCACGCCTGGCTACCTTTATTTGTTTTTATGAGACAGTATCTTATTTGTCCAGGCTGGCCTCATATTCAATATGTAGCCAAGATTGATCTTAAGCTCCTGATCTCCCTTCCTCCACCTTCCAAGTATTGAGATTATAGGCCTTTTATCAAATATATCTCTGTATGTTTATGAATGAGACATCTCATTTCTGTTGTTCACTGGTAAGATATAAAATATAATTGATTTAGCTGGGGAAATGGCTTCGCAGGCAAATGCCTAAGGACCTACAAGGGGGGAACATGCATCTGGAGTTCATTTGCAGTGGCTGGAGACCCTGGCATGCCCATTCTCTCTTTCTCTCTGCCTTTTCCTCTGTTTTTCTCTCAAATAAATAAATAATTTTATATATATATTTGATACCACTAGGCGTGGTGTCATATGCCTTTAATCCCAGCACTTGCTCAGGCAGAGGTAGGAGGATCACTGTGAGTTCAAGGCCAGCCTGAGACTACATAGTGATTTCCAGGTCAGCCTGGGCTAGAGTGAGACCCTACCTTGAAAAAACCACACACAAAAAAAAGCCAAAAACAAACTTGCTTATTAAATACAGTCATTTGAGGGAGGGTAGTATAACACATTAAAAAGGTCAGCTTTATGTAATTTCACTTCTTTGTCTTTATGCCTTTTCTGTTTTTTTTTTTTTTTTTTTGTACTGGCTATGGCCAGCAGTTCAGTACTGAATAAGAATGGTCATAACAGACATGTTTTTATGGGCTCTGGTTTTCACTGAAATTTTTAAAAATTTATTTGCATGTGTCTGTATGCCAGCATCTCTTACCAATGAATGTCAGATGCATGCACCACTTTTTTTGTGTTCAACTTTACGTGGGTGCTAGGGGAACCCAGGCCAGCGGTTTGTAAGCAAGTGCCTTTAACTTCTAAGCCATTCCCCCCAGCCCCTTCACTGAGGTGCTTTTTGGTTTTTTGGAGGTAGGGTCTCACGGTGTCTTAGGCTGACCTGGAATTCGCTATGTAGTCTCAGGTGGCCTTGAGCTCACAGTGATGCTTCTACTTCTACCTCCTGAGTACTGGGGTTAAAGGCCTGCTCCACCACCACACCCAGCTCCACACCATAGTTTTTCTATTGGATTGACTGTGTTGTCCCATGATATGACTTTACATTTTGTTCTTGCCTATTAGGCTGTAAGGGCTACCTCATGGTGCTCTGTGTCCACCCCTCCAGGGTGACCCTTTTGCCTGATTTGTGATGCAACTGCCTTGACTCTGGCTTATTTTGTTTTTCCTTACTCTTCATTCCTTAGATTGGTTCATAAGCATCACTTGCCTATTATGCACCAGGCTGAGTTCAATCTCTAGCACTGGGGGGGAGGGGAACACAGGATTCTGAGTTTTTAAAAAATATTTCACTTATTTTTATATAGTTTTAAACCTTATTTATTCGAGAGAAAGAGAGAGAGGCAGATAAAGAGAATGGGCATGCTAGGGCCTCCAGCCACGGCAAACAAATTCCAGGCACATGCCCCACCTTGTATATCTGGCTTACATGGGTCCTTGGGAATTGAACCTGGGTCCTTTGGCTTTATAGGCAAGTGCCTTAACCACTAAGCCATCTCTCCAGCTCTACTTATTTGAGAGAGAGAAAGAGGCAGATAGAGAATGGGTGCACCAGGTCTCCAGCCAGTACAAACAAGCTGCAGATGCATGAGCCACTTTGTGCATCTGGCTTTATGTGGGTACTGGGGAATCAATCTCTGGTCCTTTGGCTTTGCAGGCAAATGCCTTAACCACTAAACAATCTCTCCAGCCCTGCCCAGAGATATTTAAGAACCCAGAATCTGGGATTGGAGAGAAGACTGCAGTTAAAGCATGTGCCTGCAAAGCCTAAGGACCTAGGTTCTACTTCCCAGGTCCGACGTAAGCCACATGCACAACGTGGTGCATGCATCTGGAGTTGGTTTGCAGTGGCTGGAGGCCCTGACATGCCCATTCTCTCTATCTGCCTCTTTCTCTTTCTCTCTCTCTCTCAAATAAATAAATAAATGAAAAAAATTTAATGTTCAAAAAAACTAAGTCTTTGGGCAAAATTAAAAAAAAATCAGTCAGGTGTGGTGGCATACACCTTTTAATCTCACTGCTCAGGAAGCTGAGTTAGGAGGATTACTATGAGTTCAAGGCCTGCCTGGAGCTACAGAGTGGTCAGCCTGGACTAGAGTAAGACCCTCCATCAAAACAAACAAACAAAAAAAATGGAAAATAGTCTATTTTCTTTTTGGGTTTTTGAGGTAGGGTCTCACTGTAGCCCAAGATTACCTGGAATTCACTCTGTATTCTCAGGGTGGCCTCAAACTCAGGGTGATCCTCCTGTACTGCCTCCTGAGTGCTGGGATTAAAGGTGTGCACTGGCTATTTTCAAAGAACTTTGGAAAGTGGAAATCCAGCAGTTATTTTAATATTTATTTGTAAGCAAAGATACAGAGAGAATGAGTGTGCCAGGGCCACTAGCCACTGCAAACAGACTCCAAATGCAGGCACCTCTTTATGTATCTGGCTTTATGTGGGGTACTGGGGGATCCAACCAGGATCATTAGGCATTGCAGGCACTCACCTTAACTGCTAAGCCATCTCTCTGGCCCAGCTTTTTTTTTTCTTTGAGTTTTCCTGGTGTATATGTATTTATTCATCCCAGATAGATAGGACAACAACAAACCAAATAAATGATTCCACCCATGTTCAGCTTAGCATACTACTTAGCTTATGGAATTACTTCTGGGAGCATGAGAGGGGTTACTTAACTGTGGAGCTGCATCACTGCAGTCTCCTCCCTCCCAACTGTTTACTGCTCACTGCTTACATAGCCTCAGGACCCTCCTGCTCCCTCCACCTGGGAGAGTTAATGGGCCCATTAACACAAGGTCACAAGGGCCTCTTGATCATGGAAGTTATCACAACTGTTCTGATTCAAGACAGTCATACTGCCTAACATTCCCTCCATGAACTATGTACATATTATTCCTCTTTCATATATACTGACTTTATTTTATTAGATATCCGTGCTTTACTCCTTTATAAATTATGGAAGTGGAACAAGAAAAGATGAACCTGAGTAAGGAATTGAGTCCAGACTCAGCCTCGTATCGCTGCTCAGCATGTCATGGGGATGAGACCTGGAGCTACAATCACCCTATCCGGGGCCGAGCCAAGTCTCGGAGCCTATCAGCCTCACCCGCCCTGGGCAGCACCAAGGAGTTCAGGTAGGACCAAGATGGCCTCTTTCCTCTGATGCTATGGTATGATTGATTAAGATCCTTCCACATAGCTTATATCAATGCAAGTCAGCATTGTTTAGTGTGAGTCCAGGCCAAGGGGTGGGGCTGGATGCTACCCAAATGAAGCTATGACTGAAAGGAGGGGTCAAACATCATTCACAAGACATGTGCTGAGCACATGTTCCTAAGTGGCATGTGCCAAATAGAGGGCCATACCATGTTATTTTTCTGCCGCAGCACAGAGTCACCAAACTAGAGCTCACATTGACTTGCAATTAAGCTAATTAGAAAGCCTGGGGTCTTGTTCACTGAAACGGGAGGACTGGTGAGCCAGAGATGCTGGTGTGGCCTGGAGCACCCAGCTCCTATGTGCCAAGGGCATGAGGTCTCACATGCAGGGAATGGGGCATACTCCCCGCCTTGCTGCCTGACCTTCCCAACAGGTATCTGTGCTTAACCATGTTGCCATGCAGCAACTCAGCCTCAGGGTAAGGCATCCCAACAGGCTGTGTGTGGTTCCATGAACACCTGGGGATGTTCTCATTTCTGGTGATACTGTGTTAAGTTTTATTTTTTTTGATTTTTATTTTATTTTATTTTATTTTTGATTTTTCGAGGTAGGGTCTCACTGTAGCCCAGGCTGACCTGGAATTCACTATGGAGTCTCAGGGTGGCCTCAAACTCACGGCGATCCTCCTACCTCTGCCTCCCGAGTGCTGGGATTAAAGGCGTGCGCCACCACGCCCGGCTTGTGTTAAGTTTTAGGTGGAATCTTGCTAAGGACTGCCATTGACTACAAAGCAAGGGTCACATTTGTGAAGTGTAAGGCAGACTTTCATAAAATTTGTTTTTAAGGTCTGGAGATGGCTTAGTGCTTAAGGTGCTTGCCTGTGGAGCCTAAGGACCCAGGTTCAATTCTCCAGGTCCCACGTAAGCCAGATGCACATGGTGCTGCATGTATCTAGAGTTCATGTATCTAGAGTTCATTTACAGTGACTAGAGGCCCTGGTGTGCCTGTTTTCTTTCTCTCTTTCTCTCCCTTTCTCTATCTCTAAGAAATAAAAAGTATATATATAAGCCAGGCCTAGTGGTGCATGCCTTTAATCTTAGCACTTGGGAGGCAGAGGTAGGAGGATAGCCATCTTGAGTTCGAGGCCACCCTGACACTACATAGTGAATTCCAGGTCAGCCTGTACTAGAGTAAAACCCTACCTTGAAAAACCAAAAAAAAAACCTCCCTTTAAGCTGGGTGTGGTGGCGCATGACTTTATTCCCAGCACTTGGGGGGTAGAGGTAGGAGGATTGCTAGGAATTTGAGGCCACCTTGTAAGAAAGAAAGAGAGAAAGGGAGGGAGGGAGGGGGAGAGAGAGAGAGAATGTATAGTTTTTTTTGTTTGTTTTATTTTTGCTTTTTCCAGGTAGGGGTCCCAAGCTGACCTGGAATTCACTATGTAGTCTCAGTGTGGCCTTGAACTCCCAGTGATCCTCCTACTTCTGCCTCCTAAATGCTGGGATTAAAGGTGTGCGCCACCACGCCTGCCAAAAAAAAAAATTTAAGTGGTATTTAAGGCTGGGCTTGGTGTCATGTGTCTTTAATCCTAGCACTCTGGAGGCAGAGGTAGGAGGATCACCATAAATTTGAGGCCATCTGAGAATACATAGTGAATTCCAGGTCAGTATGGGCTGAAGAGAAACCCTACCTTGAGGGGGGAAAAAAAAAGGAGGCAGGGAGTAGTGTTTTTGTTTTTGGTTTTTGATTTTTCGAGGTAGGTTTTCACTCTAGCCCAGGCTGACCTGGATTTCACTTTGTAATCTCAGGGTGGCCTTGAGCTCATGGCAGTCCTCCTACCTCTGCCTCCCAAGTGTTGGGATTAAAGGCATGTACCGCCACGCCCAGCTAAGAGTGTAGTTTTTATTTATTTATTTATTTATTTATTTGGCAGAGAAAGGGGGAGAGAGAAAGAATGGGTGGGCCAGGGCCTCCAGCCACTGCAAAGAACTCCATACACATGTGCCTTCTGTGCATCTGGCTAACATGGGTCCGGGGGAATTGAACCTGGGTCCTTTGACTTTGCAGGCAAACGCCTTAACCGCTAAGCCTTCCCTCCCCCTCAGTGGTATTGAAGACATAGGAACTGCTGCAGGTTCTACTTGGAAAAACAGCCACAGAAAGTACAAATAGCAGCATCTTTGCCCTGACCACCCAGACAATTACAAGGTGGCCTATACTAATATGTGTTTGTTCTTGGGCCACCACAGTGTACTGACTGTGTCTCTGGACAGAAGTGCCCTTGAGTTTTTGTTCCTATGGGTTTTGGAATTAACACATCATTTCTTTTCCAGGGGATACTGAACCTGTGGGAAAGTGGCTATAGGTCAGGGGCAGCAGCCTCTTTAGTGGGTGGCAGATACCACAGGGTGGAGTTGGGTACAGGTTTGCCCATACAATTTTGTTTTGGTTTGTTTTGTTTGTTTCTTTCTCTTTTGAGGTAGGGTCTCTGTGGTAGTTTGAATACATGTCCCCAATGGATTCAGGAGTTTGGGGGGGGGTATTTTATTTATTTTTTGATGTAGGGTCTCGCTCTAACCAAGGCTGGCCTGGAATTCATTATGTAGTCTTCGGGTAGCCTCGAACTCATAGCGATCCTCCTACCTCTGCCTCCCTAGTGCTGGGATTATAGGCGTGTACCATCATTCCCCTCTCCAGCCTATTTTTTGAGTAGGGTAGATGGAATATCAGTGCTGTCCTGGACATACTTTGTTTTTTGTAGGCCCTAAACTACCTTTTCAGTAGCCTTATGTTTCTACAGAAGTTATTTTGTAATGTTCTGTATAATTTTTTTTTATTTTGGGGTATTTTATTTATTTATTTATTTATTTATTTATTTTTAGTTTTCGCTCTAGTCCAGCTAGTCCAGGCTGACCTGGAACTCACTATGTAGTCTCAAGATGGCCTCAAACTCATGGCGATCCTTACTACCTCTGCCTCCCCAGTGCTGGCATTAAAGGTGTGTGCCACCATGCCCGGCTCTTCTCCAGTGTTGTAAGCAGTGCATGCTGGCCAGGCTCTGTGAACCTCAGATGCTGCCTGTTCCTGGGGTGTTGGGATTTGAAGGTTTTATGGAGCTGAGAAATAGCAGCTAAAGGGGACACAAGCTTTCAGTCCTTGTCTGCCTGCTTAGTGGTGGGCTCTTTGGACTAAAGGGTCCATGAGGCCCTCCAGAGGCCTGAGCAGGAACATACAAAGAAGGAAAGTCATGGTGCTGCCTTAGCCTTTGTGAGAGGGCACTAAACCCTCAAGAGGGATGTGGAGCCCCACCTGGTATAGTCCCTAGCTGAGGTAGGCTGCAGCCAACCCTGTGTTTGGATGCTCGACTGGCTGGGTCACTTTTCAGAAGGTAGGAAGATTGGGCTGCTCATATAGCTCTTGTGTTATGGGTACTTATGACCCAGAGTAAACATTTCTGCAAGAATGCTCATCTAGATTATTCAGGTCTTGACCTCCAATTATAGGCCTGTGGACCTGCTGAGAGGCACTGTATTGAATGCTGGGATTGTGCCTACCCAGTTAGTGTCTTCCTGGTTCTTGCTAGGCCTGTGCTTCCACTGGCTTAGGATCAGTGTTCTCAGGAGAGCCCAGATAGCAGTGAGTTCCAATGTAGCACCGTGGACCAAGGCAGAATATTCTGGGCATGTCATGTGGGTGCCAGGGATGATGGAGCTAATACCATTTAAGTTTCTTGGGGTCTGATTGGGCCTAATACAGCCCACGTTTTTGTATTGCTGCCTATTCCCTAACATCAGCACCCATCTTGCCTGACAGGAGGACACGCTCTCTCCATGGACCGTGCCCAGTGACTACATTTGGACCAAAGGCCTGTGTGCTGCAGAATCCCCAAACCATCATGTAAGTGTACCAGATTGGGGGGGTGGGCTGTTGTTGGGAATGCATGTTGTGGTATCATTGTATAGAACGTTCTGAAGGTCAGTGAGGAATGTGTGTATTCTGAGTTGTTTCAAACAAAAGCCAAGAGGTGTCCATGGGCCCCTGAGTGGGGATTGCTCTCTGCTCATGGCCTCAGAAAGCAGAGGGCAACTTGCTGTTTGGACATATTCCTATAATCCCAGCTGGGATAGAGACCAGAGGATCTGCAGTTCTATGTCTGTAGTTCCAGGCCAGCATGCGCTTCAAAAAAAAAAAAAAAAAAAAGTGGTTTGGAGAGTGGGGGAACAATTGGAGAGATGGCTCAGTGGTTAAAGGTGTTTGCATTTAAAAGCCTGCCAGTCTGGGTTCAGCCCAGGTTCAAATCCCCAGTATCCATGTAAAGCCAGATGAACAAAGTGGTGCATGTACCTGGAGTACATTTGCAATGTCAGGAAGCCCTGATGCACCCATTCTTTTTTCCCCTCTCTCCTCACAAATAAATGAATAAAATATTTCAAAAAGGAAAAAAATAAGAAAATGGAAAGAGAGAACCTAAGGGTTGTGGTCACATGGATGTCAGGTTTCTTATAAGTTTTTCCTTTCTCTATTTATTTATTTGCAAGCAGAGAGAGGAGAGAAGGAGAGAGGAAATGGGTACACTAGGGCCTCTTGCCACTGAAAATGAACTCTAGATGCATGCTCTACTTTGTGCATTTGGCTTTATATGAATATTGGGGAACTGAACCCATGCCTGCAGGCTTTGTAAGCAAGCACCTTTACCCACTGAGTCATCCAGAGGTTCTTTGAGGCTATTTCTGGGCCCATTCCTACATAGGTTGAGGTGAGCATTTTTTTGTTTGTTTGTTTGTTTTGTTTTGTTTTTCGAGGTAGGGTCTCACTCTAGCCTGGGCTGACCTGGAATTCACTCTGTATTCTCAGGGTTGCCTCCAACTCATGGCGATCCTTCTACCTCTGCCTCCTGAGTGCTAGGATTGAAGGCGTGCACCACCATGTCCAGCTTAGTATGAGATTCATATTTGCTTTCAGTTTCTAATTTTTTCATTTATATTTTTTGGGGTGGTGGTGGTGTTTTCCAAAATAGGGTCTCACTGTAGCCCAGGCTGACCTGAAATTCACTATGTAGTTTTAGGCTAGCCTCAAGCTCAGGATTGCTTTCAGTTTCTAGTAAGAGAGACTAATGCCTTCTGTTCTAACACATTGGCTTCTCCTTTCATTGTTCCAGAAATAGAGATATTAATTGGCTTTCCAACCAAATTTTAGTTGCTTTAGTGTTAGTCCTTTGACTGGAGAGATGGCTTATTGATTAAGGTGCTTACCTGCAATGCTTAATGATCTTGCTTCAGTTCCCCAGTACCCATGTAAACAGATGCACAAAGATGCACATGCATCTGGGGTTTATTTGCAGTGGTTAGAGGCCCTGGCACACCCATTCCCCCCCCCCCCCCCGCCCCGTCCTTTGTCTCTCTTCTCTCTGACTTTCTCTGCTTGAAAATAAATAAGTAAAATCATTGTTTGTTTTTGTTTTTTCAAAGCAGGGTCTCACTCTAGCCCAGGCTGACCTGGCACTATTTTGTAGTCCCAGGCTGGCCTCAAACTCAACAGTGATTCCTCATCTCTGCCTCCCTGGGAGAGTGCTGGGATTAGAGGTGTGCACCACCATGCCTAGCTAAGGTTGTTCCTTCGTGTGTGTGTGTGTGTCTGCCTGTGTTTAGGCTTTGTTTGTTTGGTCAGGCTGGCAATGGAGCCCCAGCCTTCCACATGCCAGGCACATACCATGCCACTGAGCAGCACAGAGCCCAGGATGCTGCTTACAGCTGTCACTTGCCAGGATGGCACCCGGGAATAGAAACTGAAAGCTCAGCTGATGAGTTCATGGCTCTTGATCACAGTCACTGTCAGTCCAACTTCTGCTTAGTATTTGATGCTTCCAAACATGCTACTGCTTGTCAGATGTGTTCTGCACAGGGATATAGCTATGGTTTACCTTTTATGGGGGAAGAATATCCCTAAAGTGGGCTAATATTAATGTTTTTCTTATGAGAGAGGAAGGCGCGCCAGGACCTTTGCCACTGCAGTTGAACTCCAGACGTGTGTGATACCTTGTGCACATGCGTCACCTTGTACATCCGGTTTATATGGGTTTTGGGGAGTCGAACCTGACTTCTTGGGCTTCACAGGCAAGCACCTTAACTGCTAAGCCATCTCTCCAGCCCAGAATTAATATTTTGTATTTTTAAAAATAGAATTTCCATAGCCGGCCATGGTGGCGCACGCCTTTAATCCCAGCACCTGAGAGGCAGAGGTAGGAGGATTGCCGTGAGTTCGAGGCCACCCTGAGACTACGTAGTGAATTCCAGGTTAGGCTGAGCTAGAGTGAGACCCTACCTCAAAAAAAAAATTGAATTTCCTCTCATCTTTTTTTTTAATCTCAGAGTATGATTTTTTTTAAAAAAATATTTATTTATTTATTTATTTATTTATTTGAGAGAGAGAGGAGAGAAAAGAGAGGCAGATAGAGAAAGAGAATGGGTACACCAGGGCCTCCAGCCACTGCAAATGAACTTGACAAATGCATCATCTTGTGCATCTGGCTTACATGGGTACTGGGGAATCAAACCTGAGTCCTTAGGTTTCTTAGGCAAGCACCTTAACTGCTTAGCCATCTCTTTGCCAAACAGCAGCCCTTATCTTTTTTTTTTTTTTTTTTTTAAGGCAGGGTTTCACTCTAGTTCAGGCTGAACTCACTCTGTAGCCCCAGGCTGACCTCTTAACTCACAGCAATCCTCCTATATTAGCCTCCCAAGTGCTGGGATTAGAGACATGCACCACCACATCTGGAAAGTCTCATCTTTTTTCATTTTGCACCTTATAAATGTTTTTGCCTTTTCTAATACAGGTATCTTTGCTGTTTGTGTTTTTAGAGTTTGCCCAGTGTCTCCTTTTCCTTTTAGGCTAGATCATATGAGAGAGCCACATGGTAGGTGTGGCTGTGTCAGGGAGGTGTGACTGAGATAGTTAGGTTGAATGGAAACATGTGTCTGTTGCTCTTGCTTCACAGGCAGGTACTGAATGTAGAGGGCTAGGTATATACAGCCGGAGCTAGGCCATGACAACACCGATGTCCCCTCAGAACACATTGTGCCTTCATTGCATGCCACCATACTCTGGCCTCGGTTGTAGACTTGGCTCAAGGCTGTGGCCCTTAGAGCCAGCTTCCAGAGCGACAGCAGCATTGCCTGTCTTGCAACCTCCAGATATCCAAGGAACTGCTTTGTAAGCTGAAAATGCAGTTGATGTGAATCCAGTAATGATACTGTGCTGGCTGTTTCCTACCTCATGAAGGGCAACTTTAGGGCTGGAGTAACTTTGAGATGAGTGCTTTTCAGGCAAAAACTTTTGGTGCTTATGTGTTTGCAGAGGTGAGCTGTGATTTCTGGTATTGCTGCCACATGGAGGACTTGGGGGTTATGTACTCTCCTATCCACACACCCAGCAGTTACAGCTGAACCCTCCAGCCTACCAAGCAGACTTCTAACATCAGCCATGGCCTTATTGTCCTCCACCTCCTTACCACTCAGGGCCTACGTCCAACCTAGTGCACCACCTCCCTGCCCAACACCTCCCAGTTACCCTGTGTTTGCCCAGCCACTACCCGACCTGCAGTCCCTCCCTGCACGGCCTGTAGCTTGCCTCTCTCACAGCTTTAATTAGATGTCAGCTACTCAAGTCAAAGTACAGAGCACAGTACTCTGAACTATTCCCTGAGGTCAGGCAGCCCAAGTGGGAACTAATGGGACTGTGTAGGTCAGTGTCTAGGGCAGGTAGCTTCTGAGCCATTAGGGCGCCATCTCTTCTGCTCTAGAGGGCAGAAGTGTGTCATTCACACCTATGTAGTGTTATATGCCTATGCTTTTAGGGCAAGAACTTAATGCAGAGTGAACCTAACGTTTCTCTAATATTCAGAAATATATTGTGGAGGGTTCATCATAGGGAGCTTTCACTTTCTTTTAGCTAACATTTTTTTGGGGGAGGGGTATGGTCTCACTCTAGCCCAGGCTGACCTGGAATGCGCTCTGTAGTATCAGCGTGGCCTCAAATTCACAATGATCCTCCTACTCAACCTCCCAAGTGGTGGGATTAAAGGCGTGTACCACCACACCTGGCTTGATATTTTATTATTATTATTTTTTGTGTGTGTGTGTGTGTGTGTTTTTCAAGGTAGGGTTTCACTCTGGCCTAGGCTGACCTGGAATTCACTATGTAGGGTGGCCTTGAACTCATAGCGATCCTCCTGCCTCTGCTTCCCAAGTGCTGGGATTAAAGGCGTGTGCCACCATACCCGGCCTGCCTTGATATTTTAACTATAAACCTGTATTTTTGTTTGTTGGGATGTGTGAGAGTGATGGCTTCTGGCTGTTAGGTGACTCAGTGGTCAGGTAAATCTGGCTATCATAACAGGTCACTCAGAGCTGGCCCTAGTGGGCTGGGCCATAGTGCTGTTGGCTCCACACCACGTCTATAGTCCCAAGGGCCAGCATCCCTCTGAGATGACCCAACAGGAAGTTGAGAAACTGGTTTGTGGTCACGAGGAGGGCTTGGTGTCTAGGCCTGTATAGAATATCACTGTTGGTGTTTGCTGGACCTGCTTTGGGCAGCGGTGAACATGTGCAGGGCAGGCAGCCAGGTGAGTCTGGCTCAGGGTGGGAGGTTTGAGCCTTGGCAGAGCACAGAGCTGTGAGCTACCCACACTTCCCGGTGCCCAGAGCCAAGCAGCTTCAAGGAGTGAGCGCCTTTCACCTGCCACCCTTTCACCTGCTGATGGCCTGAGAAGTTCACCCACGGGGTGTGTCCAGCCAATTCTACAGCTTGCCTTTCCTGCATAACTAGGGTTAGGTAGGCAGGTGGTCCTGGTGCATGACTAGGAATAGGGAGTTGACATTGGCCTTTGCTGTTAAAGGTTAATCTTAATATTTTTTCCTTTAAGAAAAAATTCCATGTTTTAAAAAGTAGATGGATTAGACAAAAGGGCCATGTGACCAGTAGGCAATCTACCTTTTTGTTTGTTTGTGTCCTTCTGTTGCTCTGTGACATCTCTGTGCTATCAATATTTTAGGAAGCACTTCTATAAGACCTTTGACAAGTCTTTTATTTTTATTTTTATTTTTATTTTTTTTATTTATTTTTTTTTTTTTGGTTTTTTGAGGTAGGGTCTCACTCTAGCCCAGGCTGACCTGGACTTCACTATGGAGTCTCAGGGTGGCCTCGAACTCACGGTGATCCACCTACCTCTGCCTCCTGAGTGCTGGGATTAAAGACGTGCGCCACCACGCCCGGCTTTATTTTTATTTTTTGACAAGGTTTTTATTCTATTTTGGAGTGTTTTGTTTGTTTTTTCTTTCTGAGGTTGGGTCTTGCGCTAGCCCAGGCTTTCCTGGAATTCACTATGTAGTTCCAGGCTGCCCTTGAATTCACAGCAGTCCTCCTACCTCTGTCTCCCAAACGCTGGGATTAAAGATGTAAGCCACCTATTTTTGGATTTTTTTTAAGTAGGGTCTCACTCTAGCCCAGGTTGACCTGGAACTCACACTGTAGTCCCAGGTTGTCCTCAAACTCAAAGAGATTCTCCTACTTCTGCCTCCCAAGTGCTGAGATTAAAGGTGTGCCCCACCACACCCTGCGTCCAGCAATTTTATTTTATTTTAATTTTATTTTATTTTTTGGTTTTTCAAAGTAAAGTCTCCCTCTAGCCAAGGGTGGCCTTGAACTCACAGTGATCCTCCTACCTCTGCTCCCTAGTGCTGGGATTAAAGGCATGTGCCACACGCCCAGTTCTCCAACAAGTTTTTTTAAGTTATAGTTTGCTTTCAGTTTTGAGGTTGCAAAAACTAGACTCAGTGTAATCCACAATTGTGAGCATAGTTGCAGGCCAGTGCTGTGTGTGTGACTGAGATGCTGAGGACACACCCACTGTGTCCTAGAAGGTGGAAACCTCCCCAGGAGCTGTGACACTGGCAGGTGGAGAGGCTGAGAAAGGAGGCCATGAGCAGCCCCTCCCTTCCCAGAAATTCCTGGAACTGGTGAGTGCTGTGACCAGGGCCCACATGCTTTGAGTTGTTTGGGTCATAACATTGAAGGTGTTAATGAAACTGGAATGCATGACTTGAAGAGGGTTTCTTGTTTGGGGAAATTAACCTGGACAGGGTGTCTCTCAGATGCACCACTTTCTTAAGAATTTGCCCTGGGGGCTGTGGGGAGGAAGTTTAGGAGGGAAATACACTGTCCCAGTCATATCTACCCTCTAGCAGCTGGGACAGGAGGTGGTCCTGTGGCACATACATACACACTGTCTATACATGTTCAGCTGTACAGGCCCTGTTTCTAGGAAATTTGTACAGAGGTCTGGGTCTGGGGTCTCTGACAGAGCTGGTGCATCTCAAGCAACTGAGTTGGAGGGCTATGGAAATTCAGCAGATTAAGAATCTCAGCAGGACTCAGGGACTTTACTATAAAAAGGAAGGGCTAGGCATAGTGGCTCATTCGTTTAATCTCAGCACTCGCGAGGTAGGATTGCTATGAGTCAGCCTGTGATGGAGTGAGACTACCTCCACCCCCACCCCCACCCCAGCCCACCCCCCACAATAAAAAAGGAAGGGACAACTAAGTTTACACAATGGTGGAGATGGACTACCACACTCTATGTACATTGTAGGAAATGCATGTCCTGAAGGTTCTTAGGCCTGGAAACAGTCCATAATGGACCCCCAGGACAGAGGTCTCCAGCCAACTATTCTGAGCATCTGGGGACTGGACTTCTTAGTAAGCCAGCCTGGGCTTCCCCTCTGTTGCTCTGTTCCCTCTCTGTTTCAAGGGGTCACCAGGGAGTGTCAGTAAGAAATGGAGTACACAGTGAGTTTAATGGGGGAGTGAGTGTCAGTTGCAGTTGATCAGCATGGTACCCAAGGGAACATGACCAGAGCCACTGCTGAGCACAATGAGTCTTCCATGTCTACCATCTGAGGATGGTCTCTCTAGATGCTGCCAGCAAGCCCCTGGCTGCCAACCAGTCCATGAAGGGACCATGGTTGAGTGTATGCAGGAGTTGACAATACTTTCTAAGGATTTTGTTGGTTGGTTGAGAGGTGTGTGTGTGTGTGTTTAAGACAGGGTCTTACAATGTAACCTTGGCTGGGGCTGGCTGGCTTGGAACTCACTGTGTAGACCAGGTTAACCTTAAATACATGATGATCTCTTGCCTCTGCCTCTTGATTGCTGGGATCATAGGAGTAAATGGAAAGGATTTTTTTCTTTTCCAAATCACATGCTTTTTTTCCACAAGACACAGATGGCTCCTGGTATAAACTCTTTCTCATTCTTCAAAGGCACATCCAGGACCCTGCAAGCCAGCGGTTGACGTGGAACAAGTCTCCCAAGAGTGTGCTTGTCATTAAAAAGATCCGCGATGCCAGCCTGTTGCAGCCCTTCAAAGAGCTCTGCATGTACCTCATGGAGGTGAGCAGGCGTGGGTTTGAGACTTGTTGGAATGCTCTTGGCTTGGTGCATCCCACTCAAGAGCTGGGAGGGCCACAGAACTTAGGACTGGACTAGCCTCTATGCAGGTATCCCAAGTGTTAGAAAAATAAAGGCCCACAGTGTTGGAGGGTAGGAAACCCAAGATGGTGGGGCTGCATCTGGCCAGGGCTTTGAGCTGCAAACATTGTTTTATAAGGAGCTCCCTCATGTGGTAGCACACTCACTGCCATGATAACAGTGCTTAGCTTTCTTGACCTCAACACTTCCTACAGTATTCTATCTCTTGAATCCTGTTGTGGCAGTGACAGTTACACCTTGTGAGTTTGGAAGGTGTACATGTTCTTTTCTGTTGTCATTAACACAATTCCATTCTGGGTAAGTTTTTATAAAAAGGTTTATTTTGGCTCATGGTTTTGAAGGTGAAAAGTCCAGGAGCCATATATGGTGATGGATGCCATCCTGGCAAAGTTGGCAGAAAACACCATATGACCAGAGATAGGTGTATTCTTGTATGCACATGTGAATGCCTTTGGTCTTTCCCCCTGCCCATAAAACCACCAAGATGCAATGATGGGCTCTACCCTGATGGCTTCAATCTCAATCACTTCTCAAATGTGCCACCTCTGAGCACCATAGATCTACCCTCTTGGTGCCTCAAAATCACAGCCTCTTTCAGTACATGACCAGGGTACCCCTCAGATCACTTCTAAGCCATAGCACCAGATGTCTGATTCTAGAGCCAGTGAAGTCAGAAAGCATCTGATCAGGAAGAGGCCTCTAATGTCAAGTACCAGAGGCCTGGTTGCTTAGAGATGAAACAAACAAAATGGAAATTACTTGCTTGACATGAAAATGCCTTTCTTCACCTCGTTCTAACACACAGAGTCCTAAAAGGAGTTCTTGAGAAGACTAGCATGACCTGGGCTAATGGGGATGTGATGGATTGTGTGGGGCTCAGCTGTGCTTTGCTTCTAGGAGAACAACATGATTGTATATGTGGAAAAGAAAGTGCTGGAAGACCCTGCCATAGTGAGTGATGAAAACTTTGGACCAGTGAAGAAGAAGTTCTGCACTTTCCGTGAAGGTGTGTTGTTTTGTGCTTAGTCAACTGGTGTATGTGGTGGAAACTTCTAACATTCTACCCTTCTTCACATTTGTGTACTTCAGGCATTGGAATTCTGTGTAACAGTAGTTCCAGGTTTTGTGTCTGCTTTCTAGATTATGACGACATTTCCAACCAAATAGACTTCATCATATGCCTGGGAGGAGATGGCACCCTCCTTTATGCCTCCTCGCTTTTCCAGGTGAGGCTGTGTTACGGGATGTTGGTCCACCATGTGGGTACCATGTGAGGAAGTGCTTCCATAGCCCTACCCCCCCCCCTTTCATCATACAGCTTCATGCCAGAAGGCCACATGCCTCTTGGTGTTCTTTCTCTGATACTGGTTTTATTTTTCAATTCAGTTATTAGTAGCAGAGCAGGTTTGCAAATGAGACAAGCAGCACATGTGTTCCTGGGGTGCATGGACACTTGGACATGCTCTGTCAGCACCAGAGGCTGATTGAGGCAGGGAGAGGGGGTGGTAGTAGGGTGTACTGTCCACACACAGGATAGCCTGTGGAAGAGCTGATGCCTCGGGGCTGGCTAGAAGCCAAGGCCCCTGGCAGGTGAGGGCAGCAGGGGAGATATTATCTGAAGCTCTCTGGTCTCACCGTGAATTAAGTCGTGATCTAGCCCAAGGTACACTAGAGGCTCAGATATGGATGACTGCAGAGAGTGGCCTGCAAGGGGGCAGCACAGCTTGGTGGGATGCCAGGGCAGGGCCCATCAAGCTGTGTCGAGTTGAGGGTGGCTGGTCCTGGTGGGGTGCTACCCCTGGCCCGGAGCAAAATTGCCTGTCCAGGGGTTGCAAGCCACCTGTGCTTTGGGGACTTTGGCTCCTAGTCTGACCCACTGTATGCAGATGTACCCAAGTAACTCCCAGCTGGTGCCCTCTCCTCCGCCAAGTTGTCCCATTTTCCAGTCTGCTGAATATAGTCTCTACAAGCTGGGCATGGTGGCGCATGCCTTTAATCCCAGCACTTAGGAGGCAGAGGTAGGAGGATCACTGTGAGTAAGAAATCAGCCTGGGCTAGAGTGAGACCCTACCTCAAAAAAATAAATAAAGTAAAGTAAATAAAAGGTCTCTATAGCTGAAGCCTTGTGACTGGCACTAGCCAGTTCTTTCCTGTTTTTTTTGTGACCAGTAAGCTGGTCTATCTTGTTGGCTTGTATGTTTGGGGTTTCTTAAATTTAAATTTATTTATTTATTTGAGTGGGGAGGGAGAGAATGGACACACCAGGGCCTTTTGCCACTGCAGACAAATTCTAGGCACATGCTCCACTTTGTGTATCTGGCTTTATGTGGGTACTGGTGAATCTAATCAAATCTGAGTCATCAGACTTTGCAAGCAAGTGTGTTTAACCTTTGAGCCATCTTTCTAGCCCCCAGCTTTTGTTTCTTATTGGCCCTCACATACCTGTTTCTTTTTCCTTGGGAATGTGGCCGTGCCCTGACTTAGTTATTCCTTTATTTTCCTGAGTCTCTCATGTAGGACTTCCCATCACACCCTGGGGTCCCTCACCTAAGACACCTCATGTCCCAGGCGGTCCTCCACCCCTCACCTAGCTCATGCCCACACCTCCCCAGGGTCCACAGCTGTTGACAGCTTTGTGGCTCCTACATGACCAGGCAGTGCCACATGGTCTCCTCACCCACAGGGCAGTGTGCCTCCAGTAATGGCCTTCCACCTGGGCTCTCTGGGCTTCCTGACTCCATTCAACTTTGAGAACTTCCAGACCCAAGTAAAACAGGTTATAGAGGGTAAGTTGGAATGTTCTGAAACCCACAAACAGCTCTCGGTTGCCATTCTACTTGGTTAGCTTTAAAAAAAATTTTGTTTGCAAACAGATAATATTAATGGGAGCATATTTTTAATTAATGATGCAGTACTTAAAACTCTCAAGGTATGGGCTGGTGGGATGGCTTAGCATTTAAGGCATTTGCCTACAAAGCCAAAGGACCCTGGTTCCATTCCCCAGGACCCATGCACAAGGGGCGCATGCATCTGGAGTTCATTTACAGTGGCGCACCCGTTCTCTCTCCCCCTACCTAATTCCCTCCCTCCTTCTTTCTCTGTCATATAAATAAATATTTAAAAAGAAAAGAAAATTGAAAAAAAAAAATCAAGGTGCTTAGCCAGGCATAACAGCACATACCTTTAATCCTGGCACTTGGGAAGCACAGGTAGGATTGCTGTGAGTTCAAGGCCAGCCTAGGACTACTGAGTTCCAGGTCAGCCTAGGCTAGAGTGAAAAACCCTACCCTGAGGGTTGGGAGGGAAGTCTCAAGGTTCAGAGATTTCTAAGTTTTTATTTATTTCATTTATTTGAGAAAGAGAGAAAGAGAATGGGTGTGTCAGGGCCCCTGACCCCTGCAAACGAACTCCAGACACATGCACCACCATGTACATCTGACTTATATGGGTCTTGGGGAGTTGAACCTGGGTCCTTTGGCTTTGCAGGCAAGCACCTTAACCGTTAAACCATCTCTCCAGCCCTGTGACTTCTAAGTTTTGAATATTTCAGACACTTATTAATAATGGGAAGTTGAAGCAGATCAGGGACTCCTTTGGGGAGAAGTACCAGAAAAGCAGAAAGAGGAGGGTTCCTCCTTTCTTGGGGTTGTCCTTGGCCTCTTGGGTTGGGCCCTGCTGACCCTTGCTGTCCCCAGGAAATGTAGCTGTTATCTTACGGAGCCGGCTGAAGGTCAAGGTGGTGAAGGAGCTCAGAGACAAGAAGACAGATGTCCACAATGGCCTTGGCGAGAATGGCCTGGACACTGAGGGAGGGAAGCAGGCCATGCAGTATCAGGTCTGTGACCGTCCCCACAATGAGGGACCCGGGTGGGGTGAGCTGGAACCCCCCCCCACACACACACACACAGGAGCCCCTGCCCTGTCCCCAGAACAAGAACCTTCTGCTGAGTGTCAAGTGCCATAGCCTTGCTGCCATCCTCCAGGTCTTGAATGAGGTAGTGATTGATAGAGGTCCCTCCTCCTACCTGTCCAACGTGGATGTCTACCTGGATGGACACCTCATCACCACTGTACAGGGCGATGGTAAGGCCCATGGCATAGCATACCTGGGGTCTCAAGAACCCCTCAAGGGCCCAGAAGTGACACCCATACCCTGTCCCCGCCAGGAGTGATCGTGTCCACCCCAACGGGCAGTACAGCATATGCGGGTGCAGCTGGGGCCTCCATGGTCCACCCCAACGTGCCAGCCATCATGGTTACACCCATCTGCCCCCACTCGCTGTCATTCCGGCCTATCGTGGTCCCTGCAGGGGTCGAGCTGAAGGTCAGCAGTGTCCCTTTGTCTCCTGTGGTCTGTGAGTCTTTGGCCTTGAGCCAGCAGGGACAGGTGCTGCTACCTCAGCACCTCCCACATCCATGGGCCCACTCCCCAGCACCCTCAGGTGTGAACCTTGACTGACAGGGCACCTGGTCCTTGGTGACAGAGAACTGGCCAGCCCTTCATTCAGGGCTCCCACCTGCAAAGGGTTGGGATAGTCCACATTGGGTGGGGATGGCATAAATGGCCCCACGTAAAGGGCAACCCTTCCCCAAGTGTTACCCCATGTTAAAGCCCCTGTCCTGGCCTCTGGCTGGCCTTGTGCCCAGGTTCTTCCCCAGACTCTCCATGTCAGGTCTCAAGCCATTTTGTCACTGGCCTGAGTTCTAGTGGCCACATCTATGGGAAACTGGCTGTTCTTGCTGCACAAAGCAAGGCCAGAACTGCTTCATGCAGGGCCTCTGGAGGGTCAGGGAGCATGCCCTCCTTGCCTAGGGCCCACCTTCATGTCCATTTCACCCTTTCAGATTACGCTGTCACCAGAAGCCAGGAATACCGCATGGGTGTCTTTTGACGGAAGGAAGAGGCAGGAAATACGCCATGGAGACAGGTGTGGGTTGCAAGACTGGGGCATGGGCTGCTAATCTTACCTGCCTCAGGTGGTTGGCCTATGACAAAATATGGTTGTGTGGGTGCAGAGGGCTTGCAGCAATTTCCAGTTCCCTGGGTCTTGTCTTACACATGGGGTTACGGCTAGTCCCAGCATAGGCCAAGTCACAGTTGATGCCTGCAGCCTACGGTACCTGAAGGTGACATATCCACCCATTACCCATCCTGGTCTGCTCATACTACCTGCTAGCCATAGTCAGGCTGGTTTTTCTGTACTGCTGGACATATGGGTGTGCTGCCCAGTGACATTATGTGGCCTTCCCCAGTACCTGGGTTGGGCCAGGGGGAGCTGGTCATATCTCTTCCCCTGGCATCCACTGAGCCCACCCTACCCTGCTCTTGGGGAAAGGCTGCTCATACCCCTGGGGTCAGAGATCTAGAGTCAAGCCACCAGTATAGTGGGAACAGGGACACAGGGATACTTAGAGTTGGGTGGACTGAGGCCCCAGGTGTAGTTGTGGCTTCAGTGGGTGGTCGGGAGACTTGAGCAGGTCCCTGGCTCACCTGTGCACATGGCTCTTTCCTTCAAAGCATCAGCATCACCACCTCCTGCTATCCGCTCCCCTCCCTCTGTGTCCAAGACCCCAAGAGAGACTGGTTCAAGAGCCTCGCCCAGTGTCTGCATTGGAATGTTCGAAAGAAGCAAGCTCACTTCCCAGAGGACGAGGATGAAGATGATGATGAAGAGGACAGCTAGGCTGTTCTTCACGGGCCTAGCCTTGAGCCCTTGGGCCTTAACCCTCCCTAGGCTGACCTGGCTGTACCTCATGGGGCTGTCCACATTCTGCCTGCCTAGTGGGAGAGCCTGGGTCTGCCTTCTGCAGAACAGATCAGCTTTTTAATGTTTTTACATCTGACTTTTTTTCATTTCTAAAGAAGCAAAGAGAACTGAGCTGGGCATCCTGCACCTCTCCTAGCAGGTCCCTCAGGATCCAGGGTAGGAACCTCCCATAAATCAGTCTGTTGAAATTCTGAGGGGGTCAGAATGAATTTATTTCCCTTTGATATTGAAATAAATGTCTCAGCCAAAAATATTCCTTTAGCAGCACTGCTTAGCCCTGGGGCCTGTTCTTTCTCCTTTGCTGTGGGTTGCTTTGCTCTGGTTTCTGGAGACAGCCAGGTGCCCTAGTCTGCCCAAAGCCTCTGGCTACTCTTTCATAGCAGGCAGAGGTAATACCTGGCACAGCCACAGGGCAACCTCCACATTCCTCACACAGCAGGGCAGTAGCTCCCAGGACATTTTAAAGTCTGTGTATACTTTTTAGAGATTATTTTAAACTTTCTGAAGTGCTTATGTACATATTTTCTTGTACGCACTTTGAAGATGTAGAGGGGGGATGCCTGTTGTCCAGTGTTTACATTGTATCCAACCCAGTGTAGAGGGTCCAGGCCAGGGCTCCATGCTTCCGCCTTCTCAATTTGTAGTGGCCACTGGGATTTTGAGATAAACTCAATATTGAGGACACCCAGTCCACGGGCCTGTGCTCCTTCTCCAAGAGTCTTGGTTTGTGGCTTAACAGCAGCCATGTAGAGGTCTATGTGAGAGGGTACCTGGGTGCCACACAGGCCCTGAACATATGTAGTCTGTGGTCAGCTGGAGCTCAGTGGGGTCCTCTATCAGTTGTCTCAAAGTCAGGCACCTGCCTTGAGTTTGGTAGAGTAGCAGCAGCAGGAAGGGAGAGGCCATTCGTTCTCGTACTGGCTTCCAGAAGGAACTGGGGCTCTTGTTTCATGCCGCCAGGAAGCTGCAGAGCTGTCTGTCCTGAGCTTTCTTCTGCCTGTTAACAGTAGGGCCCATCATCTCCTCTGGCCCTTGCTGGCTCCTCAGCATCTATACAGCTCCGAGTGTGGTCTGGCTCCAGAGCTGTCAAGCTGAGGCGACCTGTCCCCAGGTGTCTGTGCAGGCCACCTGTGACTGAGCACAGCAGGGACCTGCCTGAGGTCCAGAGAAAAGTGTCTGGGATGTGGGTTATGCATCTAAACAAATGCAAATGTTGACAGGTCCTACAGCAGCTGCTGCCAGAGTGATGTAAAACACATGGAGTTTTGGTGTACATTCTTAATGTTTCATACTGTTACTATCTTGAAAATTTGTTAATTGTTGATGAAGGCCTTACTACTATTTTCAGATCCTTTCAATAAATAGACTTATAAAAAACTAAAAATGCAACAAATTTTTTTCTGGTTCATAACCAATTTCAAGACTCAAGGACATTAGGCATGGCCAAAGTCACCCCATGCTAAATCCTATCTTCAAGGGACCCCCTTGGCCTCACGGACAGCAACAGTGACCCTAGGTTGGCTAGGTCTCCTCCTTCAAGGGAAAGAAATGGTGTCTTGAGAGCTGGGGCCATAGCCACCTCTGCAGGGAGTCCATGTGATGCAGATTCCATAGCCAGGCAGAAAGGTGAGTTCTGAGGGGCAGGTCAAGGACCCTGGATATACAGCCCCACAAAAGTGGTGATTTCAACTCAGCTGAACTGCACTGTCCCCAGGAAGGAACACTTGAGTCCAGAGAGGAAGCAAGTCCCAATGCCAGCTATGCTACAAGGGTGAGGGAGCTGGTTCTGGCCACATCTGGAATCCCAGCCTGTTCCCACCTCACCCACCATCATCTAGCCACGTGGTCCAGGTTGGAGTAGCTGCAAAAAGGCAAGTCCTGGAGAGGTGGCCCAACAGTTAAATGTGCTTGCAAAGTCTGACCTGGGTTTGATTCTCCAGTACCCACATAAAGCCAGATGCACAAAGTAGCTCATGCATCTGAAATTTGTTTGCACTGGCACAAGGCTCTGGTGCTCATACTTTCTCAATCTCTTTCTATCAAATTTATATATATTATATATATATATATATATATACACATATATATAAAATTTATCCTCCCCCCCCAAGGTAGGGTCTTACTGTAGCCCAGGCTGACCTGGAATTCACTATGTAGTCTCAGGGTGGCCTTGAACTCACGGTGATCCTCCTACCTCTGCCTCCCCAGCGCTGGGATCAAAGGCGTGTGCCACCACCCCTGGCTCCATCTGTTAAGGATAAGTCACAGGCTTTAGCTACAGCTTTCCCGCTTTGGGTAGGAGGGACTGGAGGTTCATGTCCAGACAGAATCTGAATCACAGGGTGGTAGACCTAATGATGCCAGGGGCCACTCTCCTGAAAACATGGACATTCACAATGAAGTGGGTATCACCTATGGGACCCAAGAACAGTGTCCAGCCATCCCAGGCCACACAAGTCACAACTTCCACTAAGATGTTCCCAAGACTGCGCAGGGACACTCAGGAAGATCCTACATGGCCTTGAGACAGAACAGGCCTCTACCCATTCCACACCCAGCAGGCAGCCTGGTAAATAACCAAAGCCATGCCTGGAGTATACAGGCCAACTGGCTCTGGTGTCCTGCCTGCCCTGGTGAGGGATAGCTTCAGAACAGGTGTGGAAAGCCAGACGTGGTGGCACACTTTAATCCCGGCATGCAGGAAGTAGAGGTAGGTGGATCCTCATGAAATCAAGGCCAGCTTGGGCTACAGAGTAAGTCCCAGGTCAGCCTGCACTACAGTGAGACCCTGTCTCAAAAAGGGGGGAGTGGAGAGATGGCTTAGCGGTTAAGGTGTTTACCTGCAAAGCCAAAGGACCCTGGTTCCATTCTCCAGGACCCACATAAGCCAGATGTGCAAAGGGGCACATGCATCTGGAGTTCCTTTGCAGTGGCTGAAGGCTCTGGCATGCCCATTCTTTCTCTCCCCCCCTCTCTCTTTCTCTCTCTCATAAATACATAAAGTTATTTTAAAAAGAAAGAAAAAGAACAAGTGTAGTGATCAGGCTGTGTCCTGCCCTAAGTTACACCATATTGTATAAAACAGATTTCAAGTCTTGCCATACCAAGTGACTATTTTACAAAGCAGCATTTGGTGCCATTATGAGAGCAAATGCTGAGGCAGAATGAATGCATCTTGTTTGTTTTTTCTTTTTTTTTTTTTTTTTTTGTTCCATAGATACCACCTGTCCAGCACTAACCATGAGGCATAGATTGATAAATAACTCACACAAGTAAAATATTACCACCAATGAACTACACTTGTCATTCATCATGACCCACAAGGTGGAACCCTGTGCTGGGTCAGAACACTGTACTAGCTTCATTGATCTCTAACCACGTCCAGTGACTATATCTCTATCAACTCTCTGCACTGCCTCCTGTAAAGGACCCTTAAAATTCTGTGACCTTTATAATCTTTTCTTAGCTATTATGTAACCTTCCTATCATTGTGCATATAATGAGTGATCTGAGACTTAATATTAGTAATTAAGATTGGGAGCTAGATGGTCTAGGGAAAAGGTTCAGTGGTTAAAGGTGCTTGCTTGCAAAGCCTGCTGGCCCAGTTTGATTGCCAAGTACCCATGTTAAGCCAGACACACAAAATGGCACATATCTGGAGTTGTGCAACAACAAGAGGCCTGGGGTGCCCACACACTCATTCTCTCTCCCTCTCTTTTCTCTTCGCAAATAAATATTTTTTTTAAAAAAAAGATTGAGTCAGGTGTGGTGGTGCATGCCTTTAATCCCAGCACTTAGGAGGCAGAGGTAGGAGAATTGGATGATTGCTGTGAGTTCAAGGACACCCTGAGACTACATAGTGAATTTCATAGCCTGGACTAGAGCAAGACCCTAGCTGGAACCCCCCGCATTCAGGAGGTGGAAGGAGGAGGATAAAAAGTTCACGGTTATGGGGCTGAAGAGACTGCTCAGTGGTTAAGGCACTTGCTTTCAAAGCCTAATGGTCTGGGTTCCATTCCCCAGCATCCATGTAAAGCCAGATGCACAAAGTGGCACATGAATCTGGAGTTCATTTGCAGTAGCTACAGGCCCTGGCACACCCATTCATTCTCTTTCTCTTTCTGCTTGTAAATAAATAAAATATTTTAAAAAGAAATTCAAGGCAAGGGCTGGAAGGATGGCTTAGCAGTTAAGGTGTTTGCCTACAAAGCCAAAGGACCCAGGTTCGATTCCCCAGGACCCACATTAGCCAGATGCACAAGGGGGCACACATGTCTGGAGTTCATTTTCAGTGGCTGGAGACCCTGGCGTGGCCATTCTCTCTCTCTCTTTCTCTCCCTCCCTCCCTCCTTCTCTGTCAAATAAGGAAATAAAAAGTAAAATACTTTAAAAATGAATTTATTTAAAAAATTCAAGATTACATAGGAAGTTCAAGGCCAGCCTGTGCTACATGAGACCAGACCCTACAGGCTTAAAGTCAGACATTGAAACTCAGCCTGAATGACTGTGGAGGGCTCTGGCCAGCCTATTCTCTCACATCCCCAAACTGTACTTAGAATCCCACCAAAAGAAGTTTAAACACTAAATACACACTGATCAGTTGTAGTATCCCTTAGCAGGAAATGATTGGTGGGGCTTTTCTGTGCAGCCTCCATGGTGCAGAGATGAGACACCATGATGACAGAGAGCAGGCTACACACCTGACCCTTCATGGTGGGCTCTGCACCTTGAGGGCTGCTGTCACCTGCAATGTGGACAGGACAGCAGTACTAGGGACCAGTGGGAAGCAAATACCCCATGAGCTGTACTTAGATTGTCACCACAAAAAGCTGGGCTTTGCTATTGCCGGTGAGGCCAGTGACTTAAGATACAAGCCTTCAGGTGGAAGATAGATAGGTCCATCTTGCCAGGGGTCACAGTTGCTGAGCTAACATAGGGATCTGGGTGGGCACCAGGGTCGTCATTCTGTAGCAATCAGGATTTCTGACATGGTTCCTCACACTTTGTTAAGGTCATCGGGTATTCCTGGTTACTGCTCATATCCATTCTTGACATTTGCGGTTTCTAAACCCAAAGAAACATTAGTGACAGGCCTGCAGGTTCTTTCTGGAAGATAAGAATCTGTCTGGATATGTCCAGGCCTTAGCCGATTTCAAGATCTGTGACGTTTCCAATACAAAGGGTTTGGGCTGAAGGGATGGTTTCTTGGTTAAAGCGTTTGCCTACGAAGCCAAAGGACCCAGGTTTGATTCCCCAGGACCCACATAAACCAGATGCACAAGGGGGCGCATGCATCTGGAGTTCGTTTGCAATGGCTGAAGGCCCTGGCACACCCATTCATTCTCTTTCATTCATTCATCCATTCATTCTCTCTCTCTCTCTCTCTCTCTCTCTCTCTCTCTCTCTCTCTCCCTCTCCCCCCCCCCCTCTGTCTCAAATGAATAAAAATAAGTCCAATACAAAGGGTTTACCAGTGGGGAAAAAAGTTAGCTCTGCTTTAACCCTGGCTGATTTGAAGAAAAAACCTTATCAGCTTTCAAATGAAGGCCTGACAAAATGCAGCAACTTTGTACCAGGCTAGGGAGCAGAGGCTAGATTCTTATCTCAAACCTCACCAAAAAAGAACCTTCAGCGGCCAAGGAGGGAGTGGTCAGCGGGTATCCACAGGGGGTGCCCAAGAGCAAGCTTCGCATGGCCTGAGGGTGGAGCGTCTCGGGCTTGGCCAATGAGTGCCCACGTCTGTGGGGTCCACGCCCGCACTGCCAGCCGCTTCATGCAAGGCTGGTCGGGTGTTCCGTGCTTTCTGTCGTTGGCGTCCTTCTGTACCTTAGAACCAGAACCTCTAACCAAAAACGTACCCTCCTCTTTTGGCCGCGGTGGAATGTTCTGGAAGGTACCACAGGGCGGTCACAGGAAAACAAAAGCTCATTAGCACTGCCCTCCCCAGCTGCGATGGAACCGTCCGGAAAAGCCAACGGACGGCCACATGGGGGCGTTCTGGTCATCCCTGTTGGGAATATTCTAGAAGGTGCCTGGCCATAGAAGGGCACCGTCGTTCAGTGGTGCCCCGCCCCCTCCCACCCCTCGCGGTGAGTTGGAACGGCCGGGAACGTGCCCACGCGTGACCACGACGGGGCGCTGTCTGCCTCTCCGCGCGAACCGCCCCAGAAGTTCACAGTGCGGCGGGAGCACGGCACGGCTTCCTGTGCGTCACCTCCGGTCCCCTCCCGCCCCGGTGTGTCCCGGATCTGCACCCCTGCCCGTCCTGTGGGACGCCCGGGGGTGCGCGGCCTTCGCCCACCCCGTCCTGAGCCGTGTTCCCCGCGGCCGCTCGGCACCCCGTCCCCAGCCGCCGACGGCGCGGCCCGACGTCCCGGATGCCCGAGGCCGGCCGGGCGCCGGGACTCCCACCGGGGCCGTCCTAGGAGCGCGGCCTGCTGGAACGCCGCGGGTCCGCGTCGGTCGAAGGCGCTGAATGAGCTCGAGTGACGGCGCTCAGAACCGGACCCCGCCGGGGACTCGGGCCAGGGCCTGTGCCCACCTTGGAACCTGGCCGGGTCACTTTATAACCGGACGGTCGTTGTGGGAACGCGGCCTCGGCCCACCGCGCGGGGCGGGGACACCGGCGGGCTGCGTCCACGCAGAGCCCAGGTGAGGACGCCCCCGTCCGTCGGCCGCGAACTCCGGGCTCGGGTGTCCTCCAGACCACGGCCGGCCTTAGCTGGCTCCCGTGGAGTGTTGTTTTGTGATTCGGTTTGGACGAAACCGTCAGGTTCTCAAGCCACGACTTTGTTCTAGTGAGCAGGTGGATTTTCCCGGCTCCTTAAACTTTTTTTTTTTTTTTTTTTTAACATTTCGACAGGCGAGCAATTTTCCTGCAACACTAAATCCTTGTACCCGTAGCTCGTTACTGCAGAAGAATAAAACAAAAAGCGAAAGCACTGCTATTTAGAAGCAAACTCTTTGTTCAGTGGCATAAGGTTTTTTCCACCAAATGGGATACAGCATACTCTGCTAAATTTGCAGATAACATTGTGAAGTTTTTTTTAATTTTTTATTGTTTTAAATATTTGCACATGTATGTGTGCAACAAGTTCTCTTGCCTTTGCAAAGACTCAGACACATGCCTCATTTTTACATCTTGCTTTATATGGGTGCTGTGGAATAGAACCAGGCCTTTGAAATCAAGTGCCTTTACCCAGCCTTAATTTAATTTTCTTTGCCCCCTTTGGAGACGTGCAGGCTGGCTTTGAACTTCCTCTTCAGTCTTCCAGTGCTAGGATTACAGGCTCATCCCCCCTATGTCTGCAAATAATATGGAGCAGACTGAAACAGTTTTCAGTAGCGGAAAAAAGGACATGAAAGTCATCCGTTTTCAGTGTAGGCAAATTAGATGGAGAGACAGAACAATGCAAGGAGCCTGCATCCACCTCAAAGGTGCTGTAGCTGGCAATGTGGGCACTGAACCATTTGTACTTTGACAATCAGTTTACTAAGCAAGTGGTCCTGAAAATATGCACTCCTCATATGTGACAAGCACACCATTGGGTAGCAGTATGTGACTGCTCTAGGCTCACTGTGGACACGGGCCTTCCAGCATGTGTTGTGGGCCCAGGCATGTCCTTTCCTGTGTTGTTTCCCTGGTAAATCCCCAAAGTTTTGTTAGCCCATGCTGACATGGAATTCAATATGTAGTTTCAGCATGGCCTCAAACTCATGGCAATCCTACCTCTACCTCCTGAGTGCTGGCATTAAAGCTGTGTGCCACCGCACGTGGCTGAGCCTAGGCTTTAATGAAACTAAAAATTGGGTGGGGTTAAAAGAAAAAAAAAAGATATCTTGTGCTAAGCATGGTGGTACATACTTGTAATCCTAGCACTCAGGACCCTGAGGCAGGAGGATGACAAGTTTAAAACCAGCCTGAGCTGCATAGTGATTTGAGGCCAACTTGGACTGCCGTCTAGACCTAGCAGTAGTCTCTCTGGCATTTTAGGTGAGGCAGGGGATTCTGTGCTCCTGACTGTTCCTATATCTTGGACTCCATGTCTCCCCTGCCCTGGAGTTCAGCACCGCGTGGCTCCTTTTCGTTTTAGTTCTAGTACACACATTTCTGATTGGGCCCAGAACCAGCCATTGCCCAGCAAAGGAGCCTCATAGGTCAGCCACCCAAGGACAGATACAGCTTAGTTTTTATCTGCTCTCTTGGACATACTTTATAATCTGGGAGTGCGATGATGACTGAGACCATTATGATGGTGTAGGTGGCTGATACTCCATTTACCCCCGGTTCAAGTTCTGCTCTGGCTGACTTCCAGGCCCACACTGATCAAAGGCCAGTTCTTTTTTTTTTTTAAGATTTGGAAAAAGAAAAGTACATCAGATGTGTGAACAAGTCCATTGCTTGTCAACCTTTCCAAGCTGTTTTTTTTTCTTTTCAAATTTTTTTTTATTAACAACTTCCATGATTATAAAAAATATTCCATGGTAATGTCCTCCCTCCCCCGACTTTCCCCTTTGAAACTCCATTCTCCATCATATCCTCTCCCCCTTCAATCAGTCTCTCTTTTATTTTGATGTCATGATCTTTTCCTCCTCTTATGGTGGTCTTATGTAGGTGGTGTCAGGCACTGTGAGGTCATGGATATCCAGGCCATTTTGTGTCTGGGGGGAGCATGTAAGGAGTCCAACCTTTCCTTTGGCTCTTACATTCTTTCTGCCACCTCTTCCACAATAGACCCTGAGCCTTGGAAGGTGTGATAGAAACATTGCAGTCAAAGGCCATTTCTTAAAATCACCTTGTTGCCAGATTTCCGCTGAAAGCTCCATCTTTTTGCAGGGCAAGACTTTCTTCTCTCTGAAAGCAACGTGAGTCTTGTGGGCTGGAAAAGAAGAACAGGCCATGGACACCTGGGGGCCAGAACTAGGTAAGTGACTGCCAGGGCAAGAGCCATGTAGCCCCAGGTTTATCGGAATTAGACTCATCCCCCAAGATTCTTTGTTGCCTTGTTAGCTGTACAAAATGTGTCTTTGTGAGCAGGAACGGGTGCTTTCTTTAGTTTACACACATCTGCATTTTGAGCCACATCAGTCAGCTGTTGGTAAGTTGCTCCCATATTATCATTTTTCCTACATGTGAAAACTGCACAGTTTAAATATTTAGATAATGAAAAGCTCCCTTGGTGGTCATCTCCGTGCATGCAAGCCATGAGGATAAGGCTGTGGTAGACAGACTCTGATATGACCCCAGATGGCCTCTTCCATTGATGTGGCCTCTTCCTAAGGCCTTGCTTCTAGACAGCAGATGTGAAGAGTGTCAGTTCTTTTTTTTTTTTTTTTTTCAAATCTGTTTAAGGAGATTTAAATAGAAAATGGGCTTTCCAGGGCCTCTAGCCACTGCAAACAAACACCAGACGCATGTGACATGATGTGCATATGGCTTATGTAGGACCTGGAGAATTGAACCTGGGTCCTTAGGCTTCGCAGGTTAAGTGTCTTAACTGCTAATCCATCTCTCCAGCCCAAGAGTGTCACTTCTAAATGAGGTGACAGACAGACTAATGAAAGCCAGCTGCCAGGTTGTAATGGGGCACCATGAGGTCTTCTGCCAGCAGCCAGTGAGTATCAAGTCCTCCTATTTCCACATGTGTGGGCACAGCTATGGGCCCCCAATCAAGTGTTCTGATGAAGCCCACTCTGGCTATTCTGGCTATTACAGCTCTGCAGTTTCATGAAAGATTGGAGTTAGGACACAGGGAGGCCGCCTAGCTCCTGACCCCCAGAAACTGAAGCCATAGTGCCTTTCAGGTCCTTGTCAAGTGTGAAGTGACATCTTTTATAGGGTTTGGCTCTACTCCTGTTCCTGTGGATGTGGTCTTCATAGAGTCTGGAAATGAGTTCTTGTCCTATATGTCAGTCTTCTCCCCACTTGTGGCTTGCCATTTCACCCTGTGGGGGTGTGTGAATGATTCTGAGGCTCAGACCCAGGAACTTTGAGCATTAGCTGTCCCACTGCTGACAAAAAAAAAAAAAAAATCCATTGGCATTCATCAGCTACTTCCTTCCCTCCTTTCCTTCTTTCCATTCCTTGCCATGGGATCCTTCTACACTAGAGCTGATGTAGTCTCAGGGTGGCCTTGAACTCACAGTAATCCTCTACCTCTGCCTCCTTGAGTGCTGGGATTAAAGGCGTGTGCCACCACGCTCGGCTTCTCGATATATATATATATATATATATATATATATATATATAATTTTAAAGATACTTAATTTTTTTGTTGTTGTTTTCTTGTTTGAGGTAAGGTTTCACTCTAGTTGAGGCTGACCTGGAATTCACTATGTAGTCTCAGGGTGGCCTCTCTGCCTCTCTAGTGCTAGGATTAAAGGCATGTGCCACCATGCCCGACTCAAGATATTTAATTTTTTTTTTTTGAGGTAGGGCCTCACTCTAAGATATTTAATTTTTTAATTAATATCTCTCTCTCTCTCTCTCCATATATATAGTTTGTAAGCAAAGAGAAAGAATGAGCATGTCAGGCCCTCTAGCCCCTGCCAACTTGTGCATCTGACTTTACGTGGGTCCTGATAATCAAACCTGGGTCCTTAGACTTCTCAGGCAAAGCCCTGATGTCTGGTTTGTTAACTTTGTCCTCTTGGTCATGGTGTTATCTGCCAGTTTCTACAGGGTAAAGTCATACTTTCTCCTTTGGGAAAAAAGAAAACAGCATGAAGGAAATTGTATGGAAAGATACAAACCATCGGGAGCTGTAGGAAATCCCTGGGTTCCACCATCTCCATGTATTGTGTCTGATTCCCTTCATATCTGTAGTCAGTCCTGATGTTTTTTTTTTATTTGTTTGTTTTTTGGTTTTTTTTGAGGTAGGGTCTCACTCTAGCTCAGGCTGACCTGGAATTCACTATGTAATCTCTGGGTGGCCTCCTACTCTCTGCCTCCTGAGTGCTGGGCTTAAAGGTGTGTGCCACCACACCTGGCCTTGTTTTCTTATTTTATGTTATTTATTTATTTATTTATTTATTTTTGAGCCAAGCCCAAGAGACTGGGCTCCCCCCCGCCCAAGGTAGGGTCTTGCTCTAGTTCAGGCTGACATGAAATTCACTATTCTCAGGATGGCCTTGAACTCTCGGCAGTCCTCCTAATTCTGCCTCCCAAGTACTGGAACTAAAAGCGTGCACCGCCATGCCCAGCTCTTTTTTTTTTCTAATGCGAGATTGAGAGAGAGAATGAGAGAGAGAGTGAGAGACCTGGCACGCCAGGGTCTCCAGTCACTGCAATTGAACTCCAGACGCTTGTGTCACCTTGTGTGTCTGGCTTATGTGGCATCTGAAGAGTTGAACATGAGTCCTTAGGCTTTGCAGGTAAGCATTTTAACCACTAAGCCATCTCTTCAGCCCATTTTTATTATTTTTGGATTTTTTTTTCTTCGAAGTAGGGTCTCACTCTGGCCCAGGCTGACCTGGAATTCACTATGGAATCTCAGGGTGGCCTCGCACTCACAACAATCCTCCTACCTCTGCCTCCCGAGTGGTGGGATTAAAGGCGTGCGCCACCATGCCTAGCATTTTTTATTTATTTATTTGTAAAGAGAGAGAGTGAGATGGGGAGGGAATGGGTACTCCACTCCAAAGAACTCCAGATGCATACACCACTACTTTGTGCCTTGAGCTTTACATAGGTACTAGGGAATCAAACCCATGTCCTCAGGCTTTGCAAGCTGAGCTATCTCTCCAGCACCAGTCCTGACTTTTTTTTATTAGAGACACACAGAGAGAGAGAGAGAGAGAGAGAGAGAAAATGGGTGCACCAGGGCCTCTAGCCACTGCAAACGAATTCCAGACACATATGCCCCCGTGTGCATCTGGCTTACGTGGGACCTGGAGAATCAAACCAGGGTCCTTAGGCTTTGCAGGCATGCACCTTAACTGCTAAGCCATCTCTCCAGCCCTGCTGATGCTTTTTGTTTGTTTGGTTGGTTGGTTGGTTGGTTGGGTTTGGTTTTTCAAGGCACGGTCTCGCTCTAGCCCCTGTTGACCTGGAATTCAGTCTAGTTTCAGGCTGGCCTCAAACTCACAGTGGTTCTCCTACTCAGCCTCCCAAGTGCTGGATCTAAAGGCGTGCACCACCACACCCAGCTTCATGGAAGCATTTTAGTAGCTCTTTGTGAAGCCTTAATTGATCCTTCATGTCTTCTTGATTTCTAAACAGGCTTGCATCTACCTCGTGGGCAGGTGTGGTGGAGGCTTTTCATCTTGTTCCATGGGGAAAGACCAGTGTTTATGTCTCCTATGTAACATTAGATATGTTGTGTTTCCTTTTCTGGGTTTGTCTGCTACCAAAAATATGTATGAAACAGTCATCATCCACGTCTCCCTGCAGCGGCTTAGCTCTTCCTGAAGTCCACCTCAGTGAAGTGCTTTGTTAATTATTGCTCCTTGTTTCTTATCACTTGCAATGACTCTTTCGGGGGATGGGGAGTTGAGACAGGGTCTTACTACATATGCCAGGCTGGCCTCAAACTTGTGATCTCCCTGCCTTAGCCTCCCCAGAGTTGGGATTACAGGTCTGTACCACCACACCTGCTTGCAGCGACTCTTGAAATGCCATGTCTAGAC
Source organism: Dipus sagitta (assembly GCA_036346955.1). Classification (NCBI taxonomy): domain Eukaryota; kingdom Metazoa; phylum Chordata; class Mammalia; order Rodentia; family Dipodidae; genus Dipus; species Dipus sagitta. The sequence continues at coordinate 136,104,696 of CM070773.1, forward strand.
AGTTTCCATCTGGAATCTGTGTTTGTACTGTTAGATCATTCTAACTTGGGGCAGTCAGTGAGGTGAAAAGAACCCGTGGGTGCCTCTGCAGGGGTGGCTCCACATAGTGGCTGTCTGCTTGGCTACCCTTGAACTATCAAAGGAGCTGAAACATAATCTCCATTTAGGCATCTTTGATGTTGTCTGACTTCACTGGTGAGCGTACAGGCCTCTGCTTTTTGCTGCTTGTCATTTCTGGCTCTTGGAATATATAATTGCATCAGAATCACTTGGCTAGCCAAGCTAGAGATGCTTATGTGGGGGAGGTTCCTGTGACCTTATCTTGTGGGGATATAGACACTGGGGGTGCAGGAATTTCATGGTATTAATACTCCCTGGGGTCAGGGAAGGGAACTGGGAGAACTATGTGGGCAGGAAAGCTAGCTCTGGCCTGAGGGTCCAGGCCAAGTGCAGCAGAATTAGGTGTGTAAAGTCAGTACAGTGTTGTAGAATGTTCAATGTGTACACTTCTCTCTCTCTCTCTTTTTTTTCCAGGCTGACCTGGAATTCACCATGTAGACTCAGGGTGGCCTTGAACTCACAATACTCCTACCTCTGCCTCCTGAGTGCTGGGATTAAAGGCGTGCGCCACCACACCTGGCTCTTTTTCTTTTCTTTTCAAATTTTTATTAATAACTTCAATGATTTTTTTTTTTTTGGTGTTTCGAGGTAGGGTCTCACTCTAGCCCAGCTGACCTGGAATTCACTGTGGAGTCTCAGGGTGGCCTTGAACTCACAGCAATCCTCCTACCTCTGCCTCCCAAGTGCTGGGATTAAAGGCGTGCGCCACCACGCCTGGCTCCATGATTTTTTTTTTTTTTTATTTGAGAAAGAGAGAGAGAGAGAAAATGAACATAGAGGGAGAGAGAGAATTGGTGCGTCAGGGTCTCAGCCACTGCTGTCAATGTCCAGATGCTTACACCACCTAGTGGGCATGTGCGACCTTGAGCTTGCCTCACATTTGTGCATCTTGCTACGGGAGTGTTGCAGTGAGGTTCACATTGCTGGCAAAAATCACCTGACCAAGAGCAGCTTTGTGGGATAAAGGTTTATTTTGGCTTACAGACTTAAGGGGAAGCTCCATGATGGCAGGGAAAAACGATGGCATGAGCAGAGGATGGAGATCACCTCCAGCCAACATCAGATAGACAATAGGAACAGGAAAGTATGCCAAACACTGACAAGGGGAAACTGGCTATAACAGCCATAAGCACGCCCCCAACGATACACTGCCTCTAGGACGTGTTAATTCCCAAATCTCCATCAGCTGGGAACCTACCATTCAGAAAACCTAAGTTTCTGGGGGGGACACTTGAATCAAACCACCACAGTGGGATATGGAGTTGAACATGGTTCCTTAGGCTTTGCAGGCAAGCAGTAACTGGAGGTCCTGTGTGCCCATGCTTCCCCTACCTCTCGCTCTCTGCCTCTCTTTCATAAGTAAATAAATAAAATATTAAAAATAATTAAAAAGCAGGGCACAATTGTGCATGCCTTTAATCCCAGTACTCTTGTGGCAGAGGTAGAAGGATCTCCATGAGTTTGAAGCCAGCCTGGGACTACATAATGAATTTCATGTCATCCTGGGCTACAGTGAGTCCATACCTCAAAGTGATAATAATAATGATGATAATACTATCCCAAGTGCTGGGATTAAAGGCATGCACCACCACACCTGGCTCATTGCTTTTTTGTTTGTTTGTTTTTTTCTCCTGGTGCTAGGGATCAATCTCTGGGCCTGTGCATGTCAAGTGCTCTACCAGTGACCTACATCCCCAGGCCAGGGCTCAGATTTTGTATGTCTGCTGTTGGTGGCACAAAGTACTCGACCAAGCAGCTTGTGGAAGGAAAGGGTTTATTTTGGCGTACAGACTCAAGGGGAAACTCCATGGTGGCAGGCAAAAATATAGCATGAGCAGAATCTGGACATCATCTCCTGGCCAACATCAGGTAGACAGCAGCAACCAGGAGAGTGTGCCAAACACTAGCAATGGGAATCTGGCTATAACACCTCCATAAGGCCTCCCCCAGCAACACACCTCCAACAAGGTTTCAATTCCAAAGTTGCCAGTAGCTGGGGATCAAGCATTCAGAGTACATGAGTTTATGGGGGACATGTAACTAAAACCACCACATCCACTTTGCAAGAGAGGGAGCCTTGGTCCTTGTGAGACATTGTTGATGAGACCCTGCTCTGAGCCAGAACTAGAACAATGCCTCTAGACCACACAGAAGGGGATGGTTTGACTCTGCCTAAGGCCTTAAGAAGGACAGATATCTCCCCTGAGACATCATAATGAAGATCTTGAACATCCTTGGGCAAAGCATTTTTTCTTATTTATTTATTTATTATTATTTTTTCAAGGTAGGATCTCACTCTAACCCAGGCTGACCTGGAATTCACTATGTAGTCTCAGGGTGGCCTTGAACTCACAGCGATCCTCCTACCTCTGCTTCCTGAGTGCTGGGATTAAAGGCATGTGCCACCATATCTGGCTGAAGCAAAGCTTTGAGCTGATGTCACATTTGTCTAGAAAGTAGCATAAAATTGGTCCTAGGACATGGCAAACCTTGAGCCCCCTGATTGAGGCACAGTCTGGGGGATCACCCAGGATTCCACATTCCCAGGTCTGCTGTGAAAACAACCCCACAGACAAGAACTGGCCAGCAACCATTAAAAAAATCAGGCCCAGCCAGACGTGGTGGTGCATACCTTTAATCCCAGCACTGGGGAGGTAGAGGAAGGAGGAGCACCATGAGTTTGAGGCCACCCTGAGATTACATAGTGAATTCCAGGTCAGCATGGGCTACAATGAGACCCTACCTCAAAAAAAAAAACAAAATAAATAAATAGATAAATAAATAAATAAAATATAAATAATCAATAAAAATATTTTTTTAAAAAAGATGTGAAGGAGTAGTCCCAGCACTCAGGACGCAAAAGTAGGAGGATCACTGAGTGTGAGTTCAAGGACAGTCTGGAACTGCAGAGTGAATTCCAGGTCAGCCTGGGCTAGAATGAGACCCTACCTCAAAAACAATAACAAAGATGTGAAGGAGGAATTGAAAGACAAAAATAAACAGAAAAACAGGCCATTTTGAAAGGGAAATAAATGAGGTTTTTATAAATGAAAAGCTCAATAGGTGGATTAAAAGCAATGTTTTAACAATCTTCTCACTAAGAATAGTTGGGAACTCTGGGTAAAGAACAAAGTGTATCTGTGGAGGGCATGGGAGAACCAGCCAAGCATGGAAAATTAAGAATGACAATGCCGGAGGATCAATGAGTGCCTTCTGTGCTGTGGCAGCCCCATCAGTGACTGGTGAGATGCAAAGTAGGAACATTAGGGACCAGGGAGCAGAGGAGACTCCTGAGCTGAGCCAGTCATGGAAAGCCAATTGGGCAAAGGGAGGGAGCCACCTCAGCTTAGGACCCTTGGAAGTGAGCCCTTAGGGTCTCCAGGTCTTTGTATCCTTCCCTGCTGGAACATGAGGTAAGCCTGGAGGAAGATATGGCTGCAGAGGCTGGCCAGTCCAGTGACCTGAGAGGGTTAACAGTACCTGTGCTGTGGGGTTAGAGCAGGGTTGTTGGCTTACATTTTGGAGGTAGTCTCTGCAGGATTTGCTTCAGGATTAGATCCATGGGTCCCCACATATGAAAATAGAGGCAGTTTCTGGTTTGATCGACTTAAGGCAAAATTCTGAAGTTGTCAATGTTTTTGTCTTGTAGGGACAGTGGACTAAAATGTAATCTGAAAGTAAGTCCCACATCTCATATTTATGTTTCCAGTTTGTATGTTTGGTAGTTTAGTTATAATATTGTGAGGAGAGGTTCTTTCCAGGTTTTGTCTGTTTGGTGTTTTAAAAGTTTCCTGTATCTGCATTGGCATCTCTTTCCCAATTTGGGAAGTTTTCTTCTATGATTTTGTTGAAAACGCCTACTATGCCTTTGGAGTTAAATTCTTCTCCTTCTACTCTACCCTGAATTCTTATGTTTGATCTTTTCATAGTGTCCCGAATATCTTGAAATTCCCATTCATACTTTCGTATTAGTTTGTCTTTCTCTTTGTTGGACTGTATTAGATCTGCCACCTGGTCTTCTAGTTTAGATATTCTGTCCTCTCCTTCATCCATTCTACTGGTGAGTTTCTACAGCATTTTTTATTTTATTGACTGTGTTCTTCATTGCTAGTAATTCTGACTGGTTTTTCTTTATTATTTCTATTTCCTTATTTATGTCTTGTATTGACCTCCTTATTTCATTAAATTGGTTTCCTGTGTCTTCTTTCATTTCTTTGATTTTTCTCTTTGATTTCTTTGAACATATTTATAATCATTCTTTTGAAATCTTTCTCAGGCATTTCCTCTAAATCAGTCTCACTGGAGGTCATTTCTGATGTGTTAGTGCTTTTTGGTGGATTTATATTGTCTTGATTCTTTGTGTTCTTGTGTTATAATGTACATATTTTGCATCTTGGATTAATATAATGCTTGGATTTTCTAATTATCTGCAGTATTATTAGATATATCAATCAATCTGTTGCTATATATCTTTAGGGTAGGAGCTTAAGGTGCTAGGTGTGGCTTTTAAGACTCTCAGAGGAACTACAAAGTGACCCTAGATGTTGGATTTGCCTGCTATGAGAGTATTCAAGGACTCAGTGGAACAAAATACAGGTAGATTCTAAAACTTAACTAAACAAATGTACAGATTCAATGAAAAACAGCACAGAGTATTTATGCAAGAGTAGATATTATGACAGCCAGATCCTCTAACAAAATCACTGTCCCTTAGGGTGTGTGGTGCTCCACACCCTTAATTCTGTCAACTAGGAGGCTAAGATTTCTGGTCTGTTGAGGGTTCCAAGTCAGCTTGTGACCAAGTGAGACCCTTCCCTAATGAATGACAGAAGAGGAAACAGGCACTATAAATCAGGAAGCAACAAATGACAAGCCCAAAATATAGCTTATTTAAGAGTGGCAAATGCGACCATCCATCAGATTTAACATATAATTTATCCTGACATGGAAGGTGCAACTAGCACTTCCAATTCAAGCCTATGTACCGGGATTATTTGGCAGGTACCAACCTGGTGTAATCCCAGTTACCTTTTGGGATGGTTTTGGTCTCAATTATGTTGCGCTCCTGCTTGGGTCCCTCTTTGTTGCGCTGTGGGCTCAGGTAGGCTGGCTGGGTCGCTGGATCATTGTTCTGATCGACTGTGCCAGGTGTTATGTTGGTGAGCTCCCTTCCCCAGGTCTCTGGTGCTTGCTGGCACTTGGGATAGTGGTGGGGGAGGGGAGGTTGTGGATGGTGGTTGAAGTTCTCTTGCTGGTCCTCTTCCTCAGGAGCCACTCCTCCCTTCTTCCCTGCCGTCCTCCCTTCACGTTTCTTGAATTTGCAAGGACCTCCGGTGTGAGTGGAGAATCCCCTCACCTGGCTTTTCCCGCGGCTCAGGCCGAGCCTTGCAGCTGTGGCCAGGTGAACCTGGTTCTGCTGCTGCTGGAGCCACTTCTGCTTGCTTCTGTGGGATCTAGATGCTCTGGATCTCTCCTACTTCTCTGCTGCAGTTGATAATTTCTTATACACCTCACTTTTTAGTAGAAGAGTGCATTTTGCTGGCTTTATTTTTGGCTTTTTCTCCCCTAGGCTGCTTCCGCCATCTTAACTGGAAGCCCTTCATATTTGTGGGTGGTTTTTTTTTTTTTTTTTTTTGCTATTTGGCTTTACTTTATAAAAATACACAACTTAGCCAGGCATGGTGGTGCACACCTTTAATCCCAGCACTTGGGAGGCAGAGGTAGGAGGATTGCCGTGAGTTTGAGGCCACCCTGAGACTACATAGTGAATTCCAGGTCAGCCTGGGCTAGAGTGAGACCCTACCTTGAAAAACCAAAAAAAAAAAAAAAAAAAAGAAACACAACTTAAATACATATGACACTCTGAATACAAGACATAAATATAACTAGCTGGTAGAGTTAACATTTTCAGTTATTTCAACAAAAAAATATGTAACTTAAGAGCAAAGGGTTTGCGGATTAACTCTGCATTCACAGTCAAAGGGAAGAATGCCCAGGGAGCAATCAATGACGGAAGCTAACCCAGTGTCCAGCTTTCCAACAGAAGTCGTCCTACTTAGAGCCTCTGTTGCACTGCTTAGTATTGCACTGCTTATTAGACACAGTCTCACTTAACTGTATCACAAGTGAGAACTTTTGTCTTCTCTAGAATGGTTAGTGGGGAAAAAAATCCATGTCCAAGTGGTACTGTGTCTTAAAATTGTGCTCAATACCAAGTATGAGAAGTATGAACTACTCTTCATTCTAAAGCTTGCAACTGAAATTCAGAGCTCTATCCTGCAGCTAAATTCATTTTCAAAAGTTAAAAAAAAATGCTAGCTGACTTACAGTGAGCTCCATGGGATGCAGGGTAAGTGGCATTCCCCAGCCTACTGAGCTGAACTGTAAGAGCTATATCACTATCAAAGGCAGTATGGACATGGCTCCTCATATTTGTGTTTTTAAAGTTATTTCACTTTTAAAAGTTTTATGAGTCAGGCATGGTGGTGCACTCCTTTAATCTCAGCACTTGGGAGGCAGAGGTAGGAGGATAGCAGTGAGTTCAAGGCCACCCTGAGACTACATAGTGAATTCCAGGTCAGCCTGAGCTAGAGTGAGACCCTGCCTCGAAAAAAAAAAATTATTTATGTTTTTATTTAAGAGAAGAGGGATTAGTATGGGTGCACTGGGATCTCCTGCCACTGCAAACAAATTCTAGATGCAAGTGCCACTTTGTGCATGGGTACTGGGGAATTGAACCCAGGTCATTAGGCTTTCCAAGAAAGTACATTTAACTGCTGAGCCACCTCTCTAGCCCAAAATTACTTCACTTTGAAAATTAACACTTTTAGGCTGGGTGTGGCAGCACATGCCTTTAATCCCAGCACTCAGAAGGCAGACGTATGAGGAGGTCTGTGAGTTCAAGGCCATCCTGAGACTACATAATGAATTCTAGGTCAGCCTGGGCTAGAGCAACTCCCTACCTCAAAAGAAAGAAAGAGAGAGAGAGAGAGCGCAAAAGAAAGAACAAATGAACAAACAAAAGAAAGAAAGAAAAAATAAATTAACAGTCTTAAAAACATTAAATGTTCAAGCATGGTATATTACGCCTTTAGTCCAAGCACTCTGGAGGCTGAGGTAGGAAGATTACTCTGAGTTCAGAGCGAGCCCTGGACTACAGAATGAATTACAGGACAGGCTGGGCTACAGTGAGAGAGTGCCTCAAAAAAAAAAAAAAACTGTTGGGCATAGTGGAACAGATCTTTAATCCTAGCACTTGGGAGGCAGAGGTAGGAGGATGCTGTGAGATTGAGGCCAGCCTTGGGCCTACAGAGTAAGTTCCAGGTCAGCCTAGGCTAGAGTAAGACCCTACCTTTTTTTGTTTGTTTGTTTGCTTTGTTTTTCCAGGGTAGGGTTCTGGCCCAGACTGACCTGGAATTAACTATGTAGTCTCAGGGTAGTCTAAAATTCATGGTGATCCTCCTACTTCTGCTGGAATTAAAGGTGTGCGCCACCATGCCCAGCTAAGACCTTACCTTAATAAAACCACAAAAATGAAAATTTACCAGGTGTGGTGGCACACGCTTTTAATCCCAGCACTTGGGAAGCAGAAGTAGGAGGATCACCGGGAATTTTAGACTACCCTGAGACTACATAGTTAATTCCAGGTTCCAGGTCAGTCGGGGCCAGAGTGAGACCCTACCTCGAAAAAATAATTTTTCTTTTCTTTTCTTTAGCCTCTGCTTCCATTCTGTGCTAGAGACTTGTGCTTTGGGAGTCACATTGATACCAACCAGGACTACTGTCTCTTGTCATCTGTGTCCCTGCACCTGGGTAATCGCTGTGATCCATGCTTTCCACCCTTAAGTTACACTCACTGGTGGCTTCAGCATGTCGACTTCCACAAAACCTCAAGCATTGGAGGAGACTGAGCCTGTCTGCGAGGAGGAGCTGAAAGGAAAACCACTTCTCACCTGGGGCTCTCTTTTTGGTCACCGGAGTGAGAAGATTGTCTTTACCAAGGGCGAGGGCAGCCTGGAAGAGAGCCTGCTCACTGTCACCATCACGGAGACCACTGTCATCGAGTCAGACCTGGGTGTGTGGAGCTCGAGGGCTCTGGTCTACCTCACACTGTGGTTCTTCTTCAGCTTCTGCACTCTGTTCCTCAACAAGTACATCTTGTCCCTGCTGGAGGGCGAGCCCAGCATGCTAGGTAATGCCACCTGCTGCCATGTGTGCCTTCCAGCCCCCAAACTACAGTGGCCAGTGGCCACCAGATGGGTGGGGAAAGGCTAAGAGGACTTCCCATGTGTGCTTTGGGAATGAAGGTGACATGTGGTTTCCCCTTGTATGGGAAGGGAAGTGACTTGTTCTCAGTTTGGCATTGGGCCTCCCTCCTCAGGTGCTGTGCAGATGCTGTCAACAACACTGATTGGCTGTATTAAGATATTTGTTCCTTGCTGTTTATATCAGCACAAAACCCGGCACTCTTATCCACCCAATTTCATCATGACCATGCTCTTCGTGGGCCTTATGAGGTAAAGAATCTCACCTTTTAAAAATTTTTTAAAATATATTTTATTTATTTATTTGAGAGAGAGAGAGAGAGAGAAAGAGGTAGAGAGAGAGAAAGAGAGAATCGTTATGCTAGGGCCTCCAGCCACTGCAAACGAAGTCCAGATGCATGTGCCACCTTCTGCATCTGGCTTACGTGGGTCCTGGGGAATTGAACTGAGGTCCTTTGGCTTTGCAAGAAAATACCTTAACTGCTAAGCCATCTTCTCCAGCCCAAGAATCTCATCTTTTAAATAAATATTTTATTTGCTTATTTGAGAGAGAGAAAAAGCGGCAAATAGAGAGTGAGAGAGAATGGGTGCACCAGGGCCTCTAGCCACTGCAAACAAACTCCAGGTGCATGCATGTGCCACCTTGTAAATTGGCTTATGTGGGTACTGGGGAATTGAACCTGGGCCTTAGACTTTGCAGGCAGATGCCTTGACCACTAAGCAATTTCTCCAGCCCAAGAATCTCACTTTTTGGGTTGAATATCTAGTATATTTTTAGGTATAAAATGCCTTTCTGCTTACTAAGTGTTGGGGGCATGGTAATTGGTGCTCCCAGATATGTGTTCAGGACACTAAATACTCTCACAGTACTATCATGTGGACACCAAGCAAAGTTGGTTTTGTGGCTCTTCGTGTGCATTTACTCAGATAATTCAATGGCAGATAGAAGGTGGTGTGTGTGATGCCCTTAGGAGTGATGGAGTCACCCTTACCTGGGCCCCAGCCTTCTGGTGGGGAGAAAGGACTGAGGCGGGAGAGGGGTCAGATATATCCCCTAGCCAGGGCTGACAGTTTGCAGCTTCTGTCTTATAAACAAACAGGTCTTTCTCATGGTGCTTTTTTCTTGTTTTTAGGTTTGCGACAGTGGTTTTGGGACTGGTCAGCCTGAAGAATGTGGCAGTTTCCTTTGCTGAAACAGTGAAGAGCTCCGCCCCCATTTTCACTGTGATCATGTCTCGGATGATTCTTGGGGAGTACACAGGTGGGGCTCCTCTTGATGCTGCATTTTCACTTGGTCTGGGTCCTATCATCCTTTTCCTCCACCTACAGCATCCCCAACTGTCCACCATGTGCTTGACGTTTTTCAGCAGTGGCCCTGAAGCCATTCCTCACCTTTTTTCCCCTCCTGAAGATTTCCTTGGAGGTCACAATTGTCCTCATGCAGCCACTTTAGCAAATGCTTCTTGGAGCCTCCTGTGTGCCAGGCTCTTCTCATAATAGCATGAAGGGTTGTGCCTTGTGGGAACTAAATGACAGGCAGATATCTCCAGGGGCTGATCCTTGATCCAAGGAAGACAGCAGGAGTCATATCCCAGGGCAAGGGCTTCCTTTTCAGTGGGCAGTTAAGTGACCTTACAGGGTGTTATATGAGATGGCCCTGTCTCTTTGACCTGAGCACCCACATGCAGTCCCCATCTCCATCCTTTTCCTGAGGCTCTGGCCTAGCCACCCTGTTCACATGACTTTTTTTTTTTTTTTTTTTTTTTTTTTTTTTTTTTTTTGGTGGGGGTCTTTTTTGAGGCAGGATGTTACTATGTAATTAGACTGGCTCAGAAATTGCTATGTAGTCCAGTCTGGCCTCAAACTCATGATCCTCAGCCTCCAAAGTGCTGGGATTATAGATATGTACTATCATGCCTAGAAAATCCATCCTTTTCCTCTTAGTGCCAGAATCAAACCCAGGGCCTTGGACATGGTAAGTAAATAGTCTAGCATTGAGCTACAACTTCCTGTTCTCATGACTCTTTAAGCAGCTGCTTCTCCATCCTGCCCAGCAGATTATATTTATTTTATTTAGTTATTTGAGAGAGAAAGAGAGAGAATCAGAGGGAGAGGTAGAGAATGGGCACACCAGGGCCTCTAGCCACTGCAAACAAACTCCAGATGCATGTGCCACCTTGTGCATCTGGCTTACATGGGTACTGGGGAAACAAACCTGGGTCCTTAGCCTTTGCAGGCAAGCACCTTAATCACTAAGCCATCTTTCCAGCCCAGCTTTATTTTAATATTTTATTTATTCATTTATTTAAGAGAGAGAGAGGGAGAGAGGAAGGAGCAGATAGAGAGAATGGGCATGCCAGGGCCTCCAGCTACTATAAACAAAATCCAGATACATGCACCACCTTGTGCATGTGGCTTACATGAATATCAGCATATTGCCAGGCCTGGTGGCACATGCATTTAATGCCAGCACTCGGGAGACAGAGTTAGGAGGATCGCCATGAGTTTGAAGCCAGCCTGAGACTACATAGTGAATTCCAGGTCATCCTGGGCTAGAATGAGACTTTACCTCGAAAAACCAAAATAAAACAAAATAAAAATCAGCATATTTACACTTTGTGTGAGAGGAAAGCAAGGTGCAGAAAAATGCATAAGATGCCTATAATACATAGTTTTTTATATAAGTAGAAGAGGCACTAATGTTCATACATATTTGCTTCTATTTTAGAAAGACAGAGGAGCTGAGCATGGTGGCTCATGCCTTTAATCCCAGCACTTGGGAGGCAGAGGTAGGAGGATGACTGTGAGTTCAAGGCCAGCCTGAGACTACATAGTGAATTCCAGGTCATCCTAGGCTAGAGTGAAACCCTACCTTGCCAAACCAAAAAATATAAAAAGACAGGGGGCTGGGGAGATGGCTCAGCAGTTAGAGGTGCTCGCTCGCAAGCCTGCCAGTCTGGGTTCAATAATCAAGCCACCTGTGTAAGCCAGATGCAGAAAGTGGTGCAAACATATCTGGTTGTTTGCAGTGGCTAGTGGTCCTGACACACACACACACACACACACACACACACACACACACACGTGTGCAAATAAAAAATAAAAATAGCCGGGCGTGGTGGCACACGCCTTTAATCCCAGCACTCGGGAGGCAGAGGTAGGAGGATCACCGTGAGTTCGAGGCCATCCTGAGACTCCATAGTGAATTCCAGGTCAGCCTGGGCTAGAGTGAAACCCTACCTCGAAAAACCAAAAAAATAAAATAAAATAAAATAAAATAAAATAAAAAATAAAAATAAAAATTTGAGGTCAGGGCATAGCTCAATGGTAGAGTGCTTGCCTAGCATGCATGATGTCCTGGGTTTCATCCCAACACTGCACATACATAGATGGTTCCTTGACATTCAGACAACTGTCTGAGGATGCCCAGGATGCCCATAGGACTTCTCTCATGTGTGCCTTTGGAAGATCACAATGCTTTAAGATCATAATAAACCTGGTTGAAAAGGACAAGGACAATTCCTAAACACCATAAGCAACTTGAAAAAAATGGGCCTTATAAAGGTAATATCTGGTAGAGAGAAAGAAATTATTTCTAAGGCATCATAATTTGGATTCTCACCATGGAAAAAAAAGCTTGAAGTAACCACTGTCTAACCAATAGCAATTAGAAAATGTTGATAAAGTTTATCAAAAAGAAGCCAGGCATGGTGGCACACGCCTTTAATCCCAGCACTCAGGAGATAGAGGTAGGAGGATCACCATGAGATCAAGGCCACCCTGAGACTACATAATGAATTCCAGGTCAGCCTGGACTAGAGTGAAACCCTACCTTGAAATAAATAAATAAATTAATTAATTAATTAAAATAAAATAAAAATAAATTTTAAAAATAAGTACAATAAAAAATAAAGTCAGATGTGGTGGTGCATACCTTTAATCTCAGCACCTGGGAGGCAAAGGTAGGAGGATCACCATGAGTTCAAGGCTACCCTGAGACTACATAGTGAATTCCAGGTCAGCCTGGGCTAGAGCAAGACTCTACCTCAAAAAACCACACACAAGCTGGGTGTGGTGGTGCATGCCTTTAATCCCAGCACTCGGGAGGCAGAGGTAGGAGGATCACTATGAGTTCGAGGCCACCCTGAGAATACAGAGTGAATTCCAGGTCAGCCTGGCCTAGAGTGAGACCCTATCTCAAAAAACCAAAAAAAAAAAAAAAAAAAAAAAAAAAAAGAAAGAAAGAAAAAAGAAAAACCACACACACAAAATAAATAAGTAAATAAATAAAAATAAATAAATAAAAAAGAGCTGGGCATGGAGGCACACGCCTTTAATCCCAGCATTTGGGAGGCAGAGGAAGGAGGATCACCGTGATTTCAAGGCCACCCTGAGACTATTTAGTGCATATAGTGCATTCTAGGTCAGCCTGGGCTAGAGTGAACCCTACCTCAACCCTTCCCCCCACCCCCACAAAAAGAGAGAGAGAGAGAGAGAGAAAGGATATCTATGAGAAAGGTATTGGAGAATGGGTAAGGTGATAGAGCTTAAAGGAACAGTATTTTGGAGCATAGGTTTGTCCAAAGAAGTGGCCCCATTTTATAGCATTGTCTCTCCAAGAGACATCTGCTCATTGGGCAACAACTGAGAATTTCAGTGGACTGGGGATGGGAATCTCTCCAAGGGCACAGCCTGGAATGCCTCAAACTTATGACTGTATCCTTCAAACTTATTCTGATTCTGGTGAAGGCCCAGTAGGATGACGATGTTGGCCACACCTCAGCAAAACCAGCACACTCTGGAAGGGTGAAGCACTAATTCTTTCTGGAATTTTTATGTATGTTATCTGTTAATTAATGAAAACCAAGCAGATCTCCATTAGGACCAAATGACAGAAAACTGAGCAGGTGTTCATGTGGCAAGACTCTTCCAGGACAGGTCCATGTTTCCTTCCCTCAGCCACACAGTTTCTGGATTGCTATCAACTCAACCCAGGGATCTGTCAGTCCCTTGATGACTTTCTGAGAAGTTCAAGTCCATATGAGGTCAGGTTGAGCTGGTCTGAGGATAGTAATTTCCTTTCCTCCTAGTTGACCAGCAAGCCTCAACAATTCTTTCTCTGCCCACCTCAGGTTACAGGCATGTGTGGCCTCTCCGCGGGGTTGTTTGTTTGTTTGTTTGTTTGTTTTGGTTTTTCAAGGTAGGGTCTCTCTCTAACCCAGGCTGACCTGGAATTCACTATGTAGTCTCAGGGTGGCCTCCATCTCATGGCAATCCTCCTACCTCTGCCTCCCAAGTGCTGGGATTAAAGGCGTGCGCCACCACGCCTAGCATATTTTTTTCTTCAAGGTCTCCCTGTAGCCCAGGCTGATCTGGAACTCACTCTATAACTCCAAGCTGGCTTGAGAGTATACTACCACTCCCATCTCTTTCCACTGCTTTTTACATGCTGGGTCTCAAACTCAGATCTTCAGGCTTGTTCAGGAAGTACTTGCCTTCTGAGCTGTCTTCCCAGGCCCTGCCAACAGTTGATGGTTTTGTGTGTGTATGTATAACTGTTTCTTTTGCTAAAGAAGAAGAGTTCTTGCAGGTAGTGGTGCCACATACCTTTAATCCCAGCACTTGGGAGGCAGAGGTAGGAGGGTTGCCATGAGTTTGAGGCCACCCTGAAACTACATAGTGAATTCTAGGTCAGCCTGGACTAGAGTGAGACATTACCTCAAAAAAAAAAAAAAAAAAAAAAGAG